>OZ002741.1:128657848-129912044 GCA_963924295.1 Dioctria rufipes | reverse complement strand
CAGCAATTTTCTTCACATGCCACTCATTTTTAGTGAAAAATGTTCCCGTGGCAAATTTTACCTTTAGCAAAATTTGTCAGTGGAAACACTTAATGGAAAAAAATAAAGCAAAAGACAAATCGTACCTTCAGTACGATTTGTCGTGAAAATTACAATATGTATGTACGAACGTACATACATATCACAAAAAAGCTCTCGCGATAAGAAGTGCGCGCAGCGAAAAAAACATCAAATTTCATTTTTTCAAGTCACCGTCCAACGAAAAATATTCTGGACTTGTTGCATCAAGTCCGGAATAAATGAAAATTTTTCCCAGGGTAGAAATGCAACTATGAATTTTTTACCCTGACCAACGGCTCTTGATCATGATGAAAGTGATCACGAGCGCAGTCGAATTTATAAAACGAAATCGGGTAGAATTTAAAGTTTGATGAACGGCGGTTGGCGGTCGAGTTTTTAGAAGAAAAAGGGTTGGTTTTTTGAACTTGGTCCCTGAGGTTTAGGTTGAGGTGGACGAAGAATAAAGTGAAAAAATGAAAAAGGTTTTAGTTGTGAAACAAAAATAAATTGAAAATTAAAAAAGGTTTTAGTTGTGAAACAAAAATAAATTGAAAACTGAAAAAGGTTTTATTTGTGAAATAAACAAAAAATTGAAAAAGGTGTTAGTTGTGAGAAAGAAAGAATCTAAGATTAAAAAAGAAAGTTTTTGTAGTGGAAAGGAATTTTAAAATAAAAGACAAAAACAAAAAGGAAGAGAGTATTATTGAAATGAACCCAGTCTACAAGGGCGATATAACAATTGGCGCAGCCGGTAGGATAGAGGAAGCCTACTTTACACAAACAAAGTATGAGCGCTCGAAAACCCTCTATCCTGCGAATCAAAAAGGAGTTGAAGACGGGATCGAATACTGGGCAAGACACTCTACCCACCGCCTGAAGTTGAGTCTGGCTTCAGGAGTATTTCGATCTTGACGGCTCCCAACGCTCGGGGTCCCCACCAGACTTCGAGGCGAAGCCTATCAGCTTTTCACCTCAAATATGCCCACTACTTTCAAGGAAGTAGAAGAACGGCTAAATCGCACATACCTGCCTAGAGAAACTTACCAGGAACTGGTAAACAAATTAATTATAACCAGGCAGTATCCCTTAGAAAACCTCACAGCCTTCACGGCACGTGTGAAACAGATGCTGGCACTCTGTAATGAAGCAACCGAAGTGCCATAGACAGTGTCAGTGATTCCACTGCGAGTGAAATCCTTTTAAATTGACAGGGTGACTCCCTTCTGGACACCAGCAACGAAGATACCAGCTCCCCAATAGTGTCAAATTCTAGTTTCTAAATCCCCAATTTAAACATGGTAGATTACGCTAAAATCGCCAAGTTAACTGCCCAGCTCGTTCCCATATTCTGGGGAGAACAGCACCCAAAATTGAGCCTTGAGCTCCAGACTTTCCTAGGATGCTGCAGGCAGGTAATTCAGTGCATTTCGGTGGATGAACTATTAGCATTTTTACAAATCTTCCACACCAGACTTCGAGGCGAAGCCTATCAGCTTTTCGCCTCAAATATGCCCACTACTTTCAAGGAAGTAGAAGAACGGCTAAATCGCACATACCTGCCTAGAGAAACTTATCAGGAACTGGTAAACAAATTAATTATAACAAGGCAGTATCCCTTAGAAAACCTCACAGCCTTCACGGCACGAGTGAAACAGACGCTGGCACTCTGTAATAAAGCAGCAGTATCCAAATACGGAGCCATAGCAGCACCAGCTGTTAAAACGCAGCTGGAAGATTTCGCAAAAAATGCATTAAAGACTGGCGTAAATAACCGGTATATGTGCCAATATCTTCTGACCCTGACAGACGTCACTGTGGATGACCTCGTACAAAGAGCACTTGACATGGAACGTCTCCAGCGAAGTGCTCTATTCCTGCAACCTTCAGGGCAATTCCAACAAAATGTGATACAGAATACAATACCCCATTCAATAAGCGCAATAACACCAAATACCGCAAAATTTAGCCAAATAAATTCATCAGCAAATCACAGCGTATTTAATCCAGGCATAATGCCATTCGCTCAAGATCCTCAGACCCTGTCAAACACATATAGTCACGTTCAGCAGCCGCAGTTCACAAAGGCAAACACATCACCATACATCAAACAGGAGCCAAGATCTCCTAATAAAAAATATAATGTAAACAATAAAAATAACTATTTGAATAAAATGACTTGTAGTTTTTGTAATCTAAGAGGCCACACATATGCTGATTGCCTCAAAAGGAAAAAAAGCCCTATTGTGTGAACTGCAAAATGTATAACCATGACGTGCGTGACTGCAGAAGAAGCAACAATAGTTTCCAGAGACCACATAACAATAATGTATCACCCACAAGGTCACAACAATTCTCGAGTATACAACGTACGTAAGAAATGTGAATTTTGTGCTCTTTCTGGACATGTAGTAAATAGCTGCCAACAAAAACGCAAATGGGAAGCCCGGAGTCAGAGAAACTCCAAAACTCCCCAGCTCGACTATAAATCTCCCATCCAATAAAATAGGGTCTCCTCAGCAGCCCGATTCCAGTTTCGCTACAGTAAAACTTTCTTTAGACATAGGATTGAACGGCCAAACTGAACAAGTAGCAGACACAGGCGCTGAGGTAAGTATAATAAAGAAAAGTTCATTAAAATATCTTAACACAATTAACCACAATGAGGCATGCACAGTTCAGACACCATTTGGTACCGGAAAGACGCTGAGAAATTGCCAGGGAAACTTCGTTTTCAAAAACAAAATTCCCTGCAAGTTTCAAGTCGTAAAGAACTTGCCTGGCCTTTCCGATGATGGACTTCTAGGAAATGATTTCCTAACAAAAACCTGTAACGTTGAGGGTCCTAATAAGGCACTAAGGTTTCCTTGCACGGAGACTAGTCCCAATGAATTTGCTTTGCCATTGATGTTTGAAACGGACAAGCTACAATCTGAAAAGGCAGTCGAAGTAAGAACATTTGCAGTAGAGGTAGAGTCTAAACAGGCTGAACTATCCACCTGCAGTGTCTTCAACACTTCTCAAAGGAGAAAAGCTGGCTGCCAAGCTCCAAAAAATCTCAAGGAATGTGAAAAAAGCTGTCTGAGCGAACAAGAGACCGACGAAATCAGGCAGCAATTGGTTACCTTTAAGGAAACAATCTGCATACCTGCGCGCTCTCAAATTGTTGTCCCAGTCCCGTTACAAATTCAGGAAGAAATGCTCTGTTTATTTCAAGAGATAAGCGATGGAGCAATGGAGTCTTCTTGGCAAACAGTTTACTGTCATCTGGAGAAGAATTAGTGCTGGTTTGTATTCTCAACGCTAACAGTCATCAAGTAGTCATACATAGCTTAAAGTTACAGTTATTTCCAATAAACGACTACACAACAGTCCCATTAACACACACAAAAGACCACAACGATACGCATATTCCCGTACCAAATATAAAGGCAATATCAAACAACACAAGAGACGGAACTGAGTGTCTAAAGCTTGCCAAAAAGGTGCATATAGCTCTTCAGTCCAAAATATCGCGGCATAAATCATTATTAAACAAACAACAGCCATATAAGAACGGTAGCGAGTCGCTAAAGCCTATACTAAAGGTGCATATTACTCCACCGTCACCCAGCACACAGAATACTACATGGTCTAAACTCAGTAGCATAGACGCGGAGGAGTATCCCACACAACCTAAGGCAAAGACCCAACTCAGCCGTCAACAAAGAAGGAAGCAACTACCATGCAACATGCTAAGAACAATGAAATAAACCCTCAAAAGGAATCACAAAAGCCTCATCTACTTACATGTCATAAACTTAAAAGGAAGAGTAAGTCAAACCAAGGTTCAGCCGACAAAACGACAATATTACAGCATGTACGATACCTATACCCGGATTATGAGACTACGGACGACCCAAAGCAATACCCGCGTATTTCTAGGCTAGAACAGGAACTCAGCCTAGACCTTAATTTCACTGCGGAAGAAAAACTTTCGATATCAGAACTCTGCGAACAGTATACCGATATCTTCTTCCTCAAAGCTAACAAACTCACCTATACAAATGCGATAACGCATAACATTCCATTGGTGCAAGATCAAGTAACAATCAATCAATAAATGTATCGCTTACCTGAAACACAGCGGAAAGTAATTAACGAGCAGCTAAAAGAAATGCTACACAGCGGGATAGTCCAGTCTAGTAAAAGCCCTTGGTATTCACCTCTACTAGATGTCCCCAAGAAAGCGGGACCGGACGGTGAAAAAAGGTGGCGCGTCGTTGTCGACTTTCGTAAATTAAACGAAAAGACAATTGGAGACGCTTTCTCTCTACCCCGAATCGAGGATATTCTCGACTAACTAGGTCACCACACTCGATTTGGCTAACGGCCAAAAGAGATCGACATAAAAGTGCTTTTAGCACAAGCTATGAGCACTACGAGTTCAAGCGTATGCCATTTGGGCTCAAAGGAGCCCCCGCCGCATTCCAACGTCTAACGAATTTCGTCCTGACAAGGTCTCGAATATTTTGTCTACCTGGATGACATTATCATCTATGGTAGAAATTTAAATGACCACAACGAAAGTTGAGAAAAGTCTTCGACAAGTTGAGAGAGAACAACTGGAAACTGCAGTGCCAGTTGTTTACCTAAGACATAAATGTTCTAGCGAAGGAGCCCTACCAGACCCAAGTAAGACGGCCTGCGTCCAAACATTCCCTATTCCAAGAACAGTAAGGCAAGTTCAGTAAGTTCTAGGACTTGCCAATTACTACAGGAAATTCATTCCAGACTTCTCCAAAACTGGACAGGGAAATGCCAGGAAACATTTCAGAGCATAAAAAATGCTTTAATTTCCCCACCACTTGTAATTTACCCCGATTTTTCAAAATCTTTTAATCTTACTACGGACGGAAGTAACGAGGCTCTAGGAGCTGTTCTTTCTCAAGGAGAAGTCGGAAAGGATCAGCCCATTGCCTATGCAAGCCGCACCTTAAACAAGCCGAACGAAATTACTCTACTATAGTGAAAGAGTTATTGGCTATTGTCTGGGCTACCAAGAATTACAGGTGATATCTTCAAGGCCGGAAATTCACGGTCAATACAGACCATAAACCTCTCAAAGGTGTCTTTAATGTGAAAGACCCTACTTCCCTTTTGGTGAGATTTCACCACAAATTATCTGAATTCGATTACAACATCGAATACAAACCCGGGAAGTACAACACTAATGCCGATGCACTAAGTCGCATACCTCAAGCATCAAAGCAAGACAGTTTAGGCAATACCTTAACGGTAAAACCTCTAATCCACCACACTATGGACTCAGATGTGAAGGAAGACGATTCCACAAATAATAAAAAGAAAAAGAAAGGCGCTCATTGTTTCGTCGTGACTCGCGCTCAGAAGCAGAAGGCTCAAGAGACTATAAATAGCTCCAACGTGGAGACAGAAGAGCACAAGAAAGCGAATCAAAACGAAATTCAACTTACGGAGGCAGATATTCACCCCCCAGTATCGCTTGAGCAAAAAGTAAGTACTGGTAAGACACCCGAAGTTATCACGAGCCCTACGGAAATCCGAACAATCTTAAAAGATTATCACGATTCTCCATTTGGTGGCCATCAAGGTGTCATAAATACTTACAAACGTATAAGACGCAAGTATTGGTGGAGACACATGCTTACGACATTAAAAAATACATTAAAAAATGCCCAAAGTGCCAGATGATGAAAGCATCTCCACAATATAAAATGCCAATGGTTATCACGGACATCGCAGAACAACCGTTCTACAAAGTTTACCTCGATATTGTAGGTCCATTAGAAGAGACCACATCAGGTAATAAGTACATCTTGCCCTTCCAAGATAATTTAACAAAATTTGTCGACTGGTATGCAGAACCTAACACAGTAGTGCAGGTTTTCTTTCATGAAATCGTCACGCGCTATCGCATACCCATACCCACCGATCAGGGAACAAATTTTCTGAGTGAACTATTCAAAAGGATATGTAAGTAAAGAAGTTACAGATCTCAGCATACCACCCACAGTCTAATGGAGGACTAGAGCGTGCACATAGACCCCTTGTAGAATACCTGCGAAGATTCGTAGATGAAAATCCCAAAACATGGGACCAAAACCTACGAACCGCTGCATTCGTGTACAACAATAGTGTACACGAGGGTACTAAACTTACCCGAATGGACTGCCTATCCGGCTTCACAGCGGATGTCCCATCGAATTTAAAACGGCATCCCGAACCCGTTTACAATCATGAGAGCTATTATCATATACTGAATTATAAGCTCCAAAAATCATATGCCACGGCACGAAAAAACTTATTGGCAAGTAAACAGCGCTCAAAGGGGTACTACGATAAGACAGTACGGCCTCTGACTTTCCATGTAGGAGACAAGGACCTCATCAAGAATGAACGTAAAAAACATAAGCCTTCTCAAATCTGGATAAGACCTTATCAGGTAATCGCAATACCAAGTGATGTGAATACCACCATCAAAATTGGTAAACGTAGCGTAACGGTACATAATAATCGTTTAAAACCATATTTCGAGTAAGAGCATGTTGAACAAAAATGAACCAGGTTGACTTGAAATTCCTACTTCAGTGTACATTAAACCTCATTTCAATACCTCCCCAGAAATATTTGCGGTAGAGTCACTCCACTACCCAGTTTAAAACTGCGCAATGTAAGTACCAATATACTTAAATGATTGTTTTCTTCCTTCGAATTGTCCACAGAAATGGCGCTAAAGTTCATCATATTTGCCCTCTTCATTCAGTACACAACAGGAGAAATCGCTGACAAACCCTATGTAATGACCCAGCTAAATGACTCGGGTATAATTTCCGAGGACGTGGGAAATCTCATGGTATACCACGACACCTGGAATGTCCTCACCGAAATAGATTTGGATGAATTAGATGCCCAGATAAAGCTAGCAGAATATGCAGAGCACTTGGTGCATAAACTCTGCATAAATATGACAAACCCAGAAGACCTGTGTAACTTGCAGCATCTACAGATACACGCTATAGTAGATAGCGTACGATAGCGCACGGAAACTATAAAGGAACTAGTACCGGAAAAACGCAAGGCCAGATCGCTATTTGGCGGAATAGGCGGTGCCATGCACTACTTGTTTGGCACTATGGATAGTAACAATGAAAATTAGATATACAGCAGATTAGAAGAACTTGAATCAAATATACAAGCCCTAGGCGAGCTAGAGAAACAACAAATTAGTGTTGTAAAGACTACCTTGGAAAAGATTCAAAAACCGCTTGCTATGTTAATAGACAGACAAGAAAAAATAGCACACCAGATAAACGATCTCCACCATGTGGCCGATGACTTAACTAGGAGGCAACTAAGACAGGAGATTATATCAAGCTTATTACTCCAAATCATCGAAGTTGAATATCGACAACAAGCCCTTCTGGATATAATAATGGCTAGTAGAAACAACCATATTCATCCACTCCTCCTGTCTCCACAAATCTTGCTACAAATATATCGTAAAACAACCTCGAATTGTCCGAATGATTAAAATTGCCTGTCTGTCCTATATCAGACAGCAGGAGCTCAGTCACTCCTTATGCAGAACAAATTGGTGGTGAGAATTACTCTCCCAATTTTCAATCTGCCAAAAATGAGGCTACAACAGATTCAATGCTATCCTGTACCAAAGTCAGCAAATTATTCATTAATTCCAGATCCTGGTTATTCATACTTAGCCAATAGTGCAAATATTCAGGAATTTCTCTTATTGAAAGGCGAGGATATAAAAACCTACAAGAAAGTCACAAGTAATTTGGAAGAAAACACGTATGTAGGCCGGCTGAACACGCCTATAATCAAAGCAACAACATCCAACGAATGTGCCATTAAATTATTATATAATCCTTTAAATGAAGTGCCCAAATGCAGGACCAGAGTACAAGCTCCCCAAAAGGACATGGTGATTAAATTAAACAAGCCGAATGCGTGTCTATTTTCATTTATCACCTCCACGGTGCTACACATCACATGTCCAGATCACTTTGTGATCACGAAACTGGAAGGATAAGGGATACCTGAGATAACGCAAACATGGCAAGTTCAAATAGGTAACACAATGCTTAAATATGAAGGTCGGAGTAAATATCCACTAAAAATTATTCAGCCGATTCAGTTTCCTGAGCTAAACCTTTCGCTACTCAATGTAAAACTGGCCGAAATTTTA
Organism: Dioctria rufipes; assembly: GCA_963924295.1. Classification (NCBI taxonomy): domain Eukaryota; kingdom Metazoa; phylum Arthropoda; class Insecta; order Diptera; family Asilidae; genus Dioctria; species Dioctria rufipes. Next base: position 129,903,760 of record OZ002741.1, on the reverse strand, counting down.
CAAGAATCTCAAAACCACAGTCTGGGGAAAATCGAGATTTTAACGGGTGACGATATTCACAAAATAATTTATAGGGGTACGCACTCATTGGAAGAAATCCAAAATAAAATTAATAAATACCAGGAAAAGCTATCGAACAGACAATCCCATAAAGATTTGGGTGTTATGGCTTATAAAGCTCAGTTAACACAAGAACTCAAGCCGGCCGATCATCAACAACGTCGAGTCTTTGCTGATTGGGTCCTTGAAATGCATGAAAATGATCTGGAATTCCATCGAAAACTCATCTTGAGTGATGAGGCCCATTTCCACCTCGATGGCTTCGTCAACAAGCAAAATTGTCGCATCTGGGGCTCGGAAAACCCAAGAGTTATTGTTGAAAAGCCTCTCTATCCTCAACGTGTGACTGTTTGGTGCGGTTTATGGTCCTGCTGGGTCATTGGACCTTACTTTTTCGAAAATGAGGCTGGAGCAACAGTTACGGTGAATGGATTGCGCTTTCGACAGATGATTAATGATTTTTTATGGCCGGAATTGGATGGTATTGATCTGGACAACGTTTACTTTCAACAAGACGGCGCTACGTGTCATACAAGTAACGAAACCATTGATCTTTTACGGGAAAAGTTTCCGAACCGTGTTATCTTTCGAAGGGGTGATCACAATTGGCCACCGAGATCTTGTGACTTAATACCTTGCGAATTCTTCCTTTGGGGCCACGTGAAAGAGAAGGTCAACGACAACAGCCCAGCGTCGATTCAAGACCTCAAAGATGGAAGTCGTGAGGCTATCGAGGACATAGGGCAGCCACTTTGCGATTTGGTTATGGAAAATTTCATGAAAAGGATATGGTGCTGTAGGTCGTGGTGGCCATTTGGCTGATGTTATTCTTCATTATTAACGGTATACCTTCCTCTTAATAATGAAATAAAGATCCGATCATTTAACTCAAAAAATAGCATTTTTCTTTGAATATCAAAATAACACCTCTTATTGGAGAACCCGTGAGTTAGATAGTAACCTAAAGAAAGAAAGGTAAGAACCTTTTAAATACAAGTGAAAAAAAAATATTTTGTAAGCCCACACCGAACCGACCGAGACCCGATCCGCCAAATTAGTACCAACCTAGCTAGACCTAATAGACCTAAAAACAAAACAAAAAGAGAAAGAAGTCGAAGCGATGCATCCTTGTCTTCCTTTTAATTACGCCAGTATCAAAACAGAAAAAGGGGAAAAACCCTGAAAAATAACAAAAGGAAGGGGCATAAAAATCAGAACAAATTAACGTTTTTTTGGAGTTATTATTTTTTTTATTTTATTATTTTATCATTTATTATTTTATACAAGCAAAAAGGAAACAGAAGAAAGACAGGAAAGGTAAAAGCGAATCAAAACATTAAAAAACACATAAAATAGAAGCGGATGATGGCGTTGATGGCCGAATCGAACACAAGGTGGCAACACGCACATAACCCATATCGCTCGGTAATATTAAGGGTACCACCTTAAACAAAAAAAAAATAGGTAAGCGGGGTGTCATGTAAAAATCATAATTATCCACACTCACCTTTGACAACCCAGGACTGCCCTTAGTGTGGGTGGATGGGTGTGTCCACCGAGTAGGTGCGGCCGGCCACGGCCTCCTCGCCCCACATGGTGAAGGGACGATCACCTCGTCGTAACAACACTAGCCGGATTGGACCGTGCCACCCGCGAATCACGTGCAGCACAAAGATTGAGCAGGCCACGAAGGTAAGGCCAGGCGGGCTGTGGATAGGCACGTTAAACAACTTCTTTGAACATAAAATCTTAAGATCAGGTTAGCCAAGAAAAAAAAATGTACGACGTGAGCTCGATAAAGACTCATCAAATAATCAATAGCCCAACATTTAATAAGTAGTCCCCCATAACAATTTTCTGCAACAAAGTATTAAATGCACGGTAAGCAGAATGGATATCGGACACCAGCAGATACGAATTCCTATTTGGTACACAACAATAACAAAATCTGATTCTGGCCAGGACCATCCTCCCTTCCCCGAGAGTTATTCCTCTCCAAAGAATAACTCTCTTATTTGCGGAGGGAAGGAATGTTGCATGCTAAAATATACCTATATAGGGTATAAAAGAAAGAATAAAAAAAAATAGCCATATAAAATAAAATTTCAGTCATAAAGTTTCTGTTAAGGCAGTGAAGAAAATTGCATCAGCAATTTTCTTCACATGCCACTTATTTTTAGTGAAAAATGTTCCCATGGCAAATTTTACCTTCAGCAAAATTTGTCAGTGGAGACACTTGATGGAAAAAAATAAAGCAAAAGACAAATCGTACCTTCAGTACGATTCGTCGTGAAAATTACAATATGATATGTATGTAGAAACGTACATACATATCACAAAAAAGCTTTCGCGATAAGAAGTGCGCGCCGCGAAAATACATTATATGTATACGCGCGCGCCGCAATTTCAATCGTCGGGACGGTGGCTGATGTTTATAAAAACATCAAATTTAATTTTTTCAAGCCACCGTCCAACGAAAAATATTCTGGACTTGTTTCATCAAGTCCAGAATAAATGAAAATTTTTCTCAGAGTAGAAATGCAACTATGCATTTTCTACCCTGACCAACGGCTCTTTGATGAACGGCGGTTGGCGGTCGAGTGTTTAGAAGAAAAAGGGTCGGTTTTTTGCACTTGGTCACTGCGGTTTAGGTTGATGTGGACGAAGAATAAATTGAAAAAATGAAAAAGGTTTTAGTTGTGAAACAAAATTAAATTGAAAATTAAAAAAGGTTTTAGTTGTAAAACAAAAATAAATTGAAAATTGAAAAATGTTTTATTTGTGAAATAAACAAAAAATTGAAAAAGGTTTTAGTTGTGAGAAAGAAAAAATCTAAGATTAAAAAAGAAAGTTTTTGTAGTGGAAAGGAATTTTAAAATAAAAGACAAAAACAAAAAAAAAAGAGAGTATTATTGAAGTGAACCCAGTCAATGGCGATATAACAATTGGCGCAGCCGGTAGGATAGAGGAAGCCTACTTTACACAAACAAAGTATAAGCGCTCGAAAACCCTCTATCCTGCGAATAAAAAAGGAGTTGAAGACGGGATCGAATACTGGGCAAGACACCCTACCCTCCGCCTGAAGTTGAGTCTGGCTTCAGGAGCATTTCGATCTTGTCGGCTCCCAACGCTCGGGGTCGGACAGCTTTAACTGCCTCTGTTTGAAAAACGCGCAGCCACCCCCTCATCAAAACACAAAGTGCCAACCAAAAGCTTCAAATCTACATTTGAAGGAAGGAAGTATCCTCAACCGACAATCTGCGATCCGTAGCTGAAAGGGACTTCGAAGTAGCAACGCGCCCCCTTTCAGCTTTTATCCAGGGAAATTTAAGAAGGCCAAGGGCCCCCCGGCAGCAAAAGAACGTCAAACGATGAAACCAGCGATCCTGAATTGAGCGGGACCTCGAAGAAGGCAATATGCCCCCCTCTCAATTTGAACCAAGGGAATTAAGACGGCAGAAGCCCCCCTAGCTGCAAATTTTACACACGGTGGTCCATGAGCGAGGAAAGCTCCCACCAGGAAACGCCGCCGGAAATCTCACCACTTCAACCAACTCCACAACAATCTTCCTCGCCGGGCGACGCACAGGAAGTTCCGCCCCGGTACGAAGGAGGCCACGTGGGAGCAATATCTGCAACAGAGGGTGCTAATCAAACACCCCCAACAAATTCAACAACAAGAGGAGTCAGTTTAAGGAGCGGGACAGTTCTTGCAGGTCCCCAATAAGTAAGACCTTCCAAATTAAATTTAGAGAATTATTTAAAGTATTTAGAGGGGAAAGTACCAGACTCCTCCGAACTTTCTGTTATACAGTGCGATTAAATTGATAAACAGCTCATAAAGCCCCGTGAACGGCGACTTGAGCAGATCGCGTAATTCAAAGAAAGTAATAGAAAATAATAGCGTAGAATTAAACCAAAGTGCCATAGACAGTGTCAGTGATTCCACTGCGAGTGAAGTCCTTTTAAATTGGCTGGGCGACTACCTTCTGGAGACCAGCAACGAAGATACCAGCTCCCGAATAGTGGCAAATTCTAGTTTCTAAATCCCCAATTTAATCATGGCATATTACGCTAAAATCGCCAAGCTAACTGCCCAGTTCGTTCCCATATTCTCGGGAGAACAGCACCCAAAATTGAGCCTTGAGCTCCAAACTTTCCTAGGATGCTGCAGGCAGATTATTCAGTGCATTTTGGTGGATGAACCAACAGCATTTTTACAAATCTTCCACACCAGCCTTCACGGCACGAGTGAAACAGATGCTGGCACTCTGTAATGAAGCAGCAGAATCCAAATACGGAGCCACAGCAGCACCAGCTATTAAAACGCAGTTGGAAGATTTTGCAAAGAATGCACTAAAGACTGGCGTAAATAACCGGTATATGTGCCAATATCTTCTGACCCTGACAGACGGCACTGTGGATGACCTCGTACAAAGAGCACTTTACATGGAACGTCTCCAGCAAAGTGCTCTATTCCTGCAACCTTCAGGGCAATTTCAACAAATTGTGGTACAGAATACAATACCCCATTCAATAAGCGGAACAACACCAAATACCGCAAACTTTAGCCAAATAAATTCATCAGCAAATCACAGCGTATTTAATCCAGGTATAATGCCATTCGCTCAAGATCCTCAGACCCTGTTAAACACAAATAATCACGTTCAGCAGCCGCAGTTCACACAGGCAAACAAATCACCATACATCAAACAGGAGCCAAGATCTCCTAATAAAAATTATAATGTAAACAATAAAAATAACTATTTGAATAAAATGACTTGTAGTTTTTGTAATCTAAGAGGCCACACATATGCTGTTTGCCTCAAAAGGAAAAATATGCCCTATTATGTGAACTGCAAAATATATAATCATGACGTGCGTGATTGCAGAAGAAGCAACAATAGTTTCCAGAGACCACATAACAATAATGTATCACCCAATCCACGACCAAGAGACCAAGAGACAGACACAATTCTCGAGAATACAACGTACGTAAGAAATGTGAATTTTGTGGTCGTTCTGGACATGCAGTAAATAGCTGCCAACAAAAACGCAAATGGGAAGCCCGGAGTCAGGGAAACGACGTACAGTCGACCCAAAACTCCCCGGCTCGACTATAAATCTCCCATCCAATAAAATAGGGTCTCCTCAGCAGCCCGATTCCAGTGTCGCTACAGTAAAACTTCCTTTAGACATAGGCTTGAATGGCCAAACTGAACTAGTAGTAGACACAGGCGCTGAGGTAAGTGTAATGTGTAATGGTCATTAAAATGATCTTAACACAATTAACCACAATGATGCATGCACACTTCAGACCCCATTTGGTACCGAAAAGACGCTGGCAAATTGCCAGGAAACTTAGTTTTCAAAAACAAAATTCCCTGCAAGTTTCAAGTCGTAAAGAACTTGTCTGGCCTTTCCGATGATGGACTTCTAGGAAATGATTTCCTAGCAAAAAACTGTAACGTTGAGGGTCCTAATAAGGCACTAAGGTTTCCCCGCACGGAGACTAATCCCGATGAATTTGCTTTGCATTGATGTTTGAAGCGGACAAGCTACATTCTGAAAAGGCAGTCGAAGTAAAAGCACTTGCAGTAGATGTAGAGTCTAAACAGGCTGAACTATCCACCTGCAGTGTCTTCAAGGCTTCTCAAATGAGGAAAGCTGCCAAGCTCCAAAAGACCTCAAAGAATGTGAAAAAAGCTGTCTGGGCGAACAAGAGACCGACGAAATCAGGCAGCAATTGGTTACCTTTAAGGGACCAATCTGCATACCTGCGCGCTCTCAAATTGTTGTCCCAGTCCCGTTACAAACTCAAGAAGAAGTGCTCTGTTTATTTCAAGAGATAAGCGATGGAGTCTTCTTGGCAAGCAGTTTACTGTCATCTGGAGAAGAATTAGTGCTGGTTAGTGTTCTCAACGCTAACAGTCATCAAGTAGTCATACATAGCTTAAAGTTACAGTTATTTCCAATAAATGACTACACAATAGTCCCATTAACACACACAAAAGACCACAACCATACGCACGTTCCCACACCACATATAAAGGCAATATCAAACAACACAAGAGACGGAACTGAGTGTCTAAAGCCTGTCAAAAAGGTGCATATAGCTTTTCCGTCCAAAATATCGGGGCATCAATCATTATTAAACAAACAACAGCCAGATAAGAACGGTAGCGAGTCGCTAAAGCCTATACTAAAGGTGCATATTACTCCACCGTCACACAGCACACAGAATGCTACATGGTCTAAACTCACTAGCATAGACGCGCAGGAGTATCCCACACAACCTAAGGCAAAGACCACACAGGTGTACCCAACTCAGCCGTCAACAAAGCAGGAAGCAACTACCATGCAACATGCTAAGAACAATGAAATAAAACCTCAAAAGGAATCACAAAAGCCTCATCTACTTACATGTCAAAAACTTAAAAGGAAGAGTAAGTCAAACCAAGGTTCAGCCGACAAAACGGAAATATTACAGCATGTACGATACCTATACCCGGATTAGGAGACTCCGGACGACCCAAAGCAATACCCGCGTATTTCTAGGCTAGAACAGGAACTCAGCCTAGACCCTAATTTGACCGCGGAAGAAAAACTTTCGATATCAGAACTCTGCGAAGAGTATACCGATATCTTCTTCCTCAAAGCTAACAAACTCACCTATACAAATGCGATAACGCATAACATTCCATTGGTGCAAGATCAAGTAACAATCAATCAATAAATGTATCGCTTACCTGAAACACAGCGGAAAGTAATTAACGAGCAGCTAAAAGAAATGCTACACAGCGGGATAATCGAGTATAGTAAAAGCCCTTGGAATTCACCTCTACTAGTTGTCCCCAATAAAGCGGGACCGGACGGTGAAAAAAGGTGGCGCGTCGTTGTCGACTTTCGTAAATTAAACGAAAAGACAATTGGAGTCGCATTCCCGCTACCCCGAATCGAGGATATTCTCGACTAACTAGGTCACCACACTCGATTTGGCCAACGGCTATTATCAAGTTCTTGTCGACAAAAGAGATCGACATAAAAGTGCTTTCAGCACAAGCTATGGGCACTACGAGTTCAAGCATATGCCATTCAGGCTCAAAGGAGCCCCCGCCACATTCCAACGTCTAATGAATTTCGTCCTGACAGGCCTACAAGGTCTCGATTGTTTTGTCTACCTGGATGACATTGTCATCTATGGTAAAAATTTAAATGACCACAACGAAAAGTTGAGAAAAGTCTTCGACAAGATGAGAGAGAACAACTGGAAACTGCAGTGCGAGTTTCTACTAAGAGAAGTTGTTTACCTAGGACATAAATGTTCTAACGAAGGAGCCCTACCAGACCCAAGTAAGACGGCCTGCGTCCAAACATTCCCTATTCCAAGAACAGTAAGTCAAGTTCAGTCATTTTTAGGACTTGCTAATTACTACAGGAAATTCATTCCAGACTTCTCCAAAACTGTACGTCCAATCACAAATTTACTCCAAAAGGATGTAAAATTCACTTGGACAGAGAAATACCAGGAAGCATTTCAGAGCGTAAAAAATGCTTTAATTTCCCCACCACTTTTAATTTACCCCGATTTTTCAAAATCCTTTAATCTTACTACGGATACTAGGTCAAGTATGCAAAAGAAATTGTGTGACATGATTCACCGTGTGTACATTCATGGTCACTCTCTATAGCAATTACATGTTCTAATTTTCAATGAATAAAAATAAAACGAAAGTAGGGTAAGAAACAAAGAATTGCACATTCATGTAAACATTCATAGTAATAATCGATTCTTATGACCAATTTTCTTTGTTTAAATTTGTATAAATTAAACGAGGCAAAAGAAGTAAATACAGTTTGACCTTACAAGCTAACATTGCCATACGGCGTGTCTTTCACTAATCAAACTCACCCTTTAGCAATATCGGCGTATCCGCTGCTAGTACAGTGTTGACGCCATTAATCAGTGCGTATACTTTGGTGACGCGCTATAATTAGGAGTGACAACAAACAGTGCGTGCATTTACTTTAGTATATCGCAAGACGTACATTACACTATCTTCAAGGCCGGAAATTTACGGTCTATACAGACCATAAACCTCTCAAAGTTGTCTTCAATGTGAAAGACCCTACTTCCCTTTTGGTGAGATCTCACCACAAATTATCTGAATTCGATTACAACATCGAATACAAACCCGGGAAGTACAACACTAAGTCGCATACCTCAAGCATTAAAGCAAGACAGTTTAGGCAGTACCTTAACGGTAAAAGCCTTAGTCCACCACACGATGGACTCAGATGTGAAGGAAGACGATTCCACAAATAATAAAAAGAAAAAGAAAGCCGCTCATTGTTTCGTCGTGACTCGCGCTCAGAAGCAACAGGCTCAAGAGACTATAAATAGCTCCAAAGTGGAGACAGAAGAGCACACGAACGCGAACCAAAACGAAATTCAACTTACGGAGGCAGATATTCACCACCCAGCACCGCTTGAGCAAAAAGTAAGTACTGGTAAGACACTCGAAGCTATCACGAGCCCTACGGAAATCCGAACAATCTTAAATGATTATCACGATTCTCCATTTAGTGGCCATCAAGGTGTCATAAAAACTTACAAACGTATGAGACGCAAGTATTGGTGGAGGCACATGCTTAGCGACATTAAAAAATACATTAAAAAATGCCCAAAGTGCCAGACGATGAAAGCATCTCCACAATATAAAATGCCAATGGTTATCACGGACATCGCAGAACAACCGTTCGACAAAGTTTACCTCGATATTGTAGGTCTATTAGAAGAGACCACATCAGGTAATAAGTACATCTTGACCTTCCAAGATAATTTAACAAAATTTGTCGACTGGTATGCCATACCTAACGCAGAACCAGTCACAGTAGCGCAGGTTTTCTTTGATGAAATCTTCACACGCTATCGCATAACTATTCGAAAGGATATGTAAGTAAAGAAGTTACAGATCTCAGCATACCAACCACAGTCTAATGGAGCACTAGAGCGTGCACATAGACCCCTTATAGAATACCTGCGAACAATCGTAGATGAAAATCTCAAAACATGGTACCAATACCTACGAACCGCTGCATTCGTGTACAACAATAGTGTACACAAGGGTACTAAACTTACCCCAATGGACTGCCTATACGGCTTCACAGCGGATGTCCCATCAAATTTAAAACGGCATCCCGAACCCGTTTACAATCATGAGAGCTATTATCATATACTGAATTATAAGCTCCAAAAATCATATGCCACGGCACGAAAAAACTTATTGGCAAGTAAACAGCGCTCAAAGGGGTACTACGATAAGACAGTACGGCCTCTGACTTTCCATCTAGGAGACAAGGTCCTCATCGAGAATGAACGTAAAAAACATAAGCCTTCTCAAATCTGGGTAAGACCTTATCAGGTAATCGCAATACCAAGTGATGTGAATACCACCATCAAAATTGGTAAACGTAGCGTAACGGTACATAATAATCGTTTAAAACCATATTTCGCGTAAAAGCTTGTTGAACAAAAATGAACCAGGTTGACTTGAAATTCCTACTTCAGTGTACATTAAACCTTATTTCAATACCTCCCCAGAAACATTGGCGGTGGAGTCACTCCACTACCCTTAAACTGGGCAATGTAAGTACAAATATACTTAAAGGACTGTTTTCTTTCTCCGAATTGTCCACAGAAATGGCGCTAAAATTCATCATATTTGCCCTCTTCATTTAGTACACAACAGGAGAAATCGCTGACAAACCCTATGTAATGACCCAGCTAAATGACTCGGGTATACTTTTCGAGAACCTGGGAAATCTCATGGTATACCATGACAACTGGAATGTCCTCACCGAAATAGATTTGGATGAATTAGATGCCCATATAAAGCTAGCATAAACTCTGCATAAATATAACAAACCCAGAAGACCTGTGTAACGTGCAGCAACTACACATACACGCTATAATAGATAGCGTACGATAGCGCACGGAAACTATAAAGGAACTAGTACCCGAAAAACGCAAGGCCAGATCGCTATTTGGCGGAATAGGCGGTGCCATGCACTACTTGTTTGGCACTATGGATAGTAACAATGAAAAGGAGATATACAGCAGATTAGAAGAACTTGAATCAAATATACAAGCCCTAGACGAGCTAGAGAAACAACAAATTAGTGTTGTAAAGACTACCTTGGAAAAGATTCAAAAACCGCTGGCTATGTTAATAGACAGACAAGAAAAAATAGCACACCAGATAAACGATCTCCACCATGTGGCCGATGACTTAACTAGGAGGCAACTAAGACAGGAGATTATATCAAGCTTATTACTCCAAATCATCGAAGTTGAATATCGACAACAAACCCTTCTGGATATAATAATGGCTAGTAAAACCAATCATATTCACCCACTCCTAATGTCTCCCAAAAATCTGCTGGAGATATACCACAAGACGACATCGAATTGCCCTAATGACCAAAATTGTCTATCTGTTCTATATCAGACGGCAAGAGCACAGTCGCTCCTTATGCAGAACAAATTGGTGGTGAGAATTACTCTCCCAATTTTTAATCTGCCCAAAATGAGGCTACAACAGATTCAATGCTATCCTGTACCCAAGTCAGCAAATTATTCATTAATTCCAGATCCTGGTTATTCATACTTAGCCAATAGCGCAAATATTCAGGAATTTCTCTTATTGAAAGGCGAGGACATAAAAACCTACAAGAAAGTCACAAGTAATTTGGAAGAAAACACGTATGTGGGCCAACGAATGTGCCATTAAATTATTATATAATCCTTTAAATGAAGTGCCCAAATGCAGGACCAGAGTACAAGCTCCCCAAAAGGACATGGTGATTAAATTAAACAAGCCGAATGCGTGGCTATTTTCATTTATCACCTCCACGGTGCTACACATCACATGTCCAGATCACTTTGTGATCACGAAACTGGAAGGACAAGGGATACTTGAGATAACGCAACCATGTCAAGTTCAAATAGGTGACACAGTGCTTAAATACGAAGGTCAGAGTAAATATGCACTAAAAATTATTCATCTGAACCAGTTTCCTGAGCTAAACCATTCGCTACTCAATGTAAAACCGGCCGAAATTTTACAAGAATCTCAAAACCACAGTCTGGGGGAAAATCGAGATTTTAACGGGTAACGATATTCACAAAACAATTTATAAGGGTACGCACTCATTGGAAGAAATCCAAAATAAAATTAGTAAATACCAGGAAAAGGTATCGAACAGACAATCCCATATCCTGTCCACCACCTCTATATCATTTACGAGCCTACTTTTTCTGGCCATAATGATTGTGGTGGCAGTAAAATATCTTACCCCGGTTGTCATCAAGACGAAACAACAGAGGAATCAACCACAGGGTAACTCCGAACGTTCAACAGAGAGAATTCCTTTAGAAGAGCGAACTCCTGCTCCCCAACCCAGTTTAAGGCGAAATAGACGCCTCGCTAAAACAAAATCGGTTCAATTATTTTAAGTCGGTATAAAACTAGAGAAAACATGTCTTAAAAGTAAAAATAATGTAATAAGCTTGATCTTTGATGAGTTCTGGAGCTGTCCATGATTATTGATTAAAAATCCCACTTTTATGTTTAATTAATTAGATAGGCAGAGAGCTGCCGCACTTACTTCGGATGGCTAAAGAGCAGCTGTGTCTTTATTTTAATGAGGCAGAGTTTTGCCTGTATTTATGTAGAAGGCAGAATATGCCAAGTTATTGTTTATGGCAGAGTATACCAATGTTTATTTTGGAAGGCAGAGTATGCCAATTTACTCCTTATGGCAGAGTATGCCGCTGTTTATTTGGAAGGCAGAGTATGCCAATTTGCTCCTTATGGCAGAGTCTGCCGCTGTGACGAGAATTAAAAGAACCTTGTCAAAAGTTAACTTAACTCTGTCTTTATTCAATCATTCACAGGTTATTTATACAATTATTTTATATGCTACGATAATACAAAAGGGGGGCATTATTGCCGAATTGCAATAATGCATTGAAAGAATCATTTATTATGTGTCAGCTTTTCTGATCACAACATTCACATCGAATTATTGACTGATTCACATAGAGCTGTGAAATTTGTAAAGCGATGACCCCGGGTATGAATATTTTCTCAATTAAGAATTATGCTTGCATAGCAGAATTTGCTTGCGTTGCAAATTCTTCTTGAGGTCGAGTAACTTTGTTTGTTTTTAATTATTTTTCATTTCATTTTATGTTTACATTTCTTGACCGTGGTCATGGCTCTACATCCTCACCCTTAAGAGAAAAAAAATTTTTTTTTTGTACATGAGAAGAAACAAAAAAATTTTTTTTTTTGTTTACAGATGGTTCTTTTATTCTCTTATTCTTAACTGTTTAGTGTTCTACTCTAAATTATGAAAGTCTTTTAAATTTACATGCCTTATATCTTATTAATTTTATTGGTAATTGAAATAATGCCTTACTTTTTGTTAATTCTATTGAAATAATTATTTTATTAAATGCCCTAATTAACTCTATTGAAATAGTATCTTATTTAAATTTACATTTTATTAATCTGTTGTTAGGCACCTCTTTGGGTTTATTCATTACTAATACTGTGGAGTTCACTCCTTTCTGTTTAATGATCTTGAAGGGTCTGTCGTAAGGACTTTCATGTTTTTTTTAGAGTTCATTCTCAAGTATACATAGTCGTTGACGTTAAAATCTGAGGGATTGGTGTTTTTGTCTTTAGTTCTTTTTCGGTCTATCTTAGCTTCTTCCAAGTGCTTTTTACTCTTTTGGTGGGCTCTTTTTAATTTTTCTCTCAGTTCTCTTGCATATCTGTGTATGCTGTCTATTTGTTCTTTATTTTTCAGAATTTCTGCTGGAAGTGTTGCTATCTTTCCAAATACTAATTCGAACGGTGTGTAATTCGTATCTGTGTGTGGTGTTGTGTTATAGCAGAATACGTAGTATGGAATTAGCTCATCCCAATTGTCTTCCTTCGAGAATATTCTTAGATACTCGTTTAGCACTCTATGGTTTCGTTCGATGGATCCTAGCGTTTCGTGATGGAACGGTGTGGATGTGATATGTTTTATGTTTAGAAATTTGCAGATATTTTTAAGTAATTCATTTACAAATTCTGTACCTCTGTCCGTTTTCAGTGTCTTGAAACTTCCATATTTCAAGATGAATCGTTCAACAATCGTTTTTGCCACCGAGGAGGCTTCTTTTGTCTCCATTGGGTATGCCTCTATGAATTTAGTTAATTCGCATTGCAGGGTTAGAATATATCTAAAGCCGTTTGACATCCATAAAGGTCCTACGGTGTCAATTGCGATCGTTTCAAAACTACTGTTTGGTGTATCCGTTATCACTAGAGGTTCTTTTGTGTATTTTTTGTATTTGTTTTTCGCACAGTTATCACACCTGTTTATGTACATCTTTACCATTTTGTTAAGGTTTTTCCATATATACCTTTGTTTTAATTTATTTATGCAGCGTTTAATTCCAGCGTGTCCACCATGCATGGTGTCATGGTATTCTTTTATTAATTCTTGTTGTTTCTTTGGATTATCGATCCTTGTTGGGGGTTCATAAAGTAGTATCTTCAGTGGTGTTGCCTTACCTCGTTTATTATTTCGCTGCAGCTTATTGAATTCATCTTTAAATTTATGTATACCAATATTATTAAATATCATCGTCTTTTGCGAGTGCTAATTCTTCAATATTATTCTCGTTCATTTCTTGTATCAGCTTCTCCATGATGTAACCAGAGTTGAACATTAGATTTTCGCTGTACTGAACGGTTACCCCTTTTCTTGTTATGTTTATCTTTGGCAAAGTTAATTTATTATTCGCATTATTCTGTACATACGCTGTGTGGAATTGTAACTTTTTAATACTTCTTATATCGGAGATGGACGTGCATTCCCATATATATAGTTGGTATGGCTCTATACTTTTTCTTTTCTTTGTATCTTTTTGCTGCTTTTTCGCCATGTTACGTGTGATAATATTTACTTCTGCCGGTATCATTGACTTATTGACTTTAATTTTTCAGAGTCTATTTTTATTCTTGACAGGGCATCTGCGTTTGTATTCATTTTTCCCTGTTTGTACATTATTTCAAAATCATAATCCATGAGATCTAAACGAATTCTCGTTAGTTTCGAAGACGGGTTCTTATGTGTGAAAAGGCTGACGAGCGGTCGGTGATCTGTTACCACCGTGAATCTGTTCCCATAGAGATAGGGTCTAAAAAAATTGATTCCCCAGTGTATACCAAGCAATTCTTTTTCGATTATCGATTTGTTTAACTCATGTTTATTCAGCGTTTTACTTGCATAGGCTATTGGCAAATCTCGTCCTATTTCACCTTGCGAGAGCACTGCTCCAAGTACAAAATTCGAGGCATCCGTCTTTAGGATGAATGGTTTGCTGAAATCAGGATATTGCAAGACAGGTGAAGTTATTAGCTTCGCTTTGAGTGTTTCGAAGGATTTCTTGCACTCTTCTGACCAAAGGAACAGCGTATTTTTCTTTAGGCGTGCATTGAGTGGTCGGGCTATTTCTGCAAAGTTTTGTATGAAGCGTCTGTAATAATTGCAGAAGGCTACGAATCGTCGTACGTCATCCACATTTTTTGGTACTGGATACGTCTTTATTACTTCGTGTTTGCTTGGATCTGTTTGGACTCCATTGTAATGTTTGCTTCAGAGAATCGTGTAATGTTTTGATGGCTTGAGAAGCCGCTGTGGTTTTATTAAGGCAGAATATGCCGCTTCAGAGATGGGATGGCAGAATATGCCGCTGTTTAATAGGATGGCAGAGTATGCCGATGTTTGCTATGTATTGAGGCAGAGTATGCCGCTGTTTAATAGGATGGCAGAGTATGCCGCTGTTGTCGCGAGAAATAATAGACACCTTTCGATAATCAAATTAATTCTGATTTTTATTGATCAGGCATTGGTTATTTATACAATTTTCTTACATACTAAACAATGTGTTTAATTATTCTAAAGGGGGGAGTTATTGCAGAATTGCAATACTTGAAGCAATAATCGAATTCATTGATCATAGTTGCAGTGTCAACAATTCTGATCACTGAACTTCATAATGAATCACTTCTTATTGATTTGGTAGAGCGATGACCTCAGATACATTTATGTTTTCATAATTGAACGTTTTTGCTTGCAAAGCGAAATTTGCGTATGTTGCAAATTTCTCTTGAGGTCAAGCAAATTTTGTTTGTTTTGTTTTTCTTTTCGTTTATCGTTTTGATTTCTGTTTATTTTTCTTGTCTGTGGTCGTGGCTCTACAATGCATGGAGTGACTACGAGTTAAGTTGAAAGATTTTATTCTTTCATAGCTTTACATCCTCACCCTTAAAAAAATAAAAAAAATTTTCTTGTACATAAAAAAAATAATTTTTTTTTGTATTTGTACTTATGTTATTGTATTTATTCTACTTTCAATTTATTTAATTATCCTGAGCTCTTTAGTATTCTTATTAGATTACTTAGTCTGTCATGACAGGGTTTTACTTAGTATTATCTATTCTTATGTGTAGGTAGTTTGTTATAAATGATATTAATAATGTCTATGCTATATTATAGTAGTGTTTCCTTATTTAAATTTGCATTTTATCAGCCTATTGTTATGTACTTCTTTGTCAAATGTTTCTCCATATGTGCCTTTGTTGCAGCGTTTAATTCCAGCGTGTCCACCATGCTTATTGTCATGGTATTCTTTTACTAATTCTTATTCAATCTTTGTATCCTTGATTCTTATTGGGGGTTCATATAGTATTATCTCCAGTGGTGTTGCCTTACCACATTTATCATTCTGCTGCAGCTTATTGAATTTCTTCTTGAATTCATTTATATCAATATAGCTATATATTTGCGAGTGCTAATTCTTTAATATTATTCTCGTTCATCTTTTGTATCAGCTTCTCCATGATGTAACCAGAGTTAAATGCAGGATTATCGCTGTACTGAACGGTTACCCCTTTCTTATATAATGCAGGCAAACTTTTATCTATCGCATTCTCTTGTGCGTATGCTGTATCCAATTGTATTTTCTTAATATTTCTTATGTCGGAGATGGATGTGTATTCCCATATATAGAATTGGCCTGATTCTATATTGTCTCTATTTTCCATTCCGTTTTGCTGCTATTTCATGATATTTCGTGTGATAACGTTTATTTCTTTTGGTATCATTTCTCAGAGTCCATTTTTATTCTTGACAGGGCATCTGCATTTGTACCTATTTTTCCCTGTTTTTACACAATATCAAGATTATAATCCATGAGAATTTGATTAGACCTCATCATTATTCAAATATTCTTGTTGCAAAAGATTGCTCAATCTGAATTGTAAGACTTATCGCCTCTATCGATGCCTTTGGTTAAGCTGACATAATGGTCGGCTTACTTAGTCTTCTTTCAAATATGTTTAGTTCTGTGATTATTTTTAACGATCATTCTTTTTCGTTCTTTATGTTTGTTATCCTTTAACTGGTTTTCTTGTGAATTTTTATTTTCTATGGCATCCGAGTTTCTTCGCCAGAGACGTGGCGTATTCGTTTGCTGATTTGTCAAAATTTTGAAATTGAGTTTACATTTAAATTAGCATGTCTAGTAATAAGTGTCTTCTTATGAACTTTACGTCTTATTTTCTTTAATTCAGTGAATCGATTCTTGTATATTTCCATTTATAAATTACTCCTTTTATTTTGTGTATCGTTGTTTTTTTTTAACCCAAAGAAATCTCATAACGTACATATAAAAAAAAATCGTGTTAGATGTACCTACTGATTTATTGCTAGATTCTAATCCACAAGACTATATTTAAATAATTTTACTATTCATATAACTGTTTATTTATTTATTTTATTCTGTCATTCTATAGCTATTCATAATATATCTATTCAGAATCAATTTCGAGCTATTTATATATGTTACATTAAAACACCCACTTTAAAAATATTACAATCCTATTCTGTAAAAGCTATAAACACGAATGTAAAAAAAAAATTTATCTCTTAAAGCTATACTCCAGCTATATCTGACCACTAGACGCTAGCCATGGTGTCTACGTTTTTCTTAGTGTTGGTGTCTATGTATTTTTTCAGAAGTCTTCTTCCAACATAGCTTGCAGCTGTTATCAATATTATTATGATGACAATCGTCATAGCGGTTGGTACGTGCAATACGTCATGAATTGAAATTGTTTGCACTATCGGACTTGTCGCTGCTGCTGCTTCGTTTTGGGCCAGAATTACCTCTTTCGATTGCGGTTTTCCCATTTTTGTTAGTTCAACTTTTCTATTAGCTGTTTCTTTAAGCTTTTTTTTTTTGTTGTTATTGAAATTGTTCTATAGTGCTCTGCTATCTGTTGGAGGAGCTTAATTGCTATACCGCCCCTTTTCTTCTTTTATGTGTATGGTTGATGTGTTTTCTTTTCTGATTTACTCGTTGGTTTGAGCTTTTCCTTGTACTGTGTTATTGATATTAGCTTTGGTCCGGCATCGGGGACTTTCTGCAATGCTTCTTTTCTAGATGGTATGTGTGTGGTATGATAACCCTAAAAGTGACAGCGAATGCTTCTGGCTCGAAGCGCATTATAAGAAGAATGAACTCACCTCACAAAATAGTCGCAATTTAGTCAAAAGAGAGAGTTGGCCGAGTACACTACACTGCACTGTATCGCGCGATCGATTAAGCTTGTTTAAGTAAAATATCCAATAGTTTATAGTTTAAGCTTTGATAAATGAACTATTAAATACCTATTATCATGATTTTCCGCATTTCAATTTAAATTTCCCACAATTTGGGGGCTCAACCGGGATGTTAGTAGTTCTGCGGACTAGTTTTCTGGTGAAATTTAAACTCGTCGGGAAGTGCTGAAAAGAACCTGAGAATTTAATTTTGGTGGCATTTCTAGTAAAATCGCATAAAATTGATAGCACCAGCGGCGGTGCAGCTAACGGGATTCGGAAATCCAACCGTAGAAAGGCAGTGTAGATGTAGTGTAGTGTGTGTAATGTAAATTCCTCTGCGCATAATTTGCAAGAAAAGACGACAGTAGCGAGAGCGAAAACTGAACGACAGATAGGGGCAATTAGCAGCTAGACCATTTTGAGAGAGAGAGCTTTCAACGAAGGCAGCAATGTCGCGGAAGTAAACCAGGCAACAGACGAAGAACTTTAAGCTGAGACACACTAACTGCAGCTTTTGGCGTGAACTTCAAGGGGAAGTGTGTTGAAAATTATTTTCGCCGCAGAAACTTGTTCTTTTCTTTTTTTAGTGTTGCAAGGGATAAAAGTCGACAAGGGCTGGCGCAACATATTTTTAAAGTTGCAAACAAGTGCTGATCAGAGAGGAGGGCTAGCGCAACATATTGCTAATAATTGACGTCTCGAGAAGTTGCGAAGAAGTGCTAAAATAAATGTGAACACCAAAATTAATTCAGGATGAGACGATTTGAGTATTAATTGGCCTAGCATCACATCTAATAAAGTAAGTGGAAGCATATTCTTCCTAGTACGTAGTACCTGAATAGATACTTTAAAGAAAAAGTTTGACATTATGACTGGCAAGCAGTCAGGGTCATTTTTCTGGAATATTAGATTTTAAAATTTTATGCATTTAAAAAATAAATAAATTATTCTACACGAATCGAAAAAGGATGGTGTTAAACGGCTCTGTCTGATATAAACTTATGACACGTTAAAATAATTGAGATAATTAAAGAATAAAGCAATTTATCTGAAAGGGTTTTAGCAATTATTTGATTTGCCGTTGTAATGGGGGGTAGAAAAAGAAAAGGTAGGAGGCAAAGCACTTTCCACGAAGACGATAGCTCAGAGAATGAAGGCGAAAGCATTGATTATCAAACCATGGTAAGGGAGCTAAGGCAGGCCCTCAAAGATAAAGACTCCACAATCAGAGCTTTTCAAAATTTGTTGGACCATAGTAATGTACCAGTTCTTGCCGCAGCGGGACAGACTAGGCAACCACCCATTCCTAATGATAACTTTAATTCCTCAACTATGTTCTCGTTTAAAGATATAGAGGAAGCAATGAATTCCTTTAACGGACAAGGCGATTATTTAATTTCGGCGTGGGTAAATGATTTTGAAAACATGGCGAATATCCTCAACTGGAATGAACTGCAAAAGTTAGTGTATGGAAAACGGTTAGTATCGGGAACAGTGAAATTAGCCTTGCGAAGCCAGAGTAACCTTACGCCCTGGGAGGGCGTGAAAGAATTCTTAATTAAAGAATTTAAGGACGAAAAGAATAGCGCAGAGCTACATGCCAAACTACGAGCAAGGAAAAAATTACAAAGCGAATCATACTACGAATATTTTTTAACAATAAAGGAATTGGGAAGGAAGGGAAACATAGAGGACGTTGCAATTATACAATACACCATCGACGGTATTGGTGAAGATGAATCAAAAAAATTCCTTTTGTACGGTTCCCGTGATCTCAATGAGTTTAAAACCAAATTGGTAATATACGCTACAATGAAGGAGAAGGAACGAAAAGCTAAACAGTCTACTAGTGGTCAGTGACAAAGATCTCAGAAGTGGTCACAAATCCCCAAGGAGTTCAGTAAATGCAGATGTTTTAATTGCGGAGAAATGGGTCATGTTGGGAACAAATGTCCCAAAAGAGGGAATGGGGTAAAATGTTTTGCGTGTAACAGGTACGGCCATAAAAGTGTGGAATGCCCGGAGAAAAAGAAGCTGCCTGGACACAATCAAGTCGCTTTAGTAAAAAGTTTTCCAAGTATGGGTAATCGAATGGTGAAAACGGTGCACCTTAATAACATGAAGGTAGATGTTTACGTAGATACGGGCAGCGATTTAAGTCTGGTCAGCGAGAAGGGGCATAAACTCTTGCAGTCGCCTCCGATAGCTGGCCCTGTAAGTTTTAGAGGCGTTGGCTTACCATTATATGCTACATTGGGTAGTTTTGAAGCTGAAATTATTATTGACGGTTATGTTTTTACTGAGAGTTTCCACGTGGTACCAGAAAAGATACTCCCCAAGCAATTCATTGTAGGAAAAACATTGTTGGAACATTTAGAGCTAACAGTGAACCAAGAAGGTATAGCTGTAAGACCAATCGCGAACGATACCTTATTCCACTGCTATCAAACTATTATACAAGACGAAATCCCTCTTGAACACATCACGAGTGCGCGCTTAAAAAACGAGGTACGCGAAATTATAGGAAATTATATCCCAGATCAGACTTTAAAAGTCAACGATTTCCATATGAAAATTGTACTCAGCGATGACACACCTATTTTCCAATCACCAAGAAGACTCAGCAGACTGGAGGAGGAAATAGTTAACAAACAAATAGAGGAATGGTTGGAAGATGGAATCATCACACCTAGCGAATGGGAATTTGCAAGCCCAGTGGTTCTAGTAGGCAAAAAAAATGGGTCCAAGCGTTTGTGCATTGACTACAGAAAGATAAATAAAGTTATTATACGGGATCATCAGCCTTTGCCACTGATTGAGGATCAGATTGATCGGCTTGCCCGAGCAAAGATTTTTTCGGCCCTAGACCTTGAAAATGGATTCTTTCACGTCCCATTAACGCCAGAATCACGAAAATATACTTCCTTCGTAGTACCATCAGGCCAATACGAGTTTACTCGAGCACCCTTTGGGCTATGCACGTCACCTACGCAGTTCCAAAGATTTATTAATCGTGTATTTGCTGCACTCATCCGCAAAAACATTATACTAGTTTATATTGACGATGTCATTATACTGGTTGAAGACGAACAGCACGCGGTAAGCGCATTGAAAGAAGTATTGATAGTGGCAGCAGAACATGGACTCAAAATAAAATGGTCCAAATGTCAACTATTAAAAAATAATATTAACTACCTAGGGTACACGATTGAGAATGGAAGGGTAAAGCCCGGTAACGAAAAAATTAAAGCAGTGTGTAATTTTTGTCAACCTACCACGTTGAAACAGATTCCATCGTTTCTCGGCTTAACGGGTTATTTTCGTAAGTTTGTGAAAGATTACGCCTTAATTGCTAGACCGCTTAGTGACTTGATGAGGAAGGAAACAAAGTTTGAGATTAAGGAAAAACATATCCAGGCAGTCAATCTACTCAAAGAAGCTCTTACAACGAAGCCAGTTTTAATGATATACGATCCATACGCCGGAACTGAACTGCACACAGATGCATCTAAGCTAGGATATGGCGCTATACTGTTGCAGAAGAGCAACGAAGATATGCAAGTACATCCAGTTTACTATCTTAGTAGGAAAACTTCAGTCACAGAAGAAAATTATTGCAGCTACGAGCTGGAAGTTCTGGCAATCGTAACCGCCTTAAAGAAGTTCCGTGTATATTTGCTGGGTTTGAGATTTAAGTTAGTAACAGATTGTGCAGCATTCAAGTGTACAATGAGAAAAAAGATGTATCACCCAAAATCGCCAGATGGGCAATGCTAATGGCTGAGTTCAATTACGAAATCGAGCATAGGGCTGGACGTCGAATGCAACATGTCGACGCCCTGAGCAGAAATCCGACAGTGCTGATTATCAATGAAGATTCCTATTTACACAAAATTAAACTGGCGCAAGGTAAAGATGATGGCATCCGAGCAATAATAGAGGTACTGAATCACGGGGAATTCGAAGATTATTATGTCGAGAATAGTATCCTATTCAAGTACTTTGAAGGTACAAAATTGCTAGTAGTACCCAAGAGTATGCAAGCTGAACTTATACGAAATTACCACGGGCAAGGACACTTTGGAGTACTGAAGACAGAACATTTAATCATGCAAGATTACTTTATCCCCGGAGTTAAGAAGAAAATAATCGACTGTATTAGCAGCTGTATACCCTCCATCTTGGCTTCGAAGAATGGCCGAAAAGAAGGCTTCTTGCACTCCATCCCTAAGGAATCCATCCCTCTGGAAACCTATCACTTGCACCACTTAGGCCCAATGACGTCTACTAAGAAAGGCTATAGGCACATATTCGTGATAATCGATGCGTTTTTCAAATTTGTCTGGCTATACCCAACAAAGACAACTACCACAGCTGAAGTGCTACAGAAGATGGAAGTACAGAAAACCACTTTTGGTAATCCAGGACGTATAATTACAGACCGAGGGCCAGCATACACTTCTGCTGCCTTCGCAGAATACTGCAAAAAGCAAGGTATTGAACACGTGAAGATTACCACTGGAGTGCCGCGCGGAAATGGACAGGTAGAGAAGATCCACAGAGTAATAATATCCGTACTTACTAAGCTATGCATAAACTCCCAAGACGAATGGTATAAAAAAGTATATAAAGTTCAAATGTGGCTTAATCGCAGCTACCAAAGAAGTATAGCCACAACTCCATTCGAGTTGCTCGTAGGCACAACGATGAGATTACAAGAGGACGTAACTTTAATGAAACTAATACAAGAACAAATGGTATTTGATTTCATTAATAATCGGAATGAAGCCCGTGAAACCGCAAGTAAAAAGATACTGGCCGCACAAGAGGAAAACAGGAGGAACTTCAACAAGAAGAGGAAAAAACCCACCGAATACAGAGTCGGAGACTTAGTGGCCATACAACGTACGCAGTTTGGACCAGGACTTAATATAAGTCCGAAGTACTTCGGGCCTTACCAGGTAATAAAAGTAAAATCGAACGAGAGATACGATGTGAAAAAAGTTGGTTCTCGCGAAGGACCCAATTCTACCTCCACAGCGGCAGATCATATGAAACCCTTTATAATTTGCGAATCAGACAATGAATGCGACCGCAAGGAATACACAGAAAATATTAACGAAAATCAGTTAAATAATCTACAGTTAAATCCTTGCACAAGTGAAGATGACCAAGCAACCCTCGAATAAGACGCCACCTTGTCGACACAAGCCCAAAAACGCAACATGCAACATTAAAACGTATCCATAATGATAAAACCTCAAGTAAAAATGACAAGACCACTGAACACGACGAAGAAGAATAATTATCTCAGAAGACGACGATGAAGAATAAATATCTCAGAAGACGACGACGAAGAATAAATATCTCAGAAGACGACGAAGAAGAAAAATTATCTCAGAAGATGACGACGAAGAATAATTATCTCAGAAGACGACGAAGAAGAATAATTATAACAAAAGACGACGACGAAGAAGAATTATCTCAGAAGACGACGAAGAAGAATAATTATCTCAGAAGACGACGACGAAGAAGAATTATTTCAGAAGACGACGACGAAGAAGAAAGAAGACGAAGACGAAGAAGAAAGAAGACGACAATGAAGAAGAATTAACTCACGAAGACAACAATAAATAAGAATAAGTTCATCAAGACGACAACAAATAAGACTCACAACAGTCCAATGAATATCTGAGGGCAGACATTAAATCAGGACGGCCGAATGTGGTATGGTAACCCTAAAAGTGACAGCGAATGCTTCTGGCTCGAAGCGCATTATAAGAAGAATGAACTCGCCTCACAAAATAGCCGCAATTTAGTCAAAAGAGAGAGTTGGCCGAGTACAATACACTGCACGGTATCGCGCGATCGATTAAGCTTGTTTAAGTAAAATATCCAATAGTTTATAGTTTAAGCTTTGATAAATGAACTATTAAATACCTATTATCATGATTTTCCGCATTTCAATTTAAATTTCCCACATGTATGGTATACTGGAACACTTTCATTCTTTATTTCTGTGGGCGTGTATTTATTTTCTATTATAAGGCTTGGTGATTGCTTCTATTGTCTTTCTTCAAATGTGGTTTCAATAATCTTCTCTTTTGTTTGTTTTATGCAATCTTCTTCTGTTGGTATTTGGCATTCTTTTTCTGTTGCCCTTTCTTGGTGCATATTAGACGCCTTGGTTCCGTTTTCTTACGTACGGTGAAGTCAAAAATTCTGCACTGATGGTTCGTTTCGCAGGTCGCCATGTAATAATGTTATGGTTTTTACGCAAGCACCTATCCATGTTTTGTACATGTCATGACTTGTATCAAGAACAGGCAGAAGACTGCCGAACTTACTTTTGATGGCAGAATATGCCTCTCTTGTTATATTATTTAAGGCAGAGTATGCCGCTGTTTAATAGGATGGCAGAGTATGCCGCTGTTGTCGCGAGAAATAATAGACACCTTTCGATAATCAAATTAATTCTGATTTTTATTGATCAGGCATTGGTTATTTATACAATTTTCTTACATACTAAACAATGTGTTTAATTATTCTAAAGGGGGGAGTTATTGCAGAATTGCAATACTTGAAGCAATAATCGAATTCATTGATCATAGTTGCAGTGTCAACAATTCTGATCACTGAACTTCATAATTAATCACTTCTTATTGATTTGGTAGAGCGATGACCTCAGCTAAATTTATGTTTTCATAATTGAACGTTTTTGCTTGCAAAGCGAAATTTGCGTATGTTGCAAATTCCTCTTGAAGTCAAGCAAATTTTGTTTGTTTTGTTTTTCTTTTCGTTTATCGTTCTGATTTCTGTTTATTTTTCTTGTCTGCGGTCATGGCTCTACAATGCATGGTTAAGGCATGTAACATTATCTGCTTGGAGTGACTACGAGTTAAGTTGAAAGATTTTATTCTTTCTTAGCTTTACACCATTCTTCGTTATTAAGTGTCCCAGATATAATACTTCTGGTTTTAAGAAGTTGCATTTGCTTGGATTAAGTTTCAAAGTTATACTGCTGAAGCCTTCTTAATACCTTTTCTAGATTTTGGTTGTGGTTCTTAAGGCTGCATCCATGTATTATGATGTCATCTACATATATGAATGCACCGTCATCCAAACCACTTAATGCAAATGAGACCATTCGCTGAAAATTGTTCGTGGATATTTTCAGCCCAAAATGTAATCTCTTGAATTGATAATGCCCTTGATTGGTTGAAAATGCTGTTAATTTCCTTGAATCTTTCTCGAGCTCTATTTGGTGAAAGGAAATCGTCATATTAAGTGTTGAGAAGTACTTCGTACTTATCATTGACCACTTTCTTGTTCAGCTGCCTGAAGTCCACAACTAATCTCCATTTCTTTTCGTCACCTAATTTTTTTGGTACTATCAGGAGTGGTGAGTTGTATGGACTCACTGAAGGTTCAACTATATCATTTCGGATTAGCTTCTCGACTTCTTTGTTTATTTCATTGATTTGTGAATGTGGCAGTCTGTAATTCTTTATGTAGACGGGGTTATTGTCTATTGTATTTATATTTTGTGTGTAAAAATTATTTGTTGTTAACCCCTCGTCTTCTAAGTAAAATACCTCTTGATACTTTCTGCAGAGTTCTTTGATTGAATTCTTCGCATTCTCGTCCAGTCTTTCCAGTTTAAGCTCTTTTAATAATTTATCGTAAATCGGTTTCATTACTTTGAACATATTGCTTTCTACTTGGTGCTCTTATTGTTCTGTAGTTTTTCACCGGATGTAGCTCTGCTGTGAATGGTTTTAACATCACCATATGGTTGTTAGTATTTAGTAGCTTTACGTGTTGAAATCCTTCCTTTGGTATAATTGTGTTACTTAGAAATACGCTTTCTGTTAATTCTTCACCACAAACTAAGCTGTCTTCATTGATCTTGATTGAAATTGCTTGGATTATTTCTGTCCTTGCTGGTATTTTGATTTTGTCTGTAAGTCTACTTATCATGGGTATTGTAACATCGTCATCATTCAAATTTGCAGTTATTGTGAAGGTTTCATAATCTATTTTACATAGATATTTCATAAGGAAATCTCTTCCTAGAATCCTATGTGTGGTTATCGGTGTTCTTGAATCCACTATGTGAAACCTGTGTTCTATGACGTGCTCTTCATATGCTAACTGCAATATAGCTGTACCCAAGGAGTGAGTTTCATTATTTGTTATGCCCGTTATCTTGCATTGGTCACTCCTATTTATTTCATATTCCAATGTGTTTATTTTACAAATCGAGATGTGTGCACCTGTGTCAACGAGAAAATTTAGTTTTGCGTTTGAGAGTTTGTCCGTCAGCGTTATATAGTTTGTTGTACAACTCCTGATGTTGTAAATTCTCGAATTTTTTCTTATTCTTGCTGACCTCGTCCTCTACTTTGCGCATTGCTCGTTTCTTGGAGAAAATTTACCCTTCCTCGTTGGTTTTGCTGGGGGTTTCTGAAAAAATTCCTTCCTCTGTTATTTTGATAGCTATTCTGCCAAACATTTCTTGTATTTTGGCTATGGTTGTTATTGTAATTGTTATTATGTAGATTTACTCTGCTTTGCCAATGATTGGTTCTGTTCTGGTAGCTATTGTTGTTATTTTTATATCTATTGGCATTGGTAGTTCTGTTGAAATCTCTGTAATTTCGCATCTGTGTATTATTTCCGTTTTGCCGGTTACGGAGATTTCTGTTGAAACTGAAAATTCTTGTTTCATTCGTCAGAGGATGTTCAATTTGATTTGCGAGGCCTACTGCGTCATTCAGAGTCTTCGGCGTGCGGTTAGGATGGTTGGTTTTAGTGCGTCTTTCAACCCATTTTGAAAGGTATTCAATCCTATCTTGTCATTTAGTTTACAGATCACCTCTCTGTGTTCTTCTCCTATCTCATGTATCTGAACTTTGTTCAGGTCCGTGACTATCTCTAGTATCTTATCGGAGAATTCTTGCACTGTCATGTTGTGTTGCCTACAACTTGATAGTTTTTGTTGTAAATTCTGTGAAGTATCTTTTGTTCTGAATGCTTCTGCCAGAACTCTTTTCAGGTTTTCGAGAGATGTCGGTTTGGCTATTGCAGACATCTTGTTTCGTACTCTTTCACTTAGGCGTGCTAGCCATACGAATTCAATTAATTGCGGCTGGGAATCAGCCTTTAGCGTCTTGCTATATATTTCTACGAGGCTTAGAAAATTTGAGAGCTCTTTTGTATTACCCCCAAATTCCGGCAATATTTTTATAGCTACACTCAGATCAAAGGTATTTGTGCCCATTTTTACCTCTTTTTGTGTGGTATTTGCTTCTTGATTTGTTTCTTCAGATTCCGAATCTTCGGTGCTATTTAGAGTTTCTTGTGTTTTCTCTTCTAATATCGATTTTAGTTCAATAAACTTTGTATTGAATTTGTTCTGCAGCTCGTCTGCTTGTTTTCCCTTTTGAGTGACTGTTATTAGATCGAAGTCTTTCTTGATCTTTCTGGCTAGATCTTACTTTTGTAGCAATTTTCTACTCGCGAATGTTCTCTGTGGATTTTTCGTGAAAGTTTCTAATAATTTCTTTAATTCGGTGAAAAAATTCTCGTATGTTTCCATCAGTTTATTTATTTAAATATATTATCGAAGAACCCAAAGATAGTTAACATAATTTTTTTAAAGTCATGTCAAATAAAAATTGTTGATTTATTATTTATTTATTTTAAAAGTAATTTTATTATTCTATAATATCATATTAAATTTACTCTAATGTAATCTAGGACCCATATTTTATTATTAAGGGTTTTTAAATAACCCTAATTTTGTTAATATTTTATCACTAAAAACTATTCAATATAAAAGGTTAATTTTAAGATGGCTATGCTAATATATTGCCACTCCCCTAGACGTTAGCCATATTGTTCACACGTTCTTGTATGTTTTTGCTGATGTATTTGTGCAGCACTCTTTTTCCGATGTATATTGCGATCGTTATTAGGACTAGCAGTATCGCTATCGTCAAAGCAGTCGGTACGTGGAGAATGTCGTGGATGGAAATTGATTGAACTACCGGACTTGTTGCTGCTGCTGCATTTTGGGCTACAATCACTTCCTTCGATTGTGGCTTTCCCATTTGAGCTTTTTGATTTAACTTTTTTCTTTAAGTTTTGTTTTTGTAGATATCGTAATTATTCTATATAGCTTTGTTATCTGTTGGCGGAGCTTAACTGCTATACCGCCCCTTTTCTTCTTTGCTTTAGTTTTTTCTTCTTTCAGTTTATTTACTGATTTCTGCTTCTCCTTGTACTGCGCGATTGTTATCGCTTTCGCACCAGCTGTGGGATTATTTTGTATTTTATTGTTTTTGTTTTTTTCCAGCTACTGTAGTTGTGTTTCCATTTGTTCGTTTTTCGGCATATTAAGGGTCTTGGTGCTGTTTTCTGTTTTGGTTGGGTTAGTAAGCTGCTTCAATGGTCCGATTTGTACGGTCGATGGTACGATTTGCAGGGTCGCCATGTAATAAGCTTGATCTTTGATGAGTTCTGGAGCTGTCCATGATTATTGATTAAAAATTCCACTTTTATGTTTAATTAATTAGATAGGCAGAGAGCTGCCGCACTTACTTGTGATGGCTAAAGAGCCGCTGTGTCTTTATTTTAATGAGGCAGAGTTTTGCCTGTATTTATGTAGAAGGCAGAGTATGCCAAGTTATTCTTTATGGCAGAGTATACCAATGTTTATTTTGGAAGGCAGAGTCAAAAGTTAACTTAACTCTGTCTTTATTCAATCAATCACAGGTTATTTATACAATTATTTTACATGCTACGATAATACAAAAGGGGGGCATTATTGCCGAATTGCAATAATGAATTGAAAGAATCATTTATTATGTGTCAGCTTTCCTGATCACAACATTCACATCGAATTATTGAATGATTCACATAGAGCTGTGAAATTTGTAAAGCGATGACCCCGGGTATGAATATTTTCTCAATTAAGAATTATGCTTGCATAGCAGAATTTGCTTGCGTTGCAAATTCTTCTTGAGGTCGAGTAACTTTGTTTTTAATTATTTTTCATTTCAATTTATGTTTACATTTCTTGACCGTGGTCATGGCTCTACAATAAGTAAATAAATAAAGGATAAAGTAATAAACTAAAGTAGCACTAGTAAGCTATTAATAAATGTAAGGTCCCGGAAAAATAACTTAAAGCAAAAACAAGAAGTGTTAAGATATAAGGTAACCGTAGAAATAAAGAATTACACTAAAATTAATTAACACTTAGAAAAAAAGCATAATACAAGAAGAAAGAATGTAAGAAAGACAAGAAAAGTTTACCAGGCTACTACAAAATTTTGATTTATTATCGCATGATACTACTTGAGTTACAATATTATAATATATTTTTATAGTAGTTAGATAGTAACCTAAAGAAAGAAAGGTAAGAACCTTTTAAATACAAGAGAAAAAAATATTTTGTAAGCCCACACCGAACCGACCGAGACCCGATCCGCCAAATTAGTACCAACCTAGCTAGACCTAATGGACCTAAAAACAAAACAAAAAGAGAAAGAAGCGGAAGCGATGCGTCCCTGTCTTCCTTTTAATTACGCCAGTATCAAAACAAAAAAGGGGGAAAAACCCTGAAAAATAACAAAAGGAAGGGGTATAAAAATCAGAACTAATTAACGTTTTTTTTGGAGTTTTCATTATTTCTATTTATTTTATTATTTTATCATTTATTATTTTATACAAGCAAAAAGGAAACAGAAGAAAGACAGGAAAGGTAAAAGCGAATCAAAACATTAAAAAACACATAAAATAGAAGCGAGAGAAACCATTCTCACTCCCAATCCTCGTCGGATTCTTCCTCAACTCCGAGGGGGGGAGGGGTGGCCATCAAGGGCCGGATGATGGCGGTGAAGGCCGAATCGAACACAAGGTGGCAACACGCACTATCGCTCGGTAATATTAAGGGTACCACCTTAAACAAACAAAAAAAAAAAGTGGGTAAGCGGGGTGTCATGTAAAAATCATAATTATCCACACTCACCTTTGACAACCCAGGACTGCCCTTAGTGTGGGTGGATGGGTATGTCCACCGAGTAGGTGCTGCCGGCCACGGCCTCCTCGCCCCACATAGTGAAGGGACGCTCACCTCGTCGTAACAACACTAGCCGGATCGGACCGCGCCACCCGCGAATCACGTGCAGCACAAAGATTGAGCAGGCCACGAAGGTAAGGCCAGGCGGGCTGTGCATAGGCACGTTAAACAACTTTTTTTGTACATAACATCTTAAGATCAGGTTAGCCAAGAAAAAAAAATGTACGACGTGAGCTCGATAAAGACTCATTCACAAATAATCAATAGCCCAACATTTAATAAGTAGTCCCCCATAACACTTTTCTGCAACAAAGTATTAGATGCACGGTAAGCAGAATGGATATCGGACACCAGCAGATAAGAATTCCTATTTGGTACACAACAATAACAAAATCTGATTCCGGTCAGGACCATCCTCCCTTCCCCGAGTGTTATTCCTATCCATAGAGTAACTCTCTTTTTTGCGGGGGGAAGGAATGTTGCATGCTAAAATATACCTATATAGGGTATAAAAGAAAGAATAAAAAAAATAGCCATATAAAATAAAATTTCAGTCATAAAGCTTCTGTTAAGGTAGTGAAAAAAATTGCATCAGCAATTTTCTTCACATGCCACTCATTTTTAGTGAAAAATGTTCCCATTGCAAATTTTACCTTCAGCAAAATTTGTCAGTGGAGACATTTAATGGTAAAAAATAAAGCAAAAGACAATCGTGCCTTCAGTACGATTCGTCGTGAAAATTACAATATGTATGTAGAAACGTACATACATATCACAAAAAAACTTTCGCGATAAGAAGTGCGCGCCGCGAAAATGCATTATATGTATACGCGCGAGTTACATATCCAGCCTAAACCATCATACACACATATACTATAATTGTCAGTACTCTAGCTATTTTTCATTTCTTTCTTGTAATTTCTCATTATTCAGCAAGTAAATGCAATAACATAAAATATTCACTTGAATTGTGCTTACGCAATGTCTAGCGATAAAGTTCAAGACCTCATAATTTCTGTAGAATCAGGGAAATAGGAAAACCTGTGAAAAGAATTGTAACACAGGTAACAGTCAGTCTTTTTTACTTCGTGAACTCTATCATATCGTTTTTAATAAATGCTCTTTAAATTAAATTGGAGTTTTTTTATTTTTTTTTTGAAGTCAAATAATAATTAATTATAACTGGCGCAGTCGGAACGGATTTTGTTGTTTAAAAATTTGAATTAAATTCATATAAATAATCGACGGTTTATCGATTTGATCGCGTGTGATCTATGTGAATTAAATTCTAGAAGAAACAACATAGAGGAAAATAAAAAGGAACGAACAAGATCGCAACTGAATCAAAACGAAAGCCTATCGTCTGAGATCAACGTTTAACAACGAAGGAAAATTGTTTGAAATTAGTTTGATCCGAATTCAGGAAAACAATCAACAGGTAGAATTAACGAGAGAATATCGTTAGGAAGTCATCTGAGCCAAAGAAATCATATCGACAGCTCATCGAAATAAAATGTGGCAGATTGTTCCAATGTAAGTCATCTTGAATTGAATATTACTCAGAATCCTTTTTATGCCTCCTAAAAAACAAAACCGAACCCCAAATCCTTATCCTGTTTCAAATATTTTTAAAGGTAGTTTTAGTAGTCTATTTAAATCTCGATCAGATGATAATATTAATGATTTGGAATTACGAAGAAATTTTAATTTAGAATTACCAACAAATTTTACTGAAAAAAGTGAAACAAACTTATCAAGTGAAAATATTTTAGTTGAAGGAAAGAATAAAGATTCAAGTGTACATTTAAATAAATATATAAGTGATCAATTTATTAATAGTTTAAAAGAAATTCCAGTGAGTGAAAGCGGTTTAGATAATCTGCAGATACATAAAATTACTGAAAGCCCAAAAAAAGTTTTAGATCCCTACAAAATGTCGGAACCAAGTTCGAATAATTCTGCTCCTTCAAATACTGCAACAAATGTAACAACTTTTACTCCTGTAGACATTTTCAATTCATTAAGAGTCCCCGATGCGATCAAGGACTTCCCTAAATTTGACAGAAACGCACGTCTCCTTTTTGATTTTCTCGACAATGTCGATGAGATTCTTTCATTAATCTCCGTAACTAGTGGTACATCATATGGTCAACTATTACTCCGTGCGATCCGAAATAAAATTGTAGGTCCAGCAAATGAAGTCTTGAATATGTACGGGACTTCGTTAAACTGGGACCAAATAAAAGAAAATCTGGTCTTACATTATTCCGACAAACGGAATGAAACCTCTCTCATAAGAGACCTCCACAAAGTTAAGCAAGGCAACAATCCAGTGGAAAAATTTTACAGTGAAGTGATAGAACTATTTTCAAGTATGATGAATCATATCAATATACATGAAAAAGATCAAATTGTTGTGAGTGCAAAGAAAAACTTATATTCCGAGATGTGTCTTAACGCATTCTTATCCGGGCTAAGAGAACCACTAGGTTCTGTAATACGCGCAACGAAACCACAATCCCTTGCAGAAGCGTATTCTTATTGCATGAAAGAACAAAATATGTTCTACGCTAAAGCAGATACTACTAAAACCACATTGCCGCCAAGACCAATGCAACCTCCACGTTTAATGGAAGTACGTAGAAATTATACCCCACAGTTCAGACCACAATTTCAAAGATTCAGTCAACCCCAATTTTCGGTTCAACAACCAAGGTTCCCACAAAATAATAATTATCCATCGCAACAAAGAACACCACAGTTCAACACCTTTCAATCTCACCAAGACCGAACCAGACAAACTTCCCCAAACCAGAACCAATGGAATTAGGTTCAAGCAATACTAGAATTAATCGTCCTCAACCCCAAAACAGACCACCCTTTAATACTTCTTTCCGACCAACTGCACAACCTAACTTTATAAGTAGAGAGCTTTTTAATGGCATGGAAGGAACGTCAAATTCGAACAATTACTGTCTATCTAATTCCCATTCTTATGAGCCAAGCCTTGATGATTATTACTACTACACCCCTGAAGCTGAAGACAATAATATCGAAACTGAATTAAACGAGGCTACCCCCGATAATGAAATTGACGATGTAAATTTTACACTACCCGCCTCGAAAGATCAATTGGATATATAGATATAAACAAACACGGCTTCATCCTTCCATACATCAATATTTCATCCCCTTTTGGGCGACCATTGAAATTTCTGATCGACACGGGCGCATCCTCTTCTTTTATTAATCCTGAATTTGTACACCCAGAAGACCTCGTAGAAACAAAACCCACAATAATAACTACGATATTAACTAAACATACTTTGAATAAAGAAGTTTTCCTACCAACCTTCATCGAATTTAACCAACCAGGTCAAATGAGATTCCTCGCTTTTAAATTTCATGGATATTTCGATGGATTGCTTGGACTAGATACATTAACTACAATAGGAGCTAAAGTTGATCTCGCAAATCAGACACTTATCACGAACAATACTATAATACCCTTATATTTTAAACCCAATTTTATGTCAGACAAGTACACTATTTCTCCCCATTCAAAAACTATCGTAAGATTACCTGTAGACGTTAAAGATGGTACAATCTATATTAAGACTATTGAAATAAAACCTAATCTTTCTGTATCTGAAGGAATATATACTGCCGAGAACTGGTATAGCTTGGTGGAAGTTATAAATTCACACCGCCATGAACAAAACCTGTTTATCGAACAGCCCCTCAAAGTAACGAAAGTTTTATCCAACGAGTTTACAGAAGTAAACAACTTCAACATAAATTATAACCGTAGTTTAGCTTCAGCAGTAAACGATATTGTTGACCTTCTTAGAACAGATCATTTGAACAAAGAAGAATCAAAAGCCCTCTTTAAAATCTGCAAAGAGTATGATGATATCTTCTTTAAGGAGAGACAAAAACTCACGTTTACCAACGCTATAAAGCACAGAATTCGAACTACGGATGAGATACCTATATATACAAAATCATATAGATATCCGTATGTTCATAAGGAAGAAGTACGCCGACAGCTTAATGACATGCTCAACCAGGGTATAATTCGCCCAAGCTATTCTCCATGGAGCTCTCCCGTATGGATTGTTCCAAAGAAAAAAGATGCTAGCGGCAAGCAGAAATGGAGATTGGTAATAGACTATCGCAAACTTAACGAAAAAACCATCAGCGATAGATACCCAATCCCGAATGTTACCGAAATCCTTGACAAATTAGGGAAAAGTATGTATTTTACAACTTTAGATTTGGCAAGTGGGTTTCATCAAATAGAGATGGATCCGCAAGACATTCAAAAAACAGCCTTTACTGTTGAAGGAGGCCATTTCGAATATGTACGCATGCCTTTTGGGTTAAAGAACGCCCCAAGCACTTTCCAGAGAGTAATGGATAATATACTTAAGGAACTACAAGGTACCATATGCCTTGTGTACCTCGATGATATCATCGTATACTCCACCTCTCTACAAGAACATATAGAAAGTTTGAAAAAGGTTTTCCAAAGATTGAGAGAAGCTAACCTGAAGGTGCAACTTGATAAATCCGAATTTTTGCACAAAGAAACTACATTTCTAGGTCATATTGTCACAGTAGATGGAATTAAACCCAATCCTGAAAAAATTACAGCTATTAAACAATTCCCTATACCTAAGACGCAAAAGGAAATAAAATCATTCCTTGGTCTTCTAGGATATTACCGCAAATTCATTAGAGATTTCGCGAAACTCACCAAGCCCCTTACCGAATGCCTAAAAAAGGGAAAAATGGTTATACTTACCGACCAGTACATTAAAACCTTCGAAATGTGCAAAGACCTCTTAACAAACGACCCAATACTTCAGTACCCCGATTTTTCGAGACCATTTGTGTTGACAACAGATGCCAGCAACTATGCTATCGGTGCTGTATTGTCCCAAGGGCCCATAGGAAGTGACAAACCTATATGCTATGCAAGCAGAACCCTCACCAACTCAGAAACAAACTATGCAACCATAGAGAAGGAATTATTGGCCATTATATGGGCCACC
This sequence comes from Dioctria rufipes, assembly GCA_963924295.1. Taxonomy (NCBI): domain Eukaryota; kingdom Metazoa; phylum Arthropoda; class Insecta; order Diptera; family Asilidae; genus Dioctria; species Dioctria rufipes. The sequence goes on along the minus strand of OZ002741.1, from coordinate 129,868,822 downwards.
AAATACTTCCGACCGTACTTGTTTGGAAGGAAGTTCACCATAGTTACAGACCATAAACCTTTAACATGGATTCTGAGTCTAAAAGATCCTAACTCTAAGCTAGTCCGTCGGAGATTACTGTTGCAAGAGTATGACTATGATATAGTCTACAAAAAAGGCTCTCAAAATTCTAACGCCGACGCTTTGAGTCGAATAAAACTGAAAGATCCCACGACCCGTCATAAAGCAGAGGTTTACCTAACCGAACACGAAACAAGAAATACTAACACGTCTCTGCAAAGCCTGAACGGCACCACTATTCATTCCGCTGAAGAAAATATGGACGACGGCATTCATATATCCGAGAGACCCTTAAATGAATTCTCGCTACAATTAATCTTAGAAAACTCTAATAGGAAACCCGAAGCGACACTAGAGATGCCTTTCAAAAACAAGCAGAGAAGGATTTTACGCATAACTGACCCATCCGAATCCACACTGGTGGACGTTTTCAAAAAATACCTTCCACCCAATCGTTTAACTGCTATTTACACTACTGACGACATTTTTAAAATTGTACAGAACACCTACTCCAGATACTTTTCACAATCTAAATTATTCAAATTGATTAGATGTACCGAATTTCTCAAAGATATAGTAGACAACGACGAACAAGATAAAATCATCAACGATTACCATACTAACAGCAACCACAGAGGTATAAGTGAGACCCTTCTTCACCTTAAAAGACAATTTTACTTTCCATTCATGAAAAACAAGATAAGTAAAATCATTAATTCTTGTAACACTTGTCAAACGCTAAAATATGACAGAAGTCCCCCCAAAATTAAATATATGGTACCGGAAACTCCAAGTAAACCTCTGGACATTCTCCATATAGATATTTACTCCATAAATAACCAGCAAATTCTAACAGTTATAGACAAATTCTCTAAATTTGCAGCTGCTTATACCTTACTCTCTAGAAATAGCCTCTCAATAATTAAAAACCTTAAACATTTTATAAGCCTTCACGGCATCCCTGAAAAAATCGTCTCAGACTCCGGTAGTGAATTCACAGCTTCCATTTTCAAAGACTTTTGTCAACAATACAACATCAACCTTCATATCACTTCAATACAACAAAGTAGTAGTAATGCCCCTGTTGAGAGATTACACTCAACGTTAACGGAAATTTACAGGATTATATATAATAGGTACAGAGACAAAGACCACGATGAGATCCTAAGCGAAACCCTCATCACATATAACAACGCTATCCATTCTTCTACAAAACACACTCCATACGAAGTTTTCTATGGTCGAACCTATAAATTCAACAAATCGCAACATCAGAATACTCACGACTATCTGAATAAACTGCACGAATTCCAACCACAATTCTACCCCATCATAAAAGACCGTATCGAGCAAAAAGTCTCAACTAATATAGAAAAGCTCAACCTAACTAGAGATAATCCAATTGAAATTAAAGAAGGTGCAAATGTCTATAAAAAAGAATGTAGACGAAACAAACTAACCCGAAGATTCACTAAACATAAGGTTAAAAAGAATAAACACGTTACTTTAATAACTACGAAAAATAAAAAATTCCACAAATCTAAAATAAAAAATAAACGAACTTTTCAGACTGACAATACTGGTGACGAAATCAACGATAATGACGAGAGGACAGAAAATAGAGATACAAGACCTAACGAACAGCAAAGGACTGCTCCCAATGCATCTAGGGACAGCTAAAACTATACAAGGAAACAACAACCTATTCCACATAGTGAAGCTAGACCAGTATCAACAAAACATTGACCAAATAACAAGTACACTAACGAACTTCGAACAATTACATCTAACAGAAATGACCGATACTCTGAATATTGCTAAACTAAAACTAAAAGAACTAAACTACAAACTACAAACCCTAATGCCTAGATTTATAACAAAAAGAGGACTCATTGACGGGTTAGGTACAGTAATTAAAAGTATAACCGGGAATATGGATGCTAATGATGCAGCCATGTTAAACAAGCAAATCGAAATGATTCTGACAAATGAAAACATCATAGCTGGCAGAGTTAATCTCCAAAACAGCGTAAATAAACAAATGATTGAACGATTCGATAATATAACCAAACACGTAAACAACCAACAACTAGTTATCGCAGATTACCTAAAGCGCATCCAAAGTCAATTTAAAAACCAGATTAAATCCGAAGACTCTTTCATTAGATACTTTCAATTTTTAAACCAAGTCAACTATAATATAGATTTACTTAATGATCACATAAGCAGCATTTCAGAGGCTGTCATTTTAGCAAAATTAAACATTATATCCAAACAGATACTAAACCGAGATGAACTTTTACATGTACACACTTTATTCAAAAACCAAAATATAACAATAAATACAGATGAACACATATACGAACTGCTAGGCCTTCAAGCTTACTATAATAGTACCAATATTATATTTAATATACAAATACCTATAATTTCACGAGAAACCTACTCCCTATTCCATGTCATACCCTTACCAATTGATAGCAAAACAATCCTTACAAAGCCCTACCTCATCATAAACTCTGAGAGTATCCAATATTTAGATGAAAAATGCCCCCGCATAGAAGGAGTGTACTACTGCAACGAATCAGCATACAGAGAGAAAACTAGTGATTCACAGTGTATAGGAAACCTAGTAAACAACAAACCAGCTCACTGTGAACTCCACGAAAAAGAAAAAAGGATAGAGATCTTCCAACCGGAACCTAACTTTGTACTTTTAATTAACATTCCCGAGACGACAATTTCCACAACTTGCGGACCTGAAAAACAGAAATTTAAAGGAACAGCATTAATTCATTTCAATAAGTGCGAAGTTAAAATCAACGACATCATATATAGTGCAGCCGACAATATTTATTGGGACGAAATAAACATCTACCCTACCATATTTAAGGAAATCAACACTACACTAGTTACCGATAAAATACACCTGAAAAAACTAGACAACTACCAATTTGCTGAAAGAGAAATCATAGAGCTCATGGTACCTTATGTCCACCTGGAAGACCTGTATAAAACAACCAGCTTATTTACTTCCATCCCTATCATCATAACAATCATCATTATCTTTTTGGCATACCGGAAAATAAATAAAAAATTTGGAAGACACAGCATCAATCCTGCACCAATCATCCCTACAAACGCTCCGGCCAACGAACCTGCAAAAATCCAGTTCCTTTGGCCTTCGCTCAACTCAAAGGGGGGAGGAGTTACATATCCAGCCTAAACCATCATACACACATATACTATAATTGTCAGTACTCTAGCTATTTTTCATTTCTTTCTTGTAATTTCTCATTATTCAGCAAGTAAATGCAATAACATAAAATATTCACTTGAATTGTGCTTACGCAATGTCTAGCGATAAAGTTCAAGACCTCATAATTTCTGTAGAATCAGGGAAATAGGAAAACCTGTGAAAAGAATTGTAACACAGGTAACAGTCAGTCTTTTTTACTTCGTGAACTCTATCATATCGTTTTTAATAAATGCTCTTTAAATTAAATTGGAGTTTTTTTATTTTTTTTTGAAGTCAAATAATAATTAATTATAACTCGCGCCGCAATTTTAATCGACGGGACGGTGGCTGATGTTTATAAAAACATCAAATTTAATTTTTGCAAGCCACCACCGTCCAACGAAAAATATTCTGGACTTATTTCATCAAGTCCAGAATAAATGAAAATTTTTCTCAGGGTAGAAATGCAACTATGCATTTTCTACCCTGACCAACGGCTCTTGATCACGATGAAAGTGATCAAGAGCGTAGTCGAATTTATAAAACGTGTTTAGTCAACAGATAAAAACAAGTAACAGATTTAAGTACTATTAGAATCTATCATTGTAGCTATAGTAGTTTTTTGAATTAATCGTTATGCAAAATTTGAACTAATCTTAACATAATAGTCTTAAACTAATCATTACATTGTAAGTGAAATTTAACGACAGTAATTACTAACATAATACAACAAGTTTCTGCTCCTGCAACTATAAAAACATAATTACGTATTTACGTGTGCATAGTTGATGTTGGGTTCTAACATATTGAAAGCCTACTTGTCTTAGAACTCTGCGATAAAGGGCGTTTGACTCTATTAATACAAATACAAGAGACTAATTGTTATAATAGCAATGTTCATATCAGAGTGCTAATATAATACTTATATATTAGTAAACCAAACGTATCTGAGATATCGTAGAACTTGCTACATATATTTGCAAAACATATTCAACAACTCTTGTAACTCTTGTAAATTAATTAAATAACCGAAGTCAACGCCACTGCACGATATTGTTGCATTTTCATGGGTACGTCAGAGCATTATCAAGATTAAAAATAGGCAGAAAAGAAATGCATTGAACTCATACATCAATCATGTCGTTTTATCGTCATCGATCAGTTTTAGGACAGAGAGTTTATCTCGGCCAGAGCAGAGGCTGGTTGTCGGTACCTAGTACAATGAATTTTATTTTTGAGGCAGTTTGAACTTGAACGAGGTAGAGGTTATTGGAAACGGGTGTGATAAGCACTTCTTGCAATCCTGTAATTAGTTTTGGTCTCGATAGTTAATTCGGACATTTTATTACATATACCCGACACATTTCTTCATAAAAATTTGGTGACCCCGACGTGATTGGGTATTATAAAGACTTCAAAGCAGTGTGAAGGACGCTGAAAGCATTAAAGGTAATTCTGTATTACTATGAGTGACAAAATTTAACTGCTGAATCTTACAAATAAAGAATTTGGATTGTGATTTTCTTAAATTTTGTGTTTAAAATTTGTTTTTGTGATTTGGTGAACTTTTAATCTAGTGATACATGGTTCCTTTGGTATTGCGTGCCGTGACGTGACATAATTAATATTTGCTAAATATTCAATAGTGTTCGATCGATCTTTATCAATTTCTGTAATTGTTGCGCACACAAATTCCTCGTCTTTATTGCGGCACATATTACTGTTAGGTTAAATTCTTTGCATAAATCTCAGCTCTGTGTTAACGGTTTGAAGTACCGCTTTGCTTCGAGAATAGATTATCATCTTAATACTTTGCAATTAATAATCAAGTGAATTTACTAAATAGCGTGATATTAAAGATGATCTATGTCTGTTTGCAATAAATTTAACGTATTATTTCCTTGCAAAAAATTGTTTGTTTAAAGTTTCTGATGATTGATTTCGTATTACGCGACATTCTGAGAGACATTTAATATTTGCTGCAGATAGAATAATATTCTGCTAATTTTATCATTTCTTATAAAAACATTGTTGTGTTCTCAACATCACCGTTGGTTTTTCAAGTACATGCATAGAACACATTTCATATCCCACCACTGTGCATATAAAAACAGTTATTTTCGCATTCCTTCAAGGTGTAAATGGTTTGCAGTACCGGTTTCGAGAACAGTTTGTCATCTTAATGCTTAAACCTGTTTAATTAGCGACCAATTTTAATACTCGTTACGATATTTAAGGTAACCTGAGTGTTGGTACATTAAGGTTTAATTAAATCGCGCATAAAGTTCAAGACACGGTAATATTCGAAAGAATAGTTCAGTATTGTCGGCTTTGGCTATTAGACCAGGTCTAATACTTTAACTTCTTCTGAGTAATTTGTACCATCAAACGTTAAAAATGACTGATAGTAAATTAGCTAAATTAAAAACAAAGAGAACTACACTTATCGGACAACAAGGTCGTGTTAAGGATTTTCTGCAAGGTTTAAATGAAAATACATCTATCCAAGAATTAGAAACGCGATTAAATGCATTAGATAAATATTACGAAGGATTTAGTGCGTGTCAAGGAAGCATCGAAGAGTTAGATGAAGAAGAGTTAGATCTTAAGGTGCGAGCTGAGTATGAAGAAGAATATTTTGTACTCCGACCAACAATTTTAGTCCAGATCGCTAAACGAGCCCAGGCAAAAAATAATCTGAACGATTCACTTGGAAATAATTCCGTTGATAGTTTAAGTGGTATCAAACTTCCCAAAATAGTTTTACCCAATTTCTCTGGTGATTATACTAAATGGACCACATTTGTTGAAGTATTCAATACATTAGTCCATAACAACAAGGCTCTGGACGAGGTCGCGAAGTTCCATTATTTACGCTCAGCACTATCTGACTGTGCTCTGCGTGCTATACAATCTATTGAAATTACATCAAGTAATTATGAAGTTGCCTTAGAAATATTAAAAAATCGATACGATAATAAAAAACTGATAGCACAAGAACACATTCGGCAAATATTCTCTCTCCCAACCATACATAAACCGTCGGCTCAGTCATTAAGAGCACTCATCGATACAGTTAATGTTCATATTCGAGCTCTCACAGCCTAGGGGCGTCCTGCATTACAGTGGGATGACTTGCTTATCCCTATAATTCTAAAAAGATTAGATACTCTGACAGTTAACAAATGGGAAGATGATTGTCCTTCCGACCGGCTTCCCGCCTTGAAAGAATTAGTGCAATTCTTAGAGAAAAGATGTCATAACTTAGAAGGCAAACAGGAGTTCAAGTCTGGTCTTACAACAGGGCCCCACAATAATAAACATAAATATAAAATAGAAAACCCACATAGGTATACTGTCTCGACTACTCTACAAGCAACAGGGATCCCAATCTGTGCTTACTGTTCTCGTGAAGGGCACACAATTTATAAGTGCACTAAGTTTCTAAACTTATCCGTGAATAAAAGGTGCAGTGAAGTAAAAAGACTAAACCTGTGCATTAATTGTTTACGAAGTAATCACAAGTCAGAGCTATGTATGTCCAGAAAATGTCAGCTGTGTGGGAAAAAGCACAATACCCTTCTTCATTTAAACAATCATGCAGGTAAGGAAGTTAGTTTAAAATCGACTTCTAAAGAAGACCTCAAGTCCGGAAATTTTGAAACCCCGTCGACTGCATCACTAATATAGCATTCTTCTGTAAATGCATCGGTAACGGTGGACAATCAACTACGATCGTATGTCCTATTGGCAACTGCTCTTGTTCAAGTTCCTAATAAGTATGGAAAACTTGTAACGTGCAGAGCCTTATTAGATTCAGGTTCGCAGCTGCATTTTGTATCAGAACGTTTAGCAGAAGAATTGGGCATGAAACGACTGAAAACACATATTCCAATTACCGGTATTGGGAACTTCGAAGTAACATCGAAATTCAAAATAAACCTCACTTTAAAATCCTCGGTTAGTAATTTCACGACTGAAATTGAGGCTCAGATATTACCAAAAATCAGTGTGTTACAGCCAGACTGTTACATTAATGTCAATAAATGGCCAATCCCATCCAATCTTCAGTTAGCAGACCCAGCTTTTTACAAACCGCAGAAAATAGATCTCCTACTTGGAGCAGAACTATACTGTCAATTACTTTCTCCAGAACAAATCTTACTTTCTACGGATCTTCCTATATTACAAAAAACTGTCCTGGGATGGGTAGTAATGGGAAGAGCTCCACAAACTCATCATAAATCGTTTTACTGCAATCTTGCTACAAAACCCTCACTGACATCGCTAGAAAGGCAAGTTCAGAGGTTTTGGGAAATAGAAAGGCATGATTGTCCAGTGAGAAGTCACACTGTTGAGGAAGAACTATGTGAAAGCTTCTTCAATCGAACAACAAGGCGATCAGACAATGGGCAATACTGTGTAAGGTTACCATTTCGTCAAGATCCAGAAATGCTGAGAAACTCTCAAGAAATGGCCACACGCAGATTTTTACAACTTGAGAGAAGGCTATCTCGCGATATTAAGCTTCAAGACGCCTACACACAATTTCTGAATGAATATGAATATCTCAACCATATGGAGAAAATTTCTTCAGATGATATACCAATATCAAACTATTTTCTACCACACCATTGTGTGCACAAAATAGACAGCTCAACAACTAAACTTCGTGTAGTTTTTGATGCTTCTGCGAAGTCCAGTTCTGGATCATCACTCAATCATATGCTCATGGTTGGCCACACGCTGCTTGAATAAATTAGCAAACGATGAACAGAAATCCTACACCCAAGCGTGCAAGGTCATTCAAAATTCATTTTATGTAGATGATTGCATGACTGGCTCCGATTCCTTATCTCAAGCAAGGAAAATTCAAGCAGATCTCATTACTGTTCTAAAAAAGGGTCACTTTGAGTTACGTAAGTTTTGTGCGAACCATCCTTCATTACTACAAGGCATACCTGAAGCCGATCGGGAGCAATTTCTTCAAATTAATGATGACAACGTTGTTAAAACCCTTGGATTAATATGGCAACCTGAAGAAGGCGTGTTTCAGTTTAATATAGCACCCTCAAACATGAACGCTGCTAATATAACGAAGCGTGTTATCTTGTCAGATCTTGCTCGTATTTTCGATCCTTTAGGATTTGTTGGGCCAGTCATCGTTCTAGGCAAGATATTCTTGCAACAATTATGGAAGTTAAAATTGTCCTGGGACGAAACTCTTCCATTAGAATATAGTACAAAGTGGCACTCCTATAGAGAACAGCTAAATGATCTCAACATAATAAAAATCCCGCGATATTTCACACCTGGAAATCAAGCCAGTAATCTCCAACTGCATGGATTTGCAGATAGCAGCGAGGCAGCATATGGAGCCTGCTGCTACATTCGTTCTAGTGATTCCTTCGGACAAATCACTGTTCGGCTGATTTGTTCCAAATCACGAGTTGCCCCCATGAAAAACACTACGTTACCACGTCTAGAGTTATGTGGGGCTCTATTGCTAGCGGAACTAGTAGATCGATTATTAAAAGATCTATAAGTCCATATTCATCAAATATTTTACTACACGGACTCATCGATAGTACTGTCTTGGCTTAAATCTCCATCATATACTTGGAGCACATTTATCGCTAACCGTGTTGCAAGGATCCAAGATTTAACAAAAATTGATGAATGGAATCACGTATCAACAACCCAAAATCCCGCTGATTTACTCTCTAGAGGAGTTTTTGCTGAAGGTTTATATAACTCTTCTCTATGGTTTAATGGTCCAGAGTTCTTACTACTACAAGAAAGAGATTGGCCTGATAGCTCACACATTTTAAGTGAAAATATCCCTGAAAAAAGGACACAAAGGCTCTGTCTCTTATCCTCTCACTCTTCAGAAGACCTTATAGAATCTGTTAAACACAGCAATTCTGTTCAGCCCTGAACAAACATTTTTTAAGCCAGCCGTAAAGTTTTAAAATAATTAAGAGTTTTCTTTTGATAATTTAATAATTGCTGCTCGCGCGCATTTTTTCCAAGTGCATTGACTTATGACACAAAACAACATTCATAATTTCGTCACTAGTAAACCAAATCAGCAAATTTGCTGACGAACAAATTTTACGTTTTTTATGAGGCAATGCACTCAGAAGAAATGCGATTGCTGACAGCATATATGTATATACATATATATATATATAGCAACCAAATTAATAAAAATTGTTCAGAGTAAATAAGTACCTCGAAGTGTTTAATTGCTGAAACCTGAAACTCTTCCACAATCTAGTAAGCAGATCGGTAATAATTGCTAATCCGGAATTAACACACCGTTAATTCCAACATTCTACATTGCAGATCTGCACATGGTCCTTCGAGCCGGATATGAACCAGCGACCTATGGATGGTCCTTCGAGCCGTCGTCACCAACGGCAAATTATAAATTCAATATACTGCTCACAGAATCAGCACACTGCTGATTACAAAGATTGTTGCAGCTAACTCATCCATCGCAGTGATCATAGAATCAACACATCGTTGCTTCTATAAGAGCTTCATACAGAACGCCCGCATAGAATCAACACATCGTTGCTTCTATAAGAGCTACATACATAACGCCCGCATAGAATCAACACATCGTTGCTTCTATAAGAACTACATACATAACGCCCGCATAGAATCAACACATCGTTGCTTCTATAAGAACTACATACATAACGCCCGCATAGAATCAACACATCGTTGCTTCTATAAGAACTACATACATAACGCCCGCATAGAATCAACACATCGTTGCTTCTATAAGAGCTGCATATATAACGCCCGCATAGCTGCGAATTCGCTGTTCATAGCAATTAATTTAAAATAAATAAGATCCATTGCATTTCAAAAGCAGATCAATGGCCACCAATGCAGAAGAAATAATCCTCGCTCAAAAGGAATTGGCAGAGGAAATCTCGCGGCAACTTGGCAACTTGAAAAAGGATGGACCAGAGAGAAAAACTCGACAATATATTGCAAACACGCTTGCAGATATACAAAGGCTCTGGGCTCAATTTAAGCAATTTCATATTCGACTTCAGGAATCAATCACGGACGATCATCCATACGTTACTGAAAGCCTGTATGAAAAGACTCACACCCTGTACCAAAATGCGATCGAGGCCGCTTCAAATCTGCAAACCGAAACTTCTGCTGGCAAAACCCAAGCAAGCGGCAGCAAAGGCATTTTAGATAGTAACAGTCCATCAAAACTCACAGCAAAAAAACCTGCGGAACAAAAACAAAACCAGTTTCCGCAACAACCTGCAATGCAAAACCAATGGCAGTTTCCGCAACAGCCTCCGACACACCATCAATTGCCGCTACCACAACAACCCGTAAACTTTCAGCCGCATTATGACGCAAACAGGCTCAATAGCCTTCCAAAGCTCCCAGCAATAAAAATTCCCAAATTTACGGGAGATTACAAAGATTGGAATTCGTTCATAGACATATTCACGAACGTCATATACAACAACACATGCTTTTCGAGTGTTGAAAAAATGCAGTACCTTCTTTGTCACTTGGAAGGCGATGCAAAAAGAGTTATTGGCCATCTACAGCTTAACAATAATAACTACAGCACAGCACTGCACTTAATTAATGCCAGATTCAACAATAACCGGAAAATCATAACAACATACGTCAACACAATAATGGATGCAAAGAAAACTGAGCACAGATGCCAAGAAGACATCATTATGTTGTATGATTTGATACGGGAATGCCTAGAGGCACTGAAGAACTTAAATTGCAACACTGATGAATGGGGGCCTATCATGGTATGCATTGCAATGAGGAAACTGGATACTGAATCGCTTCGTCTTTTTGAAGAGAGTCTAGCAACACCCAGAGAGATGCCGTCAATTCAAGAATTCTTAAACTTTCTGGAGAAACGTCATCAAGTTCTAGACTCTATAAAGGGCTCTAGATTTCAGAAAGCTGAACCAGTCTACAAAAACGCCAAAAGGAACTTCCATGCTGCTTTAAGGGACTTCTGTGCAAGCTGCTCAAAATCTCATAAACTATATCAATGCGCAGACTTCAAGAAAATGAATGTGCATGACCCAAATCAGCTGGTCGCACAAAAGGGTCTTTGCTCAAATTGCCTCGTTCACAGCAAGGCAGAAAAATGCAAATCAAATAAGACCTGTATTTATTGTAAAAGGAGGCATCACAGTTTACTTCATCAACAACTTGGAAGTCATCATAAACTCAATGCATCAACAAATACATATGATGACACCAAACAGCAACATAAAGATGATGCTACCGTCTGTCACACAAATAGCAAAAATACACATCATGTATTACTGCCGACTGCATTGGTAAATATAAAAAATATATACGGGCAAACAGAGCACCTCAGAGCTCTAATTGATCCTGGCTCACAGGTAAATCTGATCACTGAAGAATCCGTCCAAATGTTAAAGCTTCATAAAGAGCGGATCAGAGCTACCATACTTGGAGTAAGTGAAGCGCAAACAGCAAAATCTAACAGCAAGGTAACAATCAAGCTGAGACTCAAACAGCAAGGCATATATCTCTCCATAGAAGCATTGGTTTTACAGAAGCTCAACTCCTATCTTCCCGAAAGGCCCCTAAATGGAATAGATATGAACAAATACAGCAATATGGTCTTGGCTGATCCCAACTTTGACACACCCGGTCCAATCGATCTGCTACTCGGTGCCGGAGTATATGCAAACATAATCTCAGAAGGAATAAAGGAGGGTACACCGGCAGCGCAAAATACTAAATTGGGCTGGATATTATTTGGAACAACTCCAAATGGCCAGCAAACAACAGCCAGAGTAACAAGTTTCCTCTCACTTGCGGAGATTGGCCAAAAGTTAGAGGAATTCTGGGACATAAAGCCGCAAGCAGATAATAATCACGATGAGGCATGCGAGGAAAATTTTCAAGTCACTCACAAAAGAGACAATAAAGGAAGATATATAGTACGCCTCCCCTTTAAGAGTCCAGCAGAACCACTGGGCAATTCCAAAACTGTTGCATTAGCTCGCCTATTGCATTTGGAGCAAAGATTAAAAAGGAATGAAGACGACATGATCGAATACAACAAATTTTTGGCTGAGTACCTAGCATTGGGTCACATGAGTCCTGTGAAGTTAGATAAAGTAACCGAAGTGAATGTTTATTATATGCCGCATCATGCAGTGTACAAAAAAGACAGCACCACCACAAAATTGCGAGTGGTGTTCGATGCTTCAAGCAAATCACGATCTGGTCTAAGTCTGAATGACATACTTCATACTGGGCCCAAAATTCAGCAAAATTTGAGTGACAAACTTCTGCGTTGGAGGAAGCACCGGTATGTATACACTGCAGATATTGAAAAAATGTTCAGGCAGGTGATTGTTGCAAAGAAGACAGAAACTACCAAAGAATACTGTGGCGACCACGACCGAATGGGTCTGTGCAAGAATTCACGCTCAACACCCTAACATACGGTACTGGTCCCGCTACCTACCTATCAGTAAGAGTATTAAAACAGCTAGCTAATGACGAAGGAGATGCCATTCCCATAGGGAAGAAAGCATTGTCATCTGATTTTTATGTAGATGATCTGCTTACAGGAACAGATACTACTACCGAAGCACTAGAATTGCAGGTACAATTAGCAGAGTTGCTACGCAAGGGAGGGTTCAATTTGAGAAAGTGGACGTCAAATCACAAAGACCTGTTAAAAAATATTCCAATGGAAGCTAGAGAAGAAGGAATCCTTGAAATAGAAGAGCATGATACAATCAAGGCATTAGGGATACACTGGAATCCGACAAAGGACGAATTTCAATTCAAACTGAAGCCTGAGAAAACGGCACCAAACTTAACAAAGCGTGTGCTGCTATCTAGAATTGCCTCGATTTTTGATCCCCTAGGGCTCCTCGCTCCAGTTGTGATGAAAATGAAGGTAATTATGCAGTCACTTTGGAAAAGTAACATAGACTGGGATGAAAGGGCTACGCCAGAAATAATCCAAGCCTGGGAAGAACTTGAAACAGGGCTACACAATCTACAAGAAATAAAAATCCCTAGATGGATAGGTTATCGCAAGAAGCAAGAAATTCAGTTACACGGATTCTGTGACGCTTCAGAGAAGGGATATGCCGCAGTCATATATTCACGCTCGACAGATCTTTTCGGGCACATACGTACCACGCTTTTAACCTCCAAATCCAAGGTCACTCCTCTAAAATGGAAGATCACAATTCCACGTCTCGAGTTATGTGGGGCATTACTACTAGCGCAATTGCTGAAATCTACAATCGCAATTTTAGAATTAGAATCACCCACTGTGCACGCATGGTGTGATTCTGAAATTGTGTTGGCCTGGTTATCAAAAAATCCAAATACTTTACACAACTTCATAGCAAACAGAATATCCGAAATACAGGAAACGTTTCCCACAAGCATCTGGAGGCATGTGTCATCCATAGAAAACCCTGCCGACATTGCGTCTAGAGGAACCTTGCCTAGCAAGCTAGTTTCACACAACACATGGTGGAGAGGCCCGCTTTGGCTAAGCCAGCAATCTGATGCTTGGCCAGTGCAAAAGCTCAAATTTAGCACAGACGTTGACACAAAAGCAACGGCTGCACGAGCACTTAACGCAACTCTGTTATCAATGGACTTTTTCACCTGTTCTACACTCACTCGCCAAGTACGAGTGATAGCTTACTGCCAGCGTTTTATTGCCAATTGCAAAATCTCCAAAGCTGAAAGGCAATTCTGCGATCACCCAACAAAAGAAGAATTGGAATGCTCAAGGGAGCGCATTATCAAAATCATTCAAGAAGAGGAATACTCCGATGAAATAGACAGACTCCGCAAAAACAGGCCGCTAGCAAATTCCAGCAAAATACTTTCGCTACGCCCGTTTTTAGATAATAAAGGGATTTTGCGGGTCGGAGGCAGAATAAATAACTCAACGTTGTCAGAGAATGCTAAGCACCAGATCCTGCTGCCACAGAAGCACCACGTAACAAATCTGATAATAGAGCACGCGCATCAACAAACATTGCACGGCGGTGCACAGCTCACCCTAAATTATATAAGAGCACAGTACTGGATAATAAACGCTAAAAGTAGAGTGCAATCAAGAATTCACAGGTGTATCAAATGCTTAAGGTACAACCAAAACTCAGCACAGCCAATAATGGGTGATCTGCCGGCAATGCGTATAACGCCCTCACCGCCTTTTTCCCACTGTGGAGTTGATTATGCCGGCCCTTTCCTAACAAGATTCTCAAAGGGAAGAGGAGCCAAGGCGGTCAAAGGATATATTGCATTATTCATATGCATGGTGACCAAGGCTGTACACTTGGAGCTGGTCAGCGATCTTACAACCGACGCATTTCTGGCTGCCTACAAGAGGTTCGTAGCCCGCCGAGGACATTGTCGTCAGATACATAGCGACAACGGAACCAATTTTGTTGGCGCAAAAAGAAAACTAGACAAGGATCTCCAAACAGCAATTGCGGAAAGCACGAAACGGGCTGCAGAAATAACAGCCAATGATGGTACAGAATGGAAGTTCATACCGCCAGCAACCCCACACATGGGAGGCCTATGGGAAGCAGGTGTTAAATCCGTGAAAGGGCATCTCAAGCGCATCTTAGGCGAAGCTCTGCTAACCTACGAAGAATTTAGCACTGTATTATCTCAGGTCGAAGCATGCCTTAATTCAAGACCAATCGGGCAGCTGTCGGCTGATCCCACCGACCTAGAGCCACTCACCCCAGGCCATTTCCTAATTGGACGGCCGCTGTTATCACCTCCTGAGCCAGACATGACAAACCAAGTGCTTTACGAAAGATGGAAAACTGTGACAAAATTACAGCAGCATATCTGGAAAAGATGGTCGCAGGAATACCTAAGCTTGCTGCAGCAAAGAAGCAGGTGGACAACCCAAGGTCAAAACCCAAGCATAGGTGAGCTAGTAATTGTAAAAGATGATACATTGCCACCCCAGAAATGGTCCCTAGGTCGAATTGTGCAGCTGCATCCCGGAACTGACGGCATAGTACGTTTAGTATCGGTGAGATACAAAAACGATATCAAAAAACGCCCAGTTAATAAGTTGTGTCAGCTGCCAATCAGCATTCTGAGCACGGGCAAGGAGGACCTTGAAATTAAGGTCACCACAGCACTTGCCGTTGCCTCAAATGCCAACTCAGCCGTCCGCAAAAGGCCAATCTCACAAGACGATGAAGGCCGCGAAAGCATGCAATGCACTGAACAAGAGTACTCCAATACAAGGGACGCATTTCAAGATCCATCAGCCAAAAGGAGAAGAATCAGAACAACTCCCTGCACTTGGCACAAAAACATATTTCATGCAGCTCTACTGATGTTGTACTGGATGACAGTAGTGTTTGGCCAAGGTTATGAAATCATCCGCCCAAAGGCTGGATTTTACATAGAAAATCTGGGGTATGCCAAAATTAAAAGAGGAAATCTCAGGGTTCAGATTTCGCTTCCCATAAATGAAATCAGCACTGACCAAAGGCTTATCAATAATACTTGGACGCAGATTGATCAAATGTGTGAACAAGCCAGAAAGCTCACGCAAATTGCCACATATTGCGATGCATTTCTTAAGCATCTTTCCGTCAAACGGCACTATCTACTAGAAGCTACAGACGAAATCCAGCACTTGTCTAAACACCACAGCAGAAGTAAACACGGGCTGCTCGGAACCCTTCTCACAAAGGTTTTTGGTGTAAACGATGAGGTTTATAAGGAGATAGAAGCATTGCAAAGCAATCAGCAAACCATAGCCCAATTGGCCAATCAACAAGCCCTCTACCTGAATACCAAAATTAACCAAACCAATTTCGCGACTGAAAACAAGCTAAAACAATTCGACGCAAGCCTATCTCAGGTAGTTCAGTCAATTAATGAAATGGCAAACTGGTACTCTCAGGCTGATCATAACAGAATCAGCATAGAGGTGCTTGCTACCTATCTTAGCGCCGAAGATTATTTCGAGGAATTAGAGCATAAATATGATAAATGGCGCAACGCAATTCATGAGCACGGGCACATTCTTGACTTTATAAACACAAACGGCATCAAGAAAGCAATCGAAAGGGTATCCAGCAGGATGGACTCCAACTTGTTCATAACCAGGACACCACAGCCACGTTTCGACCTCACAGTAGAACATGACAGCTTAACGTTATATGGCTACTTGAGCATAGTCGAAAGAAACACCTACGCACTGATTCACGTTACTCCGATTCCCCATCTAGTTGGAAACAGCTCTTTGGTAATAGCAGAATTAAAGTTCCTTACACTTGCTGTCAACTTCAACGAGCAAAACTACTTTAATCTGGAACAAGGAGAACTAGAATCTTGCGTCTTAACGGGGAACTACACATATATATGCATGCCAACAATAGTTCATAACATTGATGCAGCTCCATCCTGCGTCATCGACGAAATATATGAGCGACTCCCAAAAACCAGCTGCAACATGCAGCATATGCAACTGAATGGCATCATCTGGAAGGCACTTATGATGAAAAATACATGGCTTTACGTAACAACAGAACCGAAGGTTATAGCACTCATTTGCAAAGGGGAGAGAACGGAAATTCGACTCAATACCACAGGCATCATCCGGGTTGATGATGATTGTGTCATCAAGAGTAAGGAGACTACCTTAAAGACCAGCATTGATGAAACTATCGAGGTCGTTTCCAGCCACATAAAAGAAGCTCCTCCAATAGTGCCTCACATCAGCGACACTAAACCTTTGGCGATCTTACACCCAGGAGTTTTAATTCCTCCAGATGAGCATCTCTATAACTACGGCACGATGCCGGTTCTCCCGTCAGCAGGCATAGCTCACAAGATAACAATAGGCTCCATGGCGACCTCTACGGTCATCATGATTATCGTGATATTATATATTGCTGCGAGAAGATATTGGACCAAAATCAAGGCCTGTTTCAAGGGTTGTCAGAGGACTCCTGCAAAACCTACACCTGCAAGGCGATCCACACCAGGCATCGAAGGGGATTTCAACCGAGTTTTGGCATCCGCCGCCCGCCAACATGTTCAGCCCTGAACAAACATTTTTTAAGCCAGCCGTAAAGTTTTAAAATAATTAAGAGTTTTCTTTTGATAATTTAATAATTGCTGCTCGCGCGCATTTTTTCCATGTGCATTGACTTATGACACAAAACAACATTCATAATTTCGTCACTAGTAAACCAAGTCAGCAAATTTGCTGACGAACAAATTTTACGTTTTTTATGAGGCAATGCACTCAGAAGAAATGCGACTGCTGACAGCATATATGTATATACATATATATATATATAGCAACCAAATTAATAAAAATTGTTCAGAGTAAATAAGTACCTCGAAGTGTTTAATTGCTGAAACCTAAAACTCTTCCACAATCCAGTAAGCAGATCGGTAATAATTGCTAATCCGGAATTAACACACCGTTAATTCCAGCATTCTATATTGCAGATCTGCACAAATTCCTTCCTCAAATTGCAAAGAATCTTTGCTTATTGTTTTCGGTTTCTTAACAACTTGCGCTTATTGAAATCTTCACGAGTGTATGGTCAACTAACCTCCCATGAGTTGCAAGATGGCTTGAACGGAATAATAAAAAATGTACAACGAATTTCTTTTCCGGCAGAATTCAAGGCCCTGAGGAAACAGGAAGAAGTAGACAAATCTAGCAAGCTACGAAGCTTATCTCCATTCTTTGATACCACTGGTATCATAAGAGTTGGAGGAAGACTTAAAAATGCTAACATCCCATATAATGCGAAACATCAAATAGTCTTGCCAAAGGGCCATTGTGTCACAAAAATGTTAATGTCCTACCTTCATGTTAAACATCTACATGCTGCTCCTCAAAGTTTATTAAATATTTGCAGACAAACATACTGGCCGATAGATGGAAAGAATATAGCGCGATACACTGTTCATCATTGCATCAGATGCTTTCGGAGCAAACCAAGGGGTATAGATCAGCTTATGGGGGACTTGCCGGGAGAGCGGGTCCAACCAGGACGAGCCTTCTTAACAACCGGAATTGACTTCTGCGGGCCGTTCAACATCCATTTTAAAATTCGAGGAAAAACTCCTGTTAAAGCCTACGTTGCTGTATTCGTGTGCTTTACGACAAAGGCAACACACCTCGAGCTTGTAAGCGACTTATCGAGTGAGGCTTTTATCGCTGCTCTAAAGCGTTTCATATCCCGTCGGGGATTATGTTCAAAAATATTCTGCGACAACGCCACCAATTTCGTAGGCTCAAGATCACAGCTCAGAGAACTTCGGAAAATGTTCCAATCTCAGCATGTTCAAACCATAATTCATCGTCTTTGTCAGGAAGGTCACATCGAATGGAAACCCATTCCACCAAGATCTCCTCATTTCGGAGGCCTTTGGGAGGCTGCAGTGAAAGCTGCCAAGTATCATCTGGTACGAGTTCTTGCGAATGCATCCTTAACATATGAGGAGTTGAACACCGTCATCAATCAAGCAGAAGCAGTACTCAATTCCCGTCCATTGACGCCACTATCGTCAGACCCCAATGACTTGGAGCCGCTGACACCGGGCCATTTCCTAATTGGAACACCTTTAACTGCATTTCCAGAGCCGGACATAACAGGTGAAAACGTGGGAAGGCTATCAAGATTTCGAAGGGTGCAACAACTCCAGCAATTATTTTGGCAGCGTTGGTCATCTGAATATTTGGGACAACTACAGCAAAGACTAAAATGGACTACGAATAAACCACAAATTAAAGTTGATTCTCTAGTATTGCTGAAGGAAGAGAACTTACCACCGCTAAAATGGATGCTAGGTAGAGTTACAAACTTATTCTCCGGCAAAGATGGAGTATCCAGAGTAGCAGAAGTGAAAACACAATTTGGTCTCTATCGACGCGCAGTAGTAAAACTTTGTCCATTACCAATCGAAGCTGCTCATTAAAAATATGCGATATTTTCAAGGCGGCGGGCATGTTTAGTCAACAGATAAAAACAAGTAACAGATTTAAGTACTATTAGAATCTATCATTGTAGCTATAGTAGTTTTTTGAATTAATCGTTATGCAAAATTTGAACTAATCTTAACATAATAGTCTTAAACTAATCATTACATTGTAAGTGAAATTTAACGACAGTAATTACTAACATAATACAACAAGTTTCTGCTCCTGCAACTATAAAAACATAATTACGTATGTACGTGTGCATAGTTGATGTTGGGTTCTAACATATTGAAAGCCTACTTGTCTTAGAACTCTGCGATAAAGGGCGTTTGACTCAATTAATACAAATACAAGAGACTAATTGTTATAATAGCAATGTTCATATCAGAGTGCTAATATAATACTTATATATTAGTAAACCAAACGTATCTGAGATATCGTAGAACTTGCTACATATATTTGCAAAACATATTCAACAACTCTTGTAACTCTTGTAAATTAATTAAATAACCGAAGTCAACGCCACTGCACGATATTGTTGCATTTTCATGGGTACGTCAGAGCATTATCAAGATTAAAAATAGGCAGAAAAGAAATGCATTGAACTCATACATCAATCATGTCGTTTTATCGTCATCGATCAGTTTTAGGACAGAGAGTTTATCTCGGCCAGAGCAGAGGCTGGTTGTCGGTACCTAGTACAATGAATTTTATTTTTGAGGCAGTTTGAACTTGAACGAGGTAGAGGTTATTGGAAACGGGTGTGATAAGCACTTCTTGCAATCCTGTAATTAGTTTTGGTCTCGATAGTTAATTCGGACATTTTATTACATTGTCGCTAATTGAATAAAAATAATAAGTTTATTGGAGTCTCACGTTTAATTATACCCGACACATTTCTTCAAAACGAAATTGGGTGGAATTTAAAATTTGATGAACGGCGGTTGGCGGTCGAGTTTTTAGAAGAAGAAGCGTCGGTTTTTTGAATTTGGTTATTGCGGTTTCGGTTGATGTGGACTAAGAATAAATTGAAAAAATGGAAGAGGTTTTAGTTGTGAAACAAAAATAAATTGAAAATTAAAAAAGGTTTTAGTTGTGAAACAAAAATTAAATTAAAATTGAAAAATGTTTTATTTGTGAAATAAAAAAAAAATGAAAAAGGTTTTAGTTGTGAGAAAGAAGAAATCTAAGATTAAAAAAGAAAGTTTTTGTAGTGGAAAGGAATTTTAAAATAAAAGACAAAAACAAAAAAGAAGATAGTATTATTGAAGTGAACCTAGTATACAAGGGCGATATAACACAATTCAACGAAGGAGTTGCCTGATTTATTCTATTTCAGAACTTAAATTTCCTTTTTTCTCGAAAAGCTCGTGTGCAAAATTTCAGCTTTCTAAGTAAATCCGTTCTGGAGCTATCGTGAGGACGGACAGATATGCAAAAATTAAAATAACTTATAATATTATGCTTGGGTGTCCAATCCATTTAGCTATGCCTTCATTATTTCTATGTGTTACAAACGGCATGATAAACTCAGTTTACCCAATAGATTTCATTTAGGGTATAATATTCAGTAAACAGTCCAGAATAAAGCGATGCGAAGTACACTGTTGTGTGCAAGATATTCGTCTGTTAAGTGGTTGTTAGATACGCTAAAGTGGATGAAGATACAGCAACGAATTGATTTAAATGTACTTTTATTCATTTTTAAAATAAAGAAGAAATATTACTAGAGATAATATTTACATATTCATTTTCTTTATATAAATGACATAAAAAAAACTTTAAACAGATTTAAATTATTCTTGCAGAATCTATCGCTGTTCAAACATATTCAACAATTTTTCAATAAGTTAATAGTGCTAACTTCAAAGTTCAATTCCTAAAATTCATACAAAATTCGCAAATAATTATTATTCCCAGTGAGATACACGAGATTTAAGCACTACACATTAAACACCATATCTATCAAAATATTTATTCGATTCGATTAATGAAACATATCCATTGCCAGTTACCACCCCATTAAAACTAGTGGAGCATCTTTCTAGGTTGCAGATCTGCTGAATCAGCTCTTTATCTTCAGATTTGCAAGGAATGGTATTATTTTCTTGATATTCGCAATATCTAAAACTCTCATAAGATATATAAGTTTTAGTAGGGTAAAATCACCAATTTTCGGACAATGTTAAAATGTTCTATAGATAAAGGAGCCAGGCTGATTATCCTCAGCTAATCTTAAAATGTGTGCATACAATGGATTGACTTCTTTCTTCTTGTGGGATTAAATGGCTTATAAAGATATTCCGTTACATTAAAAATACACTTTTGTGTAATTCTACGTTATTTTTCTACGTACCAATTTTCGCAAAAATTTAAAGGTTTTGCAAATTATACTTACTGTGCTATAGAAATAGAATGATTTATATTAAGAAAAAAAAAGGATCGCATAAAATTCATATATATCCATCCATTAATGAACTTAATACCATTTAATGGGCCAACCGATGATACCAAGATTAACAAGTTATGGCCGAATTAGCTGTCAATTGGTTGCTTGCCTGCTTTGGTAACAATTGTCACAAATTTGTTGGTCTCAATTTCAATCTAAAAATTTCTATTTGGAAATTTCTTTGCTTTCTCACTAGCACATAATTAATTACTTTTCCCGAAGTGAATTAAACGAAAAAACTAATGGTTAGATATATATTATAATATATTCAAAACGTATTTCAGACAATAAAATACGAAAAACTCAAAACAAATTCGCTGGAAATGGCATTGTCACCTCATGACGTAGCAACACAAAAAATTTCTTTCGAATCGGCCATAGCTTGTTATCTCTGTGTCATGGGCCAACCTACACTTATTAATCACGATCATTCTGCTACACTTGTGCCCAGATGCATGTCATCAGAAAAATTTTGATCCACTTACAGTTATTGATATAAATAATAATTGTATCACAAATTCGTAGCATATAATGAGAATTGAATTATTATATCATCATATCGGTTAAGTCTACAATCGAGTTCTGGCAAAACAAAATTTTACACGGTCTCCAAATACATATTTCACATTAAAATTGCTGGTAAAATTTTGTCATATTTAAGAGCCAGATTTTGCGTAATGAATTTCTGGTTGTGTTGGTAGTCCATTTTTACATGTATTGTTATCCGTTGGGTGCCGTGCTCTAAAAAGAGAGCACCTAACGTTCGAAATTCTTGTTTAATAAAAATTAAAGAAAACTGTAAATCGAGAATGCTTTTTATTTAGGTTCTGTTTTGTTTTTCACTGATTCTTAGCACTATTCCAACAGGGCACTTTAAAAATAATTTTACAAAATTTAAAAATTGTCACATAAAAACTGCCGAACTTGTCGCGAGGCGATTCTCAAACAAACTCCACGAGGATCTGCGATATTGCTCCCAGGTGCCGATCACAAGCTTCAAAAGCTTTTTTTTTCTTTTTATTACTTTCCCACGACGTGAAAAATCGTACGTGGGAATGTACAAAAAGTTTAGGCACAGTGCATATGCATGAAATCTGATATGCACCTGTGTCTTGTAAAAATATTATTCTAGGTGATGACAATAATTGTGTGTCTGTATGTACATACGATTAATTTTTATGAATTTAAGAATTGTATGAATATACATGCAAGAAATTTGACGGAGTTCTGGTAAGATATGTATGTACCTTGTACGGCATGTAGGTAAGTATACATGCCGTGTGAACTGAATATATGACTAATAACAAAATGCAATTTATGCTAAATTGCATTTTGTTTCAGTATGAAAATGCATTTTTAAATGCAAATAAAATTTAAATTGAATCGAAAAATATTTTTGGTTTTCAGGGTCAATTTTTAGTACGCCAATATATTGCATAGGGAAAGATATTGGCGTATTGGCTTTATGGTTGTGATTCTGGTCAATAGGCACCCAAGTCACAACAGTATTTACCCGCCATCCCTATTCTAAGCAAATTGTCAATTTGCAAAAAGTAAACAAAGGTTTTGTGCGGAGCATCTGTGGTAAAAAATGTTCTTTTTCTACTTTATTTTAAATGACTAAATGACTACCAGAACCAGGTTAACACAAGCTCGCTGCATGGACACGTTTAATAAATAAGCAGTCAACAATACATGCGTTTCATCACTTAGTCGGTGTTAGTATAAGTATGTTACAATAAACATAGACCAAACACCAGAAGAAATGTCATGCAATGCGACATAGAACAAAAAGATAAAAAACCAAATTAAATCTAACAGAAGATTAAATATTATATAGACGTTTTTTTAAGACATGAGTAGTTGTTCTATGTATGTACCAGACCACTGTTTTAGCTTCCAGGATTTCGCTACAGATAGCGCCACCGTCGCTAGGTGGCTTGTGTCCATACTAAATGTGAGGTTGTGTTCTGACTGTATTGGTTTGTGTCTTGGATGTTGGGTATACGAGATCACTTTGGGGATACGAGTTCACTTTCAGCACTCTCCAGCATAAGGAAATAGCATAGGATTTCGATTTTGTTTCTGGAGTTCGCTTATTTTTCATCTCGAGTTTTGGGGATACGAGAGCACTTTGGGGATACGAGATCACTTTGGGGATACGATATCACTTTCAGCACTCTTCAGCATAGGGAAATAGCATAGGTTTTCAATTTTTTTTCTGGAGTTCGCTTATTTTTCATCTCGGACTCGTAGCCTCTAAGTTGACATTAAGTTTTTTATCTCGAGTTTTGGGGATACGAGATCAATTTGGGATACGAGATTACTCTTAGCACTCTCCAGCATAGGAAAATAGCATAGGTGTTTGATTTTGTTTCTGGAGCTCGCTTATTTTTCATCTCGGAGATCGTAGCTCTAAATATTTGTGAAGTGGTGGGAATGATTATTGGTGGAGGTTGCTGGTTAAGTTTGATCTGGTCTTAGAGGCTACAATTTGACCTTGACGTGCCCCCTCCTGTGTCTGGGTACTGGAGGTTGGCTGAAAGCCTTAGTGGCAATATCTGATACTATGATTAGGACTGCCTGAGGTGTCTTGGACTGGGCTATGTTACCTGTACCAAGTCTTGAGTAGAATGTGTATTAAGTAAGGAAGTGACATACCCTAACCGAATTTATATCGGGGCTGTATACCTGTCAGATTGAGTTTGGTTTTAGTTATTTACTTTAATATGAGTGCCTGTGGTATGTTTGGCTGTGCTACTTGGTGGCTGAGGAAACGTTATCTAAGGCGTGGCTGTGTATTTATATAGATAATAAATGTGAAATTCCCCAAGAAAATTAGTGTAATAAGTATTAATACTAATTCATATTTTTGTTCATGTCAATAGTAAAAAGGGGTAAAATTTTCATCACAAATTTTCTACGCGCTATGGTTCGAGATATGAGCGATCTTACTATCCCAGGTATAATTAATATTAGTAGCTTGTTATGTTTGCTGTTTAAAAAAAAACCGTGAAGACATCAGGATGACACAAGTCACCTCACTGACGTCAATCAGCTGCTTCCTTATACGACGGTTATAAACTGGCCGGCACGATCGCTCTCCTCGGCTAGTGCGTAGAGTTACTGGGGTGGGTAAAACCAACAAACCAGTCAGCCGTCGCTGCAATAACACAGAAATAAATCGTGCCGCGATAAAATCTCTAGGGCAAATGAGTTCCACAATAGAACTGTAAGGATTTGACTAAGGAATGGGACTGCCAAAACTACTAAACAGGAGCCAGTCGTCAACATGGACATCTATATAGTGAGGACAGGTGTCAGGTCCTCAGATGAGGGGAAGTAGACGGCATGCATGTTCATACGATAAAAGGAGCACATTGGCATACATACAGTCCACCTCGTCTCAACACCACCCAACCTGAAATGGAAGCAACCCTAATGTCATCTGCTCGGTAACAATACACAGATGGCCCTATCTATTTTACGAGAGTAGCTGAGGATACATACTGATCTGCGGACGAGGCCGATTCATGCTGGCCGCCCCAGAGAGAGAGAGGAGAGGAGGAGGAATTTAGGACTTCAGCAACACATGGTTATCACTAATATAAAAACTTTATCCTGTATGATGTGTTTAATGATTGAATAAGCATTCTTCTCTTAATAGTATCCAATGTTATGATTACAAGGTCTCTACCTTCCGACCTACGTTATTTTAAGTAAACGTTTCAACATGTAGGTACATAAGTGTTTGTCGGATGGTACCTTTACACTAAACTAAAAACATAAACGTCTTACAAGGTATTGATAAATTGAGGCCAGTTTCATAATCTCAAAAAAAATATACAAACTATATATACATAAAGCAACTTGTGCGCAAAAAAAAAATTATATTAACTTAAGCTTTGGGTGCAGAATAGCTCCAAGTCTTAAAGTTCAGTCAAGTTTAATTGATTGTGGGATGCTACCACTTGGAAGTACGAATCTAACTTACTGAGCACCGATATAACTACTATGTACCGGTATGTATACGGTGTTTTCTTTTATATTTTCATTTTGACAAACATTTAAATTATTCATGTCCTGTTACAGCTCCTATGGCTGTACATAAAAAAATTAAATGAAAATGAAAAATGGAAGTAAAAAAATAGGTAATTGCTGATTGAAAGAATTAACCTGCTTTTAATACGTTTATTTTGTATCCTTATAAACTAACAATAATTCTAACAAATAAATTAAATTCAAAGAAAAATGGAAAACAAAAAAATTAACAAAAATAAAGTAATTCAAAATATCTTACTTATTAACTTTACTCTTAATTTCTACTTATTGCTAATGATCTGCAATGAGAGAAATGAACAAATTAATAAAGCGAAAAAAAAAATGAATAGCAATTCAAATTTTTTTAAAAAAAAATTCAATATAAAAAAGGAGTTAATTAATATCTTCTGAAACAAAAACGTTAGTAAGTTTTATACTTATTTATTGCCTGTAGTATACTCAACCCTGAATGGTGTAGCTAATCCCTGTACCTGTACTTGACCTAATTCTGGTCTCTGGATTGAACCCTTGAAAATCTCCCAAAAGGTTCAATACCAAGATATTGTCCCTTTCCTAAATCCAAAATCAAATCAGCAAAAAAATCCCTGGAAATATCCCAAAGGATTTTGCCGCCGATTTAGCCTAGATATTGACCGGGATTTCTAATTAGTATGGAAATCGCCCAATACTAATGATTTCCCGATTGACTTGAGTTTCCTGCCACACTTCACTTGGATATATCCCGAAATGAAATGTTTTGTGAAACCTTTTTCGTTAACCTTAGTTAATTGGATATTTCCCAAATTAACTTTGCTGAATAGTTAGTAAAAAAAAAATGAGACAAAAACTTGAGACGAAAGAATTTCCTTCTTAGCTTGGTAATATCCCAAAACTGCGAATTAATTCTCTAATCTCAGTATATAGAAAAAATTTTAATGTGAGATTTTCTGGTAATATCCCAGAAATTTTCCCTTTTGCATATGAAGAAAGAAGATCTGAATTTATAGAAATTTATTCTCAATTTGGTAATATCCCAAAATCTTGAATTTACTCTATACTTCCAGTGGTTTTGTAATTAAATAGAAAATTTCTGGTAATATCCCAAAAAAATTTCTATTTGTATTACCTGTGTATGGTGAAGATTTGAATGTGGGAATAACCCTACAAAAAATTTGAGGACAAGTGAAGAAAAAATGCTAGTGGCAATGGTCCAGCTAGCTGACTCTACTGGTGAAATACCGAGCAACAAGTGATTTTTCTTCTAAAATCGCCCCCTTTTTATATGGTTGGGGCCAGCTGCCGCCCATTGTTCTGTGGCTTCGCTTAGTTGCTGGCTATTGTTCTCGACTTTGCGCAAGTTCACCACGGCGCTGTGGAAGTTTTACAATTTTGAGATGACGGGGGCGCCACAATTTAAATGTTGTGGTTTGACATTTGTCATTAAATGACAAATGTATTTTTGTTCGTGTCGTGTTTTTGTTTTCATTTTATCATAATAATTCGTATTTATTATGATAAAATTGAATAGCAACAATTGTGCAACGTTGTGTTTATTGGTGGTGTGGGCATATACGTCCTGCAACGACAAAACCCTGCACTGGATATTGCAGTAGATTGAGCTAAGTGCCATAAAAGTTTTTGTAAAAACTGTTGTGATTAAGTTTTAATTTTTTAATTTTAGCTATGTTTGCTGGTGTCTACGGCATATTCTAGTCCTTGCGTGGACGGAAATTTAAATCCTTGAGTGGCTGAATGTTTACATTCAAATTTACCAAGGTGTTCCTTAAAAGGTCGTCTTTTTCCGAAATCTTATATGAGATTTCAATTAGACTGGTGTATATATATACATGCTACTATGTTTAAATATAGTAAGACCTGGGACACCTCACATCTTTATGGTAAATGTTAGGAATGTTCAACAGCCTGGCTGCTGCGTATATACTTTTTACTTGTAAGTAAAAATTCGAAAAGTGGCAAAGATTGGTCCACTGGAGGTATGTATATTCATTCTTATATACTTGTTAAATTCCTATATTGGTTTACAAACTGTGTTGTTTATATTTTTTTTATTATATATTTATATATTTTTATTTCGGTTGCTAATTGCAACAACTTCCGGCCCCGTTGATGCACTCCTTGTGCATCAACCAAATGACTGGATCATGTTTTGTTTGAAGAATTGCACGAGCGCTTACCTTTGGTTTCGGCCAGTGGTAATTGTACCAAACTACCTTGTTTTTCACCAGCCTCAATCGAATGGAAGCGCCGTCCTTTAAAAATAGGTTAAATCGCATTCGTTTTGACTTACGAATGCGTTCCCACGGGATAGATTGCAGTTCTTCGTATTGGATGCTTATGTGTTGCCCGTCGTTCGTATAGACATCATACTTTTTCTCAAGCGATGTTTTGGGAGTTTGGGTCTTGAGGGGTAGCTGTGTGGTCAATTTTGGTGAGGTGTCCAAGTCCTTTATGTCGCTTATGACTTTGTCCACGTGAATTGGACTGCTGGATCTTAGTTGCTTCGGAGGCAGAGGCATCTTAAAATGGAACTCTGCCTCTCTAGGCGGCGTGTTGAGGTCTGGCATACTTGGCAGCGGTGGTGTCGGAGGCAATGGGGATACTGCCCGTTCGATAGCAGTAGTGCCTGACATCTCTGCCCACGTCTGCTCAAATTCCTCCATTAGGCTGTCGTACATTACGTCTAAGATGTCTTCCATCTCCATTCTTTGACCTATTTTAATACTTCGGAAAAGTTTTATGTATTATTTGGTTAATATATAAAAAATAGAAATATATGGCCAGGACCCATACATGCATCAAACTTGACGTATACAAACATTTACGGACATCACAACTTACTTCCTTTACACCTTTATTGCAAATTGACTGGTAAGGGGCAAATTTTTTGAATGGGTCTTTGCAAAATATTGTTTGCTGTTTTTACAGACACCACTCTAACTCTGCCGTCCTTACCAGGGTGTAGCTCCTCAATGAGCCCCAACACCCATTTTGTTGGTGGTTGCTTTTCATCTTTAATGATGACAACTTGACCAATATTAATGTTACTTTGTGGCGCATTCCACTTTTGTCGTTTCTGCATTTCGGTCAAGTATTCTGTTGACCATCTTTTCCAGAATTGTTGACGTAGTTGCTGAATAAGCTTCCATCGTCTTAGAAGGTGCATATTTGACTCTTCTTGAGTGGGCTCTGGTACAGCTAGTAGCGGTCTTCCAATTAGAAAGTGACCTGGGGTTAGAATTTCCAGTTGTTCTGGATCCGCAGTGATAGCGTGCAGCGGTCTGGAATTGAGACATGCTTCTATTTGAATGACTAATGTATTTAGTTCTTCTATTGTTAATGTTGATGAACTTAGAATTCGACGCAAATGGTGTTTAATACTTTTTACACCTGCCTCCCAAAGTCCACCCTGATGTGGAGCTGCAGGAGGTATAAAATGCCATTTGATCCCCATGGCTGCAGTATTGTGAGCTGCTAGTTCGTTTGCTTCTGCGAGTGCTTTTTTGTACTCTTGCTGAAGAATTTTGTTTGCCCCAATAAAATTTGTTCCATTATCGGAATATATATTAGCACATAAACCTCGTCTTGCAACAAATTTCTTAAATGCTGCGAGAAAGGTTTCAGACGTTAAGTCAGAGACTACTTCGATGTGTATGGCTTTTGTTGCCATACACACAAATAAACACAGGTATCCCTTGTATGTTTTGGATCCCCGATATTTTGTGGTTTTGACATCAATAGGACCAGCATAGTCTAACCCCGTATTCTCAAATGGGTGTGCCTGTCACACTCGAGGACTGGGTAGACTGCCCATAAGCTGCTGTTGTGTTGCAGCGCGATGTCTAACACATATTACGCAGAGATGAATCCTTTTCTTAACGGCGTGTAGTCCATTAATGATCCAAAACTGACTTCGTATGGTATTTAGGACCAGTTGTGGTCCACCATGCAAAGTTTCTTTGTGGTAGTGATCAATCACTAAATTAGTTAAATGATGATCTTTGGGTAGTATTGCTGGGTGTCGCGTTGAGATTGGCAGGTCTGAATTTTGCAACCTGCCACCTACTCTCAAGACTGAATCTTTATCTAAAAATGGACAAAGCCCTATTATTTTGCTATTTTTGTGCAAATTTTCTCCAGCCTTTAACTGCTTGAATTCATTTTCAAATTCTTGCTGTTGTGTTTGCTGGATTACTCTTATTTTGGCTGTTTCTATGTCAGCTGGTGTCAATCTGCCAATGTTCCTTTCTTCTTTATGTCTACAATTATGGATGAATCGGAGACATTGTGCAGTGACAAGCAACAATCGTTTGTATGACGAGAATCGCTCAATTATTGTTTCGAGCCCTTCGCTTTTTTGCATTGCAAGAGCTTTTACTGTCTTTAATTCGTAAGACGTCTCTCTGCTAAGGCTCTTATCTTGTGGCCAGTCTTGGCTTGGCTGCCTTAACCAACTAGGACCTGTCCACCATGGCTCACATTCTTGAATGCTCATTGGCATTAGACCTCGTGATGCCATGTCAGCAGGATTATCCTTGGTAGGTACATATCCCCACGTATTATTTAAGTTGCCTTCCTGTATCTCGGTAAGTCTGTTTGCCACATAAGTTTTCCATCTATTCGGATGACCTGATATCCAGGCCAATACGATTTTTGAATCGCTCCATAAAAAGCTGCTGACATTACTCATATGCATGTCAGCTCGAACTTGACTTAGTAGTCTAGTTAACAACACTGCTCCACTTAGCTCAAGTCTTGGCAACGTAATTGGCTTTGTGGGAGCCACTCGAGTTTTTGATATGAGCAATGTTGTTTTTATTGTGCCGTCATCGTTTTGAACTCTCATGTAGACGACAGCTGCGTACGCTGAATTTGATGCGTCGCAAAACCCATGCAATTGACAGTTGTCTCTGTCTTGCTTGGTATGTATCCAACGAGGAATTTTTATTTTCAGTATGTGAGGCAGCTGTATTTTGAACTGCCTCCATTCCTCGCTGAATTTTTCTGGGACTATTTCGTCCCAGGTACATCCATGCATCCATAATTTCTGGATGATGATTTTTTCCAAAACTACACATGGAGCTATCCAACCTAAAGGGTCGAATAGCTTTGCTACTTGTGACAAAATTTTTCTTTTTGTTGTGGCTTTTGCTTCAAATTCTGAAGCCTTGAAGGCAAACATGAAATTGTCGGTGGCTGGATGCCACTGGATTCCTAGAGCTTTGACTTGGTTGTCATCTTCAAATTTTAATGGCAACTCTAGCTCTATTTCTTCCTTAGGTAACCAATCAAGCATTTCATCATGATTAGCTGCCCATTTCCGGAGGTTAAAACCTCCTCCCTTTAATAGCTTTATTAGCTCTTCTTGGGTTTGTTTGACTTCTGCTATGGTATTTCCACCTGTTAGCAGATCGTCAACGTAAAAATCCTGCGTTGCAATTTCTGATGCCTTAGGATACACTTCTTTGTCATCCTTGGCTAATTGCTGCAGTGTTTTTATTGCTAGATATGGTGCTGCCGTAGTGCCGAATGTTACGGTGTTGAGTTCGTATTCTTCTATTGGCTCAACTTTACTACTTCGCCAAAGTATTGTCTGATACTTTTGGTCATCCTTATGTATCTTAATCATTCGATACATCTTCTCTATATCGGCAGTCACTGCATATCTATGCACACGCCATTTTAGCAATGTTGAATACAACTTTGGTTGTAATGTGGGACCTGTCAACATTTGTTCGTTGAGGCTTCTCCCGTTTGATGACTTTGCGGAAGCATCAAATACTACTCTTAATTTGGTAGTAGTGCTGTCCTTAAGAACAGCATGATGGGGTAAGTAATACCTCTGGGTATTCGCATTTTGTGTGGTTTTATTTACTTTACACATATGCCCCAGGTCTAAATATTCTTGAATACATTTATGATATTCAGCTCGTATATCGGCAGCTCGCTCGAATTTTTTTTCGAGTTGAGCGAATCTTTTTAACGCCATTATCTTTGATTCCCCAAGCTCGGGAACCTTGCCTGCTTTGAATGGCAGCTTCACTTCATAACTGCCATTATTCAGGCGTTTATGATTCTCACTGAAGAATTGCTCACATTGCTCTTCTTCTTTAGTGAGTTTACGTTTTGGGTTGAGCTCTTCCCATTCCCAAAATTTCCGCACTTGCATATTTAGCTGTGCTAAGTCATCAGCACTACCTGTGGTGAATGCAGAAAAAATTTCATTTTTGTCCACTTGATTTAGTGGTGCTGTTGTTTCTCCGAAAAGAATCCACCCTAGCTTTGTATTCTGTGCTATGGGGGTCCCTTCAGGTCCACTTCTAATTCCCTTGCATAAAATTTTTGCATAGGTATTCACACCTAACAACAGGTCTATTTTCCCTGCTTTTAGGAACTCTGGGTCTGCTAAAGGCAAGCCTTTTATATGAGTCCAATCAGAAGACCTTATGTGTGTTGGTGGGAATATATTAGTTATCTTCTTGATAACATAAGCCCGCAATGGGATTTCAAAATCATCTGAGGTGGCTGATCTCACATGCACAGACACTTCTTTGTTTGCCTTTGCCACTTGTGTAGATCCCAATCCGGTAATTTGAAGTGACGTTGACACGCCTTTCAGTTGTAAGGATTGAACAGCCGCTTCGGTTATAAAAGAACTTTGTGATCCTAGATCAACCAAAGCCCGCATGGGAATTGTTATCCCACTTCTGTCCCTAACATGTACTATAGCCGTAGCTAATAGTGCTTGTGTGGCTTTCTGTTTATTTGAACAAGCATTTGCCGAAGTAGATGGGACAGAATTTTCTGACTGTCTTGATTGTATGGTCTCAACAGCCCTTGGCTTGTTTGAAGACATGTTTTTGTCTTCATGAAGCCATGTGTGATGACGCTTGTCACACTTGAAACATCCATTTTTATTTGGACATGCTTCTTTGTTGTGTGGTTTTAAGCAATTTGTGCAACGCTTGTTCTTTATCACAAGTTCACGTTTTGCATTAAAACCCTTTTGTTTAAATTGTGTGCATTTGTGGATTGTATGTTCTCCTTTGCACACCGGGCACCTTTTACTCATCGTACAAGATCCATTATGTCTTTGTAGACAGTTAAAACAAATATTATGTTTCAACAGGATTTTCCGACGAGTGTCAATATTATGCCGTCGGAAATCATCGCAGTTTTGTATGCGATGGTCTCCCTTACATACCACGCAACCATATTGTTCGTTGACGTGATAGTTTAATGATTTATTTTGTCCATGTTTGTTCATGGCAACATAACCCACCTTACTTGGGTTAATGGCTTCCAAAGTTCGGAAGCGAGATTCTAGGAAACGAAACATTTCTTTTAACTCTGGAATCTCTGTACTCTTGGAAATTGATTGTTCCCATAGAGTTCGAGTTTCCATAGGTAGTTTTTGTGTTATTATAAAAATAATTATTGGATCCCAGGTCTTTGTACCTATTCCAAGGGATTCCAATTCATGTAAACATTCCTTTGTTTTATCATGTAAATTTTTCAGGCTACTTTCATGTTCACCTTTTACTATAGCTTGATTAAATAAGGCTTTGAGTTGTGTGAACACTAATACCTTTTTATTATTGTATCTTTGTGTCAACTCTGCCCAAGCTGGTTGATAATTAGTACTAGTTACATCGTATTGTCGCAATATCCTTTCTGGTTCTCCAGATAGATTGGACTTTAAATAGTGCAACTTTTGTACTAATGGAATTTGAGAATCTTTGTGAATCAAAGATTCAAACATATCGTGGAAAGATCTCCACTTAGTGTAATCACCATCAAATTTCGGAATTTCAATGCTAGGCAATTTTATTTCCGTTTTGTGGTCATTGATTACACTTGCCTCTGGTTTAGTTACCTTTGGCATTTGGAGCTCTTGAAGCTTTGATAGCTGTTCTTGGAGCTCCCCTAAGAATCCGAAGTATACTCCTTCGCATTCCTCAAAAACATGGCTTGTTTCGTAGTCGTTGAGTGCTGTTTCCTCAAACTCTACTAATAATCTTTGATGATTATTCAAAAAATGTTCCCACAATTCCTCAATACTCCGGGTTCTTTGCTTCAGATAACCTTTAGTTAACTGTTGCCCTGAACCTACTCTCTCTTCATAATTAGAGACAGCATGAGTCAAAACTTTTTTGAAAGCTCTTTGTCTCTTTATAAGTGCTTCCATTTTAGTTAGTCTTCCTTCACCAAACACAGAAAAATTTGAATTGCTATTTTTTTATTATTGTTAATTTTAATACTCAATAAACGTATTATGCTACCGGTTTATCCGGGTTTGAAGGACCAATGTTACAGCTCCTATGGCTGTACATAAAAAAATTAAATGAAAATGAAAAATGGAAGTAAAAAAATAGGTAATTGCTGATTGAAAGAATTAACCTGCTTTTAATACGTTTATTTTGTATCCTTATAAACTAACAATAATTCTAACAAATAAATTAAATTCAAAGAAAAATGAAAAACAAAAAAATTAACAAAAATAAAGTAATTCAAAATATCTTACTTATTAACTTTACTCTTAATTTCTACTTATTGCTAATGATCTGCAATGAGAGAAATGAACAAATTAATAAAGCGAAAAAAAAAAATGAATAGCAATTCAAATTTTTGTAAAAAAAAATTCAATATAAAAAAGGAGTTAATTAATATCTTCTGAAACAAAAACGTTAGTAAGTTTTATACTTATTTATTGCCTGTAGTATACTCAACCCTGAATGGTGTAGCTAATCCCTGTACCTGTACTTGACCTAATTCTGGTCTCTGGATTGAACCCTTGAAAATCTCCCAAAAGGTTCAATACCAAGATATTGTCCCTTTCCTAAATCCAAAATCAAATCAGCAAAAAAATCCCTGGAAATATCCCAAAGGATTTTGCCGCCGATTTAGCCTAGATATTGACCGGGATTTCTAATTAGTATGGAAATCGCCCAATACTAATGATTTCCCGATTGACTTGAGTTTCCTGCCACACTTCACTTGGATATATCCCGAAATGAAATGTTTTGTGAAACCTTTTTCGTTAACCTTAGTTAATTGGATATTTCCCAAATTAACTTTGCTGAATAGTTAGTAAAAAAAAAATGAGACAAAAACTTGAGACGAAAGAATTTCCTTCTTAGCTTGGTAATATCCCAAAACTGCGAATTAATTCTCTAATCTCAGTATATAGAAAAAATTTTAATGTGAGATTTTCTGGTAATATCCCAGAAATTTTCCCTTTTGCATATGAAGAAAGAAGATCTGAATTTATAGAAATTTATTCTCAATTTGGTAATATCCCAAAATCTTGAATTTACTCTATACTTCCAGTGGTTTTGTAATTAAATAGAAAATTTCTGGTAATATCCCAAAAAAATTTCTATTTGTATTACCTGTGTATGGTGAAGATTTGAATGTGGGAATAACCCTACAAAAAATTTGAGGACAAGTGAAGAAAAAATGCTAGTGGCAATGGTCCAGCTAGCTGACTCTACTGGTGAAATACCGAGCAACAAGTGATTTTTCTTCTAAAATCGCCCCCTTTTTATATGGTTGGGGCCAGCTGCCGCCCATTGTTCTGTGGCTTCGCTTAGTTGCTGGCTATTGTTCTCGACTTTGCGCAAGTTCACCACGGCGCTGTGGAAGTTTTACAATTTTGAGATGACGGGGGCGCCACAATTTAAATGTTGTGGTTTGACATTTGTCATTAAATGACAAATGTATTTTTGTTCGTGTCGTGTTTTTGTTTTCATTTTATCATAATAATTCGTATTTATTATGATAAAATTGAATAGCAACAATTGTGCAACGTTGTGTTTATTGGTGGTGTGGACATATACGTCCTGCAACGACAAAACCCTGCACTGGATATTGCAGTAGATTGAGCTAAGTGCCATAAAAGTTTTTGTAAAAACTGTTGTGATTAAGTTTTAATTTTTTAATTTTAGCTATGTTTGCTGGTGTCTACGGCATATTCTAGTCCTTGCGTGGACGGAAATTTAAATCCTTGAGTGGCTGAATGTTTACATTCAAATTTACCAAGGTGTTCCTTAAAAGGTCGTCTTTTTCCGAAATCTTATATGAGATTTCAATTAGACTGGTGTATATATATACATGCTACTATGTTTAAATATAGTAAGACCTGGGACACCTCACATCTTTATGGTAAATGTTAGGAATGTTCAACAGCCTGGCTGCTGCGTATATACTTTTTACTTGTAAGTAAAAATTCGAAAAGTGGCAAAGATTGGTCCACTGGAGGTATGTATATTCATTCTTATATACTTGTTAAATTCCTATATTGGTTTACAAACTGTGTTGTTTGTATTTTTTTTATTATATATTTATATATTTTTATTTCGGTTGCTAATTGCAACATGTCCAGTAAAATACTTTGAAATAGCGCGAAAAACTGAATTCGATGTAAGTAACAAAAATAGAAAAGAGTTCGATTGGTTCTTATCACCCTTCTTCTAGTTTTTAAACATGTTGCCCAGAATTTCAATTTGTGTCAACTATTAAAAAAAAAAATCAACTAAATTTCCAGAAACTACACTTGCGCATATTATCACTGCTCAAAATTGTTATAATACTATATCTTGCTTTTATGTACCGTCTTAACTACTAATCTATAGTTTATAGAGAAAATGTGAAAAATACAAAAACATTAAGAAATTCCATTAACTCCTACAAATACAAGAAATTCATTGAAATAGCAATTCTGCCCCGCAACCAGCAGTTGCTGACTATGACAATTATCAATTTTAGAAATATCCGCGGGGATATGTCAAGAACTTTAGAGTTCTTTTCCTCCTTCTCTTGATTAATAAATTATTTGTGCAAGAATTGAATAATTACCGAAATAAATGTCGAGTAATTGAGTCATTTAGAAGTGTTAATGCCCTGACTACTTCAGCTCCCCGCAAGGAGAATTTTTAAATAATTTCGCCCCGACTATCAGATAATTCCTAGGCTATTTACCGACTGCCAAGCAATGAAGTCAATTTATCCTAATAAACACAATTTTCACGGAAATGCTATAGTAACTAGTTCACTTAGTATTAGTTAAAATATTAATTGTTCTTTAATTTTTTTAAACTGGGCG
This sequence comes from Dioctria rufipes, assembly GCA_963924295.1. Taxonomy (NCBI): domain Eukaryota; kingdom Metazoa; phylum Arthropoda; class Insecta; order Diptera; family Asilidae; genus Dioctria; species Dioctria rufipes. Next base: position 129,831,888 of record OZ002741.1, on the reverse strand, counting down.
ATTAAGGAAGAGTGAAAAAGTACTGACCGTAGTTAGTGTTTGTTTGCTGCATCCCTCGAGGAGGCCTCCTGGAGCTGCTCTTATAAAATGTAAAAAATTGGTAAAGGAATCACGCGTCCCTACTCGCCCGCCCTGGCAGTCTATACTCTATCTATCTTATTATGCTGCTTAAGATTAATTAACTGCGTTCTACGCGTATGGTTTCCGCACGTAAACCGATGCTTTTGTCTGGTAGATATGGTTTCCTTTTTTTTTTCTTCGCACTAAGGGTGTTTAAAAAAGGATGTTCCAAAACGATCGTTCCTTGAAATTGTGCTTTCTGTTGGTGCTGTAATGAACCTCAAAAAAAATCGTGGCCCGCTTTTGAGACGGGCGTCAGCCACTAACTCCGTTATCCCTAACGGGGGGAGGTGTGGGAAGAGAGCGAACCTAACGCAATGACCATAATTTAGTATAAATGTAACAAAAAAACTTTCTGAATTCTCACCCTTTTTCCAATAACTCCTTTTTTGTGTACGACACCTTCCGCGTTTCCTTGCTTAGCCGAGCAGTCTCTGACCGTTGGATTGTGCACGGGTTAACCCGGACTTCTTTCCGCAATTACGCCCTTGGCGAAGGACAATATAGATAAATTTTAATTTTATGTTATTTTAAGTTGTTGTTTTTGCATCTTTATGCTTATCTCCCGTACAATATGAGGAAAGAGACCCGGACTTCTTCGCCCCTTATTTCCGTGCTGCACTAATTTCCTTGGGCAATTTTGCCTAAATGCACGGAAATTTTCTTACTATTTAATTTTTCTTTTGATGTGCTCAAAATTTTGTTTTTTTTTTTATTTTTTTACTTTCATTTGCACATTCCGTATTCAAAATTGGAAAATTTTTTCTTCGCGTCTCTAGTAACTACGGTCGATGCTGCTCAATATGCCGCACAGAAAAGAACGTTAGTAACACGCACTTCGTAGGTATAGCCGCCGGTTGCGTTGACCGCTATTTAGTGTGTCTCTCTCCGGCCCATTTTAACTGGAGGCGGAAACAGGCAATCCAATCGCCACTACAGCAAAACATTACGCGACTTGACAGCTCCTCACATGTAATCTTCTTCTTCCCATTCGAGAAGATTCTAAAGAATTAGGGCACGTTCGCTCTGTGAGCCATAGTTAGCGCCGGATCACATGGCACCGTGTGTCCCCGCAGAAAGGCAGTTTGCTGCATTTTCCTTAGACGTGTCATCCTCGCCGGTTTGCTACGCCACGATTACATAACAGGGCAGGGTCGCTGTGGGGCCCGTAGGTTCACAGAAGACGCTGAAGGTGATCGTGTAGGCCTTAGTTCTTTTCGTTCGGATAGGAGTGGATTGGAGAACTACTCTGAGCTAGCCGGTAATAATGTTCAACGCCTCTACTTTAAGGGCGCTCCAACGTGTGGCTCGTCCCAGGGTTTGTAAAATTTTCCGTGTGTGCGGAGCTAGTAAGCAGAAGGCTGTCAGGGTCGCCGGTGACGGAGGCATCATGGGAGGTGCCCTTTCATAGGACAAATCTTTTCCCTGAGCGCACTCACCCTGCCCAGTGAAGACCCATCAGAAAACTAATTCCATCATGGACTAAAAGAAAAATTTCGCACACGCGCTCGGTGACCTTTCTGAAAGGCCGTGGCCGCCGCCGTTGGCTCTTTGAAGAGCTCCTCCGCCGCCGAACCTGGGTACAGGATCCGAATATCCCGTAGGCTTCACTGGACCTCGCCCCAGTTACGCAAGTATAGCTCCAGTGAAGCTTTATCCTATTAGGCGCCTTTTACGCCAGACGGGATTTGCCGTGGAAGAATTCTTGCCCCCCCCCCTTTCCACAGGGGGAATCGAATAGAGACATCCTGTGCTCACTTGAGCCAATAGGATTCGTACAATTCCGCTGAAAGATGAATGGGGAAAATCTAGTACGTGATTTTTGGTGCAGGCTGGACTCGTCAAAGAGATTTCATAATGATAAACACTTCAGGTTTCAACTTTAGAAAGCAAAATCACTATTAGTGAACAAGAGATCAAAAGTTTTCCCCTTTTCTTTTACTGGCAGGTAATACGATTTCCTGGCGAGACTTTCACCCGTTATTTCAGAAGGTCAGTGCAGATGAATATTCCGTGATTTGTGTGCACGTAGGGGTTAGTGTTCGTTATGAATATCTGATATTGGACGAGAAGGACGGAAGTCGATCGGACGTCATTGACGAATATCCTTCGCGTGAAATATGCCTACAAGTTTGCCCTGGGGGTCTTCTAGTTCATATAGAGAATTGCCCTTTTTTGGACCTCACCCGGCATTTGAGGAACTTCTTTCCCAATTTAGCGCTAACTTGATTTTTGAAGCTGCTTTGCAAGAAATTTCGCCTGTACACTTCTTGTCCCACCTTGAATTCCACGGGTTTGGATCGAATATTGTATGCCTGTTGTATACCTAAAAAGGGTTAACAGTAAGTAAGTAATAATTATCATTGAAAAAAATCATTAAAAAATATCTAATTTTCATAAATGGAAATAAGCTAATCATGCTTAAAACATGGTTAGCTTATCTCCAAACAAGGCGAAGAAATTGCCATCAGCAATTTCTTCAAATTCCTTCGCATATAATAAAAATATTCCCACAAAACGACTTGGGAAAAATAAAAGTTTTAAGTTACATCCCAAGTCGATTCAATAAAAAAAAGCCCCACGACAAATCTTACCTTCAGTAAGATTTGTCGTAAATACGATATGTATGTACATATATACATACATACATATCGGGCGCATAAAATTTTACTTCAGTGAAGACTGAAACGATCAAGTCTTCACCGAAGAAAGTTCTTATCAGCGAATTGTCGCGAGCTGCATACATTGTGATCGCAACAATGTATGCACGATAGGACGACGATGGTTTGATATTTACGAAAATATCAAATTTCAATTCCAACCATCGTTCGTCGCGATAATTCTGGGCATGTTTAAACATGCCCAGCGGTAAATAATTATCTCAGGATAGGAATGCTAATTAAGCACTTTCCTATCCTGAACAACTAGACTTGCGATTACGAAAATCCAAGTCGAGTACAGTCAGTTTTAGACAGTCGATTTTAAGCAGTAACAGCGGCCAGGTTTCGGCAGTGGAGTTTGAGAGTTTTTTAGAATTTTAAAGTCGCGCGATTTATTTGAACAGGTACGAATCCTTAAAAGTATTATGAGAGTTCAAGTTTGGTTCGGCGAGTACGGCACGGTTTTGGTCGGGTATTTTTATTAAACAAAAAAAAACTATTTGTATCCGGTAAAAGAACGACAATAGAAAGTGTGAAAACCGGTGCAACAACGAAAGAAACGGTACTCAATAAGAGAAGAGTTGTGTGATTAGTGGTAATTAGAATAGTGAGTCATGTAAAGAAAAAATAAATATCCAACCTACTATAGAAAGTGAAGCGTGGTTTCAATACTCCCAAAGGAATAAAAGCCAACTAATTCACGCGCAGCACTTGGTAACAGTGAGTACCTCCCTTAATTACAGAATAAAATTGGAGTGTGGTATTTTAGACGCCCGAATATATAACAAAATTGGCGCAGCCGGTAGGATAGTGGAAGCCTGCTTTCTAAAAGTCAAAATAGAAAGGCATAAGAGCTTTAAAATCCGCTATCCTGCGAACCTAAGGGGTTCCCTTGACGAAGCCACTCAGGCCAAGTCACCCCCAACACTCGGGTAGATACCATCTCTAGGCGCCTCTGCTCCAGGCGAGCAAGCGTTCACCCCAATTAGTGCAAAAGCACCACCGAGGGATACAAGCGAACAGTCCAAAGAAGGAAGAGGAGAACCATTCCAAACTCCCCCAGAAGGACGAGTACAGAGCAGCCAGGACACAGCTCTATAAGCAAACTGAAGTTTCAGCCAAGCAGACGACCAAACGCTAGCAGTCAACGATCCGGAGTTGAAGAGGAAATCGAAGACGGCTCATAAGCCCCCATTTCAACTAGATCCAGGGGAAGTTAAGAAATAATTAATTCCAATGAGGCATGCACTTTACAGACCCCTTTTGGAACCGGAAAGACATTGGAAAATTGCAAGGGTAACTTAAATTTTAAAAATAAAATTCCCTGCAAGTTTCAGGTGGTACAAAGCCTGCCAGGTCTTTCCGATGACGGCCTATTTGGAAACGATTTCCTATCAAACAATTGTAATTTTGAAGGCCCAAATAAAGCACTCAGGTTTCCTTGTACGGAAACAAATCCTGAAGAGTTTACTGTGCCCTTGTCATGCAAAACGGACAAGCTGTATTCCAGTAAAGCAGTCGAAGTGAGGTCACTTGTTGAAAGGATGGAACCTAAACAGGTTAAGCTATCTACATGCAGTGTCTCCAAGGCATCCCAAGAGAGTAATGCTGGCTGCCAGGTTCGAGAAGAGCCGACGGAGTGCGAAAAGAGCTGTCTGGGTGATCAAAAGACCAGCGAAATGAGGCAGCATCTGGTTACCTTACGAGAACCAATATGCATACCTGCTAGGTCACAAATTATCACCACAGTCCCGTTGCGAGTGAAGGAAGAAATGCTCTGTCTATCTAAAGAGATAGGCGACGGAGTCTTCCTGGCCAACAGTTTACTCCCTACTGGAAAAGAAGCAGTGCTAGTTGCCATACTCAACATTAACAATTTCCAAGTAGTCATCAACAGTTTATTATTACAACTGCTCCCTATACATGACTACGCCGTCATCCCAATAGGAGAAGCCACTGATACACAACACGTTCTCAAGCCGAATAAATCGCAAGCGAGTAACACAAATATCAGTGAGCTTCCCAAGGCAGAACAGAAGTCAAGCAAAACTTCTTTCTCCAGAATACCTAGATATAAGTTACTAACGCGGTCCAAGAGCCCTATACAAGACACGTGCGAGCTCAGTAAAACCCGAATAGAGGCAACAATGACTCCACCGTCCAATAGAATAAGTTACAAAAATTATACATGGCCCCAGACCCAAAACAGAGATGCGAGCGAGCTCCAGAAGCTGACAAGCAAAATGCAGCTGACTCCTCCATCCAATATACCTAGGAGTAAGATAATCACATGGGTAAGAAGCCAAACAACAGGTGCGTGTGAGCTCAGTAAGACCTATCCTCAGGCAAAGACGACTCCACCACCCAATAAAATCAGTGTTAAGAAAAAGCAGAGGCCCAAGAGCCCCACCAGCAGTGCGTGCGAGCTCAGTAAGACCTATTTAAAAGCAAAGTCGACTCCACCACTTAATAAAATTAGTATTAAGAATACAAGGTGCCCTATGAGCCCTGCAAAAGACGCGTGCGAGATCAGTAAGACCTCATTGAAGGCAAAGTTGGCTCCACCGTCAATAGTATTAAGAAAACCAATTTTTCAAGACCCATGAGCCAAAATACGAATGCGTGCGAGTACACGGACCAATCAAAAGTACCCATAAAACATGGTACTCCACCATTAAAACTGCAGGAAGCCCATTCCCTGCCATCTAGTAATGTAAGTAAAACAGATAGTAAGTACACAACTACACCAAATGAGGAAAGAGACGCAAGCTTTTCGGAAAACACAGCTTTCTTACAACACGTAAGATACTTATTTCCGGATCATCAAGATCCCACACATACTCCGCGAGTCAACAGGCTAGACCAAGAGCTCAGCCTTGACCCAAATCTAAATGCGGAAGAAAAAGCTTCGATATCCGAACTCTGTTACGAGTACAATGATATCTTCTTCCTCAAAGGTGATAAGCTCACATATACAAATGCTATCACCCACAATATCCATTTAATACAAGATCAAGCGCCCATAAACCAAAAGGCCTACAGATTACCAGAGACCCAGAGACAAGTCATAAACGAGCAATTAAGAGAAATGCTAGAAAATGGGATAGTCCAAACTAGCAAAAGCCCTTGGAATTCACCCTTATTAGTTGTCCCCAAAAAGGCGGGACCCGACGGTGAAAAAAGGTGGCGTGTCGTTGTCGATTTTCGCCAATTTAATGAAAAGACAATTGGCGATGCATTTCCGCTACCGCAAATCGAGGATATTCTTGACCAACTAGGTCATGCCAGGTACTTTACCACTCTCGATTTGGCCAACGGCTATCATCAAGTCTTAGTCGACAAAAAAGATCGACATAAGACCGCTTTTAGCACTAATTACGGGCACTACGAATTTAAGCGTATGCCATTCGGACTCAAAGGAGCTCCCGCTACATTCCAACGCCTCATGAACTTCGTTCTGACAGGCCTACAAGACCTCGAATGTTTCGTTTATCTTGACGACGTCGTCATTTATGGTAAGAACCTAAATGACCACAATGATAAACTTCGCAAGGTTTTCGACAAATTGAGAGAGAACAACCTCAAACTGCAGCCAGAGAAGTGCCAGTTCTTGAGACGAGAAGTTGTTTACCGAGGGCACAAATGCTCTAGCGAAGGTGCATTACCAGACCCCAGCAAAACGGCCTGCGTCCAAACATTCCCTGTTCCTAGAACAGTAAGGCAAGTTCAGTCCTTTTTAGGACTTGCCAATTACTACAGGAAGTTCATTCCGGACTTCTCTAAAATAGTTCGTCCAATTACGAATTTACTCCGAAAGGATGTAAATTTCACTTGGACCGAGAAATGCCAAGAAGCAATAATAATATATATATATATATATATATATAATAATAATAATAGTAATAAATTAAACAACTTCCCAATTCAATTTTTGAATGAGTACAATGCTCATACGTTGACGAGATTTAGCAGGAACCGACTCAGAGTCCTCCTATCCTGTTCTATCTCGTCTTTCTTTTAGCAACTAAGCCCCCATTATACAAACTATCTACCATTCAATTAAGCAATACTATATTTAAAAATTATATGCTATGTAGTAAGACCAATTGACTAATAAAGCCTATCCTTCATTTTATACAGAACATGAAGCACATGTTAGGGTTAATATGTTGTTTCCATCTGGGAATGGGACAGATACAAACGGAACCCTACACAATAAGTCCCCTGAACACTACAGGAATACTATATGAGGACTTAGGAAAATTACAAGTATACCACAGTACATGGAATATACTAATGGAGATCAACCTAAGGGAACTGGACAACCAAACGCTTATGGCAGAACAGGCGGAGCACTTAGTTCACCGACTATGTTCGAATCGCTCTCAAACCGATGAGCTATGCCTGGTACAGCAAAAACACGTTCATTCTCTCTTAGAAAATATCAAGAGAAGAACAAGTGTCATTCGAGAAGTGGTCCCCAAATCAAGATCAACAAGATCTATCTTCGATGGAATAGGCAATGCAATGCACTACCTATTCGGGACCATGGACAGCACTAATGAACAAGAGGTATACAGTCGACTCGAGGAGCTCGAAACAAATACAAAAGCACTAGCCGACCTGGAAAGACAGCAGATCAGTGTAGTCAAAACTACACTACAACAAATTCAAAAGCCACTGACATCTCTGCAGGAAAGACAACGTCAAATAAATCTCCAGGTAAATAGAATGCAAAATATCAGTGATGATTTACTAATGAGACAATTAAGGCAGGAGATAATTTCAAGCCTGACCTTACAAATTGTCGAGATTGAGTACAGGCAACAAGCCTTACTCGACATAATAATCTCCAGTAAAAATCACCAGTTGCATCCGCTAGTGGTGTCTCCCAAAAGTTTATTAGAGATATACCACAAGTCCCACGCTACTTGCCCAGATGCACAAAATTGTCTCTCCCTGCTATATCAGACAGCGGAAACAAAGGCTCGTATAGTCCACGACAAATTAGTTATTAGAATACAACTTCCAATTTTCAATCGACCACAAATGAAATTGTATAGAGTGCGTAGTTTTCCTATACACATTAACAAAAAACAATCATTGGTACCCGACAAACAGTACTCGCACGTAGCGCACCAGGTACAGACACAGGACATATTATTATTAAAAACACAAGATTTTAAAATCTTCAAAAAGATCACGCAAAATTCCCAAGAGGACACTTACATCGCTAACCTAGGCATTCCTGTAACAAAGGCAACTCTGTCCAAAGAATGCGTAGTGAAGCTGCTCTTTAATCCACCAAAGGAAGAGCCACAGTGTCAATTCAGAGCACAAATACCTCCCAGAGACCTACTTATTAAACTAAGTAAACCAAATTCTTGGATATTCTCGTTGATAGAACCAACAATTGTACACCTTCAGTGTACCCAACAATTCCTAACTTCAAAAATAGAAGGCCAAGGAATAATTACTATCAACCATCCCTGTCAATTACAAGTAGGATCACAAATCCTACATTATGAGGCAGAGAATATCCAGCAATTGAGTCTCAAACAACCCAACTACTTCCCAAATATCGTTCCATTAGAGCAAATGGTAGAAAAATACCTCAATGAAACCAAAGAAAAGGTACAGTCTGACAAAATACAAACAGAACTATACTCAGGAGATGACACTAATAGCATCATCCTAGAAGGTACCCAGTCATTAAAAGAACTGGACGAAAAACTAGAAAAAATAGTTCCTCATATCAATCACCACCCTACACATGTCCTAGCTGCAACATCAGTATCCTTAACTGGTGTTGTCATCACATGTATGGTACTGTACCTGGTCGCCAAATGGTTAGTCCCATTCATTAAAAATTATCGTCTACGTAAAACTGAAAAAAACCCTAGAGGCGGAGGAACAAATCAAACAAATCGAAATAATTGAACCTACCCCTCTCAAAAGGACCCGCACCCTGCCACCTACTAGGTCAGTGCAAGTGGTATAGTGTCAACACTTCAAACGGTCATAAGCACTATCACTAATAGTAGAGCACCTAGAAAATAAATGAAAGTGGTTTCAACAAACCGAAATAAATAATAAGAATATACATATAATAGGGGAGAAGAAATAAATAGTATTAAAAAGCATAGGTTTAAGGAAAACTAGTGTAATAAAAACATATATATATCCAAACTAAAAACAAAGAAAAAACGAAACCCTCCCCCGCTAGTGTTTAATAAATAATATAAAAATATAAATATTATCATTATTAACCTAAAATAAAAATTAAATAACCACTAACTTTAGATCATAATAAATATACAAGTGTAACGAAAACAAACATAACATAACATATGCATAACAAAAAAAAAAAATAGAAATAAATAAGGTAATAAAAGAATAGAATAGCATAGGAATAAATATTTAAGAGCAACCTTAGAAAATAGAAAAAAAAACTTTTTTTAAATAGAAATAGAAAATATGTAAAAGCCGAAAACCTATGCCAAACCGACCAATAGTCGAACCAACGAAAAAGCCCAACAACAACTTCCCCTGAGAATTATTCCTATTCAAACAATAATCCTCTTTTTCGCAGGGGGAAGGATTGTTGTATACCTAAAAAGGGTTAACAATGATAATTATAAGTAATAATTATCATTGAAAAAAATCATTAAAAAATATCTAATTTTCATAAATGGAAATAAGCTAATCATGCTTAAAACATGGTTAGCTTATCTCCAAAAAAGGCGAAGAAATTGCCATCAGCAATTTCTTCAAATTCCTTCGCATATAATAAAAATATTCCCACAAAACGACTTGGGAAAAATAAAAGTTTTAAGTTACATCCCAAGTCGTTTCAATAAAAAAAAAAGCCCCACGACAAATCTTACCTTCAGTAAGATTTGTCGTAAATACGATATGTATGTACATATATACATACATACATATCGGGCGCATAAAATTTTACTTCAGTGAAGACTGAAACGATCAAGTCTTCACCGAAAAAAGCTCTTATCAGCGAATTGTCGCGAGCTGCATACATTGTGATCGCAACAATGTATGCACGATAGGACGACGATGGTTTGATATTTACGAAAATATCAAATTTCAATTCCAACCATCGTTTGTCGCGATAATTCTGGGCATGTTTAAACATGCCCAGCGGTAAATAATTATCTCAGGATAGGAATGCTAAGTAAGCACTTTCCTATCCTGAACAACTAGACTTGCGATTACGAAAATCCAAGTCGAGTACAGTCAGTTTTATACAGTCGATTTTAAGCAGTAACAGCGGCCAGGTTTCGGCAGTGGAGTTTGAGAGTTTTTTAGAATTTTAAAGTCGCGCGATTTATTTGAACAGGTACGAATCCTTAAAAGTATTATGAGAGTTCAAGTTTGGTTCGGCGAGTACGGCACGGTTTTGGTCGGGTATTTTTATTAAAAAAAAAAAAACTATTTGTATCCGGTAAAAGAACGACAATAGAAAGTGTGAAAACCGGTGCAACAACGAAAGAAACGGTACTCAATAAGAGAAGAGTTGTGTGATTAGTGGTAATTAGAATAGTGAGTCATGTAAAGAAAAAATAAATATCCAACCTACTATAGAAAGTGAAGCGTGGTTTCAATACTCCCAAAGGAATAACAGCCAACTAATTCCCGCGCAGCACTTGGTAACAGTGAGTACCTCCCTTAATTACAGAATAAAATTGGAGTGTGGTATTTTAGACGCCCGAATATATAACATGCCTTCGCACCTTGTTCAAAAGCCTTATCCAAGTTCTCCTGAGTTTTGGCGCGAATTAGCTGAACTTTGTCTGCTGTGTCCACTACTAATGGTTCGTTCATTGTCCCCAACTTCCGAAGAAGGTCAAAAGTACTGGCATGCTGAATCATGTTGAACCCGAATAGCACCTTGTAAGGCGAGAAGCCTGTCGCTTGATGTAGAGAACTCCTCAATGAGCTGGCTACATGACTTAGCTTCTCATCCCATTTATTGTGTTCGTTTTGTATATAGGCTCGGATTCCTGATAGCACTGATCTGTTCACCCGTTCAGAAGCATTTGCTTGTGGAGAATATAAGGCAGTCCTCACGTGTCGAATGCCGTACCTTTCTAATAATTTGGCGAACTGAACTGAGCGTAACTGTGTACCGTTGTCGGTAACTATAGTTTCGGGCACTCCAAACATGTGAAAAACTTCGGTTTCTGCAAATTTGCGTACTTGCTGGGTACTCGCATTCTTAAGTGGTTTCAGTAGGGGATATTTGGAAAAGTGGTCGAGGGCAATTATAATGCAAACGTTTCCATTCGTGGACCTGGGATAAGGACCTAACAAATCTAGATACAGTCGCTGCCAGGGTCTTTCAGTTTTCGCCGGTGCACCCATTGGTGGACGGAGTATCGTGTTTGGTGCTTTCGTTTCCTTGCACACTTCGCAAGAACCGATATAATTTTTTACGTCAATCGTCATCCGCGGCCAGTAAAAGTGTCGCCTTATTCTGTCCAGCGTCTTGCCAATGCCACCGTGAGAACATTGAGGAGGATCATGTGCTCTTGCCACAACGTCGGAAACGAGCCCCCGGGGAAACCAAAGCTTCCAAGCTTCTTCCTCTTGAACTGGGTCCCCAGTTCTGGGATCTGTTCGAGTGTAGACCAGGTCATCGCGTACACACAAGTCTGGCAAATTAGATGCGGCCGATTGGACTCGTAGCCTCAACTCCTCATATTCCAATGACTTAAAATGCGGGGAGTTGAGGTCGATTTCAGAGCCCGGATATTCAATCTCTGACAGCTGTTCGCAATAAATCCGAGACGGGGCATCGGGGACAACATTCAAACTTCCCTTTCGATGTTCAATGGTGAAGTCGAAGCATTGGAGCTTTAGGCTCCACCTAGCGAGTCTACCATTAAGGTCTTTTTGGGACATCAGCCATTGCAGGCTGGCATGATCCGTAACAATCTTAAATGGCATTAGTTTGACTTATGGCCGAAATTTCTGAATACTCAGAATAGCAGCTAAACACTCTTGTTCCGTAACACTATAGTTTCGTTGAGCGAAATTTAATTTTTTTGATATATACGCGAGGGGTCTTTCGTTTCCATCATCATCCACTTGCAGTAATACTCCACCAATGCCTTGCTGGCTGGCATCACATTGAATAATGAAAGGCTTAGTGAAGTCTGGGCTTACCAATAACGGTGCAGAAGTCAGCCGTTCTTTAAGCTGCTCAAAGGAATCTTGGGCTGCCTGAGACCATTCGAACTTCCTGGACTTTTGTAAGAGTGTCTGTTATAGATGCGGTCACTTCCGCGTAATTCGGTATGAATCTGCGGTACCATCCCGCCATACCTAGTAAGCGGCGGACATGGCGGACATTTTTTGGTGGTGGATAATCGATTATCGCCGAGACTTTGTCCGAGTCTGTTTTAATACCTCCATTCCCAATAATAAAACCGAGATATTTGGTCTCTTTTAAGCAAAACTTACTTTTCTCTATGCTAATGGTAAGTCCAGCCTCCCTCAAGCAATTCGCTACTCGAGCCAACAATTCTAGATGAGTGTCAAAGTCTTGAGACAAGACTAACAAGTCGTCCCAATAGACAAGAACATTGTCACGCAGGTCGAACGGAATAACTTTATCCATCAAGCGGCACATCGTTTATGGAGCGTTACACAACCCGAATGGCATCACTGTATACTGGTAGAGGGGGTGACCAGGCACCGTAAATGCAGTCTTTTCTCTAGAGTCCTTGTCCAGTGGAATCTGCCAGAAAGCATCCTTTAGGTCGAGGCTGGTTATGTACTTGGCAGGTGGAAGTCGACCCAGGATTCCATCTATTTGTGGAAGGGGGTAGGCATCCCTTTTCGTGCATCGAAACACAATCTGACTTTACCAGGCTTTCTCACTAGGACGACGGGGGAACTCCACGGACTCTGGCTCTCCTCTATTACTCCCAGTGACAACATTCGATTCAACTCTACATCCATTAAGCTCTGGACCGCCGGAGAGATCGGATAAAAACGTTGTTTTATCGGGAGGGCATCACCGGTCTCAATTCTGTGTGTCAATAGTCTTGTTTTTCCTAAGCCCACGGCAGCAAAGGAGGGGAAAAGCTGTTTAGTGGTCTCAAGGCGTCGATGTTCTCGATCTGAAAGGACATGGCTGTCGCCAGTAGGGTTTGGGCCGGGGCTGGACTGTAATTCTGCGACCGCGCCTAGAATATCCGGGGCAAGGTCAAAAAGTCTCCAGAAATAAATTCCCAGGTATAATATCTGAGTAAGGCCGGGAACTACGAAAAAACGTACGTTTTTGGTTTCACCACGGAAAGAGATATCGATATCGGCATGGCCATGAACACTCGTCATGGCCCCATTTGCTACTTGCACTAGCGTCTTATACGGTTTCCAGGGAACGTTGGCTTCCGACAATCTCTCGACAGCTCCTTTTCCTAGAATACTAACAGTGGCTCCGCTGTCCAGTAATCCAGACTCTATTCGTCCGAGCAGATACACCTCAGCATAGGGCCGAATGTCAGTAGGTTGGGACACTGTGATATGGGCTAGTTTTTTTCTTTCAAGCTTTACGCGTTTCTGAAATTCTCGCCACCTAATCGTAGACTTCTTGGGTTTCTTTTTAATTGTCAAATCAGAGATGCTATCTCCTTGGCACAAAGCAGGTGATGCGTGCGAAAATCCGATATCTAGCCGCTTCATAATTCCTCATCCGAATGTGGTATGGCTGTATCGGATATAAGGCAGGCTTATAGCTGCTCATTATCACTGCGCCTGCTGGCCGCCTTAATATCTTGACTAAGGCAGGTTGAACTTGATCCTTGGTCATTTCAGAAGTCTTGATCACAGTTGGTTATAATATATCATCAGGGATGATAGGCATGTCAGATGGGTCGTCTAACAGATGTGATTTCGGTTCTACATGGGTAGATTTAGAAGTGTAGAAGTCGATTAGATCATCGGCTTCCCCAGTAGACTGAACGGAGCTCTTTGGACTGTCCGGCTGATGGTTAATACCATCTATTTCATCGAATGATATCAATGAGGACTCTACTGATGGGGTGGTGGGGGTGGCTGGATGAACGTTGTCAGGAGCTGCTCTGGGGGTGGAGGGAGCTCTGCTCTCGGTCGGGAACTGCTGTTGATATTCCCGACCCGTCTGAAGTTTTTCTGCAAACAATGTCGGCAATTAGGCTTGAGAACATCCTTTTGTCCACATCCATAGCAAAAGCGGCCTTGTTTGTCTAGGGTGCAATCTTGATAGAAATGCCCCTTCTGGTTGCAGTTCCAACAAACTGCCGTAGGTCGGACCGGACTAGCTGTCACGGCCGCTAGGTCTGCGTCACAAGCTGGTGGTACAGGAAGGTCGTGGTAAGAGATCGGATGGTCCTCGATTTCACTCACTCGGTGGCGGATCGCTGCCTGTAAGTTGCTTGCCGTGGTAGCAGTATGGCTTGCTCGAGTGGTGCTACTACCTGAGCTCAGTGAACCGCCCGCCGCGATACGCAGTTGGGTAGCCTGGATCCGTGTGACCAGAGCTCTTACGTGTGAGATTGTACTAGTAGGGTGCAGACAAATTTTGTGCTGAATATCTGGCAGCAGATTAGACTTGACGATTTCTAAGAATTCATTCTCAGGAAGGGCACATTGCTGCTGATCGCGCAATTGCACTAGTGTCTGATAATAGTTGGCAAAAGATTCATCAATTTTCTGTTTACGAGACATCAACTGAACTCGCACCTTCAGGTCGTCTTTTGGCACTCCCCACTCTGCTAGTAGTGCCGTTTTTATGTATTCCCAAGTGGGCGTCGAATTTTGTCTCAGTAGAGACCAATACCAGTTCGTGGCCGGACCCGAGAGTAGTGTGCTCATATTTTTCACTAAGAGGTCGAAATCGCCCTCTAGAGCAGAGTACGTCAATGCTTCTACGCGAAAGACAAATTCTTCCACGGCGAGCCGTGAGCTATCACCACTATAGGTTAGATTCCATTTTCGAATTGGACTACCTGTCCGTCTATGCCACGGACCGGAATGGGCTCTAGCTGACTGTGCAGGCCTGCTAGACTGTTCATTATATAGTGGGGGTGGAGGTGGTGGAGGTGCCTGTGTGCCTTGAAAAGGTAAGGAGTTAGTTACATTCGGTTGTGATGATTCCGTTCTAAAAGGTGGAGGTGGTGGTGGTATTGGTGGAAGATCTGCTCTGGCTGGCCCTGGCCGGCCGGTTGTAGATGATAACCTAACATTAGAAGACCGAGGCACGTCTGGAAAGTATCTGCAGGGTCTGGTGTGGTCACCAATAGATGGAGGTGGACGCGATACGTCCACACGAGGCAGTACTAGGGAAAGTTGTTGTTGAATACTGCTGTTAATTTCAGCACGGAATGCTTCCAAACTGCGCTCTATTCCATCGCGTACTAAGTCTTGTAATTGCATTCTAAGGCCTGCCAATAATGCTTCCGTGGCCACGAGACCTTGCGTTGCAGCAACTTGTGGGGGACTATTACAACGAGAGGTGCTAGCTGAAGTGTTACCCAGTTGGGGACTAAGTGGAAGTGATGCGCGAGCATGCGGGGACACCTGGGGTGTCGGAAGACTGGGCAGTGAGAACTGCGGAGCAGGCTGTGGATTACCATGCCGAGTTGGATAACGTCTGGGTACTGTCCCAGTGTATGAGGAAAAGTCTTGTTGACTTAATGCGTATTTACAATTTGGGCAGCTAGCTTCCTCAGAGATCCACTTCTGGAGACATGTTTTGTGGAACATGTGGCCACATGCTGTCACCACTGGGTTTTTTTTTGAAGACCAGTCTCCATCTTGGCAGATGGAACACTGCTCTGGTCGAGGTAGAGGAGCATCGGCTCCAGGTGGGGGTGTTCTAGCCGTAGCCATTTGCTGTTGCTATTAGCGTACACACGCCACTAAATTGTTCAAACCGAAAATCTGGATTTTAGTCGTATCCGGGAAATAGTTTAAGGTGCGACTATTGCAATGAAGTCAGGCCGTTGCACGAATTCACGTTTGTTACAAAAAAAAAAAAATCAAAATAAATTATCGTTCTATAAATTCGGATCGTTACATCAACCAAGGTCGTCGCCGGAATTCAAAAGTCGATGACCGAATAAAAGTTTGTTGATGAAAAAATGTTGATTCACGAAACGAATCGGAGCAAAAGAAATCGTTGCGAAAAATGGAAAAATATATATATACATAAGCTCTCCCCCCCACTCTCTCTCCAAGTGGGCCTACACCAATCGTTCGTCCTACGTAACTTAAGTTAGAAATCAATGTTGACTCTGGTGGAAATTAGGAAAGGGATGGAGTGTTAGGAAGGGTTGAACCCCGTTGACTAATTGGCTATCTGCCAAGAAGGCACCTCGTAGGTTCATAACCCTGTCATGCCACATGACTAAGGTCGATAGGCTACCATGTGAAAAGGACAATAATTAAAATTGGAAAAATAATATCGAACATAAGGTTCTTGTGGAGCCGAGTACCTTTGATTCAAATGCAATTTGAAACAGCTTTTTATCGCTTCTTCACTAGATACAAGACCACTGCGTCAGGCATTTAGCTAGCAGCCAGATGTCCGCATCGTCAGGGTCTCAGTTCCCAGTAAAGAAGTCGGACGTACTCACGGTGTTATTGGGCCCCACGTTGGGTGCCATCTATGTTATGTTTGCTGTTTAAAAAAAACGGTGAAGACATCAGGATGACACAAGTCACCTCACTGACGTCAACCAGCTGCTTCCTTATACGACGGTTATAAACTGGCCGGCACGATCGCTCTCTTCGGCTAGGGCGTAGAGTTACTGGGGTGGGTAAAACCAACAAACCAGTCAGCCGTCGCTGCAATAACACAGAAATAAATCGTGCCGCGATAAAATCTCTAGGGCAAATGAGTTCCATAATAGAACTGTAAGGATTTGACTAAGGAATGGGACTGCCAAAACTACTAAACAGGAGCCAGTCATCAACATGGACCTCTATATAGTGAGGACGGGTGTCAGGTCCTCAGATGAGGGGAAGCAGACGGCATGCATGTTCATACCATAAAAGGAGCACATTGGCATACATACAGTCCACCTCGCCTCAACACCACCCAACCTGAAATGGAAGCAACCCTAATGTCATCTGCTCGGTAACAATACACAGATGGCCCTATCTATTTTACGAGAGTAGCTGAGGCTACATACTGATCTGCGGACGAAGCCGATTCCTGCTGGCCGCCCCAGAGAGAGAGAGGAGAGGAGGAGGAATTTAGGACTTCAGCAACACATGGTTATCACTAATATAAAAACTTTATCCTGTATGATGTGTTTAATGATTGAATAAGCATTCTTCGCTTAATAGTATCCAATATTATGATTACAAGGCCCCTACCTTCCGACCTACGTTATTTTAAGTAAACGTTTCAACATGTAGGTACATAAGTGTTTGTCGGATGGTACCTTTACACTAAACTAAAAATATAAACGTCTTACAAGGTATTGATAAATTGAGGCCAGTTTCATAATCTAAAAAAAAATATACAAAACAAAATTATATTAACTTAAGCTTTGGGTGCAGAATAGCTCCAAGTCTTAAAGTTCAGTCAAGTTTAATTGATTGTGAGATGCTACCACTTGGAAGTACGAATCTAATTTACTGAGCACCGATATAACTACTATGTACGGTGTGTATACGGTGTTTTCTTTTATATTTTCATTTTGACAAACATTTAAATTATTCATGTCCAGTAAAATACTTTTAAATAGCGCGAAAAACTGAATTCGATGTAAGTAACAAAAATAGAACAGAGTTCAATTGGTTTTTATCACCCTTCTTCTAGTTTTTAAACATGTTGCTACGATTTAAATCGTCTCGACTTTGTCAAACCCAGAATTTCTTTATAATTTGATATATCCCTTCTCTATTGAACATCATTGTACATACATAAATATATATATATATATAGAATGCCAACAATAAAAGCATCTTCGCAAATCTTGGTTTATAGTTGTATAATCAAGTTTCTGTTACGCTACGATGAACTTAGCGAACTATAATACAATTTAATGTATGTATATATATATATATATCAGAAAATTGTGACAGAGTTTATAGAGAAAATGTGAAAAATACAAAAACATTAAGAAATTCCATTAACTCCTACATTCATTGAAATAGCAATTCTGCCCCGCAACCAGAAGTTGCTGACTATGACGATTATCAATTTTAGAAATATCCGCGGGGATATGTCAAGAACTTTAGAGTTCTTTTCCTCCTTCTCTTGATTGATAAATTATTTGTGCAAGAATTGAATAACTACCGAAATAAATATCGAGTAATTGAGTCATTTAGAAGTGTTAATGCCCTGACTACTTCAGCTCCCCGCAAGGAGAATTGTTAAATAATTTCGCCCCGACTATCAGATAATTCCTAGGCTATTTACCGACTGCCAAGCAATGAAGTCAATTTATCCTAATAAACACAATATTCACGGAAATGCTATAGTAACTAGTTCACTTAGTATTAGTTAAAATATTAATTGTTCTTTAATTTTTTTAAATTGGGCGATTAAGGAAGAGTGAAAAAGTACTGACCGTAGTTAGTGTTTGTTTGCTGCATCCCTCGAGGAGGCCTCCTGGAGCTGCTCTTCTAAAATGTAAAAAATTGGTAAAGGAATCACGCGTCCCTACTCGCCCGCCCTGGCAGTCTATACTCTATCCATTTTAACTGGAGGTGGAAACAGGCAATCTTCTTCTTCCCATTCGAGAAGATTCTAAAGAATTAGGGCACGTTCTCTCTGTGAGCCATAGTTAGCGCCGGATCACATGGCACCGTGTGTCCCCTCGAGCAAAATTACACGTAGCTAGCCGCAGAAAGGCAGTTTGCTGCATTTTCCTTAGACGTGTCATCCTCGCCGGTTTGCTACGCCACGATTACATAACAGGGTAGGGTCGCTGTGGGGCCCGTAGGCTCACAGAAGACGCTGAAGGTGATCGTGTAGGGCTTAGTTCTTTTCGCTCGGATAGGAGTGGATTGGAGAACTACTCTGAGCTAGTCGGTAATAATGTTCAATGCCTCTACTTTAAGGGGGCTCCAACGTGTGGCTCGTCCCCGCATTTGTAAAATTTTCCGTGTGTGCGGAGCTAGTAAGCAGAAGGCTGTCAGGGTCGCCGGTGACGGAGGCATCATGGGAGGTGCCCTTTCATAGGACAAATCTTTTCCCTGAGCGCACTCACGCTGCCCAGTGAAGACCCATCAGAAAACTAATTCCATCATGGACTAAAAGAAAAATTTCGCACACGCGCTCGGTGACCTTTCTGAAAGGCCGTGGCCGCCGCCGTTGGCTCTTTGATGAGCTCCTCCGCCGCCGAACCTGGGTACAGGATCCGAACAACCCGTAGGCTTCACTGGACCTCGCCCCAGTTACGCCAGTATAGCTCCAGTGAAGCTTTATCCTATTAGGCGCCTTTTACGCCAGGTGGGATTTGCCGTGGAAGGATTCTTGCCCCCCCTCTTTCCACAGGGGGAATCGAATAGAGACATCCTGTGCTCACTTGAGCAAACAGGATTTGTACAATTCCGCTGAAAGATGAATGGGGAAAATCTAGTAGGTGATTTCTGGTGAAGGCTGGACTCGTGAAAGAGATTTCATAATGATAAACACTTCAGGTTTCAACTTTAGAAAGCAAAATCACTATTAGTGAACAACAGATCAAAAGTCTTCCCCTTTTCTTTTACTGGCAGGGAATACGATTTCCTGGCGAGGCTTTCACCCGTTATTTCAGAAGGTCAGTGCAGATGAATATTCCGTGATTTGAGTGCACGTAGGGGTTAGTGTTCGTTATGAATATCTGATATTGGACAAGAAGGACGGAAGTCGATCGGACGTCACTGACGAATATCCTTCGCGTGTAATATGCCTACAAGGTTGGCCTGGGGGTCCTCTAGTTCATATATAGAATTGCCATTTTTGGACCTCCCCGGCATTTGAGGAACTTCTTTCCCAATTTAGCGCTAACTTGATTTTTGAAGCTGCTTTGCAAGAAATTTCGCCTGTACACTTCTTGTCCCACCTTGAATTCCACGGGTTTGGATCGAATATTGTATGCCTTCGCACCTTGTTCAAAAGCCTTATCCAGGTTCTCCTGAGCTTTGGCGCGAATTAGCTGAACTTTGTCTGCTGTGTACACTACTAATGGTTCGTTCATTGTCCCTAACTTCCGAAGAACTTCAAAAGTACTGGCATGCTGAATCATGTTGAACCCGAATAGCACCTTGTAAGGCGAGAAGCCTGTCGCTTGATGTAGAGAACTCCTCAATGAGCTGGCTACATGACTTAGCTTCTCATCCCATTTATTGTGTTCGTTTTGTATATAGGCTCGGATTCCTGATAGCACTGATCTGTTCACCCGTTCAGAAGCATTTGCTTGTGGAGAATATAAGGCAGTCCTCACGTGTCGAATGCCGTACCTTTGGCGAACTAAACTGAGCGGAACTGTGTTCCGTTGTCGGTAACTATAGTTTCGGGCATTCCAAACATGTGAAAAACTTCGGTTTCTGCAAATTTGCATACTTGCTGGGTACTCGCATTCTTAAGTGGTTTCAGTAGGGGATATTTGGAAAGGTGGTCGAGGGCAATTATAATGCAAACGTTTCCATTCGTGGACCTGGGATAAGGACCTAACAAATATAGATACAGTCGCTGCTAGGGTCTTTCAGTTTTCGCCGGTGCACCCATTGGTGGACGGAGTATCGTGTTTGGTGCTTTCGTTTCCTTGCACACTTCGCAAGAACCGATATAATTTTTTACGTCAATCGTCATCCGCGGCCAGTAAAAGTGTCGCCTTATTCTGTCCAGCGTCTTGCCAATGCCACCGTGAGAACATTGAGGAGGATCATGTGCTCTAGCCACAACGTCGGAAACGAGCCCTCGGGGAACCCAAAGCTTCCAAGCTTCTTCTTCTTGAACTGGGTCCCCAGTTCTGGGAACTGTTCGAGTGTAGACCAGGTAATCGCGTACACACAAGTCTGGCAGATTAGATGCGGCCGATTGAACTCGTAGCCTCAACTCCTCATAATCCAATGACTTAAAATGCGGGTGGATAATCGATTATCGCCGAACCTTTGTCCGAGTCTGTTTTAATACCTCCATTCCCAATGATAAAACCGAGATATTTGGTCTCTTTTAAGCAAAACTTACTTTTCTCTATGTTAATGGTAAGTGCATCCTTCCTCAAGCACTTCGCTACTCGAGCCAACAATTCTAGATGAGTGTCAAAGTCTTGGGACAAGACTAACAAGTCATCCAAATAGACAAGAACATTGTCACGTAGGTCGAACGGAATAACTTTATCCATCAAACGGCACATCGTTTGTGGAGCGTTACACAACCCGAATGGCATCACTGTATACTGGTAGAGGGGGTGACCAGGCACCGTAAATGCAGTCTTTTCTCTAGAGTCCTTGTCCAGTGGAATCTGCCAGAAAGCATCCTTTAGGTCGAGGCTGGTTATGTACTTGGCAGGTGGAAGTCGACCCAGGATTCCATCTATTTGTGGAAGGGGGTAGGCATCCCTTTTCGTGCATCGAAACACAATCTGACTTTACCGGGATTTCTCACTAGGACGACGGGGGAACTCCACGGACTCTGGCTCTCCTCTATTACTCCCAGTGACAACATTCGATTCAACTCTACATCCATTAAGCTCTGAACCGCCGGAGAGATCGGATAAAAACGTTGTTTTATCGGGAGGGCATCACCGGTCTCAATTCTGTGTGTCAATAGTCTTGTTTTTCCTAAGCCCACGGCAGCAAAGGAGGGGAAAAGCTGTTTAGTGGTCTCAAGGCGTCGATGTTCTCGATCTGAAAGGACATGGCTGTCGCCAGTAGGGTTTGGGCCGGGGCTGGACTGTAATTCTGCGACCGCGCCTAGAATATCCGGGGCAAGGTCAAAAAGTCTCCAGAAATAAATTCCCAGGTATAATATCTGAGTAAGGCCGGGAACTACGAAAAAACGTACGTTTTTGGTTTCACCACGGAAAGAGATATCGATATCGGCATGGCCATGAACACTCGTCATGGCCCCATTTGCTACTTGCACTAGCGTCTTATACGGTTTCCAGGGAACGTTGGCTTCCGACAATCTCTCGACAGCTCCTTTTCCTAGAATACTAACAGTGGCTCCGCTGTCCAGTAATCCAGACTCTATTCGTCCGAGCAGATACACCTCAGCATAGGGCCGAATGTCAGTAGGTTGGGACACTGTGATATGGGCTAGTTTTTTTCTTTCAAGCTTTACGCGTTTCTGAAATTCTCGCCACCTAATCGTAGACTTCTTGGGTTTCTTTTTAATTGTCAAATCAGAGATGCTATCTCCTTGGCAGGTGATGCGAAAATCCGAGATCTAGCCGCTTCATAATTCCTCATCCGAATGTGGTATGGCTGTATCGGATATAAGGCAGGCTTATAGCTGCTCATTATCACTGGGCTTGCTGGTCGCCTTAATATCTTGACTAAGGCAGGTTGAACTTGATCCTTGGTCATTTCAGAAGTCTTGATCACAGTTGGTTTTAATATATCATCAGGGATGATAGGCATGTCAGATGGGTCGTCTAACAGATGTGATTTCGGTTCTATATGGGTATATTTAGAAGTGTAGAAGTCGATTAGATCATCGGCTTCCCCAGTAGACTGAACGGAGCTCTTTGGACTGCCCGGTTGATGGTTAATACCATCTATTTCATCGAATGATATCAATGAGGACTCTACTGAGGGGTGGTGGGGTGGCTGGTTGAACGTTGTCAGGAGCTGCTCTGGGGGTGGAAGGAGCTCTGCTCTCGGTCGGGAACTGCTGTTGATATTCCCGACCCGTCTGAAGTTTTTCTGCAAACAATGTCGGCAATTAGGCTTGAGAACATCCTTTTGTCCACATCCATAGCAAAAGCGGCCTTGTTTGTCTAGGGTGCAATCTTGATAGAAATGCCTCTTCTGGTTGCAGTTCCAACAAGCTGCCGTAGGTCGAACCGGACTAGCTGTCACGGCCACTAGGTCTGCGTCACAAGCTGGTGGTACGGGAAGGTCGAGGTAAGAGATCGGATGGTCCTCGATTTCACTCACTCGGTGGCGGATCGCTGCCTGTAAGTTGCTTGCCGTGGTAGCAGTATGGCTTGCTCGAGTGGTGCTACTACCTGAGCTCAGTGAACCGCCCGCCGCGATACGCAGTTGGGTAGCCTGGATCCGTGTGACCACAGCTCTTACGTGTGAGATTGTACTAGTAGGGTGCAGACAAATTTTGTGCTGCATATCTGGCAGCAGATTAGACTTGACGATTTCTAAGAATTCATTCTCAGGCAGGGCACATTGCAGCTGATCGCGCAATTGCACTAGTGTCTGATAATAGTTGGCAAAAGATTCATCAATTTTCTATTTGCGAGACATAAACTGCACTCGCACCTTCAGGTCGTCTTTTGGCACTCCCCACTCTGCTAGTAGTGCCGTTTTTATGTATTCCCAAGTGGGCGTCGAATTTTGTCTCAGTAGAGACCAATACCAGTTCGTGGCCGGACCCGAGAGTAGTGTGCTCATAGAGTAGAGCAGAGTACGTCAATGCTTCTACGCGAAAGACAAATTCTTCCACGGCGAGCCGTGAGCTATCACCACTATAGGTTAGACTCCATTTTCGAATTGGACTACCTGTCCGTCTATGCCACGGACCGGAATGGGCTCTAACTGACTGTGCAGGCCTGCTAGACTGTTCATTATATAGTGGGGGTGGAGGTGGTGGAGGTGCCTGTGTGCCTTGAAAAGGTAAGGAGTTAGTTACATTCGGTTGTGATGATTCCGTTCTAAAAGGTGGAGGTGGTGGAGGTATTGGTGGAAGATCTGCTCTGGCTGGCCCTGGCTGGCCGGTTGTAGATGATAACCTAACATTAGAAGACCGAGGCACGTCTGGAAAGTATCTGCAGGGTCTGGTGTGGTCACCAACAGATGGAGGTGGACGCGATACGTCCACACGAGGCAGTACTAGGGAAAGTTGTTGTTGAATACTGCTGTTAATTTCAGCACGGAATGCTTCCAAACTGCGCTCTATTCCAGGCTGTGGATTACCATGCCGAGTTGGATAACGTCTGGGTACTGTCCCACTGTAAGAGGAAAAGTCTTGTTGACTTAATGCGTATCTACAATTTGGGCAGCTAGCTTTCTCAGAGATCCACTTCTGGAGACATGTTTTGTGGAACATGTGGCCACATGCTGTCACCACTGGGTTTTTCTTTGAAGACCAGTCTCCATCTTGGCAGATGGAGCACTGCTCTGGTCGAGGTAGAGGAGCATCGGCTCCAGGTGGGGGTGTTCTAGCCGTAGCCATTTGCTGTTGCTATTAGCGTACACACGCCACTAAATTGTTCAAACCGAAAATCTGGATTTTAGTCGTATCCGGGAAATAGTTTAAGGTGCGACTATTGCAATGAAGTCAGGCCGTTGCACGAATTCACGTTTGTTACAAAAAAAAAATCAAAATAAATTATCGTTCTATAAATTCGGATCGTTACATCAACCAAGGTCGTCGCCGGAATTCAAAAGTCGATGACCGAATAAAAGTTTGTTGATGAAAAAATGTTGATTCACGAAACGAATCGGAGCAAAAGAAATCGTTGCGAAAAATGGAAAAATATATATATACATAAGCTCTCCCCCCCACTCTCTCTCCAAGTGGGCCTACACCAATCGTTCGTCCTACGTAACTTAAGTTAGAAATCAATGTTGACTCTGGGGGAAATTAGGAAAGGGGATGGAGCCTTAGGAAGGGTTGAACCCCGTTGACTAATTGGCTATCAGCCAAGAAGGCACCTCGTAGGTTCATAACCCTGTCATGCCACATGACTAAGGTCGATAGGCTACCATGTGAAAAGGAGAATAATTAAAATTGGAAAAATAATATCGAACATAAGGTTCTTGTGGAGCCGAGTACCTTTGATTCAAATGCAATTTGAAACAGCTTTTTATCGCTTCTTCACTAGATACAAGACCACTGCGTCAGGCATTTAGCTAGCAGCCAGATGTCCGCATCGTCAGGGTCTCAGTTCCCAGTAAAGAAGTCGGACGTACTCACGGTGTTATTGGGCCCCACGTTGGGTGCCATCTATGTTATGTTTGCTGTTTAAAAAAAACGGCGAAGACATCAGGATGACACAAGTCACCTCACTGACGTCAACCAGCTGCTTCCTTATACGACGGTTATAAACTGGCCGGCACGATCGCTCTCCTCGGCTAGGGCGTAGAGTTACTGGGGTGGGTAAAACCAACAAACCAGTCAGCCGTCGCTGCAATAACACAGAAATAAATCGTGCCGCGATAAAATCTCTAGGGCAAATGAGTTCCATAATAGAACTGTAAGGATTTGACTAAGGAATGGGACTGCCAAAACTACCAAACAGGAGCCAGTCGTCAACATGGACCTCTATATAGTGAGGACAGGTGTCAGGTCCTCAGATGAGGGGAAGCAGACGGCATGAATGTTCATACGATAAAAGGAGCACATTGGCATACATACAGTCCACCCCGCCTCAACACCACCCAACCTGAAATGGAAGCAACCCTAATGTCATCTGCTCGGTAACAATACACAGATGACCCTATCTATTTTACGAGGGTAGCTGAGGCTACATACTGATCTGCGGACGAGGCCGATTCATGCTGGCCGCCCCAGAGAGAGAGAGGAGAGGAGGAGGAATTTAGGACTTCAGCAACACATGGTTATCACTAATATAAAAACTTTATCCTGTATGATGTGTTTAATGATTGAATAAGCATTCTTCGCTTAATAGTATCCAATATTATGATTACAAGGCCCCTACCTTCCGACCTACGTTATTTTAAGTAAACATTTCAACATGTCGGTACATAAGTGTTTGTCGGATGGTACCTTTACACTAAACTAAAAATATAAACGTCTTACAAGGTATTGATAAATTGAGGCCAGTTTCATAATCTCAAAAAAAATATACAAACTATATATACATAAAGCAACTTGTGCGCAAAACAAAATTATATTAACTTAAGCTTTGGGTGCAGAATAGCTCCAAGTCTTAAAGTTCAGTCAAGTTTAATTGATTGTGGGATGCTACCACTTGGAAGTACGAATCTAACTTACTGAGCACCGATATAACTACTATGTACGGGTATGTATACGGTGTTTTCTTTTATATTTTCATTTTGACAAACATTTAAATTATTCATGTCCAGTAAAATACTTTGAAATAGCGCGAGAAACTGAATTCGATGTAAGTAACAAAAATAGAACAGAGTTCAATTGGTTCTTATCACCCTTCTTCTAGTTTTTAAACATGTTGTTACGATTTAAATCGCCTCGACTTTGTCAAACCCAGAATTTCTTTATAATTTGATATATCCCTTCTGTTGAATTCTACCCTAGCATTACAATTAATTAATTAGGATTTTAGCATTAAATTCCAAATCACAAGTTGCATGAAAAATAAAATTTCATAATCAGCACGAATATTCAGTCACAAAGAACGCATTCCTATGGTATCATAAACAAATCGTATCAGATTACGTTCCCATAGAAATAACCCCCCATGAAATATTTATCGCAGCTTGTAATTTGGAATTTATCGCAGCAATATTGTATCGTCATGCCGCGGAATTAAAGCCGACGATGCAATTCTTTATCTTCACTCTTCAAGTGAGAATGAATTGTTATGTTTGAGTTTTGTATTTTTTTGTCTTGCATGTTATCGACTTCATCAAAGTAAGAAAATTTGTCTTTATAAATTTAGTGTTGAACAATAATAAATTGTCATTACTGTTTGAGAAGTGAACGCGTTTTTGTCTTGTTAGAAAAGTGTTAAAAAATCTGCGGAAGCTAAAAGGAAAAGTGGTGTCTGGTGTAAGATATTACACACGATTGTTTCGTTGAGAACTTTGATGTTCTGGTGCTTCACCAGAGCACTGGTTTCTGCACCAGGGCTCCCTATTCCAGGCGGCCAGTAAAAGAACTGGTCGCGATATAAACACCTTCTCTATTGAACATCATTGTACATACATACATATATATTAGAATGCCAACAATAAAAGCATCTTCGCAAATCTTGGTTTATAGTTGTATAGTTGTATGGTTTCCGCACGTAAACCGATGCTTTTGTCTGGTAGATATGGTTTCCTTTTTTTTTTCTTCGCACTAAGGGTGTTCCAAAAAGGATGTTCCAAAAGGATCGTTCCTTGAAATTGTGCTTTCTGTTGGTGCTGTAATGAACCTAAAAAAAAATCGTGGCCCGCCTTATGAGACGGGCGTCAGCCACTAACTCCGTTATCCCTAACGGGGGGAGGTGTGGGAAGAGAGCGAACCTAACGCAATGACCATAATTTAGTATAAATGTAACAAAAAAACTTTCTGAATTCTCACCCTTTTTCCAATAACTCCTTTTTTGTGTACGACACCTTTCGCGTTTCCTTGCTTAGCCGAGCAGTCTCTGACCGTTGGATTGTGCACGGGTTAACCCGGAATTCTTTCCGCAATTACGCCCTTGGCGAAGGACAATATAGATAAATTTTAATTTTATGTTATTTTAAGTTGTTGTTTTTGCATCTTTATGCTTATCTCCCGTACAATATGAGGAAAGAGACCCGGACTTCTTCGCCCCTTATTTCCGTGCTGCACTAATTTCCTTGGGCAATTTTGCCTAAATGCACGGAAATTTTCTTACTATTTAATTTTTCTTTTGATGTGCTCAAAATTTTGTTTTATTTTTTTATTTTTTTACTTTCATTTGCACATTCCGTATTCAAAATTGGAAAATTTTTTCTTCGCGTCTCTAGTAACTACGGTCGATGCTGCTCCATATGCCGCACAGAAAAGAACGTTAGTAACACGCACTTCGTAGGTATAGCCGCCGGTTGCGTTGACCGCTATTTAGTGTGCCTCTCTCCCGCCCATTTTAACTGGAGGTGGAAACAGGCAATCCAATCGCCACTACAGTAAAACATTACGCGACTTGACAGCTCCTCACATGTAATCTTCTTCTTCCCTTTCGAGAATATTCTAAAGAATTAGGGCACGTTCGCTCTGTGAGCCATAGTTAGCACCGGATCACATGGCACCGTGTGTCCCCTCGAGCAAAATTACAAGTAGCTAGCCGCAGAAAGGCAGTTTGCTGCATTTTCCTTAGACGTGTCATCCTCGCCGGTTTGCTACGCCATGATTACATAACAAGCTGAAAAACAAAAATAACAACAACTGTAATCGAAGTTGTGGATTAAAGATTTGATGATCTTAATCTGCAGGTGTCTTTTATTAACATTGCACTATGTGATGAAATATCTAAAAATAGATAAGGCAAAGCTGATTGGAGCGAATGGTGGTAGATATGTTCACTTAGATAGTAATGGAAATTAGTAAATGCCTAATTTTGCTCTTCAGGTGGAATGCTTCTAATTTGATTCCTTGTATAAACAAATTCGCAAAGTCCAGTAAAGTAAAGAAATTCGCAGTCGAATAATATAAACAAATTCGCACAGCAGCCAAGTAAAGTAAATAAATTGAGCGATTTATGTTTTTTAATGTAAGTTTCCCAATTTCTTTAGCTGAAAACAACAACTGATATTAATCTGTAGGATATGATGTCTTGGATGAGTAGTGGAAGTTATAATTGAAAATTTCTTTTGCTGGAAAAAAAACAACAACAACAACTATAACGTCAGTTGTGGTCTGTAGGTGTCTTTTATATGATCATGATATTCGATGTGTAAAAAGAGGTCACGGCTGCTTGGGATGGTACGACACATGAAATCCTTAGAAGTAATGGAAATTAAAGCATTAGAAAAGGTGGCCAGGCGACTGGTAATTTGATATCTTGAGTAAACAAATACGTCCGAGTAAAGCAGACAAATTGAGGGATTAATGTTTTTTATTGTATCTAGGAATTTGTATTGAAAAGTCTTACATTTTATGAAGAATTGTTTTTTATTTTCAATAAAATTTCTCAAGCAGTCACGCTGTTATGAGATTTGATTGACCCCGATATCATAGTTCACATGAAGTTGATAAGAATAGATAATTTTATCTTCATACTATTGGGGTGATCACATTATTTTCTTACCATTAGGTTGAGGGTGGGTTTAATTAAATGTTTTGATAAAAGAAGGTGGTGTTATGATATTAATGTAGTATGATATCTTGTCTTAGATGAGTAATGGAAGTTGTTTGGGAGCTGTGAGTAAGGAATAAAAACCTTATCAGCAAGGTCGCTTCAAATTTATCTGTCTAAAGTATCATCCAAATGGTGTTGAATGAAGGAAGAAAAACTGATAATTCATTAAGTCCATAGTGAAGACCGTGGTGGAGGTTGAGGGAGGGTGCTGTGAGTTGTGGATTAAATTGATAGTTTTATGGATGGTTTTTGACATAATATTAAACTAGTAGGATATGAAAGTAGTGTAACTATGGGAGTTCTGGCCCACTTTTTTGAGCCTTCAGGATTTCACGACAGATGGCGCCACCGTCGCTAGGTGTTTTAAATCCATACTAAATGTGGGTTTGTGCCTTGGATGTCCTGGTTTATGTCTTGGATGTTGGGGATACGAGACCACTTTGGGGGATACGAGACCACATTTTGCACTCTCCAGCATAGGGAAATAGCATAGGATTTCGATTTTGTTTCTGAAGTTCGCTTATTTTTCATCTCGAATCTTGGGGATACGAGACCACTTTGGGGATACGAGACCACTTTTAGCTCTCTCCAGCATAGGGAAATAGCATAGGTTTTCGATTTTGTTTCTGGAGTTCGCTTATTTTTCATCTCAGACTCGTAGCCTCTAAGTTTTTCATCTCGAGTTTTGGGATACGAGATCACTTTCAGTTCTATATATTTGTGAAGGGGTGGGAAGATTTATTGATGGATTGGGTCTTGACTGCGCCCTAGCGGGGTTTTCTTGGATAGATATGTGGTGCGCCTAAATGTAGGCTTTTGGTTTTGAACTAATATTAGTAATAATTAAAGTTAACGGTAGGAAATTTTTGTTCATGCCAATGGATTCTAGATGGGTGGTTTGTGAGTTGGTATTATAGTATAGGATAGGGAGGGGGGTAATGAAATTTTCATCAGAAATCCTCTCTGGTTTTCGAGATATTAGCGTATTAATAATAATTCAAGTTATTTTTGTTCATGCCAATGGATTCTAGGTGGTGTAGGGTGGGACGGGGACGAAATTCTCATCAGAAATCCTCTACGGGCTCGCCATTTCTTGAGTAAGGTTACCTAGCGGCATTAGCCGGAACTACTAGCATGCCTTGGTTTTGCTGTTTTCTTTTATTAGCGGGGAAGTTCTAGATGACGTCATCTTGGTTTTGTTGTTTTCAAGTGCTGTTGTAGATATCAGCATCATTCGAATTTCACAACATGATATCAGCTTGGCTTGATGTTTTCTTATTATTATTGGGTCCTGGGGGTGCGTGTATTGAAAAGTAACAGTTGCGCTTTCGAGTGCAAGCACCATTTCTTGAGCAAGGTCCCCTAGCGGCATTAGTCGGTACTTACATATGTTGTTCATCTCGGGCTTGGGGATACGAGATTACTTTCAGCACTCTCCAGCCCTAGGATATTTTTTGTCCATGCCAATAGTATTAGTACTAGTGGGGTAAAATTTTCATCAAAAATCCCCTAGGGGCTATGGTTCGAGGATATTAGCGATCTTACCTTCTCAGGTGTAATTAATATTAGTAGCTCAAAAACATAAAAGCAACAACAACTATAACCTAAGTTGTGGATTAAAGATTTGATGATATTAATCTGTCGGTGGTTTTTATAAACAAGATTGCACCATATGATCATATATCTAAAAACAGATCAGGCGAAGCTGATTGGGGCGAATGTAGGTAGATATGTTCACTTAGATAAGTAATGGAAATTAGTAAATGTGTAATTTTGCTCTTCAGGTGGAATGCTTCTGATTTTATTCCTTGCATAAACAAATTCGCACAGTCCAGCAAAGTAAACAAATTCTCAGTCGAATAATGTAAACAAATTCGCACAGTAGCCGAGTAAAGTAAACAAATTGAGCGATTTATGTAGGATTCCCAATTTCTTTAACTGAAAACAACAACAACCGATATTAATCTGTGGGATATGATGTCTTAGATGAATAGTGAAGATATACTTGAAAATTTCTTTTGCTGAAAAAAAAAACAACAACAACTATTACGCAAGTTGTGGTCTGTAGGTGTCTTTTATAAACAAGAGTGATCATGTTATGATATTCGATGTGTAAAAATTGATCACGGCTGCTTGGGATGGTAAGACACATGAAATCATTAGAAGTAATGGAAATTAAAGCATTAGAAAAGGTGGCCAGGTCGCTGGTAATTTGATATCTTGCGTAAACAAATATAGCCGAGTAAAGCAGGCAAATTGAGCGATTAATGTTTTTTTTTGTATCTTGGAGTTTGTATTGAAAAGTCTTTATGACGAATTGTTTTTTATTTTTAATAAAATTTCTCAATCAGTCACACTGTTATGAGATTTGATTGATTCCCCGATATCATAGCTCACATGAAGCTGATAAGAATATGATAATTTTATCTTCATACTATTGGGGGCAGGTACATTGTTTACTTACCATTAAGTTGAGAGTGGGTTAAATTAAAAGCTTTAATAGACGAACGCTGTGTTATGATATTAATGTGGCATGATATGTTGTCTGAGGTGAGTAGTGGAAGTTGTATGGGAGCTATGAATAAGCATTAAAATCCTAATCAGCAATCTCGCTGGATATGTGATAATTCTCCATGTCCATAGTGAAGATCGTGGTGGTGGGTTGAGAGTAGGTACTGCAAGTTATGTATTAAGTTAAAAGTTTCGCTGGATGGTATTTGGCATTTATCTCCTCGAAATGGTGTTGTATGAGTATCAGGAAGGTTGAAAAAAAGTTCATAATGCTTCAAGTTCAATAGTGAAGACCGCGATGTTGAGAGTGGGTATTTGGAATGATATAACTCTATTAGGATATCTTACCACATTTGAAAAAAATTACATAATATGATTAAGAAAGTTTCATGATATATATCAAAAGTGATCCCAATGGATTACATAAGGAAAGTATGTTCACTTCATCTGCAAACAACAAATTTGGCTGAAAGCGACACACGGTGTGAGCAATAATAATTTCTTTGCTTCAATTATCACTATTAAGCGACATGTGTCGCAGAAAATATATTAAGTCTAGTCTAGTCTAAAATATGTATTGTAAATAAAAATTGTATTATGGTTATAATGCCATTTATTGAAATAATTTGTTTTAATTACATTACAGCTTAAGTCTAAGGTCTTTTTTCTTTAGCTCAGGAAAGCCAGGATTTCATAGATATAGACTGATCCTTATAATGAATATTCCTTATGCCTTTAGACCAACATGACTTTAGAAGGTTCCTTGTGCACCATTTTCACAAATAACATCTCTCCGTCTTTACTTTTTGCAATGTTTGTTGGAATATCCTGATTTTTCGACCTGTTGGTAGGGGACAGTCGACTCGTTTTTGGATGAAAAACTTTCTTCTTTATTTCTGGAAAGCATCGATTTCATAGATGTAGACTTAGCTTTATATGAATATTCTTTACTCCTTTCTTCCGTAGGCTTTAGAAGGTTTGTAGTGTCCTTAGAACTCATGTTGAAATTATTGCGTAATTAGCTTGCCAAGTAACAGTGATCTGTTTGGGTAAAGAGCAAAATATCAACTGAAAAAACAAGTTATGAAACTACTATTTATATGTATTTGACACATGGGCTTGAAGGCAGCAATTTGTCTTTGACCTCTGGCGTCACCTTAAACTTTGAAACCGAAAGTGTCTGCTCTTGTGTTCACTTGGATGATGATGAGTAGTGCAAGTTGTATGGGAGATTATAATAAGCTGTGCTTCAAGTTCAATAGTGAAGACCGCGATGTGGAGAGTGGGTATTTGGAATGATATAAGTCTATTAGGATATGGAAGTATTATTTATTCATCTTTAAATCTTACCATGAAAGTATTAGGTTGGGACTGGATTAAATTAAATGTTTGGCGAAAGAGGGTGGAGTTATTATATTAATATAGTATAATATGTTATCTTAGATGAGTATATTGAGAGCTGTGAGTAATATGTGGAATATGTTGTAGATGAGTAGTGAAAGCTGAAAATGTAAGATTCCCAATTCCTTTACTGAAAAACAACAACAACAACTTTAGCAAATCAATTTTTTCACAAAATATTTATTCACATCAAATTCATTATTTATTTTTATATCTTAAGTTATAAACTTTTTTCTCTGTGTTTCACATCCAAAAAGCGATCCAGAGCAAATGTCTCCCATGATCCTTTTCTGTGTTAGGCTATGAGAGTTCGGCAGCAAAATCCCATGTTATTTCTTATCATCTGTCTTGCTCTAACACATTAGGAAGCTTTAGTGAACACCATAGTTTGAAACCATCTCACTCGGGATTTGGTCATATACTTGCCAGCTGTGGATATGTATGTATGCAACACTGAAATGAATTAATGTAATATGTTGTGTAGTGTAAAAGAAAACTTTCATGGGCGATATGGGGATTGAATCGATGTATGATATGCACTAGATTGGTGGTATATGTTCTTATTTGATTGAAGTAAAATAGTTTCACGGCTTCCTTACCAAGACTTAAATATATTCATAAATAAGTTGAATCGATGTCAAGAACATGTTAATACTATGAGCAGAGGAAATCGTGATCATTGCAGCATGTTATGAAATTCGATATCTAAAAATAGACCACATGAAGGTTATTGGGGTGTTAAAAAAACATGAAAGCATTAGGTTGAGAGTGGCTTCAATTTAAGGCTTTGGTGAAAGAAGGCGCATCAGTCAGTTTTGGTGAGCCTCAGCGATAGGTCAAATAAAAAAAATGTCAACCGCGCTAATAAATGAAAGTTTTTCTAGTAAAAAGAGTGGTACAAAACGGCATATGGGGAGCTGTATTGGACAGACTAAATCACCGAGAGTGTTATTGAAAGCCACCAGTCGAGGTGGAGAAATTAGTTCAGTATTCACAGACAGAATTAGAGCTGGAATTATTGTAAATATAAACCAGACAGATCCTATACAGGATGCTGGTGATTTATTTATACGCCGTATTAAGAATATTTTAAAATGCCATCTCAATATTAAAGTTAATATAAAGTTGTGTGCTGATTTTGTTAAGGATATCGGTGCCAATGAGGTTATAAAAGATATTAAATATTTACAAGCAAGAACTGCTCCAATCAATGTGGACGATAATTTAAATGAGTGGTATAAAGTTAACATATTGGATTCAATACTCACTCAGCTGGATGAGTTTCAGAAAAAAGATAGTGGCTGGACATTGGACTCCATTATACATTTAGCAGTACATATCAACAAATTTGAACAGCACCTAGGATCTTCGTCTATATCTCTACCGAAGGAGATTGCTTTAAAGCAAGCTTGCATTAATGTAAAAAATAGTGATGAAGCATGCTTCGCTTGGGCGGTAACATCAGCGCTATATCTTGCAAATATTCACTCCGATAGGACCTCATCATATCCACATTATTCTACTGTGCTAAATTTAACTGGAATAACATTTCCTATGACGCTTAAGCAAATTAAACAATTTGAAGACCAGAACGAGATATCAATAAACGTATTCATCCTAAAGAAAGAGCGTTCCTTCACCACTGTTCTAGTTAGACCAACGAAACATAATATGCAGCGACATGTGAATCTATTAATGATACAAAATAACTATGAGCAGGATGATGATGATGGTGATGCTGTTGCTGATGATGATTATGATGATAATGATGATGAAAGTACCAGGTTTCATTTCTGCTGGATTAAATATCTTTCGCGGCTTGCATGGAAACAAGCTTCAAAACATAAGGCTAGATTGTATATATGCGATAGATGTTTGTTCTATTTTTATTCGGCTAAAGCATTAGCATCACATATTCCTGAATATGAGAAACAGAAAATTTATCTTGAATTAAGGAAGCCCAACCGTAAAATTAAATGTTAGTAGCACAACGGATACTCTACCATTGACAAACATTACTGAATTCAATCAGAGCAACAAGGAGCAGCCGCAGAAAACATATGACCCAATTCTAGTGTATTGTAATTAAAAATAAATGTATTACATATAGTTATAGTTCCATTTATTTAAGTAATTTGTTTTAATTGTATTATAGTCTAAGATATACATTATTGGAAAATAAAGAATATATTATAGTTATAGGTATATTCAAATAAGGAAGCCCAACAATAGAATGACACACTAAAAATTAAATGTTAATAGATAATGATATTTTATATATGTTATTCTTTTTATTCAATTTCCCTACTAAGTCCAGAACTCCTGAAATTATTCTTTAATAATATTTGTCTACTACAGAGGGCTCTTAATCGGACGGTTGAACCTTTTACCCAGAACACGTTGACACGTGGGCTTGACCTTGGCCTTTGGCATTACGTTTGAAACCGGAAGGGTATTTTGTCCTTGACCTTGATCCAGAAGTGTGTGTCTTGCGGCTATAACCTTAATCAACTATGTCACAGGGGATTCTATACAGCTTTTCCAAACAAATTTGATAACAGATAAACAGCTTTCAAACAGCTCTGATAACAGGTAACCAGCTTTCAAACAGGTCTGATAACAGCTTAACAGCTCTGATAACAGCTCTGATAACAGCTTAACAGCTTTTCAAACAGCTCTGATAACAGCTTAACAGCTTTTCAAACAGCTCTGATAACAGGTAAATAGCTTTTAAACAGGTCTGATAACAGCTTAACAGCTTTTAAACAGGTCAGATAACAGCTAAACAGCTTTTCAAACAGGTCTGATAACAGCTTAACAGCTTTTCAAACAGCTCTGATAACAGCTTAACAGCTTTTAAACAGCTCTGATAACAGCTAAACTGCTTTTCAAACAGGTCTGATAACAGCTTTTAAACAGGTCAGATAACAGCTAAACAGCTTTTCAAACAGGTCTGATAACAGCTTAACAGCTTTTCAAACAGCACTGATAACAGCTTAACAGCTTTTAAACAGCTCTGATAACAGCTTAACAGCTTTTCAAACAGCTCTGATAGCAGCCTAACAGCTTTTAAACAGGTCAGATATCAGCTTAACAGCTTTTCAAACAGCTCTGATAACAGCTTAACAGCTTTTCAAATAGCTCTGATAACAGCTTAACAGCTTTTCAAACAGCTCTGATAACAGCTTAACAGCTTTTCAAACAGCTCTGATAACAGGTAAACAGCTTTTAAACAGGTCTGATAACAGCTTTATATTAACTTTAATATTGAGATGGCATTTTAAAATATTCTTAATACGGCGTACGAATAAATCACCATGTTACGCTGCCCTCAAACGCGCAACTTTCTGGTAGCCCAGTGAAGACGGGCCGTGGGTATTTTCCTGTTAACTCACTAATTTTGTTGGGCGCCACGTGTTTTTTTTTTTTAAATTAAAGAAATACAAGCTACCACGAAACTTGGTACCAAAGAGAAAGACGAAAAAAAAATAGTAAGCTAAAAACAAAATGCACCTGAGCACTTACTCAATATATAATTAAAAAAAAGAATGCACATATGTATTACATATACAAATATCATAAATATTTCAAATTTTCTGGATTAAATATTTTAGGAAATTATAAAATAAGTAGTTACTTAACTTTCACAATAGTCTCTGGAAGCATGCGGCCGGCAGATTTGTACCATCCTCCAATATCCAGCCAATCCCGCACTGCCGAAGCTCTTTTTCCACTGTAGTTTCCTTGTTTTTCTTTTTTTGTTTCACCTCTCCTTTTTTTTTCTATTTTTCCTTATTTTGTTTTACAATATTATTTTATTTTATTTTAGTTTTACTTCACGTTTAATTTTGCTTTCCTTTTTTTTTTTACTCTACTCTTTGATGATTACACCGAAAGTGATCGCTTCACCCTGCCGGACGTACAGCCATCGAAAAATTGTACCCACTATTTTTCGACCAAGATCTTCGAAACTTTACGAATGTTGAAGTTGGTTGCAATCTCGGGATATTTTAATCCTTGTGTTACATGAACCTTATTTCAACTTTTACATTTATTGCAAATAAAATATGTTTTGCTTTTATTCTCTGGTCGTGGATAATTTTAACCTTAGTCCGGGCTGCTAACACTTTCCATTTATTATTAGGAGGTTTTATTTCGGTACTTACAGTGGAAATGAAGCTTAGGCGAGAGTTTTCGCGATTCAAGACCAATTAATAAAATGCCTTCATGCTTTCAGTGGACTATGGTACAACTTCTATAAAAAAAAAGGTATTATTATCACTATCAATAAACATTCGAATATTTCCCCAAAGAAAATTAAATAAATAAAACAGGAATTGGATTTTTTTTTTGTGCCTAACTTCTAACCATGAACCAATGATTTTTAGATTGTTTATAGAACTATTAAAATTCAATATGTGCGAAAATAGTTCATAACAAACGAAATATTTTTTTCTAAATATCATTGGGTCAACAAGTACCAGTAAAAAAACTAAATATTAAATAATCCTCAAGTAGTGATCATAATTTGTATGCTAAAACGCATTAACTGAGATTTTACGCGTTTACTTTGGCAACTAATCTATCCGAGTTGTGTTGTGTTGATGTGATTGATCGATTGAACATATATGCATGCATAGCAATGCTCTCCTGTTGTATGACTGATTGAATTTTCATATGTGGCAACTACGTATATTAGTAACTGCGGTGTAATAGTGTGATGTCAGTGTGGTGTATGATTGACTAATGTGTATGTTGGTATCTGGTAAATCGTCCATGTGGTGTAGCTGTGTGTATGAAGATGCGGGGGATTGGGATCTAACGCCAAGAGATAAATGTTGCCGGCCTCCCTTCCGGTACCTGAAATTTACAACAAACTCGGAGTCAAAAGTTCATAACTTCTTAAACTCATATAAAGACAATCACTTGTAACGGACACGTACATATTCAAATTGCTGATGAGGTAAGTAGAAAATTGGACCGTAACATTCCCCCTCTTTCCTCCGAAAGATTTCGATATCTGAACCGAAATCTTATATGTTTTCGTTCCAATTTTCACTATACACGATATTCTCATAATCTCAGGTTAAAAAGAACAAGGAGAGCATAATTAAATCTCAAATTCTAATTCAAAGTGACATTTTCACTTAAGTTTCCTAAACCTCGCAGCATCTTGACTACTTTCCTATTTAATTAAAATTAAAAAAGAAATAATGGAGTGTAGACGCAAATAAAATATAAATAGAGTTAACATAATTTTAACTATGCCCCCATACTCTAGCATATCATTCCGATAATCACGGAAACAAGGAATATAGGTTAAAAAAAAAAAAAAAAAAAAAAATTTCCAACGATGCTTACATCCAAAAGAAAAAATTTTTTTTGAGAATTTTCAAAGTTAGAATGTGCATAAAAACTGTGAATGGTTTATCCATATAGTCTGCAATCTCGAGTGCAATAGTTTAGCTTCATCCTATTAAACTCTTCTCAACGTAAGCCAAGTAATCAAGGTCAATCATAATCCAAAAAAAAAAAATATATATATGTATAAATATTGTTTAGCTTCAGTATGTACAAACAAAAAAAGAAGGTACTCATGGTATCCTGTCATTACTCAATTAAATTATTTTTCCTGTATACCTATTTTATAAGTTCGGAGTCGTCTAACTTCGTATAAGGTTTTAAGTCCTTTGCATTCCAAATGCCCAGACGTTTACCACTCTCATCCTCTAACTCATAGGTCCAAGGAGAAACGCGCCGCTTAACTTTGAAAGGGCCAATATACTTCGGAGCCAATTTCGCACTAAAGAATTTCGAAGCGTCGGACAGGACAAAATTTCTACGCCATACCAAATCATTTGGGTAGAACTGTTTGTCTCTTCTCCTCAGATTATAAACTACCTTTGCTACATTTGATGCTTTCGTCAATCTTCTTTGTACATCACTTCGTACTTCTTCTAGTGCTTTGGCGCGAGATTTAGGATCAAATAATTCTTCCCCAAATGCTGGAGGTTCTAAGTTGCCGCCCCTAAGTAGCATTTCACGACCAAAGTTGATAAAATAAGGAGTCAATCTAGTGACTTCATGGGTTGAGGTACGAATAGCGCAAGCAATCTTTGCGAGCTGTGTGTCCCAATCTCGGTGGTTTTCAGACACAAAAGCTCTCAG
The DNA here is from genome assembly GCA_963924295.1 of Dioctria rufipes. Lineage (NCBI taxonomy): Eukaryota > Metazoa > Arthropoda > Insecta > Diptera > Asilidae > Dioctria > Dioctria rufipes. The sequence continues at coordinate 129,792,866 of OZ002741.1, read as the reverse complement.
CATCGTTTTTATAACCTGATTAGTGCGCTCGGCTGGGTTTGCTTGTGGGTGGTAAAGGGCGGTGTAGTTCAATCGTATACCATAGCTACTACAAAAACTTTTGAACTCTCTACTCGTAAACTGCACACCATTGTCGCAAATAATCTGCCTTGGGACGCCAAAAAGTAGCAAAACAGCATCTTCTAATGCTTGCATGACTGACTTCGAAGTCGCCGTGCGCAGCGGAAACAGAAGCGGAAACTTGCTAAATTCATCCAATACTGTCAATATGTACACGAAGCCACGTCTTGATTTAGGCAAAGGTCCAACTAAATCAATGCACAAAATCTCCCACGGGTGTTTTGCATGTAGTCGGGCAGCCATTAGGCCGGCTGGTTTTTGAAGTTCTGGCTTGATGCTCTGACATACCGTACAATTCTTTACATACTTCGCTACATCCCTCTTCATTTTGGGCCAATAATACTTTGTTTTTAACCTATTATAAGTCTTTTGAATGCCCTGATGTCCCGAGGTTGGGATATCATGAGCCTCTGCGATAGTTTTCGATCGAAAATCTTTTGGGATTACTTGTTTCCAGCTCTCAGCTTCAGTTGTCAGATCAGGATAATGGACATTACAATGCTTCCACAGTACTCCGTTGTGAACTGCCCAGTCTGGGTAGTCTGTTGTCTTACTTTCGACTACCCCTAACATTTTCAGGTACCAATGGTCAGTGACGGTTTGATTACCGGATGATAAGGCCTCAACAATCGGCACACTACGTGACAAATAGTCCGGCAGTAGATGCTCTTTGCCTTTTCTATGCAAGACCTCGAAATCATGCTGCTGCATGCGTACTGCCCATCGAGCTAACCGACCCGTTGGATCTTTGAGATTATTAAGCCAAACAAGTGAAGCGTGATCTGTCACCACCTGAAAATGAGTTCCCTCTAAATATGGCCGCAGTTTTTCAACTGCCCACAGGACGGCAAGGCACTCCCTTTCTGTTGTTGAGTAGTTTCTTTCACATCGCGACAAGGACCTACTCAAATATGCTATTACATTCTCTTGTCCATCTTGCTCCTGGGTGAGTACTGCACCAATTCCATACCCGGAAGCGTCCGTGTGGACAATGAAAGGCAAGTCAAAATTGGGACACGTTAAAATCGGTGCACTTACCAATTTCTCTTTTATATCTCGGAAAGCTTCCTCACACTCCGTGGTCCAGTTGAACTTCTTATTCTTTTTCAACAAGCCTGTGAGGGGTGCAGCAAGTGTCGAGAAGCTGGGAATAAATCTACGGTACCACGCCACAACGCCTATGAAGCGACGGACCTCACTTACACTTTTTGGGCCTGAGATGTCAAGGATGCACTTAACCTTCTCAGGGTCCACTTGGAGACCGTTTTCACCGACCAGGTACCCTAAATATCGTAGTTCCGACCTACAAAATTCACATTTGTCGAAATTGATTATCAAACCTGCGCCTTGCAACTTCCTCAAGACTTTTTTTAAAACTATGAGATGTTCTTCAAAGGAAGGAGTAACAATAATAATGTCATCAAGGTATACAAATACGCGTTCTTCGAGCTCTCCAGATAAAATTGTGTCAATTAGCCTTTGCCAAGTAGCCGGTGAGTTAGTTAAACCAAATGGCATCCTGCAGAATTGGAATAACCCACGGCCAGGTACAGTAAATGCCGTATATTTCTTTGATTCCGGTTCCATTTCTATCTGCCAGAATGCCGATTTTATGTCGAGAGATGTAATAAATCTTGCATCGCGCAGTCTATCAAGTATAGCGGACACATATGGAAGGGGGTAAGCATCTTTCATAGTAACTTTATTTAGCTTACGATAGTCTATGCAGAATCGATAACTTCCGTCCCTCTTCTTGGCCATTACCACTGGAGATGACCACGGACTGTTTGATGGCTCCACAACTCCATCAGCCAATATCTTGTCCAATTCTAAGTTGATTATGTTTTGCATAGCTGGTGACACGGGATAATATCGCTGCTTGATAGGAGGCGATTCGGTTTTAATTACGTGACGTACTTCGGGTGTGCAACCCAATCCTTGACCGGAGTTTGTTTTTGCTTTCTCGACGACATTATGAAGTAGGTCTCTTTGTATAGGAGAGAGCTTATCCTTTCCTTCTAACACACTCGCACAAAAATTTTGGCTCTCCCCAAAACTCCAGAACTTGTCCCTCAGGCTTACTTTTATGCCCATCTTGGTCCAGAAGTCGGTTCCTAAAATAATACTGTGTGGAAGGTCAGGAATTATAAGGACGCGAAGCATTTTCACATTTTTTTCCAGTTCAATCGGCAGTTCGGTTTCTCCTATCACCTCAACATTCTCCCCATTGGCCAACGTTACTTTTTCGATGTCGGTTTTTACGAGAGCTAACCCCATAGCATTCAACTTATCCCACCCAATCTTTCCTATGACAGTACGGGATGCACCCGAATCCAAAAGTCCTATCATAGGAGAACCGAAAACAAAAACCTTGAGAAAAGGACGTGTATCACCTCCAACTTCAGTGAAAGTAAAATCCAAATTTACTTGATGCTCATTCTCAAGACCTGGGGTTAACATTAGCTGGCTAGCTTCCATCGCGGCTTTTGGAGGTAGGCCACACGGACCGCTTACCGTGAGGCCCTTTGACCGTTTCCCGCTCGGCTTGTAGATGGTTGTTGACTATTGGTAGAGGCTACTGGATTAGGATTACAGGTTGGACAATTCCGTTTAATTACACCTACCATACCACAGCCGTAACAGCGTTTCCTTTGACGACAAAATCTCGCAGTGTGGCCAGGCTTTTTGCAATTGAAACATTCGTACCTAGGCTTTTCTTTTAATGGACTCGCGATAGCTACTTGGGTCACTTCTGATGATATATATGCCAGGTCTGGCTCTAATAAATTTCCACCGCGTTTCGTTGGGGGTGGTGCAAATGACTCTACCGATACCTTTATGGCTTCTAACTTTCTTCCGGTATCTACAAGGTCTTCGATTGATTCAATGACGCTTAGACCAAGTTGGGTTTGGTAGAAAGGTGTGACATTTCTTTTTAAAATTTTCAGCTGAGAGTCTTCAGATAGAGGTGAAGTTAATCGGGAAAACATGCTTTGCATTATCGCGACATATGTGCCAATAGATTCCCCCTTGCCTTGAGTTCGTTTTCTGATCTCCTCTAATAATCGATCATCGTAATCGGGAGGAAGGTACTCTTTCCGCAACTCTTTCACCAATTCCCCCCAATTATGAACTTTGTTCTTCACGGCTCTATACCATATAAGTGCATGGCCTTCAAATAAATCTAGCGCACTCTTGAAAAGTTGTGATTTTGTGACTCCGCGTGCCTCACTCACTTCAATCACTCTCTCTAGGAAGCAATTTAAGGATTGGCCTTCCCCGGAAAAGCGTATATTCCACTTGTATAGCGATACTCTGGGTTTGGTGCCAGCTATAAAGCTCGGAGTCAACATTGGGTCGCCATCTTCGGAAGAATGTTCACTATTTTCATCCCCTCCTTCTGCCTTAACGTGTATTGTCCCCAACGCAAGGATAAGTTCGCTCCTCAACTTACTTTTTTGCTTTATGTGCTCTGGTTTTGTGGTCATTGATCTTTCTAACCGTTTTAAAGACCAATTTATTTTAGTGATGAGCTTTCCATAATCACTTGACTCTGAGTCACCTTCGAATAGCTCGATTAATTTATCAATCTCAGATATTTTAGCAGAAAGAGCTTCGCTATCTTGCTCAAACGTGAAAGGGTAAGGATCGATTAGGGCTGACCCGTCTACTTTTAATGCAGCTCGAATAAGTTTTCGCATTTCATCGACTGTGCCAATAGCCATGCCTCTTATTTGGCACTCATATTGAAGCTCGTCTTGGTTAAGCCGGTTAATTTCCATTTTCAATTATTCAAGAAAAGGACCGACAATAATGATAACAGACCGTCCTTCTACGCAATAAATTTGTAGCACATGAATACAAATCAAATTAGAACCGACTGAATTCCAAAATATGTAACTTCAATTACGATTGCATTAAGGTTACAAAAAAAAAAAAAAAACAGAATAAGCGTTATTAACAAATATATTCATAGATGTGTCCCGTAAGAAGATCTAACTCTTTGCTTTATTTGCAATTACATATGCCTAATGATTTCGTTCATAAAACAAAAAAAAAAATAAATAAATTTTATATATATCTTAATCACTTTGGAATTTCCCCTAATTCCAAACAAACAAAGAAAAACGAAAAGTAAGTTAAATTAAGGAACAATTACGTCCCAGAAATATATATAGATATAATGCAGAGGATTAATTCACAATGGCCCTCCATGTGTACGTAATTTAGCAGGAAAGATGAATAATTTCATATGAGGTATTTAACGTACATGAAAACAGACTAAGGAAGATAAGAAAGTGGTAAAATATTGTCCAACCAGTTACAATAGGCCAGAATAAAATATCATAAGGCCGAAACTGAATTTCGGACGATTGATATGTTCCCGCCGTTATCCTTCATCTGACACAATATATGAATTCTTTGCTTTTCCCTGTTCCGAAACGAAATTTCCCAAAGCTCACAGAATGTAGACCACTTCCACCAACCACACCGTATTTCAATTAAAATAAAAAAATAAAAATAAAATTAAGGAAACTTATTGATTGTCTTAGAGATTATTCTCTCGAACCTTCCTGAAAATCTCTTAAAACTATTATAACTAATGTTTTCATTAATCCGTTGTGAAGAATTGAATATTTGCAGCACTATTTCTATACAAACACTATATGTAGGTATAGACTACGGACATATGTACCTATAGGTGACTGATCTGAATATAAGTAACGTCCCCCGAGTGCTATTGTTTTAAACATAGATGACAATTAAACCTTTTAAATTAGAAGAAACCGATTCTAAAAGAAATTATATTGTACACTGCCGACGCTCAACGTCACTATATCAGAATTGTTGTATAGGGATGCACACATATAGTTGTACCAAAAAAAAAAAACAAAATTTTTAAATTCGCAAAACAAGTGCAATTAAGGCAATATATTACTGCCCTAAGATGAAGTACTGTTTCACAATAGCTAATGAAATTAGATTCCAAGATGTCTGTTAGTGATTCCTAGTTACGTCATCATTATTTCTCGACAAAATCATTTTAAAACATAAAATATCAATCACTGAAGCTGCGAGGAAAACTTTATAACCCCACTTTGTATATTATCTAGATATTTATGTTGTGCCTTGACGGGTGAAAAGCGATTAATTCTATATATGAGATCTACGTTATTGCTTTGTTAGGGTAGATAGTAGCAGAACAATTTATAAAATTTCACTGTTGATCACTAATCAAACGTTCAAACTTTTAAGTGAAACTCCTCTCTTTTTGTTGAGTTCGATGTAGTGTAGGCAATCCACTAGTCAAACTACAAGATAAATATCCAATAATAATAATAATAATAATATTGTGCAAAGAGAAAAGAAAAATTGCACAAAATTGCTCGTAATGCACACAACCAGACTCTCAAGATCACGGCGACACCAAATGAGAATGCATAAAATCCTAAAATGTTATAGTTCCCACAAAAAAAAAAAAACTATGGAACTCATTTATAATCAATTATCATGATGCTGTAATTAGGAAAAATATCAACTACATACTTTTATTTCCATAGGTTGTATCATACTTAATAAAAAAAAAAAAATCGGCCCCTATTTAGTGCAATGCTGATATGTTGTAGTGCAAAACATATTTCCTTTATGATTGTTCAATATCACGAAATTCTTTTTCACTAAAACTGACACTTCATTTTAATATATGATTTGAAATTACTTAAACTTTTACGGCAAAAAAAATTCTTCGAAATTTTAACCTTCGCCCTGAAAGCGGATACTGCCGATCAACAACTGAGGCTGCAACTAGAATGGTGTTGTAACAACCGGTACCTGCATTGAAGCCGTATGATCAGAACATTTGCACTGAGATAAGAGCGGCAATGAAATTCATGTCTTTTGTTTAGCTGGATAAAATTTGAACGAAAATACTATTGTTTGATTAGAGATATAAAAAAAATTATCATATATAAAAAAAAATTGTTATCACATAGATCGATGAACAGTGATAATATCACCATGAAAATTTTTAAATATTTTATTTATTATTAAATTATTTTTTTATTGAAAAATTCGTGAGCTCTATAATTTAGGCCCCACGTTGGGCGCCAAATTTGTTACGCTGCCCTCAAACGCGCAACTTTCTGGTAGCCCAGTGAAGACGGGCCGTGGGTATTTTCCTGTTAACTCACTAATTTTGTTGGGCGCCACGTGGTTTTTTTTTTTTTTTAAATTAAAGAAATACAAGCTACCACGAAACTTGGTACCAAAGAGAAAGACGAAAAAAAAATAGTAAGCTAAAAACAAAATGCACCTGAGCACTTACTCAATATATAATTAAAAAAAAGAATGCACATATGTATTACATATACAAATATCATAAATATTTCAAATTTTCTGGATTAAATATTTTAGGAAATTATAAAATAAGTAGTTACTTAACTTTCACAATAGTCTCTGGAAGCATGCGGCCGGCAGATTTGTACCATCCTCCAATATCCAGCCAATCCCGCACTGCCGAAGCTCTTTTTCCACTGTAGTTTCCTTGTTTGTCTTTTTTTGTTTCACCTCTCCTTTTTTTTTCTATTTTTCCTTATTTTGTTTTACAATATTATTTTATTTTATTTTAGTTTTACTTCACGTTTAATTTTGCTTTCCTTTTTTTTTTTGACTCTACTCTTTGATGATTACACCGAAAGTGATCGCTTCACCCTGCCGGACGTACAGCCATCGAAAAATTGTACCCACTATTTTTCGACCAAGATCTTCGAAACTTTACGAATGTTGAAGTTGGTTGCAATCTCGGGATATTTTAATCCTTGTGTTACATGAACCTTATTTCAACTTTTACATTTATTGCAAATAAAATATGTTTTGCTTTTATTCTCTGGTCGTGGATAATTTTAACCTTAGTCCGGGCTGCTAACACTTTCCATTTATTATTAGGAGGTTTTATTTCGGTACTTACAGTGGAAATGAAGCTTAGGCGAGAGTTTTCGCGATTCAAGACCAATTAATAAAATGCCTTCATGCTTTCAGTGGACTATGGTACAACTTCTATAAAAAAAAAAGGTATTATTATCACTATCAATAAACATTCGAATATTTCCCCAAAGAAAATTAAATAAATAAAACAGGAATTGGATTTTTTTTTGTGCCTAACTTCTAACCATGAACCAATAATTTTTAGATTGTTTATAGAACTATTAAAATTCAATATGTGCGAAAATAGTTCATAACAAACGAAATATTTTTTTCTAAATATCATTGGGTCAACAAGTACCAGTAAAAAAACTAAATATTAAATAATCCTCAAGTAGTGATCATAATTTGTATGCTAAAACGCATTAACTGAGATTTTACGCGTTTACTTTGGCAACTAATCTATCCGAGTTGTGTTGTGTTGATGTGATTGATCGATTGAACATATATGCATGCATAGCAATGCTCTCCTGTTATATGACTGATTGAATTTTCATATGTGGCAACTACGTATATTAGTAACTGCGGTGTAATAGTGTGATGTCAGTGTGGTGTATGATTGACTAATGTGTATGTTGGTATCTGGTAAATCGTCCATGTGGTGTAGCTGTGTGTATGAAGATGCGGGGGATTGGGATCTAACGCCAAGAGATAAATGTTGCCGGCCTCCCTTCCGGTACCTGAAATTTACAACAAACTCGGAGTCCAAAGTTCATAACTTTTTAAACTCATATAAAGACAATCACTTGTAACGGACACGTACATATTCAAATTGCTGATGAGGTAAGTAGAAAATTGGACCGTAACAACCAGCATCCTATATAAATATCTTAGGATCTGTCTGGTTTATATTTACAATAATTCCAGCTCTAATTCTATCTGTGAATACTGAACTCATTTCCTCCCACATTACAAAATCACTTTTTCTTACACGCTGAGTAATTTCTCCACCTCGACTGGTGGCTTTCAATAACACTCTCGGTGATTTAGTCTGTCCAATACAGCTCCCCATATGCCGTTTTGTACCACTCTTTTTACTAGAAAAACTTTCATTTATTAGCGCGGTTGACATTTTTTTTATTTGACCTATCGCTGAGGCTCACCAAAACTGACTGATGCGCCTTCTTTCACCAAAGCCTTAAATTGAAGCCATTCTCAACCTAATGCTTTCATGTTTTTTTACCACCCCAATAACCTTCATGTGGTCTATTTTTAGATATCGAATTTCATAACATGCTGCAATGATCACGATTTCCTCTGCTCATAGTATTAACATGTTCTTGACATCGATTCAACGTTTTTATGAATATATTTAAGTCTTGGTAAGGAAGCCGTGAAACTATTTTACTTCAATCAAATCACATATACAACCAAACTAGTGCATAACATACATCGATTCAATCCCCATATCGCCCATGAAAGTTTTCTTTTACACTACACAACATATTACATTAATTCATTTCAGTGTTGCATACATACATATCCACAGCTGGCAAGTATATGACCAAATCCCGAGTGAGATGGTTTCAAACTATGGTGTTCACTAAAGCTTCCTAATGTGTTAGAGCAAGACAGATGATAAGAAATAACGTGGGATTTTGCTGCCGAACTCTCATAGCCTAACACAGAAAAGGATCATGGGAGACATTTGCTCTGGATCGCTTTTGGATGTGAAACACAGAGAAAAAAGTTTATAACTTAAGATATAAAAATAAATAATGAATTTGATGTGAATAAATATTTTGTGAAAAAATTGATTTGCTATAGTTGTTGTTGTTGTTTTTCAGTAAAGGAATTGGGAATCTTACATCTTCAACTTTCACTACTAATCTACAACATATTCCACATATTACTCACAGCTCTCAATATACTCATCTAAGATAACATATTATACTATATTAATATAATAACTCCACCTTCTTTCGTCAAAACATTTAATTTAATCCACTCCCAACCTAATACTTTCATGGTAAGATTTAAAGATTAATAAATAATACTTCCATATCCTAATAGACTTATATCATTCCAAATACCCACTCTCCACATCGCGGTCTTCACTATTGAACTTGAAGCACAGCTAATTATAATCTCCCATACAACTGCCTTCAAGCCCATGTGTCAAATACATATAAATAATAGTTTCATAACTTACTTTTTCAGTTGATATCTTGCTCTTTACCCAAACAGATCACTGTTTCTTGGCAAGCTAATTACGCAATAATTTCAACATGAGTTCTAAGGACACTACAAACCTTCTAAAGCCTACGGAAGAAAGGAGTAAAGAATATTCATATAAAGCTAAGTCTACATCTATGAAATCGATGCTTTCCAGAAATAAAGAAGAAAGTTTTTCATCCAAAAGCGATTCGACTGTCCCCTACCAACAGGTCGATAAATCAGGATATTCCAACAAAGATAGCAAAAAGTAAAGACAGAAAGATATGATTTGTGAAAATGGTGCACAAGGAACCTTCTAAAGTCATGTTGGTCTAAAGGCATAAGGAATATTCATTATAAGGATCAGTCTATATCTATGAAATCCTGGCTTTTCTGAGCTAAAGAAAAAAGACCTTAGACTTAAGCTATAATGTAATTAAAACAAATTATTTCAATAAATGGCATTATAACCATAATACAATTTTTATTTACAATACATATTTTAGACTAGAGTAGACTTAATATATTTTCTGCGACACATGTCGCTTAATAGTGATAATTGAAGCAAAAAAAAGCAGTTAAAACTTTTGATGGATGGTATTTGGTATTTATCTCCTCGAAATGGTGTTGTACGAGCATCAGGAAGGTCGGAAAAAAGTTGATAATGCTTCAATTTCAATAGTCAAGTCCTCGATGTTGAGAGTGGATATTTGGTATGATATAAATCTAGTAGGATATGGAAGTATTATTTATTCATCTTTAAATCTTACCATCATCATCATCATTATCATCATCATCATCGTCATCCTGCTCATAGTTATTTCGTATCACTAATAGATTCACATGTCGCTTCATCTTATGTTTCGTTGATCTAAATAGAACAGTGGTGAAGGTACGCTCTTTCTTTAGGATGAATACGTTTATTGATATATCGTTCTGGTCTACAAATTGTTTAATCTGTTTAAGCGTCATAGGAAATGTTATTCCAGTTAAACTTAACACAGTCGGATAATGTGGATATGATGATGTCCTAGAGGAGTTAATATTTCCAGGGTATAGTGCTGATGTCTCGGCCCAAGCGAAGCATGCTTTATCAATATTTTTTACATTAATGCAAGCTTTCTTTGATGCAATCTCCTTCGGTAGAGGTATATACGAATATCCTCGGTGCTGTTCAAATTTGTTGATATGTACTGCTAAATGTATAATGGAGTCCAATATCCAGCCGCCATCTTTTTCTCGAAACTCATCCAGCTGAGTGAGTATTGAATCCAAAATGTTAACTTTATACCACTCATTTAAATAATCGTTCACATTGATTGGAGCAGTTCTTGCTTGTATATATTTAATATCTTTTATAACCTCATTGTCACCGATATCCTTAACAAAATCAGCACACAACTTTGTATTAACTTTAATATTGAGATGGCGTTTTAAAATATTCTTAATACGGCGTATAAATAAATCACCAGCATCCTGTATAAATAACTTAGGATCTGTCTGGTTTATATTTACAATAATTCCAGCTCTAATGCTGTCTGTCAATATTGATTTTATTTCCTCCCACTTTACAAAATCACTTTTTTTTACACGCTGAGTAATTCCTCCACCTCGACTGGTGGCTTTCAATAACACTCTCGGCGAATTAGTCTGTCTAATACAGCTCTCCATATGCCGATTTGTACCACTCGTTTTATTAAAAAAAAACTTTCATTTATTAGCGCGGTGGTTGAAATTTTTTTACCTATCGCTGAGGCTCACCAAAATTGACTGATGCCTCCTATCAATTTACATTAATATCTACTACCGCCTTCTTTCACCAAAGCCTTAAATTGAACCCACTCTCAACCTAATGCTTTCAAGTTTTTTTTTTACCACCCCAATAACCTTCATGTGGTCTATTTTTAGATATTGAATTTCATAACATGCTGCGATGATCACGATTTCCACTGCTCATGCTCAAAACAAGTATTGACATGTTCTTGACATCGATTCAACATTTTCATGAATTTCAACTATAATTAAGTCTTGGTAAGGTAGTCGTGAAACTATTTGTTTCAATCAAATAAGGACATATACCACCCATGTAGTGCATAACATACATAGATTCAATCCCCATATCGCCCATGAAAGTTTTTCTTTTACACTACACAACATTACATTAATTCATCTCAGTGTTACATACATACATATCCACAGCCGGCATATGACGAAGTCCCTAGTGTGATATTCATTAAAGCTTCCTAATGTGTTAGAGCAAGACAGATGATAAGAAGTAACATGGGATTTTGCTGCCGAACTCTCATAACCTAACACAGAAAAAGATCATGGGAGACATTTGCTCTGGATGGCTTTTTGGATGTGAAATACAGAGAAAAAAGTTTATAACTTAAGATATAAAAATAAATAATGAATTTGTTGTGGATAAATATTGTGTGAAAAATTGATTTGGTATATATTATTTTCAGTTGTTGTTGTTTTTCAGTACAGAAATTGGGAATCTTACATTTTCAACTTTCACTACTCATCTACAACATATTCCACATATTACTCACAGCTCTCAAGTACTCATCTAAGGCAACATATTATACTATATTAATATAATAACTCAACCTTCTTTCATTAATACTTTAAATTTAATCAACTCCCAACCTACTTTCATGGTAAGATTTAAATATGAATAAATAATACTTCCATATCCTACTGGATTTATATCATACCAAATATCCACTCTCAAAATCGAGGTCTTGACTATTGAACTTGAAGCATTATCAACTTTTTTCCGACCTTCCTGATACTCATACAACACCATTTCGAGAAGATAAATACCAAATACCATAAATCAAAACTTTTAACTTAATACATAACTTACAGTACCTACTCTAAACCCCCTGCTACGATCTTCACTATGGACTTGGAGGATTATCAATTATTTCTTTCTTCATACTCCACCATTCGGGCAATACTTTAGAGGAGATAAATATCAAGCGAGATTAGGATTTTACTGCTTATTCATAGCTCCCATACAACTTCCACTACTCGCCTCAGACAACATATCATACTACATTAATATCATAACACAGCGTTCTTCTATCAAAACTTTTAATTTAACCCACTCTCAACTTAATGGTAAGTAAACAATGTACCTGCCTCAACAGTATATCAGCTTCATGTGAACTATTTTTTACATATAGCAGTCAATCAAATCTCATAATAGCATACCTGCTTGATTTATAAAAAACTTTGCTACCTTCATATGCTCACCACAAGATGAAATTATAAACATGAAATCAACGCGTTCTTATCTAGTCACCGAGTCAACTGAAAGAAAACATTCTTGTTGGAGGCTAAAAGTATAAACCTTAAGATTTAAATGTAAACAAATAACACTCTCCTCTTCCACGCTCCTCACTGAAGCTTTCATATCCTACTAGATTAATATTATGTCATAAACCATCCATAAAACTTTCAATTTAATCCACAACTCACAGCACCCACTCTCAACCTCCACCATGGTCTTCACTATCTGCTTGATGAATTATCAGTTTTTCTTCCTTCATACAACATCATTTGGATGATACTTTAGACAGATAAATATGAAGCGACCTTGCTGATAAGGTTTTTATTCCTTACTCACAGCTCCTAAACAACTTCCATTACTCATCTAAGACAAGATATCATACTCATAACACCACCTTCTTTCATCAGAACAGTTAATAACCCACTCTCAATCTAATGGTAAGAAAATAATGTGATCACCCCAATAGTATGAAGATAAAATTATCATATTCTAATCAGCTTTATGTGATGATATCGGGGATCAATCAAATCTCATAACAGTGTGACTGATTGAGAAATTTTATTGAAAATAAAAAACAATTCTTCATAAAATGTAAGACTTTTCAATACATACTCCTAGATATAAAAAAAAACATTAATCCCTCAATTTGTCTGCTTTACTCGGACGTATTTGTTTACTCAAGATATCAAATTACCAGTCGCCTGGCCACCTTTTCTAATGCTTTAATTTCCATTACTTCTAATGATTTCATGTGTCGTACCATCGCAAGCAGCCGTGATCTCTTTTTACACATCGAATATCATAACATGATCATATAAAAGACACCTACAGACCACAACTGACGTTATAGTTGTTGTATTTTTTTCCAGCAAAAGAAATTTTATTTTATTATAACTTCCACTACTCATCCAAGACATCATACCCTACAGATTAATATCAGTTGTTTTTTCAGCTAAAGAAATTGGGAATCTTACATTAAAAAACATAAATCGCTCAATTTATTTACTTTACTTGGCTGCTGTGCGAATTTGTTTATATTATTCGACTGCGAATTTGTTACTTTACTGGATTGTGCGAATTTGGTTATGCAAGGAATCAAATTAGAAGCATTCCACCTGAAGAGCAAAATTAGGCATTTACTAATTTCCATTACTTATCTAAGTGAACATATCTACCAACATTCGCTCCAATCAGCTTTGCCTGATCTATTTTTAGATATATCATCTCATAGTGCAATGTTTATAAAATACACCTACAGATTAAGATCATCAAATCTTTAATCCACAACTTCGATTACAGTTGTTGTTATTTTAGTTTTTCAGCTACTAATATTAATTATACCTGAGAAGGTAAGATCGCTCATATCTTGAACCATAGCGCGTAGAGGATTTGTGATGAAAATTTTACCCCTAGTACTAATACTATTGACATGAACAAAAATATGAATTAGTATTAATACTTATTACACTAATTTTCTTGGGGAATTTCACATTTATTATCTACATAAATACACAGTTGCACACATCCACCCAGGCTTTAGATAACGTTTCCTCAGCCACCAAGTAGCTCAGCCCAACATACCACAGGCACTCATAGTAAAGTAAATAACTAAAACCAAACTCAAGCTGACAAGTATACAGCCCCGATATAAATTCGGTTAGGGTATTTCACATCATTTCTTAATACACATTCTACTCAAGACTTGGTACAGGTAACTTAGCCCAGTCCAAGACACCTCAGGCAGTCCTAAACATAGTATCAGATATTGCCACTAAGGCTTTCAGCCAACCTCCAGTACCCAGACACAAGAGGGGGCACGTCAAGGTCAAATTGTAGCCTCCAAGACCAGATCAAACTTAACCAGCAACCTCCACCAATAATCATTCCCACCACTTCACAAATATTTAGAGCTACGATCTCCGAGATGAAAAATAAGCGAGCTCCAGAAACAAAATCAAACACCTATGCTATTTTCCTATGCTGGAGAGTGCTAAGAGTGATCTCGTATCCCCAAAACTCGAGATAAAAAACTTAATGTCAACTTAGAGGCTACGAGTCCGAGATGAAAAATAAGCGAACTCCAGAAAAAAAATTGAAAACCTATGCTATTTCCCTATACTGAAGAGTGCTGAAAGTGATTTCGTATCCCCAAAACTCGAGATGAAAAATAAGCGAACTTTAGAAACAAAATCGAAATCCTATGCTATTTCCCTATGCTGGAGAGTGCTGAAAGTGATCTCGTATCCAAAAAGTGATATCGTATCCCCAACATCCAAGACACAAACCAATACGGTCAAGACAAACCCCACATTTAGTATGGACTCAAGCCACCTAGCGACGGTGGCGCTCTCTGTGGCGAAATCCTGGAAGCTAAAACAGTGGTCTGGTACATACATAGAATAACTACTGACATGCTTAGAGTCCTCAACAACAAAATAATCAGCCAAATTATTAACAGTATTGCACATGCGATTAATAGGTTCATGCATGCCAAAGTTAGACCTTGATGAGTTGACATGCAACAGAGGAAGCCTTCTCAAATTGTATCTATTATCACGGAAAGAGATTTTGTCAAGTAACAACGGGGAATCAACATTCGCTTTTAACAGTTGGTGAACAAAAGTTACGTCGGCAACCATGCGACGTTTCGCAAGCGAATGTATATTCAAAAGCTGCAAGCGATCCTCACAGGGTGGAAGAATCAATGACTTATTCCAGGGTAGGTCCCTAAGAGCAAAGCGCAGGAAATTTCGCTGAACATGATGTGTGTACCGTAAAAAGGAGACCATACCTGGCTAGCGTATTCAAGAAGTGGTCTTACAAACCAAGTATATAAACGTAATGTTATGGAGGGATTCGAGAACTCTCGGGACCAAAGTTTTATAAAGCCCAGCATAGAACTACTCTTAGATACCATGTGGTTTATGTGGGAGTTGAGATTCAATCTATGGTCACATTAGACACCCAAGTCACAGACAGAACTAACGCGGCAAATCGAGGAATCCGAGAACCCATAGACATAAGAGATAGGATTAAGATTCCTGTGGAAAGTCATCACCTCACATTTGTCGATATTGTACCAAATTATTGCTTTTGCACCAATCGTAAAATTTGTGGAGGTCACCCTGTATAAGTTGACAATCATTAATAGATTTAATCTGCGCGAAAAGTTTAATGTCATCAGCATAAATTAAGACTTTGCAGTGATTCACTACGGAGACAATGTCGTCAATAGATAGAATAAATAGCAACGGGCCCAAATGACTCCCTTGAGGTACACCAGACGAAGCTTTCAAGACTCTAGAGATGGAGCGGCGGAAATAGATTTGGTATGTTCTGTTATTTAGATATGACTCCGTCCATTTTAGGAACGTTGTGGGAAGCCCATACTTTTCCATTTTAAACAGTATCACGGAGAGAGATAGTTTGTCGAAAGCTTTACTAAAGTCTGTATAAATACAAGACAAATTCCAACAAGTTAACTTTGCCTCCTGCTCTTGACAAGTTACGCTCATGTACACGAATTTTACACGATTCAACCATATCTGTTTGCTCTACATTCTAAGATCTGGCTTATCACCATTTCTGTTTGCTATAGCTGCGTTCTTTTGTGTCCGCAGAACATGGCAGAACAAAAGATACACAAAAGAACGCCTCATACAATTTCATAGAAGACTTATAAATGAAGCGAACAGCACAAATAGAACACAGCTTATATGTATATTCTAAGGAGTGAGCTATTACTGCACGGCCCGTTAAGGCCTTTTAATTTCCAGTTTTTTTGATGTCGCTTTCTGGGTTGCCCCCCCCCCCGCCCCTACCTCGCTACGCGCATGCTCAGAACATAATGTCGTCTCAGGTTTCAGTCCCTTTCTAGATATTTAACGAAGTCGTCATAAACTATTGGTTCCACGGTTGGGCAATCTTCTCCGAAACTGATCGAATTTCGATGTAGAAGTACTCATAGAACATCGATGATGTCATTGCGTCAGGAAAGCTCTCATTTGACTTTTGAGGAGATCAGCAGGGAAAACACTTGAGTTAATGTAAGTATATTCCTCATTTTTAAAAATGTTCAGTGTATTCTATTGAGGTGCTGTTATTATTTTTGTGTGTGATTGTAATCGTTTTCGTCTCTGGTTGTGGTAAGTTTTGTACTACTTGTTTGTTTACATTCTAAATTTTCTTTACCAAGCTAATTAAGCAATTTCTATTATTTTCAGATATAAACAAAAGGTTATCTATGTGGATTAAAGAGAGGAGAAAATCTATGTTAACATATCAGATAAGTATCTTTTATTTTTTGTTATGTGAAGATGAAGGGATTCTTTGTGTTTACTTTTTTCAGAGTCCAATGATGTCTTCTGACCAAGGTTTCGCTGCAACATAGACCCCTTTTGAAACGTCAGGCTTCAATAAGTAAATTAGAGATTCGATGAGTTCTGTGGTTCCCGAAAATGGAATCCGTAATGTTCCAGGAGAGTGATTCATAGAATTTTTATCTGTGAAAATTCAATATAGCTTGAGATGATGATGGATATTAGTATTCAAAGATTTATGTGATATCTGAAAGGATCTATTTTTGTTTGGATTGTTTATGATGTAATTTAGGGCTTTCTTTTTTCAATTGAATGGTATTATTAGATTAATAGGATGGAGGCATGTTTTTGTTACAGGCCGCTTAATGATGTTGTGTTTTTATTGTGACGACTCGTATTAAGTTATCCTTTCCCGCATGGGTTTTAACAACTCTTCCCATTAGCCATCGTGACAATGGAAGCCTTTCATCTTTAACAATAACTAGATCGTTCTTTTTTAGACTGTTTTGTTTTCGCAGCCATTTTGGGCGCTGTTGTAGGCGATGTAAATATTCAGTACTTTGCCCAAAATGTTTGATGTAGTTTTTGGATGTACTGATAACGATCGAGGCGATTGGTGTTGATGCCCAAGAGAGTAGGTTCTGGCGGCGTGAGCAGAGCTCCTCCAATTAAAAAATGTCCAGGGGTCAACGCGGAAGTATCACCCGGGCTCTGAGATAGTTCCGTTAGAGGCCTTAAGTTTAAGCTGGCCCCTCTTTGCGTCACCAAAGTACTAAACTCCTCATAGGTTGGAATAGTAGTACTAATTATTCTTTTCAAGTGCGTTTTGGTCGATCTTACTCCGCTTTCCCATAATCCGGCCAAGTGGGGTGAAGAAGGTGGTATGAAATGCCATTTAATTCCTTCGTTTTCAATTGCTTGTGCGACTTCATTTTATATGTGCTCTACCATTTCAAGTTTATAACGAGTAAGAGTTGCATTTGCTCCAATGAAGTTAGATCCGCAATCACTATACAGATCTGTACATAAGCCACGACATGATGCGAATCTGTGAAACTAATTCAAGATGCATAGCTTTTGTTACCACGCAGATGAAATCTGCTATGTATCCCTTATAGCTACGAGCTCCCCTGCCTTTGGAGCTTTTTTTATTGAACGGGCCACAGTAGTGTATTCCAGTATGTGCGAATGGACCTGCTCTTTGTATGCGATAGCTTGGTAGATCTGCCATTAATTGTGTTCTGGTTTGTGCTGTCTGCCGGAAACATTTTATGCATTTGTGGTTGTATGCGCGAATTATATTTCTGGCATTTAAAATCCAATATTTGCAACGGAGTAATGAAAGCATGAGCTGAGTACCGCCATGCATTGTTGTTTTGTGCATACTGTCAACAATTAGATTTGTTAGATGACTCTTTTCAGGTAGTATAATAGGATGTCTTTCTGAAAAGGTAAGCGAGGAGTTTCCAAGACGACCACCAACTCGTAGAAGTCCATCATCGTGGACAAACGGATTCAATTTGATCAATTTACTCTGTTTTGTCTTTATTTCCTTATAGAAGCATTCAGCCTGTGCATCTTGTAGCCGAAAGACTAACGCAGTTTGTAATTCTTTACTTGTTAAATATTTTAGTTCTCGATTCTGTGATGAATTACGGACGTTCCTTGTCCAACGTTGTTGACTACGCAGTGACCCTTAGAAGTTTCGTTAGCGACGAATATCGAGACAATAGTTTCCACTGTTCGAAAGGCGTCTGTACGTGTAAGCTCCGAATTTGTTTGCGAAATCCCTCTGTTGTTTCGATTGTTCTTTACTTTTAGGCCAATTTTCTCTAGATTGTTATAGCCAGAGCGGGCCACTCCACCAGAGTGAATGATTTTTTAGCATTCCTGGCTCCATGCCTCGACTTGCACAATCAGCTGGATTTGACTCGCTTGGTACATGAGCCCAACAATTCTCCTTTAACATGTTGTATGTGCTCGCTATACGCGTCACCTTACACCCTAGTTACTTCACGTGACATCATTAGCATCCCTCGTTTGGCGTTATCTGTAAATTACACTGAAATTCAAAACATTTTCATCTCACTAGCATTAAAATCCTAAAACATGCATCGCACTAGCATGAAACCAATAAATTTCTTTCCTAAATTATCTTCATGCAGTTCATTTATGCCTTGGTTACTTTTTCTCACAAAATTTCTCCAAAGCAAATGTTAGTATCTCGGATTTCACCTTCTAAATTATTTACGCCAACGTAAACAATTTAATCGCGATGAGTTTAAAGTACTTGAACGCATATGAATTATGCGATTTTAAAATATTTTGGTCACGAAAACCAATAATGCCGACGCAAGCGATTTACGTTTTTTGTGATGAGTTCAAAGTACTTGAACTCATACGATTTAATCACTTTTCCTCTTAAATCGATTCTTGCTGAGAATAGCATCTTTTTCATTTATCGAAGAAATTGATTGGCCGATAGATTTATACTTTGAATTTTTTCAATAAATCGATGGAGGGAGAACCTAAATAAATTCAGTTGATGTTGCTAGGAACAAGCAGAGTTTTCCTAACTTTTGAAGTGATCTGAAGAGTCCCCCTACCAGAGGTAAGGCCTTCAGATCTCTAGAAAAAGCAAATACTTAAATAAAAATTCATTGTATTAACATAAGTGTACAAAGTTGTTGAATAAAATTTCATAGTGTACAAAAAGTTATCCAGTGTTTAAATAAATAAAATTGGGACTGGTGATCTTCTCTGTATAGAAAGCACTCCCCAGTCCTTGGGTATCTCATAAAAACCCAGAACATTTTGGTGGAAGCGGTGGGATCTCTATTAAAATAAAAATACGATCCCAGCTACCCAAATTAAGGTAACCTAAGCCAGGCGCTCAGAGGTTATCCAACGTTGTTTAAGACAACCCAATCTCAAGACAGGCTCTAGAGATTGTGCAAAAAATTTGGAGTAAAAAGAACTCACTAAACAACCTAGAAGGAAACAATCACCAATGGACCCCCAGGAGGAAGCTCGCCAAATTGAGGAGCAGCTAAAAGAATTTCACAAACCAGCTGGAGAGGACGACGAAACAAAAGATTTCACGGAGTTCATCACATTAAAAAAACGACTGGAAGAACTTAAAATGTAAGGTGTTTGTTTGTATTGCATATTTTTCAAATATATTTAGTATATCTACACATTAAATTTGCTTAAACTTGTCTAGATGCAAAAAATATATATATATATATATATAATTAAGAAAATTTAAGAAAGATTGCGGAAATTTTAAGTGAATTTGTTTAAGAAAAAGTGTAATGATTCCGTACTATCTTTTGTGTCTAAATAAGTGAGTGGCTGTTTTTTTCTTTTTACAATTCATCAAGTGATTCGGTCTTAAAGTAAAATTCCATTGTTGTCTATCCAATTGTCTCAACGGCACCATACGAACCCGACGGAATAGTTACACTAACCGGCAGCCTGCTTTTGCTAACGCGAAACGCAAAAGGCGAAGCTTTAGTTGTCCTCCGGCTACTCAGGCCCCCCAATTAAAAATGGCTGAAATAAAAATTTCTCTTTCTGATGCCCGGAATATGATACCGGATTTCGATGGCAGCCCCAATGAATTAGATCGATTCATTAATTGCTGCAAAATTCTCTTTGACACCACAGAGGGGGAAGCTGATAAAAAGTTTTTTCTTAGTGTCGTGAAAACCAGAATAAACGGTCCTCCATACGAAGCATTGAAGCATCGAGATTTTAAAGATTGGGTAACTCTAAGGGAATTCCTTGAGGACCAATTCTTAGATAGACGCCCAAGAGTAACGGTTCAGGTCGAGCTCCTGCGTCTCAAACAAAACTCCAGGGAAAGCATCGATGAACTCGCACAAAGGTTAAGTAAACTTTTGTGTGAACTAAATAACGTCACATCCCAGAACGTAACCGACGCGGTAGCAAAAAAGTTTTTATTAGAAGAGAATGAGTTAAATGCAATCAAGACAACTTTACGTAAACTCGTCCTTTATGCTTCAGAGCATGCAATACGTTTCGAAAATTTTGCAAAGCCCAGTGAAACAAACAAGTCAATTCCAACTTGCGATATTTGTGGTAAAAGAGGCCACACGAAGAACACCTGTTTCCCTAAAAAGGTCATCCCATCATTTCACCCTACTGGTCCTCACATAAAGAGGGAAGTTCATCGATTGAACTGCAGTTATTGCAAAAAATCTAATCACCATAGGAGTGAATGTAGAACTCGGATTCAAGACGAAAGAAATAGAAACCAAGAGATATATAGATCTAATAATAATAATCAAACACGAATATTTCCCGCTTCTCGGAATATACATCCGACTCCAGCTAGGCAGGTCAGATGGAATATGTTAATGGATTATGGATCGGAAAACGATCAACCGCGGATGGAGGGCACCAGCGACTCCACCCGTGTAACAAAACCCGTGATACACCAAAACTCAGAACACTGATTCGAGTTCCAATAATAATTTCGAGAAATGCAATTCTCATTACATTGCCCTTATCAAACTCAAGAAAAAAATACTCCACACTTCTAATAGACACTGGAGCTGAGGTCAGTCTTTATAAACTCAAATTGGTGACAGACTCTACCCCAATATATCAAGACCTCAAGTGCGAAATTACTACTCTTTCCGGGAATAGCCTTAATTCAGTAGGAATTTCATACTGCAATTTAAAAATGCAAAATAATTCTATACAGCACCCATTTCATCTCATTAAGGAAGACATATTAATCCCCTACGATGGATTACTAGGAAACGATTTTCTAACGCGACACAGATGTGTAATAAGTTACGAAGAAAGCTACTTGGAGCTCAGTATAATCAACGAAACACACAACGGGTGTACTCAGACTGGCAAATTACAACCAGCAAAAATAGCCTCAGAAGGCAAAACAAATTTAAAATTCGCGGAAATTCGAAATTCGGAATGTAAAAATTCAAACGAAAATTTCACTACGCATGTAAATGCTGACATTTTGGTTAATACAGACCCTTTTAAGCCCGAATCGGACTCGAGGAAATTACGTTCGGTAAATAGGAATCCAAAGAGAACAGACATCTCAAACCAAATGGTGGATTCCATTGCCTATGTGAACTGTAATTTACAACCTATGTCCAAGACCCAAGGAATAGAAACCGAGGATACTACAAGTGGTTTAAACATATCTCTTCCACCAAGATCCCAAAAGGTTGTAGAAATCCCTTTCGAAAAACAAACAAATTTATTTTGTGTGCACAGAGAAATTATACCCGGAGCATATTTGGGTAATGTTCTAACCAAGCCAAGAAATGGGAAAGTACGAATTCTATTATTAAATTTAAATGAAAATGAAATCACTCTCCCTTCGAGCGAAGTAAATCCTGAGTGGGAAGATCCACAGGATTATGATTTACTCCCAATAGGCCCTGATAATACTATCGGCCATGACCGCCTCAAGAAACTAGAGGAAATTATTCATTTAAATCACTGTAATAAGGAAGAAAGGCTATCCGTTCTAGATATATGCCGTCGTTACAATGAAATATTCTTCCTACCAGGAGACAAACTCTCTTGTACTGAGGTTACTTCACACAAGATACCAACGTTATCTGATAAACCTCCTATATACATAAAGCCATATAGACTTCCGGAGTCACAGAGGCAGGAAATAAACCGCCAAATAGACCAGATGCTGGAAGAAGAAATAATAAGCCACAGTAAAAGCCCCTGGAATTCCCCGCTCCTCCTAGTTCCCAAAAAATCAGATAGTGAAGGGAACAAGAAATGGAGAGTCGTAGTGGATTTCCGAAGGCTTAATGATAAAACAATGGGAGATGCTTACCCTCTGCCCAACATAACTGATATATTGGACCAACTCGGAAGATCCAAATATTTCAGTACGTTAGATTTAGCCAATGGGTTCCATCAAATACCCATGGACGAAGAAAGTAAGGAAAAAACGGCATTCAGCACCCCATACGGGCACTATCAATATAACAGAATGCCTTGTGGATTGAAAGGAGCTCCAGCCACCTTCCAAAGGCTTATGAACTCTGTACTTACGGGACTGCAGGGCTTACACTGCTTCGTGTATCTTGACGACATAGTCATTTACGGATACAACTTGAGGGATCATAATAAAAAACTAACTGAAGTTTTCGAAAGACTTCGAGAAAGTAACCTCAAGCTGCAGCCCGAGAAATGTCATTTTCTCCAAAGAGAAATCGCTTACTTGGGACATGTCGTTTGCTCAGATGGCATACATCCTAATCCATCAAAGATCGAAGCCGTAAAAACATATCCTACCCCAAAGAAAGCAAAAGATATCAAAGCATTTCTGGGCTTCGTAGGCTACTATAGGCCATTTATATCTAACTTTGCAAGAATTGCACAGCCTCTCACTAAGCTACTAAAAAAGGATACTCCTTTCAAATGGGACTCCTTCTGCGAGGAATCCTTCAAAATATTAAAGTTCGATAAAAAATTTTTTATCACCACCGATGCAAGCGATACAGCTTTAGGAGCCGTCCTGTCGCAGCAGGGAATAGATGGAGAACATCCTATATGTTATGCAAGTAGGACCCTAAACCCCACTGAAACTCGGTACTCTACCATAGAAAAGGACCTGCTCGCCATCGTGTACGCTGTAGAGCAGTTCAGACCTTATGTATATGGCAGAACGTTTACCATTCTAACCGATCACAAGCCCTTAGTCTGGCTAATGCACCTAAAGGTCTGCTCCTCCCGACTTATGCGCTGGAGGATACGGCTAGAGGAGTATGATTACGAAATTTCTTATAAGGCAGGAAAGCTCAACAGAAATGCCGATGCACTGAGCTGAATTATACCGGAAAACGAGAGAGAAATTCAAAATAAAGTAGTAAATATGTTGACCAGACAACAAGCAAAGTCTGCAAAGAATGACGAATGTGACACCGATCTCGATGAATGGTTCAATAATTACTTAACGTCAATTCATTCTGAGGAAGATGCCCCCATGAAGTGAACACAAGCCATTTAACGGATGTTAAAAATGTCAAATACAAATTTTATCTTCTATCAGACAACGATCAGAAGGAGATATTGTCTCTTAAGAAGGAAATTCCCCAGTTGGAAAAAAATTTGAAAGAGAAAACTTTTATAATAGAACCAACGAAGAAGTGCACATATATATTAGCGCTAATTAAACTACCTCTCAAGACGAAATCTGATTCAACGACACTTCTAAAAGCCTGCAGAAAAATACAGGATTTTCATACCCAACAAAAATTTAAGGAAATGCACATATATATTTCACACACAGACTCAAACACCCTTTCTGAGATAAAAACTGTACTCAGGCATACATTTCAAACAGTCAACATAACAATATATCTATCCGAGGTATTAACTCTGACAAACCCCAAAGATATTACGGATGTCCTAAAAACTTATCATGAGTCCCCTTTTGGTGGACACCAGGGAATAGAAAGGACCATAAAACGGATTCGGAAATCCTATAACTGGGCAAGCTTGCGGAGGGACGTTGAAGAATTCATAAAAAAATGCCCCTCATGCCAGACCAAGAAGTTAACACGGAATACAAAGATCCCTATGAAAATAAAGACAACCAGTTCAACGCCATTCGAAAATTTTTTTCTGGACATAGTTGGTCCTCTTCCTATTAGTCATAATGGAAACAAATATTTGCTCACCTTCCAAGACGATCTTACCAAGTATTCTGATGCCATCCTTTTGGCAAGTATAGAAGCACGAGTCGTCGCAGAAGCCTACATTACAAAAATAATCTGCCGACATGGTGTGCCAGACTCTATCTTAACAGATCAAGGTTCGAATTTCATGAGCGAGATGTTTTCAGAAGTATGTAAATTATTGAAGATCAAAAAACTTCAAACTACACCTTATCACCCCCAAAGCAACGGAGCTCTGGAACGGTCCCGCAGAACCCTCGCTGAATATTTGCGACACTACGTCAACAGAGACGTATCAACTTGGGATTCTTGGATACCGTATTCCATGTTCGTGTATAATACGACACCACATTCAAGTACCAACTACACCCCACATGGGCTTCTCTATGGTTTCGCAGCTACCATTCCATCACCACTGAAGTCCGAACCAAAAACCTGTTATAATTATGAGAACTATGCAAATGAGTTAAAGGCCCGGCTACAGCACGGCTACAGGATAGCTAAAGAAACTCTTCTCAGTCAAAAGGAAAAGAGCAAATCCAATTATGACAAATATTCAAAACCAAAAACTTTCAGTATCGGAGAAAAAGTGCTCTTAAAAAACTACGCTCGTAAGAACAAATTCGATCCTCTTTGGTCCGGCCCTTACGAGATAATACAAATAAATTCTAGTGAAAACACGACAATCAAAGTTAAAAATAAAAATAAAACAGTGCATAACAACAATCTTAAGGCATTTATTGACTGAATAAACAAAGAAAAACATATTGCAGGGCAATAATATTCATCCTCCTCACCATTATTGGGAGCGTATCCATGGTATGTGCAGAAGACCCCGTGACAATTACGAAGCTTAACACTAACTCCGGCATCTACTTTGAAGAAGTGGGAGACGTTGGGCTATACAGCTATGAATGGAAAGCCATTGTCTACTTCGATTTAAAAAACTTGCTGTATGAAACCACACTTCTACAGAAATATGCGTCACATATTTCCACACTTTGTGATAATATAGGCTCACAGGTGGAAGAGCTAAGATACTGTCAAGGAGTAGCACAATTTATTAATACAACAATGTCTGATATTGGGCTCAGGGAACAATTGCTAAAACCAGGTAACACGCGAACAAAAAGAGGGCTATTTAACGCTATAGGGAGTGTAAGCAAAACCTTATTTGGCACATTAGATGAGAACGATGCAAAGTATTATGAGGAAAAGATAAATAATTTAACTTATAACAATAATTACCTATTAGACCTTATCAAAAACCAAACCCTTATTTTGGAAAGCACAACAAACGTTATTAAAGACTAGATTTAACATCAAAAACCAGGTCGATCACATCGAGGAAAAGCTAAAAAGGTTTAGGGACACCCTAGTTACATTCAATAAAGAGGTTGACACACATAGGGTAGTAATCGAATGGGAGACTTTAGTCTCTCATGTCACTCTCGTTCTAATGCGTCACCAATACACACTTAACCACCTCGTGGACCTATTAATAGACGTTAGACACGGCAAACTGCATCCTTCCATAATTACACCTATCCAAATCAAACAGTTGCTCCTTGATTACAAGACAATTTACCTCCAAATACTATTTTGCCGATTTCCCAAACTGAAAATCAAATTGTACAACTTTACCAAATTAGCCATGTCAGTACAGCAACTATAAATAATAAAATTATTTTTGAAATTAAAATACCACTCCCATCTACTACTAGCTACCAACTATTTAAAGTCATACCATTGCCAATTCCCAATACAAAACAACATATATTTAATTATATCCAACCATCAGTAGAGTATCTGCTCATTGATCTAAGCCGTGAATACTATTACCCTCTCAACAAACTCGAGTTGAGTAATTGTGTGACCAATAATCTTGCTTACTATCTTTGCCGTATAATACACCCTATATTTAACTCACGCTCAACCCAAAGTCTGTGCGAAGTAAAACTTCTTCAACATGTAACTAAAATACCTCAAGATTGCGATATTCGCAGTTTGCCCGCGACAAACTATTGGATACAGTTATCACAACCGAACCATTGGCTTTTTGTTCTCAACTCACGAAACACCCTCGATGCCATATGCGGAAATACAGTCTCTCCAATACATATCAACGGAAGCGGTATATTAAAGATAACGCCAGGTTGTTATATTAGGTCTAAAGAATTAACTCTTGAATCACACAATACCCAGACATCTCGTACAAATAGCTTCTACCTACCCTCTATAAATATTTCGCAAAATATATCGGTCATCCCTGACCTAAATCAACATCTCATAGCAAATGAATACCCAACACAAGTGCTGAAATACCATAATGACAACGACCTCAAAGCAATAAGCGAAGCTCTCGCAAAACAAAAGCAATATGAGAACCAGGGATTCCCCATGCCCACAAAACATGACGTACATCAATACACGATAAGCTACATTACCGTGGCAGCAATTATTGCCCTTACAATTATGATATTATGGAAGAAACTGACGTGTAATTGTCTAAAGAAAACAAAAAACTCACTAGATATGAAACCTGAACCTTTTCCCGGCTCTAGCCAACCACTTAAATTAACATTGGAAAGAAAAACGAGTAAGAGCACTGGGACAGATAAGCCGTAATGTAAACAACGTTACACATATATATATTCATATTACTAAATTTACGTACATATCCATATATCTAGCTATTTGAAATAGAAAAAAAAAACAAAAAAACAAAAAAAAAGGGGTAGAAGAAAGCCCGATTTTTCATACATATATATTCATATTATCATACTTACATACATTTATAATAGCGGTAATTTTCGATTTAATTAAATGGTATTAGAAAAAAAAAACAACAGAAAATTTTTTACGTAAACCTTATTATCATTATAGCATAATTTTTCATTTGTTGATTTAATTTACTATAGTTAGTTTAAAATATAAATATATTATTAGTCATTTCAATACTTACTTTTATAAAAAAAAAAAAAAAAATTTACAATATAATAGAATACATCAGCTAAATTTTGCGGATTCTTCCTCTAATCCGTAACACAAGTACATTCATTTAATTTTATCCCTTTTATTCTTGGCAACGAAAGTTCATTCACAGATGGTGTTGTAAGTGCTCGTAAGTGCACTAGTTTGGCTAACAGAGTCGCAACACATAGCTCGCGTCTCGGTAAAGATATAGTTTTTATAGGCGCCACCTTTGTTTTGGCAGAAACTAGGTGCACATCAATTTGTCCATTGATGTTTTCAATGCGAGCATAGACTGCGGCAGCGTATGCTTTAATGGATGCATCACAGAAGCCGTGAAGGTCGATTTTGAACGATTCTTCTCTTGTTTTGATCCACCGAGGAATGTGTATCTGTTGAATAACACTCAGACTCTCTCGATACTTGTCTCACTCTAATTTGATATCCTCAGGAACTTCGTCATCCCATTGTAATCCGGCCAGCCAAAGTGACTGGATAAGGATTTTTGCTGTGATTATGATCACGTCTGGTTATTATGATCGGGGCGAGCAATCTTATAGGGTCAAAGAGCTTCGATATTTCTGACAAAATACTACGTTTAGTCCACGTTCGATTGCTCTTGTCCATTTCTATCTTATATGACAGGTTATCAGATTGACGATTCCAAAGCATTCCAAGAGCTTTAATATTGCTAGAGTCTACTGATAAAGGTAGTTCAAGTTCTTTATTCTTCTCCGGGATAGCTTGTAGAATATTTTCATGGTTTGAAGCCCATTTACGTAGTTCGAGTCCTCCAGCTTGTAGTAGATGACTGATTTGAAATCTTTTCAGATTGGCTTCTGCAATACTATTTCCACCGGAATTTAAGTCGTCTACGTAAAAGTCGTTGAGAACTGCTTCTGCGCCGACAGGATAATTGTGACTTTCATCTCTGGCTAATTGTGGCATTGTTCTGATCGCGATATATGGCGTACTTTTGATTCCAAATGTTACTGTTGTCAATTTGCAATCTCGAATCGGTTTGTTTGGTGACTCCCTCCACACTATTCGTTGATATTCTGCGTCGTTTTGATGCGAATCTGCCTGTACATTTTTTGAACGTCAGCCGTAAAGGCGATTTTGTGCCTTCTCCACCGCATTAATATTACGAATAATGTTTCCTGGATGGTTGGTCCCTTCAAGAGAACATCATTTAAGGACTTACCATTTCTTGTGCATCGCGATGCGTCGAAGACTGTACAAACTTTTGTAGTTGTACTACCTGGTTTTATGACGGCGTGATTTGGCAATACGCACACTCGTAATACGGATTCCTGTTTACGTCATATCTAATAAATTCATTTTCTGTGTTGTTTACTGGTTGCATGTATGCTAGTTCCAAGTATTCATTCATACACTTGATATATTCCTTTTTTAGGTATGGATCTTGACCGAGGCAATTTGTAACAGGCGACCAATGGCAATATTTCTGGATGCTCCTAGTGTCTTTCCATTTTCGATGAATGGAAGCTGAAACTGATATCTTCCATTGGAACATCTGATATATGTGTTAGCGAAGTGTTGCTCACATTGACTTTCTTCAGATGTGAGAGGAGGTTTAGATGGTATTTCCTCCAATTCCCAAAATCTTTTCAAGTCGTCATGTGGATTAATGTTTACGTGAAAATTTTGTAGGTTCTGAGGCTGTGAAGACCGATAAGATGTTTCACCTGATAATATCCATCCAAATATTGTGCGCTGTCCAATTGGAGTGCAAAGTTCACCTCTTCGTATTCTGTTACATACAGCCCTTACAAAAAAGAAATTACGTACATACATACGTACTTTGCATATCAGGAATACGTTTGTCCAAATTACGTACATACATACTTATATTGCCTATCAGACCTACTTTAAAAGAAAATATGTACATACCTACATTGCATAGCAAGTGAAACAAATCATTGCATGCATGTACATACATACGGTACATTATACCATTTTACCTAAAGAATGGCGCGTACATACATATTATTACTGACCTACAGCAATTATTTCCGCTTATAAAACAAGTGGAAAAAGAAAGTGAGGTAATACCCCGGCTCGCAAGAAATCCCACATTGTAATATGACGACCTTGCGCCGGAGGTAAAACAAATGTATGTATGTAGGCGACCAAATTAATGGTTCACGACGAATGACGTGAAATAGCATTGACCAGCTGCAAGCATTTAACAAAATTTATATTTATGTATGTACGTCTATAAACAAAGTACAAACGTTCAACCAAAAATATTTACGGATGATAATGGCCAGCTGTAGATATTGAGCAAAGTGTAATTTATACATATATGTATACGGCGAGCGCTGTGAGGAAATAAATTAAGAGTTTTAGCTTTACTTCCGTAGCAGTTAAGGTTATATTTTTAGTATAAATATTATAACGTTTTTATTAAAAGACTAGTTGCAATCGTAACTCAACACTAGACACATTCAGTAGTTATCATTAGGAGCAAAGCTGTTCAGCTACTCCACTACACCATACTAGGAGCAAAGCTAAATTAGCTACTCCATTACACTAAGCATTGCACACCTTGGGAGCAAAGCTATATTAGCTACTCCAGTACACTACATATAGGAGCAAAGCTAAATTAGCTACTCCACTACACTACATATAGGAGCAAAGCTATATTAGCTACTCCACTATACTACATATAGGAGCAAAGCTAAATTATCTACTCCACCATACTACACATAGGAGCAAAGCTACATTAGCTACTCCGATATATACCGTTACAAAAAAGTGCGACATTCCTTATAATCAAATCAACAAAGTAGGTGCTTGTATGAGAGTACTTGGTTATAATTTTATAACAAGTACTTCAAAAACTCAAACAAGTTTCCTCACAAAGAAACAGTAACAAATTGGCGCAGCCGGTAGGATCAAGGAAGTTAGTTCAAGCTACAAATACTTGAAAAACCTTGATCGTCGAACCTACGAGTGCATACGAACATCTAACTGTTGAATCTAATATCAGAAATACCACGATAAGGCGCTTCTTACCTAGCCAACACACGGAAGAAGCCGCAAACTGCAGTACGAATTCAATAGATAACCTAATTGAAGAAAGAACAAATACGGCTTAGCAAAACACTACGATAGAGAAGAAACAACAAAGTTCTAAGTAAGTCTTTATAAAAATTGTAAAAAAAGAGGCAACAATTATTAGCGAATTCAATTTAGACAGTGTTAAAGTATATCTAACACATTAAAAAAAAAAAAAAAAAAAATCGCTGATTCTTCTCGCCCTCTTTTCATTCTTGGAAAAGTAATTCCAATCTAAGTAGCCATAAGGGCAAATCTCACACATTCATGCAAATTTCTTTGTTTTTTTTTTATATACAAAAGTCACTAAACTACTTATTCCCTTTTCTTCCCTACTTCTCAATCTCACAATTACTCGTGGAAACTCGAAGTTTTGGCTTTCATGCCTAAAACTAACCGAAGCTTTTCATGCTCCGATTTTGAGGCGGCAATAAGGTCATTGTCGTTTGATAACACTAGCCCTCCAGGAAGCCCTTCAGATAGCCCTATAGTAGAGCAAAATTCCCCCCAAAGCAGACCATCCATAAACTGGTATCGCGAACATCGTTCAGGCAAACGTTTCAGAAGGCACAGTTTGATTAACTTCCTCATAAGAAACCATAGTTTAAACGATCTAACAACAGAAAAATCGTTAATCACGCCTAACTCAGATAAAGGCACGCCAGATATAATCCAGACTGAACAAATAAACAAAACAAACAAAATGCCAGTGAATTATGAAAAGGTGGTTAAACTAACGGCACAAATGGTGCCCTTATTCTCTGGGGAATTCAGCTCCCACATCATCACAGAGTTACAAACTTTTTTAGGCTGTTGTAAACAAGTACAGCAATGTCTAGAAGCGGAAGAAAAAGTAGCTTTTATGGAAATTTTCCCCACTAGGTTGAGAGGTAATGCATACCAGCTAATCGCTTCAAGCTCGCTCACAACATTTGAAGAGGTTGAAAAATTGCTTTATCGTAATTATTTACCTCGTGAGACATACCATGAGCTGATAAACAGACTAATTACTTGTCGACAATATCCACACGAGTCTTTTAACTCATTCACCACTAGGCTAAAAGGCCTATTGTTACAATGTAACGAAGCAGCACATAACAAATACGGTGCTGAAAATTTTAACGTGGTGAAACGACAAATAGAGGACTTCGCTATGGCTTCAGTAAAGAGTGGTGCAACTAATCCGCATCTAAGTGCATATCTACTTACCTTGAATGACGATTCAGTAGACCAGCTCATTCAAAGGGCACTAGATATGGAAAGATTGCAACAAGGACTCTTTCATATCCCACAACCCACTCATTACATTCCTAATACCACAAGCAATTTTCCAATAGAGAACTTTTTAAAGCATAATCCTACAAATTATGCTAATACTTATAATCTCCCTATTCACGAGAGTGTTGCTCCATACCCTTACACCAATGAGATGAGCAAACCCAATATAAAAACGGAATTCAATATACCTCCCATAGGGGAGCCTCTAAAGGTGCCATCAGTGTCTTTTAATACTGATGGGAACCCTACAAATAATTGGCATTTCACTCAAACCAGTTTCACACGAAAACCTTTAGGAAGCCCACCTCTTTGCCAAAATCCTTTGTCTCGACATACAGGAGAAAAAATATTCGACAAACAAAAATTGTTATTGAATAAAATCACCTGCAGCTACTGCAACTACAAGGGCCACACGTATGACGAATGTCTGAAACGAAAAAATACTCCTTTCTGTGTAAACTGCAGAATAAAAGGCCATGATGCCCAACATTGCAAGCAAAATGCCAAGGCACCACCCGAACATGCAAACAGTAACAACCATGCTCGGTGGGGCTCTGCAAATCGGGAGCAAAGAATAAACCACATACAAAATATGTGCGATTTTTGTGGCCGAAGAAGCCATACGGTGTCCACATGCCAGCAGAAACAACGATGGGAGGCCACACATTCGGGAAACGGCACACTGTCGACCGAAAAATCCCCGGCTCGACATTAAATAGAACAGTGCAACTTACTTCAGGGTCTACTCAAACAACAAAGAAACAAACTACAGAAAATGTTCCAGTGGTAAAATTACCATTGGACATAAGTAAAAACACAGCCGTTCGGCTGATAGTAGACACTGGAGCCGAAGTAAGCCTAATAAAACAGGAAGCATTAAATATACAAAAGCGGATAGAAACAGGACAAAAGGTCACTTTGAAAACTCCATTTGGAGAAGGAAGAACATTGGGTAACTGCCAAGGCACCTTTTTATTAAGCAGCAGTATCCCGTGCAATCTACAGGTTGTAGAAGATAACGCCCAAATCTCGCACGATGGGCTATTAGGTAACGATTTTCTTGCAAAAAATTGCAATATAGAAGGGTCTAACAGATTACTCCGGTTTCCTCGCACGGAAACCAACCCTATTGAATTCACGGTACCTCTCGAAACATCCATAGAAGATGGAGAGGATATACCAAAGGATCAAATAGTGGAGGGATCTGAATCTACTACCGTTTCACGGGCAACCAAAAACGAAAGTTCCTTACTTCCAATTGAAGAAATTTCAAACACTTTGAATAAGATGAAGGTAGGCAATATGAAGTAGAACTTCAGCGATCTCATAGAATACCCCCTCGATCTCAAATCATACTGAGCATACCGGCAAAATTGGACCAGGAAATGCTCTGTTTGTCTCAGGAGATTCAAGAAGGAGTATTTGTCGCAAATTGCCTAGTTAGTCCTCATAAAAATTTCATACCGTTATCTGTTCTGAACGTAAACACAGAACCTGCATTCCTAAGAAAATTAAAACTTACTCTAGTTCCAGTTAATTATTATAACATTAGCTCTCTACAGTTACCTTTGGACGAAATAAATTCCCAAAGTTCCCAGAAAGAAGGCGATCCTTTTTTCCCACGTGCACAAGACAAAAACATATACAACATAAAATCTCTCTATTCATCTTTGGACGAAATTAATGCCCAAAATTCTCAGAAAGAAGAGAAAGAAGGTGATCCTCTTTTCTCACGTGCACAAGACAAAAACATATACAACATAAAATCTCTCTATTCATCTTTGGACGAAATAAATTCCCAAAGTTCTCAGAAAGAAGGTGATCCACCTTCCCCCCATGCACATTGCAAAAATTCCAATAACTTCGTAAAAGATACGAAAAATTTTAACTTCAATCCATATTCAATAAACGTAAACCACATTTCAAAGTACAGTCCAG
This sequence comes from Dioctria rufipes, assembly GCA_963924295.1. Lineage (NCBI taxonomy): Eukaryota > Metazoa > Arthropoda > Insecta > Diptera > Asilidae > Dioctria > Dioctria rufipes. The sequence goes on along the minus strand of OZ002741.1, from coordinate 129,759,009 downwards.
ACAGACTTGTGGCTTTACGTGAAGAATTACTGTTGGATAAAAACTTAAATCAAGAAGAGAAAAAATCAATTCTAGAACTATGTTATGACTATAATGACCTTTTTCATCTAAAGGGGGACAAGTTAACATACACTAACAGTATAAAACACACCATTCCCACATTACATAATCAACCACCAATAAATCAGAAAATGTATAGACTCCCAGAAACACATCGGGCAGTCATAAATGAGCAAATTAAGGAAATGTTGGACAACGACATAATCCAATTAAGTAAAAGCCCGTGGAATTCTCCATTGCTGGTAGTTCCCAAGAAAGCTGGGCCTGACGGCAATAAACGCTGGCGAGTAGTAGTAGATTTCCGTAAAATTAACGAGAAATCTATAGGAGATGCTTTTCCATTACCCAGGATAGAAGATATACTGGATCAACTTGGACACTCCAGATATTTTACTACACTCGATCTAGCAAGCGGGTATCACCAAGTACTTGTTGATCCGAAGGATAGACCCAAAACTGCGTTCAGTACCGCATATGGGCACTATGAATTTAAGAGAATGCCATTTGGGCTGAAAGGCGCGCCTGCGACCTTCCAGCGATTAATGAATTACATTCTAACGGGTCTCCAAGGCTTAGAATGCTTTGTCTATCTCGATGATATTGTAATATATGGAACGAATTTGCAAGATCACAACGAGAAGTTGACTAAGGTATTCGACAGACTTCGAGCTCATAACCTTAAATTACAGCCCGAAAAGTGCCAGTACCTTCGCAGGGAAGTGATTTACCTCGGACACAAATGTTCAAACGAAGGAGCACTTCCTGATCCCAGCAAAACAAGTTGTGTCCAAAATTTTCCTTAACCCCGAACCGTTAGACAAACCCAATCGTTCCTTGGGTTGGCTAACTACTACCGCAAGTTCATTCCGAACTTTTCAAAAATAGTCAGACCCCTAACAAATCTTTTACGCAAAGACGTTAAATTTACTTGGACGCAAAAGTGCCAAAACTCTTTCGAGGAAATTAAAAGATCACTTGTAAATCCTCCCCTTCTCTCATATCCTGATTTTACTGAACCCTTTAACTTGACAACAGATGCTAGCAACGAGGCATTGGGAGCTGTCTTATCCCAAGGGAAAATAGGCGAAGACAAGCCTATAGCCTATGCAAGTAGAAGTTTAAATAAGGCGGAACAAAAATACTCCACAATAGAAAAAGAGTTACTCGCTATTGTATGGGCCGCAGGAACTTCAGGTGTTATTTGCAGGGCAGAAATTTCACGGTCTACACCGACCACAAGCCCCTTAAAGGCGTATTCAACGTGAAAGACCCAACATCGAGATTAGTCAGGTTTCATCATAAACTCTCGGAGTTTGACTACAAAATTGAATATAAGCCTGGAAAATATAATACTAATGCAGATGCGCTTAGTCGAATACCTGCCCAGCTAAACCAGACAAACTCCAATTCATTCATTGTGGAAGCTCAGGTACATCACCGAGCCGATTCCGATATAGAAGAAAATGAGTTTAGTTCGCCACCACCCTCAAAACCTACACACGCACATTGTCACGTAGTTACAAGAGCTCAAGCAAGGGAGACAGAAATGGAAGACGTAGTTCAGAAAACTCCCCATAAAGTTCAAAAGAATTCTCAGAACTTCATAAAAGACTCAGTTGAGATTGGCTCAACTGAGAACAGCCTATTTGGAAACGTTGCATCCGAACACAGCAAATCTCCTATAAAAAATAATCTTACAGATTCCCAAGTTAAATTGCCGGAAATTATCACGGACCCGGAGGAAATCGAAACAATTTTAAAGGACTACCACGATTCTGCATTCGGTGGTCACCAAGGTGTAGTCAAAACCTATAAAAGAATAAAAAGGAAGTACAAGTGGAAAAACATGCTCAGCTCGGTTAGAAAATATGTCCGCAAATGTACTAAATGCCAAAAAATGAAGGCTAGCCCAGAGTATCGTATGCCAATGGTCATAACGGATACTGCCCTAATGCCATTCGAAAAAGTATATCTGGACATCGTAGGTCCTCTTGAGGAAACGCACTCAGGAAACAAATATATTTTGACTTTTCAAGACAATCTTACGAAATTCGTAGACTGATACGCCATGCCGAATGGCGAAGCAGAAACGGTAGCAGGAATATTTTTCGACGAGATAATTACTCGTTACCGCATTCCTAAAAAGGTAGTAACTGATCAAGGCTCCAACTTCTTAAGCGATCTCTTCAAACGAGTTTGTAAGCTCTTAAAGATTAAAAAACTGCAAACATCCGCTTATCACCCACAATCCAACGGTGCACTTGAACGAACCCACAGACCACTAGTAGAGTATTTAAGAGCTATTGTATCCGAAAATCCAAAGGCTTGGGATCGATTCCTGAGAACTGCGGCTTTTGTGTATAATAATAGTCCACATGAAGGCACTAAGCTCACTCCAATGGACTGTCTGTTTGGATTTACAGCGGATGTACCTTCAAATCTAAGAAGAGAGCCAGAGCCAATGTACAATCACGAAAGTTACTACCATATTCTTAGGTACAAGTTACAGAAAACCTACGCTATTGCCCGAAAAAATTTACTTAACGCTAAGGAAAAGTCAAAATTACACTACGATAAACATTCAAGACCAGTAACTTTCCAACCAGGTGATAAAGTATTATTGAAGAATCAAGCTAAGAAACACAAGTTGTCCCAGATATGGCTAGGTCCATATCTAGTAATAAAAGCTTTCAATCCTGTAAATACTATTATTCAAATCGGCAGACGAAGAGTAACCGTGCACAACAACAGGTTAAAACCATACCACGAATAATAGTTAACCTTTTAAAAGAAAGATAAAGAATACATTCAACCTCAACATACCAAATCAGAGGTAAAATCTTTTTTGTTTTGATTAAAGAAAGACAATAATTAGTTAATTACTTTTATTTTTATTGCCAAATCTAACAAGAAACCAAGTAAGAATTTTTGTTTTGTAACACTTCATTTTTAAAAAAAAAAAAAAAACAAAACTATTCCAAATATGGCTGGAACCATAGCAGGTGGTTAAAGCTCACAATTCAGTGAATACTGAAATCCAATAATAATCCAATAAATGAAAAACCTTCTATGAAAAAAGTCTGGAAATATAACATATATATATATAGATAACTCCCCAGACATGGCACGACTATTAAATCAGCATTACTCCTAAAATGATACTAATAACCAACACAAACGGTTACACCATCACCTTTCGTCTTTAATCGATTCCCCTGAAATAAAAAAAAAAAAAAAAACAAAAAAAAAAAAACCCAGCAAAGAATAACAAGAAGTTTTATGTAATAATTTTTTTTTTATTTATTTATTTATTTATTTATTTTTACAATTTTCTTCCTCTTCAAGGCGTTAATCTCTTTTAGTTTCTCCTTGGCCAGACGATCATATTTCGAGCGCTCCTCCGATGTTATGGCTAGACTAGCTTTCAGTCTGAAGTAATGCAGGTCCCGGTCTAACCGGACACGCTTGCCTCCTCTAGTCGCTTTGGGTTTTGGTTCTTCTTCACGCTGGTTATCGCCTTTCGATCCCACTCTTAACCGGTACTCCTCGAGAGTCAGCCTTCTCGGACCAGGAATATAATCCGGTGCGGTTTTTGAAATCCCCGGTAAAGCTTTTGGGACGTAGGGCTCAATCGGCCTGTCCACCGGATATAATGTTAAATTTTCTACATCCCTCTCAGGACAGGTAACCGATAGGGCCTTAGCCATTAATTTATCAAACGCCTCACTGATTTTTTGCGACATGGTAAAAGAAAAACAACACTCGTAGAAATTACACGATAATAATGCACGACACTGAATCATGTTACCCGATATTTATACATAAAAATCCGCTTATCTAGTAAATCACTGTATGTATAATTCCGGTCAACCAAATAATTTCAGAAGCCAATCATTTCAACACAAAATATAAGTCATAACAAAATTGTAAGAATAAACGAAATTGCAAGTCATGACGCAATTGCATTTACAAATGAGGAATGAGCTTGCCCGAATTAACGTGACCCCGATTACATACTAAATTAAACAAAAAAAAAAAAAAAAACAAAAAGAAGAGAAACAATTACAAAATCAATAATATATAAATATGTCAATTTTCGTGTAACAACGGGGAATAAGAAATATTGCAAGTTTGTTTTTTTTTAAACAAAAAAAAAAAAAGACTTTATTTAGTAAACCGCTTATTAACTATTTTTACCAACTCTCCTCTCCCCAGATATGGCATTAATCTTCATGAGTACCTTCTTATCCATGCTAATACTAATACCAAGCACCGCGGCGGACGCCTACGAGATCCAGAACCTGAATAACACGGGAATAATGTTCGAGGAACTTGGAAAGCTGTTGTTATTTCACGATACGTGGAATCTGTTCACACAAATAAATATTACCGATTTAGAAGCAGAAACCACATTGATAGAACATACCGGGTTTCTCATAAATCGACTATGCGAGGTACATAACGCCACCACTAGCGCATGTACAGAACAAAACGCATACATACGTAGTCTGATAGGGAACATAAAAAAGAGAACTACAACCATCAAAGAAATGGTTAACATGCGACAGCGAAGGTCCTTGTTCGATGGAATAGGTAGTGGCCTACACTATCTTTTTGGAACAATGGATGCAAAGAATGAAAAAGAAATATATAGCAAGATTGCAAGTTTGGAAACAGATACACAAACACTCCTAGAGCTAGAAAAAAATCAAATAACCCTGTTCAAATCCAACTAGAGACCAATCAAAAGGAATTAACGAAAACCGTGAACGATCTGCTTGACATGGTCAATGGAGAAGTAAGCACGCGACAACGTATCCAAGAGGTGATAGCTACAATTGGTTTACAGGTGTTAGACATAGAATTAAGACAACAGACGTTTATACAAATATTAACCTCCCTAAAAAACAACCAAGTGCATCCCCTATTAATACCCCCATCTACTTTATTAGAAACCTATTACAAAGCTCATCCGAAAGAAATCAACAGATTCCAAGATCTGGCTCTCCTAACTCAAACGCTGGAGGTAAAATCTCGAATGATAAATGAGCTTTTAATAATTAGAATTACATTCCCAATTCTTAATATGCCACCTTTTAAACTTCAACAGATCCACTTACTCCCCTTCCAAACTCCCAATAATCACCATCTAGTTCTGGATATAAGACACACTTACATTGCAAGTCATATACCAACACAAAAATTCGTAATGTTCAAGCAATCCGAGTTTCGAGTGTACAAAAAACTTTCGAATAGCCTTAATGAAAGCACTTACATTGGACCACTATTAAACCCAATTCTTCAAGGGCATTATGTGAACGAATGTCCAATAAATTTTCTATTCAATCCGTACAACGAAACAGGTAACTGCGAATACCTAGCACAAACACAAGTTCCACAATTGTTAATAAAATTAACCAGAAGAAATTCCTGGCTCTTTTCATTTCAAACAACTCTTCATAGCTCCAATCTCTTTGGCAATGGAATACTAATATTAAATGAGCCTTGCCATTTCCAAATAGGTGATCAAACTATATATTTCGAAGATGAAGATCATCAGGATATTAAAATCACGCAACCAGAATACCCTCATCCCATAAATTCAAATCTAACTGAAACCATTCAGAACTTCATTCAACATGTTAACAACACCGTAAAAAAACATATAGTTATGATAACAGCAGAAGATGCCAATCATATTCTGAATGAGAATTCTTACTCTTTAGATCAATTGGAAGAACAAATAAAAACACTGGAAAAGCAGAGAAAAGAGCGAACTGAATCACAAATGGTTCAAATAAGCTCCCTATCTCTGAGTTCATTGGTAATTTTATTACTCAGCATAATTGGTATACTGAAGTTATGTAAAACTATAAAGAACAAGAAAAAGAAAAGCATAGTGGAAATGCCCAATGTGGTAATCGTAAGTAATCCAAAATCTCAGTTAGATGCTGAGACACCTCTACAACGTAAAGTAGAAATTCCGGGTAACTTAAATACCAAATGCAAAGAAGATGTCAAATCTAATCTTCATATTCCAAACCAGGAAAAGATATCGATGAACAAAGCTAAACAAATTTCCCAAAACTTCCAATCAGAGATCACCAAAGCTCACAAAGCGAGAGTAAAACCCCTAACCAACTCACCAGAAGCGGCATCTCAGACCGTTCATTCAGAATCAAAAGATTCAAGTAAGCCACAAACTAACCCGCAACCCCAGGAAAATAAGAGGCAACATTTATCAATACCTCCACCACCACCACTACCACCATCTATAACCCATCCCAATTCATGTACACGCCCCCGCAATTTGCAAGTAGTTTAGTAACTTCTCAAATCCAAGTTAACCAAAAATTAATTGAAAATATCTGTCTTGTTTAAAATATAAATAATAAAATTAACGGGAGAGAAATATGTATGCATGGTGTCAAAAGTATATATATATAGATTAAGGTAAATAAATAAATTGTAACAAAAAGAAATATTAGATATACACCAATAGATCATAAAGACATATAATGGAAAATGTGTATACACATATATTGTACAGTAAACGCATACAAACTTTAAATTATAATGAAAACTTATGTACACACATATATATTGCAATAAATGCATTAAAAAATTAAAATTATAAGTAAAACATATGTACACATACATATCTTATTGTAGGTGCATAAAAAATTAGAAGGTAATGAAAACATATGCACATACAAATATATTACAGTAAATGCATAAAAAAAAAAAAATTAAAATTATAATGCGAACATACGTATATACAGACATATGCGGCAACAAATTAAAATTGGAATGAGAACATATGTTACACATATAAATATATAAAGCATAAAGAATTAAAATTGTAAAAATAAAAAAACTAAGAATAAAACAAAAAAAAATGTGTACGTATATGGTATTGTAAAGCCATAAAATGTTAAGTTGTAATTTGATATACAGATATATTAATACAAAAAAAAACATATTTATACCTGCATAAGAGAAAAATTTCTTCTTTCTGTATCTAATTAATCTTAAACAAAAAAAAATTTTATAAATAGGCTAGAAATAATTCTCGATAATGTATACAGATAAGTTAGCTTCTTCAACCTAACTAAGTAATCGTCTCAGCGCTCGGCATTATGTATATACATATATGTAACATGTTGTTATGTTATTTTTATTATTATCTATCAAAGCCATATACAATGTTCGAATGCGTTATTCCTCTTCTAAGAATAACACATCTTTTTTAAAAAAAGGGAGGTTTGTTACATACAGCCCTTACAAAAAAGAAATTACGTACATACATACGTACTTTGCATATCAGGAATACGTTTGTCCAAATTACGTACATACATACTTATATTGCCTATCAGACCTACTTTAAAAGAAAATATGTACATACATATGTACATACCTACATTGCATAGCAAGTGAAACAAATCATTGCATGCATGTACATACATACGGTACATTATACCATTTTACCTAAAGAATGGCGCGTACATACATATTATTACTGACCTACAGCAATTATTTCCGCTTATAAAACAAGTGGAAAAAGAAAGTGAGGTAATACCCCGGCTCGCAAGAAATCCCACATTGTAATATGACGACCTTGCGCCGGAGGTAAAACAAATGTATGTATGTAGGCGACCAAATTAATGGTTCACGACGAATGACGTGAAATAGCATTGACCAGCTGCAAGCATTTAACAAAATTTATATTTATGTATGTACGTCTATAAACAAAGTACAAACGTTCAACCAAAAATATTTACGGATGATAATGGCCAGCTGTAGATATTGAGCAAAGTGTAATTTATACATATATGTATACGGCGAGCGCTGTGAGGAAATAAATTAAGAGTTTTAGCTTTACTTCCGTAGCAGTTAAGGTTATATTTTTAGTATAAATATTATAACGTTTTTATTAAAAGACTAGTTGCAATCGTAACTCAACACTAGACACATTCAGTAGTTATCATTAGGAGCAAAGCTGTTCAGCTACTCCACTACACCATACTAGGAGCAAAGCTAAATTAGCTACTCCATTACACTAAGCATTCCACACCTTGGGAGCAAAGCTATATTAGCTACTCCACTACACTACATATAAGAGCAAAGCTAAATTAGCTACTCCACTACACTACATATAGGAGCAAAGCTATATTAGCTACTCCACTACACTACATATAGGAGCAAAGCTAAATTAGCTACTCCACCATACTACACATAGGAGCAAAGCTACATTAGCTACTCCGATATATACCGTTACAAAAAAGTGCGACATTCCTGATAATCAAATCAACAAAGTAGGTGCTTGTATGAGAGTACTTGGTTATAATTTTATAACAAGTACTTCAAAAACTCAAACAAGTTTCCTCACAAAGAAACAGTAACAATTCCACGGCAAATGAGAGATGGATAGATGTCAGCTCCAAGCAACACGTCTATACGTCTTGATCGATTAAATGTGGGATCAGCCAATTCGAGGCCATCAAGATGCTGCCAAGTAGACCTTGTAATTAGCCGGCCTGGTAGCAGATTTGTGATTGTCCGTAGTAAAAATGCTTGAACATGTATTTTAGCTTCGTTGGATGAAATTTTCGGTGTAAGAGTCAACTTTACTGTGAGAGCTGGTCTCAAGCAATAAGGGAGAGGTGCCGGTATTTGAAAGGATAACTCAGCGTTTTTCAACTTCAAATATAAAATTTTATTTCATAATTCATTTCCTTAACCTAATATCACGAAATTCAAATAATACTATTAACTTAAAACTAGAAATTCAAATAACAATTCAGTGTAAAAATTCAATATAAAAATAAAAAAAAATGGTCCAAATGACGTGTCCGTCTCTTTATTTCTGAAAAAAAGAAGAAAACCGGAATTAGTTTCTGTCACCATATAAACTACTAGAATAAAAATAATAATGGTGTTACTGCGTGTGGGCACTAGGGCAGTAAAGTGACGCACAGAAGAACTTTCTGCGAATTTATTTGATGGTAGCGGCCCTGTCAGGCAGAAATGCTGAATAAGCTACAAATGGATGTGCAGTAGCGTGCTGCAACGTATGGTTCAGAACAAATGTAGCACAATAAGAGTTTGGCAGAATTATTCTCCTGCTTAGATGTGTGAATGTGGATGATAGGAATTTTCATATTAAACTCTGAACAGAATTATACTTCTGTAGTAAGGATAGGAATAATTTCAGATAAAACTCTGAACAGAATTATACTTCTGTAATAAATATGGGAATAATTTCAGATTAAACTCTGAACAGAATTATACTTCTGTAATAAGGATAGGAGCAATTTCAGATTAAACTCTGACCAGAATTATACTTCTGTAGTAAGGATAGGAATAAATTTCAGATTAAACTCTGACCAGAATTATACTTCTGTTTGGAGGATGGGAACACGATTCTTATTTTCAGATTAGACTCTGAATCAGATGAACTCTGAGCAAAGAATGGTGCCATCTGTTGCAACTCGTCGGCCTTTTATAGTCGCCGCATCCAGTTATTAGCTCTCGCCTCTCGGTGTTGCCCTAGCGACGTTTATTGCAATTGCTCTGACTGAGGCGAGGGCGAAATCGGCTTACTGGAGAAATGTCATTTGATGACATAAGGAATGTAAATATACAGAGATATGTAAGTATGCTTTATGATATTTTGGTTGTTTAAAGAATTAATTTCTTTGGATAATTTTAGATAAAATAAGCTGTCACGGACTGCGGACTTGAGAGGTTATAACCAACCTAGTGTGGAAATTTCACTATTGTCCTGCTGAAATTGCATCTGGTGGAGACGTGCAGCATTTAATTAGATAAGTATTCTGAAACATTTTAAATTAGTCTTACTTTGTGTTCCTTTTTTTTCTTTTCCTTTTAGGAGGAATTGTTTCGTCGATGGAATGATTTGGGGCGCATTTCGACGGTGGACTAAACATCCTCCCGCGTAAAAAAAAAGAAATCATGATAAAATAAAAATAAAATTACTTACAGAATTTTGAATGAAGAAGTGTAGTTTATTTCCCTTTTTTTTTCATTTTTAAGGTTATGCCGCCTGGAAGGGGACATCTACAGAACATTTTTGCCTCTCTGATCATATTCCACGGTATTAAAGTTGACTGTAGGATTTGCATGACGTCTGGGGTTGACCATATTGAATGTTTTAAGTCAGCAGGAATTCCAATGGTCGTGATCTCGTTCGATGTTTGTATAGCTGACGTGGTTGGCGTTGCTTCGAGAGTGTTGGACATAGCTAATTCATGTCTGATGCATTCAGTTCGTTTGTTTTTTCTAGCACGAGCTTTCTTAGTGCTTGGTACTACTTTGTGTAGATCTCCTGGAACTCTAGGTGAAACTGTCGGCATTGAACGTGGCTGCGTTGGGACACATACATCTGGGCGACACTCTATTGGCTGCTTGGGAATTTCATTGGCCTTAGGTCCTTTTTGTGGTTTGACTGTAGTTGGGGATGTGCGAGGCCAAACTGACTGCCTTTTGTTCATGAGTGTTGTGTCTGGCGTGTCTCGTGGTGATCTTGGTTGTGTCTCAGCAGGAGATTTTGTGAAACACTGTTGCTGAGTCGGTTTTGTCGGTAAATCTAGAAGACTTAGCAATGTATTCTTTGATGCTGCTGTTTTATTTGGAACAGGTTTGCGTTCAGGAACTGGTGGCTTCGTTGGGATACGAATTCCTGGACAGCATTTACTTGGTCTCGGTTTAGTCTCTTCGTGTAGGACTGGGAGACTTGGTAGCACTGCGCTTTGTTTTGTAGGGGGCGGTCTTGGTTTTGTCGACTTTCGAATCACGGGGTGATTCGGGGTCGGCTCTGACCCGAACTTCAAGACTTTGTTTGGAATGGGTGTTCCACATAACGCTTTCACCGAAGGAGATATGCCTTGTGCCTCAAATGGTCTTGCCTTTCGCTTGATCGGCGAGGAGTGTACAGGTGTTGGTCGTCTGACGACAGATTTCATCCTTTTTCCCTTCGTAGGTGTTGGAGGGAGTGGGCTGATAGGCTTGATAGGTGTAGGGGCCGCCAAAAGTTCCGGAGGAGTAGGTGCCAGGCTTACATCCATAGAATCCAGTGATTCTGAATTAAAAATTTCTAACAATTCTTCCATTGCACTTAATACAGAGAATATAGTATAACCAAAACTGAAAAAATTAACGAGTTTTAATAACCACTTTTCACTTGTCACTTTTGAAACTGAAGTGATTTTTGGCGGGTTCTGAGTCCGTTTATATTCAAATGTAACGGGTATTCTGAGTTTTGGTACTGCCAGAGAGCAGTGGACTTTGGTGGGGATAATTGATGATTGTCAGGAGATGTTGGTGAGAGGGAGAGGGCAAATTTTTGAGATAGGACGGGTGAGAATATTTTTTGCGGTTTTAATAGTGACTGCTCTGACTAAGTTGTTATGGCCAGTATGAATTTCAATTATTCGACTTAATGGCCATTTTCCTATTGGGGTTTGGTCTTCTTTTATCAAGACGAGAGTTCCGATTTTTAAATTTTCCTTTTCAGTCTTCCATTTATGTCGTTGATGCAGTGTATGCAAATAGTCTCTTGACCATTGCTTCCAAAAATTGTGGGAGAGGGATTGGATGTGCTGCCATCTTTTGAGAGGATGTTGTTGTGGATTAAGTGGGGAATGTTCTACTATGGTGAGATTGTGTCGACCAGTAAGGAAGTGTCCGGGTGTGAGAATATTGTAGTCTGTTGGGTCATTGGACAGGGGAGAGAGAGGTCTGGCATTTAAACATGCCTCAATTTGAACTAAAGTTGTATATAATTCTTCGTAGGTGAGTTTTGCATCCTTGATTGTTTTATAGAGATGACGTTTGGTGGATTTTACACCAGATTCCCATAAGCCTCCAAAGTGAGGTGCACCAGGAGGGTTGAAGTGCCAAGTTATGCCTTGGTTGGAGAATTCTTTGGCCAAATTGGCTTCAATTGCTCTCATTGATTTATTTAAATTGGATTGTAAAATTCGATTTGCTCCTACAATATTTGTTCCTTGATCCGAGTAGATGTGTGAGCAAAGACCTCTCCGTGCAACAAAGCGCTTGAGGGCAGCTAGGAAGGCTGGTGTTGACAAGTCAGAGACGAGCTCTATGTGTATGGCCTTGGTGGCCAAGCAAACGAATAGACAGATATAAGCTTTCCTTAATTTTGCTCCTCTAAGTGTTGATGTTTTCATAACAAGCGGCCCTGCGTAATCTACCCCAATGTGTTGGAAGGGTAAAGATATATTGACTCTTGCTGAGGGCAGAGAACTCATTAACTGAGAGCTGGGCTTCGTATTGAATCGAAAACAGTCAACACATTTATGGATGCGATGTCTGATCGTATTGCGGGCGTTTATTAACCAATAGTGGTTTCTTATAGTACTCAATATGATTTGAGTGCCTCCGTGTAATGTATAATGCTGTATATGATCAATGAGAATGTTGGTTAAGTGATGGTTATTGGGAAGAATTATGGGATGTCGTTGGTCGTAACTTAGCTGAGACTTGGTGAGACGACCTCCAACTCGTAGGATATTTTCAGAGTCGAGCATGGGATTGAGAGACAGAATTCGACTCTTTTTAGGAAGGGGTAATTTTTTCTGCAGTTGGTTGATTTCGGTAGGAAAAGAGATATTCTGGAGCAGTTTGATTAGGCATAGTTCTGCCTTTTTTAACTCGGATACTGATAAATATTGTGTAGTGGACTGTATTTTGCGCATGCTGTTTATAAACCTGAGACAGTATGCAGTTATTCTAATGGTTTTTTGAAATGAAGAATATTTATTTAGTACAATTATTTGTTCATCGACAGTAGTAGTGAGAACTTTTGGTTTTTTATAGTCTAGTTGAGTATGTACCTCCAAAGCTTGTTGAGGCCAATATTCCTCATCTTGATGCAGCCAGTCTGGGCCATTCCACCACATAGACATTGTGACTAGAGTGTTTGGCAGAATGCCTCTTGACGCTACATCTGCAGGATTGGATTTGGAGGGGACGTGATTCCAAGTAGCTTGAGGTATGTTTTCATGTATTTCCGAGATGCGATTGGCCACGAACGTTTTCCAGGTGGATGGATGCTTTCGTAGCCAAGCTAAAACTATATTAGAGTCTGTCCACGCTCTAACCTTAACTTACTCTAGTTCTAAATCGTTGACAACTTGTTTAATAAGCCGAGAAAGTAAGACAGCACCACATAGCTCTAGTCGAGGTACTGAGACTGGTTTGATGGGAGCTACTTTAGTTTTTGCTGTCACGATTTGTACTCTGGAGTTCTCATTAGGATGTATTTTTAAATACAAAACGGCTGAATAGGCGTTATTTGAGGCATCGCAAAAACCATGTAGTTCCATCTCGCTTTTGTTAGGCTCGTAGCCTAGCCAACGTGGAATCTGAATGTCCTGAATAGTATGTAGCTGGTCTTTGAAATAATTCCACTCTTTTAAAATTTCTTTAGGTACCGGGTCGTCCCAGTCACATTTGGAGAGCCAGAGTTTCTGAATTATGATTTTGGTGTATGTGGTTTTTGGTTCGGGGACATTGACTTTAAAGGAGAAAAAGTCTGTTGTTGGATGCCAACGTATTCCGAGCGTTTTTATGGATTCGTTATCAGAGACTTCCAAGTTGGTTTTTAATTCTCGATGATCCAATGGTATATGTTTGAGAAGATCATTATGGTTGGCAGTCCATTTACGTAGGTTGAATGTTCCCTTTGCTAAGGCCTCGATAAGTTCACGTTGCAGTTGTATTGCTTCACTGAGAGTATGGGCTCCTGAGACCAAGTCATCGACATAGAACTATTTCATGATGCTCTTAGCTGCGAGGGGATAATTAGTCGCTTCATCTTTACCACATGCGTGGTAAGCGCCAACAAACTAGGTCACAGTTAATGGGAAACCTTCCAGCCCCACGAGTAAATATCTCGAAGCCATTTACACATCTTGGTGTGGATTATGCTGGTCCTATAAATATAAAGACCTCTCCACACAGAGCAGCACGAATTTATAAAAGATACTTTTGCATATTTGTATGCATGGCTACAAATGCCATTCACGTAGAGCTAGTGTCGGATTTAACATCATCAGCTTTTATTGCAGCTCTGAAGAGATTCATATCAAGAAGAGGATTATGCACAAACATCTATTCAGATTGCGACACAAATTTTAAAGGTGCAGATATCAAGATATCGTTCGAGCCGTAAGGGAAGCATCACCACAAGTGGCACAATATCTTAACACTAAAAATATTGCATGGCATTTTAACCCACCAGCCTCACTCCATTTTGGAGGCCTCTGGGAGGCAGGGGTAAAATCGGTCAAACATCACTTACGTCGAGTAGTTGGGCAAGCAATATATACGTTTGAAGAATATTGCACATTATTGAAACAGATTTAAGCTTGTGTGAGTTCACGACCACTTTGTCCCATTGGAAACAACGTCGAGGATTTATCGGTGCTAACACCAGGACACTTTATTATTGGACAAGCACTCAATGCTGTTCCCGAGCCTGAAATGACAGAGAAAAGACTATCACCAGCTCAGCGATTGAAGCACATGCAGTATTTAATGCAGCAATTTTGGAATAAATGGTCCAAGGATTATTTGCACCAATTACAGCAAAGGCCCAAATGGTGCGAAACCCAACCAAACATCAAAGTGGGGGACATAGTATTGCTTAAAGAAGAAAATACCCCTCCAACATTCTGGCCTTTAGGCAGAATTGAAGAAGCATATCCTGCATCATATGGTTTGGTGAGAGTGGTCCAAGTACGAACAAGTACCAACAGTTATCGGCGACCCATCGCAAAAATATGTCGCCTACCAATGGAGTCTACAGAAACTCATGAAGAATAACTAGGTCATGCATTGGCCATATGTCTTTGTGTCGTTTTTGTGCTCGTTGTCCATGTTGTATGTGTTTTTTCATATGTTAGCTAATCAGTCTTTCTGATTACAGATTATAATGCAAGAAGAAGACGTCTTACTTTTAGAGGAGGACATTTACTTCTCTCCGCCCAGCAGCCCACTGATGGAGTTATGGACCGAATTGGGAATCGACCGCCCCACTGGCCTACCCCAGAAGACGATCCAACCATCAAAATCAGGCAAGGCGAAGCAGAATCCAAATGAGCATCCAGTACACATAAATAATCAGTACGTTACCAAATGGAGCCTGTTACAGCCATCAACCACAGTCAGCGAAATACAAATGCGGATAGAAAACGACATCCAGAAATTTGTGACTCGAGAAAAAGAAGATATTTACCTAACAAAAAGGGTACTGCAACGCATTGATTTTGAAAAAATCCAAAATTCCAAAAGAAAGGAATTTAAAGTAAACTTACCGGACCGTTACGAAGCCAAGGTACATGTCTATAGTGATGGGCGTGTACAATTCCATCACCACCAAAGAAGAAAACGGACACCAAACAAAACAACTAAGCATAAAGCTTAAACAAAGCACGGTCCTTTCCTCGTTCGAAATGCTTTTTTTAATTATTTAGCAACTAAGACTTTAAGTTGAATAGTAGCTAAGAGTTTTTGAAGACACAATTTGAAATGAATTTATGAAACAAATTGAAGTCAATTTATATCTTTTTCTTGAAATTTAAGTTGTTTTATTTGACAAAAAAAAAAAAAAAAACAACTACATCATTTTTTGTACTGAAATTTAATCGCGATTTAGAACTGTCATTTTACGTTTCAGCGAGATTCAAATCATGCATTTGACAGGTTTTTTCGCGGCGCGTTCAAGGAATATAATGGCTTATCAATTAATTACGCGAATTTGAAATTATTTAGAATTTTATTTATTGCCATTAAGACTAATGAGTAAGAAAGAGACACAATGTGGGAAAGAGATGAAATATCCTTGGAGAAGTTAAAATGGAGAATTTATATTCTATATGTAAATAACATTGCCAGAATTATAAAAACCATTAGTTTATGGCGAATATCGAAATACAAATATTATGTGCAATTGCTAGGAAAAGCATTATAAATGAAAGAAATTTCTTGGAGAAGCAGAATACAATCATAAAAATCATGCTGCACAGCAAACTAAACGAGAAATCAAATAAAAACAGATTATGGATATGGAGTCCACAGTTTGCTAATCACCCTATGGGTGGAATTTGGTAGACATTTTGAATAATTTCCCCTCTTGGGTCTATAAAAAGGCGACGCAAACGTCAAACGCGCGCTCAGTCTATGGATGGAGTTTGGATGTCTGCGTTATAATTTCGGTTTTGGCAAAATTAAAAAATTTGTTTTTTCTTCGGTCATATTTTTTTTATATAATCTCCATTTCTTTTCGTTGATTAGAATTTTGTATTGGGTATTCGGTAGTTTTAAAATTTGGCATTTTCCTCGGTTCATTCTTTGTTTTTCATATCGGAATTAGTTAACATTAGAAATTTTAGTTTCATACGGAAGCGCTATTACGGCAGTTGCGGTACAGTTCTCATCATAAAAAAAGGGAATAGTGGTAAAATTTTTTTGATTTAACCTTACAAGGTGTTGGGAAATTTTAATAATTTGCACAAGTCTGTGGCAAAAATTGTTATTGTTCCAACCCAATTTCTCCGAATTATAATTTTTTTTTCAGCAGTGAATTAAGTTTAAAAAATATTCCTCACATTTTTATTTTTTTTACATAGTTTCACATTTTAATTTTGATTGTTTGTATGAAATATTCCAACGCACTTGTTAATCCTAATTACGTGAATAGTAGTTGCTAAAGTTTTTTTTTTATCTTTGAATTGATTATAATTTATACATTAACAACGTAATTGAATTAGAATTAGATTATTGATAGATTTTGTTAAAAACAAAAAACATATATATAATATAATATCGAAGTTCAATAAACTGAAAGTCCTCATAAAAATCCTTGTGTTATCATTCATAAAACCAGCACATCCTTCTTTATTTTTATTTCAGCAAGAGGTTAAAACTGTTGGTTTGAATTTTGAGTTACCTTTATTAATTGCTCAAACAGTCTCTTACTTTTTACTTTTGCTTTTTTTCTCTGCGCACTACCTAGGATTAATAAATCTACAGCATTTGATTTTAAAATACGCACAAGATTTCGTGATAAACACAACGTTTGCTTATAAAAGTTCGCTTTCAATTAAAATGACTGTATTTTCGTCTACATTTTATATACCCTAGTCTCCTCTGTTTAAGTGTATGTCTTGCTTACAAAGTAATAAAATCCAATCCAATTGTTTTTTACTTTCGCTGTTGTATATAAAACGGAATTTTTCGTGTACATTTCACAGTTCTATATCAACAGTTTTTGGCTCTTACGAAATATTCGAAAAGCCATAGTTTTAAAATAATATTCTTCTAAAGCATGGTGAGTCAAAAATAATAGTTTTAAAACTTTTTCCGTTAATAAAATAATATGATTAACCAATTCAGGTAAACTCCACATCGGAATTGTTGACGACAATCGGAAATGAGCCAGCGTATAGACTTTTGAGAGTTGCAGAGCTGAAAACTGATAAGGAATATAAAATCAAATATTTCTAGTACGTGAAAACGCAGTACGGCCAGAAATTAACGGTTTACCTGGATGGTTATTCATATATATACCTTCCAAATCGATTCTCCAAAAAAATAAAAACGCAAAAACAGCTGGATGAAATCAACTCTATTCAAAATTATTTTATTGTTTTAACGAGTGGAGACGTGAAGAACAAGTTTCTTCAGTTTTCGTTCATTCAAAAATGAAAAAACGTTCATCGATTGTAATAAAAATGCTTGACTGCTATTAACCACGTCTTTTATTTCTTCGCCTGACCTTTTTTCAGATCATCGCATTAATTCGAAACGACGCAAAAACTTACCTTACCCAACATTTATACACCGCTTCTCTCTATAACCAGCCACTTTCGCTTTCAACACAAAAAAATATAAACAACAAACTTTGCCCCCAGCAGGCCCCCTCGATGACAGAAATATCCTTGTGGTTTTACGTGAGCACCTGCCAAGTAAGGCTTAATCCAACGGCATTATTCATGATCGGATTGGTAAACGACAATCAACGTCCTCATGTGCGAAACAACGAGTTCCAGTATGCCAATAGAGCATGACATGACATCAACTTACTGGTAGAAGCGAGACCTATCCGTCCAATCTCTGCCGATCTCAGGTCACGGCACCCTAAATACCACAGCCACTACGATGCTCCCATAAAGGGGCCATCCCAAGTTTAGGTGGATAAAACCCTGTTATCCAAGGCTCTTCTAACTCAGTTGTACCAAGTTAGTCAATGTCGGGCTGCCCATTTGGTATGGCTTTCGTAAAGCATGATCAACGACAATGAATACTCCCAGTTTCAATCTTTCATGCAAGATATGCTTTTTTAAACGGTATTGGTAACTCCGTTCGGGCCTAGATCTTGTTTGCAACGTCTAAAAGAGTTATAGTTGGCCTATACAGGTAATACAACCCTTATGGGCGCTGTCAGGGGGGACCACGTGAAGGTTAAGATATACCCAATTCAGTCTGGATAAGCTTCGAGATTCACCATTTGGATCTTACAGCTGACCATGCATACTAACCATATAAGCACTACTAACATACATACCTGATTTCCGTTTTTTATCAACTTATTCATTCTCTCTGTCACTCCTCGCACCACTATGTCTGAGGTTTAATTATTCTGACTTACATGAGCACATAACTTCTTTGCATTATGGGCCATTTCAGTCAAAAACCTCACTTTCAATTTCACTAAGGTATCGTTACCTCGCCGTGAGAAGTACCAATTCGTGCCCATAGAACTCAGCTAACTATACCACACTACTATATGTACTCTCCTGGGAGATGCCAAAGCGATCTACAAAAGACCAAAAAACACCACAATAAACCAACAAATTCAACAAATTTCTTCCATTAAATATGCATGATTTCTTCTTATACAGCTCTTATAGTACTTCCCCCCCCCCCCCCCACCCTCGAATACAGAGTGCAAACGACAACTTTGCCCCCGATCGTCCCCCACGCAAACATAAACTTTGTCCCCTATGGTTCCCCCACGGAAACAAAACCCCGCCACCAAAAAACAAGTTTAATTTGAAATTCCACCGCGAAAAATATAAACCCACCTCTTGAGCAGGTACACTGCATGTATTCACATGTGTCCGATGATAACACCTCTACTCTCATTTTTCAGATCAATAGTGTCACACGGTATAAACACACCTCCATATTCTGGAAGTTGTTTCCAATTCCGCCATTTACTTTACACACAAGTGGTACAAAAAGCAACTTTAGTCTCATCAACGTTCACTTTTCCGTGCATACGCCCATATCTCATATTCACTCTATAGTGGGACAGGGGTCTGCTGCCTTTACAGACGCAACGTTATTTGGTATCCAAAGTGTCCATATACTACTTGCCTTCATATAACGAATGCATGAAGTCTGAGTTAGACCTTTTCTCTACACCACCTCTACAAAGCAGCATCTTAAAAACTGAAGAAGTATCTTATAAACCTATAGCTTCTCTAGACAACTCATCGGTTTTGGTTGTATCGCTAGGACATTGTGACACATATCAAGATTTATCAAGCATATACCTTCGTTTGAAATTACAACTGGTTAAAATCAAGGATGGAAAAGAAGAACTTTACACAGGTGAAGATATCGAAATAACTAAACCATATAAAACTAATGCCACTGTTCGTGATGAAGGCCCTGGCCTTGTAAATAACATACTGCATTCAATTTTCCGTCAATGAACAATTTACTTAAATGGAAAACCACTAGCTGAAACTGATAACAATTATAACTATAGAGCCTATATTGAGAAATTATTAAATTACGGAAGAGATGCCGCTTCAACACACTTGGAATCGGTTGGCTGGTATCTCGATCAAAATACTATGGAGATAGCTGAAAATCCAGAGCTGAATGAAGGTTATTTGGCAAGACAAAAGCTGTTTGATAAAAGTAATGTTGTTTAGCTAATGGGAAAAATTCACGGCGATATGTTTAATCAAGATAAATTGTTAATGAATGATGTTGAGTTACAAGTAGTCTAATCACTTAAAAAACCTGAATTTTACCTTTGGTCAAAAGATGATGACAATTCCCCACGAGTTAAGATAGTAGAAGCAATTATGTACATGAATCAAGTAGATATCAACCCTAACATCTTGCTGGATCATGAAGCTGTTCTCCAACGCTCCAAGGCTATATATCCGTATAAACGAGTTGAAGTTAAGACGTATACAATACCCGTAAATACATTTACATTATCATTGGATAATGTGGTTATAGGACAATTGCCAAATACTCGAAAACGAACAAAAAATTCTCACAACTTCAAGCACAACAACATCACCAGGCTTAGCTTATCGGTGAACGGGGTACAGGTGCCAAATCAACCTCTAGAATTTGATTATTCAAAAGAAAATCCTGCTAGCACTAGAGGATAGATTACCCTGCTTAAAGGAACCGGTATACATTATTTCGATAAAGGACACCAAATTTCAAAAAATTCTTTGAAAACGGATGTTTTCTACTGGCATTTGATTTAACAACAGATCTCTCATATAATTCAACATGTAGAAATCTATTGAATCAGGGGACGGCTCGAATTGGAGGAATGTTTAAAGAAGCACTAAAACAAACGTGACATTAATTGTATATGCAGAATATGTGTATACCAGACTCTATAAACCTATATAAGGCAGGCTAACTGATCACTGTGCTTAATTTTACCTAAATACGTAATATATAATGAGCTACTGTTTGGTAAATGTGGAGTATTTCTCCGGACGTCACTTAACCTTCTTAAAAAGAGTTTCTTTTGCTGGATTCGCTGCGCAAAATAAGTCTTTTGTGAAAAAAAAAATTTTCAAGTATCCTACATCTAGTACTGAATATACTGAACAATTAAGTAAATTTGGCAATCTCGAGCTCAATCGTTTGGATGAAGATATTATAAAAACTCTATCAAAATTAAACATCGTATTTGTTCGTGGAGATACAACTAAAGAATTTATAAATAACTACGTTACATCTCACAGTAAAGTCATTACCGTGGAAGCCGTCATCTCTACTGAACAGGAATGAACACCGATTGAGCTTGCAAATGCGTTAACAAATAACCGCATGACAAACAGGTCTTTTAGAGGTTTTTTTCCATGCAGTCATCTACTACAAAAAATAAAAAAACCCGCATGTGTTACAGCTAACACGGATCCTGCACATAAAGGCGGAAGTCATTGGGTCGCCTTTATTTCCCAAAAAAAGGCCCTGCAGAGTACTTTGACTCTTTTGGAAAGTATCCCACCAACAGGTTTTTTCGAAAATTTTTATTAGCTAATTCAAGCTCTTATTGTAGTAATAAAAAACGACTGCAAAGCCAGTTTTCAGCAACCTGTGGACATTGTTGTTGTATATTTATACATTCTCGATGCAGAGGACGGAGCTTTAGGACATTTTTAAAACAGTTTGATTCGAACGATCTAAGTTTAAATGATAACAAAATTGTTAATTTATACCGCAGCATATGTGTAAAATGTGGAGGGGATTTATGTAGCCAATCTTGCAAGGCTGAGATCAAAACTATAAAAACTTGATCCCTAGCTGTTTTGACTTTAGCGTAAGAGTGTGGTTTGATTAAGATGGAACGATCACGTAAAAAACAAAGAACCTCCGCAAAAGGTAAAAACAAGTTGTCCAGTGATGAAGCAGACGTAAAAAATTAAAAAAGAAGCTGCCTAAAATATGCAGCATAAGTGGCCGATAAACATCTTCTGTTAAAATACACGTACCATTTCGACGACTGCCATAACCGGAAAGTAATACTGGAGTTTGACCCGTTATCACTCGAAGCGAAAGTAGTGTTTCATCGCCACGGCCTATTTTCGATATCAACATATTATTCCGGCTGGGTGGCAGTTTACGAGTATCTCAGCGATTTAAAAATCAAAATTGAATGGACGCTTCCAGCAAAGCAGGCCGAACTAAAAAACGAATACAAGATCCCGTCAACACCGGTAGCATTATACTAACACAAGCGGAACTATGTAAATTATTTAAAAAAATTCTTCAATATTTTCATGTTTCACAATAACAACGCTTCTGAAGCTCTAAAGGAATATTACAAAAGGTATGCTGAAAAATGTATTCAAATTACCATGTGA
Organism: Dioctria rufipes; assembly: GCA_963924295.1. Lineage (NCBI taxonomy): Eukaryota > Metazoa > Arthropoda > Insecta > Diptera > Asilidae > Dioctria > Dioctria rufipes. Next base: position 129,736,765 of record OZ002741.1, on the reverse strand, counting down.
AGATTTTTTTATTTCAAGTCGTATTTCTTAAATTGATCCAGACTTTTTTATGAAATACCTTTGTATTGTATACCAAATCTTATTTTTGATGCAATGAACTTTGATTACAAATAAATAAAATAAAAATTTTGTTATATTTTATTCAATAACTTTATTTATTAACATGTATAAATAAATATTAACACAGTTTTGAAGAGCACATCGTAGGTGAGAATCCACATTGTGGATTTTACAATAACTCTGAAAATTTTCAAGCTCGCTTATTTTTGGTATTTTCAGATTAATTATTTCACTTTTCGGAAGATATTTTTGAAGAAACAGTTTTTTCTCAAAACCTTTTATATGTATTGTAAAAGATGAAAGCGATGATAATAGACCAGGTAGATGGTTATAGTCAATAACTCCGCTGTTCCACTTCAAACCGTTGGTATTTTTAAAGTTGAAGTCGTTCAGAAATCTGTATTTAAAATCCAGCTCTTCCAGAGGATAAGGCGGCTGTTATTGTGCATTGTTTCCAACAGCAAACTGGATATCTAATATAATACTTCCTATACTCATGGCTTATACTTTACACAGAAAATACCAAATTGATATTGAAATTCATATTTTCAAGACCTTATATATATAAGCCGTATATAAACCGGCTTCTTAAAAGTAAAATAAAACTAGCTGAAACTTTAACAATTACATTTACATTTATATACAATTTTCGTTCAACAACTTGGGGTTACAGTGTTGCCTTTCAACGCCAAAAATTCTGCAGTATACACCTACTTATATAAACGCCTTAAAACTTTTTAAAATTAAACGGAGTCGATGATGACCTTAGCCTGAATATTTTAGTCACAGGCTCTGCTCATCATATAGATTTACCAATTTATGAAAAAGAAAAAAAAACGATACATTCCATAAAAACCCTCCTCTGAGTAAATTGAAAATGTGGGACTATATAAACTCCGCGCTTTTTAAGAAAATTTCAGAATACAAAAGAAAACAGAACACTACAGCTCACCTCAATTTGTAGAACTGGAATTATAAAAACATGGTAGGTATTAACATTTTTAAATATTTTATATAATTTAATAACTTTGTCTTCTTCAGAGCGCCTTTGATTTATTAAATATTGTGGCCGAGGGAAGTTCCAGCCCGTGGTCTCTATAACTTCGTTGGAGGTTGGTATAAAGTACGAGAAAAAGTTACTCAAGCTGCTTAAACCGAAGTATGGTGTTCGGTTAATAGCCCATTTGCAGAATGAGACCTGTATTTTTCTACCGCCTCGCTTCTCGGAAAAGATAAAAACTCAAAAACAGATCGACGAACTTAACCAAACGCAACAATGTTTAATTTACAATGGAAAAGACGACACAAAACGAAACTGGGTTTCTTGAAGAAAAACATTTTTTGCCGTAATCTGAGAAATAATGTAGCAAGAGTTGTATGATTTTAGAATCCTTATTAAATGCGTCAACCTTTAAAGTTACTTGCCAGACTGGCGTAGTACATTTTTTTTCAGTACATTCAGTTAAAGTTCAACGAATTATTAATTTTATATTGTTGGTTCGGCAAAATGTGACATTTTCTTCCAAGCTGGAGCAGTTGGCTTAGAACTTAAAGCAACAGGTTACATAACCACTATTCGGAATTACATAAGAAAAATAAAATTGAAAAAAAGTAAAGATTTGTAGCAACAAGAGCTAAAAAACCATCACAAGGTGTACATTTACTCGAAAAGAAAAGAAATGCCTATAATTTGAAAAATACATGCATTAGATTTTTTTTTCATTTTTCTGGTAACTGTTACGATTTGGTCCATCACCCGGTTCCAGCTTCACGTCGACTTACGGGACACCCTGCAAATAGTAATTTGATATATGTATTAAAATATATTGTGTAAGATAACAAGAAAAGACCATTTATTTAAATTCATTTTAATAAAAGAACGTAGTTAGACCCTGTAGTTTTTCTTGGGATTGTAAATATATTCCAAGAAAATAAAAATAATTTCCTGCACCCCCCTTTTTTTAAATAAAACGTAGTAAGACTCGGTAGTTTTCTTAGAAATTGTAAATAGAATTAAACGCATCACTCAAGGACTGTAGCAAAAGGTAAGAAGTTTGATTACACACTTACTGAGCACATTCATGCTGGCTGTTGCAGTTTCCGTGGTGCGTAAATTCGAGGGATATACGAAGTAGCTTGAGAACAAGGCAATTAGCTAGTTCTTAGAGTATTGAGTAGTTTGGGTGAGTTTATTTAGATGAAGGAACAGGAATGCGTAATAAATGTTGAAACTGGTTTTAGCAATTTGTGCATTCCTGAAAATTGGACTGGCATTATTCAGTCAGTTCTTCCTGAATATTAGTAGGTAGAGGATTCGTGTTGTGAGTATTGTACTCTGACATTAAAGTGATTTGATTTAAAAGGAACAGTTAACGTAGTTATCAGTTTAGAAGTAAAATTTTGGTGAGTAATAATCACAGAGTTAGCCTGGTATGTGTGAATGTGTGTTTAATTAGCGATTTGCCGAATAGAATAGAATACTGTGGAATTGATTTATTTATTAATTGAGCGTGCGGTTAATGCCCGTTGATCACATTGTGTTATTTGATTAGTGACGTTTTATATAAGTGAAATGGAGATATTTAACATCGAGGATAGGGCTCCTCCTCATGTTTCGACGGCTTGGGTTTAATGATTGAGATTGGTTCTCCTCTCCCTTTAACATTTGGTGATGGCTCTCCTCCCACACCCCATGCCAGTCTATTCTAATTGATGTTAAGAGGCTCCCCCTCAATATATTAAAAAAAAAGTATATTTTCCATATCGAAAAGATAGTAGTGTAGTGTTGTGATAGTGGTGGCATTCTGCATAGCTCGCGTATATAGATAATTAGTAGCCAGACTTAGCTCACTGTTGTATTTCTTTATTTACCGTGTGAAGCCGGGAAGAATCTGATTGGCCAATCCCCATGAGCTTTGAAGTGAAAGTTATGTGTCAGATAAAAGAAAAATGTAAATGTCAAAGAAATAAAAATATATAGGTATATAAAAAAAAAATGGTTAAATTTTAATTTCATTTTAAATTTGCTCTTACAAATTTTCAGAAGTGGGATAAATGCCCCTTTAAATAATTATAAGTGATTTTGAAGCTCTTGGAGGATTGGATAGCCAATTAGATGTACACTAAAATTTTGTTGGAACGGTTGAAAATAAAAGCAGTGTGAATGTTTAATGATCAGTTTTGGGCAGTTTTATTTATTTTTGTGTGCATATATATTTAATATATTAATTCTAGTAAAAACAAATATATTTTGAAATATATCTAATAAAATGGAATGAATAAATCCTTACTTTTTGTTCATTAGTAATACTGATTTCTCTTTGCCCATTGGAATGTTATCCATGAACAAACATGATATTTTTTGTTGTTGTTGTTTTATTTGGATTACTTTTTTTCCCCTTCGTTAGATTTTATTTAAAAGTAGAATGGGTAGCACAAAAAGATCTCGACGTCATCGGGAAAGAGAACGGAGTCGTCATCATTCCCCAATTTCTTCTGAAAGTGAACGAGAAAACCGCCGAAAGTCTAAAACTCATTCTCATACTACTGTCGAATCTATAGATAGGTTTACAGAAGCAATTACTAGTCTAGTGGAGGGGTCAAATACGAGGCAAAATACTACTGGTTTTAAGGGGGATACAGTGCCAATTTTCAATCCTGAAGATCGGAATCAGTCTTCGGTAACTTGGTGCAAAAATGTAGACGAATTGAAAGAAATTTTTCAGTGGTCTGAAGAAGCTACAATGTATTTCGCTTTATCTAAATTGCGCGGATTGACTGAAGTGTAGTATAAGGGCTTCGCCTCTGTTAATTATACTTGGACTGAGTGGAAAATTAAGCTCCAGGAAGCATTCCATTCCACCACTGATTATTACGAACTTATTTTGGAAATGATTCGACGACGAAAAAGATATGACGAAACGTATGCGAAATATTACTATGAGAAACAGGCTCTGTTAAATGCTTGCGAAATTCTAGGAGGGAAAGCAGTCTCGTGTATAATCGGGGGATTAGATGATAGGGTTGTTAAGGTTGGAGCAAGAGCGAGTAATTACAAAACACCAGAGGAGCTTTTTCGATATTTAAATCAAGTGAATGATGCGTCCCAAAGAATGCATCGTCCGCATAGCTCGAATGTTTCGTTCAGGAGAGGTGAACATGTCAAAGTTCAAAGGAAACACCCTCAAGTCTTACTTGTTTTAAGTGCGGTAAGGCAGGTCATTATGCTAACAAATGTCTTTCAAATATAGAAAAGAGATGTAATACATGTCGGAATCATAATCATACAGAATCTAGCTGCCCTAGAAAAGAAAAATCGGACAAAAATAAAGTAGTGGCGTTGTTAGAAATTCCAAATGCAGAAGTAACAAACCATAAGTATTATAAGGATGTGAAAATAAATGGAGCACAATCAAGAGCCTATGTAGATTTTGGCAGTTCGTGTACGATAATAACTGAAAGTGAAGCTCAACGACATAATCTGAAAATTAATACAGACGATAGGATAATATTACATGGTTACGGAAGGGGATCAACTGGTAGCAAGGGATCGGTTGAATTAGAAATTTCAATCGATGAGATCGAAGCGCCTATCAGAGCAGTTGTAGTAGCCGACTGTGAACAAAATGTGCCTGTCATTGTTGGAAGATCGTTTACAGAATTACCTGAAGTGGTTGTTATTAAGAGCGATGAAATATTAAAATTTCTCAAAAGAACAAATGAGGGGAATTTGTTCACAGATTTTTTAGATCCAGTACAAACCAAAATCGTGCTGCGTTACACTGAAAGAGTAAGTGTACCACCACAACATTTAAAAATGATTAACGTTAAATCTGATCAGTACATAGGAGACATATATATTGAATCCAGCTTACGACCAAATGAAGGATGGGAATCCTGCATACCTCAGGCAGTTCTTCGGATTGATGAGAATCGTAATACCTGCGTACCGTTTGTTAATTTAGCTGATCGAGATATTATCATTAAACAAAAAGAAGTGATAGCACGAGCATGGCAATGTGAAGAGGAACCTTTGCAGTCCGAGAATGTCATGGCAATTACAACAGATGAACTGGTAGAGTTAAGTTTGGATAAAATAGTCGTAGGACCGATCCGAGTTATTTAGTCTACTGAAAGAGTTTCGCAATTGTATTGCTTTGAATACCAGCGAGCTAGGTTGTGCTAAATCGGTTCAGATGAAATTTCAACACGAAGAAGATAAACCATTTGCATTCCGGCCCTACCAAATGGCACTAGTAGAACAGCAAGCTGTCAATAACATTGTACAAGATCTTCTGGCAAACAACATCATTAGAGAATCGAATTCAAATTATGCGTCGCCAGTAGTGTTAGTCAAAAAGAAGAATGGAGATCTACGATTATGTACTGATTATAGAAAATTGAATTCATTGTCAATAAAAGACAGCCATCCTTTACCTAGAATTGATAATCAGATTGACAGGCTGCAAGGTGGCATCTTTTTCACTAGCTTAGACTTGCGCTCAGGGTATCACCAAATACCCATTGAAGAGGAATCGAAACGATACACAGCCTTCGTCACAACATCCGGGCAGTACGAATATGAACGTATGCCGTTCGGACTAAAAATGTACCCAGAACGTTCAAGCGATATATAAATAAAATTTTAACTCCCTTAGATGATGTTGCAGCAATCTACTTAGATGATGTACTATTGCATACACCAACGGTTCCAGAAGCTATGGAAGCATGCAGAAAACATTAAAAAAATTTCGCGACGAAGGGGTTACACTAAATCTATCAAAATGCTCATTTTTAATGAAAACTGTAACATTTCTTGGATTTGAAGTGTCTAATGGTAGCATTAAACCAGGCAGCGACAAAACTAAGGCTGTGGAGAATTTTCCAGTCCCCACTTCAGTCCATAATGTTTGGCAGTTCCTAGGACTAACTGAGTATTTTCGACAATTTGTTAGGAACTATGCAATCATTGCACGGCCGTTGACAAATTTAATTCGAAAATCAACAGAATGGATATGGTTTGAAAAAGGAAATAAATCATTCAGGCAACTGCAAGATATTCTGATTAAACGACCTGTACTTACTTTGTATGACCCAAATGCCCGTACTGAAGTACACACAGATGCAAGTGCCGTCGGACTAGCTGGTATATTGTTACAATACCAGGAAGATGGAAGATTGCGATCAATAGCATACTACAGTAGACAGACTAAGGATCCGGAAACAAAATATCATTCTTACGAGCTGGAAACTCTGGCCGTAGTAGAATCGTTAAAAAAGTAGCTAGATGGTGGTTACAACTGCAGGAATTCACATTCGAAATTAAGTTTCGACCAGGACAACGAATGAAACATGTTGATGCTTTGAGCCGGAATCCAGAAAAAGATCAAAATTTAGAAACTGTAATGAATATTACACAAGAGGATTGGGTATTAGCAGGGCAACTGACAGACGACAAAATAAAAGAAATCTGTGAAGTTTTATCACGACCTCCTCAGACAGCATATGAAAAAGGGATTTATAAAAATTATGCGCTCCGTGATGGAAGAGTTTATCGAATCACATTACGAGGAATACAATGGGTTATACCACGAGGTATGAGAAACCAGGTAATAAGGGCGGCTCATGATGATGTCGGACGCTTCGCGTTAGAGAAAACATTGTCCAGAGTTTGCGAACATTTCTGGTTCCCGAGAATGAAGGAATATGTAGAAAATTATATCTCCAATTGCATCAGATGTCTGTACAACAAAAGAAATGCAGGAAAAAAGGAAGGTTTTCTACATCCGATTCCAATGGATCCAGAGCCAATGACAGTTGTTCACGTAGATCATTTGGGTCCCTTCCCAAAAAGTAAACGCGGCGATACTTATATTATTACTATCGCGGATGCTTTCACCAAATTTTTATTCATAAGAGCCGTTAAATCAACTCAAACAAAATATGTTGTCGAATTTTTCAAGGATCTATTTGCGGTATATGGAATTCCTAAAATAATAATTTCGGATCAGGGCAGTTCTTTCACAGCGAAAGAATTTTTAAGATTTTGTGACCAGAACAACATAAAACATACAAAGAATGCGTTCGCGACTCCCCGAGCAAACGGCCAAGTAGAAAGACTAAATAGGTCTATTTTGGGTGCGTTGAGAACGAGTACACTAGAAGAAGATTTGTGGGATACAAATGTGAAGCAAGTTCATTTCTCAATTAATAACTTCACAAATAAAAGTACAAGGAAAACTCCAAGTGAGTTACTATTTGGTTTCAAACCAAGAGGTGGTACTGATGTCATATTATGCGACGAAATAAGTCAAACCCCCCTTTTTTTAAATAAAACGTAGTAAGACTCGGTAGTTTTCTTAGAAATTGTAAATAGAATTAAACGCATCACTCAAGGACTGTAGCAAAAGGTAAGAAGTTTGATTACACACTTACTGAGCACATTCATGCTGGCTGTTGCAGTTTCCGTGGTGCGTAAATTCGAGGGATATACGAAGTAGCTTGAGAACAAGGCAATTAGCTAGTTCTTAGAGTATTGAGTAGTTTGTGTGAGTTTATTTAGATGAAGGAACAGGAATGCGTAATCAATGTTGAAACTGGTTTTAGCAATTTGTGCATTCCTGAAAATTGGACTGGCATTATTCAGTCAGTTCTTCCTGAACATTAGTAGGTAGATGATTCGTGTTGTGAGTATTGTACTCTGACATTAAAGTGATTTGATTTAAAAGGAACAGTTAACGTAGTTATCAGTTTAAAAGTAAAATTTTGGTGAGTAATATTCACAGAGTTAGCCTGGTGTGTGTGAATGTGTGTTTAATTAGCGATTTGCCGAATAGAATAGAATACTGTGGAATTGATTTATTTATTAATTGAGCGTGCGGTTAATGCCAGTTGATCACATTGTGTTATTTGATTAGTGACGTTTTATATAAGTGAAATGGAGATATTTAACATCGAGGATAGGGCTCCTCCTCATGTTTCGACGGCTTGGGTTTAATGATTGAGATTGGTTCTCCTCTCCCTTTAACATTTGGTGATGGCTCTCCTCCCACACCCCATGCCAGTCTATTCTAATTGATGTTGAGAGGCTCCCCCTCAATATATTAAAAAAAAGTATATTTTCCATATCGAAAAGATAGTAGTGTAGTGTTGTGATAGTGGTGGCATTCTGCATAGCTCGCGTATATAGATAATTAGTAGCCAGACTTAGCTCACTGTTGTATTTCTTTATTTACCGTGTGAAGCCGGGAAGAATCTGATTGGCCAATCCCCATGAGCTTTGAAGTGAAAGTTATGTGTCAGATAAAAGAAAAATGTAAATGTCAAAGAAATAAAAATATATAGGTATATAAAAAGAAAATATGGTTAAATCTTAATTTCATTTTAAATTTGCTCTTACAATTGGTAAATCAAATATTATTTTACGAAAATGTATAACTTGCCTTTAATTTCAGGTGCTTTGCTGTTTTCACGGCACACAGTAAGTTCATATATGTTGTAATTTGATATATGTATAAAAAACCTATTGGTAAATCAAATATTATTTTACGAAAATGTATATTTTGCGTATAATTTCAGGTGCTTCCCTGATTTCACGGCACACGGTAATTTCATATATATTGTAAATTGATACATATATTAAAATCTATTGGTAAATCAAATATTATTTTACGAAAATGTATATCTTGCGTATAATTTCAGGTGCCTCCCTGATTTCACGGCACACGGTAATTTAATATATCGTAATTTGATATACATATGTATTAAAATATATAAGTAATTTAAATAATATTTTACGAAAATGTATAACTTGTGTTGTATAATTATTTCCTCATTTAGCGAAGATTAATTTCAAAACGTTTTACTAAATGTTTTCATGTTATAAATTAACTCGTATGTAAGTTTCTTTGCAATAAATAAAAAATGACCTAGTGGCTGATCAGAATTTATTGCAGAATGACTTACCTTCGCAATAATGAACTACTTCGCAGGTAAACAAAGCGAAGTAGGAAATAAAAATAATCTTGTTTGGAAACATCAAAAAATTCTGGTACAGAAATTACACGTAGTCGATTCTGCATTTTTTTAATATGTACTTATTAATTTCGAGCGCAGAATAAGTTTAGTTTATTCTTGAGTCTGGTCAGCGTCGCGGTAGTTTTGAGAACAAAAGTCCAGTCAGATCTGTTGCTGAGTTTTAAAATAAATTGAAGACCAGAAAAATGAATAAAATATAAGTGCCTTAGTTATAAAGTGAATTGCGACAGGATATATAAATAAGTTATAAATTTTTGTGTAATAAAGTGAATTGCTCAAGATAGATAAAATAATAAGTTAAACGGATTTATTACAGAAAACAAGAAAAACAAATGAATTATAACGTGAATTATTGTTATTTTAAGTAAATAAATTCAAAAGTGAATTTCCAATCGTAGTTAAAGCCCACACATCCCTTTTTCTCGTGGTGTACAAAATCAAACACCACATTTAAACGCACAATCAGATTAGGGCATTCTGTGAAAAAATTGTGAAAGGAACCACCTTAGTTAAGCAGTTGGCTCAGAAAAATCAAGATCTTTTCACTGACTTAGAACACTTTCAAGTAACTTCTCCACCTTCCGAAATAGCACAAACTCCAACTCTCTCTGGAACAATGTCTAACCCCAATAACTGCACCAGTCTTAGCAAGACTTTTCACTGCGAACCAACGTCCACCATAATAGATACCATAAACAAAATAGTGCCAATATTTTCCGGTGAGCCATCTTCAACAGCAGAATCCGATTTACATGTGTTTTTGAATATTTCACAGGCGTATTGCAATTCTTTGGATTAAGAATAGAAGGCAATTTTCTTATCTTTTCTCCACAAACTAAAATTGCTCAAAATTCCTTATGAGACTTGCAAGAATACCAGTTTTAAAACATGGAAGGAATTGCAGGAGACCTTAATGGCCTATTACTTTCCCTGTAAGAATTTAGCAGATCTCACCCATGACATGCAAAGCTGTAGACAACTCAATGGAGAAACGGTGAGACAGTTTGGTCAACGAGTTAAACAACGTCTAGAAGATTGCGAGCTGAACTTGAGACAAAAATGCATAACAGACTCAGAACCAATGATAAAAGAATATCAAAATATGGCCACACAAGTTTTTAGGAGAGGACTTTTAAGTATGACACTCAAGCAATATGCCTGCATGTCATATAGTTCAAACTTTACAGATTTAACAAAAAAAGGTTCGCTTTATGGAATACACGGAAATCAAATTTACGGTGGTGTAAAATACAATAACTTCTCTTTTGGTGGTGCAAACTACAATAACTCCCCTTTTGGTGGTGTAAATAACCTCCCTGGCCAAAGTGAAATAAATAGGAATGGGGTAAATAGCCGTAGACCTTTTTTACCCTTTTCAGAAAGCCCAAGTGTACCCATATATCCACAAAATTATCAATACCAAGAACAAAATCACCCGCCCCGAACACGATATGACAGTTTCCAGTATCCCAGATGTACCGCATATGGTGCTCCTCCGCGAAACTCAGCCCCCATTACCTGCTTTAAGTGTGGACAACCAAATCATTTGAGTATGCAGAGCCTCCGATAACTCGATCTATTGTCAAAGGTGTAAGACTTCGGGTCAGGATGTAAAAAACTGTAGGCAAGTAAGTGATCGACCCTCGGAAGTAAGACAGGTAATGGTCACTTGCGATTTCTGCGAAAGGCATGACCATAAATTATTTAATTGCGCTACGAAAAGACGATGGGAAGAAAAACAAAAAAACCCGGGAAACTTGACGGCGCCGATCGGATCCCACCCCGATCGGCAGTAACTTTCTTAGACATAAACAAGAGCCTTAACGAAGTACGAAATTTTAAATCGCAAACTCCTCATGATTCTGTAGTTCAGTTGCCGTTAGATGTAATTAAAAAGCGTGAAACGAAATTTTTGATAGATACTGGCTTCCAGGTAACTCTTATTAAGGAAAACATACTGAAGACGGGAACCAAAGTGAATAAGAATGAAAAAATTCGAATAATTAGAGTACAAGGCAAAGAAAATACTTTAGGGACTTGTACAGGAACTTTTGTGTTGAAATCGGAGTTACCCTGTAAATTAAATGTAGTAAGTACGGGTACTAACATTCGATGGATTGTTAGGAAATGACTTTCTCCAAGAAAATTTCAATGTTGAAGGTCCTAGAAAACGACTACTTTTTCCTCGCACGGAAATCAAAAAAGTAGAATTCGAAGTGCCATTTGAAGAAACTGCTACGCATTCAGAAGAAAGTTCAAGTGAGTGCCAAGGCTAGTCCAAAGGTGGATTGTGGGAAGGAGACTCAGAGAGCAACCCACAATCTCGGCAAGCCAAGTCATGCTGAACAAAAGTCTGCCCGCATTATGCTAGCTGATCAAATAAAAGACTCGAGACAAGAGAGCAGCCCTGAACAATTTACTAATGTTCAGTGCCATAAGGAAAATGAATTGACTTCGAGGGAAGTTCATATTCCTGCTCGATCAGCAGTTTTGGTCAAGACAGTTTGTTCAAAAGAAGGAGATTTGATTTGTTTAGCCGAAGAGCTAAGCCCAGGAGTGTTCATTTCGAATTGTATAGTGCATCCAAAGGACCAACACATTGTGATAAGTATAGTAAACATCAACGAAATGGCGATTATACTGAAAAATATTAATCCCAAGATTTAGAAACTGGAAGATTATGATATAGTAAGACTTAGTGAAGGAAAAGTAGAGAAACTAAAGAAGAAAATGGTGAATGAAAGTAAGGAAATAAACGCAGTGGAATTAGCAACTGTAGTAAAGAAGAATAGTACTTGCCAAAGAATTTATCGCGACATTAACCGATTGCACAAACTACATGAAGAAATAAGCCTAGTTGAAGAATTAAACCCTGAGGAGAGATTAGGGCATTCTGTGAAAAAATTGTGAAAGGAACCACCTTAGTTAAGCAGTTGGCTCAGAAAAATCAAGATCTTTTCACTGACTTAGAACACTTTCAAGTAACTTCTCCACCTTCCGAAATAGCACAAACTCCAACTCTCTCTGGAACAATGTCTAACCCCAATAACTGCACCAGTCTTAGCAAGACTTTTCACTGCGAACCAACGTCCACCATAATAGATACCATAAACAAAATAGTGCCAATATTTTCCGGTGAGCCATCTTCAACAGCAGAATCCGATTTACATGTGTTTTTGAATATTTCACAGGCGTATTGCAATTCTTTGGATTAAGAATAGAAGGCAATTTTCTTATCTTTTCTCCACAAACTAAAATTGCTCAAAATTCCTTATGAGACTTGCAAGAATACCAGTTTTAAAACATGGAAGGAATTGCAGGAGACCTTAATGGCCTATTACTTTCCCTGTAAGAATTTAGCAGATCTCACCCATGACATGCAAAGCTGTAGACAACTCAATGGAGAAACGGTGAGACAGTTTGGTCAACGAGTTAAACAACGTCTAGAAGATTGCGAGCTGAACTTGAGACAAAAATGCATAACAGACTCAGAACCAATGATAAAAGAATATCAAAATATGGCCACACAAGTTTTTAGGAGAGGACTTTTAAGTATGACACTCAAGCAATATGCCTGCATGTCATATAGTTCAAACTTTACAGATTTAACAAAAAAAGGTTCGCTTTATGGAATACACGGAAATCAAATTTACGGTGGTGTAAAATACAATAACTTCTCTTTTGGTGGTGCAAACTACAATAACTCCCCTTTTGGTGGTGTAAATAACCTCCCTGGCCAAAGTGAAATAAATAGGAATGGGGTAAATAGCCGTAGACCTTTTTTACCCTTTTCAGAAAGCCCAAGTGTACCCATATATCCACAAAATTATCAATACCAAGAACAAAATCACCCGCCCCGAACACGATATGACAGTTTCCAGTATCCCAGATGTACCGCATATGGTGCTCCTCCGCGAAACTCAGCCCCCATTACCTGCTTTAAGTGTGGACAACCAAATCATTTGAGTATGCAGAGCCTCCGATAACTCGATCTATTGTCAAAGGTGTAAGACTTCGGGTCAGGATGTAAAAAACTGTAGGCAAGTAAGTGATCGACCCTCGGAAGTAAGACAGGTAATGGTCACTTGCGATTTCTGCGAAAGGCATGACCATAAATTATTTAATTGCGCTACGAAAAGACGATGGGAAGAAAAACAAAAAAACCCGGGAAACTTGACGGCGCCGATCGGATCCCACCCCGATCGGCAGTAACTTTCTTAGACATAAACAAGAGCCTTAACGAAGTACGAAATTTTAAATCGCAAACTCCTCATGATTCTGTAGTTCAGTTGCCGTTAGATGTAATTAAAAAGCGTGAAACGAAATTTTTGATAGATACTGGCTTCCAGGTAACTCTTATTAAGGAAAACATACTGAAGACGGGAACCAAAGTGAATAAGAATGAAAAAATTCGAATAATTAGAGTACAAGGCAAAGAAAATACTTTAGGGACTTGTACAGGAACTTTTGTGTTGAAATCGGAGTTACCCTGTAAATTAAATGTAGTAAGTACGGGTACTAACATTCGATGGATTGTTAGGAAATGACTTTCTCCAAGAAAATTTCAATGTTGAAGGTCCTAGAAAACGACTACTTTTTCCTCGCACGGAAATCAAAAAAGTAGAATTCGAAGTGCCATTTGAAGAAACTGCTACGCATTCAGAAGAAAGTTCAAGTGAGTGCCAAGGCTAGTCCAAAGGTGGATTGTGGGAAGGAGACTCAGAGAGCAACCCACAATCTCGGCAAGCCAAGTCATGCTGAACAAAAGTCTGCCCGCATTATGCTAGCTGATCAAATAAAAGACTCGAGACAAGAGAGCAGCCCTGAACAATTTACTAATGTTCAGTGCCATAAGGAAAATGAATTGACTTCGAGGGAAGTTCATATTCCTGCTCGATCAGCAGTTTTGGTCAAGACAGTTTGTTCAAAAGAAGGAGATTTGATTTGTTTAGCCGAAGAGCTAAGCCCAGGAGTGTTCATTTCGAATTGTATAGTGCATCCAAAGGACCAACACATTGTGATAAGTATAGTAAACATCAACGAAATGGCGATTATACTGAAAAATATTAATCCCAAGATTTAGAAACTGGAAGATTATGATATAGTAAGACTTAGTGAAGGAAAAGTAGAGAAACTAAAGAAGAAAATGGTGAATGAAAGTAAGGAAATAAACGCAGTGGAATTAGCAACTGTAGTAAAGAAGAATAGTACTTGCCAAAGAATTTATCGCGACATTAACCGATTGCACAAACTACATGAAGAAATAAGCCTAGTTGAAGAATTAAACCCTGAGGAGAGGGGTAGAATATGGGAAATTTGTGAAGATTATGAGGATATGTTTCATTTGAAAGATGATCTTTTGACGTACACTCCAGTACTAAATCATAAAATACAGGTAAAAGAAAACCAGGCACCAATTAACCAGAAGAACTACAGATTACCACAGAGTCAAAAGGAGATAATAAATGAACAAGTTCAGGAAATGCTCAAAAATGATATCATAACTCCTAGTAAAATCCCATGGAACTCCCCATTACTGGTAGTACCAAAAAAGCCTGGCTCGGATGGTACCAAACGATGGAGAATTGTCGTCGATTTCCGCAAGTTAAATGAAGTTACTGTCAAGGACGCTTTCCCATTACCGAGAATAGAAGAAATCTTAGATCAGTTGGGTCACGCAAAATACTTCACAACTTTAGATTTGGCAAGTGGTTATCATCAAATACAAGTAGATAAACGAGACAGAGAAAAAACTGCCTTCAGCACTAATTATGGACATTATGAGTTTAAACGGATGCCTTTTAGACTCACCGGAGCACAAGCAACGTTTCAACGCATAATGAACCATATCTTGACGGGTTTGCAGGGATTTAAATGTTTCATTTATTTAGATGACACTGTCATCTATGGAAAAAGTCTGAATGATCACAACGCCCAACTGTTGGAAGTATTCCAGAGGCTAAGGGAAAATAACATTACAACCGGAAAAGTGTCAGTTCTTACGTCGTAAAGTTGTCTATTTAGGACATAAATGTGGTAAGGAAGGTGCCTTGCCAGACCCTGCAAAAACCTTAAGTGTTCAAAATTTTCCAACTCCCAAAACAGTTAAACAAGTGCAATATTTTTTGGGATTGGCAAATTATTACAGGAAGTTCATTCGCGATTTTTCCAAAATAGCAACCCCAATAAACAAACTACTGAGGAAAAATGTAAAATTTAAATGGTCCGAGGAATGCCAAAATTCTTTTTGTGGACTAAAGCATGCTTTAGTTACACCTCCGCTTTTGTTATATCCTCATTACTCTAAGCCATTCATATTAACTACCGACGCCAGTAATGATGCTTTGGGAGCTGTGCTCTCTCAGGGAGAACTAGGCAAAGATCAACCTATAGCATACGCAAGTCGAAGCCTGAACCAGACAGAAAAAAAATTATAGTACAACAGAAAAAGAGCTCTTGGCCATTGTGTTGGCGGTCAAAAACTTTCGATGCTACTTGTTGGGAAGAAAATTTACGATTTATACGGATCATAAGCCTTTAAAAGGAATATTCAAGGTAAAAGATACCACTTTGCGTCTAGCTCGGTATCATGTGAAATTGTCAGACCATGATTTCGATATTGAATATGAGCCCGGTAAATATAATACAAATGCAGATGCGCTGTCCAGAATTTCACCTCTTAGCGCAGAATTAGCAAGTTCCGCGAATCAAGAGCAGGAAAACAGCAAAAGCAACTGCATGGTGGTTACACGATCTCAAGCCAAACAGGGCCCATCTAACTTGCCTTTAATATCAGAGGAGCCCCAACGTATTCAGGACATACCACACAACCACGGTGCCTTCTACTATGGAAGTACACATACAGGAGACTCCTCTCAGTTCAGACGAAGAAGCTGATGATACAACAAATGAGGAAGAAATTATCACAAAAGGCAAAATCCGAATCTTGAAAGATAGGAACGAAATTGAGACTATCCTACATAACTTCCACGATGCACCTATGGGCGGTCACCAAGGCATGTGGAAAACATTTTATAAAATACGCAGAGAATTTAAATGGAAAGGTAATCAGATATAAATCAGATATAAATAAATACATAAAAAACTGTATTAAATTTCAACGTTATAAAACTAGCTGTAAAAATAAAATGCCCATGGTAATTAACAGTCACCGCCCGCGAACCTTTCGAGAAAGTTTATTTGGACCTTGTAGGCCCTTTAGAAGAAACGAGTTGAGGTAATAAGTATATCTTAACTTTCGAGGATAATTTGGGTTAATGGACTGTGTCGCTATACCAGACGCAGAAGCATCAACAGTAGCGAAGGTCTTTTTTAATGAAATAATAACGCGCTACAGAATCCCCAAAGTACTGGCTACAGATCAAGGGACAAACTTTACAAGCGATTTGTTCAAAAGAGTATGTAAAATGCTTAAGGTCAAGAAAATACAGACTACCGCGTACCATCCGCAAAGCAATGGAGCTTTGGAGCGCTCTCATTGGCTGAGATCGCTTTTGTACTGAAATTTTGACATTATCTAGAAGTTTTCTTTTAGGAATATACTTATACCAACAACAACAGCCAATGTAGGTAGGTATGTTGACTTGGATATGTCCAATAATCAAATTCCGAATAATGTAAACAAAGTCGCAGCCGAGTAAAGTAAACAAATTGAGCGATATTTACACGCACACATACACACACACACACAGACACACGCACACACACGAAAACACGCGCGAGCACACACACACATACACTCTACGTCATACTAAAAGATTTTCTACCAGGTGATATTCAGTACCATGTTAGTAAATTAACAACAACAACAACTAATGTAGGTAGATATGATGATATGATGTAATGCTTCTAATTTGATTTATTGCATAAACAATTCGTACAGCCGAATAATGTAAACAAAATCGCAGTCGAATAATGTAAACAAAATCGCAGTCGAATAATGTAAACAAAATTCTCACAGAGCAGAGTAAAGTAAACAAATTTATGAAAGATTCTCAATAGCTGAAAAAAACAACAACTGATATGTTGTCTTAGATGAGTATTGAAAATTTCTTTTGCTAAAAAAAAACAACTGCGGATTAAAAAGCCAAAAGTGATCATGATATCTAAAAATAGATCACGGCTGCTTTTAAGAAGTAGTGGAAATAAAAGACTCGGTGGACATGTTGTGTACTGTGTGCCGTGCTCGTAGAGTTTTTGTAGGAAAGAAATAAATTCTTTTTGTTTAATCTCTATTTATTCAAACTTTAAATTATTTTTTTTTTCAATACAAAATCTTTTATTTCACTTTATTCTATCTTTCACTTATATTTTCGATACAAAATCGTTTGCTCTATTTGTATTTCACTTTATTCTATCTTTCACTTATATTTTCGATACAAAACCTCTTGCTCTATTTGTATTTCACTTTATTCTATCCTTTACTATTATTTTTGATACAAAATCTTTTACTCTATTTGTATTTCACTTTATTCCATACCGATCTCCACTTGGCGGATATTCAAAAACAACTCCCCGAGGTTTGGGCAAATTGCACCCAGGTACCCACGATATCTTCATAAAGCTGTTTTGTTATTTTTATTGTTTTCTCACGAAGTTGAAAAAACGTACGTGACAAAATGCAAAAGTTCTTTGATGCGAGCTATATGCATCAATGCAAAACTGTAATCCGATATGCACTTGTGCGCCCGTCTTGAAATATTAATTTTAAGAGGGCGCGAATAATTTTGATAATTGTATGTATGTATGTACATACAATTAGATAGGATTAGTAGTTAATGTACGTATGTACATAGTACATACGGAAAAAAAGTAAGAAGACACTGTATGTAGGTAAGTGTGCATATCGTGTAAGTAAAATGTGTGCCTGATAACAAAATGCAATTTATGCTAAATTGCATTTTGTTATACTGTGGGAATGCATTTCTAAATGCATTTTAAATTTTGATTGAAATTTTAAAATGAAATAATTTTTCAGGGTCAATTAATGGTACATCAATATATCGTATTGGACGATGTATTGATGTATCGGTATTATGGTTGTGATTCGGGGCAAAGCTACCTGAGTCACAACATCCCTCCACCCTGGGGAAAAGAAAGTTTTATTCCTACTTGGAAGAAAATCTTTCTTTCTGTAAAAAAAAATTATAAGTATGCATTACGTGGTACAGAATTAGGCTAATGTTGTTATACATAATTATATAAAATTATAGGAGTTAATTAAAATAAATCCTATGAATAGAAGCAGTGAATATTTCCTTTGAATATGAGAGATGTGTAACCTATTTACGATTTATTTTAGATTTAATTTATAATAAAACTAATAGTAATTATTTATCGTAAAGGAACAGAATTTTTTGTTTGTTTTATATATGTATATATGTTTTATATATGTATATATTTTGACCTACGGATTTCGATCTGCGTTATCTATTTATATTTATGCGTATTTGCTACTTAATTATTTAATATATTCCTTAAAGTGGTGCTATTATGTAATATTAACCAGTTGGTTGTACATTGTTTTTTGTAATTGTTGTTTACTTATAACTGATCCCTTTTTTGTTAGCGGTGTTTATTGATTTTTTTTTTATACTATATACTTATACAAGTTATTTTTTTTTTTAAAAAACTAGTATTTATTTTTACTTTTATATCTCTTTGTTATTTCCATTATTCCAAAATCTATTTTTCTTTTTTAAATAATTCTGGCGTAGAAATTGTGTTCCTTTTCGGGATGGGTAAGGAGTTAATAAAGTGGTAAAAGTTAAGAAAGGAAAAGGTACAGTTGTCGGTATTTTTGTTTTTCTTGGTATTTGTTTGGTAACTCTCTTGGTGATTGTCTGTAAGCCAAACGTTTTTTGGCGTTTTTCTTTGCGGTGAGGGAGTTATTTTGTAATTTAGTTTTCTAGATACAGGTCTAGGCTTGTCTTCCAATTTATATTTGAGAGAGATATTTTTAGCCCTGTTGGCTTTCGGTTTATATTTCTTGTAAAGATAGATACAGAGAATAGATAATATTAAACCCACTGTTAAATATAACAGTGTATAATGGTGGATATGATGGTTATTAATGGGATTTAGAGGAATTTCTTCTTGATATTTTTGGAAACGAATGGATTTTAGAAGTTTCTCTAGATCCGTGTTTGTTGTGATATTTAAGGGATTTGTTTCTATAAACGTTTCCATGGGAGAAGACGTCGTATTCCATATTATATTGAAAATGTTTATCGTTGGGATAAAATGGGAATTGAATTTGGACATTTTTACGTTATGTCCGTGCAGGGTGAATTCCTTGCTGCGAACATAACAACCGGGATTGATGTGCATTGTTCCTATTCCATGCAAGGTTTGCGAATTAATGGAATCCTCACAAATAATGTCTATCTGGAGGGATCCTTTCAGGGAGAAAATCCAGGCGTTCTGCAGTGATAATTGCGTCCAATAGTAATCCTGTCGCAAGATCCAGAATATTACAATTTTGTGTAATAGGTTCCTTCTTTAGTGGATTCACTTCACATTGGTTTGTTCTTGTATTTGTGTTTAGGATGGGGGATGAAATTTTGCAGTAGAAATGCATATAGTCCAACGTTGCGCAATTATGAATATCCTGAAGCGTTAATTCAACAAAATGTTCGCGATTGTAGTCTACTAATATGTATTCTTCGATGGTTCGATATATATGAACGATTCGTTAAGGAGTGTCGGTAACGGCATTGCCTTGAATATTTGGTATGGTTCCTTGAACGGAAGTGGAATTCGGAGCTCAATAATTATCTTATTGTTGAAAATATTTGCAGATATTGTGCTTAATTTGTAAATTTGTGTAATTATATTTTCTCTGGAATTTATGGGAAGCATCATTGAATTTGGCAATTCCCGCCTGATGTTCAATAAAAGTTCTTCAATTTTTCTGGGAGATATGTGTGAAAGATGAAATCTTCCATGCCTTGAATCGGTTAAAAGATCTAGGTATAAGTTCTGTCTGGGTATTTTGATATGTAAATGCCATTAATGAGATTAATGAGATCAGGGATTCAAGTTCAATGGATATTTTGTTATCCAATGTTCTATTTTCCGCCAATGACGTGGCTATCTGTATTGATATCAATTTTTGATGCATAACCAGGAATTCCTTTTCAATTGCGGCTTTAGTTTTGCTGAAAATATTTGCGGTTGCTTCGACTCTCGCAGTTTGGCTTATCATAATGAGGGAATTTTGGTTAAGGGTTATGTTACGGATTTGTTCGTCATAAATCTTGGCATCATCTTCGTCTAATGTGCCGAAAAGAGCTTTAGAGATTGAGCCTATAGCATTAAATAGTGCTCTTTGTTTCCTATTTTGGGTCACAAGTAACATATTCTTATATTCTATGTTTGTTAATATAAGATTTATTTGTAACAACGTACCGTTACAAGTGTGGCTCAAGGCTGAGTGTTTGTCCAGTTTCCGGCAGGTCGCTGCAATTTGTTGGGCTATGAACTGGATGTTGTTGAATTCTGTTTTAAAATTTTCCAGGTCGTAGAATGTCACTAATTTCCACTCGTTGGTGTAGAAATTGGCTCTGCCAATTTCCTCGAAGTATATACCTGCACTGGCATTTAGTTGGTTTACCTCTATTCCTGAGCCGTAGGCGAAAGGGATGCAAATTAAAATTTATGCTATATGCACCATTTTGGAAACCTGGAAGAAGATATTGTATTATTCGTTTGGAATGAAGAGGATGATGAAGTTGTTATATTACTCTGAAAAAAGTTTTAAGTCATTGTTGTGGACTCTTTTATTTTTATTATTGATTCTGATGGTGGAATTTTCGGGGGAATTAATCTCCATTATCTCATACGGACCTGACCATAATGGTGAGAACTTCTTATCTCTGACTCTGCTTTTCAGTAAGACTTTATCACCAGTATTAAATGATTTTTGGACCGAGTTCTTATCGTATTGCAATTTTGATCTTTCTTTGTTTGCCATGGCTACATCTTTAGCTATTTTGAAGCTATGCTGTAGACGCGCTTTTAACTCGTTTGCATAATTGTCGTAATTATAGCAAACGGTTGGAGAAGATTTCAAATCGTTTGGAATTTTGGCTGGGAATCCGTAAAGGAGTTCGCGTGGAGTATAATTAGTAGGTACTCGAATGAGGAGTGGTATTGTAGACAAACATGGCATAAGGAATCCATGTATCCCAGTCTTGTGGATCTTTTGTTACATAAGATCGGATATATTCCGCTACGGTTCTGTGGCTTCTCTCCAATGCACCATTCGTTTGAGGGTGATATGGAGTAGTTTTAAGTCGTTTTATTTTTAGTAATTTAGATACCCCGGCGAACATGCCACTTATGAGGTTAGAACCTTGATCTGTGAGGATACTTTCTGGAATACCATGTCGACAAACTATTGTTGTTAGTGATGTGAAAATACAACACCAAGACCAAGACTATAATGGTCTTGGTGTTGGTCTTGGTCTTGCACACTTAGTCTTGGTTTTGCTCTTGGTAAGATTGGTATGATATTGGTCTTGGTGTTGGTCTTGCATAGTCAAGTCTTGGTGTTGGTCTTGGTCTTGCTCTAGCTCTTCGTTTTACAATTCAGTCTTGGTATTGTCTGTGATCTTGTAGTAGGTTTAAGCTTTGGGCTGCACAGTCAACTTTTGGTTTTAGTTTTAATCTAGGATTTCGTTTTTTTGCGCAATTCTAGAATTGATGTATCATGCCATAAATTTATAAATAGTTAAAAACTACCTTATCCCCATCTAAATAAATCTTCTCAGCAGTTTGTCTTGTCTGTTTGCTTTTGCTACGTTTATATGAGTGTGTTTATGCTTATAATACATCTCCGATATCTTTTCGTAGGATTATAAAAATAACAATTTTTTCTGCGACTTTGTGTTTCATATATCAATTTATAAGTTTTTGAATTTTCCGTATTATTTCCAATTACACCCATACATTCACAACCACAACACTATTCTTTCTTATATTTTCCTGAGTCTAAGTTAGTTACGTAAGTTACTATACTTCGAGTTTAGAGGTTCGAGCCCCAGTATCATTTGTTTTTCAAATTGATTAATTATCGTTTCTCTTGTTGTTTATTTATCATTAATTTTAGTGCAGATTTTTGATGGAATTTAACGCTAATATGATGAAAAAATTAATCATTAAAAGTACGGATTCATTTTTCACACAGTAATAATATTCTGTTGGGAATAAAATAGATTCAAACATCCATTATCAAAAATAATAGCTACATTATAAATTTGAACTTACAGAATAGTATCAAAAATATATCTACAATATTTAATAGATGACAAATTTGTTCTTAAAACGACTTCATTATTGCCGTTTCGTGCTGAAAAAATATTCAATTGAATTTATACATCTGTAAAAACTTTTGAAATAATAGATTCAAAAAAAAAGACATTCGACAGGATTCGAACCTAGGGATAGAAACTAAGTACGCTTCCTACTCGGCCACTTTGACGCTGGTCTACAAATCAAGACTTAACCTGTATAAAAGCGTTGCTTATTTGTATTTAGGCAGTTTTTCTCTCAAATTCATAATGAGTCATGGTCTTGCATAATGTGGTCTTGGGCTTGGTCTTGTTAACGTACACATGGTCTTGGTGTTGGTCTTGTGAGCATCTTTACAATCTTGGGCTTGGTATCGGTCTTGCATATTCTGCAAGACCAAGACCAAGACTGCAAGACCAAGACTGCAAGAACAAGACCAATTTTGCTCATCACTAATTGTTGTCGTGAAGGCTTCCGCTAATGTCTTAGACTCGGTGTCGACTATGGGAATAGCCTCAGAAAATTTTGAAAGGTCGTCTTGGAATGTAAGGATGTATTTGTTTCCAGAATGAGAAATTGGGAGAGGTCCTACAATATCTAGGTACACTCTTTCGAAAAGTTTGGAGCTAATGCTCGAGATTTTCATTGGAATTTTAGGGTTTCTGGATACTTTGTTCACCTGACAAAGTTTACATTTCCTTCCGTATTTGATAATATCGTCTGACATGCCAGGCCAGTAGAATTTAAAACTTGTTCGATGTCATTAATGTCGGATAAGTATTTAATCGAATCTTGATGGAGTTTGATGTTTATTTGTTTATTAGCGAAGATCTGGGTAAAAGCGTTTTTAATAATTGTTAGATTCTGTGGATCTAAAATTGGGAAGGAGATATTTAATTGATTTAACTGATTTGCTTCTGTGTATGAGCAGATCTCAGTTAAAATCTTTTCGAGGTCTGATCTATCTCTTTGCGATCGACAAGGTAAATTAATTTTTGATATGATTATTTTGGAGTCCTTTTTTGTGAAGAAGTTCAGTTCAGTCTTTAAAAGTGGTGATTTATCTGAAAATTTTAGTTTCGAATCCAACACTCTTTCAAGTTCTGTATCTTGCATTGGCAAGATGAAAAATTTAGGATTCGCATTTTTAGTCAATAGTAATGGGAAATTTGTCTCAGTTATTATGACTGAGGAATTGTTTACAGGTGATACAGTTGGGTTTGGAGTAGTTACACTTGCGTTGGGTGTATTTATATTCGCCTTAGCTCTTGCCTGATTTCTAGTTACCACATTTACGAAGGTGGTTGGTTCTGCAGAATGTTCGGAATTTTCCGGAAATGCTCTACTGAGAGCATCTGCATTTGTGTTGAGCTTACCCGATTTATGGACTATTTTGTAGTCATATTCCTCAAGACGTATTCTCCATCTCATCAGTCTTGAGGAGTGATCTTTCAGATTCATGAGCCATACTAATGGTTTATGGTCAGTTATAATTGTAAACTGTCTGTCATCAACGTATGGTCTGAATTGCTCAACTGCGAACACGGTAGCTAAGATTTCTTTCTCTATAGTTGAGTAACGAGTCTCCGCACCATTGAGAACTCGACTCACATAGGCGATTGGATGATCTCCTTGATCATCAACTTGAGAGAGAACTGCTCCGATGGCGTAGACACTGGCATCAGAGGTGACAAAAAATTCTTTGCCAAAATCGGGATACGATAGAATTGGTGCTGAAATAAGTTTATTGCGTAATTCGCAAAATGCTTCATCACAAATTGCGTCGAACTTGAAAGCGATATCTTTCTTTAAAAGATTTGTAAGTGGTTTAGCTATTTTTGAAAAGTTTAGTATAAAGCGGCGATAGTAGCCGACGAAACCAAGGAAGGCTTTAATATCTTTCTCCTTCTTGGGTCTGGGATAGGACTGAACTGACTTGATCTTTGCAGGGTCTGGTTTGAATTCATTTTCTGTAATTATGTGCCCTAAATACATAATTTCCTTTGTTAGGAAATGGCACTTGTCAGGTTAAAGTTTGAGGTTGAAATCACGAAGGCGGAAAAATACTGCTGTGAGTCTAGTGTTGTGTCCTCTAAGATTGTGTCCTCTAAGATCTAGTGTTGTGTCCTCTAAGGTGTGCTAAAGGCAGTTTTCTCCCTGTCCTTCGAGTCTATTTTTATCTGGTGAAGTCCACTGGCTAAGTCGAGTGTGGTAAAATATTTCAACTTCCCCAACTGGTCTAATATATCAGTGATATTAGGCAGTGGGTACGCATCTCCAATAGTAATGTCGTTAATACGACGAAAGTCTACCACCACTCGCCACTTTTTGTTTCCATTCTCATCTGGTTTTTTGGGAACCAGTAGAAGTGGAGAATTCCAGGGACTATGGGAAGGTGTGATGATGTCCGACTCAAACATTTCTTGTATTTGCCTATATATTTCAGTTCGGTTTGCTTCAGGAAGTCTATAAGGCTTGGTATAAATTGGCGGTTTGTCTTGGAGTGTCTCGATTTTGTGGGTAATCGCATCTGTATATGAAAGGAAATCTCCTTCTATGAAGAAGAGATCGTTGAATTCCCTACAGATGTTGCGAATACTCTCAGATTCCTCCGAATTGCAGTGATCCAATTTGATATGGTTTTGCAGTTTCATTATTCTGCCCTTAATTGGATCTCTGTCAGAGTCTGTGGAGATGACCACAAAGTCGTCCAAGCCTTGATAAACTGGATTCACCTCGTAAGGGCCCAGATCAGCATCCTCTTCATTTGTTTTAAGGATTAGGATTTTTGCCATACCATTGACTGGTTCGACGATCGAGTTTGCAAGAAATAAACCTGGCCTTATTTCCTTCTTAAAACAGACCGATTGATGTTCATTAGAAGGAGTTGGAATTTAAATAATGAACTGCGATCGAGCCGGAATCTTAATTTAATTTAATTTATCCGATTCTTTCGGATTTTTAATAGAAGGAGATATGATTCCAACTTTTGTGGAATTTGGAAGGAGTTATTCGATGATTCCGACTCGATAGAGTTTGAAGGAGATAGAACTTTATTGAAATTCTTTGCATTCTTTTCTGATTTATTTCTGGAATTCACGTTTTGTGAATTTATTGATGAAGGAGATAGAATTTTACTAGATGCAGCCTTTTGTGACTCTGTAGATGAAGATATACTTTTACGTTCTTGCTTCATATCTTGTGAAGCTTTGGATGGAGATAGAATTTTATTTAATTCTGCCTCTTTTGTGGCTATAGATGGAGATAGATTTTTACCTTTATGCTTCATTTCTTGTGAAGCATTTCCTGGCGATCGATTTGCATTGCTTTTCGAAACAATTGATGGAGATATGTTATTATTGCTTTGTGAAGCAATTGATAAAGTTGAATTTTTATAATTTTTACTATTGGAGAATGTTATCTCCGTATACAGTAAACTTTTAGTATGAGACCTCTTTTCTGGGTCTTCGCTTTTTAAATATACATATGGATAATTTGAATAGTAATCCTCATATGGATAAAATTCATTTGAATCATTAATTTCTAAAGAAATGTATTTATTTTTATAATTGATACTAGCATTGTATCGAGATAAAAAGTCATGACCAAGCAGGCCATCGTATGAGAGGATGGAGTTATTTCCCACTATTTGAAATGGGTGTTCTAGGATGGAGTTATTATTATTCGAAGATTCTAAATTCAATTTAGCAAAGATGAGCCCTTCCGTAGAAGTGGACTCTGTAAACAAAGTATTTATATTGCAGACAGCATCTCTGTAGCAGATGCTATCTGGCTTCAATAGATGGACTTTAATTAAGCTGTCTCTGCTCCAGTATCAATTAAAAATATAAGTTTTGGAGCAGAGCAGATATCGACAGGCAAAGAGAGAGTTAAAGAAGTTTTATTTATTTGGATGGGGATACGTATTAATTTTTTGCTGTGTAGCTTTTTGTCGATATTGTTTCGGGATTGCGATGAACTTGCCTGCATGCCGATGGATTTCCATTAGTTTTCCTTCTTGGTGATGGAGATCTAGCCGAGATATTGGCATTGTTGTATCTCGGAGGTGGGGTTCGACTTTCTCGGAATACTGGCCGCTGCCAGTTCCTGTTTTGAGGCTGTCTGTCAGCCGTGTTCGTTGGTGGAGTATTGTTCACCTTCTGGAAATTATTTTGATTTCCCTGATTGTTGCCAGAACGATTGTTGTTCGCCGCTCTTGTCCGACATTCTTCGATAGAATGTCCCATCCGATGACAATATCGATATGAAAGCGCTTGCGTCGGAGATGTAAATGTAACCCTATTGAAATCTGCAGGGCGTTGTGTGATTGGGCATTTTGATGCTAAATGCCCCAGTCTATTACATTTGAAGCAGCGAAGACTTGAATTTATTGCTTGCGCAAATGGAGTTTGATTTACTTTGTTTTGTACTTGGGAAACAAGTTGTTTCTGCTCTAAGCATGATGCATGCTCCAAGATGTGTGATTTTAATACAGAAAAGGATTTTTCGGAATGCACTTTGGCTAAAGTCTGTAGTTGTGGATTGGATAATCCATCCTCTATAGCTCTTGCAGCCTGACTCTCATTATCTTTTAATAAAGATCTGAGGAGTATTTTGTCCGTTGTATATGAGTGTGTAGCCTCATTTAGCTTTGACAGTGTTACATTTAATCTTTGGAGGAAATCTTTTGTACTTTCCTCCTTTGTTTGTCTCGAATTGCTTAACTGAGTCTGCAAGGAAGATCTAGAGGTTTTGACTTCGAAGGTTTGAGTCAACAGAGGTTTTAATTCAGACCAATCTGATATTTGGTTGTACCTGAATACATCATACGCTTCGGTGGATGGTTTACTCCTTATTAAGCTAAGGAGGGAGTGCTTTTCGTTCGCCGTCGATGCCGTCGCGTATATATCATCACAACTTGAAATAAATTTGTGGAGATCCTTAGAGTTTCCAGCAAAACTAGGAATTAACGATCTAGTTTCTGCTAGAAAGAGGGTAGATTGGTCTCTAAAGGAGACATTATGATGATGGTCTGCGAAGTTCTGTGTATTATTCGATACGTTTTGCATTCGAGAGTCGATTTGCGCTTGAAGCGCAATTATCGTGTCTGTGTATGATGTTTCTACCTCCGCGTAAACATCATTTTTGAAATAGTCATGCTCTAAATCATTAGCGCCGGTACATGAAATTATTTCACTATGCGTGGCCTCAAAATCATCCCAATATTTGTGTAATGAATTGATCTTTTGCGTCAGATATGTCTGTGATCCATTGTATAATTCGTGATATAGACTTTTGCCTATGATCCTGCAGTCTGAACCGTACTGTATTTGACTGATCTTTGTCTGTATTGGCTTGGGTGTCAGCTGCAGATGTTTTCTGCGAAGTCTTGGGGGGTGGAATATAAAATGGGTTATTTGTGCGTTCTGTGTGGATTGATATGGACTTCAGCCTATCAGATAGATTTACTTTGGTAAGATTATACCAGTCCTCCGTCTTGTCATAGCATGACTGTTTGAAATAGTCATGAGATTCATCAAAATCTTCATGGTCTTGAATCAGGGTTTCAATCTTTTCAAATGAAACCCACAATTCTTCCAAGTTTTGGAGTTTCTCAGAAGTAAAATCTGCAGTCCTTTTGCCTTTATTGGCTCTATGATAACGGGACAGATTTTTTCTAATTTCTGCAGTTTTTGGGACTTGCGACAAGCAAAGCTCGTCGAAAGATTTGTTTTTTTCAGTCATGTTTCGTATCGTGAAGTAAAAGTGGGAGTATTTGATCGAAATTAGGAAGAGATTTATAAAATTATCAGCAGGTTGATATATAATTATATATATATAGTATATATTTAAATATGGAAGCGTAAGTGAGTGAAAGAATAACAAAAAAAAAGGTTAATCAAATCAATTCAAATTAAGGTTCATCAAACTAAATAAGAATCAGTTCAGATAAAAGTTGTCTGTGTTAAATTTCCGAATGTTGGCACGATTAAATTGATTATTCTGCCAATCGATATCTTTCTCCTGAACGGTAGGCTCACAAAGTCCTATTGCAGGGGATCAAAATTTGATTTTTGTCGAAGTCCTCTGACCAACAAGCCCACTAAGTCTTGCCGCAGAGATCGCTTCTAGGAAGAGGGGGTTTCAATTTTTCTGTGTTGAATTTAATTTAAAAACTTTTGGGAAATTGATGGAGATTGAAAATAATTACTCTTCATTCCCTGCTCACACATACGCATATGAAAATATGTATTGTAAACAATTCGACAAATGCAAATACGTATGTTGTTTGGGGAAATAGAAAGAAAATGAGAAATTGTTCGTAAAACTTTGGAAAGGAATTTGGAAATTAGCTTTTATAAATACGGCAGTTTGTAGAATAATTGAGGAATAGGAATGGGATTTATTTCCAGATTCACTTTTAATCAAAAATCTCTGTTGTATATTCTCAAGTATTGGTAAATAGGAAAATATATACGTTGCATTATAAATAATTATAAAATATATACATACATATGGAGTAAAAATATGAAAAGAGAAGCAGGTTTTCACGCTACCTTTAATTTTATCCACAATTATTGTTAGGGTTGTTTGTATAATGGATATTTTTTTACTGATGATGCTAGCTGAGTATTCAGGCCGGCAGTTCCATGTAGTTGAAAGCGTTTATTAAACGTCTTGTTTGAGGCAGGGATGAAGCCTCGCAAGAGTCCCCCGTTGAGCGGTATGGCGCTTAAACTTATTTATCCTCTAAGTACTCTTTAGAGTACCCGGGCTCTGGTTTTTTTTAATATTTTTTTTAGGTATTATTTTATTATTTTTTATTGATTTTTTTTTTTTTTTTTTATTATTGATTGGCACTGATTTTTTTTGTAGGTTCCGCTGCCACCAATTTGTTGTGTACTGTGTGCCGTGCTCGTAGAGAGTACACAGTTTTTGTAGGAAAGAAATAAATTCTTTTTGTTTAATCTCTATTTATTCAAACTTTAAATTATTTTTTTTCAATACAAAATCTTTTATTTCACTTTATTGTATCTTTCACTTATATTTTCGACACAAAATCTTTTGCTCTATTTGTATTTCACTTTATTCTATCTTTCACTTATATTTTCGATACAAAATCTTTTGCTCTATTTGTGTTTCACTTTATTCTATCCTTTACTATTATTTTCGATATAAAATCTTTTGCTCTATTAGTATTTCACTTTATTCTATCTTTCACTTATATTTTCGATACAAAACCTTTTGCTCTATTTGTATTTCACTTTATTCTATCCTTTACTATTATTTTCGATACAAAATCTTTTGCTCTATTTGTATTTCACTTTATTCCATACCGATCTCCACTTGGCGGATATTCAAAAACAACTCCCCGAGGTTTGGGCAAATTGCACCCAGGTACCCACGGTATCTTCAAGAAGCTTTTTTGTTATTTTTATTGTTTTCTCACGAAGTTGAAAAAACGTACGTGACAAAATGCAAAAGTTCTTTGATGCGAGCTATATGCATCAATGCAAAACTGTAATCCGATATGCACTTGTGCGCCCGTCTTGAAATATTAATTTTAAGAGTGCGCGAATAATTTTGATAATTGTATGTATGTATGTACATACAATTAGATAGGATTAAGTAGTTAATGTACGTATGTACATAGTACATACGGAAAAAAAGTAAGAAGACACTGTATGTAGGTAAGTGTGCATATCGTGTGAGTGAAATTTGTGCCTGATAACAAAATGCAATTTATGCTAAATTGCATTTTGTTATACTGTGGGAATGCATTTCTAAATGCATTTTAAATTTTGATTGAAATTTTAAAATGAAATAATTTTTCAGGGTCAATTAATGGTACATCAATATATCGTATTGGACGATGTATTGATGTATCGGTATTATGGTTGTGATTCGGGGCAAAGGTACCTGAGTCACAACAGCCAGATGTCTGGTAATTTGATACTGCCAATTAAATTAAACAATGTTTTTGTTTTGCATCTAGGAGTGTGTATTGAAAAGTCATAAGTTTTATGAAAAATTGTTTTTTATTAACATTTATTCGCATCATTAAATCTTAAATTATAAATGTTTTCTCTGTGCTGCATATCCAAAATTGGCAACAATATATCTGAAGTTCTATTAATCCTATTTTGGAAGCAAAAGTGATCCAGAGCATATGTCTCACATGGTCCTTTTTTGGGTTCATAATCAATCGTATAAACTTGTGGAGCAGCAGTACTAAACTTGACCTTCATTATCACGACTAATTAAAAAAACTATTTTCACATTATTCCCTTTTTAATATTCAACGGTTATAATAAATAATTGGATACAGATTAATATGATCCTGAATAAATTCAATTTTATATGATCGCTCGATTGGTCCTCTGTTAGTCACCGAGAAATCTCCCTGGGTATTTATTTTACTCAAAGTATCGTCCAGTAGTTGTTCTATGGGAGTTCTGGACCACTTTTTAAGCCTCCAGGATATCGCCACAGATGGCGCCACCGTCGCTAGGTGGTGTGAGTCCATACTAACGCAGGTTTGTGCCTCGGCTGTATTGGTTTGTGTCTTGGCTGCATTGGTTTGTGTAGTGGACACACCATTGTGCCTTGGATGCACCATTAAGTCTCGACTGTGCCCTAGCGGGATTAATCGGTACTACTAGCCTGCTCTGGGATGTGTCATTTGGTTTTGACTGCACCCTAGCGGCATTAGCTGGCACTACCAGCATGCTCCGGTACTACGGTTTTCTTGGATAGATATGTGGTGCACCTAAATATAGGTTTTTGGTTTTGAACTAATATTAGTAATAATTAAAGTTAACGCTAGGAAATTTCTGTTCATGCCAATGGATTCTAGTTGGTTGGGGTGGTGGTATTAGGGGGAACGAAATTTTGATCAGAAATCCTATACGGGCTCTGGTTTTCGAGATATTAGCGATTTTACCTTTTCAGATATAGTTAATATTATTAATAATTCAAGCTACCTAGGATAGTTTTGTTCATGTCAATAGATTCTAGAAGGTGTCAGAGGGGCTGGGGTTATAGGGGGAACGAAATTTTCATCAGAAATCCTTTACGGGCTTTGGTTTTCTAGATAATAGCGATTTTACCTTTTTAGATATAGTTAATATTAGTAATAATTCAAGTTTTTTTTTTGCTCATGGGGGTGTTGCGTCTAAATGTAGGCTTTTTATTATGATTGTTTTTGAGCGCCTAAATGTAGGCTTTTGGTTTTGAACTAAAATTAGTAATAATTAAAGTTAATAGTAGGAAATTTTTGTTCATGCCAATGGATTCTAGATGGAGGGTTTGTGAGGGGGTATTATAGTATAGGATAAGGAGGGGGCAATGAAATTATCATCAGAAATCCTCTACTGGCTCGAGATATTAGCGTATTAATAATTCAAGTTATTTTTGCTCATGGAAGTGGATTCTTGGCGGTGTGGCGTGGGAGTTTTCATCATAAATCCTCTACGGGCTCTGGTTTTCAAGATATTAGCGTGATCCGTTTGGGCGCAAACTCCATTTCTTGATTACGGTACCCTAGTGGCCTTAACCGGAACTACCAGCAAGCCTTGGTTTTGCTGTTTTATGTTATTAGCGGGAGAGTTCTAGATATCGACATGACGTTATCATGGTTTTGCTGCACCTAAATAAGTTTTCTTAGCTGGGAAGTTGTAGATATCATCATCATTCGAATTTCACAACATGTATCACCTTGACTTGATGTTTTCTTAGCAAATTATTATTATTGGGTTTAGGGGGTGCGTGTATTGAAAAGTCGCACTTGCTCTTCGAGTGCAAGCACCGTTTCTTGAGTAAGCTTCCCTAGCGGCATTAGTCGGTGCTACATATGTTGTTCATCTCGAGAAAGTAAGATTCCCTAGCGGCTTTAGCCGGTACTACCAGCCTGCCTTGGTTTTTGCTGTTTTCTGTTTGATGATTTATTAGCAGGGAGGTTGTAGATATAAGCATGACATCATCTTGGCCCGATATTTTCTTAACAAATTATTGTCATTATTATTATTGGGTCTTGGGGGTGCGTGTATTGCTCCTTCGAGTGCAAACACCATTTCATGAGCAAGGTCCCCCAGTGGGATTAGTCGGTACTACATATGTTGTCACCTTGGGCTTGGTGGTATACGAGATTACTTTCAGCACTCTCCAGGATAGGGAAATAGCATAGGATTGCGATTTTATTTCTGGAGTTCGCTTATTTTTTTCATTTCGAGTTTTGGGGATACGAGATCACTTTGGGGATACGAAATCACTTTCAGCACTCTCCAGCATAGGAAAATAGCATACGTTTTCGATTTTATTTCTGGAGTTCACTTATTGTTCATCTCGGAGATCGTAGCTATGAATATTATAAACAAGAGTGATCATGCTATGATATTCGGTATCTAAAAATAGATCACGGTTGGTTAGAATGTTACGAAATATGAAGTAATAGAAATTAAATTTTCGATGTGGGTGTGTGTTTGTGTGTGCGCGCGCGCGTGTGTGTGTGTGTGTGTGTGTGTGAGTGTGTGAGTGTGTTGAAAAGTCGCTATGGTTTTCGAGATATTACCGATCTTACCTTTTCGGGTATAATTAGTAGTAGTAATAATTCAAGTTAACCCTATGATATTTTTTTTCATGCCTAGAGTATTTGTACTAAGGGGTAAAATTTTCATCAGAAATTCTCTACGGGCTATGGTTCAATATATAAGCGATCTTACCTCCTCAGGTGTAATTAATATTAGTAGCTAAAAAAAAAAACGAAAAAACAACAACAACTAAAACCTAAGTTGTGGATTAAAGATTTGCTGATATTTATCTGTAGGTATCTTTTATAAACAAGATTGCACCATGTAATCATATATCTAAAAATAGATCAGGCGAAGCTAATTTCTTTAGCAGAAAACAACAACAACTGATATTAATCTGTAGGATGTGATGTCGTAGATGAGTAGTGGAAGTTATAATTGAAAATGTCTTTTGCTGAAAAAAAAACAACAACAACTATAACGTAAGTTGTGGATTAAAAATCTTTTATAAACAAGAGTGATCATGGTATGATATTCGATATCTAAAAATAGATCACGGCTGCTTGGGATGTTAAGAAATATGAAGTAATAGAAATTAAATTTTCGATGTAGGTGTGTGTGTGTGTATTGAAAAGTCTTAGGTTTTATGAAAAATAGTTTTTTATTTTAAATAAAATTTCTTTTTGGGGGTGATAAATTTAAAGCTTTGATGAGCTATGAAATCAATTTGGGATGATACTAATATAGTATGATATCTTGACTTATATGAGTAGTTTCAGTTGTATGGGTACAGTAAAAGACCTTTCATAAAATTTTGGGTGCTAAGGTGTAATGGTATGACCGGTGTTGCCCACACGAAATCTTTCTAGAGGAACTTGTTAGCCTAGCCTGAAAGTGGTTTGAGCAGCCACATCTGAAAAAATTACATATTATAATTTGCTTGAGAGTGGGTTAATTAAAAGCATTAAGGAGCTATCATATTAATGTAGGATGATATGCCGACTTAGATGAGCAATATAAACTAGTAAAAAAATTTCGGTGACCAGGTGTAATGAGCTTGTAATATAATATAACTTCTTGCGTAAACAAATACATTCAAATAAAATAAATAAATCGATTTATGTTGTTTTTGTGTCTAGGGCTGGTGAGCACAGGAAGGTAGCAGAGTTATTTATCCTGATATCACAGTTCACATGAAGCTGATAAGAAAATGATAATTTTATCTTCATATACTATAAGATTGAGCATATATTTTCTAACCATTACGTTGAGTGTGGGTTTAATTAAAAGTTTTGATGAAAGAATGTGGTGTTATGATGTTAATGTAGTAAGATATGTTGTCTTAGATGAGTAGTGGAAGTTATCAGCAATATCGCTTCATATTTATCTCTCTAAAGCATTATCCGAATGAATAGTGTTGTACGAAGGAAGAAAAAACAGATAAATCTTCAAGCCTATTGGATGAATAAACGAGCTTTTTCGTTTATTTATAATTATTACATTTATTTTCTCAATAAAATTCAAATACAAATTTCGGTGATTACTTCCTTCACAATCTATTTCCAAATTAATTAGTATTTTTTCTCTTGTTTTTGCTTGACATCCCTTCGCCCTGGTTCCTAAGTTTTTTCTTTCTTGAACGAATTGAGTTATATCAATGCCGTCACTGTACCGACCTGTACCTTAAGGTTATTAATTATATTATTTCTAGGTTACATGTTGATAGGCATGGGAGACTGCAATTCATGTTAATTTATATTTAGGTTTATCAGATAATTTAAGTTAAATGTTTTTAAGTCTTAAACATACCGCCCGCCTTGCAAAATGTTTGCAACTTTCAATTATTGTCCGTATTTGAAACGATTGGCAAAGGACATATTTTAGTAACACTTCTTTTAAATTGGCCAAGCATTGATTTTAACATGACCACTCGTATCTTACCATCATCGCCCGGAAACACTTCGATTACCCGCGCGAGTATCCACTTCATGGGTGGCAAATTATCGTCTTCTATCAACACGAGGCTTCCCACTGCAACGTTGGGTTTTGATTGGTTCCACTTATTACGGCACTGCAATTGATTAAGATATGAATTGGACCATCTTTTCCAAAATGTTTGTTGAATGCGTTGTAGTATCTGCCATCGATTGAGCTGATTGAGATGCAACTTCTCCAAATTAGGTTCGACGAAAGCTGACAATGGTTGCCCAATCAAAAAATGACCCGGTGTGAGAGCCTGAATATCATTTGTGTCAGACGACATTGGTTGAATTGGTCTGGAGTTCAAGATTGCTTCAATCTGTACTACGACAGTATGGAGTTCTTCGTATGTCAGTGAATTCCCTTGTGTAGCTCGACGTAAATGGTATTTTGCTGATTTCACTCCGGCTTCCCAAAGGCCTCCGAAGTGTGGTGAACGAGGAGGAATGAAGTGGAAATTCATATTATCTTTACTGCATAACTCAATAATATGAGATCTCTGTTCGTCAGCGAAGAACATCTGGTATAACTCCTTTAATTCCCTCTGAGCTCCAATAAAGTTTGTTGCATTGTCACAATACAGGTTCGCGCAGAGGCCTCTTCTGCCGACAAATCTCTTAAGAGCAGCAACGAATGCATTTGATGACATATCGCTGGCGAGTTCCAGGTGAATTGCCTTCGTCGCAAAGCATATAAAAATCGCTATATATGTCTTGACAGGACACCGTCCTCTGACCTTAAAATGGGTGAATGCTGGTCCGCAAAAATCTACTCCTGAATTAATAAATGGGCGTGCTGGCTGTACTCTTTCTGGTGGTAGATCACCCATAAGTTGAGTTATGTCCTTGGGCTTAGCCATAAAACACCTGATGCACGAATGCACTATTCGCTTTGCAATGTTGAGACCATTTAAAGACCAAAAAGCTGTCTAGTGATGTACAAAAGACCCTGCGGCCCTGCATGCATGTGTTTTGTGTGCAAATAGGTCATCAGACTATGTGTAAAAGGATGTAATGCTGGCAGTAACATTGGATGCTTTGCATCATAGGCTAACTCTGAGTTTTTTAACCGACCACCTACTCTGATGATGTTGTCGGAGTTGAGAAATGGGCATAAATTGCGTAAGTGACTCTTTGTCCCAATTTCTTCGTGACAGTTAAGATTGTCGTAATCTTGTTTAAAGGACTTCCTCTGAATTATGTGAATGATTATTTTTAAAGCCCATTCGCGCTCATTTGCTTGTAGGACACCATATTTTCTTTGTGGTGCTGGTACGCGTGTGTTTTTAATAAATCTACCAATGAAGGAGAATACACCTTGCAATTTCTGGAACGAGTTTATAAACTTTGATGATTCCACAATATCTACCTCTTCTGCAACAGTGAGTACAATCTGTTGCTTTCGTCTTTCAGGTACCGAGTTATGTTGCTGAGAGTCTAACGGGCAGTTCCACATTTCTTTTCTATCTAGTAAGAATGACGGACCACTTAGCCATAAATTGGATTTGACGATTTGAGGGAACATTCCACGTGATAGCAGGTCTGCGGGGTTAAGGCTAGTATCCACATGCCTCCACAACTGGATATTAGTTAGTTCCTGAATGTTAGCAACTCTGTTTGCAACAAATGTTGACCAATTAGATGAACATTCTGCCAACCACGAGAGAACTATTGTAGAATCTGTCCAGTAGAAAATTGATTGTATTTTAATACTTAAGGCTCCTTTTACACGATCTACCAATTGAGCCATCAGTTGTGCTGCACATAACTCTAATCGTGGTATGGTGATATGTTTTATAGGTGCGACTCGTGATTTTGCGCAAAGTAGATTAGTCCATACATTTCCAATGGAATCGCAGTATCGTAGGTAAATGCAAGAGCCGTACGCCTTCTCACTTGCATCTGAGAATGCATGTAATTGTACTTGGGTGAATTTGTCCAAATTGCATAAACGTCGTGGCGCGCTAAACGTCTCTAATATTTCTAACCGAGTGCGATATCTTATCCAAGCTGTGTGATAGTCCATCGGTAATGATTCATCCCAATTTATCTGCAATTTCCATAACTGCTGCAAGAAGATTTTTCCTAGGACCACTACAGGATTAATGAGACCTAACGGATCAAACAACTCTGCTATGTCTGAGATAACCGTCCGTTTTGTACATTTAGTCAGTTTGTTACTGATATTTATTTTGAATTTAAAATGATTTGACTGCGGATGCCAAATTAATCCCAGAGTTTCCTTGTTGTCAGTTGGAATGTTAGCGAGAAACTCGTTACTGTTGGAGCTCCACTTTTTCAATTCAAATCCTCCCTTTTGAAGCACTGCTTCCACCTGATTTCGCATGTCCTTAACTTCAGCAAGGGAATCTCCACCTGAGATGAGATCATCCACATAAAAGTCTCTTTGGATTGCCTGAGAATCTATTGGATAATCTTGTATCTCATCTATCGCTAACTGAAGGAGCGATCTTGTTGAGAGGAATGGAGCAGCTGCCGTACCATATGTGACCGTTTTCAGTCGATAGAACCTTAAAGATTCCTGTGGATTTTCTCGCCAAATGATATTTTGATACACTTGATCTTGATGATGTATTAGTATCTGGCGATACATTTTTGAAATATCAGCTGAGATAGCAATACGATGTGTCCTAAATCGAAGAATTATGGAAAAAATATCTTGTTGTACAACAGGTCCAACCATCATCAGGTCGTTAAGAGAATAATTGCTAGTTGATTTTGCTGACGCATCAAATACCACCCGTAGCCTTGTACTTGAACTCTCGGGCTTAATTACGCAGTGATGGGGAAGAAAATACTTGGATGATTGAAACTCCGATTCGCTCATTTCTTGCATATGATCAAGTTGGGCATATTCTTGGACAAAGTTAGAGTATTGTTCCAGTAGGGCTGGAGTTTTATGTAATTTGCGTTCCAAATTGATAAATCGCCTGGTTGCTATATCAAAAGTATCACCTAAACAGTAAGGACTTTTGCGAAAGGGAATCCTCACTATGAATCGGCCTGAAGATTCACGTTGGTAGTTTTAAGGTAATGTTCTTCACACAATAGTTCCTCCCTTGTTTGACTGGGCACTGTGTTTGGGAGATTCTCTATCTCCCAGAAATTTTTTAAAATTTCACCAAGGGATTCATCTATTGTTGTCTTGTCTGTAGTTACATGACACGAGTGATGCATAGCATGTTCCAACAATGTCTTTCCAGACACTATCCATCCTAGAACTGACTTTTGTAGTATCGGTAGCTGAGGCGATATCATAATTTGACCTACTTGAAGGAGTTGGAAATGAAGTTCAGCTCCGATGAGCACATCGACTCGATGAGGTTTGTGAAACTCAGGATCAGCAAGCCTTATATTATTTGGTATGTTCCAAGCCTTGGTATCAATAAATGCTGTGGGTTGAATGCTTGTAATATGCGGTAATATAATAACATCAAGCTCAGCTGCAAAATTGTTTAACCGTGATTTCAACATGATGCTTGTCTGATATTTGCATTCGAGAGAATTATTTCCGCCTATGCCAGCTACAAATGAGGAAATTCGCTTCCTTCTTAGCCCTAACTGTTGCACCAGTCTTTCGGAAACGAAATTTAATTGTGATGCTGAGTCTAGAATAGCTCTGCATATAAAATTGTTACTCTGTTTATCAATAATATGCACCATAGCTGTTGGCATGAATGTGTATGGCACCTTTGAAGTTACTGGATGTGTGATATGTAAGGTAGTTTGATTACTCGAAACTGAACGTTGCTGTCTTTGGAGCGTCAGATCTGTTGTTTCTCTTATGCTGGCATTATGTAAAAATCCATGGTGCCTTTCTCCACATGCTTGACAAGAGTATACGGAGTTACAATCAGTGTTCTCATGTGTACGCAAACAGTTCTCACATAACTTTAATGATCTCACGCTATTTAATCGATCTGATGGTGACATTTGACGGAACACTTCACATTTATAGATGAGGTGGTCACCTTTCCCACACACAGGACATTTCCTTTGCTTAGAAATAACCAGCGACATTTTCCTCGAATTTTGGGAAAATTTTGAAATAGTCATATTACTGTTTGAACCTCCTGTCTGAGCTCTTCTTGTCGCCTCTATTTTATCGCATGACCTTTCAAGAAAGGTGAGGACTTCTGAAGTGTTGGTAGTCTGGCTTCTGGAGCTTTATCTTCCCATGAAGATCGTAAGTTTGCGTCTAGCTTGCTAAGAATTAAGTGAACAAGTACGTCATCCCAATGACGAGCTGGCCGCTCTAGCGCTTCTAACGCTCGCAATTGAACCTTTGTATTGTCCACAAAGTATTGAATGTTCTCAGGCTTATTGGTGCTTATTGGTTTCATGTTCATGAGACTATCCAGATGAGCTTGACAAATAGCTTTCTTGTTTCCATATTTGGCTACTAAGAGATCAACAGCCGTTCTATAATTGTTAGCATTTATCTCCAATGATGCAATCTGTGCAGCAGCTGCCCCTGTCAAAGTTGATTTTAGATATTGAAACCTTTGTAAGTCGTTAAGCGAATTTTCACTGTGAATAAGAATTTTAAAGGTCTCAAAGTAACTAGTCCATTTTGCAATGTCTCCGTTAAACGATGGTAATATTATTTTTGGTAAACGGACATTACTGCGTGTCTCCACAGACCGCTCACCTGTAGGAGGAGTAGGTTCTTTATGTTTCCGAATGAGAGTTTCAAGCTGCGGTTGGAGAGCGAAATATAATTCTTCATATGACGCTCGTTGTGATCCCTGAATCTCTGTTTCATCCAGCTGTTCAATAGCTTCTTGCACCTCCAAAAATTGTGTCATTTGTCTTTCCATGAACTCTAATCGCAACTCCAACGCAGGCAGGGAACATTTGAATCTTCCCTTTGAACGTACTCCTTTGCTCTTTCCTGCTGATCTATTAGTACAGCCCGCTGTATCTTTAATTGATCCAATTTCTTCATGATAGATAATCAATTACCAAATTTCAGCCAATAGCACTTTATGACTATGTTTCTATTCAAATGGTCTTTATGATTGACAACTGTGTGGTTTTATTTGATTGTTAGCTTGGGGATAGTTTATAATATTGTATTTGCGAACTAATAAATGCATATATGCATATATGTTTATGTTTTATTATAATAAATGCTAAAAGCAATATATTTTTTAGATTATTGATGTTGGTACTAACTAATTAAATTGCATGCCTGTAACTTTATTTACTGAAACTCACCCGGGTATGGTCGGTACAGTAGGCAACTAGTTTGGTTAGAGTTGGAATGCTGCTGTCTACTTTGTCACTATAGCAGCCAATGAGAATCGGCGATGGTCTCGGATGACAATCGGTCTTGATTGCTTCTCAACCAGATGTCTAACCGCTGACCGACTTTGCGTGCTTGAACTGTTACGGCAATTGTATGTATGCTGTATCCAAATTCATGAAGTGCTGGTCATGTGTCGTCAACGAATGTTTCCAGTTCTGCAAATCTTTTTTGCCCTGCAAATACCTTGAATGAATGGCGGATTTTGCTATTTAAAAACTGGTAAGTCTCCTTGCATGGATGAAAATTATTATACACAGCCGCTGACAGCAAATAATAGCCTGAATGAATGGCGGTTCTGCTTGCTAACCGATGACAAATGTTTTATTGTCTGATGCCCACGCTCCTTTGAACTTTGTTTGAGATGATGTGCTGATAGAATCCCCGTAATGGAATCCGACTTCGAAGGACCAATGAATGAATAAACGAGCTTTTTCGTTTATTTATAATTATTACATTTATTTTCTCAATAAAATTCAAATACAAATTTCGGTGATTACTTCCTTCACAATCTATTTCCAAATTAATTAGTATTTTTTCTCTTGTTTTTGCTTGACATCCCTTCGCCCTGGTTCCTAAGTTTTTTCTTTCTTCAACGAATTGAGTTATATCAATGCCGTCACTGTACCGACCTGTACCTTAAGGTTATTAATTATATTATTTCTAGGTTACATGTTGATAGGCATGGGAGACTGCAATTCATGTTAATTTATATTTAGGTTTATCAGATAATTTATGTTAAATGTTTTTAAGTCTTAAACACCTATAGTGAAGACCGTGGTGGAGTTTGAGAGTGGGTACTGTAAGTTGTGTGTATATTAATTGTGTTGTATATTAGTGTAGTAGGATATGAAAGCTGATATGAAAGCTTATATTTACAATAATTCCAGCTCTAATTCTGTCTGTGAATACTGATCTTATTTCCTCCCAATTTACAAAATCACTTTTTCTTACACGCTGATTTATTTCTCCACCTCGACAGGTGGCTTTCAATAACACACTCGGCGATTTGGTCTGTCCAATACAGCTCCCCATATGCCGTTTTGTACCACTCTTTTCACTAGAAAAACTTTCATTTATTAGCGCGGTTGACACTTTTTATTTGACCTATCGCTGAGGCTCCCAAAACTGACTGATGCCTCCTATCATCTTACATTAATATCTACTACCGGTTTCTTTCACCAAAACCTTAAATTGAAGCCATTCTCAACCCAATTCTTTCTTGTTTTTTTACCACCCCAATATCTTTCATGTGGTCTATTTTTAGATAACGAATTTCATAACATGCTGCAATGATCACGATTTCCACTGCTCATACTCAAAACAAGTATTAACATGTTCTTGACATCGACTCAACGTTGTTATGAATATATTTAAGCCTTGGTAAGAAAGCCGTGAAGCTATTTTGCTACAATCAAATAAACACATATGCCAGTGCATACTAGGGCATAGCATACATCGATTTAATCCCCATATCACCCATGAAAGTTTTTCATTTACACTACACAACATTACATTAATTCATCTCAGTGTTGCATACCTACATGTTCACAGCTGGCAAGTATATGACGAAGTCCCGAGTGAGATGGTTTCAAACTATGGTGTTCACTAAACCTTCCTAATGTTTTAGAGCAAGACAGATGATAAGAAATAACATCGGATTTTGCTACCGAACTTTCATAGCCTAACACAGAAAAGGATCATGGGAGACATTTGATCTGGATCGCTTTTTGGATATGAAACACAGAGAAAAAAGTTTGAAACTTAAGATATAAAAAAAAATGAATTTGATGTAAATAAATATTGTGGGAAAAATTGATTTGCTATATATTATTTACAGTTGTTGTTGTTTTTCAGTAAAGGAATTGGGAATCTTACATATTTATTTCACTACTCATCTACAACATATTCCACATATTACTCACAGCTCTCAAGTACTCATCTAAGACAACATAGTATACTATATTAATATCATAACTCCACCTTCTTTCACCAAAACTTTTAATTTAATCCACTCCCAACCTAATACTTTCATGGCAAGATTTAAAGATGAATAAATAATACTTCTATATCCTACTAGACTTATATCATTCCAAATACACACTCTCAACATCGCGGTCTTCACTATTGAACTTGAAGCATTATCAACTTTTTAACATTTTGCCGACCTTCCTGATACATATACGACACCATTTCGAGGAGATAAATACCAAATACCATCCATCAAAACTTTTAACTTAATACATATCTTACAGTACCTACTCGCAACCCCTCACCACGATCTTCACTATGGACTTGTGCAGAATTATCAACTATTTCTTCCTTCATACTCCACCATTCAGGTGACACTTTAGAGGAGATATATATCCAGCGAGATTGCTGATTAGGATTTTACTG
This sequence comes from Dioctria rufipes, assembly GCA_963924295.1. Taxonomy (NCBI): domain Eukaryota; kingdom Metazoa; phylum Arthropoda; class Insecta; order Diptera; family Asilidae; genus Dioctria; species Dioctria rufipes. Next base: position 129,694,121 of record OZ002741.1, on the reverse strand, counting down.
CTTATTCATAACTCCCATACAACTTCCACTACTCACCTCAAGCAAGATATCATACCACATTAATATCATAACACAGCGTTCTCCTATCAAAGCTTTTAATTTAACCCACTCTCAACTTAATGGTGAGTAAACAATTTACCTGCCCCAATAGTATGAAGATAAAATTATCATATTCTTATCAGCTACATGTGAACTATTTTTTAGATATAGGAGTCAATCAAATCTCATAACAGCGTAACTGCTTGATTTATAAAAAAACTCTGCTACCTTCATATGCTCACCACAAGATGAAATTATGGACATGATATTAACACGTTCCTATCTAGCCACCGAGTTAACTTAAGGAAAACATTCCTGCTGGAGGCTAAGAAGTTTAAACCTTAAGATCCATGAAAACTTTCAATTTAATCCATAACTTACAGCACCCACTCTCAACCTCCACCACCCACTCTCAACCTCCACCACGATCTTCACTATTATCAATTTTTTCTTCCTTCATACAACACCATTTGGATAATAATTTAGGGAGATAAATATGAAGTGACCTTGCTGATAAGGTTTTTATTCCTTACTCACAGCTCCCACACAACTTCCATTACTCATTTAAGACAAGATATCATACTACATTGATATCATAACACCACCTTCTTTCATCAAAACATTTAATTAAACCCACTCTCAACGTAATGCTAAGAAAATAATGTGATCACCCCAATAGTATGAAGACAAAATTATCATATTCTTAACAGTTTCATGTGAACAATTAGCAATTCAATTTAGCAATTAGCAATGCCTTTATTGATGTCTCACTATTATACAATAGAGTTTCATACAGTTTTGTCTATTTTATATATGGTAATGACGGTACAACTACCTTTCTAGCTTTCTGAATATTTGTTTACATATTTCTTCTTTTTCTTTTGAACAGTATCTCCTTATTTATTTCCTTTCCTGCATCTTGGAGTACATTCTTTTGTCTTTGATGACATTAAAATACTTATAACTACTACTTAATCTAGGTGGGAACACCTTCTTACTGTTATCTATAGGCAGTGAACGCTGCTAGCAGTCAGGAGGTGTTCCTAATGCGTGGCTTTCAAGTGTGCCTATGCTCCCGCGCCTCTACTGTCACGTTATGTCTGCAGCGGCGCCCGATCATACTCACACTCTATCCATCTATCTTATCTTATACGTTTCATTTTGTCTTTATTTGTTTTCTTACTTGCTATTGTTGGATTTGTGTATCTAGCTAGGTTGATAGCGTTAGTTAATTATTAATTAATATTGTCATTAGTTCAAGGTTTAAGGTTTCTTATGGTTTTAGTTTCCTTATTGGCCTAATTCTTTTCTTTAAGTATTTGTTTGTTGTTGTTTTTATACTTATATTCTAACTACGTAGTCAGGTTAAAATTAAATCTGTTCATGAATACTTTAATAGTTACTTCTTTTAATTCTGTAATTTCTTATAGTACTAGTGTTTGATTATTTATATATAGATTTTATTTCTATTTCTATTCAGGTTTTGAGTTATACGATTTGATCATTTTGAGTTTACTAGTTTTGGTTTAGTAATTCTCTCTATACTACTATCCTCTGTGGTTAGTTTTTGTGTTGGTTACATAAAACTTAGGTATATCTAGTGTTTCGTGTTTTTCATTAATATAATTTCGAGAGGTTTCATTACAGAGGTTTATTGTAGTGATATAGTATTGTTGCGAGCGTGGCTTTTAGTTCGTCCTGAACCTTCCTGTAGATACCATAATCAATTCTCCGAACCTGAAGTCGTTTACTTCTCCATTGCCAGTAGATGTCACCAGTTGTCTCTTTCTATTGCACGTAACAGTATTCTTCGTTTATTGTTATGTTTTTTTGCTTATTATAGCATTCCTGTATTACATAGTTTGGATGTCTTTCTATTCTTTTGTTGTGCTTATGTGTCAGATCCACTAGGTCTGCCATTAGGGGTTTCATTTTAGCTTCGTTCATAATGTATTTATTGCTGTATTTCTTGTGTCTGGTTTTATAGTTTTTTCGTATCGCTATTCTGATTATTTTCCTTTCAAATATTTCTAGTTCTTTTGCAATTATTGGTGAGATTGTGTACCATATTGGGAATGCGTAGCATATTATTGGCTTTATCAGCTGTTTATACATTAGTATTTTCGTTTTTGTACTTAGTGCTTCATTATAGAAAAGGCATCTTAACATATGGAATGCTTTTCTTGCTTTTTCAATTGTTTTTCTCCCATGCTTGTTAAACTTGAAGAGGCTGTTATGTGAACTCCTAAGTACTTTATTTCTTTTTTTGGTGTTATGTATTTTCTGTATATATATGCTTTAATATTTATACTTTTAATTGCCACATCTCGTCTTTTTAGTCTTATATCATCCAGAGCATTTCTTACGCATATGAGTTCGGACTTGTTTGTGTTAATTTGTATATCCCATGTTTTATAGTATTCTTCAATTTCTTTTAAGTGTCGGTTCATTTTTTGTTCTGCCATAAATGGGTCTTTATCTTTGGCAATTATGAGTGTATCGTCTGCATAGAGTATTGCTTGGGAATCGATTTGTCCCCCTTCATCTTGCTCAATATGTGGAAAGAAGAAGTTATAAAGCTTAGGGCCCGTTATTGAGCCTTGGGGAACCCCTGCAAAGATATTAGCTATGCTGGAGAGTTTGTCTGCTATGGCTATCGTGAAAGTCCGATCACTAAGGAAGCTTTTGATCCACAGAATTATTCTATGTGGTACTCCGTATATTATTAATTTATATAGAAGTCCTTCAATCCAAACCGAGTCAAAGGCTTTCTCTACATCTAATGCACAAATTACTGTTACGTTTGTCTTTCTAAGGTTCGTGGTAATCTCTGAGTGGATTTTTGTGAGCGCATCCACTGTGGAGTACCCTTTTTTAAACCCAAATTGATAGTCTGGGATTAGTTGTTCTCTTGCTATAAAGTCCTCCAGCTTTTCTGCCATAATTTTTTCTATAACTTTCCCAAAATTTGGTAGGAGAGAAATTGGCCTAAATTCTTTTGGCTGTTTTGCATTCTTGGTTTTGGGAATTGGTACTATCTTTGCCTTCTTCCACTCTTTTGGAAAGTAGCAGTTGTTTATACAGTTGTTTGCAATGATTGTTAGTATATCTATGGCTTTTCCTGATAAATTACGTACAATAATACTAGGGATTTCATCCAGCCCGAATGATTTCTTTCTATTCACACTGTTACATATGTATGACGTTTCTGTTGGATGGACAAATTCCTCTCTGAATTCCGATGGCTTAAGTGCAGAGTTGTCATTATTGAACGTAGTGACAGTTTCAGTGATCCCGTTATCGTCTCTATACGTATTGTTGAAGTTTGCTAGTGTTTCATTCACGTTTGATGTTAGTTGATTACAATACTCATATGTTTTTACTTTGTAGATTTCTTCATAATATTTGGAAAACTCATTACATATTTAATCTTCGTCATATATCTTTTGGTCTTGCCCATCCTTTTCAATTGTGACGACTTTAACTGTCTGTCCTTTCTTTCTTCCTGTTATTCTATTGATTTCTTGGAATGCGGAAGGGCCCGGTCTTATTTTTTGCAGTTGTTTCCGGAATTTTGTGTCCATGTGATGTTTTATGCGATTTTCTAGCAAGGTGTTTGCAATATTTATGTGGCAAGTAAGTCTTCTGTAGTTGATGTCATTTATATTTAATGTTCTCTCTAGTAATCTTTTCCGAGTTCTTTGCAGTCTTCTTTTAATTCTCAGTATTTTTCTGATTTCCTCTGGCATATTGCTGTATTTGGTGCTTGTTTTAATATTTTGATATGCCATGTCCCTACACTGAAAAAATAAGTTTGTGATAAATACAAAAAGTAGTCTGTTAATTTTGGTTCATTTCATTAAACAACTTTTTGAACTTTTTGTTAATATAACCAACTGATCATGAAGAAAACAAACCCCCTAACGGACTTTCGATACTATATACATATGTAGTTTGTAATACTTAGTTTGTAGCATTTAAAAACTGTTTGTAACAATTCAAAACTCTCCGTCATATATACAATGGCATATTATAAGTGTTTGTTTCAACTACGAACTGTGTGTTTCAACTACGAACTGTTTGTAAATGATACAAATTTATATGAAACCTATAGATAATTAGACGGAATTCAGCAAGTTACCAGTTGGCTTTAAGTACTTGCCGAGTGAGGTGTTCATTGAGTGCGTGATTTGTTGAACAAGCGGTAAATAAACAGTAATACAGTTAACAATAAGAATTTATATTTGGCTTTAAGTATACTTACCGAGTGAGGTGTGCATTAATTAATTGTGATAAATTATTAAAGAAGTGGTAAATAAGCTAAGGTAAGTGTTTTCTAATTGTTTTATAAAATATTAACACAGGATTGCCCAAAGAATTCATTTTGACTGCTTTTTAATTTCGTTTAGAAAAAAAAATTATATGTTATAACATAGAATTCTAAGACTTTTTATACATGACATAAATGCATTTATTAATAGTTGTATTTATGTATGTTTTATACCTATATTGCCCAAAAGTAGTCATTTTGAGTCCTTGGGAAATTTAAATTAATTAAATGAATTTTATTATTGAATTTCTTAAATTTTTTGTATGACTTGTTCGCCCCTGTATTGCAATTTCATGAGCAATGAGTTGAGCAATAAGCATTAATTTCTACTTAGAAATTTACAGAAAATGTTTCGGTGGAATTATTCACTTTGGTGGCCGACTGGAGTTATTTTGAGATACAATACTTTCATGTGTGCAGTTGACGGCCTCAAAAATGTATACAAATTCTAAAGAATAAATTTCCAGCAAATTTCTAAGAAAAAAATTGATGGTTTTTAAATTAATACCAAATGACATTACAAATTATTTTTTCTGCTTTAGTTATTCTTTCACAATGCTGTCATTTTCACTGCTTTTGGGAAATGTAGGTATATACTAAATTTCAATCTTTCTAGTGTTAATTTAATTTTTTATAATATTTTTTTAACCGTACACCTAAGTGATTGCAAAAAATTATTAATTATAATTATATATATATATAATTATATATATATATATATATATATAATTTTAATTTTAATAAAAAGTGTTCGTATACTAACAGAAAATTTTAGGATTCAATTTAAAACAAGAATGTTAAAATTCCAAAATTTCCATTTAAAAACCCTATATCTGCAGTGCTGGGTCAAGTACAATTCTCATTAAACATGTGTTAGAAAGAAGTTTTATGCATTAACCAGCGTGTTATTATAAAATATTAGTTAAGTTACCATTACTGATTGTGAGTTATTAACTTTTTTATAATATCAAATCTGGTCTTTCAATGAATTTATCTCCATTTGTTGTTTTCAGATGACAAATATAGAAAACATTGAAATTATTGACTCTGAAGCAATGATGACGGAATTAATGATAAACTGGGGTTTTCAAGAGTATATAGAAGATTTTAAAAGTACTTTGATTTCTAGTTCGGTTCAAGCAAACACATATATTATTTATATTATTTTTTACATAGAGCGTGAAATTGATTACGAATGCTTTCTGAATTTGGAAGAAGAAGATTTAAAAATACTTTTCCCAAATGAAAAACTAGGCCGGCGAATAAAATTTAGGCTTCGTTTAAATGAGTGGAAGAAGCGAAATGTATGGAACACATATAATTTCTAATATTTAAAACCTATTTAATACATATATATATTTTGAAAGTAGAATTTAAATACTGTCAGACAAGAACCGGAGCCTTGGTTCATAAGCGCTCTGAATAGTGACTCTATAACTGGCACACCAACTTCTTCCAAAAAACCTGCCAAAGTGGACAATTCAGGAGCCAATCTACCGGTATTATAAAAGAAAAATGTATGTGTATACAAACTACATTATATTGGAAATTCCGTAATTTCGGAGCCTAGAAGAAATATTAGATTGCGCAAAAGGAAAATTTGTACAGGAATATTTTAAAGTTAATGGTCGGTTAAATGCAGAATCCAGACAGAAGTTAGTTGAATGCATTAGTGAATATTTTATAAATGCTGAAAAACCAATGACAAAACTTATATTTGAACATTGCTCGCTCGAAATAGTTAATATGTTTCCTAAAGAATCTACTGTATGCTGTCTAAATTTAAATTTTTAGAATTATATAATTTAAAATTTTTCTAGGAGACTTATTTCATAGCAAAGGCCAAAAATAATAGCCTGAAGGGAAAGCTGTGTAATCGATACTATAATGACATACGAAAATATAGGAACTTGGATATGTTTCCTCGACTCATTAGTAAAAGAAAGTTGTTGAATGAGGAAGAATACACTGATCCGGTATCAGCACATCCATCACAGGCAGGCACCGAACAAAAAGGTTAAATTGAAGTCAACGTTTGATATTTCCTGAGTAGTATATGTCTTAGACCCTATCATTTGATTTATATTATTCGTATTTATGACAAAATACTACACATTAGCTTTATAGTGTTTTACCTAGAAATCTAAACAAATTTTTATTTAATCCTTTTATCAATAGATATTGCAGATCTTGAGCAATCGCGAATTTGGTTAAAATTTAATGATCACCCTTGGCCCGAAGTGATCAGTAAGTGGGAAGAATGTTTCTCAATTAGAAGAAGTAGCTACTCTACGAAAAAAATTCAGGAAACAGTTTTGGATTGGCCTTTATTGAAACATCCTCTTGGATACACATTGGTATTTACCAGAAGAAATAGATAATTTTATGAAAAGATTAGTACTTACATGTTTCACAGATAGAACTAGATTTCAATAGAATATATCCGAATAAAGATCTTGCTATTTTTACAAAGTGGGCTGAATTTTCAACTAAAATCTTGCCAGTATATGAAAAACAAATAAAGGACTCCTACTCAAAAAATTTACTAGTGAAACTTTTATCAAAGGATATTACCGATGGTAGTTTCATAATTTTTTATTCCAACAAATTATTTAATACACATTATTTTAACAGATTATAAAGATTGTATACTTGCCGCGCTGCTGTGTTCAATTTTATTATTAAGGGGTAAAATCGGCGTCTGGAAGCCTTCTATTATCGAAACAATTCAAAGTTTTATTCTAACTGTTGAGGTAACCCTACTTGACGCCAAATGTGAAGAATATTTAGTAATACAGATTTTATATTATAGGAGAAATGTAAAGTGCGGGATAAATTAGAGGAAATTTCTCAAAGATGTTTAAATAATAACTTAACTTTTCAACCGCTAATCATTGCAATTGGAGTAGATAGCATCTCGAATACTGAATTCAACGTTTATTTCAACGGAATATCTTACACCTTCACCAGTTTTCAGAAGGCATTAGATGTATGCTTTAAATTGTTTCATGCACTCGAAGCAGAATATCCAAGAGAATCGAAACTTGTTTGGACCTTCATACAAAGGTATTTTTATAATATAGAAACTAAATTAGATATTAAGTCTTCTAGCGTAGCTTCATTAATAGCCGATTTGTCATAATGTCATTAACTTGCTATTCATGTAAAAAGTTATACCAAAGTACTAAAACTCTTTCGAAACATTTAAGAGACATTCACAATGTAAACTCTTCAAGCTTATTTCCATGTGGCCAGCCTAATTGTCCTAGAGTATTTCAGTCAATGCGATCCTTTCAAAAACATCTCAAAACAGCTCATCCATTAGATGCATTACAGCCTAAATCAAATTTGAGTGCGAGCTCTTTAAAAAATTCAATAAGTAATAATTTGTGTAAAAGCCCTGTAATACAATCAGAAGAAAATAGCACGATTCCGGTAAAAACTTCAGAGGAATCCCTATCTGGTCTGAAAGATTCCTTGTTCTTGTTTACAATGAAATTATATAATGAAAATAGTATGAACCGCAGGCAGGCAAGACAAATTTTGGATCATATATCTGATTCTATACTTAACAGGATAGCTGACTTTATGGAAGACTTTATCAATGAGCCTGCAGAAATGAATCAGCTGATTGAAATTTGTCGAAAACCATTTAAAGATTATGATAGTGAACACAAAATATTAAGTAAGCTTGAAAGAAGCACTGTATACATAGAGCCCAAAGTATATCCTCTATTATACAACGGCCGCGAATTTAATAATGCTACAATCGTATCTCCTAGTCTCTCACTTAAAAAGTTTTTAGAATTACCTTCAGTTTTTGATCGTTTGATAAAATATGTTCAAGACATTAAAACCGAAAAGGAAAATTTTGTTAATTTTATTCAAGGGAGTGTATGGCAGGAAAAACTTAAAAGTTCATTACCACATGAAATCATTTTTCCCATACATCTATACTTTGACGATTTTGAAACGGGAAATGCCCTTGGATCACATAGTGGTGCTCAGTCGATTTTAGGATGCTATTTGCAAATTCCCATTATTCCGCCAGAATTCTCCTCACAATTAGAAAATATTTTACCGGTTATGTTTGTTAAGAGTCGCAATAAAGTATTAGGATATCAACCAATTTTAAAACATTTAATAGATGAGCTAATTGAGTTAGAAGAGACAGGAATAATTATAACAATTTCCTCTGAAGAAGTGTCCGTTAAATTCAAATTGGGACTTATTTTAGGTGATAATTTAGGCCTTAATTCCATACTTGGATTCACGACTTCCTTTAACAGTAATTATTACTGTCGTTTTTGCACAGGAACTAAAAGCGTGCTGAAAACCTCCTGTTCTGAAGATAAGTTATTATTAAGAAAAAAATCTAGTTATTTAAATCATTTAGATAAACAGCAATACGGATACAAAGATTTCTGTTATTTTAATAGAATACCCTCTTTCCATGTTCTTGATAATAAGGCTGTAGATATTATGCACGCCATTTTTGAAGGTGTGTGTCATTATGACATATCCCGCGTTTTAGAATATTACGTAACTAACAGAATAATTAGCTTAGATGAATTAAACAAGAGAATTGAGAAATTTTTTGCAGGAACAGATATTAATTTTTCGCCAGTGAGATTAGAACACATAAAAAATTGTCATTTTAAAATGTCAGCTTCAGAAATGTATAGCTTTGTGCATTATTTCCCCATCATTGTTGACGGTCTTATTGTAGAAGATGAAATTGGGCAATTCATTTTAGCTTTACTTAAAATTATTGATATTGTTATGTTATTTGAAATTAGTAAACAGGATATTTTAGCATTGCAAATCACTATAGAAGAGCATCATGAACTTTATATTAGACTTTTTAAAGGGGAATTGAAACCAAAGCATCATTTTATGGTGCATTATCCATCTATTATAGAGGAATTGGGGCCTCTAAGAAAAATATGGTCCATGAGACTTGAAGGCAAGCATAAACAGTTTAAACTGGCTGCTTCTGTAACAACTTGTAGGAAAAATTTATGTAAAACTTTAGCAATTAAGTCCCAGCTGAAATTTGCATATCGTTTAATGTGCAAAACTGGGTTAAATATAAAAACAGAAGTGGGTGATGGGGATTCTATTATGTGCACTATGCTCCCTAAGTATACACATTTTAGTGCACTTTTACCAGGTTTTTTACGGGATCGTGAAATATTTTCAACTAAATTTCTTAAAATTGGGAGTACTACATTCAAGATTGGAATGGCTGTTAAGAATAACTTTGAACAACTTTATAAAATAATTTTTATAATCGTAGATGGTGATAATATTTTGTTAGGAATAGAGGAATTAAAAGTATTGGGTGTAATAAATTTTTGTTTCGAAATTGCTTTAACAGGGATATATTGCTTTAAAAGATTAGATGAAGTCACACATAATTCTACTTTTATTCATAAGCTAAAAACTAAATTACTTGTACGATTTAAAAACTAACTTGGATTAATACAGATTTAAATCGTGACTGCCATTCGAATGAAATTTGTATAAAAATTATTTTGAATTCGAATTTTTTTGTATTAACTATAAGAGAGAAATATTTGCAATTAATAAATAACTATATTCTGATATAAACTCTTTTCGGATTTCTACGATTAAATCTGCATATTATGTAGTCGATCTATTTTGTAACTGGCTTACTATTTTGTACCTGAATTACTAAAATTTTTCAAATATTTAATTATAAGATACTATAAGCTTAACTTCTAAAATGGGCTATTGAAATATATAAACTATAATTCTTTTAGTTTCTCACAAAAAGATGGTGTTTCATCTAATGGAGATATTCGCCATATTGATATCTCGTTTATTTTAATTTATGAACGAAAAATGTTTTTTTTTAAATATTATACATGTATTTAAATTCGTTCCTTCATCCGCGATGAAAGTAATCTCAAATTATTTAAAGCCATTACGCTATCATGTGGCGTTTACTAAGTAAATTTGCTATTGATATAATGTATTATAAACAATTTATCTAAATACTGCTTTAAAATATAAAAAAGAACAAATATACTTAAAAGTATCTAAAATTACATACAATTATAGTTTGTTTTCTTATAGAGTGTTGTTACTGTAATTCAAAAGTATTTCTTAAAAACTAATCATAATTATTAAATTACTATTAAATTAATAAAAATCATATATTTCTGTCAATAAAGCATAATATGTCTGAATTAAACATTATGCAAATACTATCTCGCTATTTTATTTATATTATGTCTTCAGGTAAAACATCTGCAAGTGTGAATAATTAATTAGTATCACATTATATATATTAATTCATAATGTGTCTTGTAACAACGTGAAAAGTGGGAGGCTTAATGATAAAACCAACTGTTGAGTTTGTCGTTATAAGGAACTATTTGTATAATTTACAAAATCCTTCGCAGTACATATAACAAACTGGTTGTAGTATTAATGAGCATAGTTCGTATTATCAAGCAACTCAGTTTAGTAATGGAGCAAACTAATTGTGGCAAAAACAGATAGTTCGTTTTTATAACTAATTGAACTTTGTGGTAAAAACTAACAATTTTTGGCAGATTGTTGCAGTAACGAACTGAATGCTACAAACTGCATCTATAACTATAATGAAGTAGGCATTACAGTAACCAACAAGTTTGTTGGACCTAAAATTACAGATTAGTTTGTAGCGTGAACATATCGGATTAGTATGAGAAACAAACTTATTTTTTCAGTGTATTGACTCTATTTATTGCAGCTGTGAGATTTTCAATATGTATATCAATTTCATGATCATTTAGGTTTCTGTTTTTATCAATACTGAAGTAATTAAGTTCTTCATCGAGTTTATTTTTGAATAAGCTGCAATCCATTTTCTCATATGAGTATTTTTTAATTGGTTCATTGAGTATTATTTCAGAGTTTCTTAAGCTCAGTTCCATAAGTACTCCATAGTGATCTGAGAATGAGTCCACTGTGTTGCACTTATCGATTTTAATAAATGTTTCCGCTGCTGTGCTTATTACAAAGAGGTAAATAATAGATCCACTTCTGGGGAAAGTTTTCTGTTGTGGAGAAACTATTCTGTATTCTAGGTTACCCTGTCCAGTAATCCATCTATATATTTGATTACCTATTCTGTTGTTTTTTGAGTCACCGCATGCTCCGTGTCGAGCATTAAGGTCTCCACCTAGTATAATTCCATCAAACTTAGCTACGGTTTCCAGGAGAAACCCGAGCAAGTTTTGTACAGTTTCTGTTGAACTGTTTCCATCTATGTATACACATATACATAGAACTTTTTTAATATCGTTATTTACGTTGATTGACAGCGCAATTGCAATACACGGGCTGTCGAGGTCTATTGGCACTTCTTCGTATTTTAGCTGGTTTTTGAGGACTAACATGACTCCTTGCCGGTAATCATTTCTAATAATATTGTAGATTGTGTTTTGTGTTAAGTTTCGTTTCCACAATGAAAGCGATATCAGTATTTAAGTGTTGTATATGATCATATAATTGTACCCGTCTCGAGTTTGTTACGATACTATTTACGTTAAGTTCTAGGAATTTTAGTTTATTTAAATCCATGATTGAATAATTTATTTGAAAATTCGAGGAACATTGTCTGAACTTTATATTCTGGCTGGTTTTGCACAGCTTGGTTAAATTCGTGTAGTACTTCTGTAAATCTGCTCATTGATATGCCAAAAAGTTTTACTGGCCATGCTAGAAAATCTCCAAGGGTGTTCCCTAGTCCATTAAATTAAGTGATGCCTATGTTCTCATTGTTAGTGCTACTACGCGTGCCAGACACCGTGGAATTCAAAGGCGGGAAGTTATTATTATTATTAGTAGGTTTTTTGAAATTGTCTGCAAATGTTACCCCTTCTTTGAGGAAGTTATTGTTTATAAGATGATTTCCTTGGTGCAACTTACTACTCAGTTGCTGACCTTTTCTGTTGTTGTGTGCTATGTGGTACCGACAGCCTCTGTAACTGGCTGGGTGTCCTGACATCCCACAGTTTGCACATTGTGGTGCGTTTCCTTCAGTGAGGGCGCAATTACCTGGACCGTGATTTTTTGTACACTTAACGCATACGAATTCTCTTTTACAGTTGGTTGAAGTATGCCCAATTTGCTGGCACCTGTGGCATTGAGTTGGGCCTTGTGATTTCAACTTCTCCCAACTGACTATGTGATTTAGGAATACTTTAGTTTTTATTAATTTTTCTATTTCCTGCCCCTGGGCGAGTACAATCTTGAACATATTTAAGTAATATTCTTGATTTGACATTACGGTTTTTTTTTTATTTTGTCGTCTCGAAGCGTGAGACCGCTTGTATAATAATTTCTGGAAAAGTTTGATTAAGCTCGCTTTTTATATCCTCTGGATTATAGGAGTGATGTACCCCCTTTAAAATGATCGTGGTGGGTTTATCTTCTCTTGGGGTAAAATGGTAGAAAGCTACTTTGTGCATTTCTAGATCTAGAATTAAGTTTTCATAAAGGTTTCTGTTTGTCATGTAAATTTTTACCGTATTTGGACCGTGAGCCCTGACCTTAAAATCGGCTTTGAGTTTTCTGAGGGATTCGCCGATTCCCTTAAACCTTGCTGATTCTACTATAATTGGTGGTAGGAATTTTTTCTTGACCGTTACTTGGTCTTCTTGGTTTTGATTGATATGTTCTTTATTAAAGCTATCGTTATTTTCAATTACTCCCCCGGCATACCCCGTGGGATCTGACTTCTGAAAATTTATTTCTTGTACTCTATCTATTTTATCACTTAAATTTAAATTTATATTTTCACTACTATCTACAAAGTTAAGTATGTGGTACCTCTTAGTATCAACATTTGTAGCGGTTCCGATGAAGTTTTCGTCTTTTCCTATTGTCGAATTCTTCTTATTCACGTGTCTTGATTTTATGTGTGTCCACTCATTGTCTTCCTGTATATCCACCATGGATGTGTCTGAATTGTGCTCGTATTCTGGGGCCCTTTGTTCCTCTCCAGACGATTTAATGGCTGCTTTTGTTTGGAGGCTGCCATTTTCTACCTTTGTTATTTGGTGCAAGCTCTGCTTGATTGATTTGTTTACTTGATCTACGTTGTATTTTCTTATCCGTTTTCTTTTTCGTCTTCTTCTGTATTTGATTGTTTTTGGTTATATCCTTTTTATTTTTGTCTCTTTTGTCAGGTGGTTGACTATGTGCGATTGGTCTCATTGTTTGTTGTGGTTTCTGGAATTTATCTATCTCGTTTCCATACCTCTTTTCATTTTCTTTGTAGCTGCTGTCGTGAGATGTCGACATTATGGTTGATGTCGTTACATATGTGACTACTGTGGTTGTTGGGGTTGCTGTGCCAACCTGCATGAAGTTGATGAGTGCATCACCTGCATTGTTCGTTTGCTTTATAGCCTCGAAATGTCCATCTTCCATTTCATCAGTTTTCTTATATTATTGCCTGCTTGTTCCAGTCTAATTACTGCTTTTTTTAATTTTGTTTTTTTTTTGTACTATTTATAGGTTATAATGCACTTTGTGCTGCTGGGAGTTTAGTTTGCCGAATGGCTAACAATTCTTATTACTTTTACTTTATTATAATATTTTGTTGTGCTTATGGTTTTATAATATACTTATGATGTACTCGCTGTTAATGGGACTCCATGGCCCAAGTGGGCCACCCACGCTTAGAAATTACTTTTCACTCCGCGGAGGTTAGTAGTTAAGCTAGGAGAGTACCAGACCACTTTTTCCATACAAAAAGTGCAAGGTAGAAACCAACTATTTTGCTGGCTCTAGACCGGGTTCTGGGCCACTGAGGGGGATTCCGTCTAGTGGTATACGTCACAGGGCATGCCTGGAGAATTCCTTTCCTACCGTCTGGCTGACCAGGAGATGGCATTAACTTTTTAGTAATAATTCAAGTTTTATTTTTTTTTGCCCATGGTGTGCTGCGCCTAAATGTAGGCTTTTTTATTGTGATTTTGCTGTTTTCAAGTGTTGCGCCTAAATGCGGGCTTTTGGTTTTGAACTAATATTAGTAATAATTAAAATTAACGCTATGCTATTCTTCTTCATACCAATAAATTCTAGGACGTGCCAGTGGATAGGGTATTGGTGCTGTTGGGGGACAAAATTTTCATCAGAAATCCTCTATGGGCTATGGTTCTCGAGATATCAGCGATTTTACCTTTTTAGATATAGTTAATATTAGTAATAATTAAAGTTAACGCTATGCTATTCTTTTTCATACCAATAGATTCTAGGAGGTGCCAGTGGATAGGGTATTGGTACTGTTGGGGGACAAAATTTTCATCAGAAATCCTCTACGGGCTATGGTTCTCGAGATATTAGCGATTTTACCTTTTTAGATATAGTTAATATTAGTAATAATTAAAGTTAACCCTATGCTATTCTTTTCATACCAATAGATTCTAGGAGGTGCCAGTGGATAGGGTATTGGTACTGTTGGGGGACAAAATTTTCATCAGAAATCCTCTACGGGCTATGGTTCTCGAGATATAAGCGATTTTACCTTTTTAGATATAGTTAATATTAGTAATAATTAAAGTTAACGCTATGCTATTCTTTTTCATACCAATAGATTCTAGGAGGTGCCAGTGGATAGGGTATTGGCACTGTTGGGGGACAAAATTTTCATCAGAAATCCTCTACGGGCTATGGTTCTCGAGATATTAGCGATTTTACCTTTTTAGATATAGTTAATATTAGTAATAATTACAGTTAACGCTATCTTATTCTTTTTCATACCAATAGATTCTGGGAGGTGCCAGTGGATAGGGTATTGGTACTGTTGGGGGACAAAATTTTCATCAGAAATCCTCTACGGGCTATGGTTCTCGAGATATTAGCGATTTTACCTTTTTAGATATAGTTAATATTAGTAATAATTAAAGTTAACCCTATGCTATTCTTTTCATACCAATAGATTCTAGGAGGTGCCAGTGGATAGGGTATTGGTACTGTTGGGGGACAAAATTTTCATCAGACTGTGGTTTTCGAGATATTAGCGATCTTGCCTTTCAATATTACTAATAATTCAAGTTACCCTGTGGAGTTGTAGATATCAGCATAATGTCGCCTTGGATTTGCTGTTTTCTTACTTGAATATTTCTTAGTGAGGAATTTGTAGATATCAAAAGTTCCGGATGACTTTCTATAGGCGTTCTGGGCAGTGTGGTTCTGGGCATCAAATATTAAATGTTTACTAAACATTAGGCATGCGTCCCCTATTTATGATGTAATTTGATATCACCGCTGTAAACAAATTCGCATTTAAGCTGAATGGTTCATACACACCTGTGTAAACTTCCTGTTTAAAAAATTCGCATTTTAGCTGAATGAGTCATGCACACCTGTGTAAACAAATTTAAGCAATATCAGCACATTTATTCTTTTCACGTAATTTGATACCACACTTAGTGTAGGCAGCCAAAAATTTTATTTTATTGTTCCAAGAATTTTACCGCTCGAAATGTTTCATTAGAATTCACATAAAGTAAACAAATTTCCACTTTTTCTTTTTATCTTGAAATGCATTCATGTAAACAATCTCATTCGTATTTGCAAATTCAACCAACAGAATAAAGTAATCAAATTAATTTGGATGATTCATGTTTTTTTTTTGTGTTGTATTGTTTATTCGATATCATCTCAGCCTGTAAGCAAATTCGTTGGAATTCATCCTGTACAATTGTTGTGAATAGAGATCAATCAATTCTTGTTTTGAATATAAATGATCAATTAATCTATGTGAAACAAGAATTGGTTGACATCGCTTTTTGACTAGGTCATTGTTGTGTGGCGAAAAGCAAGACCTTACACAATAAATGCAATCAGGTCTTGCTTAAACGGTGGCACTGTTAAAACTTGCAGTGTATCGCATTTCATAACAAACTCAGAATTATTGGGTTTGTTGCGAAAACGCGTCACTGCGAAATATGCAGGTGACTACCGGCTAATCACAGCGGTGACCTGGTTTATCAAATAAAAAATAAAGAAAAACAAAGAATGCGCGGTGACATGGTCGCTGAAAATGCTCAAGAATGGCAGTCTTTCTTGGATTCGAAGACAAGTATTAAGTTACGGTTTCTTTATACACAACATATTAAATCTATAAAGTGATAAATGATATATATATGAGTAGAAGTAAAAAAGATTAAGTGATGTGTTCTTGTGACTTGTTTTAAAGAGATAAATACATAATATATATGTGCGAATAAAATTAAAAAGATAAAGTCATGTGTTTTTGTGACCTGCTTAACTCAGCCCAATAGCATTGGAATCTGTACTGGAGATCTCAACATTATTTGGAAATATGCAGGTGACTACCGGCTAATCACAGCGGTGACCTGGTTTATTTGATAAACCAGGTCACCGCTGTGATTAGCCGGTAGTCAGTTGAAATGTTGCTGGCGCCCTTTTAAGTCCAAACGGCATTCGTTTGAATTCAAAATGTCCATGTGGAGTACTAAAGGCTGTTTTAGATTGATCCTTTTCCTCTACTAAGACTTGATGATATCCACTAGCCAGATCTAAGGTAGTAAAATATCGGGAGTGCCCCAGTTGGTCGAATATATCTTCGATCCTAGGAAGTGGGAATGCATCTCCTATTGTAATAGAATTCAACTTCCGGAAATCGACAACAACACGCCATTGCTTTTCCCCATTTACTCCTTCTTTCTTGGGAACAACAAGGAGGGGTGAATTCCATGGACTAGTGCTCGGAGTTACAATGTCATTTCTTAACATTTCCTCCACCTGGTCTCGTATTATGTTTTTTTGTACCTCTGGTAGTCTGTACATCTTCTGATTAATAGGCGAATGATCTTGTAGAATAGGGATTTCATGTTTAATAGAATTAGTACAGGTTAATTTATCTCCTGGTAATAAGAATATATCGTGGTACTCATGGCATATATCAAGCACCGCTTTTCTTTCTTCCTTGTTCAGGGTATCATCCCATAAAATTTTCTCCTCCAAAATTTTAATTCGCTCCTTCGCCGTGTGTTCATTCGTATTGCTTATGCAGAACGCACCAGCTTTAATTCTCGCATTAACTTTATTTTGTTCACTTGCTTTTATGCGCTTATTACCTTCTTGTTGTGGCGGCGTTGCAAGCTTACGCGTTATAGTTTTCGCGCTAAAATCTTTTAAAGCAATAATGTCGTAATCTAAGATTGGTTTTATTTCCATATCTATAACATCTAAACTTTGTTCACTTTCATTAACATTAAGTAGAGCAACTGTTATTTCCTTATCTACAGACTTTGTCAGACAGTTTCCTATAAAGATACCTGGTTGCAATTCTTTTGAGAAGCACACAAATTCACCATCAATTTTAGTGGGGATTTTTACCAGTTTTTCTGAACGTGCAGGTATGTGGATTGCTTTCTTAGTCTCAAACCTTACGAGTCGCTTTCGACTGACTTGTATGTTTTCGCTCGGTTTGGAAAAACATCCCTTAGTTACCTGATTCAGTAACTTCATCTCTTTTATTGGCGCTGTATTTTGTGTAAGCGATTTTTTGCCAGGTTCTTCTTCCTGACTTATGATCGGTCTAACACAGTCAGAACCCCTATGGAAACTACTATTTCGCTTCAATTTCTCTAAGCGAGCGTGAGAACTGAGTGGTATTGAGAATGGCATCCTGTTCGTGTCTGTTATTGGAAATTCTAGTGTTCCTTTGGGGCACTTAACATTGCAAGTCTTTGACAGGAAGTTATAGCCCAGTACCCCATCATATGGAACGTTATCCTCATCGCTGTCTTTGACCACATGGAATTCGCATGTCTGTGGATTCTTTAGTAAGAATTTTCCCTCACATGTTCCTGTCGTCTCGCCTTCCCCGAAGGCACCATTGAGGCTTGTTTTATTCCTTTCGTTGATAGGAGTGTTCGATCGCAACGTAGATTTTTTTAAAAGGCTAACGTCAGCGCCTGTGTCGACTAAGAGTTCGACCGTGGATCTAGCTGCTATATCCAACGGCAATTTTACTGAACACTTAGGATTTTGGGCGGGCTGACACCATTTTTCTTCAACGTCTTTTAGGCTTCCGCGGTGTCGACGCAAGCCTATTTTTAGTTTTCCGACTGGTTATTTGTTTGTTTCCGTATTTTACTCTCCCACTCTTGTTTCGCTCGGCAATTATTTAACGTGTGCCCTTTTCTCTGACAAAACTCACATCTATCTGGAGTGTTTGCCGTAGTTACTACCTGTGAATTCGCTCTTTCACTGAATTGCATCGAATTTACTTGAGGTCTTTGGTTAAAGGGTTTTCTTCTGCAATTCTGCACGACGTGTCCATAGTTTTGGCAATTTGTGCAAAACCCTGACTTTTTTCTTTCAAAGCATTCCGCGAATGTGTGATTGGTTCTATTACAGAAGCTGCACCTTACATTCGGATATCGTCTGTTATTCTCAAACCGGCTGGGAGCTGGGTTTCCCTGCCTCCCTTGATATTGATTTCTTGGTTGTGGTTCAATGAAAGAACTCGGCATTTTGTGGGATGGGTTAGGGAACATTGAATAGCCGCTTGCAGCTATTGGATTCATTAAACCCATGCCTAAGGGATTATGAACTATTGACATTGCCTGTCTTTCAGCTTCCTCTAATTTTTGAGCCTTTTCAAGTACAGAGGTCAACTCATTACTTGTGTCTTGTAACAGAAACATTTTATGGGTGGGATTTATTATCCCTGTTTTGAATACATAAATCGCAGTCTCTTTTAACTCAGTTTGTACTGCTGTAGCAGCTTCACCATTATATCGTTGAGAAATTTGGGATAGACAGCTTTTGTATAACGCATGGACTTTATTTGCGAAATCTGTCAATGTTTCGCCGGGCATCTGATATAGTACTCGAAGTTCATTTACCAAGGCTACATAGCTTTTTGTGTTTACCAGTTTGCTATGAATCTTGGTTTCTAACTCACTGAAATTCTCGAACTGTGTTCCCTCTAAGGAAGTAGCTGCTCTACCCCTAAAACGTGTTGGCAGTAGAGTTAAAAAGATAGGAATTTCTTCGGCAGTTAAGCAATTCATTACATATTTGCAACAATTGGTGAACACCGTTACCTCTGGTGCGAGGCTTGGGCCTATTTCCCCAGTTAAAATAGGTATACTATTGAAGATTAACTGGTTCACTTTTGAAATATCAACATTTGCCATGTTTGCGTCTTGTGGTATTGCCTCCGGTTGTTCCCGTAATTCTTCAGAACTGTAATGGTCACCCTGTTTTTCACCGTCTTTTCCTAATTCTGATAGGGATGTGAGGGATTTAGTTCGTCTCTGATACACTCGACCTGATCTCAATGGCATAGGAATTTCAGTATGACTTTGAGAGATTCCACTGGCACCTTTTTCGGTCGGTATTGTGTCTGTATCCTCTGAACTATCTGAACTATGGTTTGGACTGGTGTTGTCAAAAGAGAAGGAGTTTATCTTTTTCCAATATCGCTTTTGAGCTGAGCTTAAGATGAAAAACGGGAATTCTCGTTTCGGCTTGACATCAAGGGGAGTCGAACTAGCTTCCGGTTCATTGGATGTATTGTTTAACATTCCACATTAAGAGTTAAGTTTACTATTGTATATTAGCGTATTTAAGTATATTTTTTTTGTTTGGTTTCTTTTTTATTATTCTTCACTGGTGATTATCAAACCGTCCTACAATTCTACGTGCTTTAATTTACACGTTTATCGTGATAACAGTACTTTACTACTTTTAATCTTGGAGAGAAAACTGGAGTTAATATAAATTTTATATTGGAAGTTGGGATAGTTAATATTTAAATGTGTAGTAGTTTGGCCTTTTCGTCTGGGCTGTATGTATCACTGTCCCATGTATGTGGTACTTAATTCAGGGGGTTAAAGGTAACGGGGAAAAATATATTCAACCACAAAGCTGAACAACACTCGTAATTCTGCAAAAATTTAGGAATATTAAGAATAAAGGCCAAAAGTTAATAGTTTTCACTTTATTTTCTAATTAGATAGAATATACACATATTTAAGAGTGAGATGAAATCACCAAAAATTTCCTATTGGCTGGATAAAAGTTTTTTTTTTTTTCGGCTCTTATGCGGTATGTCGTATAACCAGGTAAAGTAAATCGTGTGTACGTCAGATTGCTAGGGTGCATAATTAGGTACTTTATCGTTTGTGACAGAGAGAATAAGAACTAGACCCAAAGTATATAGCATAACAAAGACGTAGTGGTTAGAATAACAGAAGTACTCTGTACGAGATGGATTCCACATAACGTTCACTTCGTGTAATAATTGAATGGCACGTATGTGTATATATGTATATATATATATATTTTTTTATATTTTAAATGGTTTTATGGAGACCTTTCTTCACGGTTTCAGTTTTAGCAGAACACTTTTTTTTTCTTTAAGTTACGCAATATTTTCTTATGTAATTTATACAACTATCTATTTTTACTACTGTGCGTGATTCATAAGGCAACAAAAAAAATACATTCATATTAGGTATATGCGAAATAACACGAAGAAAAAAAGAAACACTGTAATTTAACGCTCATCAAAACAAAACCAAACAAAAGCACATAAAAAATTTTAAACATAATTTTTTGTAATGCGACTACAAAAGTAAATTTCTCTAAATTTTCTCCCCAGTTCTTTTTATAATTAAAATTTAATGTTTTTCCACTTTTTTTGTTTTCTGGAAACTTACTAAAATATATAATTCACTAGGCTAAATTTTAACAGATTAAATATTATTCCCATTTCTGTGTTATTAGTCGTTTGCAATAAAATTTGTTTGTAATAAAATTTTTCTTCCAAACCTCCTGCTTGAATCCAATTTTACATAGAATCTAGTATCCACTTACTTTTTTTTTTCTTGATGTTCTTTCTGTTAAAAACTCTTTCTGCTTTCACTTTACCCTATCTAGTCGATGTACGGGAAGAATAATATCTGGAACGTGAATTTGTTGTTGTTTTTTCTTGGTTTCTCTCTAGTCTCCACTGGATTCCTCGTTGAAGATCAGTCTCTAGGCAAATTGAATAGCACCCCAAAGTCAGACTCAACTCCGGGTTTAAGGATTAGGGTTTCTTGTCCACACTATTCAATCCTACCGGCTGCGCCAAATAATGTTGAGATCTCCAGTACAGATTCCAATGCTATTGGGCTGAGTTAAGCAGGTCACAAGAACACACGTTAAATAATTGCCGAGCGAAACAAGAGTGGGAGAGTAAAATACGGAAACAAACAAATAACCAGTCGGAAAACTAAAAATAGGCTTGCGTCGACACCGCGGAAGCCTAAAAGACGTTGAAGAAAAATGGTGTCAGCCCGCCCAAAATCCTAAGTGTTCAGTAAAATTGCCGTTGGATATAGCAGCTAGATCCACGGTCGAACTCTTAGTCGACACAGGCGCTGACGTTAGCCTTTTAAAAAAATCTACGTTGCGATCGAACACTCCTATCAACGAAAGGAATAAAACAAGCCTCAATGGTGCCTTCGGGGAAGGCGAGACGACAGGAACATGTGAGGGAAAATTCTTACTAAAGAATCCACAGACATGCGAATTCCATGTGGTCAAAGACAGCGATGAGGATAACGTTCCATATGATGGGGTACTGGGCTATAACTTCCTGTCAAAGACTTGCAATGTTAAGTGCCCCAAAGGAACACTAGAATTTCCAATAACAGACACGAACAGGATGCCATTCTCAATACCACTCAGTTCTCACGCTCGCTTAGAGAAATTGAAGCGAAATAGTAGTTTCCATAGGGGTTCTGACTGTGTTAGACCGATCATAAGTCAGGAAGAAGAACCTGGCAAAAAATCGCTTACACAAAATACAGCGCCAATAAAAGAGATGAAGTTACTGAATCAGGTAACTAAGGGATGTTTTTCCAAACCGAGCGAAAACATACAAGTCAGTCGAAAGCGACTCGTAAGGTTTGAGACTAAGAAAGCAATCCACATACCTGCACGTTCAGAAAAACTGGTAAAAATCCCCACTAAAATTGATGGTGAATTTGTGTGCTTCTCAAAAGAATTGCAACCAGGTATCTTTATAGGAAACTGTCTGACAAAGTCTGTAGATAAGGAAATAACAGTTGCTCTACTTAATGTTAATGAAAGTGAACAAAGTTTAGATGTTATAGATATGGAAATAAAACCAATCTTAGATTACGACATTATTGCTTTAAAAGATTTTAGCGCGAAAACTATAACGCGTAAGCTTGCAACGCCGCCACAACAAGAAGGTAATAAGCGCATAAAAGCAAGTGAACAAAATAAAGTTAATGCGAGAATTAAAGCTGGTGCGTTCTGCATAAGCAATACGAATGAACACACGGCGAAGGAGCGAATTAAAATTTTGGAGGAGAAAATTTTATGGGATGATACCCTGAACAAGGAAGAAAGAAAAGCGGTGCTTGATATATGCCATGAGTACCACGATATATTCTTATTACCAGGAGATAAATTAACCTGTACTAATTCTATTAAACATGAAATCCCTATTCTACAAGATCATTCGCCTATTAATCAGAAGATGTACAGACTACCAGAGGTACAAAAAAACATAATACGAGACCAGGTGGAGGAAATGTTAAGAAATGACATTGTAACTCCGAGCACTAGTCCATGGAATTCACCCCTCCTTGTTGTTCCCAAGAAAGAAGGAGTAAATGGGGAAAAGCAATGGCGTGTTGTTGTCGATTTCCGGAAGTTGAATTCTATTACAATAGGAGATGCATTCCCACTTCCTAGGATCGAAGATATATTCGACCAACTGGGGCACTCCCGATATTTTACTACCTTAGATCTGGCTAGTGGATATCATCAAGTCTTAGTAGAGGAAAAGGATCAATCTAAAACAGCCTTTAGTACTCCACATGGACATTTTGAATTCAAACGAATGCCGTTTGGACTTAAAAGGGCGCCAGCAACATTTCAACGCTTGATGAACCATGTCTTAACTGGGCTCCAAGGTTTCAAGTGTTTCGTGTACCTAGACGACATTGTCATATACGGAAGAAATCTTTTAGACCACAACAACAAGCTCCGACAGGTATTAGAAAGATTGAAATTGAACAATCTAAAACTGAAAATAGAAAAATGTAATTTCCTAAGAAAAGAAGTGATCTACTTAGGACATAAATGCTCGAGTAAAGGGGCTCTACCAGATCCCTCTAAAGTAAGTTGCGTAAAAGACTTTCCAAAACCGAAAACAGTGAGACAAGTTCAGTCGTTCCTGGGATTAGCAAATTATTACCGAAAGTTTATACCCAATTTCTCTAAAATTGCAGAGCCACTTAATAAACTCTTGCGTAAAAATAGTTTCTTCAAATGGTCGGAGGAATGCGAAAAGGCCTTTACAGAACTAAAAAAGGCATTAATTACTCCACCTTTATTAATATACCCAGAGTTTGACAAACCATTTATGTTAACCACAGATGCTAGTGGAGAGGCACTTGGTGCTGTTTTATCTCAGGGTGAGATTGGCCAGGACCAACCTATTGCTTACGCAAGTAGGACATTGAATAAAGCGGAACGGAATTATTCCACCACTGAAAAAGAGCTATTAGCAATAGTTTGGGCAACAAGAAACTTTCGATGCTATTTATATGGACGAAAATTTACAATCTATACAGATCACAAACCGCTTAAAGGAATCTTTAATACTAAAGATCCGACCTCCCGACTAATCCGATTCCATCATAAGCTCTCAGAGTATGAGTATAATATCGAATATAAACCGGGGAGATACAATAAGAACGCAGATGCATTAAGCAGAATACCCAGCGATAATAGTGAGCAACCTGTGAACAACAACGCTATTAAAGGAACAAATGATAGAGATAGCGCGTATAACGAAACCGAAGAACTTAATAACACTAAAATAATTACAAGAGCGCAAGTCCATCGTGGAATAGGCTCGGAGACTAGTGAAAAAGACAAGAAATTATGTCTCGCAGTAACTAGATCCAGGTCTAAAGCTAATAATAATGTAACCCAAATTGAAGATATACTTCCCACAACCCCTAAAAAGGAAACTGTGAATGAACGAGACTCCGAAACTAATTCCATTAGTTCAACAGAGTCGATAGAAGAAGAAAATGTGCAAATTTTAGGTAACCGGAATGATATTGATACCATTCTTCGTGATTACCATAATGCACCACTAGGAGGACATCTGGGAATTTATAAAACATATAAACGTATAAGAAAAAGCTACAAATGGAAAGGTATGTTAAGGGATATTCATAAGTTTATTAAGCAATGTGTTAAATGTAGTAGGAATAAACATAGTAAAAATACAAAAATGCCTATGGTAATTAGTTCTGTCGCCGAGAAACCCTTTGACAAAGTATATATCGATATGGTAGGTCCTTTGCCAGAAACTCAGAATGGCCATAAATACATTCTCACACTTTTGGATGACACAACCCGAATATTTGACTGCGTGCCACTGCTAAACGGAGAAGCATCTACTGTAGCCAACGGATTCTACAAGCTGATGTTGAAATATAAGATCCCAAAAGCAGTAGTTACCGATCAGGGTGCAAACTTTACTAGCGATCTATTCAAGCGGCTATGCAGGCTATTCAGGGTTAGGAAACTTCAGACAACTGCATATCATCCTCAGGCAAACGGAGCACTGGAAAGAGTACACGGGCCTTTGATTGAATACTTAAAAAATATAGTGGATGAAAACATTACAGAGTGGGACCAATGGCTTGAAGAAGCAGTCCATGTACGTAACCATGCACCACATGTTGGGGGTAAGCATACTCCAATGGAAGCGCTATGGGGTTTCTATGACCCACCCCCTAATAATCTCAAAAGGAACCCCGAACCTCTATACAATTACGATGATTACGTGTGCCAGAGGAAAAGGAGAATGCAAGTGCTCCACCAAAAGGTTAGGGAAGAACTACTTAAGAGCAAAGTAAAGTCCAAACAATATTACGACAGGAATGCAAAAATAGTTAAATTTCATGTAGGTGACCAAGTTCTGCTAAGAAATCCCAGTAAAAAACACAAACTATCGCCAAACTGGACAGGACCGTATGAAATCAAAAGAATAGATAGCGAAGTAAACTGTACCCTGCAAATTGGGCGAAAATTAAGAAGAGTCCATAATAATAGACTAAAATTATTTTAGCCTAAACAAACAAACAAACAAAAATATTGATACTGAGGACCGTTAACTAAAATTATTATTATCTACAGATGATGCTGCTGTGGTTGTGCATAATCATACTGATATCTGGAATAACCGCACAAGTGGACGTGACCTCACTCCAGCCCACTGGCGTGGTATTCGAACCTCTGACACCAACATACCTATATTCCCAAACTTGGACCATTTACACGCAAATTCGGATGATTCAGGAAACCGAAGCCTTGGGATTCATCGAAAAGTGCGAGACAACAATGAAAGATCTTTGCAAACAGCTAGAAACTGTTGTAGAAGTAGAATCGTGTCGTGTCTGGGACGAAGAATTAACCAAGCAAGTAAGAAAGATTAAAAATAGATTATGGGACATAAACTTGTATATGCAAACCAGGGAAAAGCGAGCTTTAGCTGACATAGTAGGTAGGGCCAGTAAATTTCTGTTTGGAACTATGGACGATAGGGACGCTCAGGAGATATATACCAAGTTAGATAATTTAGACAAACAAAGCTCCGAAAATGTTCATTTAATGGAAAAGCAAATAAGTATTGTAAAATCTAATTTCAATGAAGTCCATCATGCTTTCGCGAATCTAACCTTAGAACAAGAAAATTTAGGGGAGCGATTTAATAAACTGGTGGATAGTTTTATAAATTACACCAAAATAACGAAAACTGAAATGAGAAATGTGCACATTAAGACAGACATCAATGCAATGCTAATCTACATATTACACCAACTTCAACAAATATACCAAAGAATAACAAATGAATTTACAATAATAAATGCTTTACACCAACACACACTGCATCCCCTCATATTATCGGCAAGAGATATAGCGGAAACATACACAGAGATAAGTCAAAAAGGGCTGACCAATATCCTCGTAGACTTTAAGATTATGAATCAAATAGTCCAGACTGACTCCATACAGGTGAAAAATAAGCAATTTATTAGGATACTTCTACCACTCCCCGAAAACATTATGTATACCCTTAATAAGATCTACATACTTCCCACTTCCATTACAACCGAAACGTCGGCAATTCTTGAAATTGAATCGGATTACTTCCTAAATAACACCCAAGCTCATCAATATATAGAAATGTCAGATAGAGACTTCAAAGAGCACTGTAAAAAATCCACCTCCACCAAGGGTGCCCTACACATCTGTTTCCAGTCGCAACCCAAAAGATTAACAGTCAACAGATCAAACTGTATTGCGAACCTGTTCAATAATCCCTCATCTGAACCGGCCCTTTGTGGACACAGAATCATAGGGAACACCCCTAATGTACTTACAAAAATGGTAAGGCAGAACACTTGGTTGTTTGTATTCCCTCAAACAAGTATATTGCTTACGAATTGCAGCAATCACTTTGGCCACATAACGCTGAACGGAACTGGAATTCTTTCTCTCAAACAACCCTGTACTTACACTCTAGCGGAACACGAAATACCATTCGAAACTAGTTTCAGCCACTACTCGGCGATACACCAACCCGATCCTTTTAACGTACCTAAAATATTGATAGACCCCGATCTCTATCAAAAACAAGATGCTAAAAGTAATGTGAGTTTAAAAGTAAACACCCACGGAAATCATAATTTAGCACTTTTTAACGAAAGTCAAGATTTACAAGATTTGGAAAAGGCAATAGATCTGGTGAAGACAAGAAGGGAAAGGCAGAGAGTGCAAATCCAAACGCACACCAATACTGGAATAATCGCAATTCTTGTCACAATCATTCTCGGATGCATAATCCTAAAATGCTTACGACGATTGAAGAGGGAAGAACCCACCTTAGCGCGATCCAATCTCGTAATCTTGCACCCTACTTCTCAAGGTAAAGGTAAAGCCCCGAACGAAACAATAAGATCAACTAAATTGCCTGAAATAAAAACGGCAGATGTACCCACAAAGATAGAACCAATCCCAACACCCATAGATCTTCCTACCGAAAAATCGCCCAAATGTTCTGTGAATACAAACCAAATAAAGCCAATCGTATATGAGGTTTAATAACTGCATCCAAAGAAATTATAAAAAAAAAGGGGATAACTACATTGATGAGTATATATATATATATATATGTTTATAAACTTTAGCAATAACACGTTTCTCTAGATACATTACTTATCACGCTTCCTACAAAAACTAAAAATAGATTGAAGTATGTACATATATTACAAAAAACTGAAACAACAAAGAAAGGTAGAAAGGTATATTTTCTTATATTTTTTTTATATATGTATATATACTGTGTTAGTCACCACGATATTACGGCAAAAGTGAAAAACAAAACAAAACAAAACGTTTTCTGTGCTCTGAATAAAAAAAAAAAAAAAGGGGAAAAATAATTAATTATATATTTTAGTTAATATATAACTACATAGTATGTTTATGTTTATTTTATTTATATAGTTGTTAAAAAGAAAAAGAATAAAAAATACAAATAATGAAAAAATGTGTACCTATACATGTCTGTTTTTTCTATAAAAAAAAAAAAAATAATAACATATATATATATATACATATTATCTTAGAGCTATACTGTTTTTCTTAGCAACAGGAAATATGCATGTTTTGTACTTAAAGGGAAAATGTGAAAAAAAAAAAAACCCAAAAACAAAGCCATTTATTTTATTATGAAAATATTATTAGGATTTTAATTGTGTTACGTAATAACTATAATGTTACTTATTCCTTAATTTGAAATATATACATACATATAGGGTTCCAACTAAAGTAATCCCCTTGTTATCAAACTTATGTACTTAGCTTTAAGTCTTTCGTTCATTTCTGAAAAATTGTAAACAAAAAAAAAAACAAAAATCAAATTTGTAATAAGTAAACAAACAACTGCCTTCAGTAATAGCGGCTTCATACTTCCACGTCATCTCGCTAATTCCTCGATTCCGACTTCAGAAAGGGGGAGGAATGTTGTGAATAGAGATCAATCAATTCTTGTTTTGAATATAAATGATCAATTAATCTATGTGAAACAAGAATTGGTTGACATCGCTTTTTGACTAGGTCATTGTTGTGTGGCGAAAAGCAAGACCTTACACAATAAATGCAATCAGGTCTTGCTTAAACGGTGGCACTGTTAAAACTTGCAGTGTATCGCATTTCATAACAAACTCAGAATTATTGGGTTTGTTGCGAAAACGCGTCACTGCGAAATATGCAGGTGACTACCGGCTAATCACAGCGGTGACCTGGTTTATCAAATAAAAAATAAAGAAAAACAAAGAATGCGCGGTGACATGGTCGCTGAAAATGCTCAAGAATGGCAGTCTTTCTTGAATTCAAACGAATGCCGTTTGGACTTAAAAGGGGGCCAGTAAATTTCTGTTTGGAACTATGGACGATAGGGACGCTCAGGAGATATATACCAAGTTAGATAATTTAGACAAACAAAGCTCCGAAAATGTTCATTTAATGGAAAAGCAAATAAGTATTGTAAAATCTAATTTCAATGAAGTCCATCATGCTTTCGCGAATCTAACCTTAGAACAAGAAAATTTAGGGGAGCGATTTAATAAACTGGTGGATAGTT
Source organism: Dioctria rufipes (assembly GCA_963924295.1). Taxonomy (NCBI): domain Eukaryota; kingdom Metazoa; phylum Arthropoda; class Insecta; order Diptera; family Asilidae; genus Dioctria; species Dioctria rufipes. The sequence continues at coordinate 129,664,995 of OZ002741.1, read as the reverse complement.
TTATAAATTACACCAAAATAACGAAAACTGAAATGAGAAATGTGCACATTAAGACAGACATCAATGCAATGCTAATCTACATATTACACCAACTTCAACAAATATACCAAAGAATAACAAATGAATTTACAATAATAAATGCTTTACACCAACACACACTGCATCCCCTCATATTATCGGCAAGAGATATAGCGGAAACATACACAGAGATAAGTCAAAAAGGGCTGACCAATATCCTCGTAGACTTTAAGATTATGAATCAAATAGTCCAGACTGACTCCATACAGGTGAAAAATAAGCAATTTATTAGGATACTTCTACCACTCCCCGAAAACATTATGTATACCCTTAATAAGATCTACATACTTCCCACTTCCATTACAACCGAAACGTCGGCAATTCTTGAAATTGAATCGGATTACTTCCTAAATAACACCCAAGCTCATCAATATATAGAAATGTCAGATAGAGACTTCAAAGAGCACTGTAAAAAATCCACCTCCACCAAGGGTGCCCTACACATCTGTTTCCAGTCGCAACCCAAAAGATTAACAGTCAACAGATCAAACTGTATTGCGAACCTGTTCAATAATCCCTCATCTGAACCGGCCCTTTGTGGACACAGAATCATAGGGAACACCCCTAATGTACTTACAAAAATGGTAAGGCAGAACACTTGGTTGTTTGTATTCCCTCAAACAAGTATATTGCTTACGAATTGCAGCAATCACTTTGGCCACATAACGCTGAACGGAACTGGAATTCTTTCTCTCAAACAACCCTGTACTTACACTCTAGCGGAACACGAAATACCATTCGAAACTAGTTTCAGCCACTACTCGGCGATACACCAACCCGATCCTTTTAACGTACCTAAAATATTGATAGACCCCGATCTCTATCAAAAACAAGATGCTAAAAGTAATGTGAGTTTAAAAGTAAACACCCACGGAAATCATAATTTAGCACTTTTTAACGAAAGTCAAGATTTACAAGATTTGGAAAAGGCAATAGATCTGGTGAAGACAAGAAGGGAAAGGCAGAGAGTGCAAATCCAAACGCACACCAATACTGGAATAATCGCAATTCTTGTCACAATCATTCTCGGATGCATAATCCTAAAATGCTTACGACGATTGAAGAGGGAAGAACCCACCTTAGCGCGATCCAATCTCGTAATCTTGCACCCTACTTCTCAAGGTAAAGGTAAAGCCCCGAACGAAACAATAAGATCAACTAAATTGCCTGAAATAAAAACGGCAGATGTACCCACAAAGATAGAACCAATCCCAACACCCATAGATCTTCCTACCGAAAAATCGCCCAAATGTTCTGTGAATACAAACCAAATAAAGCCAATCGTATATGAGGTTTAATAACTGCATCCAAAGAAATTATAAAAAAAAAGGGGATAACTACATTGATGAGTATATATATATATATATATGTTTATAAACTTTAGCAATAACACGTTTCTCTAGATACATTACTTATCACGCTTCCTACAAAAACTAAAAATAGATTGAAGTATGTACATATATTACAAAAAACTGAAACAACAAAGAAAGGTAGAAAGGTATATTTTCTTATATTTTTTTTATATATGTATATATACTGTGTTAGTCACCACGATATTACGGCAAAAGTGAAAAACAAAACAAAACAAAACGTTTTCTGTGCTCTGAATAAAAAAAAAAAAAAGGGGAAAAATAATTAATTATATATTTTAGTTAATATATAACTACATAGTATGTTTATGTTTATTTTATTTATATAGTTGTTAAAAAGAAAAAGAATAAAAAATACAAATAATGAAAAAATGTGTACCTATACATGTCTGTTTTTTCTATAAAAAAAAAAAAAATAATAACATATATATATATATACATTAGGGTGTCCCTTATATGAATTTTTTTTTTTTTTTGTCAATTTTAAAACGCATACCCCCTATATCTTTTATAAATACTACACCCTACCTAGGTATGAAATTTGGTCTTTCTACGACGATTAAAACTGGTGCCGACCGAGCCACAAAGTTTTTTAAAAAAAAGTAATTTTTCCTAATATTTGGTATACCTACCAGATGAATAAAATTTTAATAAATGAAGTAATTTAAAGTCAAAATGCAATTAAAAGTAGTATTTTATTAGTAAAACATAGAATAATAAAAATTAGCCAGGGTAACTTCGTTTTAGGGTCTGTTTTTTACAGTCTGGATACAAATTTCTATGTTCCTGAACACAGCGCAAAAGGAATTGCTTTTGGTCTTCTTCAGCTGTGATTAACCCGTGAAAGTCTTGCATCAATTTGACAGCTCTTTCAGCAGTGTCATTAACAACCTTCAGACGACTAACTTTTTCTTTAGCTTCTATATAAGCAGCATTACTTTCCCATGAAGACACACTTATCTGAAGAAAACTGTCGTCGATTTTCAGTCGTGATAATAAACGTTTGCTCTTCTCAGACACGAAATCACCCAACGTTTTATCTGCAAAAAAGAATAAAATTCATTTCGTCAACAACGAAATAATAAAAAGATCAGAAAAAATATTTATCAACTTACCAAATATCGAGTTGGACATTTCTTCCTTCGATGGGATATATCGTTTACCAAAATCTGAGATTTTATTCCTGTTTAAATTGGCAATCATTTCCATCTTTGTTTGGTTATCAACTTCATTATCAAAGAGTGATAACATGACTGCTTCTTCACATAAATACCACAAATGTTGGCCAAACTTACTTAGGGCTGCTTTAGAAACTGTTGTGTCAACTTTTTCGTAATTCTTTAACGTCTTCAAGAAGCATAAATCCTGGTTAGGTGCTTTTATCGCCACTGAGCATTCGAGCCAAGGTTTTACATATACTGTCACAATAAACAAGCAAACATCTTGCAGGGCTTGTTTGTCCTTCGCGGTTGCTTTCAACTGAGACTGAAGCAAACATATTTTTAAAGAGTAAATCGCTCTTGCCATCCATCCTGCCTGATGCATAGCTCCAGGAGGCCTAATTTTCATTTTCTTCTCTGGATCTCCTCCCAAAAATACTATGCATAGTTCGATCAGTTCCCGATAATCATCTCTTATGATAACTTTGTTCAGTTCCGTTGTATAAAACGTTAGCAAAGATGTAATGTTTATATCAGAAAAATGTTGTGTTACGAAATCTGTGCACAGTTCGATCTTATTCGAATCAATATTTTTCCAGTTGTCTCTAAACTGTTTGAAGAGCGGAATATCTGGACTGCTAGTGACTTGTTTGATTTTGGTCTCGAACACAATTCTAAGAACCAATTCATAAACATGATGGCGACAAGCGAAAAGTAAGAGTTCCCTTTCTAAGTTTTGTTCCAAAAGGGCACAAGTTCCATTGAAGCGGCCAGTGTTCGAAGCTGTTGTGTCACAACACATTATTTGTACATTGTCATTAAGGTCCCAATCACAGAGCGCATTTGAAACGGCTTTAGCTTGATTTTTCCCAGAAGAACTCTCGAGTTTTGGTACTGCAAGAAGTTGTTCTCTATCATCAAATGAAATGAGTATTGGCAGGCGTTCTTCTTTTGAGCTTCTCATATCTAAGCCTGGTAAAAGTTTTCCATCCCAATGAACTGTGACTACGTCAGGCACGTCGTTCTGAAAACAAGTTTTTATAGCTTCTGCCCTGATTTTTCTCATCTGTGTTCTTGTTCGTTGAATCGAGGACTTGTTTATTGAAAATTCATCACAGCTCAGACCCAATGCCTCTACGACCGCCTGAAGGATATAAACGGAATCTCTTATGCTTAGCTGGCATCTGTCTAAAGCTGCAACTAATTTAGGAGTGATCAAATCCTTTCTTCCTCTTTTGGAACTCGTTTCAGGTTGTGGTGTAAGTGAAACCTCTTGTAAGTTAACTCCAGAACTGACAATCTCTTCTTCATCGTCTGAATCTGTCAGAAGGAGAAAGTTTTGTGAAGAAGAAGTTGATGCAACCTCCATTTGTCTCTGTTTTCTTTTTTCTTCTTCTAATTTCCGTTGCCTTGTCCTTTCTTCTTTATCCGCTAACTTTTTGTCTACACCGGCTAAGCATCCTGGACGGCCTGGCTCTCTCTGTTTTAACAAAAATATTTTGTCTACTTCTATTTTCATTCTTTCAAAGGCATCAGCATGTGCAATATCAAATAAGTTGTCCAGCTCTCTTTCAAAATTATTTTCACGGCTCTTATAAATGTCCTGAGCTTTCTTAGAATTTTTTTGCAGCTCTCTCCAAACATAATATAGATCAACGAGTTTCTTCACACAGTTAGGAAATGCTTTTGTGGGAATTCTTGCCTTTTCCCAAAATATAATGCACTCCCGAATCACAAGATTTGCACTTTCACTGACAGTGAGCTTGACTTCGCGAATATTGTAAAACAAGACTGCTAGAACTTGTCGATTAGATGGTAATTTTGCGCCATTTATTTGGTGGCTGGGCATTCCGATTAAGAAAACAATTTGCTTATCTTTTCGTAATTCAAGCGACATTTTCAATAAATATACTACAGCGTGCTTATTTCTTACTTGAAAAATATTATAAGAATGACTAATGTGATTGACTGCTGGAAGATATTTATTGTTTGATGACTACTACCGTGGACACTGCTGGTCGAGTTTTTGGAGGGGGAAGTTCCACCACCGCATCAATCAGTGGCAGATACATAATTCTTACAATCGATTCCCGGAAGAGTATTTGATATTTTACATATTCGTCTGTGGTTTTTTTTTTGACACAAACCAATGACAAATGAATCAAGTAGTGGGAGGTCGGGTCTTAGGAGGGGAAGTAACACCGCCGCACCAATCAGCGACAGATACATAATTCTTACAACCTATTATAGGAAGAGTATTTTAAATTTTACAACAATGACAAATAAATAAAGTAGTGGGGGTCGTAGTGCCATACCGGCGCATTACACGGCGCGTAACTTGTATGAACTTGTTTCAACCGCAAGTCGGCACGGGTTGCCGTTAATAAAAAGAGCTCATATTTATTTTCAGAGTATATTGGGTTAATATGAAAATATCTAGGACGTATGCGTAAAAAAAAAAAAACTTCGAAAAATAAGGGACACCCTAATATACATATTATCTTAGAGCTATACTGTTTTTCTTAGCAACAGGAAATATGCATGTTTTGTACTTAAAGGGAAAATGTGAAAAAAAAAAAAACCCAAAAACAAAGCCATTTATTTTATTATGAAAATATTATTAGGATTTTAATTGTGTTACGTAATAACTATAATGTTACTTATTCCTTAATTTGAAATATATACATACATATAGGGTTCCAACTAAAGTAATCCCCTTGTTATCAAACTTATGTACTTAGCTTTAAGTCTTTCGTTCATTTCTGAAAAATTGTAAACAAAAAAAAAAACAAAAATCAAATTTGTAATAAGTAAACAAACAACTGCCTTCAGTAATAGCGGCTTCATACTTCCACGTCATCTCGCTAATTCCTCGATTCCGACTTCAGAAAGGGGGAGGAATGTTGTGAATAGAGATCAATCAATTCTTGTTTTGAATATAAATGATCAATTAATCTATGTGAAACAAGAATTGGTTGACATCGCTTTTTGACTAGGTCATTGTTGTGTGGCGAAAAGCAAGACCTTACACAATAAATGCAATCAGGTCTTGCTTAAACGGTGGCACTGTTAAAACTTGCAGTGTATCGCATTTCATAACAAACTCAGAATTATTGGGTTTGTTGCGAAAACGCGTCACTGCGAAATATGCAGGTGACTACCGGCTAATCACAGCGGTGACCTGGTTTATCAAATAAAAAATAAAGAAAAACAAAGAATGCGCGGTGACATGGTCGCTGAAAATGCTCAAGAATGGCAGTCTTTCTTGGATTCGAAGACAAGTATTAAGTTACGGTTTCTTTATACACAACATATTAAATCTATAAAGTGATAAATGATATATATATGAGTAGAAGTAAAAAAGATTAAGTGATGTGTTCTTGTGACTTGTTTTAAAGAGATAAATACATAATATATATGTGCGAATAAAATTAAAAAGATAAAGTCATGTGTTTTTGTGACCTGCTTAACTCAGCCCAATAGCATTGGAATCTGTACTGGAGATCTCAACACAATGATTATTGCAGCAACAGGATCATTCATGTTCACAAACTGTTGCTATAAAAGCCCAAGCAAACTCTTGGGGAGCATCAGTCAGTTTTAGTGAGCCTCAGTGATAGTTTAAAAACATATAAAAAAATTAAAATGTCTTCGATGTTAGTAAATAAAAGTTTTTCAATAATTGAAAATTTGCGAAAAGTTGTGATGGAGTGTTCAAAAAATTCAGTGAATAAAGACTATATTGTTCAAAAGTGCAATAGAAACATGCATAAATTTCAAGTTGCATTTCGGAAGTGCAATAAGAGTGCTAGGAAACGACATTTCGAGAGCTGTCTCGAGCAAATTAAAGCATTAAGAGCACTATTGAGAACTCCCCGTCGAGGTGGAGGAATTACTCGCGTAAGAAGAAGTGATTTTGTAAAGTGGGAGGAAATAAAGACAGCGTTCGCGGACAGAATTCGACAAGGTGTTATTGCAAATTTAAAGCATATCGATCCGAAGCTATTTATGCAAGACGCTGCCAAATTATTTATGCGCCGCATTAAGAATACATTAAAACATTATTTTAATATTAAAGTTTCTACAACGTTTTGCAGTGAATTTGTTAAGGAAACTGGTGACAATGAAATTATAAAAGACATTAAATATTTCCAAGCGAGAACTGCTGCAATTAGTGCAGATGATAATTTAGAAGACTGGTTTAAATCAAACATTTTGGATCCAATAAACACTCAGCTGGAAGAATTCCAGGAAAAAGACAGTGGCTGGTCACTGCACTCTATAATACATCTAGCAGTACACATCAACAAGTTTGAGCAGCTCCGAGGATCTTCGTATATACCTCTGCCGAAGGAAATTGCTTTAAAGAAAGCTTGCATCAATGTGAAAAATAATGATGAAGCATGCTTCGCGTGGGCAATAACATCAGCGCTATATCCTGCAAATGTTCACTCCGATAGGACCTCATCATATCCACATTATTCTACTGTGCTAAATTTAACTGGAATAACATTTCCCATGACGCTTAACCAAATAACGCAATTTGAAGGCCAGAACGATTTATCAATAAACGTGTTCATCCTAGAGAAAGAGCGTTTCTTCACCACAGTTCCAGTTAGACTTACGAAACACAGGATGGAGCGACATGTAAATCTCTTAATGATTCAAGATGACTATGACCAGGATGATGATGATGAAGATGAAGATCATATGGATGATGATGATGACGATGATGATGCTGGCAGATATCATTTTTGCTGGATTGGATTAGAGATCTTTCACGCCTTGTATCGAAACAAACTTCGAAGCGTAATGGTAGAAAGTATATATGTGAGAGATGTTTGCTCTACTTTCGCTCTGCTGAAAAATTAGAATCACACACTCCTGAATGCGAGAATCAAAACGATTGCAGAATTATGTTTCCCTCAGAGGAAAAGAAATGGTTGGAATATAAGAATTATAACCATAAGAATCCAGTCCCGTTTTGTGTGTATGCTGATCTTGAATCAATATTGAAGCCGATTCAGGGAAACGATCAAAACACACAGCGAATCCAGGAACATGAAATTCACAGCATAGGATTCTATTTCCACTGCAAACATGATGCTAAGCTCTCATATTACAGAGCATATCGAGGCAAGGACTGTCAACAATGGTTTGCATTAGAATTGCAAAAAATTGCCTCCATAGCTGTACAGGAAAAGCTGAACATCAGGCCAATGCAACCCTTGACTAAAGAGGAACGACGTTCACATATGGAAAATACTTGCTGTCATATATGTGAAAAATCGTTTGCAGCCGATGAGGAACGAGTCCGGGACCATTGCCACTTAACAGGTAAATACTGAGAAGCATAATTCAATTCATTTCTTTTCATAAATTCTTTTAACAGGAAAATACCGAGGGCCAGCGCATAATGCATGTAATCTGATGTATCAAGATTGCTCCATAGTTCCAGTCATTTTTCACAATTTATCCGGATATGATGCTCACTTCATTATTAAGGATATAGCTACAGCCATTCCTGGGAAAGTGGATCTCCTACCAATAAATAAAGAAAGATACATTTCGTTCACCAAGCACGTTGAAGGCAGTCATATCAAATTCAGATTCATCGATTCCTTCCGTTTTATGGCAGAATCTTTAGATAAGCTATCATCATTGCTACCGTTGGATAAATTGAATATTACAAGAGCTGAATGGCAGGAATTGGATGATGATGACTTTAAACTGCTTACGCGCAAAGGTGTCTTCCCATACGACTTCGTTGACGATTGGACTAAATTGGATTTCCAACACTTACCGGCGCAGGAGCAATTCTATAATAAAATGACTGACAGTGATATATCCGCTGAGGACTACAATCATGCTGAAAAGGTCTGGCAGACATTTGAAATACAGACACTTGGCGAATATTCCGATCTATACCTGAAAACTGATGTCCTCCTATTGGCTGATGTCTTCGAGAACTTTCGAGAAGTATGTATGAAGACATACAATTTAGATCCTGCACATTATTACACCATGCCAGGCCTAACATGGAATGCTATGCTAAAATACACCAAAGTGAAACTAGAGCTGATAACCGACGTAGATATACTGCTATTCATAGAGAGAGGTATTCGAGGTGGTATAAGTCAATGCTCGAACAGATATAGCAAAGCAAATAATAAATATATGGATGATTTTAAGTCTAAGGAGAAAGAGAAATACCTGATGTATTATGATGTAAATAACCTTTATGGATGGGCCATGTCACAGCATTTACCAACCGGAGGATTCAAATGGGTTGATGCTCCCAATATCAACGTTTTCGAGATTCCTGATGATTCACCAATTGGATACATATTCGAAGTCGACTTGGACTATCCTCAACATCTACATGATAAGCATAAGGACTTACCGTTTTGCTCTGAGCATGCAGCACCACCTGGAGCAAAATTAGAAAAGCTTTTGACAACATTACATCCTAAAACTAAATATGTTATACACTACCGAAACTTGAAGCAATGCTTATCACATGGACTCATCCTGAAAAAAGTGCACCGGGTTCTTCGATTCAACCAATCAGCTTGGCTTAAACCATATATTGACTTAAATACCACCAAACGGAAGCTGGCTACCAGCGATCATGAGAAGGACTGCTATAAGAAGATGAATAATGCAGCTTTTGGTAAGACCATGGAAAATGTTCGCAAGTATAGCGATATAAAGCTTTGCGTAAAATGGGAAGGTCGCTATGGTGCCAAAGCTCGGATTGCGGCACCCAACTTTCACAGTGCAACGATATTTGATGAGAATTTAGTTGCTGTGGAATTAAGGCGACTCAAAATCTTATTCAATAAGCCCCTCTATATTGGAATGGCAGTTTTGAAAATTTCACAGATATGCCTCTATGATTTCCACTACAGTTTTTTGCAGCGTGAATTTGGAGATAAAGTCATGTATACAGATACAGATTCTCTAATATATGAACTTGAAGAGAAAAATGCATATGAGTTTATGGCCGAAAATATAAACAAATTTGATACAAGTGATTACCCAGAAGATAATCAATTCAATTTACCGCTCGTGAATAAAAAGATTCCTGGTCTAATGAAGGATGAGCTGAATGGGAAAATCATGAGCGAATTTGCAGGCTTGCGCTCGAAAATGTACAGTCTACGTATAAACGATGGTAAAACTGTAAAGAAAGCAAAAGGAGTAAAGACTAATGTAGTCCAGAGGCATATGAATTTCGAAGACTACGTCGAATGTTTGAATAACAAGCGAGTATTAACTGCTAATCAGAGCTCCATACGATCGCATAACCATAATGTCTACACGATCAGCCAAAAGAAAATTGCATTGAATCCATATGATAACAAGCGGTATATTATGAGTGGGACAACGGATACTCTACCATGGGGACATTACTCTATTCAATCAGAACAGCAAGGAGCAGACGCAGAAAAAACATATAATCTAAGGCTAGTCTAAGATATGTATTGTAAATAAAAATTGTATTATAGCTAAAATACCATTTAATGAAATAGTTTGTTTTAATTGTATTATAGTCTAAGATGATGTACACTATTGTAAAATAAAGGAAAATATTATAATTATAGGGTAACCGATTTAAGGAAGCCTAATATAGAATGATACCTTAAGAATTAAATGTTAATCTAGAATGATACCTTAAGAATTAAATGTTAATATTTTTCAATTTATAATAAATCAATAATAATATTTTATATATGGTATTCTTTTATTCAATTTCCCTACTATGTCCAGAGCTCCCGAATAATATTTGCCCACTACCGTGAGCTCCTAATCGGGCGGTTGAGCGTTTTACCCAGAATTTTAGGCTGACTTGAGAAAAAAACTTTTACACGTGAACTCGACCTTGACCCCGGCATCACCTTTGAAACCGGAAGGGCGTCGGATCCTTGACCTTCATCCGGAAGTGAATTATATATAAGTGTATAATCAAACATTTCACAGGGACTCCATATTGTTTTTCAAGACAGGTCTGATAACTGCTTAAAAGCTGTTAAGTTGTTATCAGAGCTGTTTGAAAAGCTGTTAAGCTGTTATCAGAGCTGTTTGAAAAGCTGTTAAGCTATTATCATAGCTGTTTAAAAGCTGTTAGGCTGTTATCAGAGCTGTTTGAAAAGCTGTTAAGCTGTTATCAGACCTGTTTAAAAGCTGTTAAGCTGTTATCAGTGCTGTTTGAAAAGCTGTTAAGCTGTTATCAGACCTGTTTGAAAAGCTGTTTAGCTGTTATCTGACCTGTTTAAAAGCTGTTAAGCTGTTATTAGAGCAGTTTGAAAAGCTGTTAAGCTGTTATCAGAGCTGTTTGAAAAGCTGTTAAGCTGTTATCAGAGCTGTTTGAAAAGCTGTTAAGCTGTTATCAGAGCTATTTGAAAAGCTGTTAAGCTGTTATCAGAGCTGTTTGAAAAGCTGTTAAGCTGATATCTGACCTGTTTAAAAGCTGTTAGGCTGTTATCAGAGCTGTTTGAAAAGCTGTTAAGCTGTTATCAGAGCTGTTTAAAAGCTGTTAAGCTGTTATCAGTGCTGTTTGAAAAGCTGTTAAGCTGTTATCAGACCTGTTTGAAAAGCTGTTTAGCTGTTATCTGACCTGTTTAAAAGCTGTTAAGCTGTTATCAGACCTGTTTGAAAAGCAGCTTAGCTGTTATCAGAGCTGTTTAAAAGCTGTTAAGCTGTTATCAGAGCTGTTTGAAAAGCTGTTAAGCTGTTATCAGACCTGTTTGAAAAGCTGTTTAGCTGTTATCTGACCTGTTTAAAAGCTGTTAAGCTGTTATCAGACCTGTTTGAAAAGCTGTTAAGCTGTTATCAGACCTGTTTGAAAAGCAGTTTAGCTGTTATCAGAGCTGTTTAAAAGCTGTTAAGCAGTTATCAGACCTGTTTTGAAAAACAATATGGAGTCCCTGTGAAATGTTTGATTATGCACATATATATATGATTCACTTCCGGATGAAGGTCAAGGATCCGACGCCCTTCCGGTTTCAAAGGTGATGCCGGGGTCAAGGTCGAGTTCACGTGTAAAAGTTTTTTTCTCAAGTCATCCTAACATTCTGGGTAAAACGCTCAACCGCCCGATTAAGAGCTCACGGTAGTGGGCAAATATTATTCGGGAGCTCTGGACATAGTAGGGAAATTGAATAAAAGAATACCATATATAAAATATTATTATTGATTTATTATAAATTGAAAAATATTAACATTTAATTCTTAAGGTATCATTCTAGATTAACATTTAATTCTTAAGGTATCATTCTATATTAGGCTTCCTTAAATCGGTTACCCTATAATTATAATATTTTCCTTTATTTTACAATAGTGTACATCATCTTAGACTATAATACAATTAAAACAAACTATTTCATTAAATGGTATTTTAGCTATAATACAATTTTTATTTACAATACATATCTTAGACTAGCCTTAGATTATATGTTTTTTCTGCGTCTGCTCCTTGCTGTTCTGATTGAATAGAGTAATGTCCCCATGGTAGAGTATCCGTTGTCCCACTCATAATATACCGCTTGTTATCATATGGATTCAATGCAATTTTCTTTTGGCTGATCGTGTAGACATTATGGTTATGCGATCGTATGGAGCTCTGATTAGCAGTTAATACTCGCTTGTTATTCAAACATTCGACGTAGTCTTCGAAATTGATATGCCTCTGGACTACATTAGTCTTTACTCCTTTTGCTTTCTTTACAGTTTTACCATCGTTCATACGTAGACTGTACATTTTCGAGCGCAAGCCTGCAAATTCGCTCATGATTTTCCAATTCAGCTCATCCTTCATTAGACCAGGAATCTTTTTATTCACGAGCGGTAAATTGAATTGATTATCTTCTGGGTAATCACTTGTATCAAATTTGTTTATATTTTCGGCCATAAACTCATATGCATTTTTCTCTTCAAGTTCATATATTAGAGAATCTGTATCTGTATACGTGACTTTGCATTTATCTCCAAATTCACGCTGCATAAAACTGTAGTGGAAATCATAGAGGCATATCTTTGAAATTTCCAAAACTGCCATTCCAATATAGAGGGGCTTATTGAATAAGATTTTGAGTCGCCTTAATTCCACAGCAACTAAATTCTCATCAAATATCGTTGCACTGTGAAAGTTGGGTGCCGCAATCCGAGCTTTGGCACCATAGCGACCTTCCCACTTTACGCAAAGCTTTATATCGCTATACTTGCGAACATTTTCCATGCATTATTCATCTTCTTATAGCAGTCCTTCTCATGATCGCTGGTAGCCTGCTTCCGTTTGGTGGTATTTAAGTCAATATATGATTTAAGCCAAGCTGATTGGTTGAATTGAAGAACCCGTTGCCCTTTTTTCAGGATGAGGCCATGTGATAAGCATTGCTTCAAGTTTCGGTAGTGTATAACATATTTAGTTTTTGGATGTAATGTTGTCAAAAGCTTTTCTAATTTTGCTCCAGGTGGTGCTGCATGCTCAGAGCAAAACGGTAAGTCCTTATGCTTATCATGTAGATGTTGAGGATAGTCCAAGTCGACTTCGAATATGTATCCAATTGGTGAATCATCAGGAATCTCGAAAACGTTGATATTGGGAGCATCAACCCATTTGAATCCTCCGGTTGGTAAATGCTGTGACATGGCCCATCCATAAAGGTTATTTACATCATAATACATCAGGTATTTCTCTTTCTCCTTAGACTTAAAATCATCCATATATTTATTATTTGCTTTGCTATATCTGTTCGAGCATTGACTTATACCACCTCGAATACCTCTCTCTATGAATAGCAGTATATCTACGTCGGTTATCAGCTCTAGTTTCACTTTGGTGTATTTTAGCATAGCATTCCATGTTAGGCCTGGCATGGTGTAATAATGTGCAGGATCTAAATTGTATGTCTTCATACATACTTCTCGAAAGTTCTCGAAGACATCAGCCAATAGGAGGACATCAGTTTTCAGGTATAGATCGGAATATTCGCCAAGTGTCTGTATTTCAAATGTCTGCCAGACCTTTTCAGCATGATTGTAGTCCTCAGCGGATATATCACTGTCAGTCATTTTATTATAGAATTGCTCCTGCGCCGGTAAGTGTTGGAAATCCAATTTAGTCCAATCGTCAACGAAGTCGTATGGGAAGACACCTTTGCGCGTAAGCAGTTTAAAGTCATCATCATCCAATTCCTGCCATTCAGCTCTTGTAATATTCAATTTATCCAACGGTAGCAATGATGATAGCTTATCTAAAGATTCTGCCATAAAACGGAAGGAATCGATGAATCTGAATTTGATATGACTGCCTTCAACGTGCTTGGTGAACGAAATGTATCTTTCTTTATTTATTGGTAGGAGATCCACTTTCCCAGGAATGGCTGTAGCTATATCCTTAATAATGAAGTGAGCATCATATCCGGATAAATTGTGACAAATGACTGGAACTATGGAGCAATCTTGATACATCAGATTACATGCATTATGCGCTGGCCCTCGGTATTTTCCTGTTAAAAGAATTTATGAAAAGAAATGAATTGAATTATGCTTCTCAGTATTTACCTGTTAAGTGGCAATGGTCCCGGACTCGTTCCTCATCGGCTGCAAACGATTTTTCACATATATGACAGCAAGTATTTTCCATATGTGAACGTCGTTCCTCTTTAGTCAAGGGTTGCATTGGCCTGATGTTCAGCTTTTCCTGTACAGCTATGGAGGCAATTTTTTGCAATTCTAATGCAAACCATTGTTGACAGTCCTTGCCTCGATATGCTCTGTAATATGAGAGCTTAGCATCATGTTTGCAGTGGAAATAGAATCCTATGCTGTGAACTTCATGTTCCTGGATTCGCTGTGTGTTTTGATCGTTTCCCTGAATCGGCTTCAATATTGATTCAAGATCAGCATACACACAAAACGGGACTGGATTCTTATGGTTATAATTCTTATATTCCAACCATTTCTTTTCCTCTGAGGGAAACATAATTCTGCAATCGTTTTGATTCTCGCATTCAGGAGTGTGTGATTCTAATTTTTCAGCAGAGCGAAAGTAGAGCAAACATCTCTCACATATATACTTTCTACCATTACGCTTCGAAGTTTGTTTCGATACAAGGCGTGAAAGATCTCTAATCCAGCAAAAATGATATCTGCCAGCACCATCATCGTCATCATCATCATCCATATGATCTTCATCTTCATCATCATCATCCTGGTCATAGTCATCTTGAATCATTAAGAGATTTACATGTCGCTCCATCCTGTGTTTCGTAAGTCTAACTGGAACTGTGGTGAAGAAACGCTCTTTCTCTAGGATGAACACGTTTATTGATAAATCGTTCTGGCCTTCAAATTGCGTTATTTGGTTAAGCGTCATGGGAAATGTTATTCCAGTTAAATTTAGCACAGTAGAATAATGTGGATATGATGAGGTCCTATCGGAGTGAACATTTGCAGGATATAGCGCTGATGTTATTGCCCACGCGAAGCATGCTTCATCATTATTTTTCACATTGATGCAAGCTTGCTTTAAAGCAATTCCCTTCGGCAGAGGTATATACGAAGATCCTCGGAGCTGCTCAAACTTGTTGATGTGTACTGCTAGATGTATTATAGAGTGCAGTGACCAGCCACTGTCTTTTTCCTGGAATTCTTCCAGCTGAGTGTTTATTGGATCCAAAATGTTTGATTTAAACCAGTCTTCTAAATTATCATCTGCACTAATTGCAGCAGTTCTCGCTTGGAAATATTTAATGTCTTTTATAATTTCATTGTCACCAGTTTCCTTAACAAATTCACTGCAAAACGTTGTAGAAACTTTAATATTAAAATAATGTTTTAATGTATTCTTAATGCGGCGCATAAATAATTTGGCAGCGTCTTGCATAAATAGCTTCGGATCGATATGCTTTAAATTTGCAATAACACCTTGTCGAATTCTGTCCGCGAACGCTGTCTTTATTTCCTCCCACTTTACAAAATCACTTCTTCTTACGCGAGTAATTCCTCCACCTCGACGGGGAGTTCTCAATAGTGCTCTTAATGCTTTAATTTGCTCGAGACAGCTCTCGAAATGTCGTTTCCTAGCACTCTTATTGCACTTCCGAAATGCAACTTGAAATTTATGCATGTTTCTATTGCACTTTTGAACAATATAGTCTTTATTCACTGAATTTTTTGAACACTCCATCACATCTTTTCGCAAATTTTCAATTATTGAAAAACTTTTATTTACTAACATCGAAGACATTTTAATTTTTTTATATGTTTTTAAACTATCACTGAGGCTCACTAAAACTGACTGATGCTCCCCAAGAGTTTGCTTGGGCTTTTATAGCAACAGTTTGTGAACATGAATGATCCTGTTGCTGCAATAATCATTGTACAGGATGAATTCCAACGAATTTGCTTACAGGCTGAGATGATATCGAATAAACAATACAACACAAAAAAAAACATGAATCATCCAAATTAATTTGATTACTTTATTCTGTTGGTTGAATTTGCAAATACGAATGAGATTGTTTACATGAATGCATTTCAAGATAAAAAGAAAAAGTGGAAATTTGTTTACTTTATGTGAATTCTCATGAAACATTTCGAGCGGTAAAATTCTTGGAACAATAAAATAAAATTTTTGGCTGCCTACACTAAGTGTGGTATCAAATTACGTGAAAAGAATAAATGTGCTGATATTGCTTAAATTTGTTTACACAGGTGTGCATGACTCATTCAGCTAAAATGCGAATTTTTTAAACAGGAAGTTTACACAGGTGTGTATGAACCATTCAGCTTAAATGCGAATTTGTTTACAGCGGTGATATCAAATTACATCATAAATAGGGGACGCATGCCTAATGTTTAGTAAACATTTAATATTTGATGCCCAGAACCACACTGCCCAGAACGCCTATAGAAAGTCATCCGGAACTTTTGATATCTACAAATTCCTCACTAAGAAATATTCAAGTAAGAAAACAGCAAATCCAAGGCGACATTATGCTGATATCTACAACTCCACAGGGTAACTTGAATTATTAGTAATATTGAAAGGCAAGATCGCTAATATCTCGAAAACCACAGTCTGATGAAAATTTTGTCCCCCAACAGTACCAATACCCTATCCACTGGCACCTCCTAGAATCTATTGGTATGAAAAGAATAGCATAGGGTTAACTTTAATTATTACTAATATTAACTATATCTAAAAAGGTAAAATCGCTAATATCTCGAGAACCATAGCCCGTAGAGGATTTCTGATGAAAATTTTGTCCCCCAACAGTACCAATACCCTATCCACTGGCACCTCCTAGAATCTATTGGTATGAAAAAGAATAGCATAGCGTTAACTTTAATTATTACTAATATTAACTATATCTAAAAAGGTAAAATCGCTGATATCTCGAGAACCATAGCCCATAGAGGATTTCTGATGAAAATTTTGTCCCCCAACAGCACCAATACCCTATCCACTGGCACGTCCTAGAATTTATTGGTATGAAGAAGAATAGCATAGCGTTAATTTTAATTATTACTAATATTAGTTCAAAACCAAAAGCCCGCATTTAGGCGCAACACTTGAAAACAGCAAAATCACAATAAAAAAGCCTACATTTAGGCTCAGCACACCATGGGCAAAAAAAAATAAAACTTGAATTATAACTAAAAAGTTAATGCCATCTCCTGGTCAGCCAGACGGTAGGAAAGGAATTCTCCAGGCATGCCCTGTGACGTATACCACTAGACGGAATCCCCCTCAGTGGCCCAGAACCCGGTCTAGAGCCAGCAAAATAGTTGGTTTCTACCTTGCACTTTTTGTATGGAAAAAATGGTCTGGTACTCTCCTAGCTTAACTACTGAGGTTCTGTGCTTGCTTTTTTAATTACTTCACCATAAATAACACATTTTTTTTTTATGATATTATTTAGGACACGCTTTGTTGTTTTGTGCTAATATCATTGTGGATGTTAGGTGATTAATCTTTCTCGATCTTTTTAACAAAATTCTCTCAATTACATGTGCTACACACGCCTTAACGTCAGTATGGTCCACAAATAATCAGTTTCATGTGAACTATGATATCGGGGATCAATCAAATCTCATAAGAGTGTGCCTGATTGAGAAATTTTATTGAAAATAAAAAACAATTCTTCATAAAATGTAAGACTTTTCAATACAAACTCCTAGATACAAAAAAACATTAATCGCTCAAATTGTCTGCTTTACTCGGCTATATTTGTTTACAAAAGATATCAAATTACCATCATGGCCACCTTTTCTGATGCTTTAATTTCCATTACTTCTACTGATTTCATGTGTCTTACCATCCCAAGCAGCCGTGATCAATTTTTACACATCGAATATCATAACATGATCACTCTTGTTAATAAAAGACACCTGCAGACCACAACTTACGTTATAGTTGTTGTTGTTGTTTTTTTCAGCAAAAGAAATTTCCAATTATAACTTCCACTACTCATCTAAGACATCATATCCTACAGATTAATATGAATTGTTGTTGTTTTCAGCTGAAGAAATTGAGAATCTCACATTAAAAAACATAAATCACACAATTTGTTTACTTTACTCGGCTGCTGTGCGAATTTGTTTACATTATTCAACTGCGAATTTGTTTACTTTACTGGACTGTGTGAATTTGTATATGCAAGGAATAAAATTGGAAGCATTCCACCTGAAGAGCACAATTACACATTTACTAATTTCCATTACTTATCTAAGTGAACATATCTACCTACATTCGCCCCAATCAGCTTCGCGTGATCTATTTTTAGATATATGATCATATGGTTCAATCTTGTTTATAAAAGATACCTACAGATTAATATCATCAAATCTTTAATCCACAACTTAGGTTATAGTTGTTGTTGTTTTTTTTTTTTGAACTACTAATATTAATTACACCTGAGAAGTTAAGATAGCTAATATCTCGAACCATAGCCCGTAGAGGATTTCTGATGAAAATTTTACCCCCTAGTACTAATACTATTGGCATGGACAAAAAATATCCTAGGGTTAACTTGAATTATTACTACTATTTATTATACCTCAAAAGGTAAGATCACTAATATCTCGAGACCCATAGCCCGTAGAGGATTTCTGATAAAAAATTTGTCCACCCCTATTACTCAGACCCCCACTGACACTTTCTAGAATCTATTGGTATGAACAAAAATATTCTAGGGTTAACTTAAATTATTACTTATACTAATTACACTAATTCACTTAGGGAATTTCATAATAATTCTTATCCACATAAATACACAGTTTCACACATGCATTCACGCCTTAGGTAACGTTTGCTCAGTCACCAAGTAGCCCAGCTCAATATACCACAGGCACTCATACTAAAGTAAACAAATAACAACAAACTCAAGCTGACAAGTATAGAGCCCCGATATAAATTCGCTTAGGGCATTTCACATCATTACTTAAGCCACACACACACACACATTCCACCCAAGCCTTGGTATAGGTAACGTAGCCCAATCCATCCAACACGCCCCAGACAGTCCTAATCATAGTATCAGATATTCCCACTAAAGCTCTCAGCAAACCTCCTGTAGCCAGACACAGGAGGGGCATCTCAATGTTAAATTGTAGCCTCCAAGACCAGATCAAACTTAATCAGCAACCTCCACCAATAAAGCTTCCCATCCCTTCACAAATGTTTAGAGCTATGATCTCCGAGATGAAAAATAAGTGACCTCCAGAAACAAAATCGAAATCCTATACTATTTCCCTATCCTGGAGAGTGTTACTGTTTCTTTGTGAGGAAACTTGTTTGAGTTTTTGAAGTACTTGTTATCAAATTATAACCAAGTACTCTCACACAAGCACCTACTTTGTTGAATTGACTATTTTTGAAATGTCGCTCTTTTTTGAAACGGTATATATCGGAGTAGCTAATGTAGCTTTGCTCCTATATGTAGTGTGGTGGAGTAGCTAATTTAGTTTTGCTCCTATATGTAGTGTAGTGGAGTAGCTAATTTAGCTTTGCTCCTATATGCAGTGTAGTGGAGTAGCTAAATTTAGCTTTGCTCCTATAAGTAGTGTAATGGAGTAGCTAATATAGCTTTGCTCCCAAGGTGTGGAATGATTAGTGTAGTGGAGTAGCTAATTTAGCTTTGCTCCTAGTATGGTGTAGTGGAGTAGCTGAACAGCTTTGCTCCTAATGATAACAACTGAATGTGTCTTGTGTTGAGTTACGATTGCAACTAGTCTTTTAATAAAAACGTTATAATATTTATACTAAAAATATAACCTTAACTTCTACGGAAGTAAAGCTAAAACTCTTAATTTATTTCCTCACAGCGCTCGCCGTATACATATATGTATAAATTACACTTTGCTCAATATCTACAGCTGGCCATTATCATCCGTAAATATTTTTCGTTAAACGTTTGTACTTTGTTTATAGACGTACATACATAAATATAAATTTTGTTAAATGCTTGCAGCTGGTCATTACTACTTCACATCATTCATCGTGAGCCATTAATTTGGTCGCCTACATACATACATTTGTTTTACCTCCGGCGCAAGGTCGTCATATTACAATGTGGGATTTCTTGCGTGCCGGGGTATTACCGCACTTTCTTTTTCCACTTGTTTTATAAGCGGAAATAATTGCTGTAGGTCAGTAATAATATGTATGTACGCGCCATTCTTTAGGTAAAATGGTATAATGTACCGCATGTATGTACATGCATGCAATGATTTGTTTCACTTGCTATGCAATGTAGGTATGTACATATGTATGTACATATTTTCTTTTAAAGTAGATCTGATAGGCAATATAAGTATGTATGTACGTAATTTGGACAAACGTATGCCTGATATGCAATGTACGTATGTATATACGTAATTTCTTTTTTGTAAGGGCTGTATGTAACAAACCTCCCTTTTTTTAAAAAAAAAATGTGTTATTCTTAGAAGAGGAATAACGCATTCGAACATTGTATATGGCTTTGATAGATAATAATAAAAAAAAATAACAACATGTTACATATATGTATATACATAATGCCGAGCGCTGAGACGATTACTTAGTTAGGTTGAAGAAGCTAACTTATCTGTATACATTATCGAGAATTATTTCTAGCCAGTAGATATACTATAAGAGTTCTGGCGCACTTTTTTGAGCCACCAGGATTTCGCCACAGACGGCGCCACCGTCGCTAGGTGGTTTGAGCCCATACTAAATGTAGGTTTGTGTCTTGGCTGAATTGGTTTGTGCCTTGGATGCACGATTGTGTCTTGGGTGCACCATTGAATATCGACTGCGCCCTAGCGGGATTAATCGGTACTACCGGGATGTGTCATTTGGTCTTGACTGCGCCCTAGCGGCATTAGCAGGTACTACCAGCATGTTCCGGTTTTCTAGCGAGGGTTTGGTCTTGACTGCGCCCTAGCGGCATTAGCCGGTACTACGGTTTTCTTGGATAGATATGTGGTGTGCCTAAATGTAGGCTTTTGGTTTTGAACTAATATTAGTAATAATTAAAGTTAACGCTAGGAAATTTTTGTTCATGCCAATGGATTCTAGATGGTGGGGGTGGGTGTACTAGGGGGGACGAAATTTCCATCAGAAATCCTCTACGGGCTCTGGTTTTCGAGATATTAGCGATTTTACGTTTTCAGATATAGTTAATATTATTAATAATTCAAGCTACCTAGGATAGTTTTGTTCATGCCAATAGATTCTAGAAGGTGTTATAGGGGCGGGGGTTTAGAGGGGGAACGAAATTTTTATCAGAAATCCTCTACGGGCTATGGTTTTCGAGATATTAGCGTGGGAAGCTTTATTGATGGATTTGGTCTTGACTGCGCACTAGCGGCATTAGCCGGTACTACGGTTTTCTTGGATAGATATGTGGTGCGCCTAAATGTAGGCTTTTGGTTTTGAACTAATATTAGTAATAATTAAAGTTAACGTTAGGAAATTTTTGTTCATGCCAATGGATTCTAGATGGTGGGGGTGGTGGTACTAGGGGGGACGAAATTTCCATCAGAAATCCTCTACGGGCTCTGGTTTTCGAGATATTAGCGATTTTACGTTTTCAGATATAGTTAATATTATTAATAATTCAAGCTACCTAGGATAGTTTTGTTCATGCCAATAGATTCTAGAAGGTGTTATAGGGGCGGGGGGTTAGAGGGGGAACGAAATTTTTATCAGAAATCCTCTACGGGCTCGCCATTTCTTGAGTAAGGTTACCTAGCGGCATTAGCCGGAACTACTAGCATGCCTTGGTTTTGCTGTTTTCTTTTATTAGCTGGGAAGTTCTAGATATCAGCATGACGTCATCTTGGTTTTGTTGATTTCAAGTGCTGTTGTAGATATCAGCATCATTCGAATTTCACAACATGATATCACCTTGGCTTGCACCATTGAGCCTCGACTGCGCCCTAGCGGGATTAACCGGTACTACCGGGATGTATCATTTGGTCTTGACTGCGCCCTAGCGGCATTAGCAGATACTACCAGCATGTTCCGGTTTTCTAGCGACATCTGTTCGGGCGCAAACGCCATTTCTTGAGTGAGGTTCCCTAGCGGCCTTAGCCGGAACTACCTGGATTTGCTGTTTTCTTTTATTGGCGGGAGAGTTCAGCATCATTCGAATTTCACAACATGACATCACCATGAACAGATTCTAGAAGTGAGACATTAGTCGATACGCAGCGACATCTGTTTGGGTGCAAACGCCATTTCTTGAATAAGGTACCCTAGCGGCCTTAGCCGGAACTACCAGCATGCCTTGGTTTTGCTAGCGGGAGAGTTCTAGATATCGGCATGACGTCATCATGGTTTTGCTGCACCTAAATAAGTTTTCTTAGCAGGGAAGTTGTAGATATAGGATTGTATGGGTGTGTTGGATTGGGCTACGTTACCTGTTCCAAGGCTTGGGTGTCATTCGAATTTCACAACATGACATCACCATGAACAGATTCTAGAAGATGTCAGTGAGGGTTCTGGGGTATGTGTGTTTGAAAAGTCTTATCTTTTATAAACATTTGTTTTTATTTCCAATAAAATTTCTTATTATAAAAGTATTTCTTATAGCACATTGTCCAATATGAACTTGACAAGATGGCGCATTTGTGTTAATCTCTATTAGTTTTCCACAGTTGTATTCATCTTCGACATTGATAATGATTTCACTCTCTTCAACTATCTTCTGCATCCATTGAACTTTTTCAGCCCCCTTTACATATATGATTTTATTTCGAAGCAGTGGTTCAACTATAGTGTAAGCTGTACTGTGATACGGTATGTAGCCATCATCCCATCGGAATCCATGAAAATTGTGTTGAAGCCATTTTACTTGCCTCTTTTTTGCTGAAGTCAAATCTTTGTATCTGAACGGTGGTTGAAATATAAAGTGCTGTATCTGGTTTTCATTGTTTAAAATTGCCAGTTCTTTAGTGATAAATTCATTGAGACTAGTTTTGAATCCTTGAACGTCTACGATGACAGCCATCTTCTTAATTTAACTTTCTAACTTCACTACAGTCCGCTGGTATTCCACTATTCGATCGTGTAGAAGCAGACAATATGCTGTTGTATTAGCCGGTATATTTTCAGATGTCTTGAATTCTAGCCTTATGTCAACAGGTCCAGGTTTTATTGTTTCATTTTGATGTGAGCAATCAATGACAGCGATCGGAGCATCGGTTTTGAACTTCTCCCATGTGAGGAACGGCTGATACTGATGACCATAGTATGATTGTGTAAACTTTATATACATCTCATACAGCAATGCGTATCTATTCAAATCAAATTTCAAATTCAAATCATCATAGGGATATGATTCTGAGTTCAAATGAACTGTCACATCGGTAAGTTGGCAGTGATCAAACTTGCTTGCATCTTTGGTTTTATCGTTCCTTCGATCCGTTTGTAATGCTAAGATGATAAATCGAGGTTTCTCCAGTTGAGTGGAAGTCTTAACTGACCAAGTTTGATGCGTGGATTCTGGCAGTACTGGATACTCATATATATCCCAGCTACGGAATGGTATTTGTATTGGGCGACCTCTCCCGATAATTTTAAGTAGTTGCAGCTTTTCATCATCGGATACTGTAACATGTGGAATGCTCCATTGAAGTTTGGTAATTTCAATTTTCACCTCATCTGTGGCTGATATAATGGCATTATCGTCTGTCCTGCTCCGGATCAATATGAGTTCATGTTTGGAATTTATCAGAATTTTCTTGTAATCTTCAGCGAATCCCAATAAATATTTCAGAGGTACACAATAGTTAAACAGTCCATTGGCTGGTAAAACGGATGAATCTGGTGACCAACTGCCGTTGAGTAGTATCCTGCTTACATTTGCATTTAGCGATACGTAGTTTTTTAATGTTGTCGCAATCCCAAGATTTCTTGTACGATCGATTTCCACTGCATTCAATTCATAGCGTATTTCCTCAAAAAGAAATGGTAGAGCATTGTTAGCTAATTTTGCAGTTGCTGAAACGGTTCCATCCAGCTTTGTTAGAGATCCCTCAATGTAAAGAAAACTCCTGCTGGGTAGAAGATTCAAGTCCTGATGTTGTACAGAGATCCGGATTTCATCGCTGTTTTTAAATGATGTTAGAAATGGTGAATAGGAGTGATGTTCAAATTTAGTAACACTGTTATCAAAGCGAGCGTCTGGTGCAATATCTAGTATTCCTTTATTCATTGTTTCAGCGTTAAGCCTATCGATTTTAAATATGCTGTATTTGGTGTTAATGTAGGTCTTGACCGCTTCAAGGTTGTCCGCTGACTAATGATCTTGTCTGCTCCGAACTCGTATTTATCATTATTGTATATCAACATGCTGTGGCTTCAAATGTAACCTGATGGTTATAGTCTCTCCTCTGAAGTTGATTAAGTCACCGTCTTGGTCAAGGAGCTTCAATGTTAGAGAACTTATACGTTTGGTGTTCACAGGCAAATAGATTACATTTTTGGGTACCTCCACTATTTTATACCCAGGCCCAACGTTCGGGAAAACTCGTGGAGAGTGTATACTTGTGTGTTGTTG
Source organism: Dioctria rufipes (assembly GCA_963924295.1). Lineage (NCBI taxonomy): Eukaryota > Metazoa > Arthropoda > Insecta > Diptera > Asilidae > Dioctria > Dioctria rufipes. The sequence continues at coordinate 129,640,329 of OZ002741.1, read as the reverse complement.
AAGAATGATCCTGATATAATATTACATTCGATGCGTATAGTATTTACTTTAATGATGTTGACTGGCAACTCTGATGTATGCACTATATTAGCAGGCAAGTTTCTTTTACTGAATCCTAGCAGAGGAGCTATGGATCTCTGTTTTTCAAAATGTATTTCTTCAGTTGCCTTAACTTCACTCTTCAGTGTATTATTGTTAGCCTTTATCGCAACCTTTATCCTTCTCCCTTCTTTATCCAAGTATCCTTGTACATATTTTGCTATATCATCAATCTCATAGGATCCAACAGGTATCCCAACAACCTCATTCCCTACATGAATCAGATTATTGCTCACATCAATATTTGGTATAGAGTTGTATGTTTGAAAATCAATTAATCCACAAACATAATCCGTTGCTAGCTCCAGCGGGGGAAAGTACTCAGCAGTGAGTAGAGATGAATTTCCCGTGAGAGTAAGTGTTAATGACATGGTGGTTGATAATGAACTGTTAAAATTTCAATATAGATACATTTATTTATAGATAATAATTAATGGTTATAACAATTATATAAAAACTCTAAACATAAGTGACCGCAAATTACTGCATCATAGTTCTGATAAGAGCTGTAGTTGTACGTAATATTACTACCCAAGTAGTTTATGAGCTCCCTTGGTGGTTGGAGATTACCAAAGCTATCAAAGTATTCGATGTTATCACCTTTCTTGTAGTACCCTATCCAGTGTGTGCCTGCTCCAGTTGAGATGTCCAAGTTAACAATTCCGCTTTCTCGCTTCCATGGTTTTTTAGGAAGATTATCACGCATAAATACTCCTCTGAAGTGCGGCAAGTGTGTGGTATACTTGTGCAGATCCAACTCGTTTAGCGGTCTTTTGGGTAGCGTCTTTAATAGTTTTTTGGTTGAGGTTGTATATAGAGTCCAAGTCCTTTTCTGTACGGTTTCAGGAACAGCCCGTTTCCATCTTTGCCAACCGCTATAGTTTCCATTGCTTGGTTATGACGTTTGCTTTCTTCCAATTTTGCCTTTGCGGCACTAGTATCATTTACTGCTTTAGCTATGCCTGCTGCACCTCCCGATAGTGCTCCCAATGCTGAAAGCCCAGCAAACAACGGGATGAGGAACGGAAGTGCTCCACCAACCTTTGGTACAGGTATCACTCGTGGAGTTTTAATTGATTTTTTCTTTCTTTTCACAATATTTTTAGCTGCACTAAGAGCTATTTTTGTAGCTTCCATCAAGTCTTTTGGTTTTTTTACTTTTAAAATCTCACGTGCATTTCGTACTGCTTCTCGGAACGTGGGTTGGCGTTTATTTTTAGCCTTAAGACCCATACCTAGCTTAATTTTAGCCTTCATTGCTTTTGTTATAAGCCAGGCGTTGGCACGTTCACTCAAATTTGCATCCGTAGATTTTGCACGCTGCCAGGCTTTTTCAGCTAATATTTTATCAGCTATATGTCGATCACTTGTATCTTTATGTCGCGAGTATGCTATATCATGTTCCTTGCAGGCTGCGTCCAGTGGATTAATGCCTGGATCTCCTCTCGCCAATCTTTTTTGTAACTTTGTTCCTGGTCCACAGTACTGCTAATGCTAATGTAATGCTAATTTAATCATCTTATTCAAGCAAGATGACTTGAATTTGAAACATATCTATAATGATCATGTGAATACAGACATCAAGTTTGATAAATTTCGAAGAGCCTGTGCTGAGTGTTGGAAGGATGAATATGGTTTCTTGTTGATTGATAAGGACAGCTCATTAAACAAGGGGCGCTACCGTAAAGGATTTGATACCTTCATTGTACTATAAAAGGATGAAACATGCGAAATATTCATGTAACTCAGACGAAAGCACACCGAATCCTGTGGACCTGTTGAATAGATTAAAGCTGTTCACCTATTATCAGACCTGTTTGAAAAGCTGTTAAGCTGTTATCAGAGCTGTTTTAAAAGCTGTTAAGCTGTTATCAGAGCTGTTTGAAAAGCTGTTAAGCTGTTATCAGAGCTGTTTAAAAGCTGTTAAGCTGTTATCAGAGCTGTTTGGAAAGCTGTTAAGCTGTTTGGAAAGCTGTTAAGCTGTTATCAGAGCTGTTTAAAAGCTGTTAAGCTGTTATCAAAGCTGTTTGGAAAGCTGTTAAGCTGTTATCAGAGCTGTTTGAAAAGCTGTTAAGCTGTTATCAGAGCTGTTTGGAAAGCTGTTAAGCTGTTATCAGAGCTGTTTGGAAAGTTGTTAACCTGTTATCAGAGCTGTTTGGAAAGCTGTTAAGCTGTTATCAGAGCTGTATAAAAGCTGTTAAGCTGTTATCAAAGCTGTTTGGAAAGCTGTTAAGCTGTTATCAGAGCTGTTTAAAAGCTGTTAAGCTGTTATCAAAGCTGTTTGGAAAGCTGTTAAGCTGTTATCAGAGCTGTTTGGAAAGCTGTTAAGCTGTTATCAGAGCTGTTTGGAAAGCTGTTTAGCTGTTATCAGAGCTGTTTGGAAAGCTGTTAAGCAGTTATCAGAGCTGTTTGAAAAGCTGTTAAGCTGTTATCAGGGCTGTTTGGAAAGCTGTTAAGCTGTTATCAGAGCTGTTTGGAGCTGTTATCAGAGCTGTTTGGAAAGCTGTTAAGCTGTTATCAGAGCTGTTTGGAAAGCTGTTATTGAGTTAATAACTAAGATGAATGAAAATCTATTAAAAGAAATTATCAAGACTAGGAATGCAGTGCGAAGGAAATTAAAAGCCCTAAGGATAGGAAAAATTGAAGCAGAAGCTGGACTTGAAGAAAACTTGAAGCCAATCACTAAACCCTTAAAAGAGTTTGTTAGAACAGTTAAATACGAGCTGCCGGATATAGTCAAATTTGAGACAAAAGATGTAGAAGAAGAAGAAGAAGAAGAAGAAGCAGAAGAAGAAGAATCCAATGAGGTTGTATAACATTTACCCCTCCAAAACGATAATATGTTAAAATGGAGGCTAGTAGCACACCTATAAATTATGGAGATTATTCCTTGACATCTGAACAAGAATTCGCAACACCTGAACATTCAAGAACATTGACGGGAAGGTCTCCTGTCGCCTCCCCCGATACGTCTGGATTCATGGTTTCAAACTATTTAAAGTTATTCACTGACAATAACCCTAAAATTGATCCAACCTATGGAGTTTACTATGATAACAACGCATGGAGAATCGGTAATTCAACGTTTGATGTTGATGATGTAGGAAATATTGTTATCAAGGAGAAGAGCTATAAAACAACTTTGGGGTTATGTGAGCTGCTATTTATGAAAGATCCTGTAAAAAGTCTCTATACTAAAGAGGATTTAACTAATTATGGATCTATTTTGAGAGATACCAATGCATATAAACGTGACTATGCTGAAGATGGACAAATAAAAGGTACTAGAGCGGCTAAGTATAAAGCTATAATCAGTAAGCTTATACAGCTTAAAAGCATGGGTCTAATGAGTCTGCCTAAAGAAAACATTGATCACATTTACTGGGATGATCCAAATGAATTAGTGGATAGACTGCGCCTTCTAATGGCATCAAAGCAGGCTGGAAACACCAGTCACAACAATGAAATTTTATCTATCCTGGAGGAGTTGCGAGAAGCAGATATTATAGATTAAATACTACTTCATTACCATACTTCTTCACAATCTACAGATGAGCGTTGATAAGTTTGGACGTTTCTCTAAGCGAGGATATCTTGGGAAACCAGGTGAACGTGGACCAACAGGAGCTCAGGGACCAGCCGGTGAACAAGGAATTCAAGGTCCAGCTGGTAAACAAGGAGCTCAGGGTCCAGCTGGTGAACAAGGATAGCGGGGTATTGGATTTAATTTAACGATAAACGGAGACTACGATCTGAACTCAAAGTGTATAAAACGACTTGGTGAGCCCCTTGAAAATGATGATGCTACTACCAAAGACTAGTTGACAAGAAAATTAAAATAAGTGTGGAAGAAATAAGAAAATATATAATATAATATAGAGGTGGCAAATTTAACGCTATATATCAATGGCGAAATCGCAAAGATTGAAAACTATCTGTTTACTTCAGTAATAAATAAGAAAGACTTGACAGCAAAAGATGGTGTATATGAGTAAAAACTCTTGAGAAATCTGTTTCATTTATAATTACGATGAGTAAGAGACAAGTGGTAAATGAGCTGCATAAACCAGCGAGAAAAAATTTTAAACGACGTCGTGTGATTATCAAAGGGCTAGATGACTTGTGGCAGGCAGACTTGGTTGAAATGGATCCCTAACAATGAAAACCAGATACAGCACTTTATATTTCAACCACCGTTCAGATACAAAGATTTGACTTCAGCAAAAAAGAGGCAAGTAAAATGGCTTCAACACAATTTTCATGGATTCCGCTGGGATGATGGCTACATACCGTATCACAAGCTGTACACTATAGTTGAACAACTGCTTCGAAATAAAATCATATATGTAAAGGGGGCTGAAAAAGTTCAATGGATGCAGAAGATAGTTGGAGAGAGTGAAATCATTATCAATGTCGAAGATGAATACAACTGTGGAAAACTAATAGAGATTAACACAAATGCGCCATCTTGTCAAGTTCATATTGGACAATGTGCTATAAGAAATACTTTTATAATAAGAAATTTTATTGGAAATAAAAACAAATGTTTATAAATGATAAGACTTTTCAAACACACATACCCCAGAACCCTCACTGACATTTTCTAGAATCTGTTCATGGTGATGTCATGTTGTGAAATTCGAATGATACCCAAGCCTTGGAACAGGTAACGTAGCCCAATCCAACACACCCATACAATCCTATATCTACAACTTCCCTGCTAAGAAAACTTATTTAGGTGCAGCAAAACCATGATGACGTCATGCCGATATCTAGAACTCTCCCGCTAGCAAAACCAAGGCATGCTGGTAGTTCCGGCTAAGGCCGTTAGGGTACCTTACTCAAGAAATGGCGTTTGCACCCAAACAGATGTCGCTGCGTATCGGCTAATGTCTCACTTCTAGAATCTGTTCATGGTGATGTCATGTTGTGAAATTCGAATGATGCTGAACTCTCCCGCCAATAAAAGAAAACAGCAAATCCAGGTAGTTTCGGCTAAGGCCGCTAGGGAACCTTACTCAAGAAATGGCGTTTGCGCCCGAACAGATGTCGCTAGAAAACCGGAACATGCTGGTAGTATCTGCTAATGCCGCTAGGGCGCAGTCAAGACCAAATGATACATCCCGGTAGTACCGGTTAATCCCGCTAGGGCGCAGTCGAGGCTCAATGGTGCAAGCCAAGGTGATATCATGTTGTGAAATTCGAACGATGCTGATATCTACATCAGCACTTGAAAACAACAAAACCAAGATGACGTCATGCTGATATCTAGAACTTCCCAGCTAATAAAAGAAAACAGCAAAACCAAGGCATGCTAGTAGTTCCGGCTAATGCCGCTCGAAAACCTTACTCAAGAAATGGCGAGCCCGTAGAAGATTTCTGATGAGAATTTCGTCCCCCCCTCCCACCCTACACCACCTAGAATTCATTTCCATGAGCAAAAAATAACTTGAATTATTAATACGCTAATATCTCGAAAACCATAGCCCGTAGAGGATTTCTGATAAAAATTTCGTTCCCCCTCTAACCCCCCGCCCCTATAACACCTTCTAGAATCTATTGGCATGAACAAAACTATCCTAGGTAGCTTGAATTATTAATAATATTAACTATATCTGAAAACGTAAAATCGCTAATATCTCGAAAACCAGAGCCCGTAGAGGATTTCTGATGGAAATTTCGTCCCCCCTAGCACGCCCACCCCCACCATCTAGAATCCATTGGCATGAACAAAAATTTCCTAGCGTTAACTTTAATTATTACTAATATTAGTTCAAAACCAAAAGCCTACATTTAGGCGCACCACATATCTATCCAAGAAAACCGTAGTACCGGCTAATGCCGCTAGGGCGCAGTCAAGACCAAACCCTCGCTAGAAAACCGGAACATGCTGGTAGTACCTGCTAATGCCGCTAGGGCGCAGTCAAGACCAAATGACACATCCCGGTAGTACCGATTAATCCCGCTACGGCGCAGTCGAGATTCAGTGGTGCACCCAAGACACAATCGTGCATCCAAGGCGTAAACCAATACAGCCAAGACACAAACCTACATTTAGTATGGGCTCAAACCACCTAGCGACGGTGGCGCCATCTGTGGCGAAATCCTGGAGGCTCAAAAAAGTGCGCCAGAACTCTTATAGTATATCTACTCTAGCCTATTTATAAAATTTTTTTGTTTAAGATTAATTAGATACAGAAAGAAGAAATTTTTCTCTTATGCAGGTATAAATATGTTTTTTTTTTGTATTAATATATCTGTATATCAAATTACAACTTAACCTTTTATGGCTTTACAATACCATATACGTACACATTTTTTTTTATTCTTAGTTTTTTATTTTTACAATTTTAATTCTTTATGCTTTTATATTAATATATGTGTAACATATGTTCTCATTCCAATTTTAATTTGTTGCCGCATATGTCTGTATATACGTATGTTCGCATTATAATTTTTTTTTTTAAAGCATTTACTGTAATATATGTGTATGTATATATGTTTTCATTACCTTTTAATTTTTTATGCACCTACAATAAGATATGTATGTGAACATATGTTTTACTTATAATTTTAATTTTTTAATGCATTTATTGTAATATATGTGTATGTACATATGTTTTCATTACAATTTTTTTTTTATGCATTTATTGCAATATATATGTGTGTACATAAGTTTTCATTATAATTTTAAATTTTTATGCGTTTACTGTACAATATATGTGTATATACATTTTCCATTATATGTCTTTATGATCTATTGGTGTATATCTAATATTTCTTTTTGTTACAATTTATTTATTTACCTTAATCTATATATATATACTTTTGACACCATGCATACATATTTCTCTCCCGTTAATTTTATTATTTATATTTTAAACAAGACAGATATTTTCAATTAATTTTAGTTAACTTGGATTTGAGAAGTTACTAAACTACTTGCAAATTGCGGGGGCGTGTACATGAATTGGGATGGGTTATAGATGATGGTAGTGGTGGTGGTGGAGGTATTGATAAATGTTGCCTCTTATTTTCCTGGGGTGGCGGGTTAGTTTGTGGCTTACTTGAATCTTTTGATTCTGAATGAACGGTCTGAGAAGCCGCTTCTGGTGCGTTGGTTAGGGGTTTTACTCTCGCTTTGTGAGCTTTGGTGATCTCTGATTGGAAGTTTTGGGAAATTTGTTTAACTTTGTTCATCGATATCTTTTCCTGGTTTGGAATATGAAGATTAGATTTGACATCATCTTTGCATTTGGTATTTAAGTTACCCGGAATTTCTACTTTACGTTGTAGAGGTGTCTCAGCATCTAACTGAGATTGTGGATTACTTACGTTTACCACATTGGGCATTTCCACTATGCTTTTCTTTTTCTTGTTCTTTATAGTTTTACATAACTTCAGTATACCAATTATGCTGAGTAATAAAATTACCAATGAACTCAGAGATAGGGAGCTTATTTGAACCATTTGTGATCTTAAATACTCTACTAGTGGTCTGTGGGTTCGTTCAAGTGCACCGTTGGATTGTGGGTGATAAGCGGATGTTTGCAGTTTTTTAATCTTTAAGAGCTTACAAACTCGTTTGAAGAGATCGCTTAAGAAGTTGGAGCCTTGATCAGTTACTACCTTTTTAGGAATGCGGTAACGAGTAATTATCTCGTCGAAAAATATTCCTGCTACCGTTTCTGCTTCGCCATTCGGCATGGCGTAGCAGTCTACGAATTTCGTAAGATTGTCTTGAAAAGTCAAAATATATTTGTTTCCTGAGTGCGTTTCCTCAAGAGGACCTACGATGTCCAGATATACTTTTTCGAATGGCATTAGAGCAGTATCCGTTATGACCATTGGCATACGATACTCTGGGCTAGCCTTCATTTTTTGGCATTTAGTACATTTGCGGACATATTTTCTAACTACTTCCTTTTTATTCTTTTATAGGTTTTGACTACACCTTGGTGACCACCGAATGCAGAATCGTGGTAGTCCTTTAAAATTGTTTCGATTTCCTCCGGGTCCGTGATAGTTTCCGGCAATTTAACTTGGGAGTCTATAAGATTATTTTTTATAGGAGATTTGCTGTGTTCAGATGCAACGTTTTCAAATAGGCTGTTCTCAGTTGAGCCAATCTCAACTGAGTCTTTTAATGAAGTTCTCTGAATTCTTTTGGACTTTATGGGGAGTTTTCTGAACTACGTCTTCCATTTCTGTCTCCCTTGCTTGAGCTCTTGTAACTACGTGACAATGTGCGTGTGTAGGTTTTGAGGGTGGCGGCGAACTAAACTCATTTTCTTCTATATCGGAATCGGCTCGGTGATGTACCTGAGCTTCCACAATGAATGAATTGGAGTTTGTCTGGTTTAGCTGGGCAGGTATTCGACTATGCGCATCTGCATTAGTATTATATTTTCCAGGCTTATATTCAATTTTGTAGTCAAACTCCGAGAGTTTATGATGAAACCTGACTAATCTCGATGTTGGGTCTTTCACGTTGAATATGCCTTTAAGGGGCTTGTGGTCGGTGTAGACCGTGAAATTTCTGCCCTGCAAATAACACCTGAAGTTCCTGGCGGCCCATACAATAGCGAGTAACTCTTTTTCTATTGTGGAGTATTTTTGTTCCGCCTTATTTAAACTTCTACTTGCATAGGCTATTGGCTTGTCTTCGCCTATTTTCCCTTGGGATAAGACAGCTCCCAATGCCTCGTTGCTAGCATCTGTTGTCAAGTTAAAGGGTTCAGTAAAATCAGGATATGAGAGAAGTGGAGGATTTACAAGTGATCTTTTAATTTCCTCGAAAGAGTTTTGGCACTTTTGCGTCCAAGTAAATTAACGTCTTTGCGTAAAAGATTTGTTAGGAGTCTGACTATTTTTGAAAAGTTCGGAATGAACTTGCGGTAGTAGTTAGCCAACCCAAGGAACGATTGGGTTTGTCTAACGGTTCGGGGTTGAGGAAAATTTTGGACACAACTTGTTTTACTAGGATCAGGGAGTGCTCCTTCGTTTGAACATTTGTGTCCGAGGTAAATCACTTCCCTGCGAAGGAACTGGCACTTTTCGGGCTGTAATTTAAGGTTATGAGCTCGAAGTCTGTCGAATACCTTAGTCAATTTCTCGTTGTGATCTTGCAAATGGCATTCTCTTAAATTCATAGTGCCCATATGCGGTACTGAACGCAGTTTTGGGTCTATCCTTCGGATCAACAAGTACTTGGTGATACCCGCTTGCTAGATCGAGTGTAGTAAAATATCTGGAGTGTCCAAGTTGATCCAGTATATCTTCTATCCTGGGTAATGGAAAAGCATCTCCTATAGATTTCTCGTTAATTTTACGGAAATCTACTACTACTCGCCAGCGTTTATTGCCGTCAGGCCCAGCTTTCTTGGGAACTACCAGCAATGGAGAATTCCACGGGCTTTTACTTAATTGGATTATGTCGTTGTCCAACATTTCCTTAATTTGCTCATTGCCCATTTGCTCTGGGAGTCTATACATTTTCTGATTTATTGGTGGTTGATTATGTAATGTGGGAATGGTGTGTTTTATACTGTTAGTGTATGTTAACTTGTCCCCCTTTAGATGGAAAATGTCATTATAGTCATAACATAGTTCTAGAATTGATTTCTTCTCTTCTTGATTTAAGTTTTTATCCAACAGTAATTCTTCACGTAAAGCCACAAGTCTGTCTGGACTGTACTTTGAAATGTGGTTTACGTTTATTGAATATGGATTGGAGTTAAAATTTTTCGTATCTTTTACGAAGTTATTGGAATTTTTGCAATGTTCATGGGGAGAAGGTGGATCACCTTCTTTCTGAGAACTTTGGGAATTTATTTCGTCCAAAGGTAACTGTAGAGAGCTAATGTTATAATAATTAACTGGAACTAGAGTAAGTTTTAATTTTCTTAGGAATGCAGGTTCTGTGTTTACGTTCAGAACAGATCACGGTATGAAATTTTTATGAGGACTAACTAGGCAATTTGCGACAAATACTCCTTCTTGAATCTCCTGAGACAAACAGAGCATTTTCTGGTCCAATTGTACTGGTATGCTCAGTATGATTTGAGATCGAGGGGGTATTCTATGAGATCGCTGAAGTTCTACTTCATATTGCCTACCTTCATCTTCATTCAAAGTGTTTGAAATTTCTTCCATTGGAAGTAAGGAACTTTTGTTTTTGGGTACCCGTGAAACGGTAGTAGATTCAGATCCCTCCACTATTTGATCCTTTGGTATATCCTCTCCATCTTCTATGGATGTTTCAGAGGTACCGTGAATTCAATAGGGTTGGTTTCCGTGCGAGGAAACCGGAGTAATCTGTTAGGCCCTTCTATATTGCAATTTTTTGCAAGAAAATCGTTACCTAATAGCCCATCGTGCGAGATTTGGGCGGTATCTTCTACAACCTGTAGATTGCACGGGATTCTGCTGCTTAATAAAAAGGTGCCTTGGCAGTTACCCGATGTTCTTCCTTCTCCAAATGGAGTTTTCAAAGTGACCTTTTGTCCTGTTTCTATCCGCTTTTGTATATTTAATGCTTCCTGTTTTATTAGGCTTACTTCGGCTCCAGTGTCTACTATCAGCCGAACGGCTGTGTTTTTACTTATGTCCAATGGTAATTTTACCACTGGAACATTTTCTCTAGTTTGTTTCTTTGTTGTTTGAGTAGACCCTGAAGTAAGTTGCACTGTTCTATTTAATGTCGAGCCGGAGATTTTTCGGTCGACAGTGTGCCGTTTCCCGAATGTGTGGCCTCCCATCGTTGTTTCTGCTGGCATGTGGACACCGCATGGCTTCTTCGGCCACAAAAATCGCACATATTTTGTATGTGGTTTATTCTTTGCTCCCGATTTGCAGAGCCCCACCGTGCATGGTTGTTACTGTTTGCATGTTCGGGTGGTGCCTTGGCATTTTACTTGCAATGTTGGGCATCATGGCCTTTTATTCTGCAGTTTACACAGAAAGGAGTATTTTTTCGTTTCAGACATTCGTCATACGTGTGGCCCTTGTAGTTGCAGTAGCTGCAGGTGATTTTATTCAATAGCAATTTTTGTTTGTCGAATATTTTTTCTCCTGTATGTCGAGACAAAGAATTTTGGCAAAGAGGTGGGCTTCCTAAAGGTTTTCGTGTGAAACTAGTTTGAGTGGAATGCCAATTATTTGTAGGGTTCCCATCAGTATTAAAAGACACTGATGGCACCTTTAGAGGCTCCCCTATGGGAGGTATATTGAATTCCGTTTTTATATTGGGTTTGCTCATCTCATTGGTGTAAGGGTATGGAGCAACACTCTCGTGAATAGGGAGATTATAAGTATTAGCATAATTTGTAGGATTATGCTTTAAAAAGTTCTCCATTGGGAAATTGCTTGTGGTATTAGGAATGTAATGAGTGGGTTGTGGGATATGAAAGAGTCCTTGTTGCAATTTTTCCATATCTAGTGCCCTTTGAATGAGCTGGTCTACTGAATCTTCATTCAAGGTAAGTAGATATGCACTTAGATGCGGATTAGTTGCACCACTCTTTACTGAAGCCATAGCGAAATCCTCTATTTGTCGTTTCACCACGTTAAAATTTTCAGCACCGTATTTGTTATGTGCTGCTTCGTTACATTGTAACAATAGGCCTTTTAGCCTAGTGGTGAATGAGTTAAAAGATTCGTGTGGATATTGTCGACAAGTAATTAGTCTGTTTATCAGCTCATGGTATGTCTCACGAGGTAAATAATTACGATAAAGCAATTTTTCAACCTCTTCAAATGTTGTGAGCGAGCTTGAAGCGATTAGCTGGTATGCATTACCTCTCAACCTAGTGGGGAAAATTTGCATAAAAGCTACTTTTTCTTCTGCTTCTAGACATTGCTGTACTTGTTTACAACAGCCTAAAAAAGTTTGTAACTCTGTGAGGATGTGGGAGCTGAATTCCCCAGAGAATAAGGGCACCATTTGTGCCGTTAGTTTAACCACCTTTTCATAATTCACTGGCATTTTGTTTGTTTTGTTTATTTGTTCAGTCTGGATTATATCTGGCGTGCCTTTATCTGAGTTAGGCGTGATTAACGATTTTTCTGTTATTAGATCGTTTAAACTATGGTTTCTTATGAGGAAGTTAATCAAACTGTGCCTTCTGAAACGTTTGCCTGAACGATGTTCGCGATACCAGTTTATGGATGGTCTGCTTTGGGGGGAACTTTGCTCTACTATAGGGCTATCTGAAAGGCTTCCTGGAGGGCTAGTGTTATCAAACGACAATGAACTTATTGCCGTCTCAAAATCGGAGCATGAAAAGCTTCGGTTAGTTTTAGGCATGAAAGCCAAAACTTCGAGTTTCCACGAGTAATTGTGAGAGAGAGAAGTAGGGAAGGAAAGGGAATAAGCAGTTTAGTGACTTTTGTAAAAAAAAAAAAAACAAAGAAATTTGCATGAATGTGTAAGATTTGCCCTTATAGTTAATAACGGCTACTTAGATTGGAATTACTTTTCCAAGAATGAAAAGAGGGCGAGAAGAATCAGCGATTTTTTTTTTAATGTGTTAGATATACTTTAACACTGTCTAAAGTGAATTCGCTAATAATTGTTGCCTCTTTTTTAACAATTCTTATAAAGACTTACTTAAAACTTTGTTGTTTCTTCTCTATCGTAGTGTTTCGCTATTGAATTCGTACTGCAGTTTGGGGCTTCTTCCGTGTGTTGGCTAGGTTAGAAGCGCCCTATCGTGGTATTTCTGATATCAGATTCAACAGTTAGATGTTCGTATGCACTCGTAGGTTCGAGGATCAAGGTTTTTCAAGTATTTGTAGGTTGAACTAACTTCCTTGATCCTACCGGCTGCGCCAATTTGTTACTGTTTCTTTGTGAGGAAACTTGTTTGAGTTTTTGAAGTACTTGTTATCAAATTATAACCAAGTACTCTCATACAAGCACCTACTTTGTTGGATTGACTATTTTTGAAATGTCGCTCTTTTTTGAAACGGTATATATCGGAGTAGCTAATGTAGCTTTGCTCCTATATGTAGTGTAGTGGAGTAGCTAATTTAGCTTTGCTCCTATATGTAGTGTAGTGGAGTAGCTAATTTAGCTTTGCTCCTATATGTAGTGTAGTGGAGTAGCTAAATTTAGCTTTGCTCCTATATGTAGTGTAGTGGAGTAGCTAATATAGCTTTGCTCCCAAGGTGTGGAATGATTAGTGTAGTGGAGTAGCTAATTTAGCTTTGCTCCTAGTATGGTGTAGTGGAGTAGCTGAACAGCTTTGCTCCTAATGATAACAACTGAATGTGTCTTGTGTTGAGTTACGATTGCAACTAGTCTTTTAATAAAAACGTTATAATATTTATACTAAAAATATAACCTTAACTGCTACGGAAGTAAAGCTAAAACTCTTAATTTATTTCCTCACAGCGCTCGCCGTATACATATATGTATAAATTACACTTTGCTCAATATCTACAGCTGGCCATTATCATCCGTAAATATTTTTCGTTAAACGTTTGTACTTTGTTTATAGACGTACATACATAAATATAAATTTTGTTAAATGCTTCCAGCTGGTCATTACTACTTCACGTCATTCATCGCGAACCATTAATTTGGTCGCCTACATACATACATTTGTTTTACCTCCGGCGCAAGGTCGTCATATTACAATGTGGGATTTCTTGCGTGCCGGGGTATTACCTCACTTTCTTTTTCCACTTGTTTTATAAGCGGAAATAATTGCTGTAGGTCAGTAATAATATGTATGTATGCGCCATTCTTTAGGTGAAATGGTATAATGTACCGCATGTATGTACATGCATGCAATGATTTGTTTCACTTGCTATGCAATGTAGGTATGTACATATTTTCTTTTAAAGTAGATCTGATAGGCAATATAAGTATGTATGTACGTAATTTGGACCAACGTAGGCCTGATATGCAATGTACGTATGTATGTACGTAATTTCTTTTTTGTAAGGGCTGTATGTAACAAGAGTGCTAAAAGTGGTCGCGTATCCCCAAAGTGGTCTCGTATCCCCAAGACTCGAGATGAAAAATAAGCGAACTTTAGAAACAAAATCGAAATCCTATGCTATTTCCCTATGCTGGAGAGTGCTAAAAGTGGTCTCGTATCCCCCAAAGTGGTCTGGTATCCCCAACATCCAAAACACAAACCAGGAAGCCAAGGCACAAACCCACATTTAGTATGGACTCAAACCACCTAGCGGCTGTGGCGCCATCTGTGGTGAAATCCGGGAAGCTAAAACAGTGTCCCAGTAGCACCATAGAACAACTACTGTGGCTGATGAGAATTTATTGCAGAATGACTTACCTTCGCAATAATGACCTACTTCGCAAGTAAACAAAGCGAAGTAGGAATTAAAAATAATCTTGTTTGGAAACATAAAAAAATTCTGGCACAGAAATTACGCGTAGTCGATTCTGCATGTTTTTTAAAATGAACTTATTAATTTCGAGCGCAGAATAAGTTTAGTTTTTTCTTGAGACTGGTCAGCGTCGCGGTAGTTTTTGAGAAAAAAAGTCCAATCAGGTCTGTTGCTGAGTTTTAAAATAAATTGAAGACCAGAAAAATGAATAAAATATAAGTGCTTTAGTTATAAAGTGAATTGCGACAGGATAAATAAATAAGTTATAAATTTTTGTGTAATAAAGTGAATTGCTCAAGATAGATAAAATAATAAGTTAAACGGATTTATTACAGAAAACAAGAAAAACAAATGAATTATAACGTGAATTATTGTTATTTTAAGTAAATAAATTCAAAAGTGAATTTCCAATCGTAGTTAAAGCCCATACATCCCTTTTTCTCGCGGTGTACCAAATCAAACACCACATTTGGCGCAGCCGGTAGGATTCGGAAAATTAGATAGCGTTGTATCATTTAAAGATACTGACACTGGTATTAGAAAAGCTATATACGAATCCAAACACCACACTTGCGTATAATTTCAAGTGCTTCCCTGTTTTCGTGGCACAAGGTAAGTTCATATATGTTGTAATTTGATATATGTATTAAAATATTTTGGCAAATCAAATATTATTTTACGAAAATGTATAACTTGCGTATAATTTCAGGTGCTTCCGCTTTCACGGCACACGGTAAGTTCATATGTATATGTTGTAGTTTGATATATGTATAAAAATCTATTGGTAAATCAAATATTATTTTACGAAAATGTATATTTTGCGTATAATTTCAGGTGCTTCCCTGATTTCACGGCACACGGTAAGTTCATATATGTTGTAATTTGATATATGTATAAAAATCTATTGGTAAATCAAATATTATTTTACGAAAATGTATATCTTGCGTACAATTTCAGGTGCTTCCCTGATTTCACGGCACACGGTTAGTTCATATATGTTGTAATTTGATATATGTATTAAAATATATTGGTAAATCAAATATTATTTTACGAAAATGTATATCTTGCGTATAATTTCAGGTTCTTTCGTGATTTCACGACACACGGTAAGTTCATATATATTGAAGCTTCTGTAGTTTTAAATTATATGGACAGGGCAAATAACTTACCTTGTGTTTCTTTTCTTTCGTTTGCTTGTTTCCAGCGCTCCGTTGGTTGATCAGACTGCACACGGTGAGTGTTTCCGGCGGGACATTCCGCTCAGCCATTTCTTTTCGCAAACCAATGATTAGTTTTCCCTCTTTTTGCGTTTGGGTCATGTCTATGCGCCCTCCTATATCTTACTTTATTCTTATACTTAAAAAAAAACACATTCCCTTTTTCTTTAACTCTTGTCTCGGCAACTTTTACAAAAACACTTTTCTTGACGAATTCACTTCTACCTTTTCTCGGCAATCTCCTCCAAACAAAAAATCCCCGACCTCTTCGCTGTCCAATCTCGTCGTTCCGCCACATGGTGCCAGCTATTCCAAGGTCAGTTTTGCCAAGTAGATGTTGGGTGGGTTCGTAGAGGTGACCTGGCATGTTTACACGCAGCTGTATGCTGCCGCCGTGTACACATGTGACCATAACAGGACAGGGTCTTTGGATCCTGGGGATATCAAAGACGCTAGAACTCGACTGAGCTAGCCGTCCTTTACACCTTTGCCTCTTCCTTGTGGGCGCCCAATGTATGACTCGGCCCACGACCCATGAATGCATTTTCCTAACCGTAAGGAGAGGCGGATGAGGAGGATCGTCCAAGCTAGCTCAATTTGTTCCAGGTATGACGGATTGGAGGCACATCCACGAAGTCACGTCAGTCCTTGATCACTTGGTGACATCGTTGGTGTGGAAGACGCCGATGAATTTTCCCTGGAGATCTTCTAGTTCATTAGGGAATTCCCTCTTAGAGATCTTATTCAACATTTAAGGAACTTGCGACTTAATTTAGCACTTATCTGGGTTTGGAAACGACTCTGCATGTAGTTGCGTCGATATACTTCCTGCCCTACTTTGAACTCTACAGGTTTCCAGCGCAGGTTATAGACTTTTGTGTCCTGTGCGAATGCGTGGCCCAAGTTTTTAGTTTTTCTTGACCTTAGCACGAAACAACTACACTTTGTCGGCCTCTTTTACTGCCACTGGTTCGCTCAAGGTGCCTAGATTCTTCAAAAGTCTATAGGAACTTGCGTGTGCCACCATTTGGAAACCAAAAATTACTTTAAATGGGGAGAACCCGGTCGCCTGTTGTACTGAGCTCCGTAAGGAACTGGCAATTTGGCTTCGCTTTTCGTCCCACTTATTGTGTTCGTTAGTGAGACATGCTCGGTTTCCCGATAGTATGGATCTATTTACTCGCTCGGACGCGTTTGCGTGCGGGGAGTACACGGCGGTTCATACGTGTTGCACGCCGTATCTCTCCATTAATTTAGCAAAGTGGGCGGAGCTGAATGGGACCCAATGTCCGTGACGATTGTTTCCGGAACTCCGAACATGTGAAATAGTTCAGTTTCCACGAACTAGCAAAAGTGTATTTTAAAAAGTGGTCAAGAGCGATAATCATGCAAGTTTTTCCAGAAGTAGATCTGGGATAAGGGCCTTATAAGTCAATATATACCTGTTGCCGGAGTCGTTCTGTCTGAGTCTAGGTTCCCATGGGTGCTCTTAAAATGGTTTTCGGAGCCTTTATTTCCTTACATACATCACATGAGCCAATATAATTCCGGACGTCGACTGTCATCCTTGGCCAGTATAAGTGTCGTCGTAAGCATTCCAGAGTCTTACCTATGCCTCCATGAGAAGATAATGGCGGATCATGCGCTCTTGAGATGACGCTGGTGATAAGCCCGCGCGGAATCCAAAGCTTCCAAGCTTCTTCCTCCTGGACTGGATCCCCGGTCCTTGGAAGGGTTCGGATGTAAACGAAGCCCCCTCTGACACATAGATCTGGCAGCTTGTCTGAGGCCAATTTAACTCGCTGCCTCAACTCTCCATAGTCCAATGAGTCGTAGTTTGGAGCTAAGGTGGACCTTAGGACCAGTGTTTTCTCTAGCTGTTAAACTGTCACAGTGTATTCGTGACAATGCGTCAGGTACTACGTTGAGGCTCCCCTTCCGATGTTCAATTTTGAAGTCGAAGCCCTGTAGCTTTAGACTGCACCGAGCGAGTCTACCGCTGAGGTCCTTTTGAGACATCAGCCATTTCAAGCTAGCATGATCCGTCACGATCTTGAACGACATTAGTTCTATAAAAGGTCGGAACTTCTGGACACTTAGTACTGCTCCCAAATATTCTTGCTAAGTGACGGTGTAATAGCGTTGCGCTGAGTTCAACTTCTTGGAGACGTACGTGAAAGGTCTTTCGTGGCCTTCGTCATTCAGTTGCATCAGCATTCCGCAATTCCTTGTTGGCTGGCGTCACATTGAATGACGAACGACTTGGTGAAGTCTGGCCTCACTAGGAACGGAGCAGATGTAAGCTATAGCTACAACTGTTCCAGAGACATTTGGCCTTCCCGGGTCCACTTAAACTGACTAAGAATTTGCAAGGTGTCAGTTATCGAAGCAGTTAGGGCAGCATATTTTGGTATGAAGCGTCGATACCAGCCTGCCATACCCAATAGGCGTCGCGCCTGACGAACAGTTTTAGTGATAGGATACTCAACTATCGCTGCAACCTTGTCAGTGTCCGTTTTTATCCAACGTTCTCCGACTATGAAGCCCAAATACTTAGTCTAAACTTTGCTCTTCTCAACATTAATAGTGAGGCCGGCCCTCCTCAAGCAATCCGCCACTCGGGCTAGTAAGGCCAGGTATGAGTCAAAGTCTTGAGACAGAATTAGCATGTAATCAAAGTGTACTAGGACATTGTCGCGAGGATCGCGTGAGGCCGCACATAGTTTGAGGAGCGCTGGATAGTCACCGTGAAATGATAGGGAAGGTGGCCAGGAATTGTAAAAGCTGTCTTCTCTCGGGACTCATAATCTAGCGGGATCTGCCAGAATGTGTCCTTCAGGTATAGACTTGAGATGTTTTTTTCCGGAAGCAGTCAACCCAGAATTCCATCTATCTGTGGTAATGTATAGGTGTCCTTCTTCGTGACTGTATTCACTTTCCTGGCGTCAAAACAAAGTCGAACCTTCCATGGCTTCCTTACTAGAACCACTGGAGAGCTCCATGGGCTCTGGCTCTCTTATATCACTCCCAGTGATAACATCCGCTCCAATTCGGCGTCCATCAGACTTTGTACTGCTGGTGAAATAGGATAAAATCATTGTTTCATCGGAGTAGCATCACCAATGTCAATCTTGTGGGTTAATAGCGACGTTTTGCCAAGCCTAATAAGGTAAAAGATGGAAATGACAACATGCTGACGTCTCAATTCGAGTTTTGAAGGAAGATGGCGGTCAGTGTTCAGCGATGAATGAAGCTGAAAAGTAAAGAAAAACAATTAGAACAAATCAAACAAATTTAAAGTACTTAACTTAAGTACAAGCCACGGAAATCGACTGGCTTACATGCTTCTCACGAAGGATCTGTAAATACGTACACATATAAAATTATCTGAAATAAAAAGAAAATATGAATTAATTAAAGAAACAAACAATGAATTACTTAGACTAAGAAATGCTAACAAATTTATATGAAAAATCACAAGTTATTCAACGTCTCCATGCAAATTGTAAACATAAATATATACATGCAGAAACAACAACAACTGTGAGAGCTGGTCTCAAAACAATAAGGGAAAGGTGCCGGTTGTTAAATAGATAACTCAGCGTTTTTCAAATTCAAATATAAAATTTTATTAAATAATTCATTTCCTTAACCTAATATCACAAATTCACAAAATTCAAAAAAAAAAACTTACAACTAGAAATTCAAATTGGCAATTCAGTGTATATAAAAATTCAATAAAAAAAACAAATGGTCCAACAAAACGTAGTCCGTCTCTTTAATTCTGAAAGGAAGAAGAAGACCGGAATTAGTTTCTGTTACCTTATTAACTACTAGAATAAAAATAATAATGCTGCTAATACGTGTGGGCGCTAGGGCAGTAAAATGACGCACATAAAAATTTTCTATGAATCAATTTGATGGTAGCGGCCCTCTTAGACAGAAAAACAGAATAAGCAGCAAAGGGGTTGCAGCAGTGTGCTGCAACGTGTGGTGCAAAACAGAATGAGACCAAATTTACAGATTAAACTCTGAACAGAATTATACTTCTGTAATAAATACGGGAATTTCAGATTAAATTCTGAACATAATTATACTTCTGTATTAAATATGGGAATTTCAGATTAAACTCTGAACAGAATTACACTTCTGTAATAAATATGGGAATTTCAGATTAAACTCTGAACAGAATTATACTTCTGTAATAAATATGGGAATTTCAGATTAAACTCTGAATAGAATTATACTTCTGTATTAAGGATAGGAATATTTCAGATTAAACTCTGACCAGAATTATACTTCTGTATGGAGGATAGGAACACGATTCTTATTCAGATTAGACTCTGAAGCAGATGAACTCTTATAAAAGAATGATTTTCTGCTGCGGCTCGTCGGCTTTATATAGCCGCCGCATCCAGTTATGAGCTCTCGCCTCTCGGTGTTGCCCTAGCGACGTTTATTACAATTGCTCGTATTCTGACTGCGGCGAAGGCGAAGACAGCTGACTGTGTAGATGTCATTTAATGACATGAAAAAAGGTGTCAATATACGGAGGTACAATGATTTTGTAAGTTTGTGATTTATTGATTAATTATTGATTAATCATTAGTTATTGTTTTAGTTAAAACCTCTGCAAAGGTTCCATTAGGAGTGAGATTTGGAGCATTTTATGCTTTGGTGCACTAATTGAGGACATCCAGTGAAAATGCTACATACAGGACGCAGCAGATGTCAATAAGTATTCTGTTGATTACTATTCTTTTTTTAAGTTTGATACTTTGTGGTGCCTTTTTGTTTATTTCAGGAAAAATGGTAGAACCAGGCTGGATTTTAGGTGTGTCTCACTTGAAATTTACACCCAATCAAATCAAAGATTATGCACTATTGAAGCCATTTATTACAAAAAACCAACTTCCCGCGATGATTTTCCGCGAAAATCAATCAAAGAAAATCTCACCTGAAGACAGGTTATGAGAACACAATTATTTAAAGAACGAATTTTCTTACAAAATAAACACATGCATGCACTAAGTATTGATCAAAACACAATTTGAACAACTTACCTTGTTTACTACAAACGGAAAAACACACGGAAAACTCGCGACCGCGAAATCGCGAAACGAAATTGTAAACATCGCGGAACTGTCAGAATTTATGTATTGCCAACATATGGTAAATGAATTTGGGGTATTTTTTTACGAGGAACCTGATGGTGGTATTAAAAAGGTGCTAAAGTATCTCAACAACAAGATATTTAATATTTTTTGATTTCTCATATGACTAGTAAGAAGGAAAGAGATAGCAAGTAAAAGTGAGATGGATAAAAATACGTCCCACATCGAATTTTCTCAACATGGATGAGAAGAATTTAATTGCGCCATGTTATAGCACAATTTGGAATTTTAATTTTCATTCAGTGAAATTAAATTATGATGGAGATCTTTTGATGAAAAAAGATAGATGTCAATATTCCTCAACGAATGAGATAAATTATACATGATGAAAAATAATACATTCTGAGAATTTTGCATTATGGTTGCGGGTTCAGCTTATAATCTGCCTACGGTAAGCATAAGCTAACATGCGTTTTTTTTTGTGTCGGCAAAGGTGAAAATTGTGCAAGACATAATTTAATGACATTATTCTGGTTAAACAATTTTTTTTGTTCCTTCATCAATAAAGTGAATTAATTTTAATTTGATATTTAATAACATTTTTGCTAACAATTTACTCTTTAATTAAAGTGCCTTTTACAGGACAAATTCAAGACAGTTATTCCTATACTTCCCAAATCGGGTTAGCTGGAATATACCTGCGAATTATCCTTTGTTTGCTGAAAATTGTAAATAGCATTAAAATTATAATTTTGTAGAATTTCCTAGATTTATTGTAGATAAGTGCTTTGCTGTGAATTAGAGTGCTTGGTTAGCATATGAAGTTTTTATTAAATCGAAATGTTAATCTATTTATGCTCGTTCTGATTTTAATATACCGCTACACTAACATTATCCACCAAAGATAACATCATCACATGTGGCTTGTGAACGGTTCTACAGCAACTGTTTCCTTACACACGTGCTGAAATTGCAGTATTATTAAAAAACAAGGGAATTTTACATGAGCCTAGTATACAGGCATATGGTGCAACCTTTCCCCACATCGTTTTTCTAAAATTCCAGGGACTAATTACTGCATATTAAATTGTTTGGTGATGATAAATTCGCTTAGGGTATTTCACATCATTACTTAATACACAAAAGTCGTACACATTCTACCCAAGGCTGGGTACAGGTAACGTAGCCCAATCCAACACACCCCAGACAATCCTATTCATAGTATCAGATATTACCACTAAAGCTCTCAGCCAACCTCCAGTGCCCAGACACAGGAGGGGGCACCTCAAGGTCAAATTGTAGCCTCCAAGACCGGATAAAACTTAACCAACAACCTCCACCAATAAAGCTTCGCACCCCTTCACAAATGTTTAGAGCTACGATCTCCGAGAAGAAAAATAATTGAACTCTAAAAACAAAATCGAATCCTATGCTATTTCCCTATGCCGGAGAGTGCTAAAAGTAATCTCGTATCCCCAAAGTGATCTCGTATCCCCAAAGTGATCTCTTATCCCCAATGTACGCACCCCCCAAGACCCAATAATAATAATAATTTGCTAAGAAAACATCAAGCCAAGGTGATATCATGTTGTGAAATTCGAATGATATCTACAACTTCCCCGCTAAGAAAACTTATTTAGGCGCAGCACTTGAAGACAGCAAAACCAGGATGACATCATTCTGATATCTACAAATTTCCCACTAATAAATCATCAAGCATGAAAACAGGGTGGTAGTACCTGCTAATGTCGCTAGGGAACCTTTCTCAAGATATGGTGTTTGCACTCGAAAGAGCAAGTGTGACTTTTCAATATAAGCACCCCCCTAAATCCAATAATATTAATTTGCTGCGAAAACATCAAGCCAAGGTGATGTCAT
This sequence comes from Dioctria rufipes, assembly GCA_963924295.1. Taxonomy (NCBI): domain Eukaryota; kingdom Metazoa; phylum Arthropoda; class Insecta; order Diptera; family Asilidae; genus Dioctria; species Dioctria rufipes. The sequence goes on along the minus strand of OZ002741.1, from coordinate 129,617,660 downwards.
GTTGTGAAATTCGAATGTTGCTGATATCTACAACTTCCCCGCTAATAGAAGAAAAAAAACAGCCTAGGTGCAACATTTAATGTTTGACACCCAGAACTCTCACTGACATCTTCTAGAATCTGTTCATGGTGATGTCATGTTATGAAATTCGAATGATGCTGATATCTACAACTTCCCTGCTAATGAGAATTACGCATCACACCACATTTCTAATTGCCAATTAGCTAATGACCAACCAAGCTGCTAATTGCCAAATAGCTAATTGCCAATTAGTAATTACGTAGTTGCCAATTAGCTAATTGTTGGAACAAATGTCGCTAATATCGCAAAAACCAAAGCCCGTAGAGGATTTCTGATGAAAATTTCGTTCCCCCTCCTACCCCACACCGCCAAGAATCCATTTCCATGAGCAAAAATAACTTGAATTATTAATACGCTAATATCTCGATAACCAGAGCCCGTAGAGGATTTCTGATGAAAATTTCAGTACACCCCTCCTATCTTTATTATCCCCCCCCCATCTAGAATCCATTGGCATGAACAAAAATTTCCTACTATTAACTATAATTATCAGTTCAAAACCAAAAGCCTTCATTTAGGCGCTCAAGAAAAATCATGATAAAAAGCCTACATTTAGGTGCACCACATATCTATCTAAGAAAACCGGAGCATGCTGGTAGTACCGGGTAATGCCACTAGGGCGCAGCCAAGACCAAATGACACATCCCGGTAGTACCGGTTAATCCCGCTAGGGCGCAGTCGAGACTCAATGGCGCATCCAAGACACAATAGTGCATCGAAGGCACAATGGGGAGCATGCTAGTAGTACCGGCTAATACCACTAGACCAAATGACACATCCCAATAGTACCGGTTAATCCCGCTAGGGCGCAGTTGAGACTCAATGGTGCACCCAAGACACAATGGTGTATCCAAGGCACAAACCAATACAGCCAAGACATAAACCTACATTTAGTATGGCTCAAATCACCTAGCGACGGTGGCGCCATCTGTGGCGACATCCTGGAGGCTCAAAAATTGCGCAAGAATCCGCATAGCGTAACTACTATGGAGTCTACGCTTTGTTAGATATTGACGCTGATTATCTTTTCAAAAATAATATTACTCAGCAGATCGTCGTTATGTTTCAAAGTGAGCTAAATACTTTATGTTGTCTTCTATCTACATATCGAGAAACTGAACTCTATCTCTGCAGACAGAGTAAGCACCATTCTGTTGACCAGCAAATACAGGAATCATGTGTTAACAGCCTTTATAAAAGCCAAAATGAAAATGTCCTCACATGTCCAGTAAAATTATTACCTCAGCCTCCCAATGTTGTGACGGAATTAACCGCCCCCAACCACTGGCTGTTTGTATTCCACGAAGACAAAATTCTACAAGCTCAATGTCCAAACAGAGTTTTCCAAAAGACTCTCTCCGGGCCTGCCATGTTACATCTTAATGCATCTTGCAAATGTACCCTAAGACACTGGGAGCTCCCCACAAGAGGTAACTAAATTAATGTACTAAATACGTACGTGTATGCAAACCTTTCCCTTCCCAAATTAAATTTCGAGGACTCCTCACTCAGGCTATTTATATATAACGCAACCCAACTAAGAAATCTAACCATAACCTCATCACACCCCAAATTTCAAGGAGTACTTACAAAAGCTGCTCTAAATTTCAAAGAATTAGACAATGAAATAAGGCATGCAAAACACGAAAAGGCACAGTCTGCTCATAAAATGTTTACATATACTAACACCGGGCTTCTCTCGTTAGTAACTGTCTTTCTAATAGTCGTAGGAATTTATTTATATTGGAGAGGAAAAGCATCCTCAAAAATATAAAAATCACGTTCTGCGATAAATATATCCTCTCCAATAATAACAGCATCCACCCTCACTGCTACTCCACACGAGGTTGCCACCATTTCTTCAATGGAAACACCCAAAATGCATCCAACAACGGAAAAAGTTTATGAATTACCTATAGAACTTGCACCAGCACCACCAACCTTTAAAAACAAATATCGGAAATCGTTCCCGCATTCCCTCATACACAGTCTCAAATTATTAGGTTATGTACATATCATAAAAAACCAAATAAGTAAAAAGAATCTCTATAGGAACTAGATTTAGCATTTAAAAATTCTGTAACACATTTTTGGATATGTTGATGTATTAGAATAACTAAGTTAAAAATGAAAAAATTAATTTTGTTGCACAAAAAAAAAACAAAAAAAAGTTGTAACAATTGATTTTAATTATTATTAGCTTTTTTTTCTGTTATTATTATTCGGCTGAATATGTATAATTAGGTACATTAATTAATATAAAATATATAGCTTCTCCTAAGTTAATCAATATACCTGTATTTGTTAATAACTCAGATGATCAAGCTACTCGTAAACTTCTGTGCCAGCATCATTTCATTTTTTTCTTTTTTTCTTATGTTCCATTACTAATAGTTAAATTCCTTCTCTCGACGAAAAATGATACTAATCGTTAGTATCATTTTTCTTTTACATCGGGGGAAGGAATGTTGTATAATTATTTTCTCATTTATTAATTTCAAAACGTTTTACTAAATGTTTTCATGTTATAAATTAACTCATATGTAAGTTTCTTTGCAATCATAAAATAAAACCATTTTACGTGCACTGATCAATGCCCGGCCAGCATAAATAAAAAATGACCTAGTGGCTAGTAGTTGTTCTATGGGCCTACTGGGACACTGTTTTAGCTTCCAAGATTTCACCACAGATGGCGCCACCATCGCTATGTGGTTTGAGTCCATGCTAAATGTGGGTTTGTGTCTTGGCTTACGGGGTGCATTTCTTGGATGTTGCCGATACCAGACCACTTTGGGGGATACGAGACCACTTTGGGGGATACGAGACCACTTTGGGGGATACGAGACCACTTTGGGGGATACGAGACCACTTTTAGCACTCTCCATAGGGAAATAGCATAGGATTTCGATTTTGTTTCTGGAGTTCGCTTATTTTCATCTCAGACTCATAGCCTCTAAGTTGACATCAACATTTTTCATCTCGAGTTTTGGGGATACGAGATCACTTTCAGTACTCTGCAGTATAGGGAAATAGCATAGGTTTTCGATTTTATTTCTGGAGGTCACTTATTTTTCATCATCATAGCTCTAAACATTTGTGAAGGGGTGGGAAGCTTTATTGGTGGAGGTTGCTGATTAAGTTTGATCTGGTCTTGGAGGCTACAATTTAACCTTGAGATGCCACTCCTGTGTGTGGCTACGGGAGGTTTGCTGAGAGCTTTACTGGGAATATCTGATACTATGACTAGGACTGTCTGGGGTGTGTTGGATGGATTAGGCTACGTTACCTGTACCAACGCTTGGGTGGAATGTGTGTGTGTGTGTGTGTGCGTGTGTGGCTTAAGTAATGATGTGAAATGCCCTAAGCGAATTTATATCGGGGCTGTATACTTGTCAGCTCGAGTTTGTTGTTATTTGGAGAATTGAAGAATTTTAAGAATTTTTATTTTTAACGATTCCAAATCAAATTATAAATACAAGAAGAAAAAACAACAGGCTCATCCGGGGTTTGAAACCGGGACCTTCCGCTTGCCGGGCGACTGCTCTTACCACTGAGCTAACGAGACAGATGATTTTCCCTCTTGCATTTATCAATTTGTAATTAGCCTACCAAGCCACGTTGCTTTCAGCTGGCATTAACCAGTAACGATGAAAGCGCACAAATAAATTGTAAATTCAATTTTTTATTTATTCCGGACTGGAATCGAACCTACACTTTTAGAATCGGTCAATGATGGAGAATTGAAGAATTTTAAGAATTTTTATTTTTAACGATTCCAAATCAAATTATAAATACAAGAAGAAAAAACAACCGTCTCATCCGGGGTTTGAAACCGGGACCTTCCGCTTGCCGGGCGACTGCTCTTACTACTGAGCTAACGAGACAGATGATTTTCCCTCTTGCATTTATCAATTTGTAATTAGCCTACCAAGCCACGTTGGTTTCAGCTGGCATTAACCAGTAACGATGAAAGCGCACAAATAAATTGTAAATTCAATTTTTTATTTATTCCGGACTGGAATCGAACCTACACTTTTAGAATCGGTCAATGATGGAGAATTGAAGAATTTTTATTTGTTTACTTTAGTATGAGTACCTGTGGTATATTGAGCTGGGCTACTTGGTGGCTGAGCAAACGTTAGCTAAGGCGTGGATGCATGTGTGAAACTGTGCATTTATGTGGATAAGAAATGTTATGAAATTCCCTAAGTGAATTAGTGTAATTAGTATAAGTAATAATAAGTTAACCCTAGAATATTTTTGTTCATACCAATAGATTCTAGAAGGTGTCTGTGGGGGTCTTAGTAATAGGGGTGGACAAATTTTTTATCAGAAATCCTCTAAGGGCTATGAGTTTCGAGATATTAGTGATCTTACCTTTTGAGGTATAATTAATAGTAGTAATAATTCAAGTTAACCCTAGGATATTTTTTGTCCATGCCAATAGTATTAGTACTAGGGGGTAAAATTTTCATCAGAAATCCTCTACGGGCTACGGTTCGAGATATTAGCTATCTTACCTTCTCAAGTGTAATTAATATTAGTAGCTCAAAAACAAACAAAAAACAACAACAACTATAACCCAAGTTGTGGATTAAACATTTGATGATATTAATCTGTAGGTATCTTTTATAAACAAGATTGAACCATATGATCATATATCTAAAAATAGATCACGCGAAGCTGATTGGGGCGAATGTACTTAGATATGTTCACTTATATAAGTAATGGAAATTAGTAATTGTGTAATTTTGCTCTTCAGGTGGAACGCTTCCAATTTTATTCCTTGCATATACAAATTCACACAGTCCAGTAATGTAAACAAATTCGCAGTTGAATAATGTAAACAAATTTGCACAGCAGCCGAGTAAAGTAAACAAATTGAGTGATTTATGTTTTTTAATGTGAGATTCCCAATTTCTTTAGCTGAAAACAACAACAATTCATATTAATCTGTAGGATATGATGTCTTAGATGAGTAGTGGAAGTTATAATTGAAAATTTCTTTTGCTGAAAAAAACAACAACAACAACTATAACGTAAGTTGTGGTCTGCAGGTGTCTTTCATTAACAAGAGTGATCATGTTATGATATTCGATGTGTAAAAATTGATCATGGCGGCTTGGGACACATGAAATCATAAGAAGTAATGGAAATTAAAGCATCAGAATAGGTGGCCAGGTGGCTGGTAATTTGATATCTTTTGTAAACAAATATAGCCGAGTAAGGCAGACAATTTGAGCGATTAATGTTTTTTTGTATCTAGGAGTTTGTTTTGAAAAGTCTTACATTTTATGAAGAATTGTTTTTTATTTTCAATAAAATTTCTCAATCAGTCACACTCTTATGAGATTTGATTGATCCCCGATATCATAGTTCACATGAAACTGATAAGAATATGATAATTTTGTCTTCATACTATTGGGGTGATCACATTATTTTCTTACCATTACGTTGAGAGTGGGTTTAATTAAATGTTTTGATGAAAGAAGGTGGTGTTATGATATCAATGTAGTATGATATCTTGTCTTAAATGAGTAATGGAAGTTGTTTGGGACCTGTGAGTAAGGAATAAAAACCTTATCAGCAAGGTCACTTCATATTTATCTCCCTAAATTATTATTCAAATGGTGTTGTATGAAGGAAGAAAAAATTGATAATAGTGAAGATCGTGGTGGTTGTTGAGAGTGGGTGCTGTAAGTTGTGGATTAAATTGAAAGTTTTCATATATGTTAAGGTTTAAACTTTTTAGCCTCCAGCAGGAATGTTTTTTTTTAAGTTAACTCGGTGGCTAGATAGGAACATGTTAATTTCATGTCCATAATTTCATCTTGTGGTGAGCATATGAAGGTAGCAGAGTTTTTTTTTATAAATCAAGCAGTTACGCTGTTATGAGATTTGATTGACTCCTATATCTAAAAAATAGTTCACATGTAGCTGATAAGAATATGATAATTTTATTTTCATACTATTGGGGCAGGTACATTGTTTACTTACCATTAAGTTGAGAGTGGGTTAAATCAAAAGCTTTGATAGAAGAACGCTGTGTTATGATATTAATGTGGTATGATATCTTGCTTGAGGTGAGTAGTGGAAGCTGTATGGGAGTTATGAATAAGCAGTAAAATATTAATCAGCAATCTCGCTGGATATATATCTCCTCTAAAGTGTCACCTGAATGGTGGAGTATGAAGGAAGAAATAGTTGATAATTCTCCACAAGTCCATTGTGGAGATCGTGGTGAGGGGTTGCAAGTAGGTACTGTAAGATATGTATTAAGTTAAAAGTTTTGATGGATGGTATTTGGTATTTATCTCCTCGAAATGGTGTTGTATGAGTATCAGGAAGGTCGACAAAATGTTAAAAAGTTGATAATGCTTGAAGTTCAATAGTGAAGACCGCGATGTCGAGAGTGGGTATTTGGAATGATATAAGTCTAGTAGGATATAGAAGTATTATTTATTCATCTTTAAATCTTGCCATGAAAGTATTAGGTTGGGAGTGGATTAAATTAAAAGTTTTGGTGAAAGAAGGTGGAGTTATGATATTAATATAGTGTTATATATCTAAAATAGCAATAAGTAAAAAGATTCCAAATTATAAATTTTCATATAAGCTAACCATGCCTAAAACATGGTTAGCTTTTCAATTCAATCAGTGAAGAAAATTGCGTCAGCAATTTTCTTCACATTCCATGATTTAAAACAAAAATTTTCCCATGACAAATTTTGCCTACAGCAAAATTTGTCAGTAGAAATAATTAATTTAAAAAATATAAAACAAAAGACAAATCGTACCTTCAGTACGATTTGTCGTGAACATTACAATATGTATGTACGAACGTACATACATATCACACAAAAAAAAGCTTTCGCGATAAGAAATGCGCGCCGCCAAATTACATTGTATGTATACGCGCGCCGCAATTTCGAGCGACGGGACGGTGGCTGATGTTTATAAAAACATCAAATTTCATTTTTTTCAAGCCACCGTCCAACGAAAAATATTCTGGACTTGTTTAAGCAAGTCCAGAATAAATGAAAATTTTTCTCAGGGTAGAAATGCAACTACGCATTTTCTACCCTGACCGACGGCTCTTGATCGCGATGAAAGTGATCAAGAGCGCAGTCGAATCATGGCAGTCGGTTTTAAAAGTTTGAAAAAAGAGTTGGTTTTGGTAAATCTTTTGAAGAACGTCGCGGTCGAATTCGATAACAAGAAAGAATTAAATATTAAAGTTTGAAAAAAGAGTTAAATATTAAAGTTTGAAAAAAGAGTTGAATTTTAAAAGTTTGAAAAAAGAGTTAAATATTAAAGTTTGAAAAAAGAGTTAAATATTAAAGTTTGAAAAAAGAGTTGAATTTTAAAAGTTTGAAAAAAGAGTTAAATATTAAAGTTTGAAAAAAGAGTTAAATATTAAAGTTTGAAAAAAGAGTTGAATTTTAAAAGTTTGAAAGAAGAGTTGAATAAAAAATCCTCTACGCGGCGAGTAAAGTTGGTTTTAGTTTGAGATACGCGGCAGTCGAGTAGAAAAAGATCAGGAATTGAATGTTGAACTTGATTCGGTTCGGCGGAAATTAAAGAAGTAAAAAAAAAAAAGGTTGGAGGAAGAATAGAAATCGGTCGGTGCGGTTCCGGTTGTGGTGAAGAAGAAAAAATAGAAATAAGAAAAATTTATAAACAAAAAAATGTACAACAAAGAAAAATAGAAATATGGAAAGTGTAGTGAAAGTAAAATAAATAAGGATTAACAGAAAAAGAAACGGAGTATTTATGGACGCCCCTTGGAGACTACCCCACAAGCCAAGTAAGTGCATTTAAAGAGTTGCTGGGCAGGAAAAAATATAACAATAGTATACTATGTTGTCTTAGATGAGTACTTGAGAGCTGTGAGTAATATGTGTTATATGTTGTAGATGAGTAATGAAAGGTAAAAATGTACGATTCCCAATTTCTTTACTGAAAAACAACAACCACTGTAAATAATATATAGCAAATCAATTTTTTCACTCAATATTTATTCACATCAAATTCATTTTTTTTTTATATCTTAAGTTTTAAACTTTTTTCTCTGTGTTTCACATCCAAAAAGAGATCCAGAGCAAATGTCCCCATGATCCTTTTCTGTGTTAGGCTATGAAAGTTCGGCAGCAAAATCCGATGTTATTTCTTATCATCTGTCTTGCTTTAAAACATTAGGAAGGTTTAGTGAACACCATAGTTTGAAACCATCTCACTTGCGACTTCGTCATATACTTGCCAGCTGTGGACATGTAGGTATGCAACACTGAGATGAATTAATGTAATGTTGTGTAGTGTAAAAGAAAAACTTTCATTTGTGATATGGGGATTGAATCGATGTATGCTATGCACTAATATGCACTGGTATGTGCTTATTTGATTGAAGCAAAATAGTCATCATCATCCTGCTCATAGTTATTTTGTATCATTAATAGATTCACATGTCGCTTCATATTGTGCTTCGTTGGTCTAACTAGAACAGTTGTGAAAGAACGATCTTTCTTTAGGATGAATACGTTTATTGATATATCGTTCTGGTCTTCAAATTGTTTAATTTGCTTAAGCGTCATTCGAAATATTATTCCAGTTAAATTTAGCACAGTAGAATAATGTGGATATGATGATGTCCTATCTGAGTGAACATTTGCAGGATATAGCGCTGAGATTACGGCCCACGAGAAGCACGCTTCATCATTGTTTTTCACATTAATGCAAGGTTTCTTTGATGCAATCTCCTTCGGTAGAGGTATATACGAATATCCTCGGTGCTGTTCAAATTTGTTGATATGTTGTTGATATGTTGTTGATATTTAGCAAAATGTATAATGGAGTCCAATGTCCAGCCATTATCTTTTTTCTGAACATTATACCACTCATTTAAATTGTTGTCCACATTGATTGGGACAGTTTTTTCTTGTAAATATTTAATATCTTTTATAACCTCATTATCACCGACATCCTTAACAAAATCAGCACACAACTTTGTACTAACTTTAATATTGAGATGGCGTTTTAAAATATTCTTAATATGGCGTATAGATAAATCACCAGCATCCTGTATAAATAGCTTAGGATCTGTATGGTTTATATTTACAATAATTCCAGCTCTAATTCTGTCTGTGAATACTGATTTTATTTCCACCCACTTTACAAAATCACTTTTTATTACACGCTAATTTATTTCTCCACAGCGACTGGTGGCTTTCAATAACAGTCTCGGCGATTTATTCTGTCCAATACAGCTCCCCATATTCCGTTTTGTACCACTCTTTTCACTAGAAAAACTTTCATTTATTAGCGCGGTTGACACTTTTTATTTGACCTATCGCTGAGGCTCACCAAAACTGACTGATGCCGCCTATCATCTTACATTAATATCTACTACCGCCTTCTTTCACCAAAACCTTAAATTGAAGCCATTCTCAACCTAATGCTTTCTTGTTTTTTTAAAACCCCAATAACTTTCATGTGGTCTATTTTTAGATATCGAATTTCATAACATGCTGCAATGATCACGATTTCCACTGCTCGTACTCAAAACAAGTATTAACATGTTCTTGACATCGATCAACGTTTTTATGAATATATTTAAGCCTTGGTAAGAAAGCCGTGAAACTATTTTGCTTCAATCAAATAAGCACATATACCAGTACATACTAGTGCATAGCATACATCGATGCAATCCCCATATTACCCATGAAAGTTTTTCTTTTACACTACACAACATTACACTAATTCATCTCAGTGTTGCATACCTACATGTTCACAGCTGGCAAGTATATGACGAAGTCCCGAGTGAGATAATTGCAAACTATGGTGTTCACTAAACCTTCCTAATGTTTTAGATCAAGACAGATATATTCCACATATTACTCACAGCTCTCAAATACTCATCTAAGACAACATAGTATACTATATTAATATCATGACTCCACCTTCTTTCACCAAAACTTTTAATTTAATCCACTCCCAACCTAATACTTTCATGGCAAGATTTAAAGATGAATAAATAATACTTCTATATCCTACTAGACTTATATCATTCCAAATACACACTCTCAACATCGCGGTCTTCACTATTGAACTTGAAGCATTATCAACTTTTTAACATTTTGTCGACCTTCCTGATACTCATACAACACCATTTCGAGGAGATAAATACCAAATATCATCCATCAAAACTTTTAACTTAATACATATCTTACAGTAGCTACTCGCAACCCCTCACCACGATCTTCACTATGGACTTGTGGAGAATTATCAACTATTTCTTCCTTCATACTCCACCATTCAGGTGACATCTTAGAGGAGATATATATCCAGCGAGATTGCTGATTAGGACTTTACTGCTTATTCATAACTCCCATACAACTTCCACAACTCACCTCAGGCAAGATATCATACCACAGTAATATCATAACACAGCGTTCTTCTATCAAAGCTTTTGATTTATCCCACTCTCAACTTAATTGTAAGCAAACAATGTACCTGCCCCAATAGTATGAAGATAAAATTATCATATTCTTATCAGCTACATGTGAACTATTTTTTAGATATAGGTGTCAATCAAATCTCATAACAGCGTAACAGCTTGATTTATAAAAAAACTCTGCTACCTTCATATGCTCACCACAAGATGAAATTATGGACATGAAATTAACACGTTCCTATCTAGCCACCGAATTAACTTAAAGAAAACATTCCTGCTGGAGGCTAAAAAGTTTAAACCTTAAGATCCATGAAAACTTTCAATTTAATCCATAACTTATAGCACCCACTCTCAACCTCCACCACGATCTTCACTATTATCAATTTTTTCTTCCTTCATACAACACCATTTGAATAATAATTTAGGGAGATAAATATGAAGTGACCTTGCTGATAAGGTTTTTATTCCTTACTCACAGGTCCCAAACAACTTCCATTACTCATTTAAGACAAGATATCATACTACATTGATATCATAACACCACCTTCTTTCATCAAAACATTTAATTAAACCCACTCTCAACGTAATGGTAAGAAAATAATGTGATCACCCCAATAGTATGAAGACAAAATTATCATATTCTTATCAGTTTCATGTGAACTATGATATCGGGGATCAATCATATCTCATAACCGTGTGACTGATTGACAAATTTTATTGAAAATAAAAAACAATTCGTCTTAGAGACTTTTCAATACACCTGGCCACCTTTTCTAATGCTTTAATTTCCATTACTTCTAATGATTTCATGTGTCTTACCATCCCAAGCAGCCGTGATCAATTTTTACACATCGAATATCATAACATGATCACTCTTGTTAATAAAAGACACCTGCAGACCACAACTTACGTTATAGTTTTTGTTGTTGTTTTTTTCAGCAAAAGAAATTTTCAATTATAGCTTCCACTACTCATCTAAGACATCATATCCTACAGATCAATATGAATTGTTGTTGTTTTCAGCTAAAGAAATTGGAATCGCACATTAAAAAACAAAAATCACTCAATTTGATTACTTTACTCGGCTGCTGTGCGAATTTGTTTACATTATTCAACTGCGAACTTGTTTACTTTACTGGACTGTGTGAATTTGTTTATGCAAGGAATAAAATTGGAAGCATTCCACCTGAAGAGCAAAATTACACATTTTTTAATTTCCATTACTTATCTAAGTGAACATATCTACCTACATTCGCCCCAATCAGCTTCGCGTGATCTATTTTTAGATATATGATCATATGGTTCAATCTTGTTTATAAAACATACCTACAGATTAATATCATCAAATCTTTAATCCACAACTTAGGTTATAGTTGTTGTTGTTTTTTTGTTTTTGAGCTACTAATATTAATTACACCTGAGAAGGTAATATAGCTAATATCTCGAACAATAGCCCGTAGAGGATTTCTGATGAAAATTTTACCCCCTAGTACTAATACTATTGGCATGGACAATAAATATCCTAGGGTTAACTTGAATTATTACTACTATTAATTATACCCCAAAAGGTAAGATCACTAATATCTCGAAACCCATAGCCCTTAGAGGATTTCTGATAAAAAATTTGTCCACCCCTATTACTAAGACCCCGCCTGACACCTTCTATAATCTATTAGTATGAACAAAAATATTCTAGGGTTAACGTGAATTATTACTTATACTAATTACACTAATTCACTTAGGGAATTTCATAACATTTCTGATCCACATAAATACACAGTTTCACACATGCTTCCACGCCTTAGGTAACGTTTGCTCAGCCACCAAGTAGCCCAGCTCAATATACAACAGTCACTCATACTAAAGTAAACAAATAACAACAAACTCAAGCTGACAAGTATACAGCCCCGATATAAATTCGCTTAGCGCATTTCACATCATTACTTAAACCACACACGCACACACACACATTCCACCCAAGCGTTGGTATAGGTAACGTAGCCCAATCCAGCCAACACACCCCAGACAGTTCTAGTCATAGTATCAGATATTCCCAGTAAAGCTCTCAGCAAACCTTCCGTAGCCAAACACAGGAGGGGCATCTCAAGGTTAAATTGTAGCCTCCAAGACCAGATCAAACTTAACCAGAAACCTCCACCAATAAAGCTTCCCACCCCTTCACAAATGTTTAGAGCTATGATCTCCGAGATGAAAAATAAGTGACCTCCAGAAACAAAATCGAAAACCTATGCTATTTCCCTATACTGCAGAGTACTGAAAGTGATCTCGTATCCCGAAAACTCGAGATGAAAAATGTTGATTTCAACTTAGAGGCTATGAGTCTGAGATGAAAAATAAGCGAACTCCAGAAACAAAATCGAAATCCTATGCTATTTCCCTATGCTGGAGAGTGCTAAAATTGGTCTCGTATCCCCCAAAGTGGTCTGGTATCCCCAACATCCAAGACATGAACCAGTAAGCCAAGGCACAAACCCACATTTAGTATGGACTCAAACCACCTAGCGACGGTGGCGCCATCTGTGGTGAAATCCTGGAAGCTAAAACAGTGTCCAGGTAGCCCCATAGAACAACTACTGTGGCTGATCAGAATTTATTGCAGAATGACTTACCTTCGCAATAATGACCTACTTCGAAGGTAAACAAAGCGAAGTAGGACATAAAAGTTTGGAAACATCAAAAAATTCTGTCACAGAAATTACGCATAGTCGATTCTTCATTTTTTCTAAATTGAACTTATTAATTGCGAGCGCAGAATATGTTTAGTTTTTTCTGGTCAGCGTCGCGGTAGTTTTTGAGAAAAAAAGTCCAATCAGGTCTGTTGCTGAGTTTTAAAATAAATTGAAGACCAGAAAAATGAATAAAATATAAGTGCCTTAGTTATAAAGTGAATTGCGACAGGATAAATAAATAAGTTATAAATTTTTGTGTAATAAAGTGAATTGCTCAAGATAGATAAAATAATAAGTTAAACGGATTTATTACAGAAAACAAGAAAAACAAATGAATTATAACGTGAATTATTGTTATTTTAAGTAAATAAATTCAAAAGTGAATTTCCAATCGTAGTTAAAGCCCATACATCCCTTTTTCTCGCGGTGTACCAAATCAAACACCACATTTGGCGCAGCCGGTAGGATTCGGAAAATTAGATAGCGTTGTATCATTTAAAGATACTGACACTGGTATTAGAAAAGCTATATACGAATCCAAACACCACACTTGCGTATAATTTCAAGTGCTTCCCTGTTTTCGTGGCACAAGGTAAGTTCATATATGTTGTAATTTGATATATGTATTAAAATATTTTGGCAAATCAAATATTATTTTACGAAAATGTATAACTTGCGTATAATTTCAGGTGCTTCCGCTTTCACGGCACACGGTAAGTTCATATGTATATGTTGTAGTTTGATATATGTATAAAAATCTATTGGTAAATCAAATATTATTTTACGAAAATGTATATTTTGCGTATAATTTCAGGTGCTTCCCTGATTTCACGGAACACGGTAAGTTAATATATCGTAATTTGATATTTGTTTTAAAATATATAGGTAATTAAATTAATGTTTTACGAAAATGTATAACTTGCGTATAATTTCAAGTGCTTCCCTGCTTTTGCGGCACACGGTAAGTCCATATATTGTAATTTGATATATGTATAAAAATCTATTGGTAAATCAAATATTATTTTACGAAAATGTATATTTTGCGTATAATTTCAGGTGCTTCCCTGATTTCACGGCACACGGTAAGTTCATATATGTTGTAATTTGATATATGTATAAAAATCTATTGGTAAATCAAATATTATTTTACGAAAATGTATATCTTGCGTACAATTTCAGGTGCTTCCCTGATTTCACGGCACACGGTTAGTTCATATATGTTGTAATTTGATATATGTATTAAAATATATTGGTAAATCAAATATTATTTTACGAAAATGTATATCTTGCGTATAATTTCAGGTTCTTTCGTGATTTCACGACACACGGTAAGTTCATATATATTGAAGCTTCTGTAGTTTTAAATTATATGGACAGGGCAAATAACTTACCTTGTGTTTCTTTTCTTTCGTTTGCTTATTTCCAGCGCTCCGTTGGTTGATCAGACTGCACACGGTGAGTGTTTCCGGCGGGACATTCCGCTCAGCCATTTCTTTTCGCAAACCAATGATTAGTTTTCCCTCTTTTTGCGTTTGGGTCAGTCTATGCGCCGGCCTATATCTTACTTTATTCTTATACTTAAAAAAAAACACATTCCCTTTTTCTTTAACTCTTGTCTCGGCAACTTTTACAAAAACACTTTTCTTGACGAATTCACTTCTACCTTTTCTCGGCAATCTCCTCCAAACAAAAAATCCCCGACCTCTTCGCTGTCCAATCTCGTCGTTCCGCCACATGGTGCCAGCTATTCCAAGGTCAGTTTTGCCAAGTAGATGTTGGGTGGGTTCGTAGAGGTGACCTGGCATGTTTACACGCAGCTGTATGCTGCCGCCGTGTACACATGTGACCATAACAGGACAGGGTCTTTGGATCCTGGGGATATCAAAGACGCTAGAACTCGACTGAGCTAGCCGGCCTTTACACCTTTGCCTCTTCCTTGTGGGCGCCCAATGTATGACTCGGCCCACGACCCATGAATGCATTTTCCTAACCGTAAGGAGAGGCGGATGAGGAGGATCGTCCAAGCTAGCTCAATTTGTTCCAGGTATGACGGATTGGAGGCACATCCACGAAGTCACGTCAGTCCTTGATCACTTGGTGACATCGTTGGTGTGGAAGACGCCGATGAATTTTCCCTGGAGATCTTCTAGTTCATTAGGGAATTCCCCCTTAGAGATCTTATTCAACATTTAAGGAACTCGCGACTTAATTTAGCACTTATCTGGGTTTGGAAACTACTCTGCATGTAGTTGCGTCGACATACTTCCTCCCCTACTTTGAACTCCATAGGTTTCGAGCGCAAGTTAGAGACTTTTGTGCCCTGCGCGAACGCGTGGCCCAAGTTTTTAGTTTTTCTACACTTTGTCGGCCTCTTTTACTGCCACTGGTTCGCTCAAGGTGCCTAGATTCTCCAAAAGTCTATAGGAACTTGCGTGTTCCACCATTTGGAAACCAAAAATTACTTTAAATGGGTAGAACCCGGTCGCCTGTTGTACTGAGCTCCGTAAGGAACTGGCAATTTGGCTTCGCTTTTCGTCCCACTTATTGTGTTCGTTAGTGAGACATGCTCGGTTTCCCGATAGTATGGATCTATTTACTCGCTCGGACGCGTTTGCGTGCGGGGAGTAGACGGCGGTTCATACATGTTGCACGCCGTATCTCTCCATTAATTTAGCAAAGTGGGCGGAGCTGCATGGGACCCAATGTCCGTGACGATTGTTTCCGGAACTCCGAACATGTGATATAGTTCAGTTTCCACGAACTAGCAAAAGTGTATTTTAAAAAGTGGTCAAGAGCGATAATCATGCAAGTTTTTCCAGAAGTAGATCTGGGATAAGGGCCTTATAAGTCAATATATACCTGTTGCCGGAGTCGTTCTGTCTGAGTCTAGGTTCCCATGGGTGCTCTTAAAATGGTTTTCGGAGCCTTTATTTCCTTACATACAACACATGAGCCAATATAATTCCGGACGTCGACTGTCATCCTTGGCCAGTATAAGTGTCGTCGTAAGCGTTCCAGAGTCTTACCTATGCCTCCATGAGAAGCTAATGGCGGATCATGCGCTCTTGAGATGACGCTGGTGACAAGCCCGCGCGGAATCCAAAGCTTCCAAGCTTCTTCCTCCTGGACTGGATCCCCGGACCTTGGAACGGTTCGGATGTAAACGAAGCCCCCTCTGACACATAGATCTGGCAGCTTGTCTGAGGCCAATTTAACTCGCTGCCTCAACTCTCCATAGTCCAATGAGTCGTAGTTTGGAGCTAAGGTGGACCTTAGGACCAGTGTTTTCTCTAGCTGTTAAACTGTCACAGTGTATTCGTGACAATGCGTCAGGTACTACGTTGAGGCTCCCCTTCCGATGTTCAATTTTGAAGTCGAAGCCCTGAAGCTTTAGACTGCACCGCGCGAGTCTACCGCTGAGGTCCTTTTGAGATATCAGCCATTTCAAGCTAGCACGATCCGTCACGATCTTGAACGACATTAGTTCTATAAAAGGTCGGAACTTCTGGACACTTAGTACTGCTCCCAAATATTCTTGCTAAGTGACGGTGTAATAGCGTTGCGCTGAGTTCAACTTCTTGGAGACGTACGTGATAGGTCTCTCGTGGCCTTCGTCATCCAGTTGCATCAGCATTCCGCAATTCCTTGTTGGCTGGCGTCACATTGAATGACGAACGACTTGGTGAAGTCTGGCCTCACTAGTAACGGAGCAGATGTAAGCTATAGCTACAATTGTTCCAGAGACGTTTGGGCTTCCCGGGTCCACTTAAACTGACTCATAATTTGCAAGGTGTCAGTTATCGAAGCAGTTAGGGCAGCATAATTTGGTATGAAGCGTCGATACCAGCCTGCCATACCCAATAGGCGTCGCACCTGATGAACAGTTTTAGGGATAAGATACTCAACTATCGCTGCAACCTTGTCAGTGTCCGTTTTTATCCAACGTTCTCCGACTATGAAGCCCAAATACTTAGTCTCTTTTATGCAAACTTTGCTCTTCTCACCATTAGTAGTGAGGCCGGCCCTCCTCAAGCAATCCGCCACTCGGGCCGGTAAGGCCAGGTGTGAGTCAAAGTCTTGAGACAGAATTAGCATGTCATCCAGGTATACTAGGACATTGTCGCGAGGATCGCGTGAGGCCGCACATAGTTTGAGGAGCGCTGGATAGTTAGCGTGAAATGATAAGGAGGGTGGCCAGGCACTGTAAAAGCTGTCTTCTCTCGGGACTCATAATCTAGCGGGATCTGCCAGAATGTGTCCTTCAGGTCTAGACTTGAGAGGTTTTTTCCCGGAGGCAGTCGACCCAGAATTCCTTCTATCTGTGGTAATGGATAGGTGTCCTTCTTCGTGACTGTATTCACCTTCCTGGCGTCAAAACAAAGTCGAACCTTCCATGGCTTCCTTACTAGAACCACTGGAGAGCTCCATGGGCTCTGGCTCTCTTATATCACTCCCAGTGATAACATCCGCTCCAATTCGGCGTCCATCAGACTTTGTACTGCTGGTGAAATAGGATAAAATCATTGTTTCATCGGAGTAGCATCACCAGTGTCAATCTTGTGGGTTATTAGTGTTATATATATAAAACCTAGATTAGGATATGGATATATGCATATGTAAATATATGTATAACTATAAACTTGAATTAAAAGAAATTAATAGAAATCTCATAAACCTATAAACCTGAAAAACCTAAAATTGGGCAAATAAAATCATAAATTACAAAATTCGATAAACTAATCATACATAAAACATGATTAGTTTATCTTCCCAAAAGGGTGAAGAAAAATTGCATCAGCAATTTTCTTCACATTCCACATAATTTATGAAATTTTTCTCATAAAACAACTTGGGAAAAACAAAAGTTTCAGTTTACAACCCAAGTCGTTTTACTTAAAAAATTTCCACGACAAATTTTGCCTTCACTTCAACAATTTAATAAAAAAATAAATCAAAAAGCAAATCGTACCTTCAGTACAATTTGCCGTGAAAAAATTCAATATGTATGTACATACGTACATACATATTGTGTAAAAAGCTTTCACGATAAGAAACGCGCGCCGCATAAATGCATTGTATGTATATGCGCGCCGCGATTTCAAACGACGGGACGGTGGCTGATGTTTTAAAAAGTGTAAGATTACATTTTTGAAGCCATCGTTCAACGCGAATAATTCTGGACATGTTTGAACAAGTCCAGAATTATGAAAATTTTCTCAGGATAAGAAAATGCAATTTAGCATTTTCTATCCTGAACGACGGCTCTTGATCACGATGAATGTGATCAAGAGTTGAGTTGATTCGGCGGATCGAGAGTGGGTTTTTTTTTGGTATGTTGGCGAGCGTGTGTTGAGCGGTAAATAAAAAAAAAGAAAGAGTTTTAGGTTTGTTGAGCGGTAAATAAAAAAGGAAAGAGTTTTAAGTTTGTTGAAGTTTAAATAAAAAAAAGGGAAGAGTTTTAAGTTTGTTGAACGAAAAATTATAAAAGCAGGAGTTTAAGTTTTTTTGAACGGAAGAATATAAAAAATCGAGTTTTAAGTTTTGGAACGAAAAAATTATAAAAAGATAGAGTTTTAAGTTTTTGAACGGAATTAGTAAAGAAGAGTGTTTAGGTTAAAAAGGAAAAGTGTAACAATAAAAGTGTCATTAAATAACACAAAAAGGAGAGTGTTTGTGTGCAGAGAGAAACCCAAAATCAGAAAAGGATTAGATCCAGGTGGGAGCTTGACAGAGAGTACCCCTTTGGATTATATATAAATATATACCAAAATTGGCGCAGCCGGTAGGATCAAGGAAGCTTGGTCAAAGTAAAAGATCGTGAACGCTTGAAAAGCCTTGATCCTGCAAGAATCTACGGGGAACCTGTGACACTAGCCACATTATACGGCCACGTCACCCCCAACGCTCGGGGTAGATATCATCTATAGGCGCCTCTGCTCCAGGCGAGCAAGCGTTCACCCCAGTGAGTGAAAAAAGAAACATCAGCAAGGGACTTTACCAAAAGCTCTTTCCCAGCACCGAGAAGAAGTCAGGACAACGGACACCTACTCGCAATCAACTCCAGAAGGAAGATATCATCGTTCCTGGGTTGAAGGGGATTTCGAAGAAGGCTTTAAGCCCCCCTTTCAACCATATCCAGGGGAAATAAGTCGGCCTAGGGAACCCCCGGCAGCAAACAGAAGCCACAACAGAAAAACTCCGTTCCAGGATTGAAAGGGATCCCGAAGTCGGCAAAAGCCCCCCTTTCAATCTCAGCCAAGGGAAATAAGACGGCAGGAGCCCCCCTAGTAGCAAGAAACATTCCAGAAGGGAATACTCCAAGAAGGCTGGAAGCCCCCCTTTTGGACAACGCGGGACGCATATGTCAGAAGGAAACTCGACACAGGCACCTGAGACAGGCACGAGATCAAACTCTACACCTTCATCCGACGCGGAGCAATCCCCAGGTGAGAATTTACAACACCTCCGGGAAGGTACAGACAACGCCACCGAAGACGACGCAGCACAACCAGGTAGCCAAGGGTGCCAGAACACAGACCCATCACAGCAAGAAAGAAAAGGAGTTCGCCTTCGAAGCGGCACCGTTTTAACAGGGCCCACAGTTGTATCTAAAGTAAGTCTAGATAAATTTTTAGATAAGTTGTTAGAAAAGGCACGTGAATCCGATAAGCTCACTGTCACGCACTACAACGCTCTTGACCATAGATTAAGTCAAGGCAGAGAGCAGAGGCTGACAAAAATCGAAAAATTTAAAAAAGATACAGAGCGATTCAAACAGGAGCTTATCGAATTTGCCGGGCTTTCACGTTCACTAGGTTTAGATAGGAGCTCAGCCAGTGTAGTTGTAAGCGCTGAAAGTGACAGTGATATTAGTGGTGACGAAGCGGACCAAACAACCGCCGAAAATCTCCTTAGTGGCTGGCTAGAAGTATCCTTCACGGATTCTAGTCCAGAAGCCAGCCCTGAAACCCGACAAAGCACAAGTAGACTACCCTACAAAAGTTTAAATAAAAAGATAATCACAATGGTAGATTATGCGAAGGTGGCCAAGCTCACGGCACAACTAGTTCCTCTGTTTTCGGGTGAAAATACCCCACAGCTAGGTCGTGAGCTACAAACATTTATTGGCTGTTGCAAACAGGCCCTACACTGTTTAAGTGAGGAAGAAAAACCAGCCTTCCTACATATCTTGCCCACAAGACTTCGTGGCGATGCTTATCAGCTGTTTGCTTCGGACGTTCCAACTACTTTTAGTGAGGTGGAGGAACGTCTGAACAGAACCTACCTACCACGAGAATCGTACCAGGAGTTGGTCAACAAATTGATCACAATGAGGCAAAACCCGTTGGAAACTCTCACTGCCTTCACAACAAGAGTGAAGCAGTTGTTGATGCTTTGCAACGAGGCAGCGGTACTGAAGTACGGAGCAACGGCAGCCCCAGCTGTGAAGACACAGTTGGCGGACTTCGCCAAGAATGCCCTCAAAAGTGGAGTGAACAATCCCCACCTATGCCAGTACCTCCTCACGCTGGTAGAAAATGATCTAGAGCAGCTGATACAAAAGGCTCTAGACATGGAAAAGCTGCAAGCAGGCACCGTTTTCGTCCAAACGCCGCTAACGCAACAGCCATACCCAATGGCACCAATAGACCCTAGTCTTCGAGTTCGGGCTCTCAGCCGAACTCCTTACAATCAAGCACCACAGCCACCCATGTATGCATCACCACGAGCACAAGAGCCCAGGCAGTTTAACAATCCCCCATACGTACATGCTCCACCACTACGCCCGCCGTTTCCACGAAGGGATTCTAGACAACCGGATACACAAAATCTGGTACAAAACATCACCTGTAATTTCTGCCAGAAGCGGGGACACACCTACACGGAGTGTCTAAAACGCAAAAACACCCCCATCTGCACTAACTGTAGAAGTTACGGGCATGACATTCGCGACTGTCGAAACAACCAAACACAGTCTGCAAATCGTTTCACACGAGGGCCGCCTAACAATCAACCACAGTCAGACCCGAACAATACAAAAGGCCCCAGAGTCTTTAACATAAGACAAAAATGTGATTTTTGTGGGCGCCGTGGACATAAGATCGACGAATGTCGGCAAAAGCAAAAGTGGGAGGATAAAAAACAGGGAAACGACAAAGAGTCGACCGAAAACTCCCCGGCTCGACTATAAACCCTACCAGCAATAAACAGGGGTCTTCTCAGCCGCCCAACTTCAGTGTGCCCACCGCCAGACTTCCTCTAGACATAGGTCTAAATGGTCAGGCCCAGCTAATAGTGGACACCTGCGCTGAGATTAGTATAATTAAGAAAAAAGCTCTCAAATCTCGCGAGCTAATAAACACCAACAAAAAACTAACGCTTCAAAGCCCTTTTGGCACCGGAAAAACCTTAGGAAGTTGCCAAGGAAACTTCATGCTAAAAAGCAACTTACCTTGCAACTTTCAAGTGGTAAAAAACATCCCAGGTATTTCTGACGACGGCTTGCTAGGAAATGATTTCCTAGCCAAAAACTGTAATGTTGAGGGACCCAACAAGGTTCTGCGATTTCCTCGCACGGAAACTAATCCGGAAGAGTTTGCTGTTCCACTAGAAACCGCATCGGATAACCCGTGTTCACAAAACACAGTCAACAAAGAGATACTGGTAGAAGATATTAAACCCGAAGGGGATACACCTTCTACCCGAAGTGTTCTCAAAGCTTCTCAGTCAGAAGAAGTCGGCTGTGATAAAGAAGAACGCGATAAGGGTGAGTTGATTACCAAAAATCTGGCTTGTAAGACTGGCCAGCATCAGGTAAATTTAAATGAACCTGTGTGCATACCAGCAAGGTCTCAGATCGTAGTCAAAGTTCCGTTGCAGTTGCAGGAAGAAATGCTCAGTCTGTCAAAAGAAATAGACGACGGAGTCTTCTTAGCGAACAGCTTGCTCTCAGCCGGGTTAAAGGCAGTCCCTATAGGAATCCTCAATACACGCAGTTCACAAGTAGTCCTAAAAAGCGTGAACCTAAAGCTGGTTCCCATTAAAGACTACACTGTCGTCCCCATCAAACGAGAGCCAGATAAAAATATTACAACAGCCCATCCTTTGAACCCCATGAGTCGAAATGGTGGCCATGGTGAGCATCAAAATATAATTAAACCTAAGATTAAGAAAATAGGGCATAAGAGCCCAGGTCAACCAAGCAGTAACAAGAAACAGCTTCAAGACGCTTGCGGGTCCCTCATGAAAACCCCAACGTCAGGCGCTGGCCAGTACACAAACGGTCTGCCGGCAGCAACTCCCGCAGATCCATCTGGCCCAGCGCCAATCATATATCAAAGAAATAGGTTAAGAGGTAAAATGAATAGGGATAATAATAATAGAACTAGATTTAAGAGCAATACAAACAGGGCAATAAGCGCCGATCAGACGGCCACCCTACAACACATAAAATACTTGTTCCCAAACGAAGTCGAACAAGAAGACACCAGTAATCAGCCCCGCCTCACCAGACTAGAGCAAGAACTCAGTCTGGATGAAACTCTAAACACTGAGGAAAAAGCCTCAATAACAGATCTCTGTTATGAATATGATGACATATTCTTTTTAAAAGGTGACAGGCTTACACATACCAATGCCATCACCCACGACATCCCTTTGGTGCAAGACCAAGCACCTATTAACCAAAAGATGTACCGGTTACCAGAGACACAGCGAAATGTAATAAATGAGCAACTCAGAGAAATGCTGGACAACGACATTGTCCAGCCCAGCAAAAGCCCATGGAACTCGCCACTGCTAGTAGTCCCCAAAAAAGCGGGACCGCTACCACGGATTGAGGATATCCTCGATCAACTGGGCCATTCAAGATACTTCACTACCCTAGACCAAGCGAATGGCTACCATCAGGTACTCGTCGATCCGAAAGATCGAGCAAAAACGGCTTTCAGTACCAACTACGGGCATT
Organism: Dioctria rufipes; assembly: GCA_963924295.1. NCBI lineage: Eukaryota > Metazoa > Arthropoda > Insecta > Diptera > Asilidae > Dioctria > Dioctria rufipes. Next base: position 129,594,472 of record OZ002741.1, on the reverse strand, counting down.
ATGAATTCAAACGCATGCCGTTCGGGCTCAAAGGAGCCCCGGCCACATTTCAGCGTTTAATGAATTTCATATTAACTGGCCTACAAGGCCTAGAATGTTTCGTCTACTTAGATGACATCGTCATCTATGGAAAAAGTCTGGCAGACCACAACGAAAAGCTTCGCAAAGTCTTTGACAGGTTAAGAGAAAATAACCTGAAACTTCAACCTGAGAAATGTCAATTTCTCAGGCGCGAGGTAGTGTACTTAGGACACAAATGTTCTAACCAAGGAGCACTACTTGACCCTAGCAAAACGGCATGCGTCCAAACTTTCCCCATTCCTAAGACAGTAAGGCAAGTCCAATCTTTTTTGGGCCTTGCCAATTACTACAGAAAATTCATACCTGATTTTTCGAAAACAGTACGTCCTCTAACAAACTTACTCCGAAAGGATGTAAAGTTTAAGTGGACTGAGAAATGCCAATAGGCATTTCAAAGCATTAAGAATGCTTTAATTTCCCCTCCACTCTTAATATATCCCGATTTTTCAAAACCCTTTAACCTTACCACAGACGCCAGCAGCGAGGCTCTTGGAGCAGTTCTCTCTCAAGGAGAGGTAGGAAGTGACCAGCCCATTGCCTACGCCAGCCGTACCCTGAACAAGGCCGAACGAAATTATTCCACGATTGAGAAAGAGTTACTGGCTATAGTTTGGGCGACTAAAAATTTCAGGTGTTATCTGCAAGGCCGAGAGTTCACGGTCTATACAGATCACAAACCACTCAAGGGTGTCTTCAATGTTAAAGATCCCACATCCCGTCTGGTGAGATTTCACCATAAACTTTCCGAGTTCAATTATAAAATTGAGTATAAGCCCGGAAAGTACAATACGAATGCCGATGCTTTAAGCCGCATTCCACGGGATAATAACAAAGACAAGGAAACTGCAACCTTCACGGTAGAAGCTATAGTCCACCACCAAATGGACTCGGATATAGAGGAGGAAAAACACTCATCGGACCAAAAGGAGTGTCTGCAATGCAATGCAGTAACCAGAGCCCAGACACGAAACATTCAGGGAAGTGGAACAAATCAAGACAGCCAGTCCAAACAAAAAGAACAAACCCATCATCCAGAAGCGGCAGAGGACCTTGACAGTCCACCTAGTACCAATCCGCAAATTATAGACGAAACTCGTCCCCCTGAGGTAATCACAAGCCCAGAGGAGATTCAATTAATCTTAAAAGATTATCATGATTCTCTCTTTGGCGGCCATCAGGGAGTGATAAAAACCTATAAACGGATTCGAAGAAAGTACTGGTGGAGGCACATGCTTAGTGACATCAAAAAGCACATTAAGCGGTGTGCCAAATGTCAAACCATGAAGGCCTCACCACAGTATAAAATGCCAATGATAATTACAGACGTAGCGGAACAACCATTCGATAAAATCTATCTAGATGTAGTCGGCCCACTAGAGGAAACTGAATCCGGAAATAAATATATATTAACGTTTCAGGATAACCTCACGAAGTTTGTAGATTGGTATGCCGTACCAAATGGGGAAGCTATAACGGTAGCGCAAATTTTCTTCGACGAAATCGTCACGCGCTACCGCATTCCCAAAAGAATAGTCACCGATCAGGGAAGTAATTTCCTGAGTGACCTATTCAAAAAGGTATGCAAACTCCTTAGGATAAATAAGCTGCAGACTTCAGCTTATCATCCCCAATCAAATGGAGCACTCGAACGTGCACATAGACCGTTGATTGAATATCTACGAACTATAGTGGACGAAAATCCCAGCTCATGGGATAGTTATCTGCGAACCGCAGCTTTCGTGTACAACAACAGTGTACACGAAGGGACAAAATTAACTCCCATGGACTGCCTCTACGGCTTTACAGCGGACGTTCCGTCCAACTTAAGGCGAGATCCTGAACCCGTGTATAATCACGAGAGCTACTACCATATTCTCAGGTATAAGCTTCAAAAGTCTTACGCCATGGCACGGAAAAATCTTCTGATGAGTAAACAACGCTCGAAAAATTACTATGACAAAGCTGTACGTCCCCTGACATTTCACAGAGGAGACAAGGTTCTACTCAAGAGTGAGAGTCGTAAACATAAACTCTCCCAGATTTGGGTAGGACCCTATACGGTAACCGGCATTCCCAGCTCAGTTAACACAACAATTAAAATTCGTAAACGAGAGGTGACGGTACACAACAATCGTCTAAAACCTTTCTACGAATAACATGGTGTCAATATAATCTAAGTAATTCTAAGATACATATATAATAGAATGTAAGCCACCAAGTCAACAAAAACCCCATTTTAATATCCTATCCTATCCTCTCCTAGATAACAATGCGGTCAATAATTTTCTACGGACTGTTCCTGATCACAATAGGAGCCCTCGCGGAGGAACCTTACACTATAACGCCCCTAAATAATACGGGAATACTATTTGAGGATCTTGGAAGCCTATCAGTTTACCACGACACTTGGAGCGTCATCACTGAGTTAGATCTGGGCGAGTTGGACAATCAGACAAAACTGGCGGAACGTGCGGAACACTACGTTCATCAATTATGTGGTAACAAATCCTTCGATCAAGATCTATGTACCCTACAAACCAAACATGTACATGCCCTGATGGAAAACATTAAGAGACGCACCAATGTCATTAAAGAGGCAGTGCCTAAATCACGCAAGCCCCGATCCATCTTTGATGGGATAGGTAATGCGATGCACTATCTCTTTGGCACTATGGATAGCGGAAACGAACAAGAGGTGTACAGCCGACTACGCGAATTAGAGGTAAATACTCAAACCTTAGCTGATCTGGAAAAGCAACAGATCAGTGTAATAAAAACCACTTTTGAACAAATTCAAAAACCCTTATCCTCACTGTCTGAACGACAACACCAGATAATCAATCAGATTAACCATCTGCAGAATACAACGGATGATTTGATAGCCCACCAAATAAGACAAGAGATCGTTTCTAGTCTTAACATTACAAATGATAGAGTTGGAATTTAGACAACAAGCTCTACTGGACATAATAGTGTCCAGTAGAAATAATCAAATTCATCCCCTTTTAATTTCCCCAAACTATTTGCTAGAGATTTATCACAAATCTCACTCCACTTGTCCCAATCTACAGGACTGTTTGTCAGTTCTGTATCAAACAGCAGATGTTAAGACACATTTGTTGCATTACAAATTAGTTATCCGAATCAAACTCCCCATTTTTAATATCCCCAAGATGAAAATCCAACAGATTAGATGTTTCCCCATACGGGTGGATCCAAAGCATTCATTAATGCCTGATATCAAATATTCTCATGTGGCAAGCCAAATCCAGACCCAGGAATTTCTGTTGCTGAAGCCAGAAAACCTGAGATCTTTCAAAAAAATTTCAAAGGGAATCAAGGAAGATACGTGGATTGGTAAGCTAAATACACCACTCACCAAAGCTACAAAAACAGATGAATGTGTTATCAAACTTCTATTCAATCCACTGGGCGAACACCCACAATGTACCATCAGTACTCCTTAACTGAAACTACTATAGTACATATAACTTGTACTCAACAGTTACTCACCCATCGTCTCGCAGGACAAGGAATCATGACAGTCAACGAACCATGTTCCTTGCAAATAGGGTCTAACACTCTGTATTATGAAGCAGAAAATCTACATCCGCTAAGAGTTTTCCAACCAACCTACTTCCCAGGCACAAACGAAACTCAAGAGGTATTGGCAGAATATATGTCCAAGATATCTGCTGCGAAAAACCCTGAGAAACAACCAACGTTACTCCTCGGAGATGATACAAACCAACGTATCCACCTGGATACAAAATCTCTAGACGAAATCCGTACCAAAGTGAACAACATTCACTTTGGACCAAAGGCCAAGATTCCTCATATACTCTCAATTACATCCCTATCAATGACCGGACTCTTGTTGCTAATTGCATCTGTGGTGGCATTAGCAAAATATATCGTACCCGCATTTATGGCATGGATTGCTAAACGCAGACAACAGCCCACAGCTGAAAACGTTCCTATGGAACCGGTTTACGCAACACCCCAAGAAAAATTAAAACGTACTCAAAGTCTCCACAGAGCGAGATCTATACAAGTAGTATAATCAAAAAGATCTATACTCCTTGGTTGGCCCCGTCTCATTCTTCTGTTATAAGCACAGTCCCTCTCCTTTTACTATACTGGCTGATAGAAAATAAGTGAAATAAAAACTAGACATTAAGAGAAAGAAAATATAATTCAAAAGAAAACACTATTCGGAAGTTCTCAACAAAATAGGTTAAAAGCTATAGGAATTAGGAAAATAGGCGAAAGAAAAGCATAAAAGAGTAGAAATAAAACAACTATATAACCAATTAAAATATAATCAAAATCTATATACAAACAAAACGGTTATTAATAGTAATAAATAACAAATAACTAATATTTAGTAGCATTAAGCAATACAAAAACTAATAATTTAGCAAATAAGATATTAAAAAACAATAACATAAATAAATATGCTAAATAGATATAAAATGAAAAGTTAAAATACTAACATTATGAATATAAAAATAGCAAATAAAAATAATACAAAAATAAACAATAAGATAACCAGGAAAAAATTAAAAGGCGTTAGATAAAAATAAAGGAAAAAGAAAATATGCTTTAAAAGTAGATATAAATAAATAAATAAATAAGTAAGTAGAGCTAGATAATAGGACTAAGGAAACCGTACACTTAATTACACACAAAAAAAAAAACATAAAATTTGATTAGCGAATGCTTAGAAAAATATATGAGCATTATACATTCCTGTAAAAACTCAACCGAAAGCCAACCAAGAACCGCCCGCCTGTAAAAACAACCAAAAAATTATACATGCATATGCATATTTTTGCACAGCAAGAGCAAAGACCCAACCAAAAACCGACCAAGTATTCAGCTCTCTCAAAAAAAAAAAAAAAAAAAATATGTAATAAAGCCAACAACAGTCTCAACACCGGAACCACTATATAACACAAAAAAAGAAGAAACTCTCAAATTCCCTGCAAAGAACCACGAGCCATATAAGTAGCTACCTGAAAACAATAGATATATGGATAACAACAAAGAAAAACAATAGACCTAGAATTTAAATTTTTTTTAATTATAAAACAAAACTAAGACAAAACAAAATTTAGAAAAGCGAACACAAAAATTTTTTTATTGAGACTTAATTAAAAAAGTTGTTTTCCTCTTTTGCCACGGGGAGCCGTCAGAGCGAACGATCCGGGCCGTCCGTGCTTGCTGCAAGAGAAAAAAAAATTTGATTTAAAAAAAAAAGAGAAATTCAAATGAAAGTAGAAATTACCCAGTTCAGCCCTCATAGGGCGGGAGAGCGTCCCAGTCTTCCTCAGCACTAGCGGGAAGATCCGCGCCATCTCGGGCAGCGCTAAGCTCCTCATCTGGAAGACCCCAATCCCCCTCAGCAGGCGACACGTCCCAGTCCTCTACAGACGAAACCGGGCTGGACACTGCACCTGGGACATCCCAGTGAAACTCAGCCGGATTGTTGACCCAAGCTACCACGTCGTCGCCATGCAGCATGTAACTCGGGTGGGTCCAACATACCAGGCAGGTACACCAGCCGACCTCTCCCGACAACACTAGTGTAGCTCCTAAAAAGAAATAACAAAGAAAACAGTAATTAGAACAAATGAAAATTTATTGTTCACCACAAAATAAACTTACCTAAAGGCACCCAAGAACTCCCGTTATGAGGAGATAAACAAAGCTCCACCCGGTGAAAGCTATCCACCTCAGCAGGAGCGGACCAGATGCAAATATCTGTGCGCCCATCCCTGCGCAGAAGCAGCCGGATTAATCCCCTCCACCGAGGAGCCATGCTCTGCACCGAAATTGAAAGCACTGAAAGCACCCTAACACACTGGGGCCTGGAGCAGACGTAGGGAGCACGTGGTCCAATTACTTCGCCGAATTCCATTTTAGTAAGACTGTGAAGATAATCACAGAAATCGCTCCATATAAAGGGCAAAACCCCTAACGTTAGCAAAAACCGATGGAGATACGATTAAAATGTGTGAAGCCCTCATCTCGGTGAAGCCCATGCAATCCCAGTAGCAAAAGTAGTTGCTTTTATTCTCTTTTTTTTTATTCTTTCAAATCACACAATATGAGCTCCATACGACACAAATTGCAGTTTATGCATTTTGTATGTAGCTACAAGAACACAGATCTAAATTTTTTTTTTTCTTTCTCCCTATTTTCGAAGCTGGTGCAAGATGCATTTTAATGTATCAGACCCCGACGCTATGGACCCATGGCATTCTTTTTATTTTTTTAGTTACTTTGAAGGAGTACGATATCAAATTCATTTCAATTTGATAAAACACCCCATACAGAATCTACACCCACGCAATTATTTTTCGAGAATTATTCCTCTTCAAAGAATAATTCTCTTTTTCGCGGGGGGAAGGAATGTTATATATATAAAACCTAGATTAGGATATGGATATATGCATATGTAAATATATGTATAACTATAAACTTGAATTAAAAGAAATTAATAGAAAATAGAAATCTCATAAACCTATAAACCTGAAAAACCTAAAATTGGGCATATAAAATCATAAATTACAAAATTCGATAAACTAATCGTACATAAAACATGATTAGTTTATCTTCCCAAAAGGGTGAAGAAAAATTGCATCAGCAATTTTCTTCACATTCCACATAATTTATGAAATTTTTCTCATAAAACAACTTGGGAAAAACAAAAGCTTCAGTTTACAACCCAAGTCGTTTTACTTAAAAAATTTCCACGACAAATTTTGCCTTCAGCAAAATTTGTCACTTCAACAATTTAATAAAAAAATAAATCAAAAAGCAAATCGTACCTTCAGTACAATTTGCAGTGAAAAAATTCAATATGTATGTACATACGTACATACATATTGTGTAAAAAGCTTTCACGATAAGAAACGCGCGCCGCATAAATGCATTGTATGTATATGCGCGCCGCGATTTCAAACGACGGGACGGTGGCTGATGTTTTAAAAAGTGTAAGATTACATTTTTGAAGCCATCGTTCAACGCGAATAATTCTGGACATGTTTGAACAAGTCCAGAATTGAAAAAATGAAAATTTTCTCAGGATAAGAAAATGCAATTTAGCATTTTCTATCCTGAACGACGGCTCTTGATCACGATGAATGTGATCAAGAGTTGAGTTGATTTTTAATTTCTGATTACGGCGGATCGAGAGTGGGTTTTTTGTTGGTATGTTGGCGAGCGTTTGTTGAGCGGTAAATAAAAAAAAAAGAAAGAGTTTTAAGTTTGTTGAGCGGTAAATAAAAAAAGAAAGAGTTTTAAGTTTGTTGAACGGTAAATAAAAAAAAGGGAAGAGTTTTAAGTTTGTTGAACGAAAAATTATAAAAGCAGGAGTTTAAGTTTTTTTGAACGGAAGAATATAAAAAATCGAGTTTTAAGTTTTGGAACGAAAAAATTATAAAAAGATAGAGTTTTAAGTTTTTGAACGGAATTTGTAAAGAAGAGTGTTTAGGTTAAAAAGGAAAAGTGTAACAATAAAAGTGTCATTAAATAACACAAAAAGGAGAGTGTTTGTGTGCAGAGAGAAACCCAAAATCAGAAAAGGATTAGATCCAGGTGGGAGCTTGACAGTGAGTACCCCTTTATATTATATATAAATATATAACATTAGCGACGTTTTGCCCAAGCCTAATAAGGTAAAAGATGGAAATGACTACTTGGAGGCTGCCGACTCAATTCGAGTTTTGAAGGAAGATGGCGGTCAGTGTTCAGCGATGAATGAAGCTGAAAAGTAAAGAAAAGCAATTAGAACAAATCAAACAAATTTAAAGTACTTAACTGAAGTACAAGGCGCGGAAATCGACTGGCTTACATTCTTCTCAGGAAGGATCTGTAAATACGTACACATATAAAATTATCTGAAATAAAAAGAAAATATGAATTAATTAAAGAAACAAACAATGAATTACTTAGACTTCGAAATGCTAACAAATTTATACGAAAAAAACACAAGTTATTCAACGTCTCCATGCAAATTGTAAAAATAAATATATACATGTAGAAACAACAACAACACTGTGGGAAATGGAAGTTATGTCATAATTAGTTAAATTTCAGTGTCTCTCACTTGAAATTTACACCCAATCAAATCAAAGATTATGCACTATTGAAACCATTTATTACAAAAAACCAACTTCCCGCGATGATTTTTCGCGAAAATCAATCAAAGAAAATGTCACCTGAAGACAGGTTATGAGAACACAATTATTTAAACAACGAATTTTCTTACAAAATAAACACATACATGCACTAAGTAATGATCAAAACACAATTTGCACAACTTACCTTGGTTTCATCAGTTCACTACAAACGGAAAAACACACGGAAAACTCGCGACCGCGAAATCGCGAAACGAAATTGTAAACATCGCGGAACTGTCAGAATTTATGTATTGCCAACATATGGCATATGAATTTGGGGTACTTTTTTACGAGGAAGCTGATGGTGGTATTAAAAAGGTGCTAAAGTATCTCAACAACAAGATATTTAATATTTTTTGATTTCTCATATGACTAGTGAGAAGGAAAGAGATAGCAAGTAAAAGTGAGATGGACAAACATACGTTCCACATCGAATTTTCTCAACATGGATGAGAAGAATTTAATTGCGACATGTTATACCACAATTTGGAATTTTAATTTTCATTCAGTGAAATTAAATTATGATGGAGATCTTTTGATGAAAAAAGATAGATGTCAATATTCCTCAACGAATGAGATAAATTATACATGATGAAAAATAATACATTCTGAGAATTTTGCATTATGGTTGCGGGTTCCACACACAAAAATGGCGGTTCAGACCCTATATAAGGCCGAGCATTTGGATGGATCGCTCTCTTAATTTTTTCGAGTTCAAGCAGTTCAGTTATATTTGGTCAAATTCTTGGTTTTTTTTAGTTCTCACTTTGTAAAATTCGTGCAAATCAGCTTATAATCTGCCTACGGTAAGCATAAGCTAACATGCGATTTTTTTGTGTCGGTAAAGGTAAAAATTGTGCAAGACATAATTTAGTGACATTATTGTGGTTAAAGAATTTTTTTTGTTCCTTCATCAATAAAGTGAATTAATTTTAATTTGATATTTAAAAACATTTTTGCTAACAATTTACTCTTTAATTAAAGTGCCTTTTATCCTTTGTTTGCTGAAAATTGTAAATAGCATTAAAATTATAATTTTGAAGAATTTCCTAGATTTATTGTAGTTAAGTGCTTTGCTGTGAATTAGAGTGCTTAAGCTAACCTGCATATGAAGTTTTTATTAAATCGAAATGTGAATCTATTTATGCTCGTTCTGATTTTACTATACCGCTACACTAACATTATCCACCAAAGATGACATCATCACATGTGGCTTGTGAATGGTTCTAAAGCAACTGTTTCCTTACACACGTGCTGAAATTGCAGTATTATTAAAAAACAAGGGAATTTTACATCAGCCTAGTATACAGGCATATGGTGTAACCTTTCCCCACATCGTTTTTCTACAATTCCAGGGACTGATTACTGCATATTACATTGTTTGGTGATCCTACAGGAACCAAAATTTTTTAGTGGTTCCATCCAAGAATCATAAGTTGCGTAAACATTCAGTGCCTGAGGTTGCTAACAGACCTGGTTTCACCTCCGCGACTACACCTAGGACATCTGGAGCCAACCCAAATAAGCGCCAGAAGTCTATCCCTAAGTACAGCGCCTGGGTGAGCCCAGGAACCACGTAGAAACGCACGTTTTTGCTCTCACTACGTAAGGTAACATCCAGGTCCACATAACCATGAGCGTTTGTCATGGCGCCATTATCCACCCTTACTTGGGTCTTGTACCTCTTCCATTGGACCTCTGCTTCCGATAATTTATCAAAGGGTCCCCTGCCTAGAATACTGATAGTGGCACCACTGTCTAGCAATCCTGACACGGTTCTCCCGAGTAGCTGCACTTCAGCATACGGCCTAATGTCATCTGGTATCGACACTGTAATGTGGGCCAACTTCTTTCTCTCGGCTTTGATAAGTTTATCATGTTCGCGCCACCGAACAGTGGATCTTTTTCTGACTGGATAAAGGTACATTTCGGTAATAGTTGCTTCCGGGTGTTCTGTTGTGGACGAGAAGATTCTATCTCTCACGGCGCGATAGTTATTTAAGCTCTCGTGATATGGTGTCAAAGGGTATTGAGCTGGCTCACGCCCACTCGTCATCGCAGCGGTGAGTGGCCGTCTTAGTATCTGGTAGATGGGTGTCGGGGTCTCCTCCGCAGCAATTCCAGAAAGTTTAATCGCCCTGGCAGTTAAAGGAATGTCGAAAATCTTAGACACATCGGAGGGACTGTCTAGTAAATGGTCACCGTCGTTATTATTGATCTCAGAGGGGAAATTCATGGTCTGCATTTCTAATATGGTAGATTGTTTCTCAAGATCTACGATCTCGACCTTTCGACTGGTAAAACTGTCTAGTGGGAGACTGTCGGGAATGTCTTCCAAGGATATCGGTCCAGAGCTAGAAGTGGGCTTATTGAGGAGTTTGATGATTCTCCGTGACGGTGGTTGGGATGACCGTCGGCTGAGATTCTGGAGTGTTGGTCGGCGTTGTCCGAGGATACCTAGTTGTCTCATGTTTTTCGTAGCACATCTTCTACAGTTAGGCTTTATAATGTTTTGCAGGCCACATCCGTAGCAGAAGTAGCCGGTGGGAGTTCTAGAACATTCGGTATAAAAGTGACCCTGTTGATCACAGTTCCCGCAGACAGAATCCGATATAGCGAGAGCTCGAGGGTGCAATTCTGCCACACCCAGTTCTTGGGGGTTAGGGAGAGCGAGATCGTCTGACTCTGTGTTAATATTATTCTCTTCATTGACCCGATAACGTGGGTTTCTCGGGGAGATCATCGTGTTCTAAAATGGCAGAGATAGGGTGCTGTTATTTATGTGAGGACTGCTCGACAACAAGATCCGATCATAGGTGGCCTGAATCTGCATCACCAACGCCCGCAATTGGCTTATTGAGTTCATTGGATGTAAGCAAATTTGATATTGAATAGTAGGTAACAAGTTTGTTTTGAGGAAATCTAAAAATTCTCGTTCTGACATGGGATTCTGCAGCTGATTGCTCAGTTCGACCACTGATTGGAAGTACAAGTTGAAATTTTGTCCCGCTTCTTGTCACCTGTTGATCATCTGGCACCTTAGTCGATCACCCCACTCGGTTAGTAGGGCAGCTCGAATTTGTTTCCAAGTAGGAGTTGGATTCGTTCTCAACAACGCCCAATACCAATTGGTAGCTCTATCGCTAAATAGCGTGTGGAGGTGTCTAGTCAGAAGGTCGAAATCACCATACAAGGTCGTGTTTGTTAGTACAAAAAATATTCTTGCAAAAATTTCGAATTTTTGGAGCAGTGCAATTGAAAAATATTTCCCATACGTTTTTATCCGATTGCAAAATTTATGCGCATGAGAGTCTCACTCCCAACAATCAAGGAATTTTGCGGAAGGCAGTTGGGCTTAAACGAAATAATCTGCTTCACTCTGTTTTTACTGGTCATAGTATGGTGCATGTCCGTATTAAGCATGAAGATTCGCCTATAGCAATTGTAAACATAGAAGCTCTGGACCAACTCATCACTGAAGCAAGTACTGAAGTAGCTTAGTATATACACACTGCAAATGCGTGGAATCTTACGTCACAAATCGCTTAATTTGATAGGGAAAAAAATTGTTTTTTGATATCTGCTATAGATTTCGTTTTTATTTTTAAATTAGTTTACCTTTTAGCTGCTTTTTAATTTATTTTATGTTAATTTATTTATTTGTTTATTTATTTCTGTTTGTGTAGATGTGTAATTTGTGTAGAGTACTTGCGTGGAAAATGTGTGCCATTCATTTAAATAACATTTTGTGTGCCATATACCGTGCTTTCTGCTGGTGGCTGATCTTTGCTGGTAGAGGAGAGTAGTATATCACCGCTGGACAAGGTAAGAGCGTTATACAACATATTCACCTCATGTGCCACAGGGTTGAAAGTAATGTACATGAATGCCAGAAGCTTGAGGAATAAGGTAGATCTAGTTCAAGATATGCTTGCTGATACCAAGATTCACATTTTGTGTGTAACTGAGACGTGGCTTAATAGTAGTGTGAGCTCTGCATTGATTTCAATGCCTAACGACAACATCTTTAGAAATGATCGTTTAGACCGTTTAGGTGGTGGGGTTGCCATGTCAACAAATCTTTACGAGCCCAAATTCTGAAGTCTTCGTCTCCTGGACGGGATATTGAGTTTATAGCATTAGAGGTTAGTTCCGTTTCCGAAAAATGTGTCTTGTTCTGTGTCTATTGTCCACCTAATAGATTTAACCTAGATAGTTGCTCTGAACTTCTTGATGTAGCGGCCTCTATTGTTCAACAATACCAAGACGTAATAATCTGTGGCGATTTTAATGTTAATGCTCTCAGTGTTAGTCAGTCACGGGAAAATTTATTTTACCTTTTACAGACACTAGATATTAAAATAATTAACCACCAACCAACATATTTCAATACTGCCGCTCCATCGCAACTTGGTTATATCCTCACAGCAAACATGCATAATGTTCTATTCCACAGTCAAATATCACCGCCAAGTACTTTTGACATATATACTTGTAATGATTTGGATGGTGCTTTTAACGAATATTCTTCTGAATCTCTATAATAAGTATGTGCCCCTAAAAACATATAGAGTTTGTGACAATCGTTGCCCTTGGATCACCCGAGAGATTCACCACGCCATGGCTGAGAGTGATTTTCTGCTTAAGCAGTACAGAAGATCGCATTGTGTAGCGGCACATAACAGATACAAAACTATTCGTAATAGGGTAACACCTATGATTCGTTCATCTAAGTGTGCATATCTTCAAAGCAAGCTGGATTTAGACCAGCCTTCTAGGAGGTTGTGGAAAAATATTCGCAGCTTGGGAATACATGGGCAAGAATCCCCACAAGTCATCTGTGATCCCGCTACACTGAACAAGTTTTTTACTAATTTCACTGGAACTACGGCTCAGCGTTCTCATAACTTAGACGATTCTAACCTCCTTTTTGAGGGCTTTTCTTTTCACTGCGTTGACGGATGTGAAACTATCTCCACGTTGTACTCACTCATAATGCCATATACATCTTGTCACCTTGCCCATATCTACAATTGCTGTCTCACCAGATCTCAGTTTCCTACCCAATGGAACAAGCTACAGTTGTCCCTATTCCTAAGAAAGTGTCTCCGCCTCAACCTAGCGATTATCGTCCCATTAGTCTGCATAATTTTCTGGCCAAGGGATTGGAAAAGATCTTCTATAAGCAAATATATAAAATATTGTCAGTTTGGCAGTCTGGCTTTCGACCTGGGCACAGCTGTGAGCTGTGAGACTGCTCTCTTAAAAGTTGACACAGCTCTTTATGATGCTCTTGATAGTGATCATTTGACAATATTGGTTTTACTTGACTATAGTAAAGCATTTGACTCTGTTAATCATTTAAAACTACTCTTTAAACTTGGTAATGGTAATGGGCTTAACTTCTCATCTACAGCTGTTAAGCTGATTACCTGTTTCCTAACGAATCGCAGTCAAATGGTGAAGGTAGGAGAAACTCTCTCTAATCCGGCGTATCTGTCCTCAGGTGTTCCTCAAGGATCAATCCTTGGTCCACTTTTATTTAGCCTGTACATAAATGACCTACCAAGTGCTATTCAAAATTGCTCTATTCATTTATATGCTGATGATGTACAGAGGTACCTTAGTAGACCTAAAGGACTAATGGAGGATTGTGTCTATCAGATCAATGAGGATCTACAGTACCTACATAAGTGGTCTGCAATTAATGAGCTGTCCAAATCAAACTGCTTACCAATTTATAGGCGTGCATTAGAGAAATCCGAGCTTCCCCTGTGGTATTGAAAAACACAGTCTTGGAATATGTTGACTCAGTCAAAAATTTGGGAATCAAAATTAATTCCAAGTTCAGTTGCTGCACCTACATTGCGGAAACGATGAGAAAGGTATATGGTGCTCTGCGGTAATTGTGGATTAGCTCAAGCTCCATGTCAGTGGATTTTAAACTGAAGTTGGCTAAGTCAGTAATTGTACCACATTTTACATATGACAGTTTAATATTCGGCAAACTTTATTCTGTTTGTCAAAGGAAACTGAAAGTTGCGTTCAATGATGTTACTCGATACATTTACAAGCTCCCTCGCGCTCACATATCAGTGTATGTATCATCGATCCTGGGCACATCCGTTGAGACATATCTAGCTAGACGTCAACTTATTTGCTTACAAAAATTAATATTTCATAAAAGCCCAGCTTACTTATATGAGAAACTGCAGTTCTTGCATTCTACCAGAAATCCTCAGCTTCTTATCCCAAGGCACATCTCACAGTATGGTGAGCGTTCTTACTTTGTCCAGGCTTTTCGTAAGTGGAATTCTCTTCCAAGTAATATTCAAAGTGAAGGCTCCAGCAAAGCTTTTTGAAGGTTAATTAATAATTTATATTTTTGAGGGTGAATGGTGCACGCATCTACTAAATAAATTAATTGGACTACTATCTCCATTATTTTTTTAGTACTTAGTTTGAATATTTTTAAGTTTGTAGTTTTACTATTATTATTATATACTTTTAGCTTTTTCTTTCTTTTGTTCTCCTCCTCTTGATATTAGTACTGTAATAAGATCTTTTAATCTTGGTTACATTGCCAAATAAATTATTATTATTAATACCTCTACGCGAAAAATAAAATCTTCCAACGACAGGTGTGAATTATCACCGTTGTAGATTAGTGTCCACTCCTCCATCGGGCTTGACGAGAGCCTAGACCACTGGGGAGTAGGTCGACGTGATGTTTGCACAAAATTTCTAGCGCACTCTAGAGCGGGAGGCGGCGTAGGCAAGGCTAGTGATGGCATATATGTCGGGTCTTTCCCGACGCTGTTAGAGTTATGGTGGATGCCTCCTCGATTGGAGTAGCTGGATAGTCCTGCACCAGGAGATAAAGATTGGGACAGATGAGGGAGAGCAGGGGGTGGACGAGATAGATCTACTGGGGGCGCCATCGGGCGCCGCGGAGGTTGGACCTGAGATCGTATTTCGGTCCGAGAATCGTTGAGACAGCGTGACATTTCGCCTCTAACTAGGTCGGCAATTTGCACCTGGAGACCGGCTAGATTTAAATAGGACCCTCCAACCACGGTCTCGCGTCTAGTTGGAGCGCTTTGTGGATTCCTTATCGAAATTCCTTCATCAGACCTATTCGTTCTCAGACTAGGGGAAAGCGAAAGCTGTCGGGTAGGCGACGACATTCTTTGTTGTGTGGTTGACAATAGAGTTTCCTGGCCGAATGCTCGTGTGACCGGTCGCTTGGCTATCGTACCAGTATAGGTGTAGAAATCGGTTGGACTAAGGAACACCCTGCAGTTCGGACAACTGGACTTTTCTTTGATCCATTTTTGGATGCATTCTTGTGGAACACGTATCCACAATAGGTTAACACCGCCCGACACGACAGTCCAGTCCGAATCCTGGAAGATAGAGCATATCTCTAATGGAGATGTCTCCAGAGGAGTTTTTGCTGTAGCCGTCTTGACTAATAGGAGGTTGACAGACTGTCGGTAACCAAGTCCTCCCGGGGACATCTCGTCAAAAAAATCCCACTAGGAAACCAGAGTCGCACAAAAATATTCCAAATAATTTCTTCTAATAAGAAGAATGTGCCAAAATGAAATTCAAAAATTTCTTCTACTAGAATGAGAAAATATACAAGTTATGTACCATGATCTTTTTCCATTGGGACAACAACGTCGCACAAAAATATTCCAAATCGTTTCTTCCAATAAGAATGTGCCCAAATGAAATTCAAAAATTTCTTCTACTGGAATGAATCAATTTACAAGTTATATACGACGATCCTTTTCCGTTAGGAAAACAGCGTCGCACAAAAATATTCCAAACAATGTCTTCCAATAAGAAGAATCAATAAGTAGAATGTGCCAAAATGAAATTCAAAAATTTCGTCTACCAGAATGAATCAATATACAAATTATATACCACGATCTTTTTCATTAGGAAAACAGCGTCTCACAAAAATATTTCAAATAGTGTCTTCCAATAAGAAGAATGTGCCAAAATGAAGTTTCAAAAAGATAAATGTGCTTGTCCCTCTTCACCCCCCGAGGCCTACTCCCCTTTGAAACCCTCACAGGCAAGCACAACTTGAGGTCCCGAAGAAAGGTCGCTCGCAGATGTCAAAGACTGAGAGCGCAAACAGAGATCCTTCAGCCAGGCAGCTAGCAGTATACAAACTCCTGATTACTGAAGGTCTCTAGCGCCGTTCCCCTCCTCCAGCAACTCTTCCCTACCTCTCCTAAGGTCAGGACCTCCATCGACAAGCGACGTACAGTGTGTGCGGAAGGATAACAAAAATTCTAGAACGAAGTCAGGTTCATCACCGAAAGTCTGTAGAGGGGTTGATCAAGGATGCCAGAGACTGAGACCGCCACCAGAGATTCTTCAGCCAGGCAGCTAGCAGTATGCCAGCTCCTGATTACTGAAGATCTCTGGTGCCGTTTCCATCCTACCACAGATATTTCCTTCCTCTCCTCGGACTGCGCTATCTATCTTGCTCTCCAGCCGGTCAGGGCCGTGCATAGGGTTAACCCTCTGGCTTAAACCAAGGTAGTCAACTTGATCCTGTCCAGCCAGATAAGACAGGCCTCCATGAGAACTGAATTCAAAGACTTGAGTGAGGCCACCCACCATTTCCATGGCTGAAGGCCAGAGGGAAAGATAAACAAAAACTCGAGACTCTAAGATCGCGATAGTATTCATAAATTAAAAAAAAAAAAATTATCAGAACTCAGAAGGAGATCTGAACATCATGACCGTGAAAAATTTCTGGGAATGAGAAGGGAAAACGACTGCAAAATTGATTAGATCACAAATCTTCAGCAACCTAAACTGGATATGAGAATCCGAGTCTGAGTCCGAGCTATTAGCCAGAGCTAAAATTCGTCGAATTCTCAGTCCGCAGTAGAAGCTACCTTCCGACTACCGTGATTTTTTTAGAAATGATTGAACAGAAGGTTCATGTGGACCCGAGTACTGTAAACTCAAACTATTTCCAAGTCGAATGGTTATCCCATCTTCACTGGATGTGAGACCCTGACTCAAACAATTAGCGAAAAGCCAAATCCTCGAATCATCAGAGCCTCAGTCCCCAATAAAGAGGTGTAAGGTACTCCAGATGATAATGGCCCCTCGTTGGACGCCATTTTTTATGGTATTAATACGACAGGTGGAGCTTGAGGATATTAAGTCCGACTGCCAGCAATTGCTGACGGCTCACCCAGTGACAATTTTGCAGGCCGCCACGCTAGAACCTAGGTCTAATAGCGGATAGTGCGGGGTGAGTGAAAAAAAAAGGAACCTGCCTATCACCTGACCATAATCAAGAAGATATCATGCCACGAGCAAGGAATAAGAATGAAAAGAAAATGCTGAGCGAAATCTAATAAAAAAAACACAACAGAACAGTCACACACAAGTCTGGCAGAGACCTTATACATCACTCACCTGAAGGACATATCAAGGATCAGATGGCATGATCCTGTTGCCGTCCCCGACCGCCCATGAATCCTGGCATCACGATTAGGATGTCCCTTGTTGTTCACCTGTAGGGAGTAGAAAGAAGTCTCTGGGGAAGGGAGGCGAAGAGAAACAATCAGTTAATCACTTCATATTGTTGCGAAACCAGCCACATACCCCACAGTGAGGAGCCAAATCACAGTGTAGCGTGAGACAGACTGTAGTTTCACTACAGTCGTCGATGACCGCCTACAAATATGTGACATCTGAGTGGGGACCCCAAATCCACAAGAGATGGCAGCCAACACCACAAGGAAATTTACGCGCATCTGGTAATGACTGGAATCTGGCCGCTACAGCAGGGAGGAACGGCCCACCATCGATGGGATGAGAGAGTCGTTTTTAGTCTAGTATCGAGGAAGCATCACCTAAAAGCATTTTTTTGCGTACATTTTTTAAAGAAAAGTTTTGTTTAAAAAAAGGGAAAAAGTTACCGAATTTGTGCAATACAACCTTTTATAAGTGTAATAAAGGAAATTTTACAAAAACGAAGTGGCCTTGTGACTCAAAATGTAGGATTAATGAAACCCTAACCCAGACAAAGTAATCTGGTCACCAGCAGGAATTTCATTACGGACATCGGAGACCGTTCACTAACGGGCCGGTCAATCTCGGAATTCTGTGCACCTTCTAGAAGGAATATACTGATAAGTACCAGTTTCTTTTTCTATTAATTTTCAGCTAGAATTCGATAACGCATAAATAATTTATTGAACCCGAGCATTTCTCGTTTTTCTTTGGAATTTTTATTTATTGCCATTTTGATATAGCTCGTTTAAAATGCTTTAGTGGTAAGAGTTGGTGAACTGTAATAATCATACCACTATACGGATACAGGCAGCTCTCCAGTTCCCGGAATAGAGCTTGGACTGAATACAGAAGTCCTTTTGTTTTGTTTTCTTAATTTCAGATTTTTTTGTACTTTTATTTCAGGATTTCATTACGCCGCCTTTTCACAAATTTTTTTATTTTAATTTTAAATCTGTTGCCCGGTAGTAAATATAAGTGAATATCAGCTGTTAATTAAAAAATCGTCTTTCCATAAAATCGTCGAATTTTATATTTGCTCTAGCTCATAAATGCCGACAGCAAATCGATTCAATTCACTATAACTTGTACATCAGTGAATATAAGCTGCTAATTAATAAATCGTCTTTCCGTCAAATCGCCGAATTTTATATTTGCTCTAGCTCATAAACGCCGACGGCAAATCGATTCACTTCACTATAACCTGTATATCAGTGAATATCAGCTGCTAATTAATAAATCGTCTTTGCATCAAATCGAAGAATTTTATAATTACTCTAGTTCATAAACGCCGACGGCAAATCAACAAATTTCTATCTGCTTGAATTTCTATTTCTATTTGCTTGAATATCCTGAGAAAAGCCCAGATAGCAAACTTGGTGAATGCCGACGGCAAATCAACAATTTTCGATCTGCTTGAATTTCTGTTCCTATTTACTTGAATACCTAAAGAAAAGTCTAAATAGAAAGTCAGCGAATTCTCTACAAACCAAGCCTGAGCATACACTCAAACTGCTAGTGTTCTAGTCCGCGATTGTATTTCGCGACGAAAGTAAACCGGAAATACAGGAATTTCACCGACTGGCTCCACCCACATCTTCAAGAAGTACTCAAACAGAACGAGCTTCGTCTCCCCTTATAGGAGGCGGTAACTAGCCCAGCTTTTGTACATCTAATTTTTGTGTGAAATTTTTCCCACCCCTGCCAAAGCTGTCTGAACTTCTGAGATCGTTAAGTTGAGTCGAGACACGTTTAAGTGAACTTGTTTTCTGTCCCCGGCAAAGCTTTTTTTTCAATAGTTCTACATTATAGCGTTGAAGTGGTACATTTTAAGTGGAACTTGTCGGTTGCTAGCAAAGTCACCTCGGCGGATTCTGCGTTGAGTTTTTGGTGATTAAGTCCAGCTGAGACGTTTTCTTTTGAGGAACTTCGCGCCCATGGCAAGCTGATCTATGAATGTAGCTTATCCCACATCCAAGTGTGAATTCGTTTTCACCTAAAAAGTTTTGGTAGGTGAAGGTAAGAGTCGTAAGTAAAAGAGGTTTTGTTACGACGACAGCTGTATATTAAAGTGCTCCCTCGCTACCGCTCGGCCGGAGCAATTTTCTGTTACATTTGGAAATTTTGTTATAATTGGTGTCAAGTGTGGGGTCTCTTAGAAAATATCTCTGCCGATATTTATCCCCTCTTTAATGCATATTTGTTTCTTATCATAAATAAATGCAAACAATTTTATTCTTCTTTTACTTATAGCTTTTACGTTTGTTTATTAAAGTTTTATGGACTTTTATCTACATATATTTTTTTTGCAATTTTGAAACTTTTGTTTTAAGTTTTTAAGTTTTTTTTTGCTTAATCGTCTACACATTTTTTTTACCACGAAGCATAGAATTTTACTGGGCTTAGTCTAAGTGACTGTGTCAAGAATAAAAAAAAACGTGTATATAACTTGCACTCGTATGTGTAGCAGTGCAAGTACTAGGTACTAAGTAATTCTTGAGGTAGTATTGAATTCTCGTTATTATTAAGCAAAACTTCGACTTGAGTATACTTGATGGCGTATCAGCCAGGTAGTGGGTATATTTAACAAAAGTTAAAACAAAGTTGGATAATTTGTCTGGAAGAAATCATTACCACGTACTTTCCGTTTCTTTAGTAATAAGCGTCTTAAATTTGGATTTAGTGTGAGTCAATAAGTTTTAAAGCTTTTGGCCTACTTTAACAAGTGAACTCACCGAATAAGTTTTAAAGCTTTTGGCCTACTTTAACAAGTGAACTCACCGAATAAGTGTTAAAGCTCTTGGCCCACTTTAACAAGTGAACTCACCGAATAATTTGGTGGAATAATTGAAAATAATTTTTTATTTTAGGATAAGCTTTAATTGAATTTTATTTTTTTTAAAGTGAGTGAATTGCTGATTGATACCGATCACAATTTGAATTCTTTTACACTTTGATTTTAGATTAAGCTTTAATTGAATTTTTCTAGAAAGTGAGTGAATTCTTGAGTGATACTGATCACCATTTGATTTTTTTTTTTTTATTAAGTGCGTGTCTTGGATTCTGTTCTCGTAAATTCTTATTTTCTTTTATTTATTTTTTGTCATTTATAAAATTGCGAGTAAAATGGATACAGATCAACTTGAAGAGTTGAAAGTGCAGATGAAGGCAATGACAATGTCAATGATAAAGGAAGTTGTTGATGTGTTAAAGGAAGAGCTAAAGTCCGAACAAGCTTCCAGAACTGCTTTAGAGTCGGGACTCCTAGAGCAAGTAACAAAGTTGTCGAAAAAAGTGGAGGATTTAGACAAAACATTAAATGGTACAGCATTTTTTAATCGCGATTTTGATGAATACTCTCCCCCGGCGTACACTTCATCCTCTACCAGTACAACTACTACCACGACGACAACGGGCAGTTCCATATCTGCTTCGTCCCCAGTACAGACCACTTTAGCAGAACCAATATCAACATTTTTTCCAAAACCTGTTACCACTTCTTTTTCAACATTGCCATTGTCGTGTTCTGCTCCGATAACCCAATCAATCAATATTCCTCTGCAACCAATGACTACTTGGAGTAATCAGCCAAGTTCGAGTCAAAATCTATGTCTGAACTTCCATCAAAACCCTGAACTTTTAGCAAGGGGGACTTCCAATTCTGTTTATAGTTCTACTGTGCCTAGCTTCAATTTGATTCAGCCGCCTAGCTCGAATTTGATTCAGCAGCCTAGTATAAATTTGCTACAGCAACCTAGCTGCAGTTTACCTCATCAGTATGGCTACAATTCCACTCGGCAAAATAATTCGAACCTAGTACAGCCGCCTAGCTCTAATTCAACGCAACAGCCTTACTATAATCCCATTCGAAATCCGAATACTAACCTGAGTCGACAATCTAACTCCAACCTTCCTCCACAATCTGCCGTGCAACATCCTTCATTTTCAGCATCTACCAGCGTTTGTAATCTAGCTCCGTTTGATGGATCAGTATCTTGGTCTGACTATCGTGTGCAATTTGAGATAGTCGCTCACCAAAATCGATGGACAGAACAAGAGAAAGCAGTTGCGGGGTAATGCAGTTTCAGTTCTGAGCGTTTCTCCTCCAGGACATCGCATTCAATACGCAGTGCTAACCGCTTTACTAGAACAGCGCGTTGGTGTAGATGCATACTCAAGTCAAGTTCAATTTTCTGGGAGGACACAAGGGGCAAGAGAAAATTTTGCTAACTTTGCGCTGGAGTTGCAAAGGCTAGCCACAGCTGCTTTTCCTTCGTGTCCCACTGATGTCGTTGACAGAATGGTAGCCTTGCGCTTTCTAGAAGGACTTCGAGATGATGAATTGAGGACCCTAGTTAGAGTAAGGGTCTGTAAATGATCGATTCCCGATAACACAAGAATCGTTCAATGGCCCGAGAAATAATTGTGTCTCGGAAGCCCCATTGCTGTATGACTCCTTTAGACCAGCATCTCATTCTAAAGTTCCTCCAGTAGCTCCGTTGGATTCGGGAAACCCATCAACATCGACCCAGTGGGGCACGAGTCGATGAATGTCCCTATCGCCCCAGATATAGGAAGCACTGATGACGACCTGGCCTCTCTCCTGGATATAAACCCCATGATAAAAGCAGTTGGAGGAAATTCGAGTGAACAATGTAACGAAAAGGTTGAACAAAGCGCTATAACAAGGGAAGAAGTTATTATTCAAGGTCATAGGTCCATCTGAAAATAGCCTCACTGTGAAAGGACTGTTAGATGGCAGACCATGCGATTTTATTTTGGATATTGGAGCGACCGTGTCAATTTTACATCCTAGCTTTTTAAGTCACTCATCACTGACAGCACTTCAAAAGTCGAGTGTCATGATTAGAAGTGTGACTGGAGACGTTGTTGATGTTTTAGGTAAGCAGAGTGTGGATATCCGCCTAGAGAACTACAGGTTCCCACACACTGTGTTGGTAGCAAATATAGAGCCTGTATGCATACTCGGCGTAGATTTTCTCGACCTCAACCAATGTCAACTGGACTTTGAAACTAATGTCCTCCAGATAGGCCAGGCGACGGTGAAGCTTAATAAACCAAGGTATCCCGCTACTGACGTCTGCCTCTCAGACAATATTTTGTTGGCTGCACGTAGTGAGATGATCATTCCATTTAAGCTTCCTCAAGAATTAAGAGAAGGCCCACCGTTGTTATTGGATTCCATGCTCAATTCGGAACTGCCCTTCGGTGTGTACGCAGCTCGCATTTTAGTTGCAACAAAATCTCAGCTTATTCCGATACGATTGGCCAATTTGTCAAAGAGTGATGTGTTCGTTCCTCGCGGCACTTGTGTTGGACAACTCGAACATGCTGTCATTGCTACTTCGACCACTTTGGCAGATGATTCGACGCCTGATGTCCTTGACTTTGTCCCCAACGGGGTACAAGATAGCCTATCTGGTACAGAGAAGCTGGCGCTAACTGCTCTATTAGAAGAGTATCGGGATATTTTCTCTACAGGCCCAAGTGATGCTGGACGAACAAATATAGCATAACATAAAATTAACGTCGGAGATGCAACTCCATTTAGGTTACCACCTCGAAGAGTTCCTCTGGCGAAAAGGTCAGAAGTGGACCAGCTAATCCAAGAAATGGAAGCCAATGAAATTATAAGGCCTTCTACCAGTCCTTGGGCATCTCCAGTAGTCCTTGTGAAGAAAAAAGACGGCTCTACTCGATTTTGCGTGGACTATAGACGGCTTAACGATATTACGAAAAAAGATTCTTATCCGCTTCCCCGAATGGACGATACGCTCACCTCATTCGCAGGCTCGACATGGTTTTCCACGCTCGTCTTGCAAAGTGGTTATTGGCAAGTTGAAATGAGTGATGAGGATCGAGAAAAAACCGCTTTTGCAATCGGAGGTGGACTATGGGAATTCAATGTAATGCCGTTCGGTTTATGTAACGCCCCTGCCATTTTCGAACGTTTGATGGATGGTGTATGCCGCAATTTAGGAGCAGTTACGGCTTTGGTGTATCTTGACGGCATCATTGTCCACGGACGTAGCTTTGAAGATCACCTTACTAATCTGAAAAAGGTATTCCAATGTCTGCGATCGGCAAATCTCAAACTCAGTCCGAAGAAATGCAGTCTCCTTCGCCAGGAAGTTAGATACCTGGGTCATGTGGTATCTTCTCAAGGATTACAAACTGACCCAGAGAAAGCAGAAACTATACGAACGTGGCCAGTTCCAAAAACAAAAAAAGAAGTTCGAAGTTTTCTTGGTCTTGCGTCCTACTATAGACGGTTTGTTTGTAATTTTTCCACAATTGCTAAACCCTTGTCGGAGCTAACCGAGGAAAAACGGAAATTTCATTGGCAGAAACAGCAACAGGACTCTTTTGATGAATTGAAATTGAGGTTGATTTCATCGCCTATTCTAGCATTTCCTCAAATGAAGGGCGAGTTTATCTTGGACACTGATGCCAGTCAGTTTGGACTCGGAGCTGTACTTAGTCAGGTCCAAGACGATAACGAGAGAGTGCTAGAATACTACAGCAAAACCTTGAGTAGGGCCGAAAGAAATTATTGCGTCACCCGAAAAGAGCTGTTAGCTGTAGTGCGTGCCACAAGTCATTTTCATCACTACCTTTTTGGACAGTCATTTCGGATTAGGACTGACCATGCTTCACTCCGCTGGCTGTTAAACTTCAAAGAGCCTGATGGCCAACTAACAAGATGGTTGGAGAGGCTACAACAGTATAATTTCGTCATCGAGCATCGAGCGGGCCGTAAACATTTGAACGCGGATGCCCTCTCTAGACGCCCATGCCAGGAATGTGCACACTGTGAGCAGAAAGAACAGCGAGAGCTGGAGCAAAAGGTAAACTTAATATCTGTAGAAGCTACCTTTGACTTGGCAAGCGAACAGAATCAAGATCCTGTTCTAAAAGTGGTTAGGACATGGATAGAGAAAGGCGAACGACCAACAAGACAAGAGATAATTGGTGAAAGTCCCCAATTAAAAACTTTCTGGGCTCGATGGTAGTCATTGCGAGTGATTGAAAATATTTTGTACCTCACCCAATACAGAGAGAGGGACTCACTTCTGAAAGTAGCACCAGCAAACCATACTCATCAAATCCTCTTGGACCATCATAACAAGCCGGAAGGTGGTCATTTTGGTATTCGGAAAACAGCCGAAAATATTAAAGAGCGCTGGTTTTGGCCTACCTTGCAAAAGGATGTGGAGATATGGTGTGCTAAGTGCCCACTCTGTCATTCAAAACGAGGTCCTATCAGAAAAACGCGTGGAGAGCTCCAAGTTAATAATGTAGGAGCTCCTTTCGAAAGAGTCGCGGTTGATGTATTAGGCCCACTACCAAAAAGCGACAGAGGCAATAAATATGCCGTGGTCGTAATTGACTATTTTACAAAATGGCCAGAAGTCTTTGCAACACCAGACCAAAAGACAGAAACTATCGCAAATGGTCTGATAGAAAACGTGTTCTCCAGATTTGGAATGCCCTTCCAGCTCCACTCCGATCAGGGCTGAAACTTCGAAGCAGAAGTACTGCAAATTGTGCTACAGCGCTTCGGCGTAGAAAAAACCAGAACGACTGCTCTTCATCCTCAATCAGATGGAATGGTTGAGTGATTCAACCGTACCCTATTGGAATGCTTGTCCAAATTTGTCAGTAGTAGTCAAACGAACTGGGATCAATATCTTCCCTTAGCCCTATTAGCCTATCGCTCATTGGTACACGAGAGCACCAGGTTTACGCCTGCGGCACTCAATTTCGGCAGGGAACTAAGACTCCCACCTGACATACCTTACGGCCCGACACCCAATAACACAGCAAGAAACCCAGCAGAATACACGGAACAGCTAACTCAGGCTCTCGACAAAATTCATTCCTTGACCCGAAAGAATCTTGCGCTGTCGTCATATCATATGAAAAATCAATATGACCTCAGAGCACATCCTCTTATTTTTTCAGAAGGAGAAAGCGTCTGGATCTATAATCCAAAGCGTCGCAAAGGAAAGAGCCCCAAACTCCAACGAAATTGGGAAGGACCGGGAACTATATTAACTCGTTTGAATGACGTTTTGTACAGAGTTGAGTTTCCGTGAGGCATAATAAGGAAGGTTCTTCACATAGACAGACTCTCTAAATTTAGGTCTGAAGAAAACCAAGCTAAGAATACCTTTCGAGCCAATGTAAGATTAGAAAAGGATCATTCGAGTAATTCTATCGCGCCTTGGATTCAGCATTCAAAAGAGACGGCCCTGACTCTTCTAATAAAATACGGTTTTGAACGCGGGAAGGGACTAGGTCGGTATTTGCAAGGAATAGTCAGGCCAATTGATATCCAACATCAATCCTCTCGAGCAGGATTCGGGTCAAACAGCAAACCAACACAGCGACCCCAAGATAATACGCATTAACGAGAATATTACAGTGGGTATGTCATTGATCCAGAATTGCTGACAGACTGTCCGGGAGGCATCCCAAGATCATGTACTTAAAACTAGTACCTATAAGGAAAGAAGCCAGACTTATCATTGAACAATACAAATGGAAGACACATTGTCCTCCGCGAAACCCTTTTTGTTTGTTAAAGACGGTCAGTTTCCCCAGATAGCTGTATGGATTCGAATTATTTGACGCAGCTTAATCGAATGGTTAGAAGACCTCACAAGTCAGAGGCCAATTCGATTGAGTTATAGGAAAGGAATTGAATCATCATAGACGATATATCTTCTACGTAGCTAGCGGAAGCCTCCACTTCTGAGGATACGCTGAAGACATGGATTCGAATAATTTGACGCGGCTTAATCGAATGGTTAGAAGACCTCATAAGTCAGAGGCCAATTCGATTGAGTTATAGGAAAGGAATTGAATCGTCATAGACGATATATCTTCTACGTAGCTAGCGGAAGCCTCCACTTCTGAGGATACGCCGAAGACATGGATTCGAATAATTTGACGCGGCTTGATTGACTGGTAAGAAGACAACCCAAGTCGGAGGCCAGTCGATTAAATCACAGCCCAAAAGACCATCGTCGATTAGAAACCTTGTATGTAGCTAGCGGGAGGTTACACTCTCGAGGATGCATAAGGAATGAAATCGACCAATAGACGCCGGAACATACGAATGGCTGGGCGAACTATGAATTCGTAGGCCAAGTCGCAGAAAGCCGTAGAACATTTCTATACTTGACTAGGAGTAAAGACAATGTAAGAGCCTTCTGTTTGCAACAAAAAAAAAAACACCTAGGCCAATCAAATATGTGCATGTGACTGGAATCGGTTTTTGGAAGTCATTAAAAGTAACTTTGGATCAAGCGGATTACTCCACAACAGTAGTGCTAATTGGCTTGACTTTCTAAGTAAAATGCGGGTATTTCCTTCCTTACAACTAATTGAAATCTTTCGGAATCTCATTCAAGTTAATAGAGCGGCGCGGTTAAGCGATGACCTTACTAACTAAGAATCCTTCCTTGTTCTGCACCCGGAGACTCAACGAAGCGGCCTATCTTTCCTGAAGAAAATTCCTTTCGCCACCATTGACTCAATTTGGAAACGCCAGTGAACAGGTGGCTGTTAATTAATTTGAAACCTGAACTACTGTACTACTGAAAGACAAAAAAAAATGAAAAAGAAAAATAAAAAAAAAAACAGCAAGTCATTAAATTGGATTGGTGAATGCCCACTGGTAACACAGAGCTGTCGGCAGTCTCTGTAAATCCCAGGAGAGTAGAAGCAAGGCACCGCTAAGAATAGAAATAATAACAATTTAAATAAATAATTCGTAAATAGTTAACCTGGTGAATTAGATTATTAACCCTTTCTTCAGCAGGTAAACTGGCCAGCGAAGATGATCTTACCTTGCTACAGCAATCCAGAAACGTGTTCAGGATAAAGGCGTACACACTCAAGGACGCGCGAGTCAATAGGATGGAATAAGTCTTATTCTTTTATTTTTGTTTTGGAATTATTTTGTTTTTAATAGAATACGGCTTTATGTTTTTTAATTACAGGCACTCAGACGGAACTTTGAGTCTTTAGAAGGGGGCAGTGTTGCGAAACCAGCCACATACCCCACAGTGAGGAGCCAAATCACAGTGTAGCGTGAGACAGACTGTAGTTTCACTACAGTCGTCGATGACCGCCTACAAATATGTGACATCTGAGTGGGGACCCCAAATCCACAAGAGATGGCAGCCAACACCACAAGGAAATTTACGCGCATCTGGTAATGACTGGAATCTGGCCGCTACAGCAGGGAGGAACGGCCCACCATCGATGGGATGAGAGAGTCGTTTTTAGTCTAGTATCGAGGAAGCATCACCTAAAAGCATTTTTTTGCGTACATTTTTTAAAGAAAAGTTTTGTTTAAAAAAAGGGAAAAAGTTACCGAATTTGTGCAATACAACCTTTTATAAGTGTAATAAAGGAAATTTTACAAAAACGAAGTGGCCTTGTGACTCAAAAAGTAGGATTAATGAAACCCTAACCCAGACAAAGGAATCTGGTCACCAGCAGGAATTTCATTACGGACATCGGAGACCGTTCACTAACTGGCCAGTCAATCTCGGAATTCTGTGCACCTTCTAGAAGGAATATTCTGATAAGTACCAGTTTCTTTTTCTTTTAATTTCAGCTAGAATTCGATAACGCATAAATAATTTATTGAACCCGAGCATTTCTCGTTTTTCTTTGGAATTTTTATTTATTGCCATTTTGATATAGCTCGTTTAAAATGCTTTAGTGGTAAGAGTTGGTGAACTGTAATAATCATACCACTATACGGATACAGGCAGCTCTCCAGTTCCCGGAATAGAGCTTGGACTAAATACAGAAGTCCTTTTGTTTTGTTTTCTTAATTTCAGATTTTTTTGTACTTTTATTTCAGGATTTCATTACGCCGCCTTTTCACAAATTTTTTTAATTTAATTTTAAATCTGTTGCCCGGTAGTAAATATAAGTGAATATCAGCTGTTAATTAATAAATCGTCTTTCCATAAAATCGTCGAATTTTATATTTGCTCTAGCTCATAAATGCCGACGGCAAATCGATTCACTTCACTTTAACCTGTATATCAGTGAATATCAGCTGCTAATTAATAAATCGTCTTTGCATCAAATCGAAGAATTTTATAATTACTCTAGTTCATAAACGCCGACGGCAAATCAACAAATTTCTATCTGCTTGAATTTCTATTTCTATTTGCTTGAATATCCTGAGAAAAGCCCAGATAGCAAACTTGGTGAATGCCGACGGCAAATCAACAATTTTCGATCTGCTTGAATTTCTGTTCCTATTTACTTGAATACCTAAAGAAAAGTCTAAATAGAAAGTTTAGTGAATGCCGACGGCGAAACAACGAATTTTCTATTTTCTTGAGCTTTGATGGCGAGTCAGCGAATTCTCTACAAACCAAGCCTGAGCATACACTCAAACTGCTAGTGTTCTAGTCCGCGATTGTATTTCGCGACGAAAGTAAACAGGAAATACAGGAATTTCACCGACTGGCTCCACCCACATCTTCAAGAAGTACTCAAACAGAACGAGCTTCGTCTCCCCTTATAGGAGGCGGTAACTAGCCCAGCTTTTGTACATCTAATTTTTGTGTGAAATTTTTCCCACCCCTGCCAAAGCTGTCTGAACTTCTGAGATCGTTAAGTTGAGTCGAGACACGTTTAAGTGAACTTGTTTTCTGTCCCCGGCAAAGCTTTTTTTTCAATAGTTCTACATTATAGCGTTGAAGTGGTACATTTTAAGTGGAACTTGTCGGTTGCTAGCAAAGTCACCTCGGCGGATTCTGCGTTGAGTTTTTGGTGATTAAGTCCAGCTGAGACGTTTTCTTTTGAGGAACTTCGCGCCCATGGCAAGCTGATCTATGAATGTAGCTTATCCCACATCCAAGTGTGAATTCGTTTTCACCTAAAAAGTTTTGGTAGGTGAAGGTAAGAGTCGTAAGTAAAAGAGGTTTTGTTACGACGGCAGCTGTATATTAAAGTGCTCCCTCGCTACCGCTCGGCCGGAGCAATTTTCTGTTACATTTGGAAATTTTGTTACAATTGGTGTCAAGTGTGGGGTCTCTTAGAAAATATCTCTGCCGATATTTATCCCCTCTTTAATGCGTATTTGTTTCTTATCATAAATAAATGCAAACAATTTTATTCTTCTTTTACTTATAGCTTTTACGTTTGTTTATTAAAGTTTTATGGACTTTTATCTACATATATATTTTTTTGCAATTTTGAAACTTTTGTTTTAAGTTTTTAAGTTTTTTTTTGCTTAATCGTCTACACATTTTTTTTACCACGAAGCATAGAATTTTACTGGGCTTAGTCTAAGTGACTGTGTCAAGAATAAAAAAAAACGTGTATATAACTTGCACTCGTATGTGTAGCAGTACAAGTACTAGGTACTAAGTAATTCTTGAGGTAGTATTGAATTCTCGTTATTATTAAGCAAAACTTCGACTTGAGTATACTTGATGGCGTATCAGCCAGGTAGTGGGTATATTTAACAAAAGTTAAAACAAAGTTGGATAATTTGTCTGGAAGAAACCATTACCACGTACTTTCCGTTTCTTTAGTAATAAGCGTCTTAAATTTGGATTTAGTGTGAGTCAATAAGTTTTAAAGCTTTTGGCCTACTTTAACAAGTGAACTCACCGAATAAGTTTTAAAGCTTTTGGCCTACTTTAACAAGTGAACTCACCGAATAAGTTTTAAAGCTCTTGGCCCACTTTAACAAGTGAACTCACCGAATAATTTGGTGGAATAATTGAAAATAATTTTTTATTTTAGGATAAGCTTTAATTGAATTTTATTTTTTTTTAAAGTGAGTGAATTGCTGATTGATACCGATCACAATTTGAATTCTTTTACACTTTGATTTTAGATTAAGCTTTAATTGAATTTTTCTAGAAAGTAAGTGAATTCTTGAGTGATACTGATCACCATTTGATTTTTTTTTATTAAGCGCGTGTCTTGGATTCTGTTCTCGTAAATTCTTATTTTCTTTTATTTTTTTTTTTGTCATTTATAAAATTGCGAGTAAAATGGATACAGATCAACTTGAAGAGTTGAAAGTGCAGATGAAGGCAATGACAATGTCAATGATAAAGGAAGTTGTTGATGTGTTAAAGGAAGAGCTAAAGTCCGAACAAGCTAATTCTATAACTGCTTTAGAGTCGGGACTCCTAGAGCAAGTAACAAAGTTGTCGAAAAAAGTGAAGGATTTAGACAAAACATTAAATTGTACAGCATTTGTTAATCGCGTTTTTGACGAATGCTCTCCCCCGGCGTACACTTCATCCTCTACCAGTACAACTACTACCACGACAACAACGGGCAGTTCCATATCTGCTTCGTCCCCAGTACAGACCACTTTAGCAGCACCAATATCAACATTTTTTCCAACACCTGTTACCACTTCTTTTTCAACATTGCCATTGTCGTGCTCTGCTCCGATAACCCAATCAATCAATAATCCTCTGCAACCAATGACTACTTGGAGTAATCAGCCAAGTTCGAGTCAAAATCCATGTCTGAACTTCCATCAAAACCCTGAACTTTTAGCAAGGGGGCCTTCCAATTCTGTTTATAGTTCTACTGTGCCTAGCTTCAATTTGATTCAGACGCCTAGTTCGAATTTGATTCAGCAGCCTAGCCTAAATTTGCTAGTACAGCCGCCTAGCTCTAATTCAACGCAACAGCCTTACTATAATCCCATTCGAAATCCGAATACTAACCTGAGTCGACAATCTAACTCCAACCTTCCTCCACAATCTGCCGTGCAACATCCTTCATTTTCAGCATCTACCAGCGTTTGTAATCTAGCTCCGTTTGATGGATCAGTATCTTGGTCTGACTATCGTGTGCAATTTGAGATAGTCGCTCACCAAAATCGATGGACAGAACAAGAGAAAGCGGATGCCATGGCAACACAGTTGCGGGGTAATGCAGTTTCAGTTCTGAGCGTTTTTCCTCCAGGACATCGCATTCAATACGCAGAGCTAACCGCTTTACTACAACAGCGCTTTGGTGTAGATGCATACTCAAGTCAAGTTCAATTTTCTGGGAGGACACAAGGGGCAAGAGAAAATTTTGCTAACTTTGCGCTGGAGTTGCAAAGGCTAGCCACAGCTGCCTTTCCTTCGTGCCCCACTGATGTCGTTGACAGAATGGTAGCCTTGCGCTTTCTAGAAGGACTTCGAGATGATGAATTGCGGACCCTAGTTAGAGTAAGGGGGCCGAAAACCTTACACGAAGCTGTTAGTGCGGCGCAGGAATTGTCTATCGGTACTCATGTCGGAAGGAATGCTCGAATCCATCTGGCTCAGGCTTCACCACTACCGCGAAATCCACCCAAGCAAAGAAATCGTGGCCGTCGTCAAAGGCGGTCTGTAAATGATCGATTCCCGATAACACAAGAATCGTTCAATGGCCCGAGAAATAATTGTGTCTCGGAAGCCCCATTGCTGTATGACTCCTTTAGACCAGCATCTCATTCTAAAGTTCCTCCAGTAGCTCCGTTGGATTCGGGAAACCCATCAACATCGACCCAGTGGGGCACGAGTCGATGAATGTCCCTATCGCCCCAGATATAGGAAGCACTGAAGACGACCTGGCCTCTCTCCTGGATATAAACCCCATGATAAAAGCAGTTGGAGGAAATTCGAGTGAACAATGTAACGAAAAGGTTGAACAAAGCGCTATAACAAGGCAAGAAGTCATTATTCAAGCCATAGGTCCATCTGAAAACAGCCTCACTGTGAAAGGACTGTTAGATGGCAGACCAAGCGATTTTATTTTGGATACTGGAGCCACTGTGTCAATTTTACATCCTAGCTTTTTAAGCCACTCATCACTGACAGCACTTCAAAAGTCGAGTGTCATGATTAGAAGTGTGACTGGAGACGTTGTTGATGTTTTAGGTAAGCAGAGTGTGGATATCCGCCTAGAGAACTACAGGTTCCCACACACTGTGTTGGTAGTAAATATAGAGCCTGTATGCATACTCGGCGTAGATTTTCTCGACCACAACCAATGTCAACTGGACTTTGAAAGTAATGTCCTCCAGATAGGCCAGGCGACGGTGAAGCTTAATAAACCAAGGTATCCCGCTACTGACGTCTGCCTCTCAGACAATATTTTGTTGGCTGCACGTAGTGAGATGATCATTCCATTTAAGCTTCCTCAAGAATTAAGAGAAGGCCCAACGTTGTTATTGGATTCCATGCTCAATTCGGAACTGTCCTTCGGTGTGTACGTAGATTCTATAAAGCTGGACAAGTGAAGAACCTGTGAAAGAAGGTGCCTGATTGGAATCGACGCGAATTGCGTAGTAGTTACGCTATGTATGTTCTGGCTCACTTTTTCCATACAAAACGTGTCCGGAAAATTCCAACCAGTTTGGTGGTTTTGGACCGGGTTCTGGGTCACTGATTTCGTCTAGTGGTCTACGTTACAGGGCCTGTCTGGGGAATTCCTTTCCTACCGTCTGGCTGGGGGATGACGTCATCTGGTTGGCTGATCCCCGTCAGCTACTCAAGCTCTTGTCTTAGGTGACTTTTTAAATAAAATAACGTTGGATTTTTTCTTGCTGGAATCGAACCGAGAACGCTTGGTTTTGTAAAATCCGAGGTGCTCTACCATGAGACCATGGAGGTGTTTTGTTAATATTCTTTAAAGTTGCTATATATGGGTAGTGTTCTGGACGAGAGTTTTTTATCTAGAACTCTCACCTGCAGATGGCGCCGCCATCGCAAGGTGGTTTGAGTACATACTAAATATGGGTTTGTGTCTTGGCTTACTGGTTAGTGTCTTGGATGCACCATTGAGTTTTGACTGGCTTATTTCTTGGATCACCATTGAGTCTTGACTTGCTTAGTCTTGGATGTGTTATTTGGTCGACTGCGCCCTAGTGGCATTAGCCGATACTACCAGCACGCTCCGGTACTACGACTTTCTTGGATGTGTGGTACGGTTCTCTTGAACTCTCTGGGGATGTAGATATCAGCATGACTTCATCTTGGATTTGCTGTTTTCTTACTTGAATATTTCTTAGGAATTTGTAGATGTCAGAAGTTCTGGATCACTTTCTATGGGGGTTCCTGGTATCAAATATTAAATGTTTACCAAACAGTAGGCATGCTTCACCTGTTTATGATACAATTTGATATCACCGCTGTAAACAAATTCGCATTTAAGCCGAATGGTTCATACACACCCGTGTAAACTTCCTGTTTACAAATTCGCATTTTAGCTGAATGAGTCATGCACACCTGTTTAAACAAATTTAAGCTATATCAGCACATTTATTCTTTTCATGTAATTTGATGCCACACTTCCTGTAGGCAACCAAAAAATTCATTGGATGTCGCATAAAGTAAACAAATTTTCACATTTTCTTGTATGCATTCATGTAAACAATCTCATTTGCAAATTCGACCAGCAGAATAAAGTAATCAAATTAATTTGAATGATTTTTTTAATCGTGTAATTCGGTATCATCTCAGCCTGTAAGCAAATTCGTTGGAATTGATCCTGTGCAATGATTATTGTAGCAGCAGGATCATTCATGTTTACAACCCGCTCCTATAAAAGCCCAAGCAAACTCTTGGGGAGCTTCAGTCAGTTTTAGTGCGTTCCAGTGATAGTTTAAAAACATTAAAAAATAAAAATGACAACCTCGCTAGTAAATAAAAGTTTTTCAGTAATTTAAAACTTATCGAAGCATGTGTTGAAGCGGTTAACATATTCAGAGAATACAGACTATATTGTTAAAAAGTGCAACAGAAACATACATAAATTTCAAGTTGCATTTCGGAAGTGCAATAAGAGTGCTAGGAAACGACATTTCGAGAGCTGTCTCGAGCAAATTAAAGCACTGAGAGCACTATTGAGAACTCCCCGTCGAGGTGGAGGAATTACTCGCGTAAGAGGAAGTGATTTTGTAAAAAGGGAGGAAATAAAGAGAGCGTTCGCAGACAGAATTGCAAATTTAAAGCATATCGATCCCAAGCTATTTATGCAAGACGCTGCCAAATTATTTACGCGCCGTATTAAAAATACCTTAAAACATTATTTTAATATTAAAGTTTCTACAACGTTTTGCGGTGAATTTGTTAAAGAAACTGGTGACAATGAAATTATAAAAGACGTTAAATATTTCCAAGCGAGAACTGCACCAATTAGTGCAGATGATAATTTAGAGCAGTGGTTTAAATTAAACATTTTGGATCCAATACACACTCAGCTGGAAGAATTCCAGGAAAAAGACAGTGGCTGGGCACTGCACTCAATAATACATCTAGCAGTACACATCAACAAGTTTGAGCAGCTTCGAGGATCTTCGGATATACCCCTACCAAAGGAAATTGCATCAAAGAAAGCATGCATTAATTTGAAAAATAATGATGAAGCACGCTTCGCATGGGCCGTAACATCAGCGCTATATTCTACAACTGTCAGCTCCGATAGGACCTCATCATATCCACATTATTCAACTGTACTTAATTTAAATGGGATAACATTTCCCATGACATTTAAGCAAATAACGCAATTTGAAGACAAGAACAATTTATCAATAAACGTATTCATCCTGGAGAAAGAGCGTTTCCTCACCACAGTTCCAGTTAGACTTACGAAACACAGGATGGAGCGACATGTAAATCTCCTTATGATACAAGGTGACTATGACCAGGATGATGATCATATGGTTGATGATGATGCCGGCAGATATCATTTCTGCTGGATTAAAGATCTTTCGCGCCTCATATTGAAACAAATTTCAAAACATGGTTGTGGTAGAAGGCATATTTGTGATAGATGCTTGCTCTATTTTTACTCTGAAGAAAAATTAGCATCGCACATTCCTAAAGGCGAGAAGCAAAATGATTGTAGGACTATGTTTCCATCAGAAGAAAAGAAATTGCTGGAATATAAGAATTATAACCATAAGAATCCAGTCCCGTGTTGTGTGTGTGCAGATCTTGAGTCAATATTGAAGCCGATTCAGGGAAACGATCAAAATACACAGCGAATCCAGGAACATGAAGTTCACAGCATAGGATTCTATTTCCACTGCAATCATGATGCTAAGCTCTCATATCACAGAGCATATCGAGGCAAGAATTGCCAACAATGGTTTGCATTAGAATTGCAAAAAATTATATCCATAGCTGTGCAGGAAAAGCTGAACACCAGGCCAATGCAGCCCCTGACTAAAGAGGAATGGCGTTCAATTATGGAAAATAATTGCTGCCATATATGTGAAAAAACGTTAGCAGCCGATGACGAACGAGTTCGGGATCGCTGTCACTTAACTGGTAAATACTGAGAATCATAATTCCATTCATTTTTGCATAATTTCTTTTAACAGGAAAATATCGAGTACCAGCGCACAATGCATGTAATCTCATGTATCAAGATTGCACCATATTTCCAGTCATATTTCACAATTTACCTGGATATGATGCCCACTTCATTACTAAGGATATAGCTACATCTTTCCCAGGAAAAGTTGATCTATTACCAATAAACCAGGAAAGATAGATCTCGTTCACCAAGCATACGGAAGGCATCCACACAAAATTCAGGTTCATCGATTCCTTCCGTTTTATGGCAGAATGCCGATGGATAAACTAAATACTACAAGCTCAGGATGGCAGGGATTGGATTATGACACTATTAAACATCTTACACGCAAAGCTGTCTCCCCGTATGATTTTATTGATGACTGGGATAAATTAGATTTCCGGAACTTGCTAACACAGGAAGCGTTGTACAATAAACTGACTGACAGTGCTATATCTCCTGAGGACTACAATCATGCAGAAGAGGTCTGTCAAAAATGTGAAATACAAACACTTCGTGAATATTCAGATCTATACCTTATGATTGATGTTCTCCTATTGGTCGATGTGTTTGAGAACTTTCGAGAAGTGTGCATGAAGACATACAATTTAGATCCAGCACATTATTACACCATGCCAGGCCTAACATGGGATGCTATGCTAAAATACACCAAAGGGAAACTAGAGCTGATAACCGACGTAGATATTCTGCTATTAATAGAGAGAAGCATTCGAGCAGGTATAAGTCAATGCTCGAACAGATATAGTAAAGCAAGTAATAAATATATGGATGATTTTAAGCCTGACGAGAAAGAAAAATACCTGATATATTATGATGTGAATAACCTTAATGGGTGGGCCATATCACAACATTTACCAACTGGAGGATTCAAATGGGTTGATGCTCACAATATCGACGTTTTCGAAATTCCTGATGATTTACCAATTGGATACATATTCGAAGTGGACTTGGACTATCCTCAAGATCTACATGATAAGCATAAGGATTTACCGTTTTGCTCTGAGCATGCACCACCACCTGGAGCAAACTAAGAAAAGCTTTTGACTACATTAGACCCTAAAACTAAATATTGTAACGTAATTCTATGTTTAAATAAAATTGCCCTGGCCGAGCGGTAGACGGAGCAGCTTTATGACGAGAAACGTAGAATTCCCTTTTCTTTTATATCCCTATCGGTTGCGGCAGGGAGCTTTTATTCGGGCAACCAACCTTCTCACCTCTAATGGGAAATTCAAATATTTTGACGACCTAAATGCCCAGTCGGGGATAAAGTGCAAAAGCACTCTAACGTAGCGAAGATCCGGTGTGGTACTTATAAAATGAAGCTTCAAGAATCGCTAATCTCTACACGCAGAGAAACAAAAGAAATTCTTGATGAGTAGTGCATCTACTGTCACTTAGGTTGCACGCAAAACAGTTGCCTTCGAACTCAGCTGATTAGCGGCGTGTCATATTACGAATGACCAACCGTGAGGTGTTGAATTTGATTTGTTTATGTTCACGCCGAGTTGGACTTGTGAGGACTGACAACGAGATTTGTTTACTATTTAATGGAAAGTGTTTTTTCGTAGCAGGAATACGCCGTCAATTGGATAATTACTATAATTATCCGTTTATGGCTAAGCTTTTACTTCAAGAGAAAAGCACTGAAGACGATGCTCCGCTCACGTCCTGCGTAGACGACTGGTGGCGTAATGACCGTGCCAGACTTGGAAGACGTGAAAAGTGAAAAGCTTTTTAGTTTCGTAGGCGGATAATCCTGTTCTGGGAAATTAGGAAGTCTAACTAAATTACCAGTCTTACTCAGCTAAGCACAAAAACAATTGGATTATACTCCGATTTCACTTGTGTCATACGATGGCATGTGCGGTTGAGTTAAAGAAACCAGAGGGGGTTTTGTGAAGACTTCAGTACGGGGGCCTGATGTAACCAATGTGCAGTTTCGTGTTACGATAAGGAACCTTCCGGCAATTGTTTCTTATACCACGTTCTAAGAGAAATAAATCTAGAATCTCTTCTCAAGTACAGCCGTTATACGGTCGTTCGGTATAGCGAAATTTCGACTTTTTACTTTTACAGAGAAGTGTCGAGAAATAATTTTTGTATTCAACGCCTGAAAGAAAAGTAAAATAAATCTAGAATCTCTTCTCAAGTACAGCCGTTATACGGTCGTTCGGTATAGCGAAATTTCGACTTTTACAGAGAAGTGTCGAGAAATAATTTTTGTATTCAACGCCTGAAAGAAAAGTAAAATAAATCTAGAATCCCTTCTCAAGTACAGCCGTTATACGGTCGTTCGGTATAGCGAAATTTCGACTTTTTACGTTTACGGAGAAGTATCGAGAAATAATTTTTTATGCTAGGTTCTCAAAGAAAATCGAGCTAAAATTTAAAACAAAGAAAGGTCACTTATCTTGTGCCTAAGCCGTTAGATGGCTTATTTCCACCAATAGCGGGAACCAGGAGAGACCCGTTGGATGCTCCCGTTTGCGAAGTATAATCGTCCGTCTTCCGAACTCCTCTCCCCTGAAATTCCTCTAACTTCGTTGTAGGGTTTTATAGAATTATGATACGTCTTTTTGTTACTGAATTATAATTCACTTTTTATTGACAGCAACACTTCTTAACAACTTTTTCTTTAAGCAAAAAAAATACTTCAACTTCCAAAAATTTCTATATTACTTCGATCTGTCGCCTTCAAGAGAGATAGATAATCTAAATCACTTCTTCTTCTACTACTTTTTTTTGTGGCC
Source organism: Dioctria rufipes (assembly GCA_963924295.1). NCBI lineage: Eukaryota > Metazoa > Arthropoda > Insecta > Diptera > Asilidae > Dioctria > Dioctria rufipes. Next base: position 129,555,504 of record OZ002741.1, on the reverse strand, counting down.
GTCAAAATTCTATTCTGGTCCCTCGCCCCTGGGGAAAGTGGCCTGCCAGGTTGACTCGTCGTAAATTTGAGGGGGAGTGTGTCGCCATCTCTTGTTATTTTAGGTGGCCCCCTCTCAGACGTGCTGCCCTAATTGTCTTCTTATATTTATCAGAAAATTGGGAGCTCATTTCTTCATCGCGGGGACCTAACTTTGAGATCTTGTAACACTGCCCCCTTCTGTGGACTCGAAGTTCCGTCCGAGTATGTACCTGTAAGATAACAAGATCTATTACTGTATCCGGAATAAAAATCTGATAATAAACGAAAAAGATGAACTTATTGCATCCAGTCTCAGGTTCGCCTAGTTGTGTAAGAGTTTCCTGTCTGAGCATGGTCCGAAAATTGGGATGAGAGGCTCGGGGAGGGATCTTCCAGTTATCCGAATGTGAACCTGCTGGAGAGAAGGTTAGTATTTTGTTCTATTATTTCACAAATATGCCCTAATATCCTAAGTTGAAAATAAATACCGGTTTAGCGAAGGGCCTTACCCTACCGGGACGTACAGGATCTGACGACAGTCCTGTTTCACCGGCGGCCCCTCACCAATCGCAGATGTATATTCAAAGATATAGAGGAATCCCCGGTGGCGAGCAGGGCAGAATTAATTGGGCTTTGTTAAGGGGCGCATTCTTTAAATGAAACTATGTCGGGGCTCGTCTGCTTAGATCCAGTATCATGGTGGAAGCTATTTAAATTTGTTCTCTTAGTGAAGTTATTTAGTTAATTACTCGCTTAACGCACATAAATGTTCATTCCTTTTACTTCTCAAAAATAAAAAAATAAATATGTTTTTAGTTCATTAGAGTTAATCAACGCGTAACCATAAAATAGTTTATGAGAGTAGTGATCAAAAATGAATTTCTATTACTTAAAAAAAGAACTAATGCTTAAGTTAGTTAAGTTTTGCTTTAAATATTTCGTTGAAATAAGGGCTCGAGTATCATGCTAGAAGCTATTTAACTTTGAAACAATTGAGGAGATACCTATTTGTACGCCTGTAGCAATAGTGACTGTTTCCATAGAGATTAAGATATAGGATATGCAGCACCCTTCACATCACTCTGTCTTAGGTTAGATGTAATGATCGAGATGGGGCAGAGTATTAAAGTTCTCTAACCACATCTCAACTGCAACGATTGGTTTTTTTTTTATTTTATAAGTTTTGGATAGCCCGAGTCTTGACGCAACCCCAGAAGTGTGGGCTTCAGTTAGTTGCATCCCGGCAATCGTTTGTCAGATATCAATATATCGACTGCCTTCGCCAATTTAGCTTCCGAATTTTCTATTCGGCTGGCTTTACTGACTAGGCCAGTGTCGGAATAGCGCGAGTCTTTGGACACAACCCCAGAAGTGTGGGCTTCAGTTTGTTGCAACCCGGAAATCGTTTGTCAGATTTCAATATTTCGACTGCCTTCGCCAATTTAGCTTCCGAATTTTCTATTCGGCTGGCTTTACTGACTAGGCCAGTGTCGGCATAGCGCGAGTCTTTGGACACAACCCCAGAAGTGTGGGCTTCAGTTAGTTGCATCCCGGAAATCGTTTGTCAGATTTCAATATTTCGACTGCCTTCGCCAATTTAGCTTCCGAATTTTCTATTCGGCTGGCTTTACTGACTAGGCCAGTGTCGGCATAGCGCGAGTCTTTGGACACAACCCCAGAAGTGTGGGCTTCAGTTAGTTGCATCCCGGAAATCGTTTGTCAGATTTCAATATTTCGACTGCCTTCGCCAATTTAGCTTCCGAATTTTCTATTCGGCTGGCTTTACTGACTAGGCCAGTGTCGGCATAGCGCGAGTCTTTGGACACAACCCCAGAAGTGTGGGCTTCAGTTAGTTGCATCCCGGAAATCGTTTGTCAGAATTCAATATTTCGACTGCCTTCGCCAATTTAGCTTCCGAATTTTCTATTCGGCTGGCTTTACTGACTAGGCCAGTATCGGCATAGCGCGAGTCTTTGGACACAACCCCAGAAGTGTGGGCTTCAGTTTGTTGCATCCCGGAAATCGTTTGTCAGTTTTGTTACTCCTACCATTATCATTGGAGCCGTTGTGATAACATTGGCTCTCAAGGAGAACTGGACGTCAGGGGACTTCCAGTGGAGATGTGTAAAGTGCTGAAGTGGAATAAAAACCAAAAAAAATTTTTTTTTATGTTTTGCTAGTTGGGCTTATTTCCAAGCATACAGGCGTACAACCTGTAGGCTATTCTCAATTGTCGCAACACAACTTGTTTGAGTACTGAGGTGTGCAATTTTTTTTTTTTTTTTTTTTTAAACTCTGTTCACCAGAAGGATGAGCTTTCATGAGCGAAATAAAAATTTTCTTTTATTTGGCAAACTAATACTGTTGAGTACCGATGCATGCGGGGTCTATCAATTTTATTTATTTTTTTTTTTTAATTTCACCTCGCCAGAAGGGTGAACCTTTATGAGCGATATAAGCGATGTACATAATTTTTATTTTGGTTTTTATTATTATTATTGAGTACTGGACCCAAATCCTACGCGCGACGACTGTTGTGGTACTGAAATGGGATTTGCTATACCCTGTAAATTTTTTCCTAAACCTTTTCCGGGTTCGAAGCCACATTTTAGGAGTAGATTTGACGAGATTCTCTTAGAATATTTTGTCCATGGCGCGATTTCAATAATCTCTGTTGGGCTTTTGCTGCTAGCAACGCTAACATGGAAGTTGGTATCTGTTGGACTGTTTGTGCTCCGAAATTTAGCTAATCTATCGACATGTAATACCTTCCTTGTCTTACCACCGGGGAATTCTACTCTGTAAAGAACGTCGTTTAATCGAGACATTATAACACCAGGACCTTCCCAGTCGCGCTGAAGTTTGGGGCTTTTGCCCTTTCGCCGTTTTGGATTGTATATCCATACCTGTTCGCCTTCTCAAAACTTAATAGGGTGTGCCCTAAGATCATATTTGTTTTTCATATTAGATGAAGCCAAGTTTAAGTGCTTGCGGGTTAATCGGTGTATTGTTGTCAGGGCTTGTATCAATTTGTCTGCATACTCTCCCTGATTTCGGAATGGAGACTCGGTTACCGGGCCGTATTGAATGTCAAGTGGTAACCTTAATTCCCTACCAAGAGTTAGCATCGCGGGCGTAAATTTGGTACTATCATGGACAGCTGAGCGGTAGGCCAGAAGTGCTAGGGGGAGAAATCGATCCCAATCTGTTTGGGTGTTGCTTATAAACTTTGATAGGTAGTTTAGAAGTGTTCGATTGAACCGTTCTACCATCCCATCAGACTGGGGGTGGAGAGCAGTTGTTCGGGTCTTCTCTATTCCGAACCGTTGTAGCACACTTTGAAAAATCTCCGCCTCAAAATTTCGACCCTGGTCCGAATGTAGCTGAAAGGGAATACCGAATCGAGAGAGAACATTCTCAATTAAGCCATCAACTATAGTCTCAGTCTTTTGATCTGTAGTTGCAAAGGCTTCTGGCCATTTAGTGAAATAGTCTATTACGATCACGACATATCTATTCCCTTTCTCGGTTCTAGGAAGTGGACCTAGAACGTCGATGGCGATCCTCTCGAATGGAGCTCCAACATTAAATACTTGGAGTTCTCCGCGTGTTTTTCGCAAAGGACCTCTTTTGGCATGACAAAGCTCGCACTTTGCACACCATACTTCTACATCCGTTTGCAAAGTTGGCCAAAACCAACGCTCCTTTATTTTCTCGGCTGTTTTCCTGATGCCGAAATGTCCACCTTCCGGCTTATCATGGAAATCGTGAAGAATCTTTTGTACCAGGCTTGGAGGAGCTATCTCAACAAGAGTGTCGTTGTCACCATATCGGATGAGATGCAAAACGCCATCTACCATTCGTAATGAATCATATTTCGCCCAAAAAATTTTTAAATGCGGACTTCCGGATAAGACCTGCTCGCGAGATGGCCTCTGATTTTTTTTTAACCATGACTTTACACTTTGTAGAATAGGATCCTGATCTTGTTCTATGGCTAAGTCAGACGTGACTCCAGCTGCTAGTAAGTCGACTCTTTCTTCCAACCCTCTCAGCTCTTTCTGATCGCAATGAGCACAATCCTGACAGGGACGCCTCGACAATGCGTCTGCATTAAGGTGTCTCTTTCCAGCTCGATGTTCTATAACGAAGTCATACTGCTGGAGTCTCTCCAGCCATCTTGCTAACTGTCCATCAGGTTCCTTAAAATTTAGTAGCCAGCGGAGTGAAGCATGGTCAGTTCGGATACGGAATGACCTCCCGAATAAGTAATGGTGAAAGTGGAAAGTCGCCCTTACCACTGCTAGCAGCTCTCTCCTGGTTACGCAATAGTTTCGTTCAGGCCTACTCAGAGTTTTGCTGTAATATTCTAGCACTTTCTCCTATCCGTCCTGAATCTGGCTAAGTACTGCGCCGATCCCATCCTGACTGGCATCTGTATCGAGAATGAACTCCCCCTCTATTTGAGGGAAGGCTAGAATGGGAGGAGAAATTAAACGCAATTTCAGCTCTTCGAAAGCATCTTGTTGTCTCTGCTCCCATTGGAACTTCCGCCTTTCCTCAGTCAATTCTGACAGAGGCTTGGCCAAAGTAGAGAAGTCACGAACAAATCTTCTGTAATAAGATGCTAGGCCTAGGAAACTGCGAACATCTTTTTTTGTTTTAGGATTTGGCCAAGTTCTGATGCTCTCCGTTTTGTCCGGATCAGTCTGTAGGCCTCTTCCAGATACTACATGACCTAGATATTTGACTTTTTTACGAAGCAAATGGCATTTTTTAGGACTTAGTTTTAGATTAGACGTGCGTAGGTGCTGGAAAACTTTCCGTAAGTTGTCGAGATGGGTTTCGAGACTAGAGCCATGAACAATTATATCGTCTAGATATACAAGTGCTACATCCGTGCCTAGATCACGAAAAACTCCGTCCATCAGCCTCTCAAATGTAGCGGGGGCATTGCATAAACCGAAGGGCATGACATTGAACTCCCACAATCCTCCACCTGTCGCGAATGCTGTCTTCTCTCTATCTTTCTCACTCATCTCAACTTGCCAGTACCCGCTTTGCAGGTCGAGTGTGGAAAACCAGGTCGATCCAGCGAACGAAGTGAGAGTGTCATCGATTCGGGGCAGTGGGTAAGAGTCTTTCTTGGTTATATCGTTCAAGCGTCGGTAGTCCACACAAAAACGAGTTGATCCATCTTTCTTTTTCACAAGGACCACTGGAGAAGCCCAGGGACTGCTGGACGGCCGAATGACTCCATTTTCCTCCATTTCCTTTACTAATCGATCGCATTCAGTTCTCTTTGCAAGAGGTACTCTTCTAGGTGATATTCTAAAAGGAGTGGCTTCACCAACATCGATGCGGTGTTTGGTGATATTTGTCCGTCCAGTATCATTTGACCCGGTAGAGAAAATGTCGCGGAATTCTTCCAATACGACAAGTAATCTTCTCTTTTCCTCATTAGACAAGCCTTCTTCCACTCCGTTGAGAATGGAATTAAAAGAGTCGTGATCCATATCACATGCTGAGGCGTCTACAGGGTCCAGGGTCGAAATGAAGATGGGCTCAAGCTGTCCAATGAAAGTGTCACGAGAGATGAAAATATTACTTGTGGTTAAGTTTACGAGTCGTACTGGAACTTGTCGAGAGGTAGATTCAATTAGGACACGAGCCGCGTAAACACCAAGAGGCAGCTTTGACTGAGACAAAGGGTCTAGGAGTAAACTGGAAACGCCAGAGATCTCACTTCCCATGCTGAAAGGAATAATCATTTCACTTCGTGCAGAGAGTACGATGTCTTCGGGGAGGTAGACTTCAGTGGCGGGATAACTGGGCTTATGTAGTTTGGCAGTCACCTGACCAATCTGGAGATCACCTTTTTTAAAATCTAGTCGACACTGGTACAAATCAAGAAAATCTACTCCCAGTATGCATACAGGCTCTATATTTGCTACGAGCACTGCGTGTGCTAAGCTATAATTTTCAATCATTATACTCACCTTTATTTTACCTAGTACATCGATGCAACTTCCAGTCACGCTTCGAATAGTCACATTTGACTTTTCTAACTGTGTTAGACATGAATGACTTAGATAGTCGGGATGTATGATAGAAATCGTAGCTCCCGTATCTATAATAAATTGGCAGGGTTTACGATTCAGTGTTCCTTTCACTGTGAGGCTGTTCTTCATAGGTCCTATAGCCGTCAGGGCGAGTTCCACTTTTGCGTGCGTGCTGTTATCAGATAGTTTCAAGATGGAGGTTCCTTTAGGTTTTTGTTGTGCGGAAACTGTAGTCAGAGGCTTTAGGGAGACTTCAACGTTATGACTTGATGTTGGGGCAGTTGAAATATTCATCGACTCATGCCCCGTTGGGTCGATGTTGAGGGGTTTTCCGGGTTCAAAAGGGAAGAAAGAGGTGTTTCTGCATGGGATGCAGGTATAAAGGAATCATAAAGAGAAGCAGGTCTTTCTATTGTATTTCCAGGACGACCCGGAGTATTCTGCACAGCGAAACGCGAGTTGCCTCTAAAACGTGTCCTTGGGCGTGCACGACCTCGATTGTCGGAAGAGGTTTGTGCCAGATGAACTCTGAGGTGCCTTACAGCATTCGTTCCGGTAGCCAATTCCTGAGCGGCACTGACTGCTTGATGTAAGGTCTTGGGACCTCGTACTCTTACCAAAGTTCGCAGCTCGTCGTCCCGAAGTCCCTCCAGAAAACGTAAGACCGCCATCCTGTCAACCACATCCGTAGGACAGGAGGGAAAAGCTGCTGTAGCCAACCTTTGCAATTCCAATGCAAAGTTCGCGAAACTCTCCCTTGTACCTTGAGTTCTTCCACAGAATTGGACTTGGCTGGTGTACGAATCTACCCCGAAGCGTTGTTCTAACAATGTGACTAATTCCCCATACTGGATCCGATGTCCAGGAGGGAAAACGCTTAGTACAGAAAGAGCATTTCCACGAAGCTGTGTAGCCATGGCATCAGCCTTCTCTTGATCTGTCCAATTATTATTGTGAGCAGCTATCTCAAATTGGACTCTGTAATCGGACCAGGATGCTATTCCATCAAAGGACGCGAGGTTGCATATGAAATTGGAAGAATTAGAACTGGCGGGTATTGCATTCGAGGTGGTGTATACAGAAGCTGGATATGGGAGGTTGTCATTGAAACCTCTACTTAACTGACAATTCGGATACGAAGTTGCCTGTGAAGTAGGCTGTTGAGTTATGCTATAGTATGGTTGCCGAGCCGCGTTAAGACAAAACTGCTGTACTGTCCAGGGGTTGGATTGCTGAACACAACAGGTAGAGTTACTAACAGGAATGGCCTGACCAATAGAAGGCGGTTCTGATTGGTAACGTATGCCAGAGGTCAGTGGACGCCGATTTGCATCTAGACTAGGGCTGCAGCTAGGTTGGACACCTAAACTAGCTGCACTCTGTGAAAGATAAGTAGCTGACTGACTTATTGGAGCAGAACAGATAGTCGCCGGAAGCCCATGCATAGTCGTAGGCAATGTAGGAACCGAGCTGTTAATAGGTCTTGAAACGAAATTCGACTGTATTGTGGAGATCCCGGATTGCATGAGGGCTGGAGCGACCGATGATACTAAAGATGTCGTGGTTGATGTAACAATAGTCGTTGGGGAAGAAGTAGATGCCGTAAAAGAAAAGTCTTCAAATACACGCTGAACAAATGCTGTTCCATTCAACGTTTTATCCAGGTCATCTACTTTTGTGGACAGCCTTGCGATCTGTTCGACTATTCCAGACTCGATTGCGGCCATAGAACTAACTTGTTCAGATTTTAATTCCTCTTTCAATTCACTAACAATACCTCTAACCAGAGATGTGGCTAGGGCCTTCACCTCTTCTTTCAGCTCTTTTAATTGCTCGGAATCCATTTCGTTTAGTAGACAAGAGAATCAGAATAAAATAAAACAAGATCAACTAGTTCAATCCAAATTCGCCTAGTTCGATTTAAATTCCACCAGTTCAATTCAAATTTCACTAATTCAGTTCAAATTTCACTAACTAAAAAAAAACAACTAGCTACTATTAAAGCAAAAGAGAACTTAATTTTCAGAATTCAGCTGTAATACGAAATTAAGAACTAAATGTTGAAACTTATAACTAGAAAGGAAACAAACGCTTATTCTATAAATTTCACTTGCTGCAAGAAAAGTATAAAAAATTTTGGTTATCCTTAACGTAATCGTATAGTCAAAGGGAAACAACAACGATGTAACCCTTATGGGGGGGAATATTTGTTGAAATATTACTAAAACCCCACACTTGGCACCAAATGTAACGTAATTCTATGTTTAAATAAAATTGCCCTGGCCGAGCGGTAGACGGAGCAGCTTTATGACGAGAAACGTAGAATTCCCTTTTCTTTTATATCCCTATCGGTTGCGGCAGGGAGCTTTTATTCGGGCAACCAACCTTCTCACCTCTAATGGGAAATTCAAATATTTTGACGACCTAAATGCCCAGTCGGGGATAAAGTGCAAAAGCACTCTAACGTAGCGAAGATCCGGTGCGGTACTTATAAAATGAAGCTTCAAGAATCGCTAATCTCTACACGCAGAGAAACAAAAGAAATTCTTGATGAGTAGTGCATCTACTGTCACTTAGGTTGCACGCAAAACAGTTGCCTTCGAACTCAGCTGATTAGCGGCGTGTCATATTACGAATGACCAACCGTGAGGTGTTGAATTTGATTTGTTTATGTTCACGCCGAGTTGGACTTGTGAGGACTGACAACGAGATTTGTTTACTATTTAATGGAAAGTGTTTTTTCGTAGCAGGAATACGCCGTCAATTGGATAATTACTATAATTATCCGTTTATGGCTAAGCTTTTACTTCAAGAGAAAAGCACTGAAGACGATGCTCCGCTCACGTCCTGCGTAGACGACTGGTGGCGTAATGACCGTGCCAGACTTGGAAGACGTGAAAAGTGAAAAGCTTTTTAGTTTCGTAGGCGGATAATCCTGTTCTGGGAAATTAGGAAGTCTAACTAAATTACCAGTCTTACTCAGCTAAGCACAAAAACAATTGGATTATACTCCGATTTCACTTGTGTCATACGATGGCATGTGCGGTTGAGTTAAAGAAACCAGAGGGGGTTTTGTGAAGACTTCAGTACGGGGGCCTGATGTAACCAATGTGCAGTTTCGTGTTACGATAAGGAACCTTCCGGCAATTGTTTCTTATACCACGTTCTAAGAGAAATAAATCTAGAATCTCTTCTCAAGTACAGCCGTTATACGGTCGTTCGGTATAGCGAAATTTCGACTTTTTACTTTTACAGAGAAGTGTCGAGAAATAATTTTTGTATTCAACGCCTGAAAGAAAAGTAAAATAAATCTAGAATCTCTTCTCAAGTACAGCCGTTATACGGTCGTTCGGTATAGCGAAATTTCGACTTTTACAGAGAAGTGTCGAGAAATAATTTTTGTATTCAACGCCTGAAAGAAAAGTAAAATAAATCTAGAATCCCTTCTCAAGTACAGCCGTTATACGGTCGTTCGGTATAGCGAAATTTCGACTTTTTACGTTTACGGAGAAGTATCGAGAAATAATTTTTTATGCTAGGTTCTCAAAGAAAATCGAGCTAAAATTTAAAACAAAGAAAGGTCACTTATCTTGTGCCTAAGCCGTTAGATGGCTTATTTCCACCAATAGCGGGAACCAGGAGAGACCCGTTGGATGCTCCCGTTTGCGAAGTATAATCGTCCGTCTTCCGAACTCCTCTCCCCTGAAATTCCTCTAACTTCGTTGTAGGGTTTTATAGAATTATGATACGTCTTTTTGTTACTGAATTATAATTCACTTTTTATTGACAGCAACACTTCTTAACAACTTTTTCTTTAAGCAAAAAAAATACTTCAACTTCCAAAAATTTCTATATTACTTCGATCTGTCGCCTTCAAGAGAGATAGATAATCTAAATCACTTCTTCTTCTACTACTTTTTTTGTGGCCGTGAAAATTCTATTCTGGTCCCTCGTCCCTGGGGAAAGTGGCCTGCCAGGTTGACTCGTCGTAAATTTGAGGGGGAGTGTGTCGCCATCTCTTGTTATTTTAGGTGGCCCCCTCTCAGACGTGCTGCCCTAATTGTCTTCTTATATTTATCAGAAAATTGGGAGCTCATTTCTTCATCGCGGGGACCTAACTTTGAGATCTTGTAACAATATGTTATACACTACCGAAATTTGAAGCAATGTTTATCAAATGGTCTCATCCTGAAAAAAGTGCACCGGGTTCTTCAATTCAACCAATCAGCTTGGCTTAACCATATATGCACTTAAATACTACCAAACGGAAGCAGGCTACCAGCGATCATGAGAACGACAGCTATAAGACGATGACTAATGCAGCTTTTGTTAAGACCATGGAAAATGTTCGCAAATATAGCGATATAAAACTTTGCGGAAAGTGGGAAGGTCGCCATAGTGTAAAAGCTCGGATTGCGGCACCCAACTTCCACAGTGCAACGAAAATTTATGAGAATTTAGTTGCTGTGGAATTAAGGCGACGCAAAATCTTATTCAATAAGCCTCTCTATATATATTGGAATGGCAGTTATGGAAATTTCAAAGATATGCCTCTAAGATTTCCACTACAGTTTTATGCACCGTACATTTGGAGATAAATGTAAAGTCATGTATACAGATACAGATTCTCTAATATATGAACTTGAAGACAAAAATGCATATGAGTTTATGGCTGAAAATATAAACAAATTTGATACAAGTGATTACCCAGAAAATAATCAATTCAATTTACCGCTCATGAATAAAAAGCTTCCTGGATTAATGAAGGATGAGCTTAATGAGAAAATCATGAGCGAATTTGTAGGCTTGCGCTCGAAAATGCACAGTCTGCGTATAAAGGATGGTAAAACTGTAAAGAAAGCAAAAGTAGTAAAGACTAATGTAGTCCAGAGGCATATCAATTTCGAAGACTACGTCGAATGTTTGAATAACAAGCGAGTATTAACTGCTAATCAGAGCACCATACGATCGCATAACCATAATGTCTACACGATCAACTAAAAGAAGATTGAATTGAGACCATATGATAATAAGCGGTATATCATGAGTGGGACAACGGATACTCTACCATGGGGACATTACTCTATTCAATCAGAACAGCAAGAAGCAGACGGAGAAAACATATAATCTAAGGCTAGTCTAAGATATGTATTGTGAATAAAAATTGTATTATAGCTAAAATACCATTTAATGAAATAGTTTGTTTTAATTGTATTATAGTCTAAGATATACATTATTGTAAAATAAAGAAAGTATTATTACAGTTATAGGGAAAACGATTTAAGGAATCCCAACCATTGAATGATACACTAAGACTTAAATGTTAATATTTTTCAATTTATAATAAATCAATAATGATATTTTATATATGGTATCCTTTTGATTTAATTTTCCTCATAAGTCCAGAGCTCCCGAAAAATATTTGCCCAATAAAGCGAGCTGCTAATCGGGAGGTTGAGCGTTTTACCCAGAATGCTAGGGCGGCTTGAGAAAAAACATTTACACGGGGGCTCGACCTTGACCCCTGGCATCACCTTTGAAACCGGAAGGGCGTCAGGTCTTTGACCTTTATCCGGAAGTGTGTCTTGAAGGCTACAACCTTGATTCCCTATAATCAAGCACGTCACAGGGGATTCCAAATTGCTTTTCAAAACAGGTCTGATAACTGCTTAACAGCTTTTAAACAGGTCAGATACCACCATTTCAACAGCTCTGGTAACAGGTAAAAAGCTTTTAAACAGGTCACATAACAGCTAAACAGCTTTTCGAAAAAGATTATTTGTTCGGTATATGATCCGTTGTAATAGCCTTTCAAGGTACTAATCGCAGACACATTAGCATATTGCAGATACTTTTAAAGCAGGAAAATCGTCTATAAGATAAATCAATTTAGAGGTTGTGTTATGTTATATCATACTACAAATTTTTATATTTTTACTACTATTATTTTCATTTTTATAGATTCGCTATAGTATAATTTTTCTATGATTGTTCTTTTGCTGCTACAAAGTTACTCTAGGCTACTATAGCTGCCCTAACTTCTCTTAATTGTTTATGTTTGGTTTTGCTATAATATGTATCTACTATGTAACTCGCTATGATGTGCCCTGCGCTTGGCGTGCCTTTGGCACTGATACTCAAATAAATAAACGTTTATGTTTATTTGGAATGTATTAGCTCCATATTGGCGAATTCAGTCCAATTCAGTCTCACTCCGTAATTTCTTTTTTTTCTTCTCTGCATCTGATTTCTTTTTAATAACTTTTGCACTCTTCGTATGACAAATCCATTGAATAAATAATAACAAATATTTATTCAATGCACAAATTACAACGAAAACAGACAAAACTATCATTTGAAGTTGCCACACAAAACAAACTGTCAACTGTCACCAGTAAATTGGAATTTACTGAAAACAGCGCTCTAACCGATAGGAATTGCCATCTTCCTTATCTCATTTCTCTCACCGTATTCCCTTAATCTCCAACGTTTTCCCTAATTCTCAAACCATGTTCATGAATTGGGAATGGAGAATTAGGGAGTTTAATCGGAAAAAACGAATATTCTCATCTCCCAAATTTCCAAGTTCTCCATCGTTCGTGAATCCGGGCCCAGGTCTTCAAATTGTGTAATTTGCTTAAGCGTCATGGGAAATGTTATTCCAGTTAAATTAAGTACGGCTGAATAATGTGGATATGATGAGGTCCTATCAGAGTTGGCAGTTGCAGTATAAAGCGCTGATGTTATGGCCCATGCGAGGCATGCTTCGTCATAATTTTTCAAATTAATGCAAGCTTTCTTGGATGCAATCTCCTTTGGTAGAGGTATATACGAAGATCCTCAGAGCTGCTCAAACTTTTTTATATGTACTGCTAGATGTACATATTATAGAGTGTAGTGCTCAGCCACTGTCTTTTTCCTGGAATTCTTCCAGCTGAGTGTGTATTGGATCCAAAATGTTTGATTTAAACCACTCCTCCAAATTATCATCTGAATTAATTGGAGCAGTTCTTGCTTGAAAATATTTAATGTCTTTTATAATTTCATTGTCACCAGTTTCTTTAACAAATTCACCGCAAAACGTTGTAGAAACTTTAATATTAAAACATTGTTTTAAGGTATTTTTAACACGACGGGTAAATAATTTGGCATCGTCTTTGCATAAATAGCTTCGGATCGATATGTTTTAAATTTGCAATAACACCTTGTCGAATTCTGTCTGCGAACGGTGTCTTTATTTCCTCCCACTTTACAAAATCACTTCCTCTTACGCGAGTAATTCCTCCACCTCGATGGGGAGTTCTCAATATTGCTCTCAATGCTTCAATTTGCTCGAGACATCTCTCGAAATGTCATTTCCTAGCACTCTTATTGCACTCCCGAAATGCAACTTGAAATTTATGTATGTTTCTGTTGCACTTTTTAACAATATAGTCTGTATTCTCTGAATTTTTTAAACACTTCAACACATCCTTCCACAAGTTTTTAATGGCTGAAAAACCTTTATTTACTAGCGCGGTTGTCATTTTTATTTTTTTATGTTTTTTTAAGTTTTTATGTTTTTAAACTATCACTGAGACTCACTAAAACTTACTAATGCTCCCCAAGAGTTTGCTTGGACTTTTATAGGAACGGTTTGTAAACATGAATGATCCTGCTGGTACAATAATCATTGCACAGGATGAATTCCAACCAATTCATTCAAATTAAATTGATTACTTTATTCTGCTGGTCGATTTGCAAATGAGATTGTTTACATGAATGCATACAAGAAAATGTGAAAATTTGTTTACTTTATGCGAATTCCAATGAAAAGTTTCGATCAGTAAAATTCTTGAAACAATAAAATTGTTGTGGCATCAAATTACATGAATAGTATAAATGTGCTGATATAGCCCAAATTTGTTTACACAGGTGTTCATGACTCATTCAGCTAAAATGTGAATTTGTAAACAGGAAGTTTACACGGGTGTGTATGAACCATTCAGCTTAAATGTGAATTTGTTTACAGCGGTGATATGAAATTACATCATAAACAGGTGAAGCATGCCTAATGTTTGGTAAACATTTAATATTTGATACCAGGAACCCCCATAGAAAGCGATCCAGAACTTCTGATATCAACAAAAAAACTGTAGCATTTTGCTGCTACGTGCTGGCACAAGTGGAGCAAAAAAACTTCATACATCCAGAAAAAACATAGCATGCTGCCACTTGTGGGCACAGAAAACCGTAGAATGCTGCCATGTGTGGTCAAAGGTGAAGCAAAAACTTCCCACTTCCAAGAAAACCGCAGCATGCTGCTACGTGTGGGCAAAAGTGAAGCAAAAACTTCACGCATTCAAGAGAACCATACCATACATCCAAGAAAGCCGTAGTACCGGAGCGTGCTAGTAGTAGCGGCTAATGCCACTAGGGCGTAGTCGACCAAATGACACATTCATGACTAAGCAAGTCAAGACTCAATGGTGATCCAAGACATAAGCCAAGACACAAACCCACATTTAATATGTACTCAAACCACCTAGCGATGGTCGCGCCATCTGCAGGTGAGAGTTCTAGATAAAAAAAACTCTGCTCCAGAACTCTACCCATATATAGCAACTTTAAAAAATATTCACACAATACCTCCATGGTCTCATGGATTCCAGCAAAAAAAAATCCAACATTATTTTATTTAAAAAATCAGCTAAGACGAGAGCTTGAGCAGCTGACGGGGATCAGCCAACCAGATGACGTCATCCCCTGGTCAGCCAGACGGTAGGAAAGGAATTCCCCCAGACAGGCCCTGTGACGTAGACCACTAGACGGAATCAGTGACCCAGAACGCGGTCCAAAACCACCAAAATAGTTGGAATTTTCCGGGCACTTTTTGTATGGAAAAAGTGAGCCAGAATATACATAGCGTAACTACTTTGCGTGTACCGTAGAGCATTCCACTTAAGGTGAAATGCTGGGCATGTTCTGCCCCAGGTCTGAATCGTTGAGATTAGATCCTGTGGCCAGTCACGAGGATAGGGTGGTCGAACAGAGTGCAGGTAGTACTACTCCCCTATACCAATCTCTCCCAGTACATTCACCCACAGATGAAAAATCAAGGTGTCTCTCTGGCAAAACACTCGTTGGAATGCATTCACTTGGAGACACCTTGATTTCACAATCAAGTTAATGATACATAATCCACCTATCCTGACTGGCAGACAGAGCGTGCTCTCAGCAACCCGTCGCCTTCCGCAACAAAGGGCGTCTATCGTTTTTGCGTGAAAAACACCTACAAAGCCTTCATCAAACTTCTCAGACTTTAGCAGATGAGGAATGGATGAGGTAATCAAATAATTTATCTCGACTGACCTACCCATAAAGGATAATGGAAACATTCGACTACGCCATGAGTTAACAGCTCTAAAGAGTTTCTCAAGAGCGATGCGGCTATTATTTGATTTACTCTCACGTCCGATATACACACCTCAATACTACAGGCAAGTATTAGTCCATTGGATGATCAGTGGAGTATCTGTACGATCTCTCCACCTTCCACACGACAAGCCTTGACTCTTGCTAAGGTTGATTTTAGCGCCCCCTATACGTTCGTACTGGTCGAAAACATCACGAGCGACCGGAAAAGCTTCATCTCTTGTGACGAAAATAGAAAGGTCATCCGCATATCCCAACATAAGAGGCCTTACATTAGTATATGATAGATGCACTGAATATTGTCCGAGAATTCGACGAAGATTCACCAGTAGCGGTTCCAACGAAAGATCATAAAGCATACCTGACAATGGACAGCCCTGTCTGATACCTCGATGAAACAAAATACGAGCCAGAACTTGTCCTTGATTCTTAATCAAAATCGCTGAACCTGTGTACAGTTTCCGGATGATATCGAGCCAACTGGGCGGAAAATCAAATGCCTCTAGAGCAGTCAGGAGATACTCGTGCGAGACGCTATCAAAAGTCTTTTGCTGATCAAGTGAAATCATGGCCATTTCTGTACCTGTCTGTTCATGATAGGCAAACAAATGTTTGGCTATCGCGATGTTGTTGCTGATACTACGACCAGGAACACAATAGGACTGTTCCGGGTGTATTACCGAAGCAATCACTGAGCGGAGTATCGCCCCTAATGCTTCGCAGACGATTTTGTAGTCCACATTGCATAGGGTTACTGGCCTCCAGTTCCCCATTGTCTGCAAATCTCCTTTCTTTGGAATCAATGGCATAAAAGACCTCCTCCAACTAGAAGGAAAGTCTGAATGTGTATCAACCGCCGCATTGAAGACTTCCAAAAGGTCAGGAATTAATAAATCCCTGAAACGTATGAAGAATTCTGGAGTCAAGCCGTCATAGCCAGGTGAAGTGTGTCGCCTTAGATTCTTTGTCACAGTGGTCATATCCTCCTCCTTACTGTCTTCAGAGAAAGTGGGAATATTCTCAAGAAATTCATGAGTAGCCGAGGATGTTGTCGACGTCGATTCAGAGTAGAGACTACAGTAGTAGTCTAGAATATATAATATAATCTGATAGCTGTTGTCCTTTGAGGACTTGTCCAGATTCATCAACTATCGGTTCGACTACACAAGAAGCAGTAAGTCGACTAGTTGCCTGAAAGAAGTACTCGGTTGGAGAATCGCCATCCTCAGCCAGCGTGATTGGCGTTCCTTTATTCTGTTAAAATAAGGAATCAACTCCGTCTGAGTTGGTAGCAAAGCTGCCACCCGAGATACTTCGGCCGACAAGCTAGAAGCTTGATACCCACTTCGATTGAAATTCGTTTCAATAAAAGATCGAATTTGGAGCTTTCCAACATCCCACCACTGACTAAGAAGAGGAAAGTCACCTTTCCTCTCTTGCCAATCGTGCCAGAATTCAGTGAATTCATTGATGAACTGCTCGGAATTCAACAAATAGTTTTTGAATATCTAACATGCAGTTCTTCTTTCATCTAGAGTGGTGTTTGCCCCTACTAGAAGATGATCATTAACGGAACACACTTCGTGAGTGACACCAACGAAATTTTCTAGTATTCGAGTAAAGTCTATCGATTCTGGAGCCTGCGAGACTGGATATTTCGCCAGACCCTCGAATATGATCTAGTCGTAGGATGCATCCAACGATAGATATCTACGAGTCTGAAAACAAGGACAAAATTCCTCAATCGAGTAGCATTGACTGAGTTGAGCTCAAATCCGGAATGCCGATCCATTAAGGGATTCATCGTGCAGTTGAAATCTCCTCCGAGGATAGTTTCGCCGCTAAAATTCACCAGACAGGATTGTACACTATCAAGAACTTGTCTTGTAATGTCCTGATCATGAGAAAGGTACACGTTTACTACCTTGATATATTTGTCTTGAACGACAAAGTCCAAGGAAAAAGCGAAGCCTGGAAAAATATCTGTATAGGCAGGAGACGATAGTGTAAATTTGTTGGAAACAATGTTTGCCACACCTGAGCCTCGGCGAGGCGCAGGTTTGGCAAGCATTGCATAGCCAGTGTGTAAATAAGCATAACGCTCATGCTGCGTGTATGTGTCTTGTGTAAAGTTCGTCTCCTGTAGAAACGCGAAGTCTATATTGAACATTTTGACATGTTCGATAGTGCAGTGTAACCTTGTATATGCACTTAAACCCCCGGTGTTTATAGAAGCTATCTTGCACATTCAAAGAGAAGGAAAGCTCAAACGATGAATGTGCGATATCTACTAACGAGGAGAATCGGCCAAGCAATGCTCCTGAATCAGCTCCTCCAACTTCCTATGAAGTCCATCTAGCCGAGATGCATCGTTGTACTTCCCTTTCTTCTTTGACTCCTGTTGTAGGAGTAGAAGCTGCGGAAGTAACAACTCTGGCCTCTGCAGCTCCTTTACAAGAATACTCCAGATTTTATCTGAATTCTTCTTTTACTGGAGATGGGCAAGAATTTCGGAGATCTTCTCCCTAGGAAGGGTTTCCATACCCTTCGAGACTTCAAATTGGCTACCAGTCCAAATGCTGGTACCATGCGATTCGTAGCCACTGAAGCTCGAGAGACCAGTCTCATCCAAGCGGGTCATTTCATGTCCCTCACAACAGCTTTCGAACCGCGAGTTCCACTATCGTCCTCCTGCGAGTGGGGCCGCTTTGATGCGACTGGTTTTGCCGGCTCTGGAGGAGGCAGCATCACCCGGTCAACTTTCATCCTCCTCGCCCTCTTTTTTTTTTTAACTACATGGATAGTTGACTCCTCGTCAGAAGTAGCCGTGCTTTCACGTGCTGACGTCGCACCGTTTATAGCCTTAATATTTTTTGCCTCTCGGATAATTTCAGGCATCTTAATTACTGGCAGCTCCAAAATAGCAAGTTGAGCACTGGCAGAAAGTTCCTTCTCCGGAGCCACTACTCTAGCAGTGGTTTCCTTCGAGGGAGCTTTCTATTCAGTCCTACTTCCGCTTCTCTTGGGGCAGTCAGAAATAAAATGCCCTACCAAATGGCAAGCATGGCAATTCGCTTCGGTGCCCACGTCTATCCAGTGCCTCGAGCCGGATATGCTCAGGTAAAAGCCTTTTGGAAGCGTGCATGGCTTATTCCAAGTGATGGACGCTTCCCGTCTGGTACCAAAGATACCCCGCCCGAGACCCTCGTCTCCAATTTTAATGGAAATAGCTCGAACACTGCCATGAACCTTCCCAAATCGCCCTAGAAAATTCAGGAGGTCTTCATGTTGGGCTCACATAGGGGCCCGCGAAAACAAGAACTTCGTCGGCTTTTCCCTGAGTGGGAACGGTACAATGTGTCTACCCTCCACCTCGATGCCCTCAAGCATAAGCTTGGTAGCGCTTTCGAGGGTCGTGGTATACACCTGGACGAGGAGTGATGCCCCTGCTCTGAATTTCTATTGTCATAATATTCCTGGAACAACCACTTACCTGGGCATACGAAATCCCTGGTACTACAAGTTGGGGTCGCAGTAATGCTGCTGCTCCTGCTAGTTCTACTGTTACTGATGGTTGCTGCTTCTTTGGGGCATTCTTCGTTGAAGACAGCGGTGGCCTCATTACAACACCATTCGGCTTTGGTGCTGAATCTGAAGCCTTTTGGACCACTTCAAGTAATTTTTCACGAGGCACGTTTGACACTGCGGCAACCGCATTAGCTGCTGCTGTATTTCCCGTTGTAGGAACTAGTGCCTCATCTACTTCTCCAGCAAGGTCTGCTGCTCTTGTTGCAGTCTTCTCCTGAGGAGTCGTCTTCAATTTCGCCAGTTTGGCCTCTTCATTTCTGCTGTTATTGGCCTATTCATTGGCCTCTTTGGGGTATTCCTTGGTAGAGGGAGAAGAAGCATTACTATTCTTCTTCCTCCTTCCACTTGATTTGAGGTATCTCCAGTCCCCCCAGCATATCGTGCTGCTTGTACTCATTTTGATTACGGCAGAAGTAGCTTTGCCTTTATTTTTTTTTAATTACTTTTTATAATTTAAAATAGTTTTGTTTTACAATTTTGTATAAATTTTGTCCTTCTGAATTAATTCACATAAACTGTGATTTACACGGTTGGCATGTTGTCATGGCAACCACCAAAATAAATTAAATTAGATTTAAGTCCAGGACTGTCACTCACTTTTAAATATTTTGCAATTGAATTTTACAATTTAATTATAGTTTTTTTCTTAAAAAAGTTTATTATTTATACTTTAATTCACCCCTGGTTACGCTAGTAGGACTTTTGTGCAGTTTTGCACACTTTTTCACACTAACTTCACCAGTACTATTTATTAGTCAGATCAAAATTTGACGTCCGCGCTCTTCAGAATAATAATAATTTTTTTTTTTTATTTATATTGCTTTATCTTTGGCTCTTTTTGTGGCTCTTTTAAATATTCCGTAAAACTAATTGGCAAAAGGCACAAAATTATAAAAAAAACACTAGCTAAACTAACTTATAAACAGTCAAAAGGGACAATTAAAAACAATTATAATAATTAATACAACACAAATGACACACAAAACGGAAAACAAACAAGACGAAATTCCCAAAAGAGACTAAAAACGGACACAAGAATTTTGAAAAAGATCTAAAGTTCAACCAAGAATTGAGAACCAGTCCCAATTTTGACAATTAGGTAAGTGGCAATTCCAAGGAATTCCAAATTTCCAAAATAAACTAATAAAAATGTCCCTAAACGAGCGGATTTTAAACAAAAAAATTTGCAATTTACCACCGAAACCGAAACCGAGTTAAAAAATGAATAGCCCAACGAACAAAAAATTTGCGCGATACCATTATAGGATCCCCCGAGGGCAGCCTGTAGTATCATAGACCTCTACAAACGGCCATAATCATCCCTCCAGCGTAGCATCTCTAACAGAGTACTTGTCCTTCTCACAGCACGTGCAACGATTCCTAAGCGCGGAGAGGCCCCGTGGACTAGTGTTGCAAATGCTGTGGCCTGCTATCAGCAGAGAAAGACAAAAGCTCCGTCCTGCACCGACGATAGTGGTTGCCATGTGCATTTGATTGTGCCTGCGTTCGTTTCCAAATATTCAAGACTCAAACGTCTCTTCAATCTGTCAACGAAGTGGAGCTTAAGTGCTTGTGCGTGGTGTTGTGGGTCAGTGTTCTAATTCCCATCTGTGACTCTCATGTAGCACCAGTGAATTGTAGATTTGGCCAGTGTCAACACAAAACTAATCAAACAATTCACAAGACTACAAAGCTTTGGTCCCCATAAAAACGAAGTCCTAGTAATGCCGAAATTCGTGTGGATCAACTGACACATGTCGCGCACCAGCTCCACAAGTGAAGAACCTGTGAAGCAAGGTGAACCCGCCGGTCGATATGTGACAACTGATTAGGATGCATAAGACTGTGATGCAGCAATTTGAATGCTACATCAGCATCTTTGTAACTAGAAGGATAACTGTAGACTACTCTGCAAGTTATCCCTCCCATTACGCCCATATTCACCCCGCGGTGTGTTCGCCATCTGTTGTATCCTGTATACTCCGGAGGTCTTATTGACATAAGCACGTCACGGAGCACACGTGTTGTAAGTGTGCTGAAAGCTGTGTCAGGTGGTATGCTCAGAACGAAAGCACCTTCCAAGATACTGCCAGGGTCACTGGTCCCAAGTTGGCGAAATCTCTCTCGCGCAAAAGCAGCCAGGTTGTGTAGTTGTGGAGTGTTAGTGTTTATTCGACAGTTTTCAGAGATATCAATAATATCTCCGAAAACTGTCAGTGTATGCGTGTCAGCTTCAAAACCTCGAGCATAACTGAACACTGAATCTATTAGTTCAGGATTAAACCTGATTGGAGTCGACGCGAATTGCGTATACCGTCAAGCATTCCAGTTAAGGTGAAATGCTGGCCTGATTCTGCCCCAGGTCTGAATCGTTGAGGTTAGATCCTGTGGCCAGTTACGAAGATGGGGTGGTCAAACAGAGAGCAGGTAGTAATACTCCCCTATCCCGATCCCAAATTAAGGTGTCTCTCTGGCAAAACACTCGTTGGAATGCACGCTCTTCCAGACACCTAGATTTCACAACCAAGTTAGTGAGACCTAATCCACCTATCTTGACTGGCAGACAGAGCGTGCTTTCAGCAACCCATCATCTTCCGCACCAAAAGGGATCTATCGCTTTTGCTTGAAGAAGTCCTACGAAGCCTTCATCAAACTTCTCAGACTTTAGTAGATGAACGATGGACGGGGTAATCAAATAGTTTATCACGACTGACCTTCCCATTAAGGATAATGGAAACGGTTGACTATGCTATGAGTTTACAGCTCTAGAGAGTTTCGCAAGAGCGATGCGGCTATTATTTGATTTACTCTCGCGTCCCATCTACACACCTAAATACTTCAGGCAAGTATTAGTCCATTGGATGTTCAGTGGAGTATCTGTAAGATCTCTCCACCTTCTACACCACATGTCTTGACTCTTGTTAAGGTTGATTTTATCGCCCACTGTACGTTCGTACTGTTCGAAAACAGCACGAGCGACCGGAAAAGCTTCATCTCTTGTCACGAAAATAGAAAGGTCATCCGCATATGCCAACATAAGAGGCCTTACATTAGTATATGGTAGACGCACTGAATATTGTCCGAGAATTCGACGAACATTCACCAGTAGCGGCTCCAACGAAAGATCATAAAGCATACCTGACAATGGACAGCCCTGTCTGATACTTCGATGAAACGAGATAGGAGCCAGAACTTGTATTTGATGGTTAATCAAAATTGCTGAATCTCTATACAATTTCCCGATGAGATCGAGCCACCTGGTCGGGATCCCAAATGCTTCAGGAGCAGTCAGGAGATACTCGTGCGAGACGCTATCAAAAATCTTCTGCTGGTCAAGTGAAATCATGGCCATTTGTATACCTGTCCGTTCATGGTAGGCAAACAAATGTTTGGGTACCGCGATGTTGTCGTAGATACTACGACCAGGAACACAATAGGACTGTTCCGGGTGTATTACCGAAGCAATAACTGAGCGGAGTATCGCCCCTAACGCTTTGCAGACGATTTTGTAGTCCACATTGCATAGGGTTACAGACCTCTAGTTCCCCATCCTCTACAATTCTCCTTTCTTTGGAATCATCCGCATAACAGACCTCCTCCAACTAGGAGGAATGTCTGAGTATATTTCAACCGCCGAATTGAAGACTTCCAGAAGGTCAGGAATTAATAAATCCCTGAAACGTATGAAGAATTCTGGAGTCAAGCCGTCATAACCAGGTGAAGTGTGTCGCCTTAGATCCTTTGTCACAGCAATCATATCCTCCAATGTGTTTACTGTATCCAATAGCTCCTTACTGTCTTCAGAGAAAGTGGGAATATTCTCAAGTAATTCATGAGTGGTCGAGGATGTTGTCGAAGTCGATTCAGAGTAGAGACTACTGTAGTAGTCTCGAATATATACTGACAGCTGTTGTCCATTGAGGACTTGGCCAGATTCATCAACTATCGATTCGACTTCACAAGAAGCAGTACGTCGTCTAGTTGCCTGAAAGAAGTCCTCGGTTGGAGAATCGCCTTCGCTCAGCCACCGTGATTGGCTGCGCAGTACAAACTCCAAGCTGTGCTTGTGTTGCCAAGCGTTCCTTTATTCTGTTAAAATAAAGAATCAACTCCGGCTGAGTTGGGAGAAGAGCTGCCACCCGAGATACTTCGGCCGACAAGCTAGAAACTTGATACCCACTTCGATTGAAATTCGTTTCGATAAAAGATGGAATTTGGAGCTTTCCAACATCCCACTATTGACTAAGAAGAGGAAAGTGACCTTTCCTCTCTTGCCAATCGTGCCAGAATTCAGTGAATTCATTGATGAACTGCTCGGAATTCAACAAATAGTTGTTAAATATCCAGTATGCAGTTCTTCTTTCAACTAGAGTGCTGGTTGTCACTACAAGAAGGTGATCGCTAACGGAACACACTTCTTGAGTGACACTAAGGAAATGTTCTAGTATTCCAGGTGAGACGTAAAGTTTATCGATTCTGGAGCCTGCGAGACTTCCATGGATATTTCGCGAGACCCTCGTGTATGATCTAGTCTTAGGATGCATCCAACGATAGATATCCACGAGTCTGAAAACGCGGACAAAATTCCTCAACCGAGTAGCATTGACAGAATTGAACTAACTCCGAAATGCCGATCCATTGAGGGATTTAGCGTGCAGTTGAAATCACCTCCGTGGATAGTTTCGCCACTAAAATTCACCAGACAGGATTGAACGCTATCAAGAACTTGTCTTGTAATGTCCTGGTCATGAGGAAGGTACACGTTTACTACCTTGATATGTTTGTCTTGAACGACAAAGTCCAAGGAAGAAGCGAAGCCTGGGAACAGGAGACGATAGTGTGAATTTGTTGGGTACGATGATTGCCACCCCTGAGCCTCGGCGAGGCACAGGTGTGGCAAACATTGCATAGCCAGTGTGAAATAAGCATAACGCTCAAGTTGTGTATATGTGTCTTGTGTAAAATTCGTCTCCTGTAGAAGCGCGATGTCTATTTCGAACATTTTGACATGTTCGATAGTTCTGTGTAACTTTGCATGTGCACTTAAAGCCCCGGTGTTTATAGAAGCTTTTACATTCAAAGAGATGAAAAGCTCAAACGATGAATGTGCGGGATCTACTGACGAGGAGAATCGGCCAAGCAATGCTCCTGAATCAGCTCCTCTACTGGCCTCCCCAGATCCTCTACAAGAATACTCTAGATTTTATCTGAATTCTTCTTGTACAGGAGCCGGGCAAGAATTTTGGAGATCTTCTCCCTAGGAAGGGTTTCCATACCCTCCGAGACTGCGAATTGGCTACCAATCGACATGGTGCTACCACACGCTTCATAACCACTGAAGCTCGAGAGACCAGTCTCATCCAAACCGGTCATTTCGCATTCCGAAAGCTGTTCAAAAGATGCTTCCGCCTCTCTGACAATAACCTGCGAACCGCAGACACCACTATCATCCTCCTCCGAGTGGGGCCGCTTGGGAGCGACTGGCTTTGCTGGCTCTGGAGGAGGCATCCTCCTCGTCAGAAGTAGCAATGCTTTCACGTGCTGACGTGGCACCGTTTATAGCCTTAATATTTTTGGCCTCTGGGACAATTTCAGGCACCTTAGTCACTGGCATCTCCAAGATAGCAGGTTGAGTGCTGGCAGAAAGTTCCTTCTCCGGAGCCACTACTCTAGCAGTGGTTTCCTTCGAGGGAGCCTTCCGCTTCTCTTGTTACAGTCAGCAATAAAATGCCCTACCAAATGGCAAGCATGGCATTTCGCTTCGGTGCCCACGTCTATCCAATATCTCGAACCGGATATGCTCAGGTAGAAGCCTGACGGAAGCGTACATCCATTATTCAAAGTAATGGACGTTTCCTGGCTGGTACCGAAAATACCCCGCCCGAGACCCTCGTCCCAATTTTAATTGGAATGGCGCGAACCTTTCCACGAACCTTCCCGATTCTCCCAAGGAAGTTGGCGAGGTCTTCATGTTGGGCTCGCATAGGGACCCGCGAAAACACGACCTTCATGGGCTTTTCCCTGGGTGGGAATAGTACTAGGTGCCTACCCTCCACCTCGATGCCCTCAAGTATAAGCTTGGTAGCGCTTTCGATGGTTGTGGTATACACCTCAACCATTCCCCCAGCTATTATCCCCATGGAAAATAGCTGCTCACAGGAGATGACGCGGAAGATTGCCTTCAGGTATGCAGTCTGAGGACATCCTCTGATATGTTCCAAATGCATCCCGTAGCTCTCGTCCTCCCACCTCCCGTCGAAAAAGCCCTGGAGACTTGCACTGGTCTTGGGCAGAGGCTTACCTACGTCTAATGGGGCTGGATGAGGAGTATGTTCCTGCTCTGAATTTCTATTGTGATAATATTCCTGGAACCACCACCTACCTGGGCATACGAGATCCCTGGTACTACAAGTTGGGGTCGCAGTAATGCTGCTGGTCCTGCTAGTTCTGCTGTTACTGATGGTTGCTGCTTCTTTGGGGCATTCTTCGTTAAAGACAGCGGTGGCCTCATTACAACACCATTCGGCTTTGGTGCTGAATCTGAAGCCTTTTGGACCACTTCAAGTAATTTTTCACGAGGCACGTTTGACACTGCGGCAACCGCATTAGCTGCTGCTGTATTGCCCGTTGTAGGAACTAGTGCCTCATCTACTTCTCCAGCAAGGTCTGCTGCTCTTGTTGCAGTCTTCTCCTGAGGAGTCGTCTTCAATTTCGCCAGTTTGGCCTCTTCATTTCGGCTGTTATTGGCCTATTCATTGGCCTCTTTGGGGTATTCCTTGGTAGAGGGAGAAGAAGCATTACTATTCTTCTTCCTCCTTCCACTTGATTTGAGGTATCTCCAGTCCCCCCAGCATATCGTGCTGCTTGTACTCATTTTGATTACGGCAGAAGTAGCTTTGCCTTTATTTTTTTTTAATTACTTTTTATAATTTAAAATAGTTTTGTTTTACAATTTTGTATAAATTTTGTCCTTCTGAATTAATTCACATAAACTGTGATTTACACGGTTGGCATGTTGTCATGGCAACCACCAAAATAAATTAAATTAGATTTAAGTCCAGGACTGTCACTCACTTTTAAATATTTTGCAATTGAATTTTACAATTTAATTATAGTTTTTTTCTTAAAAAAGTTTATTATTTATACTTTAATTCACCCCTGGTTACGCTAGTAGGACTTTTGTGCAGTTTTGCACACTTTTTCACACTAACTTCACCAGTACTATTTATTAGTCAGATCAAAATTTGACGTCCGCGCTCTTCAGAATAATAATAATTTTTTTTTTTATTTATATTGCTTTATCTTTGGCTCTTTTTGTGGCTCTTTTAAATATTCCGTAAAACTAATTGGCAAAAGGCACAAAATTATAAAAAAAACACTAGCTAAACTAACTTATAAACAGTCAAAAGGGACAATTAAAAACAATTATAATAATTAATACAACACAAATGACACACAAAACGGAAAACAAACAAGACGAAATTCCCAAAAGAGACTAAAAACGGACACAAGAATTTTGAAAAAGATCTAAAGTTCAACCAAGAATTGAGAACCAGTCCCAATTTTGACAATTAGGTAAGTGGCAATTCCAAGGAATTCTAAATTTCCAAAATAAACTAATAAAAATGTCCCTAAACGAGCGGATTTTAAACAAAAAAATTTGCAATTTACCACCGAAACCGAAACCGAGTTAAAAAATGAATAGCCCAACGAACAAAAAATTTGCGCGATACCATTATAGGATCCCCCGAGGGCAGCCTGTAGTATCATAGACCTCTACAAACGGCCATAATCATCCCTCCAGCGTAGCATCTCTAACAGAGTACTTGTCCTTCTCACAGCACGTGCAACGATTCCTAAGCGCGGAGAGGCCCCGTGGACTAGTGTTGCAAATGCTGTGGCCTGCTATCAGCAGAGAAAGACAAAAGCTCCGTCCTGCACCGACGATAGTGGTTGCCATGTGCATTTGATTGTGCCTGCGTTCGTTTCCAAATATTCAAGACTCAAACGTCTCTTCAATCTGTCAACGAAGTGGAGCTTAAGTGCTTGTGCGTGGTGTTGTGGGTCAGTGTTCTAATTCCCATCTGTGACTCTCATGTAGCACCAGTGAATTGTAGATTTGGCCAGTGTCAACACAAAACTAATCAAACAATTCACAAGACTACAAAGCTTTGGTCCCCATAAAAACGAAGTCCTAGTAATGCCGAAATTCGTGTGGATCAACTGACACATGTCGCGCACCAGCTCCACAAGTGAAGAACCTGTGAAGCAAGGTGAACCCGCCGGTCGATATGTGACAACTGATTAGGATGCATAAGACTGTGATGCAGCAATTTGAATGCTACATCAGCATCTTTGTAACTAGAAGGATAACTGTAGACTACTCTGCAAGTTATCCCTCCCATTACGCCCATATTCACCCCGCGGTGTGTTCGCCATCTGTTGTATCCTGTATACTCCGGAGGTCTTATTGACATAAGCACGTCACGGAGCACACGTGTTGTAAGTGTGCTGAAAGCTGTGTCAGGTGGTATGCTCAGAACGAAAGCACCTTCCAAGATACTGCCAGGGTCACTGGTCCCAAGTTGGCGAAATCTCTCTCGCGCAAAAGCAGCCAGGTTGTGTAGTTGTGGAGTGTTAGTGTTTATTCGACAGTTTTCAGAGATATCAATAATATCTCCGAAAACTGTCAGTGTATGCGTGTCAGCTTCAAAACCTCGAGCATAACTGAACACTGAATCTATTAGTTCAGGATTAAACCTGATTGGAGTCGACGCGAATTGCGTATACCGTCAAGCATTCCAGTTAAGGTGAAATGCTGGCCTGATTCTGCCCCAGGTCTGAATCGTTGAGGTTAGATCCTGTGGCCAGTTACGAAGATGGGGTGGTCAAACAGAGAGCAGGTAGTAATACTCCCCTATCCCGATCCCAAATTAAGGTGTCTCTCTGGCAAAACACTCGTTGGAATGCACGCTCTTCCAGACACCTAGATTTCACAACCAAGTTAGTGAGACCTAATCCACCTATCTTGACTGGCAGACAGAGCGTGCTTTCAGCAACCCATCATCTTCCGCACCAAAAGGGATCTATCGCTTTTGCTTGAAGAAGTCCTACGAAGCCTTCATCAAACTTCTCAGACTTTAGTAGATGAACGATGGACGGGGTAATCAAATAGTTTATCACGACTGACCTTCCCATTAAGGATAATGGAAACGGTTGACTATGCTATGAGTTTACAGTTCTAGAGAATTTCGCAAGAGCGATGCGGCTATTATTTGATTTACTCTCGCGTCCCATCTACACACCTAAATACTTCAGGCAAGTATTAGTCCATTGGATGTTCAGTGGAGTATCTGTAAGATCTCTCCACCTTCTACACCACATGTCTTGACTCTTGTTAAGGTTGATTTTATCGCCCACTGTACGTTCGTACTGTTCGAAAACAGCACGAGCGACCGGAAAAGCTTCATCTCTTGTCACGAAAATAGAAAGGTCATCCGCATATGCCAACATAAGAGGCCTTACATTAGTATATGGTAGACGCCCTGAATATTGTCCGAGAATTCGACGAACATTCACCAGTAGCGGCTCCAACGAAAGATCATAAAGCATACCTGACAATGGACAGCCCTGTCTGATACTTCGATGAAACGAGATAGGAGCCAGAACTTGTATTTGATGGTTAATCAAAATTGCTGAATCTCTATACAATTTCCCGATGAGATCGAGCCACCTGGTCGGGATCCCAAATGCTTCAGGAGCAGTCAGGAGATACTCGTGCGAGACGCTATCAAAAATCTTCTGCTGGTCAAGTGAAATCATGGCCATTTGTATACCTGTCCGTTCATGGTAGGCAAACAAATGTTTGGGTACCGCGATGTTGTCGTAGATACTACGACCAGGAACACAATAGGACTGTTCCGAGTGTATTACCGAAGCAATAACTGAGCGGAGTATCGCCCCTAACGCTTTGCAGACGATTTTGTAGTCCACATTGCATAGGGTTACAGACCTCTAGTTCCCCATCCTCTACAATTCTCCTTTCTTTGGAATCATCCGCATAACAGACCTCCTCCAACTAGGAGGAATGTCTGAGTATATTTCAACCGCCGAATTGAAGACTTCCAGAAGGTAAGGAATTAATAAATCCCTGAAACGTATGAAGAATTCTGGAGTCAAGCCGTCATAACCAGGTGAAGTGTGTCGCCTTAGATCCTTTGTCACAGCAATCATATCCTCCAATTGTTTACTGTATCCAATAGCTCCTTACTGTCTTCAGAGAAAGTGGGAATATTCTCAAGTAATTCATGAGTGGTCGAGGATGTTGTCGAAGTCGATTCAGAGTAGAGACTACTGTAGTAGTCTCGAATATATACTGACAGCTGTTGTCCATTGAGGACTTGGCCAGATTCATCAACTATCGATTCGACTTCACAAGAAGCAGTACGTCGTCTAGTTGCCTGAAAGAAGTCCTCGGTTGGAGAATCGCCTTCGCTCAGCCACCGTGATTGGCTGCGCAGTACAAACTCCAAGCTGTGCTTGTGTTGCCAAGCGTTCCTTTATTCTGTTAAAATAAAGAATCAACTCCGGCTGAGTTGGGAGAAGAGCTGCCACCCGAGATACTTCGGCCGACAAGCTAGAAACTTGATACCCACTTCGATTGAAATTCGTTTCGATAAAAGATGGAATTTGGAGCTTTCCAACATCCCACTATTGACTAAGAAGAGGAAAGTGACCTTTCCTCTCTTGCCAATCGTGCCAGAATTCAGTGAATTCATTGATGAACTGCTCGGAATTCAACAAATAGTTGTTAAATATCCAGTATGCAGTTCTTCTTTCAACTAGAGTGCTGGTTGTCACTACAAGAAGGTGATCGCTAACGGAACACACTTCTTGAGTGACACTAAGGAAATGTTCTAGTATTCCAGGTGAGACGTAAAGTTTATCGATTCTGGAGCCTGCGAGACTTCCATGGATATTTCGCGAGACCCTCGTGTATGATCTAGTCTTAGGATGCATCCAACGATAGATATCCACGAGTCTGAAAACGCGGACAAAATTCCTCAACCGAGTAGCATTGACAGAGTTGAACTAACTCCGAAATGCCGATCCATTGAGGGATTTAGCGTGCAGTTGAAATCACCTCCGTGGATAGTTTCGCCACTAAAATTCACCAGACAGGATTGAACGCTATCAAGAACTTGTCTTGTAATGTCCTGGTCATGAGGAAGGTACACGTTTACTACCTTGATATGTTTGTCTTGAACGACAAAGTCCAAGGAAGAAGCGAAGCCTGGGAACAGGAGACGATAGTGTGAATTTGTTGGGTACGATGATTGCCACCCCTGAGCCTCGGCGAGGCACAGGTGTGGCAAACATTGCATAGCCAGTGTGAAATAAGCATAACGCTCAAGTTGTGTATATGTGTCTTGTGTAAAATTCGTCTCCTGTAGAAGCGCGATGTCTATTTCGAACATTTTGACATGTTCGATAGTTCTGTGTAACTTTGCATGTGCACTTAAACCCCCGGTGTTTATAGAAGCTTTTACATTCAAAGAGATGAAAAGCTCAAACGATGAATGTGCGGGATCTACTGACGAGGAGAATCGGCCAAGCAATGCTCCTGAATCAGCTCCTCTACTGGCCTCCCCAGATCCTCTACAAGAATACTCTAGATTTTATCTGAATTCTTCTTGTACAGGAGCCGGGCAAGAATTTTGGAGATCTTCTCCCAAGGAAGGGTTTCCATACCCTCCGAGACTGCGAATTGGCTACCAATCGACATGGTGCTACCACACGCTTCATAACCACTGAAGCTCGAGAGACCAGTCTCATCCAAACCGGTCATTTCGCATTCCGAAAGCTGTTCAAAAGATGCTTCCGCCTCTCTGACAATAACCTGCGAACCGCAGACACCACTATCATCCTCCTCCGAGTGGGGCCGCTTGGGAGCGACTGGCTTTGCTGGCTCTGGAGGAGGCATCCTCCTCGTCAGAAGTAGCAATGCTTTCACGTGCTGACGTGGCACCGTTTATAGCCTTAATATTTTTGGCCTCTGGGACAATTTCAGGCACCTTAGTCACTGGCATCTCCAAGATAGCAGGTTGAGTGCTGGCAGAAAGTTCCTTCTCCGGAGCCACTACTCTAGCAGTGGTTTCCTTCGAGGGAGCCTTCCGCTTCTCTTGGTACAGTCAGCAATAAAATGCCCTACCAAATGGCAAGCATGGCATTTCGCTTCGGTGCCCACGTCTATCCAATATCTCGAACCGGATATGCTCAGGTAGAAGCCTGACGGAAGCGTACATCTATTATTCAAAGTAATGGACGTTTCCTGGCTGGTACCGAAAATACCCCGCCCGAGACCCTCGTCCCAATTTTAATTGGAATGGCGCGAACCTTTCCACGAACCTTCCCGATTCTCCCAAGGAAGTTGGCGAGGTCTTCATGTTGGGCTCGCATAGGGACCCGCGAAAACACGACCTTCATGGGCTTTTCCCTGGGTGGGAATAGTACTAGGTGCCTACCCTCCACCTCGATGCCCTCAAGTATAAGCTTGGTAGCGCTTTCGATGGTTGTGGTATACACCTCAACCATTCCCCCAGCTATTATCCCCATGGAAAATAGCTGCTCACAGGAGATGACGCGGAAGATTGCCTTCAGGTATGCAGTCTGAGGACATCCTCTGATATGTTCCAAATGCATCCCGTAGCTCTCGTCCTCCCACCTCCCGTCGAAAAAGCCCTGGAGACTTGCACTGGTCTTGGGCAGAGGCTTACCTACGTCTAATGGGGCTGGACGAGGAGTATGATCCTGCTCTGAATTTCTATTGTGATAATATTCCTGGAACCACCACCTACCTGGGCATACGAGATCCCTGGTACTACAAGTTGGGGTCGCAGTAATGCTGCTGGTCCTGCTAGTTCTGCTGTTACTGATGGTTGCTGCTTCTTTGGGGCATTCTTCGTTAAAGACAGCAGTGGCCTCATTACAACACCATTCGGCTTTGGTGCTGAATCTGAAGCCTTTTGGACCACTTCAAGTAATTTTTCACGAGGCACGTTTGACACTGCGGCAACCGCATTAGCTGCTGCTGTATTGCCCGTTGTAGGAACTAGTGCCTCATCTACTTCTCCAGCAAGGTCTGCTGCTCTTGTTGCCGTCTTCTCCGGAGGAGTCGTCTTCAATTTCGCCAGTTTGGCCTCTTCATTTGGGCTGTTATTGGCCTATTCATTGGCCCCTTTGGGGTATTCCTTGGTAGAGGAAGAAGAAGCATTACTATTCTTCTTCCTCCTTCCACTTGATTTGAGGGATCATCAGTCCCCCCAGCATCGCTGCTGCTCGTACTCATTTTGATTACGGCAGAAGTGGCTTTGCCTTTATTTTTTTTTTAATTACTTTTTATAATTTAAAGTAGTTTTATTTTAAAATTTTGTATAAATTTTGTCCTTCTGAATTAATTCACATAAACTGTAATTTACACGGTTGCCATGTTGTCATGGCCACCACCAAAATAAATTAAATTAGATTTAAGTCCAGGACTGTCACACACTTTTAAAATTTTACAATTGAATTTAACAAAATCATTAATCCGAAAAATAAATGCATCATGAATCTTTGTTACTGCACAGCACCAGCACAACAATATTTATTTGCTATTTCATATATATATAAATCTAGTGTAGACATGTAGCAGCTTACTCTCTATCATATAATTTGTAGTACCTACTTACTATATCGAAATACAGCATCGCACACATCTGCAGATCCATTGTTCACTAAGAATGAAGTCCAGATGTAAAAAATTTTGACCTAGCACATCATCAATTTGTCGTCATATAATTAACCATGGACAGTGAGTTATCAGTTATCGTCGGCTTGTTATCACGGATAGACACTCTCCTAATTTTGTACTGTGCGTGCAATTGAAATAAAAGTTGAATTATATACAAAATCGAACTGTTTCATTTATTCACCTTACATATCCAATTCGTTGTCGCATCGCGAAAAATCTCGCGATTGTACATATAGTTTTTTCTTAAAAAAGTTTATTATTTACACTTTAATTCACCGCTGGTTACGCTAGAAGGACTTTTGTGCAGTTTTGCCCACTTTTTCACACAAACTTCACCTGTATTTTTACTATTTATTAGTCAGAGCAAAATTTGACGTCCGCTCTCTTCAGAATAATAATAATAATAATTTTTTATTATGTATATAGAATCTTTTATTAAACGTTATAAAAATAGTTTACACTTAAAAACAAGGAAAAGTGGCTCTGAAAACAGAAAAAAAAAGACTATAACTGAACTAAATCTAAAAGGTCGCAAAAGGCTCTAACAATACAAAAAAGAGACTTGACAAAAGGTTTGAAGACTAAAACTAGACATGGCACACAAAAGCACAAAAGAATAATAATAATAATAATTTATTGCATTGAGTTGATAGTTCGGCAAGTCATTAATGAATAAGCTGAACAACAGCGGACCCAATATCGATCCTTGGGGAACTCCGTACTGTAGAGGCAAAAATGCAGAATAAACATTGCCGACCCTAACCGGCTGGCGACGCTCGCTCAGAAAGCTATCCAGCATGTGCGCTGCTGAACAGCCAAATTTAAAAGATGAACAGAGCTTCCGTATAAGAGTTCCGTGGTCTACACTATCAAAAGCCTTTGAGAAATCTAAAAGGACTAGCGTAGTGAATTTTTCACTATCCATCGCGCTTCTAATATCGGACGTTATCTTTAATAGGGCTGTTTCACAACTGTGAAATGCTCGAAAGCCTGATTGCCATCGAGTTAAAAGATTATTTTTGTCCACATGCCCAAGTATTTGCTGGTACATCAATTTTTCTAGCACTTTCGATAACAAACAAAGTATACTGATTGGACGAAAATCAGCCGGAGAATCTGGCGTTTTTTTTTTTGTTGGTATTGGAAGAACGTTAGCTACCTTCCAGCTGGAGAGAAAAGAAGAATATGTGAGGCAGGAATTGATTAAATGAAGTATATACATACTAATAATAGGTAGTATTGGTTTAATGAATCGAGATGATAAGTTGTCCGGTCCAGTTGCCTCGGATCGAATTGAATTACAAGACAACGAAACGAAAAACTATGAATCGAGCTACTCGGAGTAATCTCAGGACTGAACAGCGGGTTAACTTGACGAATGTTGGAGGCAGTTGGAACGGAAAGATTTGCAAGAGTAAACGATGCACTCAGCTCGTCTGGATTAAAGTTGCATTCAGTTTTATCGTTTCCATAAACTCTGATCGAACGTAGGTTCCACCACAGCTTTTTTGGGTCGAGATTAGCGTCGATTTTAGAGGAATAATACTGACGTTTGACTTGCCTGATCGCCGTGGTAGCCTTATTACGGGCAGCTTTATATAATGTCCTTGCCTCAAATGTTCTAAGACGTTTGTAACGCTGATAGAGAAACTCACGCTACGCGATGAGATTATGAACTCTCACTAAAAACCAGAGACAGCCATTACCAGTAGAAAATCTCGATTTAATTGGTACGTACTTATCAAATAATTTAGAAATATCAAAATTATCAACTAATTAGAGAAAAACAAAAGAGCAAATGTGAATAGATCTGCACATAAACACAGATATCAGCTCCAGCAATGCTCCACTATATACGTAAATACCAGCTGAGTTCCAAAAGTTTATAATGTGACATTTTTCAGCTGTTCAATAGTAATAATTTTAGTCTCCAAATCTCCTTCACTTTTCTTAACATGAACTAGTCCGCTTCTGGTTCGCACCAAGACAAGCTTCCCTAGTTTACGGAATTTTAATGAGTCTCGCAGAATGAAGTTGTGTCAGGCTCTCATTGATGTGTATCGGGCTAGTTGAAGAGAAACCCTCAATATCGGATAGCCTGAAGCCTTTGTGTCTGCGAAATGCCTTTTGCTACAAATTGGAGGAGAGTCTTACAACTATCGGCGTACTCAGCACCTGAGGTGGCGATGGTGACTTGGATACGACACGGAAGGCATCAATATGTGGTGAAATAGAAAACCCAATTACAGCAGCAATTCTCTTAACCATGTCAATTACATTCTCTTTAGCCAATTGAGGAATTCGCTCAGACGCTGCATACGGTGTAAGTTCTCGACATGTGATTGCAAAAAGCTGTTATTATGTTGCAATTGTAGTAGTGATTGTTCACAGGCAAGGTCGTTGATTTTCTCCAGAAATCGGGACTCTAGAGACTCCATTAACTTATCTAGAGTGACACTAGCTGAACCCGATTCATATGTCTGCCCCTTATCAATACTTCCCGTTGCAATGCTGATTTCATCAGTGTTTGAGGTTGATGGAGTCTTCTCTCTCCTCTGTCCCTTGGCAGACACAGAGTACGAGTTAATGGTGAATAGGTCAAAAATTAATTAATTTAAAGAATCGCGAGAGTACAACACCAGCAATAACGAGTTTGTCAACTTATGAAAAAATTAATTTTTAAAAGATATATATACGGCACGTACGAATGCGGTTATTATTAAAACAGAAAAAGTGGGAGCCGATAAAATACACGTCTACTCTCTAGCGATCATAGGACTATATACTATACTTCTCTGCATTTCTTTAACACATATTATATTAATAAGATATACTGGTGTTAAAGGCCGCACTCAATCCAGATACTAAAAATGTTGGAAATTATTTAGTTTGAAGAGTAATAGTCTACATAAATAGGTACATTTACTTACAATAACTATTTTGTTTTGAATAAACTTCATGGTTGAGTATTCTTGCTAAATATTGATGGCACCTTATATACGTATTTTCAATAGCTTCTACTTGTGATGACAAAATATAATTAGGGTCATTTCCCTGGACACAGCTATCGCTATCCGTATCATTGCTTTCAATTTCTCGAACGAAACTATGCCATTCTAATCTTAAAACATAAACTATGCACAATAGCTGAAAATAAAAAAAAATTGAAAACCCACGTGAAATTATAAACATTTAATACAGACCTGTTCTATTCCAATTATAATATCGGAGCCTTTCTTCTCAGTAAAGCAGTGTTCGCATACAGTCTTTATATATGACTCGTGAACAGATTTCATATCAGTTACGTTTTTACAATATTTAATTTTTTTATCCAGCTGTTGCCCCATTGACTGAAGGACGTGCGTCATTAAATGGAAGTGTACGCATTGAATTGAGTACATTAACCAAAATCGAAGTTGTTCTAATCTTCTCATTAGAAGATCACTCATCCTAAATACAGCGTAAGGTGGACGCTTTTTGTGAGAAGCAGGAAAGCTAAGGTTTTCTAAAGACCATAAGCCCCATTTTACTTTTAATAAGAAGCGGAACACTGTAAACGAGATAAAAAATTAGTGTTTGTTCTCTTGAGAAATATCTAATCTGATTCCGGAGTTAAGGGCCTTTAACTCTTTCATTACAATTAGTACATGAGGGGCAATGTGTATCATTAACAAACGAGTTTGAAAACGCTGAATGATTTTTACGAATTCGGTAAATAACGTTGACAACGAATCGAATACACCATATGTATTTTTGAAGCTCGTCGTTATAAAGTGGATGCGGTGAAAAAGCTTTTAACATAACGAATGTGGTAAGACTGAATCTGTCAATTTACAAAACAAATACTGTCAACTATGACGGTTAATTAAAAAGTTTAACTAGTGCTCGTTAGATGTTTATTTGTATTTTAATTAGAAAAGTCGGTTGCTCCGTTATCGAGATATGATTTTTTGAAAAGGACGGTTCATCGTAAAATCACGAAAATATCATCCGTATTACCGCAGAGCTTATCCTGCACACAGTTCTTTATATGAACGCAACCTGCTTGATCACCGACTGTGAAGGGCTCTGTTCCTGCTGCGACATACCCAAGTGTTAAGGAGCGTTTACAATGGCAGAGTATAATGGAGTTGTAATGAATCGGTAAACCCTCTCCTTACCTTCATTTCACATGGGCATATAAGACCTACATTTTTTATGGGCAAATAGATCTACATTGCATTGCTCCAAAACAATAAATTTTCGCTATATTCAATAGCCTGAGAGATGCGTCTCCGTAACATAAACCAATTTCCGTTGAATCAATATTCCACACAATTTTCTTCACTAAATAACGCCTAAAACTTTATAATATTTTCTCAAAGGAAATAGCCCCAAGAAACCCTATACAAATTTTCCGGTAAATCAATTAAATTAATTTGCCCAAACGATAATTTCTGCCTCGAACGCATTTCTCATAGAAAAACAACTCTTATCCAGGTGAATGAAATTGAATTCTCTTTCGAACCATGCTCCTCCCCAATAATTTTCGGAGCGAAGAACATAACTTAATACACTCATTCATAAAAATGGATAAGTATACAGACCCGTCACATCTCCCCTTTCTGCACTTTAGCTATACAAGCCGGTATCTCAATGCCCATACATGAACCTCTTTAAAAGCATTGCAGTGTTTCCCCTTCAAATCTCTTTTTCTAATTTTCAGAAAGTCTTATCATTTCCCTGGGCTGCAAAATGATGTACAACACTCAGCCGATCAACGGCGCAATTCCCCCGTATATAACCACTAGCGCACGACTTAAAAGCTCTAGCATAAAGCACCCTATATGCCAAAAGCTTTTCGTATGATTCGCCTCTCTTTACACGAAAATTTCGGTCAATCAAATGGAATGTATTGGAATTCTACTCCACCTTACAAAAAAATCATAAATCAATAAAAGTGCGAATTAAATGAGAAGTCAGACAGTGAGTGGTCTGTGCATAGGATTTTCAAACTTATCAGAAGTGTAAAATTTTCAATGTAGTTCTTTCTTCTACTTTTTGAAAAGTATCGTGAAATAGTTTGTAATTCTGATTGTGAACTGTGAAATTTAAATAAAACTCTTTTGAAGACCTTAATTTTTTTGAGAAATTCCCCGCAAACAACAAGGGTACTAGAGATCTTCGCTGGTTAAGCAAGCACTCCTAGTTTCCCGCCGGAAAATCCCTAGCCCGGCAAAACAGAGTCACCAGATTCCATTCTCTCTCCTTGTCTCCAGCTTGCACTTTAATATAAGTTCTTCGCGCTTCCCACCAGAGTGGATTTCACAGAGTAGCGTCAGATTTGAAAAATTCCTAATCTCACGTTGGTGAGATGATGAGAGAAAATGCAATCTGGTGACCCCACTCTACTCTGCCATTGTAAACACTGCTTTATGGTCGCCGGCCGTCACGAGGGTGCACGCAGCTTCGTGTGAGTGGCACTGTGACCTAGCGGCGATTTCCCACACTGAGAGTATGGTGCCACTTCGCGCCGATTACCAGCTGGCGGACGTGCTCTTGTGGAAAATAAATAAGAAGACGACAGTCACACTACACAAAGGCTTTTAGCTTTAAGCAGGATTTACATTCTGATGACATGGAAGTTTTACAGAAATTGTGAGGGAGATAGTGCATCGTATACGGAAATTTATTTATGAGTGACGAGAGAAGCAAACGCGTCCTGAATTTTTTCCTGACGTCGATTTTTCACTGTGTGCGTGTCCGGAACCATAAAAAGACCTCAAGCATAGGGAATTTTTATAGTTACTGAAACTAAAATATTTATTGGCAAACCTAATTTGTCAATTTCGACTACTGGAGCTGCCATACTGCTGTTTTGTTACTATAATTTTATGACATATACATATCTGCCAAGTAAAATTATTTGTCGAAATAAACAAAAGTAAGTTTTGAGTTGGTAATTAAATATTGCGAAATTGAAAGTTATTAAATATTGCTTTATAGAAAATATTGAGGATATTTCTGAGGTAGTTTTCTGTCCACAAGCAGAGAGTAGTGTGTTCACAGATTGACTGCAGTGGCGCTTTTCCTTTATAATTTGCTAAAATTATTCCGCCTTTGAGATAATCCGTCATGTGAACACGAACCGGTCTGGAATTATCTTCACCGGTGTTAGTTCGGTAGTGGAGTGGGATTATTTTCATGTGAGCCCTTGAGTGGATGAACTGGACATATTAGCAAATTAGTTACTGAACTTTTTGTTTACTATATGAAATAATTAGTAAATAAAAATTTCGTTATCGCACAAAATGATGATTGTAGAACTGTACAGTACCACCTGATATTTTGCGACAAATTTTTTCGATATAATCTCATCCTTTGCTTCGAACTCCTGCGTGCTGTTGTTGCCCAATATCCAATTGGCGGAATTGTGTCATCACGACTCAAGCTGGCAGCAAGTGTACGGGTAATTAAGCGGTTTGCAATAACCAAGCATTTTACTTCGCATAGTGAAATACTTGGCGATTGCGAATTGTTTACTTAAAAACTGCCGCATCCACTGCTGTTTGTAATTAGGCATTGAGTCATGGTTAAGTAATCCACTTTGCATAGTGGAATACTCAGCTGGGCTTACTGTTGTTTACATACAGTATGGGGGCTTCCAGCTGACGGCAGTGATTGACGTAATACTTTGTGATTATAATTGCAACGTATTGCGCTGGTCACTGGGTCAAAGTCGCTTCCGCCTAGTTGTATAGTGAGGAGCACGGCTGGATCAGGTTGCTCAGTTGTGTTTTGGCGATTAGGAGTTAAGAGTTACAAGTATCAGTAAAGAAGCTCAAATTGTTTTGTTATTCGAAGTAGATTAAGTAAATAAAGTTTATATGTGGATTACGCGAGTGTTTTACTGGGAACACGACAAATTGGCGCAGCCGGTGAAACTAAGGTAAAAAAATGTGAAGATTTCTTACTGTGGCGTTTTTTTGCATTGTTTTATTTACGAGTAAAAATTTTAAAACTTTTGGTATTTTTATTTTTGTTTTTGAAAAAAAAAAATCTGTCTAATTTAATTTACTTTTCAGGTTAAATTTAAGAAGTGTTAAATTAATTTTTTAAGTAGAATCTTTCAGCCTAAAGATGCTATTATAATTCTGAGTGTGAGTTTTTGTGTTAAGCGTTAATAGTTATGGGCGTTTGGAAGTTTTCTCGTGTGCTAGGTGAACAATTTAAAATATAAGTTGTTATTTCATCGAGGTTTTTTTTAAATATTTGGGTTTTTTTTTAAATATTTTGGTTTTGTTTTGTTTTGTTAGTGACGATTTTGCGCATATTTTTCGTGATCGTATACATTATTATTCTAGACGTTGATCTTCATGTTTGTTTTGTGATGATTTTATATTCTCTTCATTGTTTTTGTGTTACAAATGAATCAGTGGAATTTTCGTATAAAGTAAATAATGTAAAACTAGTTAATAAGAAATGATAGCTTTTGTTGTGTTAAAATAGAGTTTTAAAGTAAGTCGTAATTGAAAATAGCTAGAGCCACACACAAGTAAATCTATTCTCGGTGTTGTTTTATATGGAGAAAATGGAGAAAAGTAGGAGAATCATAACTTTTTTTGTAGTTTGTTTTGTTGGAACAGATTTTTTTTTTTTTTGTTAAGCTTTTAGTGGTCTAATTCTCTCTCGTTTTCACGTATTAACAAATATATATTTTTTTAATATATATTACAGACAAATAAAAGTGTTAAATTATTTGATGTGAAGATAAAGCAAAAAGTGTGTGAGTCAGTAAGTGGCGTATAATTGTGTAATATCATGTGTGATTTTATATTATAAGAAACTAATAATTTTTCGTAGTGGCGTTGATCGTAACCTGGGTATGCGGGGTATATTAATAATGTAAAAATCTATATATACATGAAATATATAATATTGATAATTGGGTAGTGTCATTCACCGTTCTCGTTATCAACATTTAAATTAGAGATTACGAATGCCGGGATTGATCTTTGTTGAAGTGACGTGTCTAATGTTAATAAAGTCAAATGTATCGGTTGTAATAAGTATTTAATCTTGAGTGGCAGTGAGAAGTGATTTTTTGTGTCGCGATGGTAATGGCAGTGATCAAATAATCTTCGGGTTCAAAGAACATAAATGTCATCAGGAAGTAGTAATGTACTGACAAGGAGCTAATTCAATTCGAGGTTTAGAAAAAAGGATTGAAGAGCAGAACGGAAAAATTAAATGAATGTCAACTAAAGCTTTTAAAAGAAAAAGAAGCAAGTGAAAGAAGCGGAAGAGACGATTTAGCAGTCTGTCGATTATGGCCAGAAAAAGTTCGCGGCCACTGGAGCATTACAAATTAGATTCCAAGAAAATTAATATTTAAGGACAAGCAACAAGACGCAAAGAAAAGTTGTGAAGTGAAGGGCAGACAACAAAATTTAGTTTACAGTAGAAACAAGCAGACAATAGAGACAAAGATCAACGGAAGCGGACCGCTAAAATAAAATATGGCCGATGCATATGATAAAATTATGGACATGATGTCAAAATACGTACCAATGTTCTCTGGTGAAAGATCTGCAAAGTTAGCGAAGGAAGTGTATCGATTTCTGTGTTGCTGCAAAGATCTTTACGACGGACTGGAAGCCGTGGAAAAAGGTATTTTCATGAAACGTGTAAAATATCGGCTGACGGATGATGCGTATTACCTGATAAACTCCAAGGAGCCGAAAGACTTCGAAGCTTTGCAGCAAGCAATAAAATCCGCATACATGCCGCGAAAATCATTCAGTGAATTACGCGCGGAAATGTTGGCATGCAGACAGAGGCCTGGAGAGAATATCAGGGAATTCGGAGACAGGTTAAAAGAGCTGCTGGATCAGATTAAGGCAGCGGTGTCAGCTAAGTACCCAAACAAGGATGAAGGCTTGATAGCAGAACCGGAAGGAGGTTCGAAGCACTGGAAGAAGTTCGAGAGGAAGCTCTTTACTTCGAAAAGGACTCGGAAAGACTTAAAAACATGGCACCAGAGACGCGGAAGGAAGCACAGGAATTTTCCAGAGGAAGGACACAGGAAGGATGGAGCACTAGAAATTTTAATGACGAAAGACACAGACCTTTTTGATCGGCATGGAGGCCAGCCCAATCAGGGATGAACTGGGAAACTACAGCTGGGACTACACAGCAACCCAGGTCTATCAAATGCTTTAAATGTGGACAGATGGGGCATATTTCTAGAAAATACATCAAGTCAGAGTCGCAGATATAACAGAAAGGGTTTGTGGAAAATTCCATCCACGTGGGGATGGGCTTTACTGCCAATTCAGCCGCACATGGGACCACTATACGGCGAACTGCCTGCAGAAATATTTAGCAGAAAATGCCAGTGAAAAATTAAATTCCCAGAACAAGTTTGTCGTCTCAGTTCCATCGGATATAGCCTTACAAAGTGAGTTAAGGCTTTTAATAGATACTGGATCTTCATGTAGCATAATTAAAGTTAATAGGATGAAAAGGAATACGCCCATACAAACATATCAAAAAATTCGAATTGAAGGACTGTTCGGATCCGCTAGGAGCTCCATAGGCACTTGTGAGGCGAAGTTGCAGATAGACAACGGTCAGCATGCCTGCAAATTTAATGTCATTACTGAGACGGACTCAATTCCAGCCGACGGTATACTGGGAATGGATTTTCTCAACAACAGAGCTATTGTTTACTGCGTAAACATGAAACTGTGGATACAAGGCACCGGCAATAGTAAGGAAGAAAAAAACTCTTGTGAAAATGTCCCAGCTTGTGCACAAGTGGAATCTACAGCTTGGCAAAATATCAGTCAAGAAAGACCGTATCAGACCAGAATAGCAGATATTAAAAGAAACACGACAGAAAACATCACATCAGGCGCTAGTGACCAATAATTCAAATTGGAAAAACAAGCACATTATGTAGACAAAATTTCACGACATGGAGTGAAAAGAGCACCCGTTTTGGAAGACACGTTTCTAGTGCCATGCTGTGAAAAGAGCCTTACTATAACTCACAAAAGTTCAGAACTCAACAAGATTATCACTCAAGAATCTAGCGAAGGGTCCAGGAGTCAGCACAGATATAAAGAACACAGCGGATATAGGTTGGAGGATGGGTGTGCATTCGTAAGAATCGCTAATGCAACATCCTATCTAGTAGAACCAATAAATTTTTCGCATGAACAACAAGAAACGCGTAAGTTTTCTGAAAGACCTGTACTGAGCTATGAGGGGAGGAACATTTCCTATCCATTACTGCAGCCACCCCAGGGTATTTTTAAAAATTGTAAGTTTAAATTTCATAGATATCGTAAGAAGCCGGTTAAAACAGAAGTCCATCATGGTAGAAAGAAAGTAGGGGATCGGAACTTCAGGCACGGGGAAAATTCAACTTCCACACCAATTTTCATGGCACCTTATGAGGTAAGTACTGGTAAGCTCCCGGGTAACGTGAAGCTAAACCAGGGTTTTCTGCGGGGATCTTCAAATTTTGGAAGAAATTTGAGGGGCAGATCTTTACAATTTAAATGATAGCTTTACAGTCTTACAGGCCAAGAAAGTATATGGACAACACTATAATGGCTCAGGTAAATTTAAAATATATAAAGAACCAGATGGCAAGAAAATAAAAATTTAATGATAAAAATGTTATTTATAGAAAAATTTCTTTTGAAATCATTGGCAAAAATATAAGCAAGATTGGACTAAATACGTTAGAAGAACATATTATTTGGAAGTGAAAATGTACAAAAGTATGTAATGTAATTAAAAAAATAAACAAATAAATAAAAATAAGTATTAAAGGTAAAGGAAAATATGTTAAATAATTAGACATACGAGCGCTAAGAATGAAAAATTGTACAAATATGTTTATAAATAAGTGCAAAATTGAGAAAGTAATTGTAAGTAGAATGTAAAGTTAGTCGCTAACCGCAAGTATCTCTACCTGAAGCAAGCGTCAGACCCATAGTGTGGGTGAGAAAATAATGATAAGCACTCGAGAAAAGTCAACTTTCCACCGTCTACGACTTTCTTATCTACACATATTGACTGGATTCTGAAGGTTGATTGGAAAAGAGGAAATGCGTTGATAAGGTTTAGGACAGTAGTCAAATGAAAAGGA
This sequence comes from Dioctria rufipes, assembly GCA_963924295.1. Taxonomy (NCBI): domain Eukaryota; kingdom Metazoa; phylum Arthropoda; class Insecta; order Diptera; family Asilidae; genus Dioctria; species Dioctria rufipes. Next base: position 129,511,485 of record OZ002741.1, on the reverse strand, counting down.
TTGGAATCATCTCCAAAATTTTACTGTGTGTGTCAAGAAGTTGAAGATTAAAGTTAAGTTTATATGACGGCAAACTTTAGACAAATATCCGAATAAGTCAACAAAATTAGAAAACATTCAGAATAATTCGCAGTTTCAGAAAATACGTTACTAGACTTTCAATAGAACAAGTTTATTTCTTTATGTAAGGGTGGACTCCCGATATAATTGGGAGAACTCCATCGTACATACGGAAATAGCACAACAGAATTTAAAAAGTCAAAGATTCAAAGGTCAATAATAGTAAGCAAAGAAAAAGTGAACGTTATAAACGAGGAGCTTAACAGTGAATTGACAACTCGTTCTACCCAAAATCACGCTAGAACACTCCCGTAGAGTAGCCTAACAACGAAAGAGAAAACTTGGTCTGTCCCGCGGATATCGTCCAACGTTTAGTTGCCTCAAGACAGAATCACACTGCCCGCAGTCATCAAGAAGCAGCCTGGATCAGTCGAAGTAGCATTAATATTATGATATGTATTACTTAACATTGTAAAAAGATAATATCATAACACGATACTAGATCTTACAAAATAATAAGAGTCAAATAAGAAATATATGGCATCATTTGCTAAGAAAAAAATTAGATGAGCGAAAGTACAAGGGTAACATTAACAAATAACAAGTAAGAACGATGTGAAAATTGGAATACAAACTGAAATTAAATACACGCAAAACAAATAATTATTATTGAAAGTTGAAAAAAAAAAAAAGATTTTTAGCTCTTCCTGTTTCAGCCATTAGATAAGAAATAGTACTTAGGTAAATTAAACAAAAGATCGAAAAGTGGTATTTGTAGAAAAAAGAAAATTTCTTAGAAAGAAATAAGTATTAAGTTTATTAGATAAGTCAAGTAGGTATATTATAATTTGCCAAAAGTTGAGAATTAAAAAACAACATAAGAAACACTCCTGTAGTACACTTAAGTGGTCGAATAAACAAATTAAAAATGCGCGAAAAATTAGAAGAAAGGGAATTTATTATAAAATAGTAAGATATGTTATAAACAAAATACCATGTTAAGACAAAGAATTCAGCAAAGATAATGTTAAAAGAACTGTTTAAAGAAAGATATACAGGTAAGAAAAAAAACATGATAAAAAAATAATAAAAGAAAATATATGGTAAAGAAGAAAAAGGGGAAAACACTTTTAATGTGCAAGAAGCACAAAATTATTAATTTTAAATTACCAGTAAAAAAAAATATATATATACAATGTATTATGTAATTATTTATGGAGTTTTTAGGTAAATTTCATGTATGTTTCCCTTATATACGATAATATGATCATGTGTAAAAAAAAAACAAATATGTAAGGTATAGCAGTATAAAGTAAACGTTGATATAAATATAGAAATAAAATAGTTTACTTTTGTAAATTAGTTAAGTTGGGTATTGTAACCTAACTGAGCACCCCGATCTGATTCTTCTTGGGAATCAGTTTTTCTCAGGGGGGAGGAATGTCGTGGCCCAATATCCAATTGGCGGAACTGTGTCATCACGACTCAAGCTGGCAGCAAGTGTACGGGTAATTAAGCGGTTTGCAATAACCAAGCATTTTACTTCGCATAGTGAAATGCTTGGCGATTGCGAATTGTGTTTACAAAATTCTTTTCTACCATAATTACAATTTTTACAATCTTAACCAATACAATTACAGTTATTACAATTATTAGCCATAATACCTTTTTATCCTTATCTAACGATTGCCCGTGCCTATTAAATCAAGGGGATTAAAATACATTATAGCTACTCTAACCGGACGAGATGTTTTCCCACGACGGTCGGCAAGCTTCCAGTTGGCAAGTTTGCTGCTGTTGGCATGACTAACTCTATACTGTCAGTCCCTTCTTTGCTCGGCTCTGTTGAGGTTGGTCTGGGATGCTTAATGGATGTCTGGATAGTAGGTAGTATTGATACTCTGCCTGTACTTACTCGTCCTTGCTGACGTTTCCAGCGTCTTACATGGAACATCATTACTGCTACTAGAGTCAAGCTGACGATGCTTATCAGTCCAGTCAAAGACGTGGCTGCTAAATAGATCTGGTGCGGATGATTCTGCTGCCTGTGAACTTCTTCAGCCTTGATGGCGCTCTGAACCTTGGCTATCTTCTCAGCATGATCTTTCCAGGCTTGATTGAAATTACCTGCCGCTAGAAGTTTTAGTTCTCCTGTTTGTCCCTTTGGATGTTCGGGATTCCTTGAACCTGTTGGTGTCGCTATGTTTTCCCATTTAGGTAGTTCTGAAGGTGCGGGCTGAAAGAGAGTTACATTTCTGTGAACGTCGTCTTCAGAGGTTATAAGTAGATCTCCAATCTGCAGATGACAGCGTTCCTTTATGTCCAAAACTCCTATCGATGAGAGCTCTCCTATTTTGGTCGGTGAATTGCGGCAGTTGACCTCCAGCTTTGTTTTTTCGGCCATCACGAACAGCCAGTGATTTCTGGTCATCATTCGCGTTAGAGAGCTCCATTTCGGGATGACTTTCTCCTTACAAGCCCTAGTCTTGACATTGAAACTGCGAAACAGGTTTAACACGCAATTATCGCCAATGGCCGTAATTATTGGGCTCAACTGTGGGCACAGTAAATGGGTATGAGCCGTCATGGTGATCAGCTGCTGACACCTCTGGTACTGGTGGTCATCTAGTAAGACATATTGCCTCACGTGGTTGTTGGCTGAAATAAATTCCGCGTCCAGGTCATACATGTGGTAGACGGCTTCATCTACTGCTGCGGGGATGGTGTAGATTTTGTGGGTGTCGAACGAAGTTCTCTGGGGTTGGGGAATGTCTACTCTGACCAGGATGCGTTGGTTAGTCAAGATGGCCTTCACTTTAGCAATCTGAACTAATATCTGGAAATCCTGAAACTCCTCGTTTAAGTCCAGTTCTTTCGTGGCATTCCTCATAATCTCAGTCAATTCCCGAGCGTGGACTATTAGAGGATGTATCTTCCCGACGCTCAGCGAGACCATAATGTTCGAAATGGTGTTCAACGTGTCGCTTATCTCGCGTATCTGGAGGGTCAGTAGGGTCAGAACCTCATTTAATTCAACTCTGCGCTGCAATACTGCTAGTTCTCCATCAGTGTTTCTTTGCGCGGTGATAATGCCAGAGATCCGGGTCCGAATTTGCTCTCGCTCCGCCTCTGCCCTTACTCGTGATGAATTAAACAGGTCGAACGTTGACTTCACCAGGGTAATCTGGTCTTCTAGAAGGCTGAAGGTACGATTCTCTTTTTCATTGAGATCATCAAGTGCAGCGTAGATTTTTATGGAATCCTCATGATCCATCGTTCCAAAAAGTGTTTTGGATACGGCACCTACCCCATCGAAAAAGGATCGTTTTCTTCTTGAGGAAGCTCCAGAATGGGTGTGATGTACTAATTCCTCCTAATGCTGCTTAATTTTACTGACCCAGCCGTCAATTTCCCTCACTGCTACCTTACATCTTGCTCTTACTCCAGTATGTATAATTTCGGTACAAAGACCTGCCACCAGGCTGCTGCAATTGACGGCGAACTTCAAATCATCTGATAAATCTGGCATCTGCAACGTAGACAGGATAGTCCAATTACGGATGTAGAAGTGTGTCTTTCCCAGGTATTCGAAAAGAACTCCAGACTCTGCTATCTCCTTCATACTATAGCCGCTCTGTTCTACACCTATCGTCGAGCCTACTACCAGGACTAGCAACACTATCGCGATCGCCTTCATACTGTTGCACTTCCCTATACTTAACTAACCTATTTTAAACGGGCAACCTTCCTATACTTATAGTAGATTAACAAAAAAAATTTGCTTCTCAAATGGTTTTCTTTTATTTATTTATATATTTTTTTTTAACCTATACTCTTTATTATCTTCCTTCTATCTTTTTTATTTAATTCGTCCTCTTTTTTTTTACCTTTTTATCTTACCCTTTCCACAGAAATGAAAAGTTTATCTTTCCTTCTTTCTTTCTTTCCAGTGAGCCTCTTCCTCGGCTCGCGGTTTCTGCGTCCTTCTTTTAGTTTTAATTTTTTTTTCTGAAATGCAAAAACGATTAGTACATTGACTTGGCAGGACGGTGTAAGGTCTAAACAGTTTGCAATGAACTTTACGCGTGAAGTTGGTCATTGGAAAATTCGAAAAGATCAGTATCTATGTAACTACACGTACGAACTGTGACTCAATCATTGTTCAAACTTCTTCAGCCTATTAACATGAATTCGCTTCAACTTCCACCCTTGGAGTATTGTTAGGTTTTCAGGGTTGTGTATGTATATCACTTCGTAGGGTCCCTTAAAAATAGCTGACAATTTCCCCACCCTAGCTAAGTCCCTAACCAGAACCTTATCCCCCACATGAAAAAGTTGACCTCTAGACGACTTATCGTAGTACTTTTTCGCCTTCTCCTTATTCTGCCGTAAATTATTCGTGCTAATTCAAAAGACTTCTGTAACTTGAATCGCAGCACAGAATATCTATCGCCGTTATAAAGTGGTTCTGGTTTACGCATCAAATTGCTTGGAATTTCTGACACAAACCCAAACAGAGTCTCCATGGGCGTAAGCTTAGTGCCCGTATGTACGGTGTTGTTGTACGCGTGTGCCGCAGTTCTTAGAAATTAGTTTACTTTTGTAAATTAGTTAAGTTGGGTATTGTAACCTAACTGAGCACCCCGATCTGATTCTTCTTGGGAATCAGTTTTTCTCAGGGGAGAGGAATGTCGTGGCCCAATATCCAATTGGCGGAATTGTGTCATCACGACTCAAGCTGGCAGCAAGTGTACGGGTAATTACGCGGTTTGCAATAACCAAGCATTTTACTTCGCATAGTGAAATGCTTGGCGATTGCGAATTGTTTACTTAAAAACTGCCGCATCCACTGCTGTTTGTAATTAGGCATTGAGTCATGGTTAAGTAATCCACTTTGCATAGTGGAATACTCAGCTTCGCTTACTGTTGCTTACATACAGTATGGGGGCTTCCAGCTGACGGCAGTGATTGACGTAATACTTTGTGATTATAATTGCAAGGTATTGCGCTGGTCACTGGGTCAAAGTCGCTTCCGCCTAGTTGTATAGTGAGGAGCACGGCTGATTCGGTGGATCAGGTTGCTCAGTTGTGTTTTTGGCGATTAGGAGTTAAGAGTTATAAGTATCAGTAAAGAAGCTCAAATTGTGTTGTTATTCGAAGTAGATTAAGTAAATAAAGTTTATATGTGGATTACGCGAGTGTTTTACTGGGGACACGACAGTGCTTTCATGCAATATTTTAGAAATTGTAAAATTATACTTCTTTTCATGATCCGTCTTTGAATATCTACGAAAAAACGATTAAAAACAATATGCATGTACATTCGTACATACATACCATGAGAAATAGCTTTTAACGATAAGAAATGAGCGCCGCGAAAATACATTATATGTATACGCGCGCCGCAATTTCAAGCGACGGGACGGTGGCTGATGTTTATAAAGACATCATGTTACATTTTTTCAAGCCACCGTCAATCGAAAAATATTCTGGACTTGTTTTAAATTTTTCTCAGGGTAGAAATGCAAACTATGCATTTTCTACCCTGAACGACGGCTCTTGATCGCGATGAAAGTGATCAAGAGCGCAGTCGAATTTTAAAACAGAAGAGGAGTTGATTTTTAGATTTGAACGGGAGCGCCTCGCGAGATAATTCGAACAAGAAACAAGTAAAAAAGCTAGGATTGGTCTACGACCAATTCTTATGATACCCTAGATGAAAGCCCGTATTAAATTTCGTATAGTCACCGATCTATTCAAGTTTGATTTTGAAGTTGTTTTTCGCATATATTTCTAGAACGGTTTGTCGCACAGAATAAATGATTATAACCAATTTTATAGGATTTCGTATTCTGCAGAAGTTTTTAGTACAATAAAAATGTCTTGGACTGATCGTTTTCAAAGTATACGTAAAAAACCTAAATTTTAATATGGCAACACCAAGAAGAAGTTGCCCGATTTAGTGCATTTTCGACATTTTATTTGCTAGTAAAAACATCATATGCGCAATTTCAGCTCTCTACGTCGACGCGCTCTCAGGTAGTAACCAAATATATAGCGGAAAACGAAATTTTTATATGGCAACCCCACGAAGGAGTTGCACGATTTGTCTCATTATCGAACTTAATTTTACCTTTTTTGTTAAAGTCCGTGTACAAAATTTCAGCCCTCTAAATATGCGCGTTCTCGAGTTATCGTGCGCACAGACGAACGGACGGACGGACGAACGGACGGACGGACGAACGGACGGACGGACATGCAAAAATCAAAATAACTTTTAATATTATAAATGGGTGTCCAATCCATTTAGCTCTACCATCATTATTTCGAGGTGTTACAAACGGAATGACAAACTTAGTATACCCTATAGATTTCATCTAGGGTATAAAAAGAAAGAGAAATAATAGTTTTCGGTTGATCGGCTCGGTTAAGAAAGGATCGGAAAAAATAAACAAGGTGAAAATGAACACAGAAATAAAATAATTTGAAATTAGATGCAAGGCAATTTTGAAGTTTAAACAAAAGAAAAGGGAAATAGTTTATAAGTTTTGTGTTAAGTTAGTCAAGTGAAAACCGATACAAAAAGGAATTCGTTTATAGTTAATTGTGAATTTAAAAGTTTTAAATACAAAAAAATAATAAAAGGTTAATATTCTAAAGAGTTGTTTAATTAAGTACATGAACAACGGGCAGTGTACTGGATAAAGTCTCCACAAACAGGTACTTAACAGCATTAAGTATTGAGTAGCGGTGGCGAAAGATGACGAGAAAAGAGCGGTAGAAAAATAAAGGAAAACAAGTAAAAAAGCCAGAATTGGTCGAAGACCAATTCTTATGATACCCTAGATTAGAGATGGGTAAAATTGGAACAAATTGGTACTTTGGAACAGGCCCAGCCCTAGCCCAATCTTTACCTACTTTTTCAGAAAAGCTGTGTCAGTACCAATACCAAATACTCTCATATTGCTCCTTCAGAGTAGCTGTGACAGTACCTATACCAAGAATCATATTTCCCAATTATGTAGTTTATAAATTCCAAAAAAATCTTTGACTGATATAGCCTATACAAACACACAGTCACGCTACACAAGGGCTTTTAGCTTTATGCAACAGGAAGTTAAGAGTACGATATCATAGGCTAAGGTGGATTGGCTAGTTGTTATGGAACTATAGTGAATGATTGGTTTTGGACGTAAAGTCCCGACTACCAGCATGAGCTGACAGATCACTCGACGGACAGTGTTGACTGCAGGGCGGCACGCTAGCTCGCCTCGGCTCATTGGCGGAGAGTGTGGCGAGGTTCCACGAAAACCTGCCGCTGCCGTCAGCCATAATCAAAACAAATTCGTCATGCCTATCCAACAAAAGCCGGCACACATTCGGTCCTGAAGGGACCCTTACGTCACTTACCTATATATAATTGAAGGCGCAGATGGTCTGTCTTCCTATCCTGCCCCATCCTCCCATCAAACTCTGAGGGCAAGATTTTTTCAGAGTCCCTAGTTGACCTGTAAAGACACGACCATCAAGTGAGAGGGCGCCAGGATAGTGAAGGAGAAATTAAAAGCTTTCAACAATTCATATCTATATAATATATTATAATGATTCTCTTTAATTTTACTTGCCCTATTGTGAACATGACTTGACATGAGGAATAAGCTATCAACAACAAAATTTACTTTTAAAATTATGATAGAAATATGGCGAAAAATTAAAAATTACTACAAGATCAGTTGGGATTGTTTTCATTGCTTTAGAATGAAATTCAGAGAAACTTTGAATCGTCCGTGAAACCCCTTCTTTCATATTCTCCAAATTAATAGTAATAATTATAACTGGAATTACTTAATTCTTGCGTTTTATTATGTATGCGAGCGTGCGGGCATTATGGCTAAATTGTTAAGAAATTTATAAAAGAAGACACTCTTAGTTCCTTATCTATTATTATAATAAATGTAATAAGTAAGGTTAGATTTTCTGTGGTCCTTTAAAATGACCTTCCATTTTGTTAGTTTGGTTGTTACAATGCAAATTAGAGTATTTTTTCACATTTATTAAATTACGTTTAATTTCAGAGTTCAAATCGTATGAGAGCTGACTGCAAGCAAGAAGTTATATCGGTATATGGAAAAAAAAAAATTTAACTTAATATTGATTCAACAGAGAATATCATCACTTTATCTAGCAACAAGTTGAGAAATTGCAATCATTGCAAATGCATACCGATTACTATTTTCTTCGTTTATATACTTTTTTGAATAAATTGCCATTAAAAATAACTTTTCAATTTATTTTAAATATTTAAAGAAACTATGAAAACTAGTTATTTATTCATGTCGTCTTGTTTTATTCGTCTTGTTAGTAAATACCTTAGAAGTTAAAACTACTGGGTTTGAGTTGCTTATGCTAAAAAAAAAAAACATTTCCCTATGATTCTGTGCTTAATTCGTCTTTGCTAAAGTATGTAAAAATTCCTAGGGATGCAGTTCCCAGAAGCTAGTACTAAGAACGTGGAGGAAAAGGAAAAGATCTTGTTCAGTACTCACCAATATGTTTTTCTCTTCTTTCTTTCACCGTCTCGAAGAGGCCTCCTAGAGTTGCTTCTGCTACGATTTACAAAGCTGACAAAATGTAATATTTTTATAAATAATCTTTCCTCCTCCTGATTGACTATACTTTTGTCTAGGTACCTCCTTAACACAACAAAATGAATATAAAAAAAAAGGTTGTCTGCTATCCTTATTTCTCGTACTTAATTTTTCAATGTGAATTCATTTCCGAATAATTTTCCTTAATATAAAGTTTTGATATTCTTTCTTAAGCGCTCTTTGTATTAATTTAGGTTGTCAAGTTTTTCTTCTCAATCCCGATAACTTTGTAGATTACCACTTTCTTGCTGCATTTCCCTCTCCTCTTCAAATTTTCACCTTAAGAAACTTTGTTTTAAAAAAATGTTAATTCTTCCTTCCCTTTTCTAGCACAAGACTTTTCATTTTCCCAATTTTTTTTTCTTCTTAAAAATCACAAATTCTATTACAGAAATTGTATATTCTGCCTCTTGTAAAGTTTATTTTAACGAAAAAAAAAATCCTTCTGCTCAGACACTTCTTTTTTACATGCTGATTCCGACTTGACTTTTTCCCAATAATTTTTCCAAATTTGAGTAATTTAAGCAATTACAACCGATTGCCGGTTTATTAGAAACTAAGGAGTATTTAATCAGATGTAGATTCCGTTTCTTTTCTGGACCTTCTTTTAAACTTAATTTCTGTTTCGCACTTTGCTTCCCAGTCTTTAGGGCACTATGTCAGAGAAAATTTGCAGATTTTTCGAGGATACACAATTTCCTTGTTACCTCCTTCCATGAACGTCACCTTTCTCAAAGCAAGACAGATCGGTTGTATTCTTCTTCTATTTCACAACCAGCATGTCATTTTGAGCTCTCGGTCGGTGTGCGTTCAATTTTTCCGCTTGGCACAGCCGGCTTACACGCTTGCTTCAGTACTTCGTGAAGCAATAGCAATATACAATACGCTACGACCATAACATAATTACTGAAATGTATCGTAGGAAGCCAAAGCAGAACTATCATCCAACAGTGACAAGGCTGCATTCAATTCTACTTTGTAAGTATAACATGGCATGTTTCTATAATTTATATTTTGCATTTTCCTGTAGGTATCCGTCGTAAAATAAAACTAAGAGCTACATTTTCGGTTCAGTTTCCATATTGCAATTTTAATATCTGAGCGTTGATTTCTTAAATAAATTTAAATGTATAATATTATTTTTTGGGGCAAATAAAATTTCACCAAAGAATAAAATCATAATGTACAGAGTTGCTGTAATTTTGTTAACACATCTTTTGTGGACCCTAATCTAAAACAATCGTCTTTTATTATTTGTAACAAAATTGGGACTTGTAACTAATACTTTAGAACAGGTTGGAACTGTTCTATTAAAATGTCCCAATTACACATCCCTACCCTAGATGCATGCCCTTATGAAATTTCTAGAACGGTCGAACAGAAAAAATGATTATAACGAAATTTAAAGAATTTCGTTTTTAGTACAATAAAAATGTCTTGGGCTGATACGTTTCACAGCATACGTAAAAACCCTAAATTTTTATATGGCAACACCAAGAAGGAGTTGCCCGATTTAGTCATTTGTGAAATTTTATTTGCTAGCACAATGAAAGCACCATGTACCAAAATTTCAGCTCTCTACGACGACGCGTTTGCAGGCAGTGTCCAAACATGTAGTGCAAAACGAAATTTTTGTATGGCAACCCCACGAAGGAGTTGCCCGATTTGTCTTATTTTCGAACTTAATTTTACTTTTTTTAAGTGCGTGTATAAAATTTCAGCTCTCTAAGTATACACGTTCTCGAGTTATCGTGCGCACAGACGGACGAACGAACATGCAAAAATCAAAATAACTTTTAATATTATTTGTGGGTGTCCATTCATTTTGCTCTACCATCATCATTCCGAGGTGTTACAAACGGAATCACAAACTTAGTAAACCCTATAGATTTTATCTAGGGTATAAAAAGCAGTAATTTAATCAGTAAAAACGCAGGACAGAAAATTTTGACGGTGCTGAACGCGGAGACAAGAAGAATACCAAGGACGTGATGCTTTGCATTACCATCTTCACTCCAAGAAACAAAGGAAAAAGATAAGTTTTTGTATTTTAAAACTCTAAAAACTAGCACGAAGGGGCAACGGTTATTGCTCTACTCAGATAAGTTTTAATATTCGGAGCAAATTGGCAAGATTAAAAATTGTTCCAACAGCTCGCGGCATTAGTTAAAAAGAAAAATCCAACTTTCCCTTCGTCCACCAGAAAAATGGTGCTAGTAGCACGTGGACCGATTATTACATTCTAGGCGACATCTATGAAATAGTAACGCCATCCAAAAGTATCCAGTGACAAACTTTTTTTGTAAATCCAAAGCATTTTATATAGCATTTATATCAAATAATATTATTCAAGTTTGCTTCATTCACCAACTTTGCTACTACTTAGTGAAAATTTTTAATGAATTTGCACGGAGTCCATGAAGTGATTATGCTATTCAATAACCAGTGTCCGCGCGATTCGCTAGTGGTGAACATTATTAAACGTTGAAATTATTTTATATTGAGAGCTGGTAATATTATTCCGGACAATCAGTATAGAAACTAAAATTGCTTTATACTAAGATCAAATCATATTATTCAGAAATTTTGATTCATTCACCAACTTTGCATTAGTTAGCGAAAATGTTTAATGAATTTCAACTGCGTCTGTTCAGCCCACATATAAAATCCAGCTTCCTTCCCTAGTTTGCATTTCCTAAAAAGAAACAAAAAAAAGAAACACAAAGAATTTCATCTTAAAATAATTTAAAACAAAATACTTATCTAATACAAGGGAACTTCCTCCCTTTGGTCCAACGCCGTCCTGGGGCTTGCTCCATGATATTTCACCTGAAAATAAACAAAAAAATCTTATAAATAACTAATAAAATTAATAAATATTACAAACTTACCAAAAATCGCACTTCGCTGCGATTATTTACATTCTTTAATGTCATCAACATGACATTACACAAATCAGCTGCTGTCGCTCTCGCCGCAATAGAAACGAAACTATGAAATTAGCGTTGCCAGGGCAACGCATGTTTGAAGCTACAAAATAGCGGTTTGCGGCGGCTATAAATAAGCAGCGAGCCGCAGCAGAATCATCGATTCCTAGTTCAGAATTTAATCTGAACACATCAGAGTTTAATCTGATTTTTCCAACTATCCTAAAACCTTATTTGCTTCCATCTAAGTAGGAATTTACTCCTACGGCAGAAGTTTAATTCTGCTGATATTCCCTTCCCACCTAAAGTAGGAATTTACTCCTACTGCAGAAATTTAATTCTGCTAATATTCTGTCCCCACCTAAAGTAGGAATTTACTCCTACTGCAGAAATTTAATTCTGCTAATATCCCTAGTCCACCTAAAGTAGGAATTTACTCCTACTGCAGAAATTTAATTCTGCTATATTTTCATTTCACCCGAGTAGGAATTTACTCCTACTGCAGAAATTTAATTCTGCTATATTTTCATTTCACCCGAGTAGGAATTTACTCCTACTGCAGAAATTTACTTCTGCGTGACATTTAGATTTGGGACTGCTACTGTGCTTACACGAGCAAGTTGTGTTTTCACGTGACAGTTCATTGTCCAGAATACATGCATATATATTAATTCAAGCGTAGCATTTATCTATAAAAGTTTACTCACATGTTTAGCACTTGCTTAAACAATATTTTTTCTTCTTCTCTTTTAGAAACCAACATAGTGGCGAAATTGAAGTTATTCCTGCATTATTACGAATTTGTTGAATTATTTGAATTATTGAATTATTGTGGTAGGCTAAGGGCTAGTTTTAAGGATTGAATTTGCATAGGTTAAGAATACTGAATTAAAAGAAGAATTGAATTTGTGATATTAGTTTTAAGCAATATATTCGAATAAAAAATTTTTATATTTGAAAAACTGCTGAGTTATCCATTTACAAACCGGCACCCCCTCCTGACGTTGAGCCCAGATCTCACAGCGTCCACGAAGTATTTACGTTATCCAATAACCAGGGCTCTTGAAATTCGCTAGTGCAGAACATTATTAGAAATTTGAAAATTTTTTATATTGAGATCCGATAACGATATTCATCAGTGGAACGATTATTACATTCTAGGCGACTTCAATGAAATAGGAACGCCATTCAAAAACAAATCCTGTTACAAGTATCCAGTGGCAAACTTTTTTCTAAATCCAAAGCATTTTATATTAATATCAGATCAAATAATATTATTCAGTAAGTTTGCTTCATTCACCAAATTTGCTACTAGTTAGTCAACATTTTTAATGAATTTCCACGGCGTCCACGATGTGATTACGCGATTCGTTAGTGATGAACATTATTAAACGTTGAAATTATTTTATATTGTTGTAATTTGATATATGTGTTAAAATCTATTGGTAAATCAAATATTATTTCTCGAAAATGTATAACTTGCGTATAGTTTGTGTTTTTTTCTTCCTTTATTTGTTTCCAGCTCTCCGTTGGTTGATCAGACTACACACGTTGAGTGGTCCCGGTGGGTCATTCCGCGCAGCCATTTCTTTTCGCAAACCAATGATTAGTTTTCCCTTTTTTTGGTTTTGGGTCGTTTCCCCAGCGCCAGTCTATGCGCCGGCCTATGTATTACTTTATTCTTATACTTAAAAAAAATTTTCCCTTTTTCTTTAACTCTTGTCTCAGTAACTTTTACAAAACACTTCTACATGGTGCACAATATTCCACTGCGTGGTGCCAGCTGTTCCATTGTCAGTTTTGACAAGTAGGTGTCGGGTGGGTTCGTAGAGGCGGCGTGGCATGTTTACACGCAGCTGTATGCTGCCGCTATATACACATGCGACCATAACAGTCCTCCATTATTCTCCACATCGATTTTATTTTGAGTTTCCGTTTTTTGAGTCAGCCTATCTACTCAATATTGTTTTTCGGGATGAATAATATAAAGTCGTCTTCTTTTTTATCAGTCGTGTCACTGTTTATATTGTCATCTATCGGCGTACCTCAGAATGCAAGTTCGCCTTCTTTCACCTGATCTTTCTCATTTTAGTCATTGTCTTCTTCCCCTACTTCGTTTACATACTATTTATAATGTACTGATACGCTGCATGGCTTCCCGCTTTACTTGACCGTAAAATTCTTTATTCATATAGTTGCGATTGGTTGCAATGTTCTTCGTCAAACTCTCGTGTCGAGATTCAAATTCGGTCTAGTATTGTAGGAAAAGCTGTTATGGTCGTAGCGTATTGCATATAGCACACATTCGGTCCTGAAGGGACCCTTACTTCACTTACCCACATCCAGTGGGAAAGCGCAGATGTTCTGCCTTCCATCGCTGTTGTCCCAACCACCCTGCGATACTGCGGGTGAGTATGTACAGTATCCCGGTAAGACCTGAAAAGAGAGGGTGTAGCGGACCTAGCCAACCTTCATGTTATAGGGCTCCAGGAAAGTGAGAGGAGAATGAAAAGATTTACGTCTCCATGCTGCTATATCATATCAACAAGTTTAGTCATTTATTTAGACGGGACTGAAGTCTTCCATACATATCGTACAATACTCTAAGTATACTCTTAGGTTAGTAAAGTTGAGCTTAAGATCACCCCCGTAGCATGTTATCGGATAACATCCTATTTTGCCAAGTCAGTATTCTATTCTGACGATTTATTATAGATAGAAAACTTAGTTACCCTACGTTAGCCCTTTAATTTCAACAGGTAGGCTCTTTGTATAGCTACTTGATGTGTTATTTCATCAACAAAATAAGGGCTTACAGCATAATCGGACTTTACTTTTTCTAAAAAAACTTAACTGTACGTTTATCCTACGCAGCAATTCAAGGAACAAAACTTAATGCCTTATGGCTATACTCTTGCACGGATAGTGTCTGATTACGTTATTCTACGGGAGTATTTTAAAATCGGACCCTTAGTGGTATGATAGTATACTATTATGTAAAAACAAACTAAGCTTAAATATGTTATTCTATGCTATAAAAAACAAAAAAGTTCAGCTGTACTGTGATACAGTGTTATCTGGAAAAACTTAAGTACAACTGGTCTACTCTAAGGTAGTATTCCTACAATGATCGTCTTAGTTCCTTGTTGCACATGTATATAAAGAAAACAGCCCTGACTAAAGCAGTTTACAGTCGTATATAAAAATTTCGTACTACGTACTAATGACACAAAGAAGAAACATACCAGACAATTCAAATCTCCATCAGGAGAGGTCAGAAGTAAATCCCAGTCGTGATCGTCCCTCCATGAAGGCCTTCTGAAGCAACATTGTTCCTGAAAATAAAATTAAAAAAAAGAAGGAGAGCACATGACGTTACTATAAAACTGGCCGGGATTTCCTGTACAATGCCGAGTCGCGATTAGTTCGTTGCCTAGATCAGAAATATACTAGCACCAATAGTACACAAGCCTCCTTTAGCATGAGCGCAAGCCATTGGCGACTCTTCACTTTTAAATGAAGACTCTCTCCTCGAACAGCCGTGTATAGCAAGATAGGCCTTTCTCTCAACGGTCACTTCGACACTAAAACTCATATAGTAACCCTTATTCAGGTCTACAAATAAATTCAATATAGCAATGCATGATATAACTACACGGAAATAACTGAAAGGATTGCTAACCTCCCATATTGGTGTTAGTATGGTGTTGCGGCAAAAGAAATAGGCGATAGCTTCACGGAAAAATCTGAAAAGAAAAAAACACAACCACAAAGAATAATCAACAACAACTTAATTAGTTTAGTAGATACTTATCTGATTTAGAATTAATTTGTTTTTTTTTGCAATTTTTGCGTTGTAGTCCAGCCATTTGTTTTTATCTGCAATTACCTAAAATTAATATTTTGTTTAATTAAGCAAGTAGCATAGAGTTTCTGTTCTTTTGTTTGTAATGTAAACACGTAGACAAAGATCACTTAGAACTTAGCACAATACCGGACGCACATGATTTGATTCTCACGAAACACTTAACATCAAACAACATATATCACAAATCCAACTATCAACAAAAAATGAAAACAAATATACTCACATATGTCTTGAGATTCAGCAAAGATTTTTCACCGTCGCTTGATCACTTGTTAATAGTGCTATCTCGTCTGATTGACATTGACAGGCAATACTTTTGTTATTTCGAATGTCGATAAGGTTCGAAAATGCACTTTATACAACCCTGGAAATGATAGAGTTTCGTTAAATTAGAAATGAAAGGGACAGGAAAACTTGAAATGGCATATATATTGAATTCTAGAATTCTAGAATAATCATGTTTTTTTCCGTTAAAAATAACGAAACTGCAATTATGAAAAAAAAGGGAAAGATTCCTAACAGTAGTATACTAAAAATCGAAGTCGCGACGGTCAGAAATCTTCGCTGAAAGTCTATATAGAAAAAAGAAACCAAAAAAGGGAAGTCTCAGTTTGAGTACGTCGGAATCTGAATTATTCATTATTCTTTGAGCTATTGAACATATGTACCTATATTCGAAAGGTGTGAAACGGGCGATAAAATCGTGTGCGTCTCGATTGGATTATTTGTGAACATTATAATTAATTTGAAATCTCGAAGTTTTATTGTATAGTGCGCATGAAATAAAAAATCGAATAAAAACAGAGTAGATTGTAAAATCAAAGTTCTTGGTTTTCTTTATTATTGTAAAATAAATTAAGTGGTGATTTGAAGTAGCATGAACCAAGTGTTTTTATTTTAATTTTGAAACGATCGTTTTGTGGGTCAGTTTGGTGTAGTGGGAAGCACTTGGTCTGGAGACGCATGGAAGTGCGGTTCGATTCGTGGCAACGACGATTGTAACCCCCCTTTTTTTTTAAACCACACACCCCCTTTTTTATACATGTGTAATTTAGTCATTGAATTTATTAAATTGAGGAATTATCCTTTGAATACATTGATAAATCTTTGAAACCCTTGAACATATGGTCCTTCGAGCCGGATATAATAGTAGTATTAGTGCTAGAAAACGGTGCAATCGTGCTTGGCTGGAAAATTCCAGAAACTGTATTAGAAACTTCTCAGTGCAATTTGAAGTGAACTTTGGAACTTGGACATTAGGTGACTGTTAAAGTGAACTTTATTGACTACAAATAGAAATCGGCCGAATTAACAAAGCTGTAATGTAAATTGCCTACAGCAAAATCGTGAAACTTCTTATATGAAGAATTTCTGGAAATATCTGGTGAGTCCGTTTCATTTTATTTACTGCATGCAACATATATTTATATATACATACACATAAGCCTTAGAAATGGAGAAATTATTAAAATTGCAAAATAATACGAAAACAAAAATCGAGAATTTCATCAGAAATTATAAAAGTGATGAGAAAGAAAACAAAACTCGCGCGTACTACGAAACTAGAATTAACAGATTTGAGAAGTATGTTATGGAAGTATGTTGAAGGCGACTTGACCAGGACGTTAAGTCCAAACTGCCAACATGGGCTGACAGATCGCCTGATGACAACGATAGCACAGGGCGGCATGCTAGCACCTCGGCTAAGGGTGGCGGAGAGTGTGGGGGGAGTTCCCGAAAATACCTGCCGCTGTCATCATCCATAATCAAAAAAATTTCATGCCTGCATACAAAAGAGCCGACACACACTCGGTCCTGAAGGGACCCTTACGTCACTTACCTACTTACTGTGGAAGGCGCAGATGTTCTGCCTTCATGGCCTTGCCCCATCCTCCCTATGACTCTGCTCGGCACTATCTGCAAAGTCCCTTTGGCTGACCTGTGGAGAGATATTAGAGCGGACCTATGCGACCTTCATGCGAGAGGGCTCCAGGAAAGCGAAAGGAGAAAATAAAAGCTCTTAGAACATCATTACGTTATAATAGTTCATTATTGTTACTCAAAATTTCCATTCCTATTAAATTTTTCTCTTACAATTCACTCCTACTTCATTATAATGTACCCTGTACAATATTATTCTTCGCTTACCTATCAGGCACAGTACTACATATTATATTAAAATATAAAATCTAACTTAGACTTAAGATGTTATAGTAAAATGATAAAATATTTTGATGACCTACAATTATTTGTGGGAATATTATACTTGCGATATTATGTATGAGACGTTGAATCAAATCATGGAAATTTCAATTAAATTAAATTTTAAATTAATATCCCAATAAATAAAATCAACTTACTTCCCTTTAATTTTATGGTACATATAAAGTGATTATTGTACTCAGGATATGAAAAAGTATAATATAAAGATCTTATCAAGGCTATAATATTTCGGCCATAATTCAGTTAAATAGAATAAAATTTAAGCGTTTCCTCAAAGTAAGAATACAAGGAAGAAAATATTATAAAATTGGACAGTATTATATAATTAGAAAGTATGAGTCATATAATTCTTTAATTAACTGTATCCTTTAAGGGCAAACAATAAATTCAGAAGTTCAATGAGCCGAGATAGATAGGAAATTTTATACTAATGACAGTGAAATAAATAGAAATTGTGAAATCTTTCTGACCTAAGTTTCCAAAAATAGTTGTAAAACTGTCTAAAATTTGTAGACGAATTAAAGTTTATAGCTCTACATAAAAGAGGACTGATATACTATGCGAAAAATCCTAATATTGTTGTCAATTGTCAATATTTTGAGAATTTTCGATTTAGTTTTCACGGGTTACTTACTAGACCTGAATGAAAGTCGAGTAAATTAATTTTACTCTAGTCTAGAAAGATCATCGGAATATTGTAACAATATTTCACAGAAAGGTACAAGTAAGAATCATCATAAGGTAAAAGCAAACATCTCATAATCGCGTGCTTGAAAGACTAGTGCGATTTAGACTAAACAGAGTGTTAATCGCTGCCATAAAATTCAAACTGATTCTATAACATCGATCGTTCCATTTATTATGAATTAGCTTCGTACCAACTATATACCGGACGAGAATGCCTAATTGGAATATGTCACAACCTGATCACGGACCTTGCGAAAAACTAATGCTCCCTAAATTCATATAAGCAAGTCGTATACCATTTATTTCAACATCCTTTAAGGTCTAAACAAAACAAAATGAAGTGTCCAGTACGCCCAAATAAAAAACACAAACGCCCAAGGCACAATACTACACACGTCTACGGATCCTGGCTCATTGTCTGCTGCCTACTTACAATTCGCTGAGTAGATTTTTACAGGTTTTTATTTACTCGTCACTTAATGGTTTGAAACAACTACCATAGATCGCTATTAACTAAAGTATTTCGTGGTATTTACTTGACAAACTGACAAGTCACATTGCAATGTTCATATGTTAAAAGAAAAATCGTACACTTTTGGTATTACTCTTATACGACACATGCGATACTCAAAAACTTCAATCGATACACCGAATTATAGCAGACTTGAACTTATCAGATCAGTGAATATAGATATTTATAGTCACAAGACAAATTATATAACGAATGGATTGAAAAGAAAATAATTAATTCCTTATTTCATATGATTTGATTGTCAGTCTCAGGAAGGTTTTTTTTTCCTTGTTTTTTTCTCACCAAAGAAAGAACACATTTTCAGTAAACATAAATCACGGGAAGTGTAAGAATCTGAAAATTGATTTTATAACTTCAAAAAGAATTATTTCCTTATTGCTACTAAGAAAAAGCGAATCTAAGCTATACATTAACTAAAGGGTTTTTCCCTTGTTTCTTAAATTAAATATTCTGAATATAAAAATGTATTTTTTTTTTTTAAGAGAAATGTGATTACCTAAACTATATCAGCTAATATGTACAGCATTCTTATTCAAAAAAATATAGGATGATATATGCCATCAAATTTTATCTTCGATTATTATGTGACACTGAGAAGCTCCTACAAAATGTCTGAATGTGGCATCTACTTACATAATGGTTAAGTAGGAATCTTATGTAGATAACTCCATGTCAAATTTACCTCAAACATTTGCTTGTCATACGTCTCTTTTTTCGAGGTTTTTCCCGACGTACGCCACACCAGATTCGAACTCCAACAGATCCCTTTTCTCACCTCACAAATGGGGCTCCGGAGGGAGACGCCAAGTTTTATGGGGTGCCGTTGGCGGATTAATCTTTGGTTACTGTGCGAATAAAGTACCAGGTGGGGATGTAAATTTATTAATAACTATAAGTATTCTTCGAACTTACGTGAGGATTTTGTTTTCTTCGTCGGATTGCGGCGAGAAATATTTGATTTTGCGGGATTTTAATTTTAACGACCTTACTTTCCTGCTAGCAAACTATGACAGACCGATATCGATGGTCTTCTTCTTCTTTCTGTCACTGAACATGACACCGAGCTTGAGGAAGCATTTCTCTCGGTCGGGGCGCGTTTTGGTTTCATGCTGTAGTCGACAACAAGCCGGGCATACACGCTTCAGTCCGTGGTGGCATATTGCTATATGCAATATGCTACGACCATAACAGGGCAGAGTGGTCTGCGCCACCCGTGGTTCAGACGACGCTGAAAAATGGTCGACTGAGCTAGCCGGTCTTACACATAGGCCTCATCACTGCGGGCGCTCAATGTGTGTCACGACCCACGACCCTATGCTTTCCTCATCCTCTGACTCTACTTCCGATGACACGTCGAGGACACATCCCTGAAGTCTCGTCAGTCTTCGATCAGACTTCGACATCCTTCTCCGTGTGGGGAAGCCAAAGCTACATCGACAAGCTGGTAACCCAAAAAATCCAGCCGGTCGATGCCTCTCTGCCTTCCTTCACCGAGATGCTGAGGAAGCCCCGCGATCAGTAACCTAAAGAACTGATCGCTAAGCTTTCCCGGCGCAACCTCTCACCCTGATCTCAGACTGCGATCGTTCAAGGGTGTGTCTCCAAGGCGTCGTCGAAGTAGTGACATGTTGACAGCCGAATATGGGAATGGATTCCAACAGGTATATCACCCACCATTGACGGGGCAATAGGAGGGCTTCGTGATATCCTATAGTTTACCAGTTAAGCTGGCTGGATGCCTTCTTAGGGCTACCAGGAATAAACGACAATAAGTATCGACGATGTTTTCATACTGATGATCACTGCTTGATGTCTTTAGCGTGATAGACACCTAACAGTTTTCCCCGCAGATCTTCAAGTTCGTATAGTGAGTTTCCTTTCTTGGCTCTAACCCGACATTTAACAAATTTTCGTCCCAGTTTAGCACTAGTCTGCTGTTGGAAATTGCTTTGGGCAAAAGTCCTTCTAAATACCTCCTGACCAACTTTGAACTCGACGGGTTTGGCCCTGAGATTGTAGGCTTTTGAACCCTGTTCGAATGCGTGTTGTAAATTTTCCTGCACTCTCGCACGGATCAATCTCATTTTATCTTCTGCGTCCACTCTCAGTGGCTCATTAAGAGTTCCAATGCTCCTCAAGATGGAATAGGAGCTGCCATGTTCTATCATTTGTTGACCGAAGAGTGTTCGATAGGGAGAGAAACCAGTAGCTTGATGGAAAGAGCTCCGGAGGGAACTAGCTATTTGGCTCAGTTTCTCATCCCATCTGGTGTGTTCCTTCTGGATATAGGCCCTAATCCCTGACAACAGAGACCGGTTTACTCGCTCTGAGGCGTTTGCTTGCGGCGAGTAAACTGCCGTTCGCATATGCTTTACCCCATACTTTTCCAGTAGTCTGGCGAACTGAGCCGAGCAAAACTGGACTCCATTGTCAGAGACTATGGTCTCCGGAACTCCGAACACGTGAAACACTTCAGTCTCAATGAATTGGCATACATTGAGCGTAGACGCTTTTCTCATAGGTTTGAGAAGTGGGAATTTAGAAAAGTGGTCAAGAACTATCAGAATGCAGACGTTTCCTTTAACTGACCGAGGATATGGACCTAAGAAATCGACGTACAGCTTTTGCCATGGTCGTTCTATCACAGACTGGACTTTCATCGGTGGTCGCAAAATAGTATTAGGAGCCTTCGTTTCTTTACACACGTCACAGGCGGCTACGTAATTTCTGACATCAACTGTCATTCGTGGCCAGTACAGATGTCTTCGCAGACGTTCTAGGGTTTTCCCTATTCCTCCGTGTGAAGCTAGCGGCGGATCATGCGCTCTCGAAATGACGTCGGTGACAAGCCCACGTGGAATCCAAAGCTTCCACGCTTCTTCCTCCTGGATCGGATCGCCTGTTCTCGGAACAGTCCGAATATAAACGAAGCCATCCCTGACGCAAAGATCTGGTAGTTTGCCAGAAGTCGTTTTAACCTTATGCCTCAGTTCTTCATATTCCAACGAATTGAAATATGGCGAACTAAGGTCAACTTCCGGGCCAGGATCTTCGTTTGTGTTCATGCTGTCACAATGAATGCGTGACAGCGCATCAGGGACTACGTTCAGGCTTCCTTTCCTGTGTTCAATAGTGAAGTCGAAGCCCTGAAGCTTCAAACTCCACCGAGCAAGTCTTCCGCTGAGGTCCTTTTGAGACATCAGCCATTTCAAGCTCGCGTGATCCGTCACTATCTTGAACGGCATAAGCTCTATGAAGGGCCGGAACTTCTGTACGCTCAAGACTGCAGCTAGGCATTCTTGCTCTGTGACGGTGTAATTTCGTTGAGCGGAGTTCAACTTTTTCGAGACGTAGGCTATTGGCTTCTCGTGGCCATCGTCATCTAGCTGAAGCAACACTCCTCCAATACCTTGTTGGCTCGCATCGCACTGAATGACGAACGGTTTGGTGAAGTCTGGACTCACTAGCAACGGAGCAGAAGTAAGTTTTTGTTTGAGTAGATCAAGAGACGTCTGGGCTCCAGATGTCCATTTGAACTGACTCGGGTTTTTCAAAGTGTCTGTAATGGATGCAGTCAAATCAGCATAGTTCGGAATAAACCGTCTGTACCATCCTGCCATACCTAGTAGGCGTCGGGCTTGCCGAACAGTTTTAGGTGACGGATAGTCAACTATGGCTGATATTTTGTCAGGGTCAGTTCTCATACCTCCCCTTCCTACAATGAATCCCAGGTATTTAGTCTCCTTGATACAAAACTTGCTCTTCTCGACGTTTATAGTAAGGCCAGCTTTCCTCAAACAATCCGCTACCCTGGCTAGCAGCATGAGATGAGTGTCAAAGTCAGATGATAGAATTAATAAATCGTCTAAATAGACGAGAACGTTCTCACGAAGATCGAAAGGAATGACTTTATCCATGAGGCGGCACATCGTTTGGGGAGCGTTGCATAGGCCGAATGGCATCACTGTGTACTGATAGAGAGGATGACCAGGTACTGTGAAAGCGGTCTTCTCTCTGGAATCAGTGTCCAGTGGGATCTGCCAGAATGCATCTTTCAGGTCCAGGCTCGTTATGTAGTTTGCCGGAGGAAGTCGACTCAGAAGTGCGTCTATCTGCGGTAGCGGATAGGCGTCCTTCTTCGTAACCGAGTTGACCTTCCTGGCGTCAAAACAAAGCCGGACCTTTCCAGGCTTCCTTACCAGAACGACTGGAGAGCTCCAAGGACTCTGGCTCTCCTCTATCACACCCAGTGATAGCATTCGCTCTAATTCTGCATCCATCAAACTTTGCACTGCCGGGGAAATCGGATAAAAGCGCTGTTTTATCGGGGCGGCGTCATTCGTATCAATCTTGTGAGTGACCAATGATGTTTTTCCCAGGCCTAAAGAGGCGAAAGAGGGGAAAAGCTGTTTTGTGCTCTCTAAGCGTTGGTGTTCTAAACTAGAAAGGATATGCCCATCGGTGTCAGAGGTAGCTATTCCACTTGGATTCACTTCTGCGACTATACCTAGGACATCCGGAGCTAACCCAAAGAGGCGCCAGAAGTCTATTCCCAGATATAGTGCCTGTGTGAGCCCAGGAACCACGTAAAAACGCACGTTTTGGGTCTTATCACGGAAAGTGACGTCCAAGTTCACATGACCATGAACAGTCGTCATGGCACCATTAGCTACTTGGACCTGTGTCCGATACTTCTTCCATTCAACCTCTGCTTCAGCAAGCTTCTCGAGAGCTCCCTGGCCTAGAATACTGACAGTGGCACCACTATCAAGTAATCCAGTCTCAGTTCGCCCGAGCAGCTTTACTTCTGCGTACGGTCGAATGTCGTCTGGCATCGACACGGAAATCTGTGCTAGTTTTTTCCTTTCCAGTTTCATTCGTCGACAGTATTCTCGCCAACGAACGGTTGATCTTTTCCTTTTCGGTCTCATATCCCGGTCGGGAAACATAATCTCAGCTAACTCTGCTACTGAGGAGAAAATTCGGTCTCTTGCTGCTCTGTATCTCTGCAGACGCGTATGATACGGCGTCAGCGGATGTAAAACTGGCTCACGCCCACTCGTCATATCAGAGCTTGGTGGCCGTTTTAAGATAGAAATGGCAGGAGGCCAAATCTCCCGCTCAGTAACCTTGTCGGCTACACGTGCTATAGGTGTCAACGGGACATCGAAGATTAAAGACTCTTCTAATGGAGTGTCTAGCAATGTCACGGGCTCCCCAGAAGTGGAAATGGGAGCTTGAAGATCTGCAGAGAAATCCATCAAGTTCTCCGCCTCTATCAAAGACGTAATCGTACTATCAGGTGTTTTGCTGATATCATCAGAGTCACTGAATGATATCAGAGGACATATCAGAGAATTTTCGATAGTGTCTGTTAATGGAGCGGACCTTCCTCCTTGTTCAAAGCTTGCACTGGAGTGTTTGATGCATTGATTGCTCGTGATGTCGACGCTGGTCGGAAAGAGGTGTTGGTATTCCCGACCCGTCTGAAGTTTTTCTGTTGACATTGAATGCAATCTGGCTTGAAGGTGTTCTTCCGTCCACATCCGTAACAGAATACAGTTTGTCGTTCCTGCCGGCAATCTTGGTAAAAGTGTCCAGACTGGTCACAATTCCAGCAGGTTACATTTTTAGGGGTTGAAATGGCAGATAGTGAGACTTCGTCGCTACGTCCAGGTGATATATTCAAGTCAGCCTCGGTCAAATGATATCCATCCACCTCACTAACTCTTTGTCCGCGATAAGCGTTCCAACTACTTGCTGTTGCGATGCGCAGCTGCGTCGCTTGGATTTGATTTACCAGAATCCTGAGCTGGTGGATGGTGTTGGTAGGATGCAAGCAAATTTTATTTTGTACTTCCGGCAGTAAGTTTGACTTGACTATTTCCAGAAATTCAACGTCTGGCAACGGGTTCTGCAGTTGGTCTCGTAACTGTACTAGATGCTGGTAGTAAGTGGCAAATGACTCTCCTCCTTTCTGCTTGCGCAGCATAAGCTGGACTTTGACCTTAAGGTCGTCTTTGGGTACTCCCCATTCAGCTAATAGAGCTGCTTTCACATACTCCCATGACGGCGTGGAATTTTGCCTCAGGAGAGACCAGTACCAGTCCATTGCTGGTCCAGAAAGCAGAGTAGTCATGTGACGCACCAGTAAGTCGAAGTCTCCCTCCAAAGCCGAATAAGTCAAGGCTTCTACTCGGAATACAAATTCATCGACTGTGAGCCGAGAACTGTCACCGCTGTAAGAGATATTCCACCTGCGGATAGGGCTGCCAGAACGTCGCTGTCCTATGCCTGCAGGAACACGAATAGGTGGTGGTGGTACAGGGTTTGGTGCGGGCTGATTTAGAGGCTGACCAAACGCGGATGGAGGTCGATTAAAGGATTGTCTATGCCCATTGGGAAAATCGTCAGATGGTCTGGGATTTCCCATAGCCGGAGGAGGACGTGAAAAATCTATTGGTGGCACCATGGCTGCTACTTGCTGACGAACACTATCTACTAACTCAGACCGTAATGTACTGAGGCTGCGTTCGAGACCTTCACGTACCAGGTCCTGCATTTGTAAGCGTAAGCCTGCCAACAGCGCATCCGTAGCAGCTGAGGTGTGGCCTTGGGCTGGTGGTAATGGACTGTCTTGCCGTGAGTTGGGATTAGTGAACGTCCGGGAATGCAAATTGAACATTCCTGGAGACAAAGAGCGTCTATTAGGTGGTGGTAGGTCGAAAGTAGGCAGATTGAAGCTCGGCACATCGTGCTTAGTAGACTTCACAGGCTTCACCTTCTTCGGTCTCTTTGGGATTGCACCTGTATATTCGATAAAGTCTTGTTGTGTAATATGGCACCGACAGTTAGGACAACTAGCATGTTCACCTATCCAATGCTGCAGGCATGCCTGGTGAAAAATGTGTTCACATTTGGTTATTACAGGCTTCCTTTCGACTGACCAGCTTGCATCACGACAGATGGAGCATGGTTCAGGTAGCATTGACATACCGTTTGTCGCAGGTGGTGGCGTTCTTACTGTACCCATAGTGAGTCAAAATTGAAAACGTTTTGCAAACCAAAGGTTCGAAGAAGAATATCAGAGAAATTAAAAAAAGGTCAACAATCGAGATCACAGGCTCAAACAGGATCGAAGCTAACGAGCTACTAAATTTGAAAGTTGGGATGAGATACTATGATCCAAGGAAATATCTTCCCAAGCGTCCGAAGAAAAATTTTTTTTTTTTTTAAAAATAAATTTTGCAAAACAAGGACTCGAAGAGTTAATTTAAGCTTCTTA
Organism: Dioctria rufipes; assembly: GCA_963924295.1. Lineage (NCBI taxonomy): Eukaryota > Metazoa > Arthropoda > Insecta > Diptera > Asilidae > Dioctria > Dioctria rufipes. The sequence continues at coordinate 129,485,255 of OZ002741.1, read as the reverse complement.
AATCGAGATAATATGAGGATTGAATCCCCAGAACAAAAACCGATGTCAGGAAGCGTCAATAACTTCGTCGACTAAATTCTCATAAATTCTGCAAACTACAAAGAATCCAAAAAAAAATCGCAAAGACAGGTCAAACGTTTCAACAATTTTCAAAGATCAGACAATCTCTCCCTCACCTCCAGGAGCTAACTCCCACATAAGAGGTCAGGTCGCTCTCTCTCCCCCAAGGTCAAAAACAGGATATAGGCAAGTGACGTGAGTGTGTGCATTGAAAAAGTCAGAGCTCTTGCAGAAATCTGGGAAGAGTAAAGTCGGAGGTATCAAAGACTGAGAACGCTGCCAGAGATTCTTCAGCCAGGCAGTTAGCAGTATGCCAACTCCTGATCACTGAAGATCTCCAGCATCAATCCCATCCTCCGAGAACTCGTTCTCTTCTCCTCACCGAATCGTCGTGTCCAGCTAGTTCGCTAGCCGGGCAGAGTCATGAGTCTGGTCAACTAATTAGCTGGAAGCCAAGAAGTTGTCTCGCAGATTCATAACTCTGTCCAGCCAGTTGGCCAACAGAGACATGTCCCCACAAGAGCTCAAACGAAAAATTTCGTGAGGCCACCTACCATTTCCATGGCAGAAGGCCAGCGGGAAAGATCATCCAAAAACATTTCCAAAAAACTTTCAAAAAAATTCAACAACTGTTCAGGCTTGAGGCTTGACCGAAGTCAAACCTAAAGCCGGATTTCAACTTCCAAAAAACTTTCATTAAATTCAAAAACGTTACTTTACTTTAATCCAAAAATTCAAAATATCAAAGACTTCCAATAAAACTTTCAAAATTTTACGTTACTTTACAAAAAAAATTTTCAACAAAACCAATTAGACTCAGGTCCACCCATATCTTCTACTGGATGTGAGACCTGAGGTCAATCAACTGGCAGACACCAGATGATCATCTCTCTCAAAGTTTCAGTCCCCAGTAAAATTTATATTTAGACCACCGAAGTCTAACTGAGGTGGCCCCACGTTGGGCGCCATTTTGTTATGGAAGTATGTTGAAGGCGACTTGACCAGGACGTTAAGTCCAAACTGCCAACATGGGCTGACAGATCGCCTGATGACAACGATAGCACAGGGCGGCATGCTAGCACCTCGGCTAAGGGTGGCGGAGAGTGTGGGGGGAGTTCCCGAAAATACCTGCCGCTGTCATCATCCATAATCAAAAAAATTTCATGCCTGCATACAAAAGAGCCGACACACACTCGGTCCTGAAGGGACCCTTACGTCACTTACCTACTTACTGTGGAAGGCGCAGATGTTCTGCCTTCATGGCCTTGCCCCATCCTCCCTATGACTCTGCTCGGCACTATCTGCAAAGTCCCTTTGGCTGACCTGTGGAGAGATATTAGAGCGGACCTATGCGACCTTCATGCGAGAGGGCTCCAGGAAAGCGAAAGGAGAAAATAAAAGCTCTTAGAACATCATTACGTTATAATAGTTCATTATTGTTACTCAAAATTTCCATTCCTATTAAATTTTTCTCTTACAATTCACTCCTACTTCATTATAATGTACCCTGTACAATATTATTCTTCGCTTACCTATCAGGCACAGTACTACATATTATATTAAAATATAAAATCTAACTTAGACTTAAGATGTTATAGTAAAATGATAAAATATTTTGATGACCTACAATTATTTGTGGGAATATTATACTTGCGATATTATGTATGAGACGTTGAATCAAATCATGGAAATTTCAATTAAATTAAATTTTAAATTAATATCCCAATAAATAAAATCAACTTACTTCCCTTTAATTTTATGGTACATATAAAGTGATTATTGTACTCAGGATATGAAAAAGTATAATATAAAGATCTTATCAAGGCTATAATATTTCGGCCATAATTCAGTTAAATAGAATAAAATTTAAGCGTTTCCTCAAAGTAAGAATACAAGGAAGAAAATATTATAAAATTGGACAGTATTATATAATTAGAAAGTATGAGTCATATAATTCTTTAATTAACTGTATCCTTTAAGGGCAAACAATAAATTCAGAAGTTCAATGAGCCGAGATAGATAGGAAATTTTATACTAATGACAGTGAAATAAATAGAAATTGTGAAATCTTTCTGACCTAAGTTTCCAAAAATAGTTGTAAAACTGTCTAAAATTTGTAGACGAATTAAAGTTTATAGCTCTACATAAAAGAGGACTGATATACTATGCGAAAAATCCTAATATTGTTGTCAATTGTCAATATTTTGAGAATTTTCGATTTAGTTTTCACGGGTTACTTACTAGACCTGAATGAAAGTCGAGTAAATTAATTTTACTCTAGTCTAGAAAGATCATCGGAATATTGTAACAATATTTCACAGAAAGGTACAAGTAAGAATCATCATAAGGTAAAAGCAAACATCTCATAATCGCGTGCTTGAAAGACTAGTGCGATTTAGACTAAACAGAGTGTTAATCGCTGCCATAAAATTCAAACTGATTCTATAACATCGATCGTTCCATTTATTATGAATTAGCTTCGTACCAACTATATACCGGACGAGAATGCCTAATTGGAATATGTCACAACCTGATCACGGACCTTGCGAAAAACTAATGCTCCCTAAATTCATATAAGCAAGTCGTATACCATTTATTTCAACATCCTTTAAGGTCTAAACAAAACAAAATGAAGTGTCCAGTACGCCCAAATAAAAAACACAAACGCCCAAGGCACAATACTACACACGTCTACGGATCCTGGCTCATTGTCTGCTGCCTACTTACAATTCGCTGAGTAGATTTTTACAGGTTTTTATTTACTCGTCACTTAATGGTTTGAAACAACTACCATAGATCGCTATTAACTAAAGTATTTCGTGGTATTTACTTGACAAACTGACAAGTCACATTGCAATGTTCATATGTTAAAAGAAAAATCGTACACTTTTGGTATTACTCTTATACGACACATGCGATACTCAAAAACTTCAATCGATACACCGAATTATAGCAGACTTGAACTTATCAGATCAGTGAATATAGATATTTATAGTCACAAGACAAATTATATAACGAATGGATTGAAAAGAAAATAATTAATTCCTTATTTCATATGATTTGATTGTCAGTCTCAGGAAGGTTTTTTTTTCCTTGTTTTTTTCTCACCAAAGAAAGAACACATTTTCAGTAAACATAAATCACGGGAAGTGTAAGAATCTGAAAATTGATTTTATAACTTCAAAAAGAATTATTTCCTTATTGCTACTAAGAAAAAGCGAATCTAAGCTATACATTAACTAAAGGGTTTTTCCCTTGTTTCTTAAATTAAATATTCTGAATATAAAAATGTATTTTTTTTTTTAAGAGAAATGTGATTACCTAAACTATATCAGCTAATATGTACAGCATTCTTATTCAAAAAAATATAGGATGATATATGCCATCAAATTTTATCTTCGATTATTATGTGACACTGAGAAGCTCCTACAAAATGTCTGAATGTGGCATCTACTTACATAATGGTTAAGTAGGAATCTTATGTAGATAACTCCATGTCAAATTTACCTCAAACATTTGCTTGTCATACGTCTCTTTTTTCGAGGTTTTTCCCGACGTACGCCACACCAGATTCGAACTCCAACAGATCCCTTTTCTCACCTCACAAATGGGGCTCCGGAGGGAGACGCCAAGTTTTATGGGGTGCCGTTGGCGGATTAATCTTTGGTTACTGTGCGAATAAAGTACCAGGTGGGGATGTAAATTTATTAATAACTATAAGTATTCTTCGAACTTACGTGAGGATTTTGTTTTCTTCGTCGGATTGCGGCGAGAAATATTTGATTTTGCGGGATTTTAATTTTAACGACCTTACTTTCCTGCTAGCAAACTATGACAGACCGATATCGATGGTCTTCTTCTTCTTTCTGTCACTGAACATGACACCGAGCTTGAGGAAGCATTTCTCTCGGTCGGGGCGCGTTTTGGTTTCATGCTGTAGTCGACAACAAGCCGGGCATACACGCTTCAGTCCGTGGTGGCATATTGCTATATGCAATATGCTACGACCATAACAAGTACTGGGAGGAATTTAAAGAGCGCAATGAAAAAATCGTTGTATCAGCCACTGATGAAGTACAAACTATAGAAAAATATTTCGTCGATGATATATATTCAAGCGTGGAAGATTTTCATATTGAATCTTTAGCTCTGTTACTCTCCGATTTCCACCAAGATTTTCCGCCAGTAACTCCGGGAGCAATTAATAATGAATACACCTTAAATACGACAATAAAACAAGATGACGTAAAGCTTCCAAAGATATCGTTGCCTACATTTTCTGGAGATTATCTGGAATGGAGTACTTTCTATGACTTATTCAAAGCACTCGTTCATGAGAATGAGCGTCTTTCACCAGTGCAAAAATTTCAATATTTGAAGGCACATCTCGCTGGAGAGGCTAGAAGTCTTATCAGCAACACTGCAATTACGAGCGCAAATTATAGACCAGCATGGAAAACTTTGATTGGGAGGTATGACAATAAGCGAATTTTAGTGAAAGCTCAATTGGACGTTTTATTTAACCAACCAAGGGTAAATCAAGAATCCGCAAAGGGCGTAAAGGGTCTTCTTGATAAAACCTCTGAATGCATTGCTGCACTTCAAAGTCTGAACATTAATGTAGAGAATTGGGATCCTGTTTTGATTTATTTTATCACACAAAGATTACCGTATGAGACTCTTGAATTATGGGAACAGTCATTGAGCTCCGAAAAAGATCTCCCAAAATGGGATGAATTGAAACAATTCTTGGAATCACGGTTTCATACCCTGGAAGTGATGAACGTAAAGAGAAAACCTGCGGCCAGAGAAATTAAGCCTACGCCTCAAAATGAGAAACCATGGAGAAGGGCTCAGACCTTCCACATAGCTACTAGTTTACCTTGCTTTCTATGTCGGGAGCTTCACGCAATTCGTCAATGCCCGAAATATTTGAGTTTTAATCATCAATCTAGACTGCAAGCAGTAAAATCCAAAGGTCTTTGTTAAAATTGCCTCGGTACAGGACACCTTGTTGCAAACTGTCCAAGTAAACTTAAATGCCTGATATGTAAGAAATTACATCACACGACGTTACACAAAGATCAAGCCATATCAGAAAATTTAAGAACTGAACATGTTGTCCAACCCGAATCAGCTAGACAAACATTTGTTGTCACCAATAATGATGACACCCCAGTAGAAACCCAATCCTTTGTCGTAAGTCAATCTTCGAGACCTCAACAGATTCTTTTAGCTACCGCTTTGGTTAGAATTGTTGCCCCAAACGGATTGGAACAAATTTGCAGAGCTCTAATCGACCCTGGTTCTCAGGCATCCTTTGTTACAGAACATGTTGCTCAAGCTCTTCGATTGCCTAAGGAATTTATAGATGCACATGTAACCGGATTAGGAAACGCTTCTACTGAAAAGATCAAGGCGAGTACAAAATTGATAGTTCAAGCGAAAAATTATAGAAATCAGCCTACCATTACTGTTAAAGCCTTTGTAATCAAAAGGATCACAAACGCGTTACCAGGACATCAGATTAAAAGGTCTTCGTGGCATCATCTTGATGGCCTTGAACTGGCTGACCCTACTTTCCACCAACCAGGAGTCATTGATATACTCTTCGGAGCCGATGTGTATCCTTCTCTCATCTGCGATGGAATACGAAAGGGAGAAGTTGGTACCCCAGTTGGACAGCGCACGATATTCGGCTGGATACTATCCGGTGAATCATGTCCCCAATCTTTTCAACCTAGGGAAATAAAAATGTTTCATATTAATGTTACTCCATATGAAGACCTGAGAATGTTTTGGGAGTTAGAAGAAATACCTACTAAACCAATTTTAACTCCCGAAGAAAGTCAATGTGAACAGCATTATAGCAACAGTTACATCAGATGTTCCAGTGGAAGATACCAGGTCAGTCTACCATTTGTCGACGATGAAACAGTGCTGGGAGCATCCAGGAATATTGCAATTTCTCGACTGCGACAGATGGAAAAGCGTTTCATCCAAGATCCTCACCTGCAGATGGAATATATTAAATGTATGGAAGAATATTTAGAACTGGGACATATGGAGCCTACGAATACTACAGAAATTGATTTTATAAGACATAAGGAGAGTAAAAGCTCGTCATACGCTTGCACGTATCTGCCACATCATGCCATCTTAAAGCCGAGTAGCACAACTACCAAAGTTCGCATAGTTTTTGATGCCTCCCGACGAACAACCAATGGAAAGTCCTTGAATGACATACTTTTAAAAGGACCGACTATTCAGGAAACTCTATTCGCAATTCTTCTACGGTGGCGACGATATAAAATAGCTTTCACGGCAGACGTACAAAAAATGTATAGACAGATCAATATCCACCCTAAAGACGCTGAGTACCAAAGAATAGTGTGGAGGGACTCACAGGACACTCCTATACGAGACTACAAGTTGACAACTGTGACATTTGGAGTTAAAAGTGCACCATATCTTGCGATTCGAACAATGCAACAGTTTGCCCGAGATGAAACCCATAATTACCCGATCGGAGCGGCAGCAGTTCTGAACGACTTCTACGTAGACGATCTGATTTCTGGCGGGAAGAGTGTTGAAGAAGCCACTCTGAAGCAATTTCAAATTAGTTGTCTTCTAAGTACGGGAGGATTTGAGCTAAGAAAATGGGCATCCAACAATGAAACTATTCTTCAAATAATTCCGGAAGAGAACAGAGAGCTCGATCTCCCTCTATCAGTAGAATCCAGTGATGTCAAAGCTCTTGGAATGTTATGGAATCCCCGAAATGACACCCTTTCATATAAAGTAGAAATTGATTTCGAGAAAAAAGTATGGACAAAGCGCAGTATCCTCTCAGAGATTGCAAAACTCTTCGACCCTATAGGTTGGCTCGCACCCATTACAATTACAGCTAAGATTTTGATCCAAACACTTTGGCTAGCAGGATTACAATGGGATGACGAGGTACCGGCGGAAGTTAAACATGAATGGAACCAATATCGAGAAAACCTCATGCAAATCCAAAGGATACAGATTCCTCGATGGATTCGAACAGGAGAATTGTTGAAAGTCGATCTTCATGGATTTTGCGATGCATCGATCAAAGCATACGCTGCAACGGTTTATGTGCGCACTGAGCATGCTGATGGATAAGTTGATGTACATTTGATATCGGCAAAAACTAAAGTCGCTCCTATTAAAACAGTATCCCTTCCGAGACTGGAGCTATGTGGTGCGAATCTTTTAGCTAAATTAATCATCGAAATCCAGCAAATTCTTCAATTGGACATAAATGGCATCTACGCGTGGACAGACTCAACAATCGTACTTGCATGGTTAAAAAGACATCCATCGATTTGGGAGACCTTTATTGCAAATCGAGTATCAAATATTCACCAGCTATTGACAGAAAACTGTTGGGCTCATGTACCAACTGAGTTTAATCCGGCAGATTGTGCAAGTAGGGGTATGGAACCTGAGAAATTAAGGAATCACAGTCTATGGTGGTATGGTCCATCATGGCTCAAGAAATCTAAAGAAAACTGGCCAAAAGGTAAGGAAAGTGTCGAGACGACGCAGGGATTGCGAAAAAATATTTTGAGTCTACACGTACACACCCCACAAGAATCCTGGAATTTACTAAAACGTTACTCTTCGCTCACCAGACTTTTAAGAATCACAGCGTACTGTCAACGTTGGATCAACAATACCCGTAGTCATCTTCATAAACGAAAGCTCAAATATTTAACAAGCGAAGAATTACAGAGTGCCTTAATATTTTGGATAAAGTTTGAGCAGACTAAATACTTCATCAACGAAAAAAAAGCATTGCAAGAAGATAGACAAATCCCAAGACAGAGTAAGCTTATTAAACTGAATCCCTTTTTGCATAACGATGGTCTAATTAGAGTGGGTTGGCGCCTGCAAAATTCATCACTCAATTTTTTCTAGAGACATCCCATTATACTACCTGAAAAAAGTCTCCTGACAAATCTAATAGTAGACAGTATGCATAAGAAAACTATTCATGGAGGTGTTCAACTCATGTTGTCCCTGATTCGGGGGAAATATTGGATATTGAATGGCAGAAATGTCGTCCGTGCATACAATCATAAATGTATCCAATGCTTTCGACAGACAGCTCAAACTAGAATGCAGCTAATGGCAAATCTACCAAGTTTCCGAGTACAAAGAGCACGCCCTTTTGCACACACTATAATAGATTACTGTGGCCCATTTGACGTAAAAAGCTCTAAAGGCAGAGGAACTCGAAGTTATAAGAGATACATAGCAGTCTTTAGCTGTATGGTTACAAAAGCTATGCACTTGGAAATCGTGAGTGATTTATCCACCGCTGGGTTTCTGGCAGCATTCCGAAGATTTGTATCACGTCGTGGACTATGTACCGATCTATATAGCGACTGCGAGTCAAATTTTATTGGGGCAAATGGTGTTCTCACTCGCTACAAGTTAGAAATGTCACAACAAATAGAAAATGAAATCGCTCAAGCCATTGAAAACCAGGGAAGCAAATGGCATTTTATACCACCTTCATCCCCACATTTCGGAGGATTATGGGAAAGCGGAGTTAAGTCTGTGAAAACTCACTTGAAAAGGATAATTGGAAATGCGATTCTCACATATGAGGAATTCAATACCTTGCTGACACAGATTGAAGCCAGCTTAAATGTTACAATATCATATCCTAATCAGCCAATAATATAAAGGCTTTGAACCCTAACAAAGATGCACCGTCATCAATTACGTAAACTCATCTCCATTTTCATTCCCACAGTTAAAGTCAATTCGTATGTAGAAATAATTTTATTAAATTCAAACTCAGCAAACTCTTAAAGTCAAGAACCTACATACCTGGTCTCACGTGTAATATTACTACTTGCCGCGAGACCTTTTTTTGTCGACTCAAGACTTTTTAGTTTCCGTTCATGAACAGTGCTGATAAAAATTAAACCTAAAAATTGCAGTTCTTATTTCCAACTCGCCCGGTAAAGTTACCTCGTTTTCGGATAGAAAAATAAAGTAAATGATAATAAAATAAAGTAAACTCTAAGTAGGATTATTGATCGTATTTTTTATATTCGATTCATAGTAATTCGACAAAATAAATTTAAAGATCAAAAATTACGGAGTGTTTTTATTTAGCAACTTTCATTTCGATTTATTAAATATATATTTTTTTTCCGATTGCTAAAGATAGCAATCAAAACTGGCGCAGTCGGTAGGATACGCGTAGTTTCGGAATTATATCGATTACTTGTGTATTAACACTTAAACGCGTATCCACGAAATTTGTGTTTCAACTTCAAGATTAGTGAAACGCGACAAAATCGATAAAATCGATCAATTAAAGGTGAACGGTATTACTGTGTTTCAACTAAAAGATTGGTGAAACACGACAAACCCAAACGTTTTAAAAGCATCGTAATTCTCTCCTAGAGAAATCGACCAGTCGAAAACGGAAAGGTGTCTACCTACATGTATGTATGTAGAACTACTCAATTAACTGAAAATTGGATTTATCATATTGTACTAAACGAGTACAAAGTAAAGTCGTCTGCCACATACCGGAGGATCCGATTGAACTATCAAGGAGACAGTAGGCATATACCATTGCTGGATGTACATATAACAAAGATCACCGCATGAAGAAATAATTAAATACTGCTGGGACTCTAAATATTGGCATTCATCAAAGGAACCTGTGTTTTTCCCCAAAAGAAGACATCATAAGAATCGAAGATACCAAGTAATAAATTTTCCATTTTGATTTTGCTTCTATTAGATTATATACATTACTTTGAGTAAAATTATTAAATACCATTGCATATAAGAGCATTTATAGTTTAGCGCATATAGATATTCGCGTATATTTTTTTTTTATTACTATTTTCTAAATTTTAGTATATTTCTTTGAACAAAATATAAAAAAATATAAAAAAAAAAACCTTACATACATAGGTACTATAGTTTAATATATTATACTGACATTTGTGAACATTTAGATCCATACGAATATTACCGTGCCGTGTGTTCTTCTTTAGTGTAAATTTTAAAAGAAAAGAAAAATGAGTCTGGAATCCAATAACACTTTGGAACAATTAAGTAGTAATTTAAAAAGCACGCTAGGAAGTATGCAGAACCGTCTCGAATCAATAAACACAAACCCATCACCACGCCAATCAGTGACAATTGATCCCCTAAAGTACCTCTCCAAATTACCCGAATTTGATGGTAATCCTAATCATTTACAGAATTTTATTGACTTAATAGACAGAATACACCCCACGCTACAGACCTTCGACGATTTATCACAATTAATATTCTCGGACACTATAAAATCAAAGCTCAAGGGCAGAGCTCGCGAGGTAGTCGAAATAAATTACCATATAAAATCTTGGCTAGAAACAAAATCCCTTTTAAACAATAATTTCGGTGACAGAAAGTCCGTGGACCAACTCTTCGACGAAATGAGAAGTGTATCCTTTAGAACCAACAGCCAAGACCTTTATAACGAAATCAGAACCATACTTAGGCGACTTAACATAAAAACAGTTAACGACGGTAGTATAGATCAGGGAAATCTGAAATTGACATTACAAGCAAACATCAATTCAGCCTTAAGTATTTTTAAGAACAAGATCCCAGAACCGATGAAGTCAATCTTGTATTGCAGAGCGCCAAGTGATATAGAAACCGCAATGAATATCCTATATGAGGCGGGGTATGCATTCTACAATCCATTCGGTCAAACTCAAAGACCACAGATGCAAAGGCAAAATAACAGTAATAGAACTCAAAGTAGAAATAACGATAGACAGACTCTTACTAGGAATACGAATTCCTCACCACACAGTCAAAATCGAAACACCCCTTTTAGACCGCTTAATATGGGAGATCAAGGGAGGGCTAGACAAATTTTTTTTTCTCCGCGACCATACACGCAAGGTAACAACCATTTCAATAACCCTAATAATGGCCAGAGTTCAACTTATAGCCATAACCAAAATCCTCACTTTAGGTCGAACCAAATCAATAACAATCGACCTGTCCAGAATACTTATACCTCCTTAACTAATAATAACAGATCTAATACGAGTAACAATAATTTTAACAATAGCTGACCCGAGCCGATGGAAGTGGACTTAGTGCACATGCACCCAAATAGAGTAGATCATCCCGAACCGGAAAATTTTCATTCGCAAGCCTCAAATGCAAGCTTCCCTATATAATAGTCAAGTCGAAAACAATTCCACTAAAATTCATAATAGACACGGGAGCTACACATTCAATCATAAATCCTAACCTTTGCCACCCGAAATGGAAAATAGAACTCAAAGAAGCTCTCAAGTTAAAAACTCTAAATCATAACATAGAAATTAAGGAAAAAGTTTTAATACCCCTATTTGAAGAATTAGGTGACCCTTCGAACAAAATAGAAATGCTAATCTGCCAATTCCATAGTGCTTACGATGGAATAATTGCCAACAATATCCTAAGTCTACTCCAAATAAATATAGATTATAAAAACAATATCCTTACGTCGGGCAAAAACAAAATTAAACTGCATTTCGAACTGCATAAAGAATGCAAAGAAGGAAATTATAAACCCATCAAATTGAATTTACCCGTGCTTCAAAGGGATGGATTAGGTTATCTAAAGGGACAGCGAGCCAAAGATGACTCGTTCGTCATCAAAGAGGGAATCTATAATATCGAAAATTACGAGGTTTGCGCAGAAGTAGAAATATTCAAAAATACCCCGAAACTAGTAATCAATCCTCTGGAAGTAGAGAAAGTAGACGAGGAGAATTTTAACATAATAGAAATTAAGGAATCTAAGCCTCTTCTAGACCAACTCAGAATCGACCATTTGAATCCAGAAGAGCGAGCTGCTTTAGTAAAATTAGTGAAAAACTATAAGGGAATATTTTACGAAGAAAATTCGAATCTTACTTTCACCAACGCAATAAAACACCAGATTCGTACTATAAATAATATCCCAATCCAATGCAAGACATATCGGTACCCATACATACACAAGGAAGAAGTAGAAAAACAGATTAGGGAGATGCTCGAAAATAACATCATCCGTCCAAGTAATTCTCCTTATTCCGCACCTATTTGGATCGTACCTAAGAAGGCCGATGCCAGCGGGAAAGCAAAATGGAGACTTGTTATCGATTACCGTAAACTGAACGAAGTTACGATCGATGATAAATACCCAATCCCGAATATCGATGAAATTCTTGATAAGCTAGGGAAATGTCAATACTTCACTACGCTGGATTTAGCGAAAGGGTTTCATCAAATCGAAATTGATGAAGAGGATATCTACAAAACCGCTTTCAGTGTTGGAAATGGCCACTCCGAGTTTCTACGTATGCCATTTGGGCTGAAGACAGCCCCAGCCACTTTTCAACGCTTAATGAATAGCGTTCTACACGATTTCATAAACAAAATCTGCCTGGTTTACTTAGATGATATCATCATATTCTCGACTTCATTGCAGGAACATATTGATTCCTTGAGTAAAGTATTCAGAAGATTGAAGGAAGTAAACCTTAAAGTCCAATTGGACAAATCCGAGTTCCTTAAGAAAGAAACCGAGTTTTTAGGCCATATTGTTACACAGGAAGGCATAAGGCCCAATCCCAAAAAGACAGAATGCGTTAAAAAATTTCCTATCCCCAAAACAAACAAACAAATAAAACAATTCCTGGGCTTAACGGGATATTATAGAAAGTTTATTAGAGACTACTCGAAAATAGCAAAACCTATGACAACATTTCTGAAAAACCTTAAAATTACTCCTTATTAATTATCCAATCTTGTGATATCCTGATTTCGATAAAATGTTTACCCTAACGACGGACGCTAGCCAGTACGCCCTTGGAGCGGTGCTCTCCCAGGACAATCACCCTGTCTGCTATGCTAGCCGCACGCTAAACGATCACGAAATTAACTACAGCACAATAGAGAAAGAATTGTTGGCAATTGTATGGGCAACGAAATATTTCCGCCCATACCTCTTCGGGCGAAGATTTATCATTGAAACTGACCACAAACCACTAATCTGGCTATTTTCAATAAAAGAACCCAATTCTAAATTAGTAAGGTGGAGATTAAAATTATCAGAATTTGACTATGAGATCAAACACAAAAAGGGTACAAAAAATAGTAACGCAGACGCACTTTCTCGGATAGGAAACTTAGAATTGAACTTATTAGAAGAGGAGAACGCTATACCTATCAACCATTCACCTCTGAACTTATTCAAAACGCAAATCATCATAAATAAATCTAATACAGGATCCCTCAGAATGAAAAAGAAGAAAGTATTTGATAAAAATAGGACAACCATCTACACGAAATCGCTAGATGGCCAGACCGTAAATACTATACTTAAAAACCATTTTAATCCTAGTGGTTTAAACGCCGTCTTGGTAGAAAATGAAGACTTTTTCAATACCTTAAGGGACGCATACTTGCAAAACTTCTCTACCAGCAATAAATTCAGAATAATACGATGTTCAAGCATGCTAGAGGACATAACTGACGAAGAAGAATTAGCAGAACTAATAAAAGCTGAACACCTCAGAAATAATCACCGAGGGATCGAGGAGGTATTTAAAGAGTTGAAACTAAAAATTTATAACCCCAAATTGAAAATCAGGATTACACAGTTCCTGAATAATTGCGAAATTTGCAGCCTGGAAAAATACGAAAGAAGTCCACCCAAAATTAAATATAAAATTACCCATACACCATCCAAACCCAACGAAATCATCCACGTCGATGTTTTTTATAGCCTAAAAGGTCAACTTTTCCTAACCATAAACGATAAATTCAGCAAATTCGCACAGGCCATAAAAATTGATAGCCGTGCTTGGACAGAATTTAGACGAGCTCTTCTACAATACTTCAGTTACCACGGAAACGTGACCAAATTAGTAGTTGATAATGAATTAGGCTTTAAGGCTCTTCCTATTCTAGAATTCCTACGAAACAGAAATATTGAAATTAATTATACCTCAAATAGCAACCACACTTCTAACGCCGATGTTGAACGCCTACACAATACTATAAATGAACACCTTCGTCTCCTTAGACACGATGAAAACAAAGATCTCGAAACCGTCGAAGAAAAAATCCTTAAAATTATAGGGTATTATAATAACACAATTCATAGTACAACGAATAAGAAACCAGTAGATTTCGTAACTGGTAAAGTAAACGAAAGCGAATATAACGCAATACGCGAAAAGATGCTGGAGAAAAAGGAAAAAATCGTGAATAAACTAAATTCTAACAGAACAGACGTCAGTTTGGACTCAGGTCCGAATTTCATTAAGGAAATCAGAGGCGGCAAAAACCACGCTAAGTATAGAAAGATCGTAGCGAAAAAACTAGGTGACGACCATATAACAGATATTAGGAATAACCTTAAATACTATAAGACCCACGTACGAAAACCGAAAAAACTCCAAGACAAGACGAACCCTACTATCAAAGCAAAAACACAAAAACAGAGAAACCAGGACCAAACGAACTAAATCATAACTCTAATTACAGGAAACAATACAGAAAATGGGCATACTCATCGCAGTAATACTTTGCGTCCTGACGAACTTGACAGAGCAACAGAAGATAGACATACAGGACCTTAATAACAATAACGGCTATTTACCAGTGAAAATGGAAGAAGTCAAAGTGATAGAGTATTATATCAAAGTACTCCATATAATAAACATCACGGAGTATGAAGCCACCGCGGAAAGCATACGGAATAGCATAACCATGTTCAGCGAACCTAAAAGAAAAAAGGTACAATCAATAAAAAAGTTAAAAAACAAATATACGTAAAAAAATTACCTCTACCTGGAGTATTCACAGGTAGAACAGGGTTCCCACGAAGATCTGAAATGAAATAAAGAAAATGAATTAGTTCAAATCAATTATGTTTTTATTTATTAAGTAATTAAGGAAAAAGGCCATAGGTACACAAAGTCAAATCATGACCATGTATACATATGCCTATTACAACAACAATTCCATGGATTTGAGGAATTGTGTAAAAAAACATATGTAATTTCATGTTTTATGTAGTCAAGCCACCATAAAACATTCAATTACACCTTTAGATACATAATTATTATGATTATGATAAATATTTGTGGACAAACAAGGTGAAAAATGCCACGAAAGCACTCACCTGACATTTGCCACAAATTTACAAAAATCATAAATTACACGCTAAATAAATACAATAAATGCATAATATGCTTACCTGAGGTAAAGTTATCCCTGATGATGTTGTTGTTATCTGAAAAGCACTAAAAAACACTTTAAAAAATACACAACAAAACTTTGTTTAGCACCCGCGCGCGATTGTGCCAAACAGCTCAAACTTTATGTCACCGCGACGTTTGACATATCAAGACCGGGTAAAATCGAACCGCGATCTCGATGGCGACGTTCGTTGCGCGATATTTTTCACGGGAAACGCGATATTCGCGATTTTTTATAAATACATTTCCCACAATGAGTGCGAAAGAGACTCACAGTGGGAAGAAGACAAAAAATTATTACAAATGACAGGAAAATCTACTACATTGAAATGAAACGTAACGAATTGACATTTTTATAGCAAATGTTCCAAAAATTATACAAATTGATTAAAATCATCAAATTGACAATCAATTTTTACGACAAAGGTATCAAAATTTAGATCATTAAATTTGCTATCGATTGACAACAAGAAAAATTCAACCTTTTGTCATTTTCAGTGAAAATTTCGAATATTTCACTTTATAGACAGCGAAAATGGAACGAAATTTTCTATAAAAAGGAGGCCATTTGTTCATTCTGTCTTCTATTTTCAACAAATTGTCAAAGAGTATACATATGCTAGTCAGTCATAGTATTCTCAAGTTTGCAATTTTCCTCATCAGTGCCATTTTAAACTTATATTTTATTTTATCTTTTTTCATTAGTAATTTCACTTAGAGTTTTTTTTTGGTTTCATCATTTATTTTTCATTTGCATTTAAAGTCAGTTTTTCGTTGTTCTTCAAAATTAAAGTAGTTCTGTCATTTTTTAGTTTATTTTCCTTTTTTTTGCTTTTGTTTGAAAAGAATTTGTGTTCTAGTGGAATTCGGGAGTTTGTCAATCTTGACGTGATTTTATTTGATATTGGTTAATTCAAGGTATTTCTTTTGCTTTTCATATAAATCTTTGGTTAGGTGACGGGTATTAAAGTGTAAGATTGCATGCCAATTTGTATTGGACATATTACACAAAATAATATCACCAAATACTAAAAATTTATTGAATATAATTTTCTTGAGTTTTCAGTTGTTTGTTCATAAATTTTCGTCAATTAATCAATTTATCAAGGTATAAAACTGTGCCCACACGGGTCACCTTTACACCACATGAGAATTGATTCACGATTGACAGTTAACAATAATTTTTATTTTCAGCGTTAATTAAGTTATAAAATATAAAAAGGAATTTTAAATAGTAATATAAGTCTAGTTAAGAAGTTTGAGTAGAATTGGAAAAAATATATAGTAGTTGAATTGCAATTAGGTTAAATTTTATGAAGTTATTTTTTTACTAGTTTAATTTTAATAATAGAAAGAAGTTTAGCTCAATAAATCTAAATGAATGAATAACCGAATGATTCTTTCATTTACCGCTACACTACCGCCATCTAAGTGTGATTGTGCTCGGCCATCGTTTTCATTTTAGGTTTCTACGTTGTTTGACACTAGACAGTAGGCATTGGTACCGTGAGAGCTTATTGGAAGCTACACGCAGCGCCCAGACGTGGCAGTTTTTAGGTGGGTCATTTCAATCTCGTTGTTATAGATCACACGCATCTCCCAAACGTGGCAGCTTTTAGGTGGATCATTTCAACCTCGTTGTTATAGACCACACGCATCGCCCAGACGTGGCAGTTTTTAGGTGGATTATTTAAATCTCATTGGTATAGTCCACACGCTGCAGATTCAGTGTGTTTGAGTTGCTATTTCACAAGAGACATTTACACTAGCAGTAACTTATAGGAAGTTGCACTAGTGCGTAAACGTTAAAAGGTCAACTCATCGTTTCATTACAGGTGACCACTGAGTCGTCATCAACAAAGCTCGAATTTATGAACGTACACAATTTCTATTCTATAAGAGGAACAACGAAATTGGGTAAAGTTCAGAAAATTGAGCATTCAGATTTTCTTGTTTTCAGGACGTCAGCTGTCAGTCTAGTTTTCAGCGAAGCACAAGACATCACATTTTAACATTTGGTGGTTCCATCCAGGAATTCATTCGACTCATTCATTTAGGTTAGAGTTGTAGGGATTAAAATTAGATATTGCAATTCATTTGTAGTCTATTTAAAATTAGTTTTGACTTATCAATTTATATTTGTCTACTGCTCAGATTTCTTAATTAATTTAAAATGACAGAACTCAAAAGTTTGTTAAATAAGGAACAAGCTTTAAGGAATCGCCTGAAGAAAGCAATTACTAATGGAAAGAAGACAATAACAGAAAAGCATTCAAGAGGTTTGTACGAAGCCAAACTCTCTGAAATCAAGCGAACATGGGCTGACTATGAACAGATTGATCAGCTGATCAATGAGCTGATCATTGAAACACCGCCCAAAAATGAACCAAAGTATATCACTGATGACACATATTGTAATATCGAAAATGCATATTGTATATATATAGGTGAATTATACGATTTGATTCATCCTACAACAGAGTTGGCAGAATCCACACTATTGTTAACACAACAAACTCGTGTGGAACAACAACAACAAAATATATTACCAAAAATCATGTTGCCAAAGTATAATGGTAACTATGACGGCTGGCGCTCGTTTCAAGATTTATTCACGGCCGTAGTACACAACAACACAAACTTGAAGGATGTTCAGAAATTGTACTACTTAAAAGGCTCATTACTAGGTGATGCGGAGAAATTACTACGTCACACTCCCATCACAAATGAAGATTATCTACCCGCATGGAATAAATTGAAGGCAAGGTACGAGAATAAGAAGATTCTTGTAAATCATCAGCTTAAGATTTTGACAAATCAACCTAAAATAACTTCAGAAACAGCTGTAGAATTAAAATCACTAGTTGACACTACACAAGAGTGTCTACAGCAATTGAAGGCCTTGCAAGTTAATACTGCGTCATGGGATGTATTACTTGTGTATTTGATAGTACAAAAGCTGCCTTTCGCAACATTAAGATTGTGGGAAGAATCACAAGGAGCGTCACAAGAGTTGCCAACGTATGAACAACTATTCACATTCTTAGATACAAGGTTGAAAATATTAGAAGCAATTTCAGACACGTTGGCACCCAAGTCAAGTCAAGCCAAATGTCACTCAAAACCAACTACAACAAAAGCATTACACACAATCAAGTCAGTGAAATGCGCAGCATGTAATGGAGACCATTTACTTCAGAATTGCACAAGATTCCAAAATATGGATTTACAAGGCAGAAAAAAGTTCATCAAGACAAATGGACTTTGCTATAACTGTCTATCACGGAAACATTCACTTAGGAATTGTTCCAGTAGGTATCGATGCTTTAAATGCAAACAGATGCATCATACATCGATACATGAGGATGCTAATGCAAATAATTTACATCCTAGGAATGTAGAGGCTACAAATCTGCAATCCAAATCAGTTGAAGTTGATTTCAACTCAAACCCTAGGCAACTTCAACAACACAGAGATAATAGCAGTCTTGACCAAGTCAAACCAAGTACCAGTAAGGGTACAGGAGATCGAACGACAACTCATACGTACATGAACCGAGAACGATCTTATGCGCTATTATCTACGGCTTTGGTAAAAGCCCAAGGTGAGCACGGAAAGCCACAAAGATTACGTTGTCTTATCGACTCAGGATCAGAATGCTCTTTTATCACAAAGTCCGCATGTCACAAATTGCAGGCTATTTGCAGTCCAACACTAGTGACTGTAATAGGGTTAAACAAAAGTTTAACAGGTAACTCGAGCAAGATAACCAAGTTATCACTGAAGTCCTGTGGAGAAGATAAGACAACAATCTCAGAAGATTTTTTGGTAATCGACAAGATCACTGACGCGTTACCAACAAAATTTATATCTAAAGCCAAATACAAGCATTTAGATCAACTCGACTTAGCAGATCCTACCTTCTGGAAACCTGGCAAGATAGATGCACTACTAGGCGCCAAGGTTTATGCGAAGATAATACAAGAAGGGATTGTACAGGGTCCACCTAACACACCAACAGCTCTGAAGACAATCTTCGGTTGGATGCTATTAGGATCAGCTGAAAATGCAACAAATGAGAGCACAGTAAAGGCTTTCATGACACACACAGATGCTTTGGAAAAGCAACTTAGACAGTTTTGGGAAACCGAAGAAGTTTCCACACAACCTGTTCCATCACAAGACGAAACAATGTGTGAAGGGATATTTCACGATTCTTGCAGTCGTCTAGACTCAGGAAAATATCGAGTGAAGTTACCGTTTGTGAATAACATCACGCCAGCGTTGGGTAATTCCAGACAACAAGCGATCAGACGTTTAGAAAGCTTGCAAAAACAATTTGCGAAAAACAATGAGTTTAAAATGGAGTATGAAAAATGTCTGGACGAGTATATCGAGTTAGGCCATATGGAGGAGGTAGGCCCGCCTCAGGAATGCGAAAACCATTACTACATTCCTCATCATGCTGTGTTCAAGGACAGTTCAACGACGAAACTACGTGTGGTGTTTGACGCATCAGCGAAGACGACAAATGGAGAGTCTCTCAATCAACATTTGTTAAAGGGACCAACACTTCAGCCAACATTATTCACGACATTGTTGAATTGGAGGAAATATAAAGCTGTCATGAATGCAGACATAGAGAAAATGTACCGCATGATTGAAATACATCCGGATCATAGGACTTTTCAGAGGATTGTATGGCGGCATCCAAAGAAGGGTATACTCCAAGATTACCAACTGAAGACAGTAACCTTTGGGACAACTTCAGCTCCATATTTGGCGATAAGGACGCTTCAACAATTGGCAAGGGATGAAAATCATAACTGGCCCCTTGCAGCAAATGCGGTATTCAACAACTTCTATGTAGACGATCTTCTGTCTGGAGCCGACAATTTAAAGGACGCAAAGGAATTACAGCATCAGCTAATCCAAATGATGAATTCCGCTGGGTTCAATTTAAGAAAATGGACCAGCAACGATAGCAGATTGTTACAAGATCTACCAGAAGATCATGTCGAACTGAAAAACTCATTAACGTTTTCAGAGAATGACTCAGTCAAAACATTATGGATCAAATGGTTCCCAAAGGATGATTTCTTCACGTTTACAATCAAGCCACTGTTGCATCATGCACTGTTCACAAAACGCATCATTTTATCAGGGATTGCATCCTTATATGATCCTCTCGGTTGGCTATCTCCGATAATCATAGAAGCAAAACTGCTCATGCAAGGTTTATGGATTACGGGCTCATCATGGGATGATCCAGTGTCAGACAACGTTAGCCACACCTGGAAAAACTTTGCTGACAATCTAAAACTGTTGGAACAATTACGAATCCCAAGATGGATTAACTACTCAAGAGAGGCACGCATGCAAATACATGGATTTTGCGATGCGTCATTCAAGGCATACGCTGCAGCAATCTACTTAAGAGTAGAACAAGATGATGGTACAGTTGTTACACATTTGCTAACGTCAAAGACAAAGGTAGCACCGATTAAACCAATGACAATACCACGTCTTGAATTGAACGGTGCCTTACTGCTCGTAAGATTACTGAAGACCATTGTACAAGGCATTCACTTGGAAAACATTCCCGTAGTTGCTTGGACAGATTCCAAAATAGTACTACAATGGATCAAGGAGCATCCTTCCAAGTGGAAAATCTATGTAGCCAATCGGATCGTAGAAATTCAGGATAATCTAA
This sequence comes from Dioctria rufipes, assembly GCA_963924295.1. Taxonomy (NCBI): domain Eukaryota; kingdom Metazoa; phylum Arthropoda; class Insecta; order Diptera; family Asilidae; genus Dioctria; species Dioctria rufipes. Next base: position 129,464,176 of record OZ002741.1, on the reverse strand, counting down.
AATTCGAACATTGGCGGCATATTCCATCGAGTCAGAATCCTGCTGACTTGGCGTCGCGTGGCATCGCAATCCCTCAGCTCCTGAACAATGACTTCTGGTGGCATGGACCCTCATGGCTAACACAATCACAAGATAATTGGCCAGTCAAGAACGAAATCAAGGAAGCAACTATCCTTGAGCAAAGAGCACCAACCGTCACTAATTTTTTAATAAATTGTGAAACTGACATTCTGGAAAGATACTCTTCTTTCACACGATTAGTTCGTATTGTTGCAAGGCTGCAGCGCTTCGTACACAATTGTAAAAATCCGGATAACAAAAGGATTACAACATTAACCAGTGAGGAGTGCCTATATGCACAAGAAACTGTATTCAAATTAGTGCAGCTGTCAACATTCCCAGACGAGTACCAGGCATTGCTGCAGAAGGGCACTGTAGCTAAGGGTAGCAAACTTTTACGGTTGAATCCAATGCTTGATAACAATGGATTGATACGAGTAGGAGGACGATTGGATAACGCGTTACTATCTTATAATAGAAGACACCCAGTAATCTTACCTCGTGATCACCATGTAACGTCAATTTTCATTGACAAGGTCCATTTAGAAACACTACATGGTGGCACATCTTTAGTTCTGAATACAAGCAGAAACTCAGTCTGGATCTTAGACGGAAGGCGTTGTATTTCAACTAGGATACATAAGTGCATTACATGTTTTAGACAACGTCAAGCAACAGAAACGCAATTGATGGGTAATCTACCTGCAGCAAGAGTAAACATAACAAAACCCTTTGCTAAAGTTGGAATAGATTACGCTGGACCAATAACAATCAAAACAGCAAGTCACAGAAATGCAAAGCTACAAAAGGCTTACTTCTGTATTTTTGTATGCATGGCAACTAAGGCAGTGCACATTGAATTAGTCTCTAGTTTAACTGCAGAAGCCTTCATTGCAGCCTTGAAAAGGTTTATAGGCAGAAGAGGTCTGTGCACTGACCTCTATTCAGATTGCGGCACAAACTTTGTTGGAGGAAAGGCAATACTGGAGAAAGAGTTACAGCAAGCAATAAAACAAGCAACTCCAATGGCTGCTGAATATTTATCTTCAAAATTCATTACATGGCATATGAATCCACCAGCAGCTCCGCATTTTGGAGGATTATGGGAGTCGGGTGTTAAATCCATTAAACACCATCTACGTAGATCTATTGGAAACTCAAACCTCACATTTGAGGAGTATGCTACGCTGTTGACTCAAGTTGAGGCCTGCCTAAATTCAAGGCCACTATGTCATCTGAGAGATGACCCGAATGACACATTTATCTTAACTCCAGGACACTTCCTAATTGGACAACCGTTCAACGCACTTCCAGAGCTCGAGTATACTAACCAAAACACTTCGTATGCAACCAGATGGAAGCACGTCCAGCAGATGGTGCAACAATTCTGGAATCATTGGTCTAAGGATTATTTAAATCAATTGCAGAATAGACCTAAGTGGTTCACTCAACAACCTAATCTGCAAAAAGGAGATATCGTGTTACTGCGATGTGAAAATACACCACCAACACTGTGGCCATTAGGGATCATTAATGAGATTTACCCCGGATCCGATGGTCTAGTCCGAGTGGTGCAAATCAAAACCCAGAGAAGTATCTTCACGAGACCTATTAACAAAGTGTGTCGTGTACCAATTAGATAACAATAATGAATATGTGTCGTCACATTTGTTATCTGTTTGTGAATGTCCCAGTTGATTAGACAAATTACTTATTATTTTATTTTACAGATGTCAAAAAAGTACGATATAGACGAGGATATCCTGGATATCTATGATGATATCAACATGAATTTCCTGCTGCCAGATGACCCCATTGATGCACCATTTGACGCCAGCGAATTCGAGGAGCTATGGTCAAAGCTAGTAGATCAGACGAAGGAGCCAGATGTAGAGCAGGCATCTGCATCAGGAGAATCTACAGCAGAAGCATCTACATCAAAGGCTTGTACATCAGCAGCACCCAAAGCAGAGGCATCAACATCCAACGCCCACGATTTGTTCCTGATGGATACGCCGCAGACAAATCCGATAGTGAAGGAGAAAATCATCGCCAATGGTGGTCAAGTGGATAACTTGGAACGCCTTCTACCCACAACTACAATGAACGAAGCTAAATTGAGGTTGGAAAACTCATTCCAGAAGTTCATAACCCGTGAAAACATCACTATATTTCTCCCGAGCGAAGTTGTCAAACGGATAAACTTCAAGGATATCCAAACGAGGCGAAACAGGGAACGAACACTAAACCTACCAGATCGCTATCAGGTAGTGTTACGTGTTCGCGCTGATGGTACACTATTGCTTCACCACTACCGTAAACGAGGCATCCAGAAGATTAAGAAGAGGTTGTTGAATAGGACCGTTCAACGGGAGGGAGAATGTTCAGCGAACCTAAAAGAAAAAAGGTACAATCAATAAAAAAGTTAAAAAACAAATATACGTAAAAAAATTACCTCTACCTGGAGTATTCACAGGTAGAACAGGGTTCCCACGAAGATCTGAAATGAAATAAAGAAAATGAATTAGTTCAAATCAATTATGTTTTTATTTATTAAGTAATTAAGGAAAAAGGCCATAGGTACACAAAGTCAAATCATGACCATGTATACATATGCCTATTACAACAACAATTCCATGGATTTGAGGAATTGTGTAAAAAAACATATGTAATTTCATGTTTTATGTAGTCAAGCCACCATAAAACATTCAATTACACCTTTAGATACATAATTATTATGATTATGATAAATATTTGTGGACAAACAAGGTGAAAAATGCCACGAAAGCACTCACCTGACATTTGCCACAAATTTACAAAAATCATAAATTACACGCTAAATAAATACAATAAATGCATAATATGCTTACCTGAGGTAAAGTTATCCCTGATGATGTTGTTGTTATCTGAAAAGCACTAAAAAACACTTTAAAAAATACACAACAAAACTTTGTTTAGCACCCGCGCGCGATTGTGCCAAACAGCTCAAACTTTATGTCACCGCGACGTTTGACATATCAAGACCGGGTAAAATCGAACCGCGATCTCGATGGCGACGTTCGTTGCGCGATATATTTCACGGGAAACGCGATATTCGCGATTTTTTATAAATACATTTCCCACAATGAGTGCGAAAGAGACTCACAGTGGGAAGAAGACAAAAAATTATTACAAATGACAGGAAAATCTACTACATTGAAATGAAACGTAACGAATTGACATTTTTATAGCAAATGTTCCAAAAATTATACAAATTGATTAAAATCATCAAATTGACAATCAATTTTTACGACAAAGGTATCAAAATTTAGATCATTAAATTTGCTATCGATTGACAACAAGAAAAATTCAACCTTTTGTCATTTTCAGTGAAAATTTCGAATATTTCACTTTATAGACAGCGAAAATGGAACGAAATTTTCTATAAAAAGGAGGCCATTTGTTCATTCTGTCTTCTATTTTCAACAAATTGTCAAAGAGTATACATATGCTAGTCAGTCATAGTATTCTCAAGTTTGCAATTTTCCTCATCAGTGCCATTTTAAACTTATATTTTATTTTATCTTTTTTCATTAGTAATTTCACTTAGAGTTTTTTTTTGGTTTCATCATTTATTTTTCATTTGCATTTAAAGTCAGTTTTTCGTTGTTCTTCAAAATTAAAGTAGTTCTGTCATTTTTTAGTTTATTTTCCTTTTTTTTGCTTTTGTTTGAAAAGAATTTGTGTTCTAGTGGAATTCGGGAGTTTGTCAATCTTGACGTAATTTTATTTGATATTGGTTAATTCAAGGTATTTCTTTTGCTTTTCATATAAATCTTTGGTTAGGTGACGGGTATTAAAGTGTAAGATTGCATGCCAATTTGTATTGGACATATTACACAAAATAATATCACCAAATACTAAAAATTTATTGAATATAATTTTCTTGAGTTTTCAGTTGTTTGTTCATAAATTTTCGTCAATTAATCAATTTATCAAGGTATAAAACTGTGCCCACACGGGTCACCTTTACACCACATGAGAATTGATTCACGATTGACAGTTAACAATAATTTTTATTTTCAGCGTTAATTAAGTTATAAAATATAAAAAGGAATTTTAAATAGTAATATAAGTCTAGTTAAGAAGTTTGAGTAGAATTGGAAAAAATATATAGTAGTTGAATTGCAATTAGGTTAAATTTTATGAAGTTATTTTTTTACTAGTTTAATTTTAATAATAGAAAGAAGTTTAGCTCAATAAATCTAAATGAATGAATAACCGAATGATTCTTTCATTTACCGCTACACTACCGCCATCTAAGTGTGATTGTGCTCGGCCATCGTTTTCATTTTAGGTTTCTACGTTGTTTGACACTAGACAGTAGGCATTGGTACCGTGAGAGCTTATTGGAAGCTACACGCAGCGCCCAGACGTGGCAGTTTTTAGGTGGGTCATTTCAATCTCGTTGTTATAGATCACACGCATCTCCCAAACGTGGCAGCTTTTAGGTGGATCATTTCAACCTCGTTGTTATAGACCACACGCATCGCCCAGACGTGGCAGTTTTTAGGTGGATTATTTAAATCTCATTGGTATAGTCCACACGCTGCAGATTCAGTGTGTTTGAGTTGCTATTTCACAAGAGACATTTACACTAGCAGTAACTTATAGGAAGTTGCACTAGTGCGTAAACGTTAAAAGGTCAACTCATCGTTTCATTACAGGTGACCACTGAGTCGTCATCAACAAAGCTCGAATTTATGAACGTACACAATTTCTATTCTATAAGAGGAACAACGAAATTGGGTAAAGTTCAGAAAATTGAGCATTCAGATTTTCTTGTTTTCAGGACGTCAGCTGTCAGTCTAGTTTTCAGCGAAGCACAAGACATCACATTTTAACAACCATGTTGGAACCAAAAACGTCAGCTATGAAACCCATGTTTGACATAGTCAACCGCAATCTCATTCTCCTCGAGGCAAAAATCAAAAACCTCCATCCACACCACAAGCAAAAAAGAGGGATAATCCATATTCTAGGCAAAGGTCTAAAATTCGTAGCCGGAACCATGGACAGCGACGATGAAAAGGAAATCAGTGAAAAACTAGAAGCGCTATCCAGAAATCAGGAAAAATTGGCAAACCCAGGTAATGAACAAGTCCTAATAAGCAAAAGCGTATCCGCCCAAATACAAAATATCACTGCGCATATCAACAGACAACAGAACATAACACAGAACTACTTAAATACTGTCAACAAAATAATGCAAAACAAAATTCTGACTCTAGAAGACGAAATTGACTACATACAACGTATCTACCAGGTCAATAACGACATAACCCTTTTGCGAAGTCATGTAGACGATATCGGACAAGTAATTTTTTCAAGTAAAGTAGGTATCCTTTCTAAAGATATTTTAACACAAGCGGAATTAGACCTTATAGAAGATCTCGACAGCTATCAAAATATAAAAGTCGCAGTAAGACTACAAAATAACGAAATAGTTATCATCCTATTAATACCACGTTACTCCCCTAACCTCCTATCCAAAATACTAATCGAACCTATCCCAAATAACCAGAACAAATCCGTGCTTTTAGAAGAAAACGAAATTTTAGTAGATTCAAGTAATAGAGTATACAGAATAAATGTTAAAGAAAACTTAGAGAAAAATTTAATTGAAATAAATGACAATTGCATAAGTAATATAATAAAATTCAAAGAAGCTCATTGTAAAACTAGAACATCTAGGAACCAAGAAATAAAGGAGATCACACCTGGTACGATAATATTGAAAAATGTTAATAATTTAAATATTACCCAAAACTGCAATAAAGGTAATATCAATTTTAATGGAAATTTTTTGATTAATTTTGAAAATTGTTGCCTAAAAATAGAAAATAATAGCTTTGTAAACTCGAACTTTAAAGTATACGATAAACTGATACTACCAAATTTTATAACAAAAATTAGAGAACATACAGAAGATGTACCTAAAATAGAATTAGATGAGCTATATTTAAAACAATTAAATAGTGAAAAAAGCATTGAAGAGCTGGTATTTAAGAATAAAAATAATAATGTAATCAGTTTTAGTACAGACCTTCTAATTGTAATCGCATTAGTGTTGCTAATAGTTACATACATTTATCTAAGAAAAAAAGGTAACTATTACCCAAACATATCTATCCCAATAAATTCGTCGGAGCCTCATTCTAACGGTGGGGGTGTTACAATATCATATCCTAATCAGCCAATAATATAAAGGCTTTGAACCCTAACAAAGATGCACCGTCATCAATTACGTAAACTCATTTCCATTTTCATTCCCACAGTTAAAGTCAATTCGTATGTAGAAATAATTTTATTAAAAACAAGTAAAAAAGCTAGAATTGGTCTAAGACCAATTCTTAGGATACCCTAGATGAATGCCCGTATTAAATTTCGTATGGTCACCGATCTATTCAAGTATTGATTTTGAAGTTGTTTTTCGCATATATTTCTAGAACGGTTTGTCGCACAGACAAAATGATTATAACCAATTTTATAGGATTTCGTATTCTGCAGAAGTTTTTAGTACCATAAAAATGTCTTGGACTGATCGTTTTCAAAGTATACGTAAAAAACCGAAATTTTTATATGGCAACACCAAGAAAGAGTTGCCCGATTTAGTCCATTTTTGACATTTTATTTCCTAATGTAGTAAAAACATCATGTGCGAAATTTCAGCTCTCTACGTCGACGCGTTCTCAGGCAGTGACCAAATATATAGCGGAAAACGAAATTTTTATATGGCAACCCCACGAAGGAGTTGCCCGATTTGGCTCATTTTCGAACTTAATTTTACTTTTTTTTTTTTAAAGTCTGTGTACAAAATTTCAGCTCTCTACGTGTTCGCGTTCTCAAGTTATCGTGCGCACAGACGGACGGACGGACGGACGGACGGACAGACGGACGGACGGACGGACATGCAAAAATCGAAATAACTTTTAATATTATGAATGGGTGTCCAATCCATTTTGCTCTACCATCATTATTTCGAGGTGTTACAAACGGAATGACAAACTTAGTATACCCCTATGATTTCATCTAGGGTATAACAAACTCAGCAAACTCTTAAAGTCAAGAACCTAAATACCTGGTCTCACGTGTAATATTACTACTTGCCGCGAGACCTTTTTTTGTCGACTCAAGACTTTTTAGTTTCCGTTCATGAACAGTGCTGATAAAAATTAAACCTAAAAATTGCAGTTCTTATTTCCAACTCGCCCAGTAAAGTTACCTCGTTTTCGGATAGAAAAATAAAGTAAATGATAATAAAATAAAGTAAACTCTAAGTAGGATTATTGATCGTATTTTTTATATTCGATTCATAGTAATTCGACAAAATAAATTTAAAGATCAAAAATTACGGAGTGTTTTTATTTAGCAACTTTCATTTCGATTTATTAAATATATATTTTTTTTCCGATTGCTAAAGATAGCAATCAAAACTCTTAAACTCTAGACCACTAACAGAGATGTCACAAGATCCAGAAGATATGTCAGCTCTAACACCAGGACACTTTTTAATTGGATACGTCCAAAGACTATTTCAAACATTTTGGACACGGTGGAGTACTGAATACTTGCATCGTCTACAGCAACGGCCAAAGTGGTTGTCCAAGGAAATCAACCTCAGGAAGAATGAACTGGTATTAATTATAGATGAGAGACTTCCCCCGTCACGTTGGCTAATGGGAAGGATCATTGAAACACATCCTGGGAAAGACAATTTAACACGAGTCGTAACAATCAAAACCCAAAATAACGTCCTTAAACCACCCATTACAAAAATTTGCCTCTTACCTATTGAAACCGCTGTCCCAGCCAATTAATAGTAATGTCCTTTATTCTTATCCTCATGTCGAGCCCTCATACTTATCCCGAACATTAAATCATTATTATCAAACAGTCAATGTAGGCTATTTTGCCTTTACAGAAGCATCCCGTCAATGAGCTACTACTTTGGAATCTACAAGTCTTTCGGCATTATTCATGGAAAATTTTTTGTTTTGAAATCTGTCATCGAACATATTGAAACTGGTCGTTCCAAGGCGGGGTGTATGTTGCGGCAAAAGAAATAGGCGATAGCTTCACGGAAAAATCTGAAAAGAAAAAAACACAACCACAAAGAATCATCAACAACAACTTAATTAGTTTAGTAGATACTTATCTGATTTAGAATTAATTTGTTCTTTTTTTGCAATTTTTACGTTGTAGTCCAGCCATTTGTTTAATTAAGCAAGTAGCATAGAGTTTCTGTTCTTTTGTTTGTAATGTAAACACGTAGACAAAGATCACTTAGAACTTAGCACAATACCGGACGCACATGATTTGATTCTCACGAAACACTTAACATCAAACAACATATATATCACAAATCCAACCATCAACAAAAAATGAAAACAAATATACTCACCTATGTCTTGAGATTCAGCAAAGATTTTTCACCGTCGCTTGATCACTTGTTAATAGTGCTATCTCGTCTGATTGACATTGACAGGCAATACTTTTGTTATTTCGAATGTCGATAAGGTTCGAAAATGCACTTTATACAACCCTGGAAATGATAGAGTTTCGTTAAATTAGAAATGAAAGGGACAGGAAAACTTGAAATGGCATATATATTGAATTCTAGAATTCTAGAATAATCATGTTTTTTTCCGTTAAAAATAACGAAACTGCAATTATGAAAAAAAAAGGAGTAGTTACGCTATGCGGGTACCAGACCACTTTTTCCATACAAAAAGTGTCCGGAAATTTCAAACTATTTTGCTGGCTCTGGACTGGGTTCTGGGCCACTGAGGGGGATTCCGTCGAGTGGTATACGTCACAGGGTATGCCTGGAGAATTCCTTTCCTACCGTCTGACTGACCAGGAGCTGACATTAACTTTTTAGTAATAATTCAAGTTTTATTGTTTTTGCCCATGGTGTGCTGTGCCTAAATGTAGGCTTTTTATTATGATTTTGGTGTTTTCAATGTTGCACCTTAATGTAGGCTTTTGGTTTTGAACTAATATTAGTAATAATTAAAGTTAATAGTAGGACATTTTTGTTCATGCCAATGGATTCTAGAGCGTTGGGGCGGGCATATTAAGGGGGATAAAATTTTCATCAGAAATCCTCTACGAGCTCTGGTTTTCGAGATATTAGCGATTTGACCTTTTCAGATATAGTTAATATTATTAATAATTCAAGCTACCTAGGATAGTTTTGTTGATGCCAATAGATTCTAGAAGGTGTTAGAGGGGTAGGAGGTTAAAGGGGGAATAAAATTTTTGTTAGAAATCCTCTACGGGCTATGGTTTTCGAGATATTAGTGATTTTACCTTTTTAGATATAGTTAATGTTAGTAGTAATTCAAGTTTATTTTGCTTATGGGGCGCTGCACCTAAATATAGGCTTTTTATTATGATTTTTTCTTGAGCGTCTAAATGTAGGCTTTTGGTTTTGAACTAATATTAGTAATAATTAAAGTTAATAGTAGGACATTTTTGTTCATGCCAATGGATTCTAGAGCGTTGGGGTGGGGTTATTAAGGGGGATAAAATTTTCATCAGAAATCCTCTACGAGCTCTGGTTTTCGAGATATTAGCGATTTGACCTTTTCAGATATAGTTAATATTATTAATAATTCAAGCTACCTAGGATAGTTTTGTTGATGCCAATAGATTCTAGAAGGTGTTAGAGGGGTAGGAGGTTAGAGGGGGAATAAAATTTATGTTAGAAATCCTCTACGGGCTATGGTTTTCGAGATATTAGTGATTTCACCTTTTTAGATATAGTTAATGTTAGTAATAATTCAAGTTTATTTTGCTCATGGGGCGCTGCACCTAAATATAGGCTTTTTATTATGATTTTTTCTTGAGCGTCTAAATGTAGGCTTTTGGTTTTGAACTAATATTAGTAATAATTAAAGTTAATAGTAGGACATTTTTGTTCATTCCAATGGATTCTAGAGCGTTGGGGTGGGGTTATTAAGGGGGATAAAATTTTCATCAGAAATCCTCTACGAGCTCTGGTTTTCGAGATATTAGCGATTTGACCTTTTCAGATATAGTTAATATTATTAATAATTCAAGCTACCTAGGATAGTTTTGTTGATGCCAATAGATTCTAGAAGGTGTTAGAGGGGTAGGAGGTTAGAGGGGGAATAAAATTTTTGTTAGAAATCCTCTACGGGCTATAGTTTTCGAGATATTAGCGATTTGGTTTTGAATTAATATTACTAATAATTCAAGTTACCCTGGGGGAGTTGTAGATATCAGCATGACGTCATCTTGGATTTGCTGTTTTCTTACTTGAATATTTCTTAGTGAGGAATTTGTAGATATCAAATTTCCGGATCACTTTCTATGTGGGTTCTGGGGCAGTGATATTCTGGGTATCAAATATTAAATGTTTACCAAACATTAGGCATGCTCCCCTGTTTATGATGTAATTTGATATCACCGCTGTAAACAAATTCGCATTTAAGCTGAATGATTCATACACACCTGTGTAAACTTCCTGTTTAAAAAATTCGCATTTTAGCTGAATGAGTCATGCACACCTGTGTAAACAAATTTAAGCAATATCAGCACATTTATTCTTTTCACGTAATTTGATACCACACTTAGTGTAGGCAGCCAAAAATTTTATTTTATTGTTCCAAGAATTTTACCGTTCGAAATGTTTCATTAGAATTCGCATAAAGTAAATAAATTTCCACTTTTTCTTTTTATCTTGAAATGCATTCATGTAAACAATCTCATTCGATATTTGGAATTTCAACCAGCAGAATAAAGTAATCAAATTAATTTGGATGATTCATGTTTTTTTTTGTGTTGTATTGTTTATGCGATATCATCTCAGCCTGTAAGCAAATTCGTTGGAATTCATCCTGTACAATGATTATTGCAGCAACAGGATCATTCATGTTCACAAACTGTTGCTATAAAAGCCCAAGCAAACTCTTGCGGAGCATCAGTCAGTTTTAGTGAGCCTCAGTGATAGTTTAAAAACATATAAAAAATTAAAAATGTCTTCGATGTTAGTAAATAAAAGTTTTTCAATAATTGAAAATTTGCGAAAAGATGTGATGGAGTGTTTAAAAAATTCCGTGAATAAAGACTATATTGTTAAAAAGTGCAATAGAAACATGCATAAATTTCAAGTTGCATTTCGGAAGTGCAATAAGAGTGCTAGGAAACGACATTTCGAGAGCTGTCTCGAGCAAATTAAAGCATTAAGAGCGCTATTGAGAACTCCCCGTCGAGGTGGAGGAATTACTCGCGTAAGAAGAAGTGATTTTGTAAAGTGGGAGGAAATAAAGACAGCGTTCGCAGACAGAATTCGACAAGGTGTTATTGCAAATTTAAAGCATATCGATCCGAAGCTATTTATGCAAGACGCTGCCAAATTATTTATGCGCCGCATTAAGAATACATTAAAACATTATTTTAATATTAAAGTTTCTACAACGTTTTGCAGTGAATTTGTTAAGGAAACTGGTGACAATGAAATTATAAAAGACATTAAATATTTCCAAGCGAGAACTGCTGCAATTAGTGCAGATGATAATTTAGAGGACTGGTTTAAATCAAACATTTTGGATCCAATAAACACTCAGCTGGAAGAATTCCAGGAAAAAGACAGTGGCTGGTCACTGCACTCTATAATACATCTAGCAGTACACATCAACAAGTTTGAGCAGCTCCGAGGATCTTCGTATATACCTCTGCCGAATAACTCTGGAATAATATTTCCCATGACGCTTAACCAAATAACGCAATTTGAAGACCAGAACGATTTATCAATAAACGTGTTCATCCTAGAGAAAGAGCGTTTCTTCACCACAGTTCCAGTTAGACTTACGAAACACAGGATGGAGCGACATGTAAATCTCTTAATGCTACAAGATGACTTTGACCAGGCTGATGATCATATGGACGATGATGATGATGGCAGATACCATTTCTGCTGGATTAAAGATCTTTCGCGCCTTGTATCGGGACAACATAAGTCTAGAGTGTACATATGCGACAGATGTTTGCTCTACTTTTACTCTGCTGAAAAATTAACATCACACACTCCTGAATGCGAGAAACAAAACGACTGTAGGATTATATTTCCATCAGAGGAAAAGAAATGGTTGGAATATAAGAATTATAACCATAAGAATCCAGTCCCGTTTTGTGTGTATGCTGATCTTGAATCAATATTGAAGCCGATTCAGAGAAACGATCAAAATACACACCGAATCCAGGAACATGAAGTTCACAGCATAGGATTCTATTTCCACTGCAAACATGATGCTAAGCTCTCATATTACAGAGCATATCGAGGCAAGGACTGTCAACAATGGTTTGCATTAGAACTGCAAAAGATTGCATCCATAGCTGTACAGGAGAAGTTGAACATCAGGCCAATGCAACCCTTGACTAAAGAGGAACGGCGTTCACATATGGAAAATACTTGCTGCCATATATGTGAAAAAACGTTTGCAGCCGATGAGGAACGAGTCCGGGACCATTGCCATTTAACAGGTAAATACTAAGAAGCATAATTCAATTCATTTCTTTTCATAAATTCTTTTAATAGGAAAATACCGAGGACCAGCGCACAATGCATGTAATCTGATGTATCAAGATTGCTCCATAGTTCCAGTCATTTTTCACAATTTATCCGGATATGATGCCCACTTCATTATTAAGGATATAGCTACAGCCATTCCTGGGAAAGTGGATCTCCTACCAATAAATAAAGAAAGATACATTTCGTTCACCAAGCACGTTGAAGGCAGTCATATCAAATTCAGATTCATCGATTCCTTCCGTTTTATGGCAGAATCTTTAGATAAGCTATCATCATTGCTACCGTTGGATAAATTGAATATTACAAGAGCTGAATGGCAGGAATTGGATGATGATGACTTTAAACTGCTTACGCGCAAAGGTGTCTTCCCATACGACTTCGTTGACGATTGGACTAAATTGGATTTCCAACACTTACCGGCGCAGGAGCAATTCTATAATAAAATGACTGACAGTGATATATCCGCTGAGGACTACAATCATGCTGAAAAGGTCTGGCAGACATTTGAAATACAGACACTTGGCGAATATTCCGATCTATACCTGAAAACTGATGTCCTCCTATTGGCTGATGTCTTCGAGAACTTTCGAGAAGTATGTATGAAGACATACAATTTAGATCCTGCACATTATTACACCATGCCAGGCCTAACATGGAATGCTATGCTAAAATACACCAAAGTGAAACTAGAGCTGATAACCGACGTAGATATACTGCTATTCATAGAGAGAGGTATTCGAGGTGGTATAAGTCAATGCTCGAACAGATATAGCAAAGCAAATAATAAATATATGGATGATTTTAAGCCTAAGGAGAAAGAGAAATACCTGATGTATTATGATGTAAATAACCTTTATGGATGGGCCATGTCACAGCATTTACCAACCGGAGGATTCAAATGGGTTGATGCTCCCAATATCAACGTTTTCGAGATTCCTGATGATTCACCAATTGGATACATATTCGAAGTCGACTTGGACTATCCTCAACATCTACATGATAAGCATAAGGACTTACCGTTTTGCTCTGAGCATGCAGCACCACCTGGAGCAAAATTAGAAAAGCTTTTGACAACATTACATCCAAAAACTAAATATGTTATACACTACCGAAACTTGAAGCAATGCTTATCACATGGACTCATCCTGAAAAAAGTGCACCGGGTTCTTCAATTCAACCAATCAGCTTGGCTTAAACCATATATTGACTTAAATACCACCAAACGGAAGCAGGCTACCAGCGATCATGAGAAGGACTGCTATAAGAAGATGAATAATGCAGCTTTTGGTAAGACCATGGAAAATGTTCGCAAGTATAGCGATATAAAGCTTTGCGTAAAGTGGGAAGGTCGCTATGGTGCCAAAGCTCGAATTGCGGCACCCAACTTTCACAGTGCAACGATATTTGATGAGAATTTAGTTGCTGTGGAATTAAGGCGACTCAAAATCTTATTCAATAAGCCCCTCTATATTGGAATGGCAGTTTTGGAAATTTCAAAGATATGCCTCTATGATTTCCACTACAGTTTTATGCAGCGTGAATTTGGAGATAAATGTAAAGTCATGTATACAGATACAGATTCTCTAATATATGAACTTGAAGAGAAAAATGCATATGAGTTTATGGCTGAAAATATAAACAAATTTGATACAAGTGATTACCCAGAAGATAATCAATTCAATTTACCGCTCGTGAATAAAAAGATTCCTGGTCTAATGAAGGATGAGCTGAATGGGAAAATCATGAGCGAATTTGCAGGCTTGCGCTCGAAAATGTACAGTCTACGTATAAACGATGGTAAAACTGTAAAGAAAGCAAAAGGAGTAAAGACTAATGTAGTCCAGAGGCATATCAATTTCGAAGACTACGTCGAATGTTTGAATAACAAGCGAGTATTAACTGCTAATCAGAGCTCCATACGATCGCATAGCCATAATGTCTACACGATCAGCCAAAAGAAAATTGCATTGAATCCATATGATAACAAGCGGTATATTATGAGTGGGACAACGGATACTCTACCATGGGGACATTACTCTATTCAATCAGAACAGCAAGGAGCAGGCGCAGAAAAAACATATAATCTAAGGCTAGTCTAAGATATGTATTGTAAATAAAAATTGTATTATAGCTAAAATACCATTTAATGAAATAGTTTGTTTTAATTGTATTATAGTCTAAGATGATGTACACTATTGTAAAATAAAGGAAAATATTATAATTATAGGGTAACCGATTTAAGGAAGCCTAATATAGAATGATACCTTAAGAATTAAATGTTAATCTAGAATGATACCTTAAGAATTAAATGTTAATATTTTTCAATTTATAATAAATCAATAATAATATTTTATATATGGTATTCTTTTATTCAATTTCCCTACTATGTCCAGAGCTCCCGACTAATATTTGCCCACTACCGTGAGCTCCTAATCGGGCGGTTGAGCGTTTTACCCAGAATGTTAGGATGACTTGAGAAAAAAACTTTTACACGTGGACACGACCTTGACCCCGGCATCACCTTTGAAACCGGAAGGGCGTCGGATCCTTGACCTTCATCCGGAAGTGAATTATATATAAGTGTATAATCAAACATTTCACAGGGACTCCATATTGTTTTTCAAAACAGGTCTGATAACTACTTAAAAGCTGTTAAGCTGTTATCAGAGCTGTTTGAAAAGCTGTTAAGCTGTTATCAGAGCTGTTTGAAAAGCTGTTAAGCTGTTATCAGAGCTGTTTAAAAGCTGTTAAGCTGTTATCAGAGCTGTTTAAAAGCTGTTAAGCTGTTATCAGAGCTGTTTGAAAAGCTGTTAAGCTGTTATCAGACCTGTTTAAAAGCTGTTAAGCTGTTCTCAGACCTGTTTAAAAAGCTATTAAGCTGTTATCAGACTTGTTTAAAAAGCTGTTAAGCTGTTATCAGACCTGTAAGAAAGCTGTTAAGCTGTTATCAGACCTGTTTAAGAAGCTGTTAAGCTGTTATCAGACCTGTTTAAAAAGCTGTTAAGCTGTTATCAGACCTGTTTAAAAGCTGTTAAGCTGTTATCAGACCTGTTTTATAAGCTGTTAAGCTGTTATCAGACCTGTTTAAAAGCTGTTATCAGACCTGTTTGAAAGGCTGTTAAGCTGTTATCGGACCTGTTTAAAAAGCTGTTAAGCTGTTATCAGACCTGTTTAAAAAGCTGTTAAGCTGTTATCGGACCTGTTTAAGAAGCTGTTAAGCTGTTATCAGACCTGTTTAAAAAGCTGTTAAGCTGTTATCAGACCTGTTTAAAAGCTGTTAAGCTGTTATCAGACCTGTTTAAAAAGCTGTTAAGCTGTTATCGGACCTGTTTAAAAAGCTGTTAAGCTGTTATCAGACCTGTTTCAAAGCTGTTAAGCTGTTATCAGACCTGTTTTATAAGCTGTTAAGCTGTTATCAGACCTGTTTAAAAGCTGTTAAGCTGTTATCAGACCTGTTTGAAAAGCTGTTAAGATGTTATCGGACCTGTTTAAAAAGCTGTTAAGCTGTTATCAGACCTGTTTAAAAAGCTGTTAAGCTGTTATCAGACCTGTTTAAGAAGCTGTTAAGCTGTTATCAGACCTGTTTAAAAAGCTGTTAAGCTGTTATCAGACCTGTTTAAAAGCTGTTAAGCTGTTATCATACCTGTTTAAAAAGCTGTTAAGCTGTTATCGGACCTGTTTAAAAAGCTGTTAAGCTGTTATCAGACCTGGCTAAGCAGTTATCAGACCTGTTTTGAAAAACAATATGGAGTCCCTGTGAAATGTTTGATTATACACTTATATATAATTCACTTCCGGATGAAGGTCAAGGATCCGATGCCCTTCCGGTTTCAAAGGTGACGCCGGGGTCAAGGTCGAGTCCACGTGTAAAAGTTTTTTTCTCAAGTCATCCTAACATTCTGGGTAAAATGCTCAACCGCCCGATTAGGAGCTCACGGTAGTGGGCAAATATTATTCGGGAGCTCTGGACATAGTAGGGAAATTGAATAAAAGAATACCATATATAAAATATTATTATTGATTTATTATAAATTGAAAAATATTAACATTTAATTCTTAAGGTATCATTCTAGATTAACATTTAATTCTTAAGGTATCATTCTATATTAGGCTTCCTTAAATCGGTTACCCTATAATTATAATATTTTCCTTTATTTTACAATAGTGTACATCATCTTAGACTATAATACAATTAAAACAAACTATTTCATTAAATGGTATTTTAGCTATAATACAATTTTTATTTACAATACATATCTTAGACTAGCCTTAGATTATATGTTTTTTCTGCGCCTGCTCCTTGCTGTTCTGATTGAATAGAGTAATGTCCCCATGGTAGAGTATCCGTTGTCCCACTCATAATATACCGCTTGTTATCATACGGATTCAATGCAATTTTCTTTTGGCTGATCGTGTAGACATTATGGCTATGCGATCGTATGGAGCTCTGATTAGCAGTTAATACTCGCTTGTTATTCAAACATTCGACGTAGTCTTCGAAATTGATATGCCTCTGGACTACATTAGTCTTTACTCCTTTTGCTTTCTTTACAGTTTTACCATCGTTTATACGTAGACTGTACATTTTCGAGCGCAAGCCTGCAAATTCGCTCATGATTTTCCCATTCAGCTCATCCTTCATTAGACCAGGAATCTTTTTATTCACGAGCGGTAAATTGAATTGATTATCTTCTGGGTAATCACTTGTATCAAATTTGTTTATATTTTCGGCCATAAACTCATATGCATTTTTCTCTTCAAGTTCATATATTAGAGAATCTGTATCTGTATACATGACTTTACATTTATCTCCAAATTCACGCTGCATAAAACTGTAGTGGAAATCATAGAGGCATATCTTTGAAATTTCCAAAACTGCCATTCCAATATAGAGGGGCTTATTGAATAAGATTTTGAGTCGCCTTAATTCCACAGCAACTAAATTCTCATCAAATATCGTTGCACTGTGAAAGTTGGGTGCCGCAATCCGAGCTTTGGCACCATAGCGACCTTCCCACTTTACGCAAAGCTTTATATCGCTATACTTGCGAACATTTTCCATGGTCTTACCAAAAGCTGCATTATTCATCTTCTTATAGCAGTCCTTCTCATGATCGCTGGTAGCCTGCTTCCGTTTGGTGGTATTTAAGTCAATATATGGTTTAAGCCAAGCTGATTGGTTGAATTGAAGAACCCGGTGCACTTTTTTCAGGATGAGTCCATGTGATAAGCATTGCTTCAAGTTTCGGTAGTGTATAACATATTTAGTTTTTGGATGTAATGTTGTCAAAAGCTTTTCTAATTTTGCTCCAGGTGGTGCTGCATGCTCAGAGCAAAACGGTAAGTCCTTATGCTTATCATGTAGATGTTGAGGATAGTCCAAGTCGACTTCGAATATGTATCCAATTGGTGAATCATCAGGAATCTCGAAAACGTTGATATTGGGAGCATCAACCCATTTGAATCCTCCGGTTGGTAAATGCTGTGACATGGCCCATCCATAAAGGTTATTTACATCATAATACATCAGGTATTTCTCTTTCTCCTTAGGCTTAAAATCATCCATATATTTATTATTTGCTTTGCTATATCTGTTCGAGCATTGACTTATACCACCTCGAATACCTCTCTCTATGAATAGCAGTATATCTACGTCGGTTATCAGCTCTAGTTTCACTTTGGTGTATTTTAGCATAGCATTCCATGTTAGGCCTGGCATGGTGTAATAATGTGCAGGATCTAAATTGTATGTCTTCATACATACTTCTCGAAAGTTCTCGAAGACATCAGCCAATAGGAGGACATCAGTTTTCAGGTATAGATCGGAATATTCGCCAAGTGTCTGTATTTCAAATGTCTGCCAGACCTTTTCAGCATGATTGTAGTCCTCAGCGGATATATCACTGTCAGTCATTTTATTATAGAATTGCTCCTGCGCCGGTAAGTGTTGGAAATCCAATTTAGTCCAATCGTCAACGAAGTCGTATGGGAAGACACCTTTGCGCGTAAGCAGTTTAAAGTCATCATCATCCAATTCCTGCCATTCAGCTCTTGTAATATTCAATTTATCCAACGGTAGCAATGATGATAGCTTATCTAAAGATTCTGCCATAAAACGGAAGGAATCGATGAATCTGAATTTGATATGACTGCCTTCAACGTGCTTGGTGAACGAAATGTATCTTTCTTTATTTATTGGTAGGAGATCCACTTTCCCAGGAATGGCTGTAGCTATATCCTTAATAATGAAGTGGGCATCATATCCGGATAAATTGTGAAAAATGACTGGAACTATGGAGCAATCTTGATACATCAGATTACATGCATTGTGCGCTGGTCCTCGGTATTTTCCTATTAAAAGAATTTATGAAAAGAAATGAATTGAATTATGCTTCTTAGTATTTACCTGTTAAATGGCAATGGTCCCGGACTCGTTCCTCATCGGCTGCAAACGTTTTTTCACATATATGGCAGCAAGTACTTTCCATATGTGAACGCCGTTCCTCTTTAGTCAAGGGTTGCATTGGCCTGATGTTCAACTTCTCCTGTACAGCTATGGATGCAATCTTTTGCAGTTCTAATGCAAACCATTGTTGACAGTCCTTGCCTCGATATGCTCTGTAATATGAGAGCTTAGCATCATGTTTGCAGTGGAAATAGAATCCTATGCTGTGAACTTCATGTTCCTGGATTCGGTGTGTATTTTGATCGTTTCTCTGAATCGGCTTCAATATTGATTCAAGATCAGCATACACACAAAACGGGACTGGATTCTTATGGTTATAATTCTTATATTCCAACCATTTCTTTTCCTCTGATGGAAATATAATCCTACAGTCGTTTTGTTTCTCGCATTCAGGAGTGTGTGATGTTAATTTTTCAGCAGAGTAAAAGTAGAGCAAACATCTGTCGCATATGTTCACTCTAGACTTATGTTTCGAACTTTGTCCCGATACAAGGCGCGAAAGATCTTTAATCCAGCAGAAATGGTATCTGCCATCATCATCATCGTCCATATGATCATCAGCCTGGTCAAAGTCATCTTGTAGCATTAAGAGATTTACATGTCGCTCCATCCTGTGTTTCGTAAGTCTAACTGGAACTGTGGTGAAGAAACGCTCTTTCTCTAGGATGAACACGTTTATTGATAAATCGTTCTGGTCTTCAAATTGCGTTATTTGGTTAAGCGTCATGGGAAATGTTATTCCAGTTAAATTTAACACAGTAGAATAATGTGGATATGATGAGATCCTATCGGAGTGAACATTTGCAGGATATAGCGCTGATGTTATTGCCCACGCGAAGCATGCTTCATCATTATTTTTCACATTGATGCAAGCTTGCTTTAAAGCAATTTCCTTCGGCAGAGGTATATACGAAGATCCTCGGAGCTGCTCAAACTTGTTGATGTGTACTGCTAGATGTATTATAGAGTGCAGTGACCAGCCACTGTCTTTTTCCTGGAATTCTTCCAGCTGAGTGTTTATTGGATCCAAAATGTTTGATTTAAACCAGTCCTTTAAATTATCATCTGCACTAATTGCAGCAGTTCTCGCTTGGAAATATTTAATGTCTTTTATAATTTCATTGTCACCAGTTTCCTTAACAAATTCACTGCAAAACGTTGTAGAAACTTTAATATTAAAATAATGTTTTAATGTATTCTTAATGCGGCGCATAAATAATTTGGCAGCGTCTTGCATAAATAGCTTCGGATCGATATGCTTTAAATTTGCAATAACACCTTGTCGAATTCTGTCTGCGAACGCTGTCTTTATTTCCTCCCACTTTACAAAATCACTTCTTCTTACGCGAGTAATTCCTCCACCTCGACGGGGAGTTCTCAATAGCGCTCTTAATGCTTTAATTTGCTCGAGACAGCTCTCGAAATGTCGTTTCCTAGCACTCTTATTGCACTTCCGAAATGCAACTTGAAATTTATGCATGTTTCTATTGCACTTTTTAACAATATAGTCTTTATTCACGGAATTTTTTAAACACTCCATCACATCTTTTCGCAAATTTTCAATTATTGAAAAACTTTTATTTACTAACATCGAAGACATTTTTAATTTTTTATATGTTTTTAAACTATCACTGAGGCTCACTAAAACTGACTGATGCTCCGCAAGAGTTTGCTTGGGCTTTTATAGCAACAGTTTGTGAACATGAATGATCCTGTTGCTGCAATAATCATTGTACAGGATGAATTCCAACGAATTTGCTTACAGGCTGAGATGATATCGCATAAACAATACAACACAAAAAAAAACATGAATCATCCAAATTAATTTGATTACTTTATTCTGCTGGTTGAAATTCCAAATATCGAATGAGATTGTTTACATGAATGCATTTCAAGATAAAAAGAAAAAGTGGAAATTTATTTACTTTATGCGAATTCTAATGAAACATTTCGAACGGTAAAATTCTTGGAACAATAAAATAAAATTTTTGGCTGCCTACACTAAGTGTGGTATCAAATTACGTGAAAAGAATAAATGTGCTGATATTGCTTAAATTTGTTTACACAGGTGTGCATGACTCATTCAGCTAAAATGCGAATTTTTTAAACAGGAAGTTTACACAGGTGTGTATGAATCATTCAGCTTAAATGCGAATTTGTTTACAGCGGTGATATCAAATTACATCATAAACAGGGGAGCATGCCTAATGTTTGGTAAACATTTAATATTTGATACCCAGAATATCACTGCCCCAGAACCCACATAGAAAGTGATCCGGAAATTTGATATCTACAAATTCCTCACTAAGAAATATTCAAGTAAGAAAACAGCAAATCCAAGATGACGTCATGCTGATATCTACAACTCCCCCAGGGTAACTTGAATTATTAGTAATATTAATTCAAAACCAAATCGCTAATATCTCGAAAACTATAGCCCGTAGAGGATTTCTAACAAAAATTTTATTCCCCCTCTAACCTCCTACCCCTCTAACACCTTCTAGAATCTATTGGCATCAACAAAACTATCCTAGGTAGCTTGAATTATTAATAATATTAACTATATCTGAAAAGGTCAAATCGCTAATATCTCGAAAACCAGAGCTCGTAGAGGATTTCTGATGAAAATTTTATCCCCCTTAATAACCCCACCCCAACGCTCTAGAATCCATTGGAATGAACAAAAATGTCCTACTATTAACTTTAATTATTACTAATATTAGTTCAAAACCAAAAGCCTACATTTAGACGCTCAAGAAAAAATCATAATAAAAAGCCTATATTTAGGTGCAGCGCCCCATGAGCAAAATAAACTTGAATTATTACTAACATTAACTATATCTAAAAAGGTAAAATCACTAATATCTCGAAAACCATAGCCCGTAGAGGATTTCTAACATAAATTTTATTCCCCCTCTAACCTCCTACCCCTCTAACACCTTCTAGAATCTATTGGCATCAACAAAACTATCCTAGGTAGCTTGAATTATTAATAATATTAACTATATCTGAAAAGGTCAAATCGCTAATATCTCGAAAACCAGAGCTCGTAGAGGATTTCTGATGAAAATTTTATCCCCCTTAATAACGCCACCCCAACGC
The DNA here is from genome assembly GCA_963924295.1 of Dioctria rufipes. Taxonomy (NCBI): domain Eukaryota; kingdom Metazoa; phylum Arthropoda; class Insecta; order Diptera; family Asilidae; genus Dioctria; species Dioctria rufipes. The sequence goes on along the minus strand of OZ002741.1, from coordinate 129,441,947 downwards.
TCTAGAATCCATTGGCATGAACAAAAATGTCCTACTATTAACTTTAATTTTAGTTCAAAACCAAAAGCCTACATTTAGACGCTCAAGAAAAAATCATAATAAAAAGCCTATATTTAGGTGCAGCGCCCCATAAGCAAAATAAACTTGAATTACTACTAACATTAACTATATCTAAAAAGGTAAAATCACTAATATCTCGAAAACCATAGCCCGTAGAGGATTTCTAACAAAAATTTTATTCCCCCTTTAACCTCCTACTCCTCTAACACCTTCTAGAATCTATTGGCATCAACAAAACTATCCTAGGTAGCTTGAATTATTAATAATATTAACTATATCTGAAAAGGTCAAATCGCTAATATCTCGAAAACCAGAGCTCGTAGAGGATATCTGATGAAAATTTTATCCCCCTTAATATCCCCGCCCCAACGCTCTAGAATCCATTGGCATGAACAAAAATGTCCTACTATTAACTTTAATTATTACTAATATTAGTTCAAAACCAAAAGCCTACATTAAGGTGCAACATTGAAAACACCAAAATCATAATAAAAAGCCTACATTTAGGCACAGCACACCATGGGCAAAAACAATAAAACTTGAATTACTACTAAAAAGTTAATGTCAGCTCCTGGTCAGTCAGACGGTAGGAAAGGAATTCTCCAGGCATACCCTGTGACGTATACCACTAGACGGAATCCCCCTCAGTGGCCCAGAACCCAGACCAGAGCCAGCAAAATAGTTTGAAATTTCCGGACATTTTTTGTATGGAAAAAGTGGTCTGGTACCCGCATAGCGTAACTACAAAAAGGGAAAGATTCCTAACAGTAGTATACTAGAAATCGAAGTTGCGACGGTCAGAAATCTTCGCTGAAAGTCTATATAGAAAAAAGAAACCAAAAAAAGGAAGTCTCAGTTTGAGTACGTCGGAATCTGAATTATTCATTATTCTTTGAACTATTGAACATATGTACCTATATTCGAAAGGTGTGAAACGGGCGATAAAATCGTGTGCGTCTCGATTGGATTTTTTGTGAACATTATAATTAATTTGAAATCTCGAAGTTTTATTGTATAGTGCGCATGAAATAAAAAATCGAATAAAAACAGAGTAGATTGTAAAATCAAAGTTCTTGGTTTTCTTTATTATTGTAAAATAAATTAAGTGGTGATTTGAAGTAGCATGAACCAAGTGTTTTTATTTTAATTTTGAAACGATCGCTTTGTGGGTCAGTTTGGTGTAGTGGGAAGCACTTGGTCTGGAGACGCATGGAAGTGCGGTTCGATTCGTGGCAACGACGATTGTACCCCCCTTTTTTTTGAAACCACACACCCCCTTTTTTATACATGTGTAATTTAGTCATTGAATTTATTAAATTGAGGAATTATCCTTTGAATACATTGATAAACCTTTGAAACCCTTGATATAGAGGTTGACTTGATCAGATAAAAATGTAAGGTATTCAATTTTATCATTAAATAGGCCTTGCCTTAAATATAAAGCTACTATATTGTAACTACTCTGATATTTTATATATAAAATAAAACATGCATAATCTATTCTACTATTGTTATCCTTATCTTTTCTTTTTCCAGATGCTCCTCAGCCGCAAGACGACAGCAAGATGGTGTGATTTCGTGATTTTTTTTTCCAAAATAAAACTTCTGACTGGTGTGGGATCGCATTACCATTATACGATGCTAAATTCTCAGCAGGAGATAGATGTAAGGCATCCGTTATCCCCCTTTATCCTTTTTTTTTTCAATCCAAAATGCACACTGGTCTATCAAATACATTATTTTTAGCCACTGCTTTTTCTTTCCTTTGTTGATAATTTGTATGCCAATAAATGCCAAACACATTTCATACTTGATTGAAATGCCAAACACATTTCATACTTGATTGAAATGCCAAACACATTTCATACTTGATTGGGTGAGACCCCCACTTTTGCTGGAGATGCTTATCAAATTCCTTGATTATCGCAACAATCCTTTCTATTTCTGGACCCTTTTCTGTAATTCCACGGTTTTTATTGGATGATTATTTTCGGTTCACTTTTGTGGCTTTTTCAATATTTTTACTCTCGATCGCTTATATAATAATTTCCACCAAGAAAAAAAACTCTGACTTTTCACAATCAAACTCTCAGACGTCAAAAAAACCACACTCCTTCCTTTTTTTCCGCAAATCTCACACACACCACAAAATGGTCAACTCTTCTTCTTCTTTAAGTCGCAAATTTTCAGCGCGTGAATTGGTAAGATACAAATGGAGGGCATCAGCTCCATATTTATTACCAGATTCCATTGGACCTGGATAATTTTTCTTTCGTTTCTACAAATTTTTGTCCATCTGGAGCTAAAACATGGCCATTCGCAATTAAATTTTTGAAAGGCGGTTTATTGAATAGAGCTGTTGGAGTAACTAAAACTGTATGGAACCATCCTCGAATTTGATCAATTGATTCTCTATGTAGATCGGTTAATTTTTTTGTCCAGACAATTTTTCCAATTCTTTTATGCTACCAATGCAGACCAATTTATCACCTTTAGAAGATCTCCATATTGGAATTGGTGCACCTCAGTAACGATTTCGACTCACCGTCCAATCCCGAACTTCCCTTAACCAGTTACCGAAACGTTTTCCTTTGACGAACTCTGAGACCCAATAAGTTTGCGAGCTACAATGTAGCAAGCGTTTCGACATATGTTCCACACGAATGAACCAAGATGGAACTGCTTTGAAAAGTGGAGTATCAGAAAGCCAACAAAACGGGTAGCTATGCATAACTTGACTAGATGAAACAAGGAAACAAGTAAACCTTTCTGTTATAGAAACGCTATTATGTATTTATCAGCATCCTTTACAAATCGACCAGCAAAATCTGTTACTTCTTCGGTAAAATGACCGGAATCAGCAACCGGGCAAATAATCTCGAATGATTTTGTTATGATAACAGCAGCCAAACAAACTCTATCATCATCTTCTCCGAAGTATGGAGCCTGATGTACAATGTCTGCACCGGAATCTTCTGTAACATAGTCATCATCAAGAACACGAAATGCATTCATTTTCTTTCCGTATTCCAGAAACTAAGAAAAAGGAGAGGTGTATTTGATATTCATAAGAGATTTTCCATGGAACTTTTCTATGATATTGTACTCACTTGATGCTTTGAATACATAATCCAATCGGGACTTTGCCAAAATATTTTTATTTCCAGTCTTAATATCCTCTATTTTTACGTAAATCATATCAGAATGGACACAAATAGATAGGTTCGATGGTAGAGTCCACGATGTTGTTGTCCAGATAATAAAGCTAGTTTTATCCTCGCAATCAACTATAGGATATGCAACAATCACGCATGGATCCACAACTTCTTTGTTATTTTGACTAGATTCAAAATTGGATAAAGCAGTTGTACAAGCAGTGAAACAGGACAAACCTCTTACACCCTGATAAACAAGATGTATATCTAGATTTTCCTTCCGAAAATTTGAGACAGTTCTCAAACACTTTTTCCGCTTTCCAATTGTTATGTAACTATGTTGAGTGATTGACATCGGACGTGAAGTCCAGACTGCCAGCATGAGCTGACAGATCACTCGACGGACAGCGTTGACTGCAGGGCGGCACGCTAGCTCGCCTCGGCTATTGGCGGAGTGTGGGGAGGGTCCACGAAAAATATGCCGTTGCCGTCTGCCATAATCAAACAAAATTCGTGCCTAAAACTGAAACGCCGGCACACATTCAGTCCTGAAGGGACCTTTACTTCACTTACCTACATCCAAATCGAAGGCGCAGATGTTATGACTTCCTTGCATGACGCAACCACCCAACTGACTCTGAGGGCAAGATTTTTCAGAGTCCCTTTTATAATCGCTTCCACTTTTAAGTGGAAAAGCGCTACCTTTTGTACAGGTGAGTGTTGAGCAGGCCGTGGCTGCTATGATATTTGTTGTTGTGGTTGAAAAATAGTTCTATTAATTGAGGATGGGTCAGTATGAGGACTGAAAAATATTATAAATCTACTGCCAGACTACCCTTTTATAATCGCTTCCACTTTTATGAGTACCAACTCTCACATCACCCGTATGGTTGCCAACGGCAAATTGAACTTGTCGTATATAATAAATTTGTTGCTGGCTGCCTCGGGATATGAAATTAAAGATGAAAATGAGGCGATATCCTCTTGCATAGCAATGCAAACTCTTGTTACTCAGGACAGTATGTTCGGTACGGATAAATTTTTGGTGAATTGCGTGTACGTCGTTTCGACGGATAAATAATTTTGCTGATTGAGAATAGGTTAATACTAGGATGGAGAAATGTATTAAAATTACTTACAAGATTTATTTTTTCGCCGATTTCCGCGAAAGATTTTTCCTTTACCAACTCCTTGATCTTTTCACTTGTGATGGTTTGACACGGAGAAGACTGTCTTCTTCTTCCTTCTGTCAGACGAAAGTAAAGGAAACGCTCTTCTTGCCGCGGGTGCGTTCGAGATATCTATCTGACAGCAGCCGGCCTACACGCTACGACCATAACACAATAGGTTAGGGTTGCTTCTTCTTCAGCAGGAAAATTTACATTTTCCGGCACACGACAAATATCCGCTTTTGCTATTAAAATAGACCTCAATAAATTCCCAAAATTAAGTCGCGGCATGTGCCTGCGTGTATTGAAAATACTTCTTCATTTTCCACTGACAGCAAGCTACACCAACGTCAGAGATGACGCACTTCTTTCGATCTACATAATGCTACATGCAGTACGCTACGACCATAACAAACCTAAATAATTAGTGGTGAGAGGTGGAATCCAGCCAAGGAAACCCACAGACTGGACCCCGCGTCACAAAGCACGCCTTATATACAAGCAGAGATTTGTGGGGGGCCCCGAACGAAAAGGGGGGCGTTTCAATAGCAGTACACATACTTTCAGTTAGCAACAATTTCGACACGTGCTGCTTATAGCGGTACACCTAGCTCCAGTTAGCTACAATTTGGGGCAGTGTTATGGAACTATAGTGAGTGATGGGCTTGGACGTGAAGTCCCGACTGCCAGCATGAGCCGACAGATCACTCGACGGACAGCGTTGAATGCACGCTAGCTCGCCTCGGCTCATTCGCGGAGAGTATAGGGAGGTTCCACGAAAACCTGCCGCTGCCGTCAGCCATAATCAAAAAAAACTCGTCGTGCCTATAAACAAACAAAAGCCGGCACACATTTGGTCCGTAAGGGACCCTTACGTCACTTGCCTATATACGCAGTTGAAGGCGCAGATGTTCTGCCTTCCTTGCCTGCCCCATCCTCCCATCTGACTCTGAGAGGCATAATTATTCAGAGTCCCTGAAGTTTTATTTGGTACCGTGTAACACAAAATTCGACAAGGACTTGAATCTTCATAGATTCCTTTCTTTAGGTCACATGAGCTTCATTTAAAGCGGTTAAAACGGGCAAACTTAGCCGAGAGAGCACTGCCTCTGAATGAATTTTTGGACGTAATCCCAACAAAACTCTATGAACAATATCATAGAAGTTGAAGTCTTTCCTCTGAAGATCTCGTTGCAGAAAATTCAGTTCACAATTCAAGGAGAAAATTTTCTTTGAACTTTCCTGATCACAATTTACAATACGGACCGATTTGAAATGTTCAATATCCAGATGTAATTACGGAATTATTTGCACAACTTTTGTTCAGACTTTTCAATTATATATTTTGAGCTACAGTCTCGGCTAAGACCGCGAGATGCAGTTTTGTCGGAGTCTCGACGTTTTTCTTTCTTTTTGCGGGTTTTCTTTTTTAGGCTACGTTGAATTTTCTCCAATGTTTTCTGTAGATTGGGAATTCACTAGATTTGGTTTACGTTGCACAAATGCACCTCGCCTTCACTTTTGGCAGGTTTCCACAAGACAGAATTTTCTTGTTCTTCTCTTTTCCACATCAACATGTCATCTTGAGCTTGAGGAAACGCACTTCTCTCGGTCGGGGTGCGTTCAATTTTTATGCTGACAGCAGCCGGCTTACACCCTTCAGTTTTTCATGTAGCATATTGCTATATGCAATACGCTACGACCATAACAGGGCAGAGTGGTCTGCGCCACCCCTGGTTCAGACAACGCTGAAAAATGGTCAACTGAGCTGGCCGGTCTTAAACGTAGGCCTCATCGCTGCGGACGCTGTGTGTCCCGAACCACGACCCAATGAGTATTCCTCATAATTCGAATTTGCCTACGACTGTCGGCTATACTTGACTTATGACGCATCGAGGACACATCCGTGAAGGCTCGTCAGTCTTTGATCAGACCTCGATGTCTTGCTTCGTGAGGGAAGCCAAAGTTACTTCGACGAGCTGGTAACCTAAAAAATCCAGCCGGTCGATGTCTCTTTGCCCTCCTTACCATGATGCTGAGGAAGCCTTGCGATCAGCAACCTAAAGAACTGATAGCTAAGCTATCCCGGCGCAACATCTCACTCTGATCTCTGACCTGCGATTGTTCAAGGATGTGTCTCCCAGGCGTTGTCGAAGTAGTGACATGCTGACAGTCACCCTAAAATTGCAGGGACTTATAAGCAATTGGAATTCCTACGTCAGGCTATCTGCCGCAGGGTTACCATGTAGGAGATGATTAACGTAGTGTAGCATTACTATGCTAGGGAACAGGGAAAAAGGAAAAAAAGTACTATTGTCCAAGAGGTATGCCGGCCGCTAGGATGGGAATACACTAAGCGGTAAATTGGCATCCTGTAGTTGGCCAGTGAAGCTGGCTGGATGCCTTATTAGGTCTACCAGGAATAAATGACAATAGATAGACGACGTTCCAGAATGGCTATCACTGCCTGATGTCTTTGGCGTGATAGACTCCTAACAGTTTTCCCTGCAGATCTTCAAGCTCAAAATAAGCGTTTCCCTTCCTGGCTCTGACTCGACACTTGACAAATTTTCGTCCCAGTTTAGCACCAGTCTGCTGTTGGAAGTTGCTTTGGGCAAAATTCCGTCTAAATACCTCTTGACCCACTTTGAAATCAACAGGTTTCGCCCTGAGATTATAGGCTCTTGAACCCTGTTCGAACGCATGGTGTAAGTTCTCCTGCACTCTCGCACGGATCAATCTCATTTTGTCATCCGCATCTACTCTCACCGGCTCATTAAGAGTTACAAGGCGCCTCAAGATGGGATAGGAGCTACCATGTTCAATCATTTGTTGACCGAAGAGAGTTTGATACGGAGAGAAACCAGTAGCTTGGTGGAAAGAGCTCCTGAGGGAACTAGCTACTTGGCTTAGTTTCCCATCCCATTTCGAATGTTCCTTTCGGATATAAGCCCTAATCCCTCACAATAGAGCCCGGTTTACTCGCTCTGAGGCATTTGCATGTGGCGAGTAAACTGCCGTTCGCAAGTGCTTCACCCCATACTTATCCAGTAATCTGGTGAACTGAGTCGAGCAACACTGGACTCCATTGTCAGTGACTATCGTTTCCGGGACTCCGAACACGTGGAACACTCCGTCTCAATGAATTGGCACACATTGAGTGTAGATGCTTTTCTCATGGGTTTGAGAATTGGAAATTTTGAAAAGTGGTCAAGAACTATTACAATGCAGACGTATCCTTTCACTGACCGGGGATATGGACCTAGAAAATCGATATACAGCTTTTGCCATGGTCGTTCTGTCACAGACTGAACTCTCATAGGTGGACTCAGAATAGTATTGGGAGCCTTCGTTTCCTTACACTCGTTACAGGCGCCTACGTAGTTTCTGACAACAACTGTCATTCGTAGCCAGTACAGATGTCTTCGCAGACGTTCCAGTGTTTTCCCTATACCTGCGTGTGAAGCTAGTGGCGGATCATGAGCCCTTGAAATGACGTCGGCGACAAGCCCTCGTGGAATCCAAAGCTTCCAAGCCTCTTCCTCCTGAATCGGATCGCCTGTTCTCGGAACAGTCCGAATGTAAACGAAGCCATCCCTGACACAAAGATCTGGTAGTTTGCCAGAAGTCGTTTTAACCTTATGCCTCAGTTCCTCATATTCCAACGAGTTGAAATATGGCGAACTAAGGTCTACTTCCGGGCCGGGATCTTCGGTTGTGGACAGGCTGTTGCAATGAATGCGTGAGAGCGCATCAGGGACGACGTTCAGGCTTCCTTTTCTGTGCTCAATAGTGAAGTCGAAGCCCTGAAGCTTCAAACTCCACCGCACAAGTCTACCACTGAGGTCCTTTTGAGACATCAGCCATTTCAAGCTCGCATGATCCGTCACTATCTTAAACGGCATAAGTTCTATGAAGGGCCAGAAGTTCTGTACGCTCAAGATTGCAGCTAAGCATTCTTGCTCTGTGACGGTGTAATTTCTTTGTGCTGAGTTCAACTTTTTCGAGACGTAAGCTATTGGCTTCTCGTGGCCATCGTCACCTAGTTGAAGCAGCACTCCTCCAATAATTTGTTGGCTCGCATCTGGATAACGAACGGTTTGGTGAAGTCTGGGCTCACTAGCAACGGAGCAGAAGTAAGTTTTTGCTTTAAAATATCAAGAGACGTCTGGGCTTCAGGTGTCCATTTGAACTGACTATGGTTTTTCAAAGTGTCTGTAATGGAGGCAGTTAAATCAGCATAGTTCGGGATGAACCGTCTATACCATCCCGCCATACCTAGCAGGCCTCGGGCTTGCCGAACAGTTTTAGTTGAGGATAGTCAACTATGGCTGAAATTTTGTCAAGGTCAGTTCTCATACCTCCCTTTCCGACAATGAAACACAAGTATTTGGTTTCTTTGATCCGAAACTTACTCTGAGGCCAGCTTTCCTCAAACAATCCGCAACACGGGATAGCAATGTGAGATGAGTGTCGAAGTCTGAAAACAGAATTAATAAATCGTCTAGATAGACGAGAACGTTCTCACGAAGATCGAAAGGAATGACTTTATCCATGAGGCGGCACATCGTTTGTGGAGCGTTGCATAGGCCGAATGGCATCACTGTATACTGATAGACAGGGTGACCAGGTACAGTAAAAGCGGTATTCTTTCTGGAATCAGTGTCTAGTGGATCTGCCAGAATGCGTCTTTCAGGCCCAGGCTCGTTATGTAGTTTGCCGGAGGAAGTCGACTCAGAAGTGCGTCTATCTGCGGTAGCGGATAGGCATCCTTCTTCGTAACAGAGTTGACCTTCCTGGCGTCAAAACAAAGCCGGAACTTTCCAGGCTTCCTTACCAGACCAACTGGAGAGCTCCAAGGACTCTGGCTCTCCTCTATCACACCCAGTGATAGCATTCGCTCTAATTCGGCATCCATTAAACTTTGTACTGCCGTCGAAATCGGATAAAAGCGCTGTTTTATCGGGGCGGCGTCATTCGTTTTAATCTTGTGAGCGACCAAAGATGTTTTTCCCAGTCCTAAAGAGGCGAAAGAGGGGAAAAGCTGTTTCGTGGCTTCCAAGCGTTGTTGTTCCAGACTGGAAAGAATATGGCAATCGGTGTCAGAGGTAGCCGATAGACTCGGATTCACTTCTGCAACTATACCCAGGACATCTGGAGCCAACCCAAATAGACGCCAGAAGTCTATTCCTAGATATAGTGCTTTTGTGAGCCCAGAAACCATGTAAAAACGCACGTTTCGGGTCTTACCACGAAAAATCATATCAAAGTCCACATGACCATGCACAGTCGTCATGGCACCATTTGCTACTTGGACCTGTGTACGATACCTCTTCCATTCAACCTCTGCTTCTGCAAGCCTCTCTAGAGCTCCCTGGCCTAGAATACTGACAGTGGCACCACTATCGAGTAATGCAGTCTCAGTTCGCCCGAACAGTCTAACTTCTGCGTACGGTCGAATGTCGTCTGCCATCGACACAGAAATCTGGGCCAGTTCTTTTCTTTCTAGTCTCATCCGTCGATAGTATTCCCGCCAACGAACGGTTGATCGTTTCTTTTTTGGTCCAATATCCAGGTCAGGAAACACTATTTCAGCTAACTCCGCCACTGAGGAGAAGATTCGTTCTCTTGCTGCTTTATATTTCTGCAGACGCGTATTATACGGCGTCAGCGGATGTAAAACAGGCTCACGCCCACTCGTGATAACAGAGGTTGGTGGCCGTTTTAAAACAGTAATGGCAGGAGGCCAAATCTCCTGCTCAGTAACTTTGTCAGCTAAAAGTGCTGTCGGTGTTAACGGGATATCGAAAATCAACGACTCTTCCAAAGAAGTGTCTAACAATGTCATGGGCTTGAAGATCTGCGGAGAAGTCTATCAGGTTCTCCGTCTCTCTCAATCCATCATTAAGTCTATCAGGTGGTTTGCTGATATCATCAGAGTCACTGAATGATACCAGTGGACAACTCAGGGGTTTGTCAAGGTCTGCTAATGGAGCGGACCTTCCTCCTTGTTTAAGGTTTGAACTGGAGTGTTCGTTACGACTAGTGCTCGGGAAGTTGACGCTGGTCGAGAAGAGGTGTTGGGATTCCCGATCCGTCTCGCGTTTTTTTGTGCACAGTGTCCGCAGTTGGGCTTAAAAATGTTCTTGAGCCCGCATCCGTAGCAGAACACTTGCTGTCTTACTTGTAGGCAGTCCTGGTAGTAGTGACCTTGCTGATCACAATTTGGTCGCAATGGCTGACACGTCACATAAGCTGGGGGCACTGCCTGTTGCTACTGCCAGTTCGGGGTTTATAGTCTGAAAGTCGTCAATCTCGTGTGCTCGTTGGTTCCGGTAAGGATTCCAACTACCAGCTGTCGCAATTCGTAGCTGCGTGGCTTGAATTCGAGTAACGAGCGATCTCAACTGTCCTATCCCAGCTAGCATTTAAATCGTTGGAACTTGTGCATAGTGTTCAGCCTGTTCGACTATACGGCTGCCAGTGATATTGCCGCTAATATCATCCACATATAAGTCCCTGTCACATACATGTTCTTTTCGTATGCTTACGGATCATGGCTGGAACAAAATTTGCTACTTCAATATATCCATAACTTTGAGGTAGCATTTGTGAGAGTCCGGAACGTAGCACGAATAATTATTGCTCCATCAAAATTTTGCAATCTTAAAGAAATATTTTATGGTAACTGGAACATGGCAATAGGCAACATTTATCCCATATAAATTTCACCACTTTGGAGTGGTTTTAAATGTTTTATGGAACGTGGCGAGAACAAGAATTATCGCTTTAAAATCCCAGCCTCTTAGCAAAATAAGAAGAAGAAAACAATTGAAATTTTGAAATTGCAGCTACGAATTTCTGCCGCCACAAAGTGGCGGGCTCTTTAATATGGACATATGTATGTCGATACAAAAAGCCGTGACAGATGTCAACTTTCCAAAATATTTTTATGATCGATGGTCGTAGTATAATACACAAGATTCCGATATCTAATATTAAAAGGCTCAAAAATGCCAACAAAACATAAAAAGAAAAAACTATGTCGATATTCAACAACTTTTTATAGGGCTTTGTGAAAGTATGAAGAGGCAATTAAAAAAAAATCTGACAAAAATACATCTTATATTAATAATAATGATATCAGTACTTATGACAGAAATAAAAGTACGCCAACAGCAGAAGAAGTTCCATCCAATAATAGTGAACAACTTTTAAGAATATTTAACAAAACAAATACTCTTGAAAATGTGTTACCTTATAAGTTTCTGATAGATGAGAGTGAGGATAATAATGAGGAGGTGAATGATTGTTTTGTTTTAAGTGACAAACTGCGATCAACGATTTATTGGGGATATTGAATAAAAGCAACTTCATAAATTTGCCATCTGATAGCCGAACATTGCTGCGAACTCCAAATATGATTAATATTGAACCGATGGGGGATGGGTACCTACTTTTGATATCACGGTATTAAAAACAGTTTATGTGCAACATTTCACAAAATACGTCAGCCACTTTCACTTTCACTTTCGCTTTTTTTCAATATTGATGGACTTCCAATATACAAAAGTTCATCTTTACAATTTTGGCCAATTTTATACACAATTCAGGAGTATTCTAGTTTGCAGCCAATGGTCATAGCTATCTATTGTGGAAATTCTAAACCACCTTTACCAAATTTTCTACATCTTTTTGTGGATGAATTAAATGACGTTCTGGAAAATGGACTTATTATCAATGATCAGAAAATATCTATCAATGTGAAATGCTTCATTTGTGATACTCCTACAAGGAGCTTTATCAAAGGTACAATGTGATAATATTTAAAGGTGTCGTTGGCTTTAATGCATATCATGCTTGTATTAAATGCACAGTTATTGGGGATTATGACAAAAATGGAAGGCACATGAGTTTTCCTAGGATTGATTGCCCTCGGAGAACGGATGAAAGTCTCAGAACTCAAAATGACCCTGATCATCATAAAGAAATTACGCCCTTAATAAAATTACCGATTAACTTGGTGAAAGATATTGTTGTAGCTGATTCGCTGCATTTAATTGATTTAGGTACTAATTTAATATTGCAGTAATGCGTTTATTTTAATTAAGCATAACAATTTTACATAATATTATAGGTATTATGAGAAAATGTCTTCATGCATGGATGAACGGAAGTTACAATTTCCGCACGAAATTTTCAGCAGGAGACATAACGCTTTTGTCGGATTTATTAGAAAAATGTAACAAAAGAAGACCAATGGAAATTCACCGAACTATAAGAAGACTTGATTGTATAAAACTTTGGTGTCGAATTTCGTACGTTTTTATTATACCTTGGTCCCGTCGTTTTAAAGAATTTAGATGATGTATACAATAATTTCTTGACCCTATTTTGTGCGGTAACCATTATCTCCGTGCAAAAATACATGAAATATATACATTAGCTGAACAATTGCTTAAAGACTATATCGAACAATTCATTGATATTTATGGAATCGATAGCATCAGCATGAATGTACATAATCTGTGCCATTTCATTCAAGATGTAAAAAAGTTTGGATATCTTCCTCAAATATCTTCATATAAATTTGAAAATTATTTAGATCAATTAAAACCTTTACTGCGTGTGGGCAGCCAACCTTTAGCACAGATAGCTAAGCGTATGATTGAACTATCTAAAATTAACACCTTAAATTATGATTCTGTAATGGAAACTGTTTTTGTTAAAGATGAAAGCCGCAATGAAAAACATGAACTAGAAGAATGCCAGAAAGTTTATAAAAAGATATATACAAAAGATGGCTACATGTTGGGAAGTGATATCAAAAATAGGTGGTTCTTTACGAAAAACGAGCAAATCGCTGCAATGAAAAATGCAACATACTATCAAGGAAAGTTGCATATATATGGTACACCACTAAAGGAAAAGTACGATTTTTTTATAAGTCCAATTAAATCTTCATATCTCAATATATATGTACGCCTCGAGTGGCAAAGAACACTTACCAAGATTGTACAGATTATGCGAAATTCAATGTATGTTGATGGCGGTGAAATATACTAACAATGAAAAATGTTTTGCCCTTTACTTCACACTTTGGATTTTGAAATGAATTAGACGTTGAGTTTTCAAATATTTATATATTTAAAAATATAATTTTCCAATACAAAAGTTGTTTCATAAAAAAAAATCAATTTCAAGATTCATAACAAAAAAACATATTAAACTTCATTATAATTAATATTCCGTTATTTTTAATAAACATTACACATTTAACCACAGTCAAGATCAACTTGTTTTTCTTTCACATAATAACTTATTTCATAAAAATGTGGCTGCCTTTTTCTTTTTGATATATGGGAATTTATTAGTTTTTATTAAATCAAAATCTTAAGTAAACTTGTATGTTTTAGACTCTGTTCAAATATATTCTGATAGGTTTACTTTAATTCTTAGAAGTTCACAACAATCACATTTTCATTATAGTAAACTTATAGCCTTCATTTTAAATTATATGTAAAAAAATTCAGTCGCGATTGAAAATAAAAAGAAATTCATCTTTTGGACTAAGTAATAAAGATAAAACAACAAGTATTTTTAGCTAACTATAGGCTTATTTATTATATAAACGTAATAAAAGCAAAACTTCATTTCCTGATAAAAATTACAATATTTATAGGGGAGACCTGCATTTCATGGGAATAGGTCTACTTGGAAAATTAGGTAATTGTCATTCCTAGTAGATTTAGTATAATATGACATAACTAAACCCGGCTAAGCAAGCATAATGAGATTCAGTACGTTTCAGTGCCCATTTTCCTTGTTCATCACTCAAAACTGAACAATTATTCCTTCCCTCACCATTGTCCTCACTATCACTATTGGAAAGATATAATCGGTAATTTTATTAAGGGCGTTATTTCTTTATTATGATCAGGGTCATTTTCAGTTCTGAAACTTTCATCCGTTTTCCGAGGACAATCAATCTTAGGAAAATTGATATGCCTTCCGTTTTTGTCATAATCCCCAATAACTGTGCATTTAATACTTTTATTCCTGTCATAAGTACTGATATCATTATTATTAATATAAGATGTATTTTTGTCAACACTAAATGCATAATTTTTGTCAGAATTTTTTTTAATTGCCTCTTCATACTTTCTCACTGCCCTATAAAAAGTTGTTGAATATCGATTAGTTTTTTTTTTTACGTTTTGTTGGCATTTTTGAACCTTTTAATATTAGATATCGGCATCTTGTGTATATTATACTATACTATACTTGTGTATTATACTATCTACGGTTTTTTGGCATTTTGCAACCTTTTAATATGGTCATTTCAGAGGAAATCGACAAATGTTCTCAATGGACCATCTCCTATTTTGATGATATTTCAGAGAAAGGTTGATTAAATTGTTAATAGTACTTTGCTTAAATTTGTTTTATCCATTCTCGACGGAGATACGGTATTTTAAAATTTTAAAAAGTGGCAGATTTTGCTTGGTAGGTGTAATTTCAAAAATATATATCTCTAAGTGTACGCATCGCAAATCCAAGAAACAAGAGTTCGTTATATAAAGGATCCTTAAAGTTTTTGAGAAAAAATTAATCGAGGTCCTTTTTATAAAAATTTGCTTTCTACGAAATGGATATGTCTCCTCGAATATCTCAAAATGTGTGGTCTACATTTTTGCTTATTTGTTTTTGTTAATTTTAATCCTTATACCTAAAGCTTGATGTCAAAGTGAAGAGGAGTTTAAGCTGACGCAAGGATAACCGCCATAGTAGCAGCAATCAACATTCATGGTATATTTACCTATATAGGATTTAATTACGAAAAGTATAAAAAAATCTATGCTGCTCATTTTGATATATTCAAGGATAACGGACATATCCATTATCCTCGAAAATAAATTTTCAGAATTTTCAAGAACTTCAAATCATTTTTAAATAATTAACGGTTGCTTCATGCGTTTTTAATGGATACATTATAAAATATAAATTTATGAAGTTACACCTATTAAGGAAAATTTTCCACTTTTTTCATATTCCAAAATATTGTATATCCATCATAAATGGATAAAAACAAAAAATGTTTTAAGTACTATTAGCTATTTAACCAACATTCCTGTAAAATTTCTTCACAATCGCAGATGGTCTATACATAAAGTTACACAATATTTTTGGATTTTTTGTGGAATGACCCAATACTAGAATATCGGAATCTTATCTGTTTATTAAATGTTTTGTATAATAGAAATAGTTTTTACAGTTCTGCAGCTTCAAGCAAATAAGGAAAGTGTACTTATTAACAACAATTACCTAATTTTTTAAATGACTAATTTATTTTAAATGTACGTCTACTCTAATTCTTTATTCAGTTTTTAATTGGAAATGATTTTTTCTTTTTTTCAAAATATGAATTGAAACTCTTTGAATTCTTTTAAGTAAAAATATTTGCGGCTTTATCTTTGTTAATTTTGCAATTTTCAATAAAAAAGTTAAAAAGAACACTAACTCCTAAATGGAGGAACACATGTACTTAATGTGCGATAATAATAAAGCGGCATTACTTATTTGCACAAGATCTACCCATATAGTTACTATTCTGCTCCAATATTTTCGTCATCGAATATTGCTATATATTGCTCTTCGTAATTAGTTTTATTCTCTGAACTATTGTTCACTTCAATCTTTGAAACATTGTCGTCATTGCTCGCAAAAACAGGAACGTCCTCAGCACTATCACAAGGTTCCTTAGATTTGTCTTTCACATATTTTGCAGGAGTACTATAAAAAATAATAATATCGAGTGAATTTTCATGATATAAAAGTTTCAATTGTATTTACCATTTCCTATTATGTCTTTTATTAGCGTGTCGCAATATATGCTCTTTGAAGAAAATTTCATTTTTTTGAATAGTATAACGATTATCAGCATTATTCAAAACTTCAAAAAATACTGATAAAATGTATTTAAGATGATTAAAAGGGTTTTTATTGGTTTGAGATTTCGTCCGAGAAATTCCTGTCCATGAGAACTGCGTTAGGATTTCTGATTCAAAAATGTGATCCACAACACGATAGCCCACTTTTGACGCATCTTTGTCATTGTTACATCCAGTAATTTTTACTAGCCGACTAATCTGTAATGAAATGCATTATTAATACATTCTTGAAATGATTCTTGATGAATTTACCAATTCCTTTTTAAACTCCTCATTGCTCCGAATGGCTTCTTCAAATTCTAGAACTGCTTCTATTGATGACAATGGTAATGTATGTTTCCCGAGTATTTCTTCTATCGTTGGGGCTTCAGTATTATTTTCCTGTAAATCTGTCTGATAGACGCTTGCATCAGCTTTATATATCATCATAGTTGTCTTGTATATTTTTTCAAGATATGAGAAAACTTTACAAAATTCGTCGTCAATATTTTTCTTATTTTCTTGGAGTTCTTCTTTAATACACTTTATTTCACTTCGAAGCATCTTAAGGTCATCCTCAAAATGAACTGAGAGGATATAAAACTTTTAATGCAATGAACTTTACTGTCGCCAAACATTTAGCTTACTTGCTGATAAATTCATCAAATTAGATTCATTAAAGATATGAGAGCTATTACACAGGAAAGCTTCGTCCTCAACTACATGCAAAGAATCCGTATCCTCAGTGGCGATTATCGTTTTATCAGACGAAAGCTCAGAGTTTTCAGGTATTAAAGAAAACTGTGAACTAGAATGACTCATAACCGATTCAGATTTTTGTGAGGATGGTGAAGCACTAACGACATAAATGTTAGAAACTGTTTCTTGCGTTACACTATTTGGTATTTGACGAACAGTATCATTTGGAAGCATTTTTAATGTTTTTTGCATTGGTAATTTTACGTACGCTTCTTCCATCATCTTATTTCTATCTACACAGAAATTCTTACAGAAGGTTTTCCCAGGAGTTTTACGCCTTTTATTATTATTATTTTTTAAATGGATGAACAATCTAATTAAAAAATTAAACCATTATTTGGGCCCATTAAAACATACGAATCATATAAACAAAGTAATCAAATCATATGACGCTCTTGATTCACTCACTTCGAGCAGCTGAGAGCCGTCCAATGTGGATAATTAAGTCATTATTTATTATTATTCATTTATTTATTTTTTATTTATTTATTTTTTATTTATTTTCACTGAGTGGTCTACTTTATAAATTAAATGTTTGATTAAATTAATTCTTTAATGTTTGCCTTAGGCAAACCCATAAAAACTTCACTTCAGAGGAGCAGCTTGAGATGTAGAGGAGGAACTTCAAGGAGTGTTCTCTTATAAGTACACTCTCGGAAAAATTTAATCATATTTCTTCATGTGGTAGGGCTGTTTCGCATTTTACTGCGTGCTGTTCACAAGTTTATGGAAACAGGAACATTGAAGTTAAATAAACACTGGTTACATTACAGGAATTGCCTTTTATTGAGGTGGCCAGAGCTTCATACTGACTGCCACCTATTAACATAATCGGGGATTTATAACCAGATATATGTATGGTATTGCCATTTTGGCTAAGTACTTTGGGAAAATGGCTGCTTTATGAAATAATTATGGGTGAACATTGGATATAACCTAAACACTTATACTTTGCAAAATCTTATTTGTTATGGAACTAGGATGAGTGATTCGCTTGGGACGTAAAGTCCCGACTGCCAGTATGAGCTGACAGATCACCCGACGGACAGCGTTGACTGCAGGGCGGCACGCTAGTACGCCTCAACTATTGGCGGAGAGTGTGGGGAGGGTTCCACAAAAAGACCTGCCGCGCTGCCGTCTGCCATATACAAAAAAATTCTTCGTGCCTACAACGAACAGTTAGCACCCACTCTGTCCTGAAGGGACCCTTACGTCACTTACCCGTATTTTGGTGGAAGGCGTAGATGTTTTACCTTCCTTTACCGGCCCCATCCTCCCATTTGACTTTGGGGGGCACAATTATCCAAAGTCCTTTATTGACCTGTAAAGAGAGAGAGAGACTAGGCGAGCCTAGACGACCTTCATCCTATGTGCGAGGGCTCCAGGATGTGAAAGAAGAATTAAAAGTTCAGCTTCTCATGGTTACGTTATAATAGTTCTCGTTTAATACAAAATTTTGGTCTTCTCCTAACATAAAGTTTGCGAATACAAATCTCCTAGCTGTCATGCATTCCGCGCTGGCAGTTTAACGTACTTACACTTAATCAAAAGAAGATAATCAGAATAATGACATTTGCCTACAGATATATATATATGTAATGTACTCCATCTGATCAAAAATAATATCGCAGAAACTTATGTAATCGTCACACGATTGGATATCCAATTGTCTGTCTTGTTTTGTTTGCGTTCATGTCATTCTTAATATGAGGATCATATAATCCACTCAAACATTAGCGAATGTAATACCAAAGCGTTAGAAATAAAGCAAAAGAAAATATATATCTGGAGGAAGTCATAGTTCCTCACATGTGTGAGCGCTCATCTATAAAATGGCAAGTATGTAGCGAGCTGGAACTAGAACTACTAAATTTAATCTAATATCAGACAAAAACACAAAATTATTAAGATCTTAAAAGTAATAGGAATTCATTAGTACTCAATTATCTAATTCCTCACATGTGTGAGCGCTCATTTATAAAATGGCAAGTATGTAGCGAGCTGGAACTAGAACTACGGTCACTGTGTAATTGTAGGCTAAAGTAATAAGAATAACGTTGGTCATAAGCCTATCCCATAATTTCTAACTATAATTTAAAAATTCAATTCCATAGAAATAGAAAAATGCTAAAATTAGATTAACAGAATCTGAAGAGCACTCAATAAATCAACCGTTTCTCGCAGGTAATTATACCATTATATAAAAATTTAGCACTAATCCTAATTTCTCTACAGACTTAGTAGATAAGCCTTGGAAAACTAAAAACTTAATAATAAAAAAATTATTCTATGGGTCTTTTTCTTCACTAATTTTAACCCATGAAATGAGAACTAAAGAAGAACAAATTCAAAAAAAATTTACAGATATTCAGTCAGACTATTCCTAATTTAATAGATATAGAGACAAATAATACTTAATCCTTTATCTAATGTATGTTGCGGTATTACTACTTAGCATTTTAGAAAATTTCTGTTCATACCAGTTTAATCCTCTATGAGAAATCAGCTGTTCCAAAAGCACTAATGAAATTTGTTGTATTCTCATCAATTCCGCAAATTCCTAAGATTCCATCTCTTTGGTCAACACTATGTATAAGTCCTGGTTCAAACCGCACAGATTTATTAACGCCGTTCGGCTCTTTTATTGTATTCTGCCGGTATTCATGAAGATGATCCAGTGATTTATCAGGTTTATTCATGGGATTTCCTCTAGCTCTTCTTCAGCCTTTTTTTTCTTTTGTTATAGGTCAAACCTTTATTCCATGGTATCTGTTAAACACCACAGAATCTTTCCGATTTGAGAAGCAAGGGCAAAAGTGATGGTACTTTCAAAGCAATTAACCTGCTTTGGCGATGCTGCCTAAAATTTGAAAGATTGTTCAAAATCCTTTTCTAAAATTTTATTGAGAGGCTTTGCAGAATCTCTTACTGGTTCTGGTTCAATCTAATTACTTTTCTCAGCAAGCAATACAAGCGGATGAATTTTAGCTTCCCTTAAGAACACTGTATTTCTTGTTTATTCATCCAGCATCCTTCGGAAATTCCTAAAGTACTTTATTTATTGAATTTGCCACTACCAAAATTTATCGAAATTATTACCTTTTCGGGCACGATGTCGTTGAAAATTTTCGGTATTCAGTTTTTTATTAACTCGACTTCTTTCACGCGCTATTTTTGTCCGAGAAGTAAGACAGATTGATTGCTTTCTTCTTACTTACCTTTACCGTCAACATGTCACCCCGAGCTTAAGGAAACGCATTTCTCTCGGTCGGGTGCGTTCAGTTTTCATGCTGTAGTCGGCAGCAAGCCAGGCATATACGCTTCAGTATGACATGTAGCATATTGCTATATGCAATACGCTACGACCATAACAATGCAGAGTGGTCTACACCACCCGTGGTTCAGACAACGCTGAAAAATGGTCGACTGAGCTAGCCGGTCTTAAACATAGGCCTCATCGCTGCGGGCGCTCAATGTGTGTCTCGACCCATGACCCAATGCGTATTCCTCATCACTCGTGCTATATTCCCGTTGCTCTACTTGACCGAGGACGCATTGCCGACACATCCCTGAAGTCTCGTCAGTCTTCGACCAGACTTCGGCATCCCTCTCCGTGGGTGAAGCCAAAGCCACATCGACAAGCTGGTACCCCAAAATTCCAGCCGGTCTATGTCTCTATGCCGTCCTTCACCGAAATTCTGAGGAAGCCTTGCGATCAGCAACCTAAGGAACTGATAGCTAAGCTTTCCCGGCGCAAATCTCACTCTGACCTCAGACCGCGATTGTTCAAGGGCGTGCCTCCAAGGCGTCGTCGAAGTAGTGACATGCTGACAGCCGAATACGGGAATGGATTCCAACAGGTATATCACCCACCATTGACAGGGCAATAGGAGGGCGTCGCGGTATCCTATAGTTTACCAGTGAAGCTGGCTGGATGCCTTCTTAAGGCTACCAGGAATAAACGTGACAATAGATAGACGACGTTTCCAGACTGATGATCACTGCCGGATGTCTTCGGCGTGATAGACTCCTAACAGTTTCCCCTGCAGATCTTCAAGCTCGTATAGGGAGTTTCCTTTCTTGGCTTTAACCCGACATTTGACAAATTTTCGTCCCAGTTTAGCACTCGTCTGCTGTTGGAAGTTGCTTTGGGCAAAATTCCTTCTAAATACCTCTTGACCCACTTTGAAATCGACACGCTTCGCCCTGAGATTATAGGCTCGTGAACCCTGTTCGAACGCATGGTGTAAATTTTCCTGCACTCTCGCACGGATCAATCTCAGTTTGTCATCAGCAACTACTCTCAACAGCTCATTAAGAGTTCCAAGGCTCCTCAAGATGGAATAGGAGCTGCCATGTCCAATCATTTGTTGACCGAAAAGTGTTCGATAAGGAGAGATACCAGTAGCTTGAAGGAAAGAGCTCCTGAGGGAACTAGCTATTTGGTTCAGTTTCTCATCCCATTTTGTATGTTCCTTCCGAGTATATGCTCTAATCCCTGACAATAGAGACCTGTTTACTCGCTCTGAGGAGTTTGCTTGCGGCGAGTAAACTGCCGTTCGCAAGTGCTTCACCCCATACTTGTCCCGCAATCTGTTAAACTGAGTAGAGCAAAACTGGACTCCATTGTCAGAGACGATCGTTTCCGGGACGCCGAACACGTGGAACACTTCCGTCTCAATGAATTGGCACACATTGAGTGTAGATGCTTTTGTCATCGGTTTGAGGATCGGAAATTTTGACAATTGGTCAAGAACTATCAGAATGCAGACGTTTCCTTCACTGACCGAGGATATGGACCCAGAAAATCGATATGCAGCTTTTGCCATGGTCGTTCTGTCACAGACTGGACCTTCATAGGTGGTCTAAGAATGGTATTGGGAGCCTTCGTTTCCTTACACACGTCACAGGCGCCTACGTAGCTTCTGACATCAACTGTCATTCGTGGCCAGTACAAGTGTCTTCGCAGACGTTTCAGTGTTTTCCCTATACCTCCGTGTGAAGCCAGTGGCGGATCATCAGCCCTTGAAATGACGTTGGTGAGAAGCCTAGGTGGAATCCAAAGCTTCCAAGCCTCTTCCTCCTGAATCGGATCGCCTGTTCTCGGAACAGTCCGAAGGTAAACGAAGCCATCCCTGACGCAAAGATCTGGTAATTTACCAGAAGTCATTTTAACCTTATGCCTCAGTTCCTCATATTCCAACGAGTTGAAATATGGCGAACTAAGGTCAACTTCCAGGCCAGGATCTTCGTTTGTGGACAGGCCGTCACAATGGATGCGTGGCAGCGCATCAGGGACGACTTTTCTGTGCTCAATAGTGAAGTCG
This sequence comes from Dioctria rufipes, assembly GCA_963924295.1. NCBI lineage: Eukaryota > Metazoa > Arthropoda > Insecta > Diptera > Asilidae > Dioctria > Dioctria rufipes. The sequence goes on along the minus strand of OZ002741.1, from coordinate 129,419,547 downwards.
AAGCCCTGAAGCTTCAAACTCCACCGCGCAAGTCTACCACTGAGGTCCTTTTGAGACATCAGCCATTTCAAGCTCGCATGATCAGTCACCATCTTAAACGGCATGAGTTTTTGCTTTAAAAGATCAAGAGACGTCTGGGCTTCAGGTGTCCATTTGAACTGACTAGGGTTTTTCAAGGTGTCTGTAATGGAGGCAGTTATGTCAGCATAGTTCGGGATGAACCATCTATACCATTCCGCCATACCTAGTAGGCGTCGGGCTTGCCGAACGGTTTTAGGTGACGGATAGTCAACTATAGCTGAAACTTTGTCAGGGTCAGTTCTCATATCTCCCTTTCCGACAATAAAACACAAGTATTTGGTCTCTTTGATACAAAACTTGCTCTTCTCGACGTTGATAGTGAAGTCAGCTTTCCTCAAACAATCCGCTACACGGGATAGTAACGTGAGATGCGAGTCAAAGTCTGATGATAGAATTAACAAATTGTCTAGATAGACGAGAACGTTCTCACGAAGATCGAAAGGAATGACTTTACCTTTCCAGGCTTCCTTACCAGAACAAATGGAGAGCTCCAAGGACTCGGGCTCTCCTCTATCACACCCAGCGATAGCATTCGTTCTAATTCAGCATCCATCAAACTTTGTACTGCCGGTGATATCGGATAAAAGCGCTGTTTTATCGGAGCTGCGTCATTCGTTTTGTATTTTTTCTTGAGCGGATAACTCTTTTGCCTCTCCGCGTTGTATGTGAGTAAGGTGTATCACCTGTACTCCTGATGAATGGTGCAGTAAGTGCAACACTTAAGCACCGCAGAAAGAAGATTTTTTGATTTTCAAATAAAAACACCCTCTTTGTTGAAGATTTACTTTTTTACTCAAAAAAACTCTATTTAAAAATCAGTTATTTATACATATTTGTGACAAGACAATAAAAAAGACAAAAAAAAAATATTTAAAAGAAAGTAAAAATTTCTCAGGCATTAAGCTGACCGAGCATTTTATTTTCATGAAAAAGATATCGAATTCTATCGCATAAATGCGACACTGAGGGCATCGCATTTCGTCTGGTTGCAACGACATGCCGTGTATGGCGTGAGAACGATTCTTTTCAGAATTTTCCTGATGACGATGAAATTCTTTATCGGAGTGAGCTGCTTGGGAATTATTAACATCCTCCCGCGCCTTGACCAGCTCCTGGGCAAAGTTCTTGGCTGACGAGTTCCGGATCTATTTCGAATTGTCTTGCCACCAAGGTCCGTTGGGCTGGAATTGGTGCATTTCTTGGTGAATTATGTGTACTTCTTGTGCATTTTATGTACAGCAAAACTGATGCGATGGTGATTGTCAGCAGGAGTGCGGTGTATCCCAAGGTAAAATGGTGTACGTCATTAGTATGAATTTCTTCGGGTAGTATTTCATTTCTTTTGAGTTCCTGGATCTGCTTCTGTATGTCTTCTATTTCTTCCCGTTTGTAATGATGTTCTTTCCCTTGATTGGCCAGTATCGTTGTCTGGTGATCGCCAGCAACCCCTGAGGTCCGACGTGTAGATTGCGATTATGAATGTCGACCATCAAAAGCGTTGTTAATGGATGAGAATACGGCAATAATATTGGGTGCTTAGCATCGTGAGACAGCTCAGAGTTTTCCAGTCGTCCCCCAACCCGGATGATATTTCGATCATCAAAGAAGGGGCAAAGACTGTTTAATGGATTGTTGTTGCTGACATATTTGTTCCTTTCGAGTTGATGTACTTCATCTTTAAAGCCTTCTCGTTGGGTTTGGTAAATGACTGCCATAAGTGCCTTGTCTAGTTCCTCAGCTGACAACTTTACTGACGACGCTCGTTTTTGTCGACTTGCGACGCGAGTAAATCGGAGCATATAGGCTAGAATCCTTAAGAGTTTCTGGGCGGAGTTCTTGTGGTTGATGTTGTCGATCCATGGTTGTTCGCTTGTTGATGCCAGTACAACTGGTGCCTTGCTCTTTTTTATTTCTACATCTGTCTTTTTTCTGGGCGGTTGTGATGGCCAGATGGCTTCTGATCCATATAAAAATGGAGGGCCGTAAAACCAGAGATTGCATTTGAAGAGTTTGGCTGGTGCCATTCCTCTAGAAACGATATCTGCAAGATTGTCCTTTGACCGTACATGCCTCCACTGTTCTGGACTGGATAGTCTTTGGATTGCTGCGACTCGATTGGCTACAAATGTGTGGTATGATGACGACTCTGAATTGATCCATGCCAGCGTAGTTTCGGAATCTGTCCAAAAATATCCTTTTATATGAGGTATATTGATGTCTTTTCTTACTCGGTGAGTTAATTGAACTGCTAGTTTCGCTGCACACAGTTCGAGTCTGGGTAATGTTGTTGTTTTTATCGGAGCTACCTTCGATTTCGCACAAAGTAGACGTACTGTGATGACATCATCTTGATGTGTAGTTCTGACATATACGGCTGCCCCGTAGGCTGTTTCGGATGCATCGGCGAAGGTGTGTAATTGTAGTGTTTTACATATTTTACCAGATGCTATATGCCTTGGGATTTTAATTTCGTTCAGAAGCTTCAAGTCCTCTCGAAATTTTAACCAGCTGGTATGCATGTCCATGGGTAGCGAGGCATCCCAGTCCAGCTTTAGAGACCAAATTTTTCTGATAAATATTCTCGCTAATACTGTGACTGGGTTCATGAATCCCAGTGGGTCGAAGATATGTGCGATGTCGGAGAGGGCTGTTCTTTTGGTAACCCTCCGTGCTTCTTTCCAGCTTGTTTTTATTCGGAAGATATCTGAACTTGGTTGCCAGGTTAGACCAAGCGTTTTTATGGAGTCTTCTACATGCTCGTTGAAGTCTAACTCAAGTTCAATGTCTTCCTTCGGAATATGTTGTAACAGCTGTGGGTGATTTCCACACCACTTACGAAGGTTAAATCCGCCAGAAATGAGTAATTGTTTGAGTTGATGCTGTGTCTCAAGAAGCTCAGTTAAACTATCGGACCCTGTCATTACATCATCTACATAAAAGTCTCGTTTGAGGACCTTCGACCCCAGTGGATGAGTCAGAGCGCCATCATTGGCAAGGTATTCCAAGCACTTGGTTGCGAGGAACGGGGCTGGTGCTAGTCCATAGGTAACGGTACATAATTTGAAGTACTGCAATGGCTGGTGTGGATCTTCTCTCCAGGTGATTAATTGATACTGCTGATCTTCTTCAGCGACTTCAACCTGCCGATACATCTTTTCTATATCGGCGGTGAAGACAAACCTTGGGAATCTGAATCGTAACAGGATTGAGAGTAGCTCGTCCTGGATAGTTGGGCCCTTGCACAGAACCTCATTTAACGACACGTTCGATGTCGTTTTGGCTGATGCGTCGAACACAACTCTTAGCTTTGTGGTAGTACTATCCACCTTTGTGACGCAGTGATGCGGCAAAAAATAATGTGGGCCTTTTATTTCTGTTAATTTCGTCCTTCTCATGTGTCCTGAAGCTTCGTATTCCCGCATAAAATCAACATATTGCTCTCTAATGCTCGGTTGACGAAGAAGTCTCTTTTCAAGGGAATAGAATCGTTTAAGGGCGATATCTCTTGATTCTCCGATGGCCTTGGGATCTTGGGAAAATGGTAGCTTGACTACAAATCTGCCTTGATAATTTCTTTTGACAGTCTGATCGAAGTGCTCTACACATCTTTGCTCAGTTCTTGTAAGACTGCAGGTTTCATCCATTGAGTCTATTTCCTCCAGTTTCCAAAAGCGACTGAGTTGCTCCTCAATTCTCTCATCTTCACTGCAGATGCCACATAGCGCAACAGAGACCTTTTCATCTTGCACTGGTCCGGACACGGTCCACCCGAACATTGTGTTCTGAAGTGTTGGCAAGTTTTCACCAAGTTTGATTTGTCCAACTGCTAGTAAATCAAAGTAAAGTTCGGCTCCTATTAAAAGGTCAATTGTGCCAGGTTTATTGAAGTTTGGATCGGCCAACGGAATGTTTTGTGGGATAGGCCATGACTTGCTCTCAATTACATGATCTGGTAGATTGGACACCACCTTGTTAAACACAAACGCATCCATTTGGGTGGAGTAGTTGTTCATTCTTGAATGTAGATACAACTGCACTCTATGGTGGGTCTTTCGGAGTCCCTTGCCTATTCCTTGAACGTACATTGTTTCTGGAATGTGTAGCAGGTTTGGTCGCCTTGATAACTCTGACGTGATGAAGTTGAGCTGTGATCCTGAATCAAGAATGGCTCGGCATTGTATCCTTTCTCCCTTGATGTTGCTCACTTCGATTGCTACTGTGCTGAGCATAACGTAATTTTGCCTTGGCCTTTTGGTGTGAGCTGTTAGAGCCGTTGAATTTTGAGCACTAGTGTTGCTGATCGGTGTTCCCTTTTCCAAGCTCACTGCTGATTGCCCTTGATTTGGCGACCTAGGACTGTTGTGCGATCTTGGAGCTGAGTCCATGTGCACTAATGAATTGTGCTTTTCGGAACACTTAGTGCAGCTCCTGAGCCCACACTCTGCTACTGGATGGTCGCTTTTCAGACAGTTGATGCATATCTTGTGTTGTCTAAGTGTTATGCGGCGATTTGATGGGGACTGGGCCAAAAATGCTGGACAGAAATATAGTGGATGACTTTTATTTCTGCATACTACACAACTTATTGGCTTGGTTGTGGATACCAATGCGGATCGCGATGGTCCTTGCAGTTTTTTGTTGCATCTCTGCTCTCTTGCTGCAGTATGGCCTTCTTTCCCAAGAGACTCTAGTACATGGAACCTTCTCTCTAGGAAGCTTAATAGCCCTTTAATGGTAGGCAGATCTTTTGGTGATTTTAAGGAGTCTTCAAACAGTGCATGAGTAGTCTTGTCGAGCTTTTTGATGATCATGTGCACCAATATGGGATCCCAGTTTGTGGTAGAGATCTTTATATTTTCTAGAGCGAGGATGCACTCGTTTGTTACATCGTGGAGATGTTTGATAGACGCTGCTGAGTACCCTTGTGTAGGTGGCTGGTCCCACAGCTTGTTGAGCAGTGCTGTGCATAATAATCTTTGGTTATTATACCGTTTATTCAAGGCGTCCCATGCAATGGTATAGTTAGCATCTGATATGGAGAGATGCTTGACTAGTGACATCGCCTCACCACTGAGATTGCTGGTGAGGTAGAACATTTTTTCAGCATTGCTTATCGAACTAGCATGGACCATTTGATCGAAAAGGTCATGGAAGTGCATCCATTTCGTATAGTCACCATCGAATATTGGCAAAGTGACTCGAGGCAACTTCATCTGTGATTGTGCTGGTTGTTTATTTGACGCTGGAGTGTCTATGGTCTCAAGTTTTTCATGTAAGTGTACAAGAGCTTCCTGACACCAATCGTATAGAGCGTCGTATAGCTCCCTAGTGTAATCTAGGGGTGGCTCCATGGTTTCTTCCCAAATCTGCTGATCAGTTTCGGATATATCATCGACTGTTTTATTGATCATCTGTATCTTCAGCTCATAGTATACCCTTGAATGCCTTTCATCGGCTTTGTTAGCGATCTCCTGTAGGGTTCGACTGAGTGATGCCATGACACGATGTTGCCTACGAACCATTCGAATTACTTCTTCTTCTTGTTTTGCTGTTGATTGACTCTGGTTTGTTGGTACTTGAAAATGTACCTTGGACGAACCCCTTTTTTCTGGAGGAATTTCTTCAGTGCCTTTCTTTAGCGTCGAGATTAATTGTTGTGCACTGACCTGATCCTTTGATTGGCTGGTACTGGCATCGTTTGAGTGATCAGTTACAGATGATTGACATGCATTTGTATTGTCTGCTTTGGATTGGGGTTCCATTTCATCTGGATCGGTTTCCTCTATACCTTCAGTAAGGCTTTCTTTGAATTTCTTGTAAAACTGCTGAATGGTGGCATAATAATCTGTGGTGAAGTATTCGTTGTCATCATGAGTTGAATCCAGTTTTACTAATTCTTGATGGTTGACGTGGAATTCTGCCCAAAGTTCCTCAAGCAATGCTAGGCGAGTTTCAAAGTACTTTCTGGTAGTCTTCCGACAAAGTCCATCCTTCTTGTAGTTTTTATAGTTGTTCTGAATTTGATCACCAAGGAATGCTTGCACATCTAGAAGTCCGTCCATGATGTGAAACAACTTGGTTACTTTCTCTGCAATCTTTGAACAGTGATCTCTTTATGACACGATCACGTCGGGGTCACCAATGTATTTTTTCTTGAGCGGATAACTCTTTTGCCTCTCCGCGTTGTATGTGAGTAAGGTGTATCACCTGTACTCCTGATGAATGGTGCAGTAAGTGCAACACTTAAGCACCGCAGAAAGAAGATTTTTTGATTTTCAAATAAAAACACCCTCTTTGTTGAAGATTTACTTTTTTACTCAAAAAAACTCTATTTAAAAATCAGTTATTTATACATATTTGTGACAAGACAATAAAAAAGACAAAAAAGAAAATATTTAAAACAAAGTAAAAATTTCTCAGGCATTAAGCTGACCGAGCATTTTATTTTCATGAAAAAGACATCGAATTCTATCGCATAAATGCGACACTGAGGGCATCGCATTTCGTCTGGTTGCAACGACATGCCGTGTATGGCGTGAGAACGATTCTTTTCAGAATTTTCCTGATGACGATGAAATTCTTTATCGGAGTGAGCTGCTTGGGAATTATTAACACGTTTCAATCTTGTGAGTGACCAATGATGTTTTTCCCAGGCCTAGAGAGGCGAAAGAGGGGAAAAGCTGTTTGGTGGCTTCTAAGCGTTGTTGATCGAGATTAGAAAGAATATGGCAGCCGGTGCCAGAGGTAGCTATTATACTTGGATTCACTTCTGCGACTATACCCAGGACATCTGGAGCCAACCCAAATAGACGCCAGAAGTCTATTCCCAGATATAGTGCCTGTATGAGCCCAGGAACCACGTAAAAACGTACGTTTTGGGTCTTATCACGGAGAGTGACATCCAAGTTCACATGACCATGCACAGTCGTCATGGCACCATTTGCTACTTGGGCCTGTGTACGATACTTCTTCCATTCGACGTATGCTTCTGCAAGCTTCTCTAGAGCTCCCTGACCTAGAATACTGACAGTGGCACCACTATCAAGTAGTCCAGGCTCAGTTCGCCCGAGCAGCTTTACTTCGGCGTACGGTCGAATGTCGTCTGGCATCGACACGGAAATCTGTGCCAGTTTTTTTCTCTCTAGTCTCATCTGTCGGCAGTATTCCCGCCAACGAACGGTAGATCTTTTCTTTTTCGGTCTTATATCCAAGTCAGGAAACATTATTTCGGGTAACTCCGCTACTGAGGAGAAGATTCGGTCTCTTGTTGCATTGTATTTCTGCAGACGCGTATGATACGGCATCAGCGGATATAAATAGGCTCACGCCCACTCGTCATAACAGAGCTTGGTGGCCGTTTTAATATAGAAATGCCATGAGGCGAAACCTCCTGCTCAATAACTTTGTCAGCTAAAGGTGCTGTAGGTGTTATCGGGACATCGAAAATTGAAGACTCTTCCAAAGAAGTGTCTAATAATGTCATGGGCTCCCCAGAAGTGGAAATGGGAGCGTGAAGATCTGCGGAGAAGTCTGTCAAGTTCTCCATCTCTATCCTTGGAGTGTTCGTACTATCAGGTGTTTTACGGATATCATCAGAATCACTGAATGATATCAGGGGACATTGCAAGGATTCGTCATTGTGGTCTGCTAATGGAGCGGACCTTCCTCCTTGCTTGAGGCTTGAACTGGAGGGTCCGTTGCAGTTGCTGCTTGTGACGTTGACGCTGGTCTGAAAGAAGTGGTAGTATTCCTAACCCGTCTCCAGTTTTTCTGTCTACAATAGCGACAATCAGGCTTGAAAACGTTTTTGCGTCCGCATCCATAGCAGAACACAACTTGTCTCTCTTGCCTGCAGTCTTGATAAAAGTGACCGGACTGGTCACAATTCCAGTATACAATAGTGTGTTTGGCCGAAATGCTCGACACGTCACCTAGGCTGTTGTCACTGCCTGTTGCTACTGCCAGTTCGAGGTCCAAGGTCTGAAAGTTGTCAACTTCGTGCACCCGTTGGTTCCGGTAAGGGCTCCAACTACCAGCTGTCGCAATTCCTATCTGCGTAGCTTGGATACGAGTAACAAGCGATCTCAGCTGTCCTATCGTATCGGTGGGATGCAGGCATGTTTTTTCCTGAATCTCAGGCAATAAGTTCGATTTGACAATCTCCAGAAACTCTTGGTCTGGCATGGCGTTCTGTAGCTGATCACGCAGCGACCCTAAATGATGGTGATACATAGCGAATAGTTCACCAGGCTTTTGCTTTCGAGACATCAGCTGTAATCGTATTCTTAGATCATCCTTGGGCGCTCCCCATTCGATGGACAATCCCGTCTTGATAAGTTGCCAAGTTGGAAAAGGGATAAGCTTCAACTATTCTGCCTGCTAATAAAGCTGAAAAAATAAAATAATAAAAATAATTAAATAGGGATTAGTATATCGGGCTCAAATGTCTCCCTTAGATTTGTTAAACAAGACTTAATTTCGGTTTAACACTGCCGATCTGTCTTGGAGACTGCTCAAAATGCGAGTGATCTAATATTCTCAGCAGCTCGCTATTTATAGGCAGAAACACAATAGAAATTGTGTCTGCCGGTGGCGTTGCCAATGACGCCCGCGTCATTTAGCTAAACTTCGTACATTTGGTCCCAAGTGACGTCATCATAGTCTAATGAGAATAATTTTCTCTATGCTATGAGCTGCCATTTTGATTATGTCAAAGGTTTCATAGCAGCCGTTAGATGGAGGTAAGTTTGACCTGTTTTGAATATTTATTTATATTTATTAATAATATGTTTTTTTTTTTCATTTTTGGTCCCTTAGGATGGCTGAAGCATCGTGGGACGATTTAATTCATGAGATGTAGCGTAAGTGTAGTTTTAATTAAAGTCTCAGATCGTGAATGATCTGAGACTTTTATTTGTTGATTATTTTTATGAATGCCTTTTTTGTTTATTTTTTAGCTACTGCGGCACCGTGGGAAAATATCATCGTGGGATATTTAATTGGTGAGTTTTAATTTAATTAATTTGTGGTCCGCGACGGAACATCCTCCCGCCTCAAAAAAAAAAAAAAAATTGTATATGACCTTACGTGGTCTAATAAAGAATTTTTGTTATACTATGTTGTCGTTTTTCTTTTTCTTTTTGTAAAATTTGAATGTTTCTGATTAGTGAATTTAGATAATATTATGGTTTAGTAGACATACGGTAGACTTACGCTTTTTAATTTGAAGACGAATACGAATTTTTCCGTCAGCTAATTTTTGGAATCGCAAAATATCTCCCTCATCGGTGTCCATACGAAAGCACTTTCTTGCCGAGAGCGCTCTCCACCAAGGTATTGGTTGATGACGGATTTCCTCCCATAAGCGAGGATCAACAATAAAAATTGCAGGAGGTCGTAGTGGAGGATACCTTGCATTTTGTGGTTCTGGAGCCATAGCTGGCACTACTGGAGCCATAGCTGGCACTACTGGAGCCATAGCTGGCACTACTGGGGCCATAGCTGGCACTACTGGAGCCATAGCTGGCACTACTGGAGCCATAGCTGGCACTACTGGAGCCATAGCTGGCACTACTGGAGCCATAGCTGGCACTACTGGAGCCATAGCTGGCACTACTGGAGCCATAGCTGGCACTACTGGAGCCATAGCTGGCACTACTGGAGCCATAGCTGGCACTACTGGAGCCATAGCTGGCACTACTGGAGCCATAGCTGGCACTACTGGAGCCATAGCTGGCACTACTGGAGCCACAGCTGGCACTACTGGAGCCATAGCTGGCACTACTGGAGCCATAGCTGGCACTACTGGAGCCATAGCTGGCACTACTGGAGCCATAGCTGGCACTACTGGAGCCATAGCTGGCATTACTGGAACTACTGCTGGTGCCACTGGAGCTACTGCTGGTACCACTGGAGCTACTGCTGATACCACTGGAGCTATTGGCGGTATTATTGGAGGTGTAGCTGGTATTATGTCCCTTTTTGACCGTTTAGAACTTGGTGGAGCTTGACTGGTGCTTTCTCCATGGTTACCTCGGTTTGGACGAGTCGGAGCTTGAATGGGATATTCGATGATGGCGTTTTTTCTTGTCCCAGTTGGAGGCCTGCGGGGGTAAGTTTGAATACGAGTGCCTGGGTCCTTGGCCAACTCCCGTCTACCTTTTGTGGCTGGCACTGCCTCAAATGGGGGTATATATTTTTCCGGTGGCGTTGGCATCCTTGTTTGCCTTAATTTTTCCTTGATTGGAATTCCTTCTAAATCGGGTAAGTCGTCGATTAGAAGACAATCTTCCAGCGATGGTAATAAATCCATTTTAGAGAAAAAGTCAAAACAAAAATAATTAAAGAAACAAAAAACCAACTAATAAAAACTAATAAGAAACGAAAAAACTAAAAAATGAAAAATTATTATAAATCCTCAATGGCGGACGATTCTTGGCGTGTACTTCTGTCGAATGATGTTTTTTCGGATTAGGGTGAAGTTGGTTGCATTTTTTGCTTCTGCTGTTGTAGTGATTTTATTTTCGTTCACATGGGAACTGCTTATATGTTTTACTTTTTGCTGACGTATTCGGGGATAAATTTGTGCTATGAATTCTGACATAATATTATTATAATAATTGGGTTTATTATGCATAAGTTAATCTTAGTATCCATTGATTAATATTTTGTCGTGAAGTTTTTGTGCTGGTGCGTCTGGGCACGTGGGTAGTAAACTAGTCCTAATTGATGCTGCAGCGTGTGGGTTGTTATATTTGATATAATTTATTATATATTTGGGTGCGTAAATTGTAGAATATTTTTGTGTCGAAAGGTTGATTTATATGGGAAGCTTATATAATTTAGTAATTGGTCGAATTACTTGATTATTCGGCGGTTTTTACGGTTGCTACTCTAACCCTTTTGTCATGTCCTGGGTGAATTTGAATTATTCGATCCATCGGCCATTTTGTGGTTGGACAGTGATGGTCTTGAATTAAAACCAAATCGTTGATTTGTAGGTTACTTTCAAGAGTTTGACATTTTTTGCGGGATTGTAAATTGGTCAGATATTCCTTTGACCATTGGTTCCAAAAATGTTGTGTCAAAGCCTGAATGTATTGCAAGCGCTTAAGAGATGTTATATTCTCGGGCATAGATGGCTCTGGTATAGCCTTTAAATTTTGATTGACCAGAAAGTGGTCGGGAGTTAATACATTGAAATCGGTTGGGTCATTAGATAGTGGAGACAGCGGTCGGGAGTTTACACATGCTTCAATTTGACAGGTTTACAGTTGACAGTTCTTCAAATGTCAATATGGCATTTTGCAACCGTGCGTTTCATATGTGTTTTTATTGCCTTGACTCCAGCCTCCCATAATCCACCAAAATGTGGCGCTGAGGGTGGATTAAAATGCCATGTAATGCCGGTAAGCTCTGCGATACTGGAACTGTCATGTGTAAACTCCTTCAAATTATTTTTGAACTGGCTAGATAATTCCTTACTGGCGTCGACAAAGTTTGCCGCAGTCAGAATATATATGGGAACACAAACCTCGGCGACTTATGAATCGCTTCAATGCTGCGATGAATGCCGCTGTCGTCAAATAGGACACGACCTAATATGGATGGCCTTAGTAGCCATACACACAAAGATACTTAAATAGGCCTTTACGATTTTGGCATTTCTTAATCTTGACGACTTTATTTCAATAGGGCCGACGTAATCGACTTCAGTGTGTTCGAAGGCTAGCGTTGGAGTAATTCGAGCTGCCGGAAGATTTCCCATAATTTGGGTAGATGGCACTGGCTTCGCTTTGAAACATGGAATGCATTTTCTTATTCTCTGGCGAATGGTATTTCTGGCGTTTAGTAGCCAGTATTTATTCCGTAATGTATTGAGAGTAAGTTGAGTGCCTCCATGTAGAGTGTAACGATGTGTGTGATCAATGATGACATGAGTCACATAATGGTTATTTGGTAGAATAATTGGGTATTTTTGGTTATAGTTTAAAGGAGACCTTTCAAGTCTGCCTCCGACTCGAATAAGTTTATTCTTGCACATAAATGGATTAAGTGGGAACAGGCGGCTGGCCTTGGAGACTGGTTTGTTGTTATTGAGGCATTGGAACTTGAACAGAATTCAACGGTGTGTTGAATTAAGTTTATTACAACGACGTACCGAAACTCAACAGTGTGTTGAGTTAAATTTACTTCGCTTGGCTTATCCTCTTACCACTGGCGGGGGATGGATAAGCGCTGGGTTGCTTGGGAAGTTTGTAAAGAAACACTCAACGTACTTGATAATACTCGATAAATTTATTTAAAGCTATAGGCTATTTATAATAAAGAAAAAATGCTAACATGCCAATAATAACAAAATTATGTTTAAAAAGAAATAATTTCTACATAGCAGAGCTATGTTGAATTATTTCAACATAGATAAAAAAAAAAAAAGAAATGTATGGTCAGCTTTTGTTTTTAAAAAGAAATAATTTCTACATAGCAGAGCTATGTTGAATTATTTCAATATAGATTAAAAATAAAAAATGTATGGTCAGCTTTTTGACTGACCTGGTAAACTAAAGAAAAAGCGCTCGTACATATGTATGTAGTGTATGTAGAAACGTAAAGATTTTTTTTTTATACTGTGAATCAATGCAACCGCTTTAAGTTGTGAAAGCTATTTTTAGGTCATGATTGCATTGATTCTAATTATGACGGTAAGGAATTGTTGTTAATTGTTCATGGGATGAACATGTTGGGGCCGGGCGGATGCAAGAATTGCTGAATTGAAGGCTGAGAATCCGCCTGCGTGCTAGGTAAGGAGGGTTGATTTTCATCCTTCTTGTAGGTTTTGAAGAACCACTTAAGTTTGCTCCAGTATTTGTAAACGAAAATGCCTAGTAGAACAAAGACGAAAAGGCTGGTCGTCGCAGCTGTATGGACTGCTAATGCCTTGTGCATTGTTTGGGAGAATGGTGGCTCTGGTGCTAGTGTATAATCCATGATCTGTTGATTTGGATGAATTAATACTCCAGATTGGAGGATGTGAGAGACCTCTGTGGTTTTGATCTCTGTTATCACCGGGGATGTTTGCTTTATGTGACTCGTGACAACCTCAAATTGTTGATCTATCGCAGTTTTCAGGGTTATTTCTTTTGTTTTTAATGAACAGTCCTCATGAAGGTGGATGATTCCAGTGGCATTGAGAAGCAATTCTTTTCTTGTTCCGTTGCAGATTATTGCTACAACCTTGGGCTCCTTGGTGATGTATAGCCAGGTATTTTTCATCATCAATGCCTTCCAAACAGCTCCAGTCAGCTGCACCTTCCGCATTTCACAAATAGATGCTGTATGGCGATTGTAAAGCTCGTCAACAATACACGATGGACTGTCATCAATGCTATGCACAAATGTCGGAGCGCAAAGATAGGTGTGATTACCTATCATTTTACATGACTTCAATTCTTCCTCTTTTAAGTTAAAGTAGAGTTGGTGATTAAAGTTGACAGCAAAAGTGGATAGTTTCAGGTCTATAATAGCAAACGAATTGTTATTGATCATTTGTGGTATTGGTGTAACATGCATGAGTTCATATGCATTTCTTTCTATTATGTTCAGGTAGCCATACAGTTTTAGTGTATTATTTTCTGCCCTGATGTCTAGTCGAGGTTGAGGTGTTTCTGATATGAGGAGATTAGAGCCTAGCTTAATTGAAGTATCCTCTATTGCCCTTTTGATTTGATGTGGCGTAATAAAGTCTAGGAGATGACCGTGTTGGTGAACGGCATTCAACCATCGTTTATATTTTTCTGCTAACTCGTCATAGTAATCTTCAGCGCTGAGATAGGTGGATATTACCTCAATGCTGATCCTGTTGTGGTCGGCCTTGCTGAACCATGTAGCCATTTCATTAATTGAGGCAATGACTTGAGACAATCGTGAGTCGAGCTGTTTCAGCTTCTCGCCAATGATGTAGTTAGATTGGTTGATCTTGGAGTTAATGAGCAATACCTGTTGGTTAGTTGTTTGTAGAAGGCCTTCCTGATTATGCTGCAGTAATTCTAAGTCTATATAAACCTTGTCATTGACCCCAAAAATGCTTGTTAGTACATCTCCGAGTAGACCTCTCCTTCCTCTAGACTTACGCTGGGCTAGTTGAACGATTTCATCAGTGGCCTTCATCAGGTTTTGCCTTCTTGCTGACATATGTTCAAAAAGTATACCACAGTGAGTGATGTCAGTAAGAGTCTTAGTTTTCTCGCACATATCTCTTATTTGGGTCCAGGTTGTGTCTATCATTTTTCGATCTTCAATTACCTCGCTTGTTGGAAAGGTAATCTGAAGCCTAAGGTTTCCTCGTTTGATTTGTGCAGAACCCAAGCTCTCGATATAGAAACCAGTTTTGGGATGAAAAATCTCGTAACTCTGGCCAAAAACTGTAGCTATCCAGTATAGTACTATAAAAACTGAGTGTAGTAGCTTAGTAGCCCACGTGCAGGGTGCAATCTTAATTTTCCTTCTTTTTGGTGAGTGTGGTGAATCGTCTGCTTTGATTTTTATTGCACATGTTGATGGCTGATCAAAGTGCTCTGATCTAGACCAAAGTTCTGGTTCAGGCTAAATATTGCTGATATGTGATGTTCCGTCGCGGAACAATAATATAAAACAAATATAAATAAAAACACTCACTATATGTACATATAAAGTGCCACAGCAACTCCTGGCACTTTATAGGCATTGCCTGTAGTTCTTCGGGCCTCCTTTTTCTCCTTTTAGAAAATTTTTATTTTTTCTAGGCCTTTGGCCTTATATAAATATCCCTAAAAAGAAAACAAAACAGGATTAATCATAATATAAATAAAAAGTAAAAATCTCAGATCATTCCGATCTGAGACTTTTACATGAAAATTTTACTCACCTAAAACCGTGGAATCCGACTCCCACGATACACTGCATTCCTCCTTGAGCGCCACAGTACCATGTAAACTGAAAATATAAACATGAAAATACATTAACGCAAATAAATAAACAAAAATTGAAAAATCTTACCAATTTCACGGCTACTACCGTCAACTTCCAATGACATTTGTGTCACAGGCAGCTGGTACGTTGTCTTCTTCTTCTATTTACTAAAGGAGATCTCCACTACGCCAACGACAACAAAAATCTCCATAGCGACACGCTGCTACTGCATAGCGTCAAGGCAACAGCGACCGACAGACGCACTGCTCCCATTGTATTCCCGGCTATAAATAGCGAGCAGTTGGGAATAGCAAATCACTTGCAAATTGAGCAGTCGACAAGACAGATCGGAAGCGCTAAACCGAAATTAAGTCTTGATTAGGAAGGGAAGAATTGAACCCAGTTTTTTATTACTTAAATATATTTAAATTAAATTATATTTTTTCAGCACCCCCAAGGCTAAGGTAGTTTTGAACCTGGCAAATTTAATGAGCAGTGAATGAAGCTCATTCTGTTTGAATTTCATTTAGAGATTCCTTCTAATCTCGGTTTTTTATATTTTACAGGTTAAACGTGGAATAGTCGCGATTTATTTTGGATTTTTTTGGATTTTTGAGTTCGTTTTATTTTGGATTTTTTATTTTTATCAGTTGAATTCTTGTTTGGTTTTATTATTTTATCATTTTATTATTTCATTAGTTTATTATTTTTTATAATTATCATTTTTGGTTTGATTGAATTATTAGGCTAAGGTAAATTTTGTGAAGAATAAAAAATATATTGACATTAAAATTTTGTGTTCACCAGTCCTGTCCATCACACCGGCACCTCCCCCTTTTTATGTAAAGCCCATATTGGGACTTCACATTGGTCCTTCAAGAGCCGGATAGGACTGGGAAAACAAAATGGCGGATGTTGATATTCTAATTCTCACTCAAAAGGGTCTAAACGACCAAATAGATAAAGCCAGAATTAACCATGGCAAAGCAAATTCAGAAACCAAACAAGGAAAGAAATATTATGCTACTCGCATTCAATCTCTTGAAAAGCTATGGCAAGCATTTACAGAGACGCATATAGCAATCTGGTCAACCGAAAACGGCGTGGACAGCGAATATGCCAAAGGCAACTTATACGAAGAGACCGAAGAATTATATATCAATCTCATGTCAAAGTTGTCACAAGAGCTAGAGGAGTCGTTCCCAACGTTACCTCATACTAGAGAACAACCTGCCACACAGACAGTACGTCTACCAAAAATTGAAACTCGGCTTCCACCCATACAAATACCAATATTTGATGGCAATTACAAGACATGGCATACGTTCCATGATCTATTCAATTCGCTGATCCACAAAGATCCAAACTTATCAAAGGTTCAGAAACTTCACTACCTAAAACTTAGCGTTACGGGGGAAGCAGAACGCCTATTACGCCAATTCGAGGTAATCGATGCGAATTATCTCAAGGCATGGGAACTCTTACAAAAGAGATTCGAAAACAAGAGAGTACTAGTAAACACTCATTTAAAAACATTACTTAGTCAAGCACCTATAAAAGCCGAATCAGCTCACGCCATACGCTCCCTTCTCGATCAAACAGAAGAGAGTCTTCATGAGCTTCGATATCTAGGGCTTCCAGTTGAACATTGGGACGCCATACTGATATACCATCTTGTTCAACGCCTCCCTCCAGAAACACATCAATTGTGGGAGCATGAGCAAGGAACAAGAAACGAAATTTCCAAATATTCCGATCTGTCAACGTTTCTAGAGACAAGGTTCCGCACTCTAGAAGCAATCCAAGAGTGTCAAAATACTAAGACACAAGAAAATGTACGTCAGTACAAAAACCAAAACGAGGCACGTGTTCGTACTCGAGATCCCCGCAGCGGGTATCAAACCTCAAAAGCGCACACTAGTGCATCCCAAAGAAACTATACCAACAAAAATGCCTACACATTTTTGAACAAATCGCACACATGCTCAATGTGCAAGCAGAATCACACTCTTTTTCACTGCTCTTCGTTTAAAAAATTATCTCCAAAGGAGAGATTAAATTTTATAAATAATCACAGGTTATGCAAAAACTGCCTTTCGTCAGGACATAACCTCAATGGCTGCCCAAGCAAAAAATCATGCCTCCAATGCCACAAGAGGCACAATACTCTCATTCATTTAGAAAAAGAGAATTTATCCACACATAACCAAGAGCAATCTGAATTAAAACTTAAAGAGCCTAACGACAGTAATGAGCCAGTAACAAAGTCATTCTTTTCGACAAACGTTAGTAGGGCATTATTATCAACTGCGTTAGTCGATATAGAGAGTCCAGACGGACAAACCCATACAATGAGAGCTCTAATAGACTCGGGCTCACAAGTATCGTTCATTACTGAAGCTGCCAGTAAACGTTTAAGGCTACCACGAAAAACAACACACGTCAAAGTCAGCGGGTTAGGAAAATCTCAAACCGCCCACGTGAAGGCACAAACATCATTCAAGATGAAATCAATCAACACGAAATTTGAAACCAAGATCAACGCTCTGATATTGCAGAAGATCACAGATTTCGTACCAGCTGACACCATAGATGTCAAAAAATTACTCTATCTGCAACATCTGCTACTCGCCGATCCCAAGTTCTACAACCCTGGTCAAATAGACTTACTACTGGGAGCAGATGTATACGCCGAAATCATTGAGAGCGGAGTCATAAAGGGCGCCCCTGGAGATCCAACTGCTCAGCATACCCAATTAGGATGGATCCTAATGGGAAGTACAAGCAGCAAAAAACCCAGCACAGTTAAGACGTTCACTGTTCAAATAGAACCAGAATATCAGCTAGAGCAACAGTTGAGAAAATTTTGGGAGATAGAGGAAATTCCAAGGAAAATAACAAATCCCGATGACGAGCTATGTGAGGAAATATATACAGCATCACATAAGCGCTTGAAACAAGGTCAGTATCAGGTTAAACTGCCCTTCAGAAACCCAAACGGACCGGAACTTGGCCACAGCCGACATGTGGCATTGAAACAATTTCTCCAATTAGAGAAACGCTTTGAAAAACAACCCGAGCTGCACACACAGTACAAAACATGCATCAAGGAATATTTACAGCTAGGACATATGACAGAACTCAAATCAACCCAAAATTCAGCGGAACAGAACAACATCTGTCATTATTATCTACCACATCACGCAGTCATTAAAGAAAGCTCGACGACCAAGCTGAGAGTAGTCTTCAACGCCTCCGCAAAATCAACAAACGGAAGGTCACTGAACGAGCAAATGTTGGCCGGACCAACAATCCAACCCACCTTATGGGCTACTATCTTAAATTGGCGCCTATATAAAATCGCTTTCACCGCTGACATAGAGAAAATGTACAGGATGATCCAAATGCATCCTGAACATACCAATTATCAAAGAATCCTATGGAGAGATTCACCAAAGGAACCGATAAAAGATTATCAGCTGACAACAGTCACGTTTGGCACTACGTCAGCTCCATATCTTGCCATCCGCACCCTGCATCAATTAGCAGAAGACGAGCAAGACAAATATCCACTTGCATCCCGAAGCCTAAAAAACGACTTTTACGTCGACGACCTACTGACAGGGGCACATGATACTAAAGGTGGGTTAACATTACAAACAGAACTAATTAACGTCCTTTCCAAAGGAGGCTTTAATCTCCGTAAATGGACAGCCAATCATCCGGAATTAATTAAAAACATTCCTCATCAACACAGAGAAATCAATTCTGTTCTAGATTTGTCAGAAAAGGATACAATTAAAACTCTTGGTCTCCAGTGGCATCCAGCACGTGACGAGTTTAGCTTCAAGGTAAGCCCCGTACTTCAAAAACCACTGTTTACTAAACGGATAATCTTATCCGAGACAGCATCACTGTTCGATCCATTAGGATGGTTGGCACCAATTATTATTATCGCCAAGATTTTTATACAAAATCTATGGTTGAATAAATATTCGTGGGACGAAGCCTTACCTGAAGCCATCACAATTAAATGGAAGAGATTCAGGGAAAGCTTAAAACACATCCAATCAGTCAAAATACCACGATGGGTAGGTTTTTCACCTACAGCAAAAGGCATGGAATTGCATGGATTCTGCGACGCGTCAGAAAAGGCCTTTGCAGGTGTTGTATATTTAAGAATCATAAACAACGACAACACTATTAGCACTCATATATTTACGTCAAAAACTAGAGTCGCTCCAACAAAATCAATATCACTTCCAAGACTCGAGCTATGTGGAGCTGTTTTACTCTCCCGTCTAATGAAACAAATCAAAGCTGACATAAATATCGCAGACAGTTCCACTGTCGCATGGTCCGACTCAGAAGTCACCTTGTCCTGGATTCAAAAACAGCCATCAACTTGGAAAACATTCATAGCAAATCGAGTGGCAGAAATCCAGGAAAATATCCATCCTCGACTATGGCGATATGTACCATCCAAAAGTAACCCAGCAGACTGCGCCTCTCGAGGACTTAACCCGGACGAACTTGTCGAATCCAAGCTTTGGTGGAACGGACCATCATGGTTACAGCAATCCAGAGAGGATTGGCCAAAACAGCCCACGTTTCACAAGTGCTCTGAACTTGAAATCCGAACAGTCAAGGCATTGACTTGCACTGGCCTAGAAATTGAATGGTTAACAAGGTATTCCTCATTTCCTAAATTAGTAAGAATTGTCGCTTATTGCAAAAGGTTTTTTAACAACTGCAAATCTAAAAGCACAATTAAGCAGTCTAGCTATCTCACATACTCCGAATTACAAGAAGCTGAGAATATTATCATATCCATTGTACAGCAGATAGCATTTCCAAATGAGTTCCATTGTCTTAAATCAAATAAACCAATTTCAAGGACAAGCCGCATTCTCACTTTTAATCCATATTTAGACCATAAGCAATTAATCCGAGTCGGCGGCAGACTCGAAAATTCGATACTGACCTACAATCAAAAGCACCCAATCATCCTACCAAATGACCATCATGTGTCACGGATTATCATTAATAACATTCATCATTGTGCATTACATGGAGGTATACAACTCACCCTCAATTTATTACGTAACAAATACTGGCTGCTTAACGCCAGAAACACCGTTCGTCAGCAGTTACGAAAATGCATCCCCTGCTTCAAAACAAAACCAACGCCATCTACACAGATTATGGGAAACCTTCCATCATCACGAATCACCCCTGCATTAACCTTCGAACACACTGGCGTCGATTATGCCGGTCCCATTGACATTAAAACGTCAAAATTAAGAAACGCTAAACTCATCAAGGGATATCTAAGCATTTTTGTATGCATGGCGACCAAAGCCATTCACATTGAAGTCGTGTCGGAATTGACGACAGCGGCATTCATCGCTGCATTGAAGCGATTCATAAGCCGCCGAGGCTTATGCGCCCATATTTATTCCGATTGCGGCACGAACTTCGTCGGCGCAAGCAGGGAATTGTCTAATCAAATTAAAACCATTTTGAAGACATTTCCACATGACAGTTCTACTGTCACAGAACTAGCAAGCATTACGTGGCATTTCAACCCACCGTCAGCGCCACACTTTGGTGGATTATGGGAAGCAGGAGTTAAGGCAGTAAAAACCCACTTGAAGCGAACCTTGCAAAACGCCATTTTAACTTTTGAAGAACTGTCAACCGTAATCTGTCAAATCGAAGCTTGCGTAAATTCCAGACCTCTGTCACCGCTTTCCAATGATCCAAGCGATTTTAACATTTTAACTCCTGGGCATTTTTTAATTGGTCGAAATTTAAAGACAATTCCAGAACTGTCTATCACTGATAAAACAACTTCCCTCAAACGTTGGCAATATGTCCAATGGTTGACAGATCAATTCTGGAAAAAGTGGTCGAAAGAATATCTTCAAGGTTTACAAGCTCGTAAAAAATGGAAAAAACCAGAAGATAACCTCAAAATAAATGATTTAGTTTTAATACAAGATCATCATTGTCCAGCCACAAAATGGCCGACAGGTCGAATAATAAAAATCAACCCAGGCCAGGACAAAAGGGTCAGAGTAGCAACTGTCAAAACACAGAATACTCAAATAATTCGGCCAATTATTAAATTATACAAGTTACCCATTTAAACAAAAATATAATTCAACAAAATTTTTCACATTAAAAATCAAAAATAAATAACATCCCACACGAAGCACAAACGATCCCACACGGGCATAACGAAGCACGACATTTGTTTTTCTCAACACAATAACTTTTCGTAATATCAGTGCCAAATTAAATAGTACAATATTACTAACATAAATAATAAATTAATACTACACCACAAATATATACATTTATCCCCGAATCACATTATTCAATTCAAAAATGAAGCGTGTGGGCCTTAATTAAACAAAATAAAGCAATACAAATTCATCCAACTTCAGCTCAAATCGAAAGAAGTCATCACTTGACAAGCACACATGGAGTAGATAAGACCGCCATCATTAGTTTTCTTTTAATTTGGTTAATTTTTTTAGTTTTTATCATTTCTTTTTTGAGTTGTTTTTTTGGTTTATTATTTTTTGAAACTATGGACTCATTACCTTGCCTGGATGACTGTCTCTGGATCGATGACATTCCCGATCTAGAGAATATTCAAATAAGGGGTCCTTCGTTACCTAAGACTACTCCAATAAAGGATCATTTACGAGCAACAGAGATGCCCAAACCACCAAGGTTATTCAAGCCTCCATTCGAGGCAGTCCCAGCTACCAAACAGGTACAGGCACTCGCACGAGGCCCAAGTATTCGAGTCCATACGACTCCATCTCGACCCCCAACTGGGACAAAACGCGAAAATCGTGTAGAATATCCCAGTTCTGCACCGAAAAGGGCACGGGTACTCCCACAAGTTCCCTATTTCAAACCGCTACATGAACCACGTCCCAGCTCAAGTCCAAAACAAGCCAAAAACCCACAGGCAACAACAAGTCGAAATGAGACCGAAAAAAGTGCAGAATGTGTCAGCTCAGCGCCACGGGATTTCAAAAAACCACGTCCAAGAACGCCACAACTAGCTGAGGAACCAGGTACCAGCTCACCTCCAAAACCAGTACAGGCAAATGATGAAGAAAGGACACGTCCAGTTCCACGAACAGGAGTACTTTCCAGGACGCAATTCTGCCTCCAACAAATTTTATTATTGATCCACTTCTGTGGAGTGAGATCCGCAGGCAGCCCATACCATGGGAAAAAGCCTTGACAGCAAGAAAATGCTTCAGGGTACAAACCGACGAAGGCGACACTCTCCGTTTCATCAAAACATCAAACGGAAAAATACGCATACGCTTACAGGTCAAGAAACGTAAGTTTGTTAAAAAAAAAAAAAGAACTCTTTCTAAATCATAGTAATAATAACAAAGAACACAACAGGACAAGGGTTATAGACAAATACTAACTTTATTTTTCAAACAAAATTTATTCAATCAAAATTCTCCAGCTACCTTCCTTTTTTTTGAGGCGGGAGGATGTTCCGTCGCGGAACAATAATATAAAACAAATATAAATAAAAACACTCACTATATGTACATATAAAGTGCCACAGCAACTCCTGGCACTTTATAGGCATTGCCTGTAGTTCTTCGGGCCTCCTTTTTCTCCTTTTAGAAAATTTTTATTTTTTCTAGGCCTTTGGCCTTATATAAATATCCCTAAAAAGAAAACAAAACAGGATTAATCATAATATAAATAAAAAGTAAAAATCTCAGATCATTCCGATCTGAGACTTTTACATGAAAATTTTACTCACCTAAAACCGTGGAATCCGACTCCCACGATACACTGCATTCCTGCTTGAGCGCCACAGTACCATGTAAACTGAAAATATAAACATGAAAATACATTAACGCAAATAAATAAACAAAAATTGAAAAATCTTACCAATTTCACGGCTACTACCGTCAACTTCCAATGACATTTGTGTCACAGGCAGCTGGTACGTTGTCTTCTTCTTCTATTTACTAAAGGAGATCTCCACTACGCCAACGACAACAAAAATCTCCATAGCGACACGCTGCTACTGCATAGCGTCAAGGCAACAGCGACCGACAGACGCACTGCTCCCATTGTATTCCCGGCTATAAATAGCGAGCAGTTGGGAATAGCAAATCACTTGCAAATTGAGCAGTCGACAAGACAGATCGGAAGCGCTAAACCGAAATTAAGTCTTGATTAGGAAGGGAAGAATTGAACCCAGTTTTTTATTACTTAAATATATTTAAATTAAATTATATTTTTTCAGCACCCCCAAGGCTAAGGTAGTTTTGAACCTGGCAAATTTAATGAGCAGTGAATGAAGCTCATTCTGTTTGAATTTCATTTAGAGATTCCTTCTAATCTCGGTTTTTTATATTTTACAGGTTAAACGTGGAATAGTCGCGATTTATTTTGGATTTTTTTGGATTTTTGAGTTCGTTTTATTTTGGATTTTTTATTTTTATCAGTTGAATTCTTGTTTGGTTTTATTATTTTATCATTTTATTATTTCATTAGTTTATTATTTTTTATAATTATCATTTTTGGTTTGATTGAATTATTAGGCTAAGGTAAATTTTGTGAAGAATAAAAAATATATTGACATTAAAATTTTGTGTTCACCAGTCCTGTCCATCACACCGGCACCTCCCCCTTTTTATGTAAAGCCCATATTGGGACTTCACATGTGATCTCCTGCGAGTGGTGCCTGGCTTATACCTAGCTTTAGAAAGGGTTGTCAATGTGGCAAGAGTTTTGAGCTCAGGTGCTCTTGACGATGTGTATGTATCGATGGGTAGCTGACAAAGTTTGTTGAGCGGACGCTTCTTTATGTTGTTTTTGTATTTGACTGACACAATCCGGACGATACCATCTTCTCCTGGGTGAAGTTGCACAATTCGACCTAGTGACCATCTTTGTGGTGGTAAATTGTCGTCTTTCACTAGTACCAGCTCGCCGATCTCAGGATTATTGCCTTCGGTTTTCCACTTGCTCCTTTGTTGTAGCAAGGACAGATATTCTCGCGACCATCTATTCCAAATATCTTGCTGTAGTTTGGTAACTAACTTCCACCTCTGATGAACCTGCGTGTTGCTTATATCGGGCTCTGGTGGTGCTATTATCGGTCGGCCAATCAAAAAGTGGCCTGGTGTTAATGGTTCTAAGTCTGTGGGATCACTCGACTGTTGGCAAATTGGTCTTGAGTTTAGACAGGCCTCAACTTGGTACAATATCGTGCTAAATTCTTCGTATGTCAGCAGTGTTTCGCCTAGAACTCGCTTGAGATGGCCTTTGACTGATTTAACACCAGCTTCCCAGAGACCCCCGAAATGTGGGCTGCCAGGTGCGATGAACTTCCACTCTGTCCCGTTATTTGCTAGAACCTCTGCAGCTTGTCTGGTGGAGTGATCAATTGCAAGCTTCAGCTCCTTGTTCATTTTGTTTCGTGCGCCAACAAAATTCGTTCCATTGTCACTGTATATTTCCCTGCAATTTCCCCGGCGTGCAACAAATCTTTTATATGCCGCTAGAAAGCTATCTGTAGTAAGATCACTGACTAATTCGAGGTGAACTGCCTTGGTCACCATACATATAAATAGGGAGATATAGCCCTTTATAGTTTTGGTGCCTCTTCCTTTTGACAATTTTGTCAGGAAGGGTCCAGCATAATCAACCCCACAGTGGGAGAATGGTGGGGAAGGAATTATTCTTACAGCTGGTAGGTTTCCCATGAGTTGCTGGGTAGAGTTCTGCCGATGTCTCAAGCATCTTATGCATCTATGTATTCTGGCTTGTACCCTACTTTTGGAATTTATTATCCAGTATTGCATTCTTAGGTAGTTTAGAGTAAGCTGTGTGCCGCCATGTAGAGTCTGGAGATGCGCATGGTCAATGATGAGGTTAGTTACATTGTGGTTCTGAGGAAGTAGAACTTGATGCTTTGCGTCGGCTGAGAGGTTGGCATTCTGTATCCTACCTCCTACTCTTAGAACTCCCTCTTGGTCAACAAAGGGATGACGAGAAAGTAGCTTGCTTGAATTCTTCAACCGGTCCCCCTTTTTTAAGGTGTTTATTTCTTCAAAAAACGATTCTTGCTGCACAATTTTGACTATGCACGTTTTAGAGATTCTTAATTCTTCTGTGGAGAGATGTTGGATCCTTCTTTGGGCCTTTGGTAGCCTGCAGTTATTGATGAAACGTTGACAGTATGCTATTACTCTTACTTGATGCGTTAAGGTAGAACAGTTAGATATGTCTGCGAATTTTACTGCTGCATGTAGAACCTTTATCGTCCTTTTGACTTCTTCGTTCGTTTGAATGTTAAATTTCCTTGAAGGCCAAGCTTCTGGTGATTTTGCGAGCCAAAGCGGGCCTTTCCACCATGTACTCTGTGCAATGAGCTTACTTGGATTAGTACCCCTTGAAGCCACGTCTGCTGGATTTTCTTGAGATGAGACATGCTTCCAAATGTTTGTCAAAAAAAGTCTTTGAATTTCCGATGTCCTATTCGCAACGAAAGTGTGAAGGGTATTTGGGTCCTTTGCGATCCATGCCAAAACTATCTCAGAGTCGCACCATGCAAATACTGTGGGCGAAGTTATTCCTAAGGTAATGATGGTGGATTTGAGTAGTCGTGCTAACATCAAGGCACCGCAAAGTTCCATGCGTGGTAATGTTATTTTTTGTTTTAGCGGTGCTACCTTAGTTTTGGCTGTTGGCCACTGTTGTTGGTTGTATGGACTTTTCCGAATGAGTCGGTTGTGCGGGAATATATGACTGCTGCGTAACCCTTTTCTGAGGCATCGCAAAATCCGTGAAGCTGCAATTGCTGACCTACACGGTAATTTATCCAGCGCGGTATTCTAAGCGATTGTATTTCATGCAGTTCACTTTCTAAGCTATTCCAAGCCTTAATAATTTCAAAGGGCGGCTGTTCGTCCCAATCTGTGCCAGTTCTCCAAAGAGCCTGCATTATTAGCCTTGCAGTTAGCGTCACAGGAGATAGCCATCCTAAGGGATCGAATATGGTGGCAATTTTAGATAGCATAGCTTTTTTTGTCAGAGTTGCATTAGAACCTTCAAGTTTCAATTTAAATTGCAGTTCATCTTGTTTGGGATTCCAATGAATTCCTAAAGCCTTTATTGTGTCAGCTTCCTTTATTTCAAGAATCCCCTTTTCTATTATATCTTCGGGGATATCACTCATCATTCGACGTCCATTTTCTAAGATTGAATCCTCCTTTCTTTAGTAACAGATTTATTTCCCTTTGTAACTCACGGGCTTCTTGTTTTGTGTTTGCGCCTGTTAACATATCGTCTATATAGAAGTCGGAATTTAGAACCTTCCGCCCAATAGGAAGCTGGGTGCCTTCATCTTCTGTGAGCTGCTTGAGAGTTTTGACTGCGATATATGAGGCAGGACCAGTTCCGTATGTTACTGTATTTAGTGTGAATTCTTGGATTGGCTCTCCTGGTAGCTGTCGCCAAAGTATCCGTTGATAATCTCTATCCTCTTTAGCGACGCTGATTTGCCTGAACATTTTCTCAATATCCGCTGTATAAACGTACCGATGTTTTCTCCATCTTAAAAGTATTTCTGTAAGATCCTGCTGAATTTTTGGCCCACTGTGTAGTAAGTCATTAAGACTATATCCAGATTCAGTTTTGCATGATGCATCAAATACAACGCGTGTTTTGGTGGTCGTGCTGTCCTTTTTAAACACGGCATGATGTGGCAAGTAATATACCATAGATACATCTCCCTTATATGGTTTTGCTGGGCTCATATGCCCCAAAGCCAGATATTCCTTCAAAAAGTTGTTGTATTCAATTTGTAAGTCTGGATTTTTGCTTAATTTCTTCTCCATCTGGATTAGGCGGGCAATGGCTACCTTTTTAGATTGGCCTAACTGTCCCTTATCATTTTTAAAAGGCAATTGTACCACGTATCTTCCTTCCTCATCTCGTTTATGCGTTTTTCTGAAGTGTTCTTCGCATATATCATTAGTTTGAGTTGCTGGAACACTGTCTTCAATTTGCCAAAATTTTTCAAGTTGTTCTTGAATTTCTGCGAGTGATAGAAGACTTGTGAGTTTGGTTGTTTCTTGCCAGGTATTAGGGATACTGCCAAAAACAATCCATCCTAATTTGGTATTTTGGGCTGCTGGTTGTCCTGTTTTGACACCTTCAATTAGAATATTAGCATACACGTCAGCTCCCAGAAGCAAATCAATGGAACCTGATTTGTTGAAATTTGCATCAGCCAATACCATGTTTTCGTATTTCTTAATGTTGATTCCAGTTAAGTGCGTTTCAGGAAGGTAGGAGTTTATTTTGGACAAGACGAGTGTTTCCACTGAGAGGTAAGTGTCTTGTTTGTTTCGGAGTTGCAGCTTGATATTTACCTTGCTAGAGATTTTGGCAGACTCAGATTCCCCAACTCCTAGTATTGTTGCTTTGATTGGATGCTTTTGGAGCTTCATGATTTGAACAGCCTCTTCTGTTATAAGAGAAACCTGTGAACCAGGATCTATCAGTGCTCTAAAAGATTCTATTTGTCCAAATGCATTTCTTAACCTCACTACGGCAGTGGGTAATAATACGTGTGTAATTCTGGTGTTACTGGTGTGAAAGGTCATGATATCTTTTGTTGTGGATGTTGATTCATTCCCATGTTGACGTGTATTTGTCGTTAAGTGAGCTGCTAGATTGTTTTTATCTGTAGCAGGTGTTTGAGTGGAATTGAACCCTTTTTCGTTGTTTCGATGTAATAAGCTATGGTGCTTTCTTTTGCAAAAAAGGCAGGTTTTGGTTGATTTGCACCTTTCTGTCTTATTATGTGCTAGACAATTAAGACAAAGATTGTTTGTTTTGACCACTGCGTGTCGTTGGTCAATTTCCATTAGCTTGAATTCTCCGCATTGATAGATATTGTGAGCTTTCCTGCATACGACACATGTATTCTTGAATGTAGTGTGGAATGTTTTCTTTAAATTTCTGGTATAAACATCTGATCTCGGTTGGTTTGAACTTTTAATACAGTCTAAAACTTGAAACCGTTTTTCTAGGAATTCTAGCAACTCCTGAACAGATGGCATTTCACGAGGATGTGAGAGGCTTTCCTCGAATAATCGAAGGCTTTCTAAATCTAGCTTCCTCATTGCTATACACACAATTATAGGTCCCCATTCGTCCGTATTGCAGTTCAGATTTTTTAATGCCTCTAAGCATTCCCTTAATAGGTCAAATAACATTATAATGTCTTCCTGACATCTGTGCTCAGTCTTTTTGGCGTCTATTATCGTGTTCACATAGGTTGTGATTATTTTCCTTGTGTTATTAAACCTTGCCGTAATTAATTGTAAGGCAGTGTTGTAGTTGTTACTACTTAATTGCAGGTGAGAAATTACTCTTTTTGCATCTCCTTCTAAGTGATAGATGAGATATTGCATCTTCTCAACGTTACTAAGGTGAGGGTTGTTGTGGATGACATTCGAAAAGATATCAATGAAAGATTTCCACTCTCTATAATCTCCGTTGAAAATAGGAATTTTCACTGGTGGTAACTTGGGGAAGTTATTTATCCTTGGAAGCTCTTGCTGTGGAAAGGCTGATATAAGTTGCTGTTGAGGTTCCAAAAACGGCACGGATATGGCAGGTAGATTTGAGGTTTGACTCGGAGACCCGTTAACCATTGTCGCAGTAGTTTGTGTAGATGTTGCTATAGAAGATACTGCTGGAGGAATAGGTGCCGTTGCAGTAACTGGGGAAGTTGCTGGTGTGGTTTTTGTACTCGTATTTGGTACAGGCAGGTTGCTTGAAGTTTCAGTAGGAAAGTTATAGTTGAAGCGTGACTCTGGCTCTGTTTGTTTGGGGTCACCTTTGGTTGCAGGTGCAGCTTTAGCTGGTTGTTCATCTACTGGATTTTGTGTTTTTCCTGTGTTTGCGTACATTTCAATACCACCCTTGTATAATTCAAACGTCTTGCCGAACAAGTCCTCAGTATGGTACGGATGCTCTTGTGGTATGATGTTCTTGATCTCTTGGTGAAGAGATGTGAACTTAGACCAGTAATCGTGCAAGTCCTTTGTTTTTTTTATGAAGTATTGATCTGTTTTCCTTTCTATGGAGTCTTTCGTAAAGTTTCTGATAATATCTGATATGTTTTTTGCTATTGCTTTTTGAGATTTTATGTATTTTTCTACCTTCGTCATTATTTTGTTTCTTGGTAGGGATTCTTGTATGAAGCTGATACGCTATTTCTATTTGTCTCTGAACTTTCGTAGAAATGCTTTGGATCCAAAAGACTTCTCTGTATGATCAAAACCCTGCAGACGTAGATAACAGCTAGATTTAACAGTGTGTCAAATCTTAGTGTTGATACTGCCGGTTTTTTTTATAAGATGATGCTCCGAGAGTTCTCAAAAATGAGAAAGCTGGTCTTTTGGCTTTGGATTTAACACTCTGGTTGAGCGTGAAGTAGAGCTAGATTTAAGTCTGCTGTAGCGATGATGTGATTCAGCTGGATGATGTAAAAAAGAGCTAGATTCAACAGTGTGTTAAATCTTTAGTTCTTCTCTTTTTTCTCGGCTCGAAGGACCATGAACAGAATTCAACGGTGTGTTGAATTAAGTTTATTACAACGACATACCGAAACTCAACAGTGTGTTGAGTTAAATTTACTTCGCTTGGCTTATCCTCTTACCACTGGCGGGGGATGGATAAGCGCTGGGTTGCTTGGGAAGTTTGTAAAGAAACACTCAACGTACTTGATAATACTCGATAAATTTATTTAAAGCTATAGGCTATTTATAATAAAGAAAAAATGCTAACATGCCAATAATAACAAAATTATGTTTAAAAAGAAATAATTTCTACATAGCAGAGCTATGTTGAATTATTTCAACATAGATAAAAAAAAAAAAAAAAAAATGTATGGTCAGCTTTTGTTTTTAAAAAGAAATAATTTCTACATAGCAGAGCTATGTTGAATTATTTCAATATATATATATAAGAGACGTTATATTCTCGGGCATAGATGGCTCTGGTATAGCCTTTAAATTTTGATTGACCAGAAAGTGGTCGGGAGTTAATACATTGAAATCGGTTGGGTCATTAGATAGTGGAGACAGCGGTCGGGAGTTTACACATGCTTCAATTTGACAGGTTTACAGTTGACAGTTCTTCAAATGTCAATATGGCATTTTGCAACCGTGCGTTTCATATGTGTTTTTATTGCCTTGACTCCAGCCTCCCATAATCCACCAAAATGTGGCGCTGAGGGTGGATTAAAATGCCATGTAATGCCGGTAAGCTCTGCGATACTGGAACTGTCATGTGTAAACTCCTTCAAATTATTTTTGAACTGGAAAGATAATTCCTTACTGGCGTCGACAAAGTTTGCCGCAATCAGAATATATATGGGAACACAAACCTCGGCGACTTATGAATCGCTTCAATGCTGCGATGAATGCCGCTGTCGTCAAATAGGACACGACCTAATATGGATGGCCTTAGTAGCCATACACACAAAGATACTTAAATAGGCCTTTACGATTTTGGCATTTCTTAATCTTGACGACTTTATTTCAATAGGGCCGACGTAATCGACTTCAGTGTGTTCGAAGGCTAGCGTTGGAGTAATTCGAGCTGCCGGAAGATTTCCCATAATTTGGGTAGATGGCACTGGCTTCGCTTTGAAACATGGAATGCATTTTCTTATTCTCTGGCGAATGGTATTTCTGGCGTTTAGTAGCCAGTATTTATTCCGTAATGTATTGAGAGTAAGTTGAGTGCCTCCATGTAGAGTGTAACGATGTGTGTGATCAATGATGACATGAGTCACATAATGGTTATTTGGTAGAATAATTGGGTATTTTTGGTTATAGTTTAAAGGAGACCTTTCAAGTCTGCCTCCGACTCGAATAAGTTTATTCTTGCACATAAATGGATTACGTGGGAACAGGCGGCTGGCCTTGGAGACTGGTTTGTTGTTATTGAGGCATTGGAACTTGAACAGAATTCAACGGTGTGTTGAATTAAGTTTATTACAACGACATACCGAAACTCAACAGTGTGTTGAGTTAAATTTACTTCGCTTGGCTTATCCTCTTACCACTGGCGGGGGATGGATAAGCGCTGGGTTGCTTGGGAAGTTTGTAAAGAAACACTCAACGTACTTGATAATACTCGATAAATTTATTTAAAGCTATAGGCTATTTATAATAAAGAAAAAATGCTAACATGCCAATAATAACAAAATTATGTTTAAAAAGAAATAATTTCTACATAGCAGAGCTATGTTGAATTATTTCAACATAGATAAAAAAAAAAAAAGAAATGTATGGTCAGCTTTTGTTTTTAAAAAGAAATAATTTCTACATAGCAGAGCTATGTTGAATTATTTCAACATAGATTAAAAATAAAAAATGTATGGTCAGCTTTTTGACTGACCTGGTAAACTAAAGAAAAAGCGCTCGTACATATGTATGTAGTGTATGTAGAAACGTAAAGATTTTTTTTTTATACTGTGAATCAATGCAACCGCTTTAAGTTGTGAAAGCTATTTTTAGGTCATGATTGCATTGATTCTAATTATGACGGTAAGGAATTGTTGTTAATTGTTCATGGGATGAACAGAACTCGTTTGGAAACGCAAGCTGCTGCACAATTGATAGAATCGTATTTTCAGCTTCTTGTAATTCAACAAAGGTGAGATACTGCGTTTTTCTTTGTGCAGATGTTGTTCTACAATTTGTGTAGAATCTCTTGCAAAATGCTATGATTCTCACTAGTTGGGGAAACGAAGAGTATTTTGTGAGCCAGCTGACTTCTTCGTTAGTACAAGTCAATGCCTTGATTGGACTAGTTTCAAGCTCATAGCACTTGTTAAAACTGGGTTGCTCTGGCCATTTTTCCGTCGGTTCTTGCAACCACGATGGTCCATTCCACCAAGGCTTGGATTGGATAAGTTCCTTTGGATAGATCCCCCTTGTAGCGCAATCTGCTGGATTCGATTTTAAGGGTACGTATCGCCATGATCGTGGATGGATCACCTCCTGGATTTCAGATACTCTGTGGGCGACAAATGTTTTCCAGCTAGAAGGCTGCTTTTTGATCCATGACAAGGTGACTTCTGAGTCTGACCAGGCGAATGTGGAACTGTCTGTAAAATTTAGGTCGATTTTAATCTGCTTTATTACTCTTGCTAGAAGGACAGCTCCACACAACTCGAGTCTTGGTAGTGAAATGGTTTTTGTGGGAGCAACTCTGGTTTTTGACGTAAATAAGTGTGTGAATATTGCACCATTTTCATTGATGATTCTTAAGTACACGACACTCGCAAAAACCTTTTCAGATGCGTCACAAAATCCATGCAGTTCGAGGTTAGTCGACGTCAGTGAGTGCTTTATCCATCTTGGTATTCTGATTTTATTGATATCGTTTAGATTCTCTCTAAATTCCGCCCATTTAGCAGTGGTGGTATCTGGTAGTCTTTCGACCCATGAGCATTTGGATAGCCACAATGTCTGGATAAATATTTTTGCCATAATAATTATTGGTGCCAACCATCCTAATGGATCGAATAGTGATGCAGTTTCAGATAGAATTGTTCGCTTAGTAAAATGCGTTTCTTTATTTGGGTGTTCATCATTTGATGGATGCCATTGAAGGCCGAGCGTTTTGATCGTGTCCTTTTCTGACAGATCTAGGATGGAATTAATCTCTCTGTCGCCCAGAGGAATGTTTTTGATCAATTCTGGATGGTTGGCAGTCCATTTACGGAGATTGAATCCTGCTTTAGATAGAACACTAATGAGCTCGTTTTGTAGTGTCAAGCCAGTTTTAACGTTATGAGCTCCTGTCAAAAGATCGTCGACGTAAAAATCGGTTCTTAGGCTTTGAGCGGCAAGTGGATAATTGTCCTGTTCATCTTTTGACAGTTGATGGAGTGTGCGGATTGCTAGGAATGGAGCTAACGTGGTGCCAAATGTGACAGTTGTTAGTTTGTAATCTTTCATGGACTCACTTCGAGAATCTCTCAATACGATTCTCTGAAAATCTGTGTGATCATACATTTTTTCAATGTCGGCTGTAAATGCGATTTTGTATAAACGCCATTTTAGAATGGTAGCCCATAAGGTCGGTTGAATTGTTGGCCCTGCTAACATCTTTTCATTCAATGACCTCCCATTTGATGATTTGGCAGATGCATTGAACACCACTCTCAGCTTAGTAGTAGAACTGTCCTTGATCACCGCGTGATGTGGCAGGTAATAATGACTAATTCGTTCCGTTTCAGTTTGTTCAGCTGTATTTGGTTTTATTTCCACCATATGTCCTAGCTTTACGTATTCTTGTATGCACTTTTTATATTGTGCATGAAGTTCAGGCTGTTTCTCGAAGCGTTTTTCTAATTGTAGATATTGCCTTACCGCCATCTGTCGTGTGTGACTAAGATCAAGTCCATCTGGTTGTCTAAAGGGTAGTTTTACTTGGTACTGACCCTGACTTAAGCGCTTATGGGATTCTGCATATAACATTTCACATAATTCGTCATCGGAGTGTGCAATATTTGTTGGGACCTCGTCAATTTCCCAGAATCGTTTTAGTTGTTGTTCCAGCTGACAGTCTGGGTGAATTTGCACTGTAAGTGACTCTACTGTACTGCTTTTACCTTTGCCTTTTAGTTTTCCCATCAAGATCCACCCTAAGTGTGTACATTGAGCAGTGGGGTCCCCGGGGCCGCCTTTTATGACTCTGCTCTCGATGATTTCGGCGTAAATATCGGCTCCTAATAATACGTCAATTTGGCCGGGTGTGCGAAACCTTGGATCGGCGAGTTGCAGGTGTTGAAGGTAGAGCAAGTTCGTTATATTGATCGTGTCAGCAGGAACGAAATCCGTAATCCTTTTGAGTATTAGTGCGTTTACACTGAGCATCCATCAAACTTTGTACTGCCGGTGATATCGGATAAAAGCGCTGTTTTATCGGAGCTGCGTCATTCGTTTCAATCTTGTGAGTGACCAATGATGTTTTTCCCAGGCCTAGAGAGGCGAAAGAGGGGAAAAGCTGTTTGGTGGCTTCTAAGCGTTGTTGATCGAGACTAGACAGAATATGGCAACCGGTGTCAGAGGTAGCTATTACACTTGGATTCACTTTTGCAACTATACCCAGGACATCTGGAGCCAACCCAAATAGACGCCAGAAGTCTATTCCCAGATATAGTGCCTGTGTGAGCCCAGGAACCACGTAAAAACGTACGTTTTGGGTCTTATCACGGAGAGTGACATCCAAGTTCACATGACCATGCACAGTCGTCATGGCACCATTTGCTACTTGGACCTGTGTCCGATACTTCTTCCATTCAACATCTGCTTCTGCAAGCTTCTCTAGAGCTCCCTGACCTAGAATACTGACAATGGCACCACTATCAAGTAGTCCAGGCTCAGTTCGCCCGAGCAGCTTTACTTCGGCGTACGGTCGAATGTCGTCTGGCATCGACACGGAAATCTGTGCCAGTTTTTTTCTCTCTAGTCTCATCTGTCGGCAGTATTCCCGCCAACGAACGGTAGATCTTTTCTTTTTCGGTCTTATATCCAAGTCAGGAAACATTATTTCGGCTAACTCCGCTACTGAGGAGAAGATTCGGTCTCTTGCTGCATTGTATTTCTGCAGACGCGTACGATACGGCGTCAGCGGATATCAAACAGGCTCACGCCCACTCGTCATAACAGAGCTTGATGGCCGTTTTAATATAGAAATGCCATGAGGCCAAACCTCCTGCTGAATAACTTTGTCAGCTAAAGGTGTTGTAGGTGTTATCGGGACATCGAAAATTGAAGACTCTTCCAAAGAAGTGTCTAATAATGTCATGGGCTCCCCAGAAGTGGAAATGGGAGCTTGAGAGAGAGCTTGAGAAGTCTATCAAGTTCTCCATCTCTATCCTTGGAGTGTTCGTACTATCACGTGTTTTACGGATATCATCAGAATCACTGAATGATATCAGGGGACATTGCAATTATTCGTCATTGTAGTCTGCTAATGGAGCGGACCTTCCTCCTTGCTTGAGGCTTGAACTGGAGGGTCCGTTGCAGTTGCTGCTTGTGACGTTGACGCTGGTCTGAAAGAAGTGATGGTATTCCCAACCCGTCTCAAGTTTTTCTGTCTACAATAGCGACAATCAGGCTTGAAAACGTTTTTGCGTCCGCATCCATAGCAGAACACAACTTGTCTCTCTTGCCTGCAGTCTTGATAAAAGTGACCGGACTGGTCACAATTCCAGTATACAATAGTGTGTTTGGCCGAAATGCTCGACACGTCACCTAGGCTGTTGTCACTGCCTGTTGCTACTGCCAGTTCAAGGTCCAAGGTCTGAAAGTTGTCAACTTCATGCACCCGTTGGTTCCGGTAAGGGTTCCAACTACCAGCTGTCGCAATTCCTATCTGCGTAGCTTGGATACGAGTAACAAGCGATCTCAGCTGTCCTATCGTATCGGTGGGATGCAGGCATGTTTTTTCCTGAATCTCAGGCAATAAGTTCGATTTGACAATCTCCAGAAACTCTTGGTCTGGCATGGCGTTCTGTAGCTGATCACGCAGCGACCCTAAATGATGGTGATACATAGCGAATAGTTCACCAGGCTTTTGCTTTCGAGACATCAGCTGTAATCGTATTTTTAGATCATCCTTAGGCGCTCCCCATTCGATAGACAATCCCGTCTTGATAAGTTGCCAAGTTGGAAAAGGGTTGTTAAATCCCAATATGGATTTAATCATAAAATTCGGGGAGGTGCCGGTTGGAATGATAAGACTGAAAAGTTGTTTATGGTATGTCAATAATTCAATTTATTCTTCACAACTATTCTCTTAACCTAGACCTTAGTGCTACTTAATCCAAATAATAAAATCCAACTGATACAAATGATAATTCAATCAAAGAAAAATAATAATTCAACCAAAGAAAATAATAATTTAAATAAAGAAAATAATAATTCAACCAAAGTTCAAAAATACATGAAATAATAATCCAAAAAAAAAATATTAAATGAAGTAATGGCGTTTTTCAACTGATCCAATGCTTGGATGCTGGACTTTTTACCCTGAAAAATAGAATTATCGATTAATTTTAATTCTATTAAAAATGGGTAGTAATGTGAGCTTCACTTGATCTGCTCATATGAAAAAACGGTAGGCTTCAACTATTCTGCCTGCTAATAAAGCTGTAAAAATAAAATAATAAAAATAATTAAATAGGGATTAGTATATCGGGCTCAAATGTCTCCCTTAGATTTGTTAAACAAGACTTAATTTCGGTTTAACACTGCCGATCTGTCTTGGAGACTGCTCAAAATGCGAGTGATCTAATATTCCCAGCACCTCGCTATTTATAGGCAGAAACACAATAGAAATTGTGTCTGCCGGTGGCGTTGCCAATGACGCCCGCGTCATTTTGCTAAACTTCGTACATTTGATCCCAAGTGACGTCATCATGGTCTAATGAGAATAATTTTCTCTATGCTATGAGCTGCCATTTTGATTATGTCAAAGGTTTCATAGCAGCTGTTAGATGGAGGTAAGTTTGACCTGTTTTGAATATTTATTTATATTTATTAATAATGTTTTTTTTTAGATTTTTGGTCCCTTAGGATGGCTGAAGCATCGTGGGACGATTTAATTCATGAGATGTAGCGTAAGTATAGTTTTAATTAAAGTCTCAGATCGTGAATGATCTGAGACTTTTATTTGTTGATTATTTTTATGAATGCCTTTTTTGTTTATTTTTTAGCTGCTGCGGCACCGTGGGAAAATATCATCGTGGGATATTTAATTGGTGAGTTTTAATTTAATTAATTTGTGGTCCGCGACGGAACAAGGGTTATGCCGTAATATCGACCAGTACCAGTCCTTCGCTGGTCCTGTTAATTACGTAAACATGTTTCTAACTAGGAGATCAAAATCCCCTTCCAGAGCGGAGTGCGTGAGCGCTTCGACTCTAAAAATGAATTCATCTACAGAGAGCTCTGAATTGTTGCCGTTGTACGTCAGGTTCCATCTTCTGATAGGACTACCTGATCGTCGCTGTCCTATATTTGCAGGATGACGAATATGTGGAGGTGGTTGAGGTGGGACAAAGTTCGGTCTGGGCTGACCAGTAGGCTGACCAAAAGGTTGACCAAAAGGCTGACCAGAAAGCTGGCCAAAAGGTGATGGTGGTTTTCAGAGATTGTCTCCTCAGATTGGGAAAATCGTTCGATGGTCTTGGATTACCCCTGGACGAAGGAGGTCGTGCAAAGTAAATTGGTGGCATTGCTGCTGCTACTTGTTGTCGGATACTATTCGTTAAGTCAGTCCGCAAACCATTGAGGCTCTGTTCCAGAAAGGAAATTATCGCCTTAGATGTCGCCTTGCGAATAGCTTTGAGGGCAACGAATTTTGTGAACTGGTCTAACACAATTATCAGAGTCGTATTTCCCGATTTGGAGCGTGGGTACGGTCCGAGGAGATCTATATTTATGGCTTGCCAGGGTCGTTGTGGAATGGTGGGTTCACCCATGGGTGGGCGAAGGCACTCATTTGGAGGCTTGCACTCCTTGCAGGTCTGACAATTCAAGATGTACTGTCGGACATGTTGCGACATTCTGGGCCAATAAAATAACCGTTGTACCTTTTCGATGGTTTTCGCGATTCCACTATGCGCGGAGAGAGGAGTATCATGTGCATCCCTTATCAATGAAAGGGTTAGGCTGATGGGGACCCATATTTTCCAGAGTACTGTTTCAGTTAAGGAATCTTCACTTACGCTTATGGATTTCTTGTAGAGAACCCCATTCGCCTCTCGTAAGTCTGGAAATCGGTCTGGGTTATCTCGGACTATCTTAACTCTAAACGCTATGGGATGCTCATTTCCTTCGCTATCTTCTTGACAGAGCACACTACCAACACCTACAGAAGATGCGTCGCACTGAATTATAAAGGGCTTGGCGAAGTCGGGACTAGAGAATACTGGAGCATGGGTAAGGCAAGTTTTAACTTCGTTAAAGGCGGCTTCTGCTTCTTCGGACCATAGACTCTTGGTCCCCTTTTTTAATAAATCGGTTATTGGGCTAATTAGAGTGGCATAGTTAGCAATAAATCTTCGGTACCAACCCGACATTCCTAGAAACCGTCGTATTTGTCGCACCGTCTTGGGACGTGGGAAGTCTCGAATGGCAGAGATTTTTTCCGGATCTGTCTGAATTCCTTCTCCACTTATTATGTGTCCTAGGTACTTGATGCTTCTCTGGCAGAATTTGCTCTTTTCTAGGTTGATGGTTAAGCCTGCTTTCTTCAAACAGTCTTGAACCTTGCTCAGCACCTGTAGATGGGTGTCGAACTCGTCTGACAAGATCAGGAGGTCATTTAGATACACAAAGACGTCATTATGCAATTCGTAAGGGATGACTTTGTCCATTAATTTGCACATGGTTTTCGGAGAGTTGGTTAACCCGAAGGGCATGACTACGAATTGGTACAGTCCCCTGCCAGGAACTACGAAAGCTGTTTTATCGCGTGACGTTGGTTCAAGCTCTATTTGCCAGAAAGCGTCCTTTAAATCTAAACTCGAAATGTATTTGGTACCCCTTACTCGACTCAAAATTCCACTAATTTGTGGT
The DNA here is from genome assembly GCA_963924295.1 of Dioctria rufipes. Taxonomy (NCBI): domain Eukaryota; kingdom Metazoa; phylum Arthropoda; class Insecta; order Diptera; family Asilidae; genus Dioctria; species Dioctria rufipes. The sequence goes on along the minus strand of OZ002741.1, from coordinate 129,380,824 downwards.
AAAGGATATGCATCTTTACGCGTCACTTCATTACCCTTCAGCAAATCTAAACAGACTCGAATTTTGCCGTTTGGTTTCTTCACCATTACCAGTGGGGATGACCATTCACTATCACTCTCTTCGATAACCTTTAACTTTAACATTCTGTCGACTTCCTCGTCCAGAAGTTTCTGCATGGGAGATGACAGAGGGTAGTGCCTTTGCCGGATAGGCTTACTGTTGCCCACATCTGTCGTGTGTTTCACAATGGACGTTCTACCAAGACCTTCGTTGCTATATGAGGGAAACGCTGCCATTACTTCATCAAGGCGCTGTCTTTGTTCTAGACTTAGCTGGTGACGATTTTCATCTAGGCTCGACCCAATTGAATTTCGGAGGTAATAGCTGGGAAGATGCTAAAGGCGGACCAAAAATCTACACCTAGAATAATTTGTCGTTTTATACTCGGTATAATAAAAAATTTTAAATCCTGAGATTGATTATTAAACTCGACAGGCAAGTACACGAACCCTAGAACTTCTTGTCGGTTGCCATCAGCGGTTTGGACAGATGTATGAAAGCGCGACCACGGGACCTTAAATTGCCCTATTAATTCTAAGGCACCACTACCAAGGCATCTTACACTGACGCCGCTGTCTAGCAAGCCGTACATTAGCTTGTTCTTCAGCCTGATGTTGGCAATTGGTCTCCCATCTTCTTCAGTGGCTATTGTCAGGGACAATCATTGTTTTCTCATTAATTTCCGGGTTCGATGGTACGCCTGAACGCGGTCTTTCCGCTGAACCCTCTCGGGTCCTAGCGTGGGTGGGATTGATTTGAAGAGTTCGTAGTCTGGGTATTCTTGGTTGAGTTCATATGTGGTGATAGTTGCGGAGCGGTGTGTTGAAGGTGCGGCGTGTGCAGGTGTCCCCTCATGCCCAGACCCGCCCGTCTGTTTCCCTTCATACAACGGATACAATTCGGTCTGATGATGTTCTTTGCCCCACAAGTATAGCAAAATATTCGGCGTTCTACAGTCCACATAAGAGTGGCCTATATCGTCACAATTCCAACAAATCAGGTAAGTGTTCTTTTCAGCGAATGATGCTGCCTGCATTAACGAAATTTCGTTATCCGGGTATATGTGGGATTCAGAATAGCAATGGTTACTTGGCCCCTCATACTCGTGAGAATACGCGATCTCACAGAGATTGGATATACGCATCCGGACCTGGTCGTCGGCTGTCTCGCCCACTTCAAGCCATATCTTTTCGATCCTGCGACACACGCGATCTAATTCATCTATACTGCGAAGTTCTTGCAACATAAGCGTTTTACGCAATCCTGGATGCATATTTTGTCTGATCAGCTGAATCAGCTCAGCCTCTCTCATTGGTCTTCTAAATTCAGTACCATTCCTTCCATCTCCAGTCGGAAATCGCTAAATCTTTCCCTCGGTTTTTCCTTACGATTTTCGATTAGTCGTCTAACATCATAATCGCTTAAGTTATCTTCAAATTCTCTTCTTAACCCATGGCACAGCTGGTGCCAACTGGCGCCAGGGTGTTTCCTACAAAACTGCCAATACCAGGTAGCAGCGCGGCCGCTAAGCAATTGGTGGATGGCATAAATTAAATTAGGTTGGAGTACTCCGTCCGCTCGCGCGAGTGTTCCACTCTAAAAAGGAAGTCATCGACTGCCAAGCTTCGGGGTGATCCATCGCACCGAATCTGCCATTTTGCAACGAGATTCCCGCTTACGCGTCTCGGCGGTCCATTTTGCGGAGCTTGAAAGGCCTGCTGCGGTGGTGGAGTAAAATTTTGACTATGGGGGGTGGCCCTTGCTGTTGCCCCTGAGACTCGCCTCGCTGAGAACCCATCGTCTCCGTGGGCAGAGCAAAAATTCGGTTACTCCTACACGACTCGTAATGGGTTGAGCTTGGTAACGGTCTGATGATTCAAATCAGATACGGAAAGGGAGGACTTGGAAGATTTATTGAACTGCTGGGGTTGAGTTTGGTTTTGCTGAGGAATATTTGTTCTGCGTGCTGCTCCCTGAACCTCCTCAGATAGTTCCGGCTAGGACTCGACGGCGGGCGTGGGGAGGAAAATCAAGTTGCTCTAGATATACGGACAGTAACCTTGAAGGGGCGCGAAGGGGGGGGGGGTATGTCGAACCAGTATCCACTGCAAAGCCTCATCGAATCACTCTCACATTTTTATTGACCTCTAGCTCACACTTCGACGCACAAATCAACAACAACTTCCATTCCTCCCACTCTCGGCGAGGGCGGATGTGGATGCGCAACACCTAAAGCCCAGTTACTCCACACTAGTCCACCTTGTCCAATTTATGGCCAAGATAGACATGCCCTTGTTATAGTGAATTTCACGGACTGTTAAAGGGGGGTTTGGTACACTAAGACTCTTTTAATTTAATCCTACTGATATATATTCAGGTATATTTGGTTCAATACAGTTCATCCTAATTCTAAGCTACTTGCTGGCCATGGGCCTAAATGGACTACATTAACAGGAGCGTATTCACTACTGCGCTTCCATCTTTACATCAATACTCACTCCATACAATTTGGATCCTCTTAAGTAAGCTAGTTAATCTGCCACTCAGCTAAGCTAAATACACTTATAACACTTACAAGAAATTCATGGTACTCCTTGCTCATTCCTGTATTCTTAGGTTAGGCATAGGTACCTATGCATAGACAAATCCAATCAACATGGACCGTGCCAATTACAAACTGAACTTAAATCCCTCCTTTTGGGTGTTTTTTTTTTTTTGCTTTGAATTTTTAAACCTATATATATAAGTACATCTATAATATGCGCTAACTCACGCTAATGAAGTGATTAATTCCTTATACTACCTTATTCAACTTCAACTTATAATTCCAGTAATCAAGTTTTAGTTTTTTTTTTTCTTACGTAATATTTATACAAGCCTATACTAGGCAAAAATCCAATATTAATAACTAATTAAAATTTTTGGCTACCCTTGGGGTGCACCTATACATATATATACAGACAATCCAATTCAGTTGGCGGCCTGTACAGTCATTTGCGATTTATATTAAAGGAAAAAAAAATTCCTTTTCCCGTTTTCGTGAATAACCTACGCCGGCCTGTATATTTCTACATCAAGGCTTACCCACGTGCCGGCTTATAACCAGTTGTCTAAATTCGCTTGGTTAGGGCTTTACTTTATCATGGGCACAAATTAGTATAATTGAATTAAATGAATGTGAGTTGGTACTTACCGCAATCCCCAAATGCGCATTCGTGATCGCCGCAGTGCTGTAACCAATTGGCAATAAAATTTTTATGTTAACTAAGGTGACTTTGTCACGCTGATTAACTGCTACTGGTTATACTGACGGCCGTGGCCTCTATTTCCTCGTTCCCTATCCTGCCTTTCCCTACAAATATTTCCTTTTCCTTTGGTTTTGGTTTTCCTGTGTGACTTAGCAACTAATTGGCCCGCGTAATTTCACTACAATTAGGAATATTTCCCTATTTTCCTTTTTCCTTTCTTAACAGAAGACCAGGGTTCCGGCACTTCAACTGAGGTATTGATTGGCGCGCTTTACAACTTCGAAGGCTTATGTTATGATTTTTTTCTGATCTTAAGTCGGTCAGCCTCCGTTATTTCTCTACTGCGACTGTGATGACATTTTCCACACGAGCTTGTTGCTAGGCTCCTAGTATACCGGGTTTCCGCTAGTAAGAACTAGATGTCTCTCCCATTTTCGGACTTGAATTGCCTTAATTCGCTACCCGTATGTAAACTATCCGTCCCCGTAATCTATTAGGTTTGGGCCCTTGGTCTTATTGAAGGCATACAACCGAGGCAACCCAATTTTCTCGTGCCGTTGGTTTAGCGACAAGCTACACTCATCTAAGATTCTAAGGTGATGTGACGCCGGCTGTAGCATCAGCCTGGCGTTGCTGCCGCTTTGCCGTCTTGTGGCGTCGCGTCGCCTATTTGCTAGTTCTTACGTGCTCAGTGAAGGAATTATATGCCGTAACATGTCTGCAGAGTGTCTTCAATGACAATTTCATAAAATGCACATGCGCAATTTCTGGCTTGGCGACATTATTAGTGAAGTAGGTAAACTTGACCAATTTCTAACATTTTGAAGACGCTTCTTTAGTTGTGTTTTGTTTACGTGAGTTCCGGTGCATCTTGTACGAAGGTACTGCTACTAATTTGAACTCACTACCATTTATAGTCTTATGTGTGTATTATATGCTCGGATTTCCTCAAATAAGGTAAATTAAACATAAATTATTGAATCCAAACGAAATTTCTGTAACTAACAAGGTGTTAAAGTTGACTTACAGTGAACGTTGTGCCTTCATCGCTGCTACGTTTCTGTTGGGAAATAAAGCAACATCACGAAAGCTATACCGATGCATGTTTCTGAGTTCATTGTATAATCTAGTTTAAATCCACCCCTGTAGCATTTTTTTTTTTTTTAATCATATATGGAGACTTGTCTTAAGGACATTTATGAAGACAAATTCTCAGTGCAACGTAGTCAGCACCCTCCAGTCTGGACAAAATTTACTACGTAAGACAGAAGTAAGACTTGTTGGTACGTCCTTTCCCTTCAGCTTCGTAATTGGTTACCGTAGGCTTCCTATTTATACACTTGTTACACATTGAAGTTAAATAAACACTGTTGGCATCACAGGAATTGCCTTTTTTTGAGGTGGCTAGATCTCTGAAGCCTCCAAATTGTTGCCGCTTCATACTGACTGCCACCTATTAATTAACATAATCGGGGATTTCTAACCAGATATATGTATGGTATTGCCTTTTTGGCTATGTACTTTGGGAAAATGGCTGCTTTATGAAATAATTATGGGTGAACATTGGATATAACCGCAACACTTATACTTTGCAAAATCTTATTTGTTATGGAACTAGGATGAGTGATTCGCTTGGGACGTAAAGTCCCGACTGCCAGCATGAGCTGACAGATCACCCGACGGACAGTGATGACTGCAGGGCGGCTCGCTAGTACGCCTCAACTATTGGCGGAGAGTGTGGAGGGGTTCACAAAAAGACCTGCCGCGCTGCCGTCTGCCATATACAAAAAAATTCTTCATGCCTACAACGAACAGTCAGCACCCACTCGGTCCTGAAGGGACCCTTACGTCACTTACCCGTATTTTGGTGGAAGGCGTAGATGTTTCACCTTTATTTACCGGCCCCATCCTCCCATTTGACTTTGGGGGGCACAATTATCCAAAGTCCCTTATTGACCTGTAAAGAGAGAGAGAGAGAGACTAGGCGAGCCTAGACGACCTTAATCTTATGTGCGCGGGCTCCGGGATGTGAAGGAAGAATTAAAAGTTCAGCTTCTCATAGTTACGTTATAATAGTTCTCGTTTAATACAAAATTTTGGTCTTCTCCTCACATAAAGTTTGCGAATACAAATCTCCTAGCTGTCATGCATTCCGCGCTGGAAGTTTAACGTACTTACACTTAATCAAAAGAAGATAATCAGAATAATGACATTTGCCTACAGATATATATATATGTAATGTACTCCATCTGATCAAAAATAATATCGCAGAAACTTATGTAATCGTCACACGATTGAATATCCAATTGTCTGTCTTGTTTTGTTTTCGTTCATGTCATTCTTAATATGAGGATCATATAATCCACTCAAACATCAGCGAATGTAATACCAAAGCGTTAGAAATAAAGCAAAAGAAAATATATATCTGGAGGAAGTCATACACCCTTATTACAGTTGTCGACTCACCAAAGTGACAAGCTTCGCAGTCACTCTCACTTCACTTCACTTTTCGTATTATCGTTGTCGAACGGTGTGACGTGACATTTTTCTTCAAAGCCGTATTATAGTTGTCACTTAAAGGGACAGGTAGCATCAGGGCATGCGTCAGGGTGTAGACAAAAGTGAGGTTTGTCTTATTTCGTGGTATTGTTGTTATTCTTAAAAGTGAAAAAATATATAAACGCGATGTATTTTAGCCCTTTAGCTATAACAGGATGCTTCACCATAAAATCTATCATGACTTCAAATTGTTTTTTTGTTGTAATCTTTACACTACAATTGCAAAAAAAAAAATAATTTAATTTATAAAAATCTATTGAATTTTATGTTTTAATGAACAACTTTGAAAGCCATTATAAAATTTATCATTTTCTGCTTGCATTTTCCTTTTCCTTACACAAATCTAACATCTGTCACTTACGAAAACCAAGTGAGTAAAATTGTCACTTACATCGACACTTGTCTACTTAATACGACAACAGTAATACGTCCAAAGTCGTATGTTTTCGACAAATGTCACTTTAAACGACAACCATAATACCATTTTTGTGTCGTAATGCCATTTTTCACTTAAAGTGACAACGATAATAAGGGTGATAGTTCTTCACATGTGTGAGCGCTCATCTATAAAATGGCAAGTATGTAGCGAGCTGGAACTAGAACTACTAAATTTAATCTAATATCAGACAAAAACACAAAATTATTAAGATCTTAAAAGTAATAGGAATTCATTAGTACAATTATCTAATTCCTCACATGTGTGAGCGCTCCTCTATAAAATGGCAAGTATGTAGCGAGCAGGAACTAGAACTACGGTCACCGTGTAATTGTAGCCTAAAGTAATAAGAATAACGTTGGTCATAAGCCTATCCCATAATTTCTAACTATAATTTAAAAATTCAATTCCATAGAAATGGAAAAATGCCAAAAGTAGATTAACAGAATCTGAAGAGCACTCAATAAATCAACCGTTTCTCGCAGGTAATTGTACCATTATATAAAAATTTAGCACTAATCCTAATTTCTCTACAGACTTAGTAGATAAGCCTTGGAAAACTAAAAACTTTATAATAAAAAAATTATTCTATGGGTCTTTTTCTTCACTAATTTTAACCCATGAAATGAGAAGTAAAGAAGAACAAATTCAAAAAAAATTACAGATATTCAGTCAGACTATTCCTAATTTAATAGATATAGAGACAAATAATACTTAACTCCTTTATCTAATGTATGTTGCGGTATTACTACTTAGCATTTTAGAAAATTTCTGTTCATACCAGTTTAATCCTCTATGAGAAATCAGCTGTTCCAAAAGCACTAATCAAATTTGTTGTATACTCATCAATACCGCAAATTCCTAAGATTCCATCTCTTTGGTCAACACTATGTATAAGTCCTGGTTTAAACCGCACAGATTTATTAACACCGTTCTGCTCTTTTATTGTATTCTGCCTATATTCATTAAGATGAGCCAGTGATTTATCAGGTTTATTCATGGGATTTCCTCTAGCTCTTCTTCAGCCTTTTCTTTCTTTTGTTATAGGTCAAATCTTTATTCCATGGTATCTGTTAAACACCACAGAATCTTTCCGATTTGAGAAGCAAGGGCCAAAGTGATGATAGTTTTAAAGCAATTAGCCTGCTTTGGCGATGCTGCCTAAAATTTGAAAGATTGTTCAAAATCATTTTCTAAAATTTTATTGAGAGGCTTTGCAGAATCTCTTACTGGTTCTGGTTCAATCTATTTACTTTTCTCAGCAAGCAATACAAGTGGATGAATTTTAGCTTCCTTTAAGAACACTGTATTTTTTGTTTATTCATCCAGCATCCTTCGGAAATTCCTAAAGTACTTTATTTATTGAATTTGCCACTACCAAAATTTATCGAAATTATTACCTTTTCGGGCACGATGTCGTTGAAAATTTTTGGTATTCAGTTTTTTATTCACTCTTTCACGCGCTATTTTTGTCCGAGAAGTAAGACAGATTGATTGCCTTCTTCTTACTTACCTTTACCGTTAATATGTCACCCGAGCTTAAGGAAACGCATTTCTCTCGGTCGGCTGCATTCAGTTTTCATGCTGTAGTCGGCAGCAAGCCGGGCATATACGCTTCAGTATGACATGTAGCATATTGCTATATGCAATACGCTACGACCATATTGCTATATACAATACGCTACGATCATAATAATGCAGAGTGGTCTACACCACCCGTGGTTCAGACAACGCTGAAAAATGGTCGACTGAGCTAGCCGGTCTTAAACATAGGCCTCATCGCTGCGGGCGCTCAATGTGTGTCTCGACCCATGACCCAATGCGTATTCCTCATCACTCGTGCTATATTCCCGTTGCTCTACTTGACCGAGGACGCATGGAGGACGCATCCCTGAAGTCTCGTCAGTCTTCGACCAGACTTCGACATCTCTCTCCGTGGGTGAAGCCAATGCCACATCGACAAGCTGGTAACCTAAAAAATCCAGCCGGTCTATGTCTCTCTGCCCTCCCTCACAGAAATGCTGAGGAAGCCTTGCGATCAGCAACCTAAAGAACTGATAGCTAAGCTTTCCCGGTGCAACTTCTCACTCTGACCTCAGACCGCGATTGTTCAAGGGTGTGCCTCCAAGGCGTCGTCGAAGTAGTGACATGCTGACAGCCAAATACGGGAATGGATTCCAACAGGTATATCACCCACCATTGACGGGGCAATAGGAGGGCTTCGCGATATCCTATAGTTTACCAGTGAAGCTGGCTGGATGCCTTCTTAGAGCTACCAGGAATAAACGTGACAATCGATAGACGACGTTTCCAGACTGATGATCACTGCCGTATGTCTTTGGCATGATAGACTCCTAACAGTTTCCCCTGCAGATCTTCAAGCTCGTATAGGGAGTTTCCTTTCTTGGCTCGAACCCGACATTTGACAAATTTTCGTCCCAGTTTAGCACTAGTCTGCAGTTGGAAGTTGCTTTGGGCAAAATTCCGTCTAAATACCTCTTGACCCACTTTGAAATCGACAGGTTTCCCCCTGAGATTATAGGCTCGTGAACCCTGTTCGAACGCATGGTGTAAATTTTCCTGCACTCTCGCACGGATTAATCTCAGTTTGTCCTCAGCATCTACTCTCAACGGCTCATTAAGAGCTCCAAGGCTCCTCAAGATGGAATAGGAGCTGCCATGTCCAATCGTTTGTTGTAGCTTGATGGAAAGAGCACCTGAGGGAACTAGCTACTTGGCTTAGTTTCTCATCCCATTTCGTATGTTCCTTCCGAATATCCGCTCTAATCCCTGACAATAGAGACCTGTTTACTCGCTCCGAGGAGTTTGTTTGCGGCGAGTAAACTCCCGTTCGCAAGTGCTTCACCCCATACTTGTCCCGCAATCTGTTAAACTCAGTCAAGCAAAACTGGACTCCATTGTCAGAGACGATCGTTTCCGGGACGCCAAACACGTGGAACACTTCTGTCTCAATGAATTGGCACACATTGAGTGTAGATGCTTTTCTCATCGGTTTGAGGATCGGAAATTTAGAAAAGTGGTCAAGAACTGTCAGAATGCAGACATTTCCTTTCACTGACCGAGGATATGGCCCAGAAAATCGATATACAGCTTTTGCCATGGTCGTTCTGTCACAGACTGGACCTTCATAGGTGGTCAAAGAATGGTATTGGGAGCCTTCGTTTCCTTACACACGTCACAGCCGCCTAAGTAGTTTCTGACATCAACTGTCATTCGTGGCCAGTACAAGTGTCTTCGCAGACGTTCCAGTGTTTTTCCTATACCTACGTGTGAAGCCAGTGGCGGATCATGAGCCCTTGAAATGACGTCGGTGACAAGCCCTCGTGGAATCCAAAGCTTCCATGCCTCTTCCTCCTGAATCGGATCGCCTGTTCTCGGAACAGTCCGAATGTAAACGAAGCCATCCCTGACGCAAAGATCTGGTAGTTTACCAGAAGTCGTTTTAACCTTATGCCTCAGTTCGTCATATTCCAACGAGTTGAAATATGGCGAACTAAGGTCAACTTCCGGGCCAGAATCTTCGTTTGTGGACACGCCGTCACAATGGACTCGTGACAGCGCATCAGGGACGACGTTCAGGCTTCCTTTTCTGTGCCCAATAGTGAAGTCGAAGCCCTGAAGCTTCAAACCCCACCGCGCAAGTCTACCGCTGAGGTCCTTTTGAGACATCTGCCATTTCAAGCTCGCATGATCAGTCACTATCTTAAACGGCATGAGTTCTATGAAGGGCCGGAACTTCTGTACGCTCAAGATTGCAGCTAAGCATTCTTGCTCTGTGACGGTATAATTTCTTTGTGCTGAGTTCAACTTTTCGAGACGTAGGCTCTTGGCTTCTCGTGGCCCTCGTCATCTAGTTGAATCAGAACTCCACCAATACCTTGTTGGCTCGCATCGCACTGTATAACGAATGGTTTGGTGAAGTCTGGACTCACTAACAACGGAGCAGAAGTAAATTTTTGCTTCAAAAGATCAAGAGACGTCTGGGCTTCAGGTGTCCATTTGAACTGACTAGAGTTTTTCAAGGTGTCTGTAATGGAGGCAGTTAAGTCAGCATAGTTCGGGATGAACCGTCTATACCATCCCGCCATACCTAGTAGGCGTCGGGCTTGCCGAACAGTTTTAGGTGACGGATAGTCAAGTATAGCTGAAATTTTGTCAGGGTCAGTTCTCATACCTCCCTTTCCGAGAATAAAACGCAAGTATTTGGTCTCTCTGATACAAAACTTGCTCTTCTCGACGTTGATAGTGCGGCTAGCTTTCCTCAAGCAATCCGCTACACGGGATAGTAACGTGAGATGCGAGTCAAAGTCTGATGACAGAATCAGTAAATCGTCTAAGTAGACGAGAACATTTTCACAAAGATCGAAAGGAATGACTTGATCCATGAGGCGGCACATCGTTTGTGGAGCGTTGCATACGCCGAATGGCATCTCCGTGTACTGATAGAGAGGGTGACCAGGCACAGTAAAAGCGGTCTTCTCTCTGGAATCAGTGTCTAGTGGGATCTGCCAGAATGCGTCTTTCAGATCCAGGTTCGTTATGTAGTTTGACGGAGGAAGTCGACTCAGAAGTGCGTCTATCTGCGGTAGCGGATAGGCATCCTTCTTCGTAACAGAGTTGACCTTCCTGGCGTGAAAACAAAGCCGAACCTGTCCAGGCTTCCTTACCAGAACAACTGGAGAGCTCCAAGGACTCTCGCTCTCCTCTATCACACCCAGTGATAGCATTCGCTCTAATTCGGCATCCATCAAACTTTGTACTGCCGGTGAAATCGGATAAAACCTCTGTTTTATCGGGGTCGCGTCATTCGCTTCAATCCTGTGAGCGACCAATGATGTTTTTCCCAGGCCTAAGCAGGCGAAAGAGGGGAAAAGCTGTTTGGTGGCTTCTAAGCGTTGTTGATCGAGACTAGAAAGAATATGGCAGTCGGTGTCAGAGGTAGCTATTACACTTGGATTCACTTCTGCGACTATACCCAGGACATCTGGAGCCAATCCAAATAGACGCCAGAAGTCTATTCCCAGATATAGTGCCTGTGTGAGCCCAGGAACCACGTAAAAACGCACGTTTTGGGTCTTATCACGGAAAGTGACATCCAAGTCCACAAGACCATGCACAGTCGTCATGGCAACATTTGCTACTTGGACCTGTGTCAAATACTTCTTCCATTCGACATCTGCTTCTGCAAGCTTCTCTAGAGCTCCCTGACCTAGAATACTTACAGTGGCACCACTGTCAAGTAGTCCAGGCTCAGCTCGCCCGAGCAGCTTTACTTCGGCGTACGGTCGAATGTCGTCTGGCATCGACACGGAAATCTGTGCCAGTTTTTTTCTCTCTAGTCTCATCCGTCGGCAGTATTCCCGCCAACGAACGGTAGATCTTTTCTTTTTCGGTCTCATATCCAAGTCAGGAAACATTATTTCGGCTAACTCCGCTACTGAAGAGAAGATTCGGTCTCTTGCTGCATTGTATTTCTGCAGACGCGTATGATACGGTGTCAGAGGATGTAAAACAGGCTCACGCCCACACGTCATAACAGAGCTTGGTGGCCGTTTTAATATAGAAATCCGATGAGGCCAAACCTCCTGCTCAATAACTTTGTCAGCTAAAGGTGCTGTAGGTGTTATCGGGACATCGAAAATTGAAGACTCTTCCAAAGAAGTGTCTAATAATGCCATGGGCTCCTCAGAAGTGGAAAAGGGAGCTTGAAGATCTGCGGAGAAGTCTATCAAGTTCTCCATCTCTATCCTTGGAGTGTTCGTACTATCAGGTGTTTTACGGATATTATCAGAATCACTGAATGATATCAGGGGACATTGCAAGGATTCGTCATTGTGGTCTGCTAATGGAGCGGACCTTCATCCTTGTTTGAGGCTTGAACTAGAGGGTTCGTTGCAGTTGCTGCTTGTGACGTTGACACTGGTCGGAAAGAGGTGGTGGTATTCGCGACCCGTCGCAAGTTTTTCTGTCTACAATAGTGACAATCAGGCTTGAAAACGTTTTTGCGTCCGCATCCATAGTAGAACACAACTTGTCTCTCTTGCCTGCAGTCTTGATAAAAGTGACCGGACTGGTCACAATTCCAGCATACAATAGTGTGTTTGGCCGAAATGCTTGACACGTCACCTAGGCTGTTGTCACTGCCTGTTGCTACTGCCAGTTCAGGGTCAAAGGTCTGAAAGTTGTCAACTTCGTGCACCCGTTGGTTCCGGTAAGGGTTCCAACTACCAGCTGTCGCAATTCGTATCTGCGTAGCTTGGATACGAGTAACAAGCGATCTCAGCTGTTCTATCGTATCGGTGGGATGCAGGCATATTTTTTTTCCTGAATCTCAGGCAATAAGTTCGATTTGACTATCTCCAGAAACTCTTGGTCTGGCATGGCGTTCTGTAGCTGATCACGCAGCGACCCTAAATGATGGTGATACATAGCGAATAGTTCACCAGGCTTTTGCTTTCGAGACATCAGCTGTAATCGTATTTTTAGATAATCCTTGGGCGCTACCCATTCGATGGACAATCCCGTCTTGATAAGTTTCCAAGTTGGAAAAGGGTTATGCCGTAATATCGACCAGTACCAGTCCTTCGCTGGTCCTGTTAATAGCGTAAGCATGTTTCTAACTAGGAGATCAAAATCCCCTTCCAGAGCGGAGTGCGTGAGCGCTTCGACTCTAAAAATGAATTCATCTACAGAGAGCTCTGAGTTGTTGCCGTTATACGTCAGGTTCCATCTTCTGATAGGACTGCCTGATCGTCGCTGTCCTATATTTGCAGGATGACGAATATGTGGAGGTGGGCTGACCAGTAGGCTGACCAAAAGGTTGACCAGAAGGCTGTCCAAAAGGTGATGGTGGTCTCTGAAACGATTGTCTCCTCAGATTGGGGAAATCGTTCGATGGTCTTGGAGGTCGTGCAAAGTCCATTGGCGGCATTGCTGCTGCTACTTGTTGTCGGATACTATTCGTTAAGTCAGTCCGCAAACCATTGCGGCTCTGTTCAAGACCTTCTCGTATTAGGTTTTGCATTTGTAGGCGTAGGCCTGCCATCAGCGCATCCGTAGCGGCTGAGGTTTGGTCTTGAGCTGTACGCACTGAACTATCTCGTCGAGGACTCGGGTTTACAAAAGTCCTTGAGTGCAAATCGGGCATTCCTGGTGATAGAGATCGTCGATTCTGTGGTGGTAAGTCGAAGGTTGGCAATGAGTCGCGACTAGCCGACTTCGCGCGCTTCGCCTTCTTCGGTCTTTTAGGAAAGGCACCAGTGTAACCAGTGAGGTCCTGTGGCGTGAGGCAACGTCTACTCTTAGGGCAACTAGAATGTTCACCTATCCAGGTCTGTATACATGCTTTATGAAAGACATGTCCACACATGGTCATGACAGGCTTCTGTTCGGCTGACCAGCTCGTATCTGTACAGATAGTGCATGGTTCAGACAACATAGTCACCCCGTTCGGCACAGGAGGTGGTGTCCGTACTGTAGCTATACTGAATTTAGTCGTAAGTCAAAAAAATTTATACCCCAAAGGAATACTATTCCAAAGTCGAAGGTCGAGATGATATACTACAATTCCACAAAATAGTTCTTCCCAAACGTTCGAAGATTAAGACTGGATACTAAAATTTCAGCAAAAAAAAAAATTATTATCGAAAGTTCGTCTTATCAACAGTTCGGCGAGATCATCAAAAAAAATTCAAACAAAAATTCAAATCATGGAATTTCTCCTTCCGTTCCCCAGGAGCTAACTTACATGAAAGGTCTTCGGGTCGCTCTCTCTCCTCACAGGTCAGAAAATTTATACAGGCAAGCGACGTGAATGAGTGCATTGAAAAAATGTGGAGTTCCCACGGAAATCTGGGAAGAATCGGGTTGGAGAAGCTAGAGACTGAAAATGGTACTAGAGATTCTTCAGCCAGGCAGTTAGCAGTATGCCAACTCCTGATTACTGAAGGTTTCCAGCATCACTTCCATCCTCCAACAACTCCTTCCTTCCTCCTCACCTGATTGTCATGTCCAGCTAACCTTCCAACCGGGCAGAGTCATGAATCTGGTCACTAGTTAGCTGGAACCCAAAAAGTCGTCTCACAGATTCATAACTCTGTCCAGTCAGATGGCCAACAGAGACATATCTCTGTGAGAGCTCATTCCCCTGTCTAAACTAAAAATTTTGGATTTTCTTTCCTTTTTTTTAACTTTGACCTCTATTATTTTTGCAAAAAGGTCGTTAACATAACTTTTTTTTATAAAAACTGTAAACTGTGGAGCCTCCTCTTTAATTTTACCTATTATACCCTATGTGCTATCTGTATCCGTTAAAGAGTTATTAGCTCTTAACTTATTAAAGTCAATCGGGAATTAGATGATTTGGTTTTTTTAAATTACGATTTTCAGTCACTAAGAGAACAAATTATCTTTAAAAATAGGTTTTAGAATAGGTTAAGAGGTAATAACTCTTTAACGGATACAGATAGCACATAGGGTATAATAGGTCAAATTAAAGAGGAGGCTGTCGTTGGAAAGGCCATGAAGTTCTGCATACAGTGAGCTCTTAACTGTGACCATACGCCCTGTAGTTTTTAAGATACAGGGTGTTTTGTGAAAACCTAGCTTTTTTTATGAATCACCCTGTAACTCCTAAACGGTTGATATTGCCCCCCCCCCTGCCATACAATTTTTGGTTCGTCTAGGTGAGTACTATCACCTCCCGCTCTATGGACCTCCTAAGGGGAAACACCCTGTATACGCTTCAGTATGACATGTAGCATATTGCTATATGCAATACGCTACGACCATAACATATTTCGTATTAATACTTGCATGCAAATCGAATTAAACTGTATTATTTTGTCATATTTCAGGTGAAGATTCTCTTGGAAATAATTTCAAGTGTGCATAAGTTATAAAAAAAATAAATTATTGAAATAATTTCATTTTCCTTAAATTAAATTGGGGTTGTTTCAAAGGCGCTTTCTTATTTTTCGAAGTATCGTATGACCTTTCAACAGTAAAATTGTCTGCGTAGTTGATTTTCCCACAGAGACACTCACAAATATAACTATGAAAAATGAATATTACATTAATTTCATTCTACCATGTCTGAAATTTATTTCCATAAACACAAGTTCAAGTTGGTTCACATCTACTCTTAATCTAAAACTGTCAAAGTTTATACATAAAAAAACTTTAAAGAATACCAACACGGAAAAACTAAAAAAATTGCTCATTAGGAAGAAAGTTCCGAACTTTTTGGTTGGGAACATGGCATAACATGAATCTGCCACTATCAAGAATACATAATTGCCACGTTCGGGATATGTAGCTGCTACGATCCCGGGTAGTATACATCCACCGAAAAAGTGTTCCCCACTATAGCGACAGCAACATCATGAGCACATTGCTGCGATGTTCCTCGGCATATAAATAGTAAGAAGTCGGTGATTTGGATAGGGATGAAATAAGTGATCGGTACACATTCCTGTCCTCATAGATGCTAGCTGGGATCGTATCGGTGGAATGTAGGCATATCTTCTCCTGAATCTCAGGCAGTAAGTTAGATTTGACGATTTCCAAGAATTCTTGGTCTAGCATGGCGTTCTGCAACTGATCACGCAGCAACACCAGATGATGGTGGTACATGGCGAATAGTTCACCAGGCTTCTGCTTTCGCGACATCAGCTGTAAGCGGATTTTTAAATCGTCCTTGGGCACTCCCCATTCAATTGACAAGCCAGTCTTTGACAAAATCCCAAGTTGGAAAGGGATTTTGTCTTAATATCGACCAGTACCAAACCCTTCCTGGTCCCGTCAATAGCATGAGCATGTTCCTAACAAGGAGATCAAAATCTCCTTCTAGAGCGGAGTGCGTGAGCGCTTCGACTCGAAAAATAAATTCATCCACGGAAAGCTCGGAGTTATTTCCGTTGTATGTCAGGTTCCATCCTCTGATAGGACTGCCTGATCGTCGTTGTCCTACACTCGCCGGGATACGATGAGATGAAGCTGGTGGAGGCTGGTTAAAATTTGGTCTAGGCTGACCAAAAGCTGAAGACGGTCGGTTAAACGACTGCCTACGCTCGTCGTGAAACTCTGGTGGTGGTCTGGGATCACCCATAGAAGGAGGTGGCCGTGAAAAATCGATTGGTGGCATTGCGGCTGCTATTTGCTGCCTAACGCTACTTATCAATTCAGTCCGTAATGCATTCAAGCTCTGCTCGAGGCCTTCTCGAACTAGGTCCTGCAGCTGTATGCGCAGACCTGCCAGCAGTGCTTCAGTCGCTGCGGAGTTTTGTCCACTGCCAGAAGGCAGTGGGCTATTTCGTCGCGAGTTTGGATAGAAAAGGTCGTGGAATGCGGATTTGACATTCCATGTGATAGAGATAATCGACTACCTGATGGCATAGTCAATGGGGGTGGTAACTCAAATGTCTGTGCGGGCTGATTACGCTCGTTGTTGACAGGTTTCGTCTTTGGTTTCTTTGAAATGGCTCCCGTATATTCAGTAAAATCATATTGGGTAAGGTGAAGCCAACAGTTTGGACAATTTGCCTGTTCGCCTATCCACGTTCGCAAACATGCTTTGTGGAACACGTGTCCACATACAGTCTTAACAGGCTTTCGTTCGAATGACCAGTCTCTATCTTGACAGATGGAGCACTGCTCAGGCAACCTATTCACACTATCTGTCGTGGAAGGGGGTGTTCTCACGTTCCCCACCATGATGCAATCTTTCAATCGTACAGTCAAGATTTCAAGACTATTCCAAGGGTTTGGAAGGAATGTCAGGAAAATCAAAAAAATTCAAGAGTCCGGAAGCTAACAGACTCTCCAAAAATTGAGATACCGAAATACCAATTTAAAAAGCCGAAAGGTCGGAGCAGTTGTCAAAAAGAATTCAAGAAAAATCAAGGGTTCGGAGAAGTTTGTAAAGTCTTCCTAACTCGAGTTAACAGAAATATCGATTTAACAAGAGGAAATCCAGGCGTTCGGAAGAGATAGCAAACTCCTCAAATAAAAATTTTCTTTCTAAAAGTTCAAGCCAATGCAAAATTTTCGGAGAAGTCACCAAAAGTTCAATTAAGCGTTCAAACAAACAAAATCCAATCAAAATCATACGATTTCTCCTTCACTTCCGGGAGCTACCTCTCAACATAAACGGCATCCAGATCGCTCTCTCTCTTCTCAGGTCAGAAACTTTATACGGGCAAGCGACGTGAATGTGTGCATGAGAAATGTCTGAGTCCTCACAGAAATCTGGGAAAAGTCGGGTTGGAGAAGCTAGAGACTGAAAATGATACTAGAGATTCATTAGCCAGGCAGTTAGCAGTATGCCAACTCCTGATTACTGAAGGTCTCCAGCATCACTTCCCTCCTCCAACAACTCTTTCCTTCCTCTTCACCTGATTGTCATGTCCAGCTAACCTTCCAACTGGGCAGAGTCATGAATCCGGTCGACTAGTTAGCTGAAAGCCAAAAAGCCGTGTCACAGATTCACAACTCTGTCCAGCCAGTTGGGCAACAGAGACATATCTCTGTGAGAGCTCATTCAAAAAATGTGTGTGAGGCCACCTACCATTTCCATGACAGAAGGCTAGCGGGAAAGATCATTCAAAAAAAAAAATTCAAAAAAAATTCAAAAACTAGACACCTGTTCAGACTCGAGGCTTGACCAAAGTCAAACCTAGAGTCGAACTTCAATGCAAAAACATTCAAAAAGAAATTACTCTACGTTATAAACTTTCAAAACATTATGTTACTTTAATGGATACTAAAAATTCAAAATACCAAAAACTTTACTTTACTTTCAAAAAATTTCTATTAACAAAACAATCAAACCTCAGGTCCACATGTGTTCTCCACTAGTTATGAGACTACCGAGTCTGACGATTTAGCTACAAGCCAAATGTCCATATCTCAAGTAGCCTCAGTCCGCAGTGTCAGCCAATGAATGTAGGTAAGAGGTGTAAAAGTCCCTTAAGGACTAAGTTTGTGATACGGCCTTTTGAGTTGTAGGCACGAAAAATTTTGTATATGACTGGTGGCAGCTGCAGGTCTTCGTGGAACCTCCCCACACTCTCCGCCAATAGCCGAGGCGAGCTAGCGTGCCGCTCTGCAGTCAATGCTGTCCACCGAGTGATCTGTCAGCTCATGCTGGCAGTCTGGACTTCACGTCCAAGCAAATCAATCTCAACATAGTTCCATAACAAAGCTCCTGTTTTTCTGCAATGTACCTTGGTGTTTTCCGACTGTGGCCATCTTTCTTCATGTTGGTCAGCGTTTCGTTGATTATCGCAGCAACTGCTTTTGTTCTTTCAAAAACTGTACAATTTTTGGTTCGTCTAGGTGAGTACTATCACCTCCCGCTCTATGGACCTCCTAAGGGGAAACACCCTGTATACGCTTCAGTATGACATGTAGCATATTGCTATATGCAATACGCTACGACCATAACATATTTCGTATTAATACTTGCATGCAAATCGAATTAAACTGTATTATTTTGTCATATTTCATGTGAAGATTCTCTTGGAAATAATTTCAAGTGTGCATAAGTTATAAAAAAAATAAATTATTGAAATAATTTCATTTTCCTTAATTTAAATTGGGGTTGTTTCAAAGGCGCTTTCTTATTTTTCGAAGTATCGTATGACCTTTCAACAGTAAAATTGTCTGCGTAGTTGATTTTCCCACAGAGGCACTCACAAATATAACTATGAAAAATGAATATTACATTAATTTCATTCTACCATGTCTGAAATTTATTTCCATAAACACAAGTTCAAGTTGGTTCACATCTACTCTTAATCTAAAACTGTCAAAGTTTATACATAAAAAAACTTTAAAGAATACCAACACGGAAAAACTAAAAAAATTGCTCATTAGGAAGAAAGTTCCGAACTTTTTGGTTGGGAACATGGCATAACATGAATCTGCCACTATCAAGAATACATAATTGCCACGTTCGGGATATGTAGCTGCTACGATCCCGGGTAGTATACATCCACCGAAAAAGTGTTCCCCACTATAGCGACAGCAACATCATGAGCACATTGCTGCGATGTTCCTCGGCATATAAATAGTAAGAAGTCGGTGATTTGGATAGGGATGAAATAAGTGATCGGTACACATTCCTGTCCTCATAGATGCTAGCTGGGATCGTATCGGTGGAATGTAGGCATATCTTCTCCTGAATCTCAGGCAGTAAGTTAGATTTGACGATTTCCAAGAATTCTTGGTCTAGCATGGCGTTTTGCAACTGATCACGCAGCAACACCAGATGATGGTGGTACATGGCGAATAGTTCACCAGGCTTCTGCTTTCGCGACATCAGCTGTAAGCGGATTTTTAAATCGTCCTTGGGCACTCCCCATTCAATTGACAACCCAGTCTTTGACAAAATCCCAAGTTGGAAAGGGATTTTGTCTTAATATCGACCAGTACCAAACCCTTCCTGGTCCCGTCAATAGCATGAGCATGTTCCTAACAAGGAGATCAAAATCTCCTTCTAGAGCGGAGTGCGTGAGCGCTTCGACTCGAAAAATAAATTCATCCACGGAAAGCTCGGAGTTATTTCCGTTGTATGTCAGGTTCCATCCTCTGATAGGACTGCCTGATCGTCGTTGTCCTACACTCGCCGGGATACGATGAGATGAAGCTGGTGGAGGCTGGTTAAAATTTGGTCTAGGCTGACCAAAAGCTGAAGACGGTCGGTTAAACGACTGCATACGCTCGTCGTGAAACTCTGGTGGTGGTCTGGGATCACCCATAGAAGGTAATGCATTCAAGCTCTGCTCGAGGCCTTCTCGAACTAGGTCCTGCACCTGTATGCGCAGACCTGCCAGCAGTGCTTCAGTCGCTGCGGAGTTTTGTCCACTGCCAGAAGGCAGTGGGCTATTTCGTCGCGAGTTTGGATGGGAAAAGGTCGTGGAATGCGGATTTGACATTCCATGTGATAGAGATAATCGACTACCTGATGGCATAGTCAATGGGGGTGGTAACTCAAATGTCTGTGCGGGCTGATTACGCTCGTTGTTGACAGGTTTCGTCTTTGGTTTCTTTGAAATGGCTCCCGTATATTCAGTAAAATCATATTGGGTAAGGTGAAGCCAACAGTTTGGACAATTTGCCTGTTCGCCTATCCACGTTCGCAAACATGCTTTGTGGAACACGTGTCCACATACAGTCTTAACAGGCTTTCGTTCGAATGACCAGTCTCTATCTTGACAGATGGAGCACTGTTCAGGCAACCTATTCACACTGTCTGTCGTGGAAGGGGGTGTTCTCACGGTCCCCACCATGATGCAATCTTTCAATCGTACAGTCAAGATTTCAAGACTATTCCAAGGGTTTGGAAGGAATGTCAGGAAAATCAAAAAAATTCAAGAGTCCGGAAGCTAACAGACTCTCCAAAAATTGAGATACCGAAATACCAATTTAAAAAGCCGAAAGGTCGGAGCAGTTGTCAAAAAGAATTCAAGAAAAATCAAGGGTTCGGAGAAGTTTGTAAAGTCTTCCTAACTCGAGTTAACAGAAATATCGATTTAACAAGAGGAAATCTAGGCGTTCGGAAGAGATAGAAAACTCCTCAAATAAAAATTTTCTTTCTAAAAGTTCAAGCCAATGCAAAATTTTCGGAGAAGTCACCAAAAGTTCAATTAAGCGTTCAAACAAACAAAATCCAATCAAAATCATACGATTTCTCCTTCACTTCCGGGAGCTACCTCTCAACATAAACGGCATCCAGATCGCTCTCTCTCTTCTCAGGTCAGAAACTTTATACGGGCAAGCGACGTGAATGTGTGCATGAGAAATGTCTGAGTCCTCACAGAAATCTGGGAAAAGTCGGGTTGGAGAAGCTAGAGACTGAAAATGATACTAGAGATTCATCAGCCAGGCAGTTAGCAGTATGCCAACTCCTGATTACTGAAGGTCTCCAGCATCACTTCCCTCCTCCAACAACTCTTTCCTTCCTCTTCACCTGATTGTCATGTCCAGCTAACCTTCCAACTGGGCACAGATTCACAACTCTGTCCAGCCAGTTGGCCAACAGAGACATATCTCTGTGAGAGCTCATTCAAAAAATGTGTGTGAGGCCACCTACCATTTCCATGACAGAAGGCTAGCGGGAAAGATCATTCAAAAAAAAAATTCAAAAAAAATTCAAAAACTAGACACCTGTTCAGACTCGAGGCTTGACCAAAGTCAAACCTAGAGTCGAACTTCAATGCAAAAACATTCAAAAAGAAATTACTCTACGTTATAAACTTTCAAAACATTATGTTACTTTAATCGTTACTAAAAATTCAAAATACCAAAAACTTTACTTTACTTTCAAAAAATTTCTATTAACAAAACAATCAAACCTCAGGTCCACATGTGTTCTCCACTAGATATGAGACTACCGAGTCTGACGATTTAGCTACAAGCCAAATGTCCATATCTCAAGTAGCCTCAGTCCACAGTGTCAGCCAATGAATGTAGGTAAGAGGTGTAAAAGTCCCTTAAGGACTGAGTTTGTGATACGGCCTTTTGAGTTGTAGGCACGAAAAATTTTGTATATGACTGGTGGCAGCGGCAGGTCTTCGTGGAACCTCCCCACACTCTCCGCCAATAGCCGAGGCGAGCTAGCGTGCCGCTCTGCAGTCAATGCTGTCCACTGAGTGATCTGTCAGCTCATGCTGGCAGTCTGGACTTCACGTCCAAGCACATCAATCTCAACATAGTTCCATAACAAAGCTCCTGTTTTTCTGCAATGTACCTTGGTGTTTTCCGACTGTGGCCATCTTTCTTCATGTTGGTCAGCGTTTCGTTGATTATCGCAGCAACTGCTTTTGTTCTTTCAAAAACTGCTGTATTTTTTAAGTCTGCATTGCTGACTCGGATTATTCTTCTCGAAGAACTAATCTTTCTCTAGCTCGAGTGCTTGGAATTTGGCGTAGAAATTAGACCACTGGTTGGACTCAATATCTGGAAATAGAAACGAATGCTAACCTAAATGTTATGGTCGTAGCTTATTGCATATAGCAATACGCTACATTGAGATACTGCAGCATGCACGCCGGCCTGCGGTTAAATGATAATTGAACGCACCTCGGGGATCGACAACGTCCAGTGTCATTCCCAAACTAGTAAAGAAGAAGAAGGCAATCTTGTCATAACGTCACATCATCTGAGAAACGACAGTGGCGGTGAATTTAAGGAAAATAATTCTCAAACATCCGCGTGGATATAAGAGCTGTAAGTAGATTTAGGACATTTTTCAGTTTCTATACTGACATATTTTCAATCAACCTAATTAGTTTCATACCTCTCGCACTTTCAGAGACAACAAAAGAAAATTAGAAACCGGGTACAAGCTTTGGTCACCAGACAAATTCCGGCAACTAGCCGGATTGAAAAAGCTGAAATATTTTTACAGTGAGTACACTGAATAGGAGCACAATCTGGTGGCTGTAAAAATAACAAAAAGGCTCAATATCGATATTCAGGATGTCATGCATATGACACATCAGACTTTAATATAGTACTCGGACTAACATGGCATTTAAATGAGACAAAATATTCTCTATTTGGAGAATCAAATAATCTCTTCTACCAAGAATCTCTGGAACAAGTAACAAAAATTGTAGGAAGTAAACGCCGAAATAGTAGTGTAACTTCAGAATATCCCTTTACAGAGGAGTAAATAGTAGCGGCAACTCAGCTAAGTATTACTAACAAGCAATTTAATAATAGAACAACAAAAAGGAAAAAAAGGCGATAGATTTTCAGCACACACGTAGGGTGCTCTATAGAACATCGGAGGAAAATTCTCCCCTAGAGTGTACTAACATATTAGGAAATAGTTTTTGTAAAAGGAAGTGACATTAAGATAACCATAGTGTAGCTTAGCCACGTTCAAAACACACACATAAGTTTTCGGAATCTTTCTAGTTTTAACAGTGGCACGGCGGAGCATCTCGGAGGCGCCTCTGCGATCGAGTCCCCAGCAACAATCATGTAAGTTGATGCCTTAAAAAAAAATTTATTTTTAAATTTTGTTAACTATATTGTCGATATATATAATTAATTGATCAGCTCGCACAAGAGTTATAGAGTTAGTACGTAAGTAAGTAGTATATTTTGATTTAACTCAAATAGAAGTCGGAATTGGGTATTCATAATGTTTTTTAAATATATTCGAAAGTCAGACCCGACATAAAGTATGAAATTGATTCTTAATTCGGTGAATATTAAGCATAGAGAGGGTTGCCCAAAAGAAATAAATTGTAGAATATCATGAATTATAAATGTATATCCCTAATCACATCCTAGTTATAGCTATACAAGGTCGCCATGACTAAGCGAAACTTTAGTACCTTGAATTTTGAATATAAATCAAGACAAACTCTTCCACATACATACTACACGTAGTTATTCTAAAGAGAAGAGACCTTTGTTCATCGTGATATGATTTGTTTAGAGCCTAGTGCCTAGTCATTTGTGTATTAAATAATGAATTCCTTTCTATTTAGGCAACTAGTACGTCTCATATATGACAAGGTAGAGTAAATCGTAGATTCTTATTGAATTTTGGTAATAACTAGGTAATCAGAGAACTTTGTAAGTTATACTTAGCCACATTTATAGTAAGGACTCTTGTACTATATTCATATGTTAACCAAATAGTTAAGTATTCTTAGGTCTAGTCCCTCTCTCAGGACCTTATGTACTGTGGCAGTATTATAAGTAGACTCCTGTAGTAGAACGATTTGACTAAGCTTCCTTATTATGAATAAATAAGACATTATCGATTATAACGAAATGATGACCTAAGGTTTCTTTAATTCTTCCTTCACTACCCTGGAGCCCTCTCGTATGAAGGTCGTTTAGGTTCGCTCGTTTATTCTCTCTGTTGGAGATTCAACCTAAATAAAAATATTTGAAATATAAGCTCATTGTTGTACATTTTAAATCTTCTTTGAAAACGTAGCTATCATTTTGTACTAGTTGTTGCTTGCTTATCATTGCTTAAAATCTATGTATATATTCACCAGAGCGATATAGATTAAGAGGGAGTCAACGGGTCTTTTGGTCTCCTTGTCAAGCCAATGAATTCAGTTTCAATCCGAGCATTGTAGCATTGTGTGAATAAAAGTTGAAGTTCAACCTAATCCAAAGTGGTTTTCATTTTTACAGTCCAACAAGTTCCCTATGATCATTTCTAACATTTTTTTGGTGCCGAAACCCGGGAAATTTCGCAAATTCATATCGTGAACTTTGAAAGTGAGAAATAGTGACTTTGGACAAGTACCTCATGGACGTGAATATCAGTGGTTAAACTAGAGTTATCTTTATAAAACAAAAAAATCTGTACGTAGATACTTGATGGGCAGCTTGAAGCATTGCAGCATTCATTTTACATGGATTAAGCTATAGAGATCAGAAAATCCAGCTAAGTATAAATCTCTTTCATAATTTCATTGCAACAAGTTAGCCGTATTGCACTGCGCACTGTAAAATTGTCGCTTAACGGGATTACCACTTTTTTGTTATTGAAAATGTTCAAAATTTATAAATTTAACAGCGCACAATTGATTACACTAATTTAAACAGAAAAAAAAGTGATTATATGCTGATCACAGGCAGTGCAGCATTTTGAGAACTTTTAGCAGGTTGGTCTGCAGCGATATTGTGGCCTATTCTTGGTAGTAATACAGGCATATTTTATATAGTTGAGCTCATAATTACAGTAATTATTATAATGTGTATAAGACAATGAAACTTTAAAGACTACATATTTAATGCAATTAACTGAGGTGATTTAGAACGCTTGTCAGCAGTGAAATAAAGTACGGTACCTTGCTAACTGTTCGTATGACGTTGTACCTCATTTTTGCGAAGTCGCGTTAAAAGAAAAAAATCGAAAGACATATTGTAGGGGACTCCTGTTATATATTATTTTATTGCATTGCATATTATAGTTCGCAAAATGAGTGATATTACTGCGTTAAAAAATCAAAGAGGCCGTATCAATTGCAGTTCGCTTAGAGAAATTAGATGAGCTTTGGCACGCGTTTACTAAAATAGATGATGAATTGTTTCTGAAGGAAGTTCCTTCAGAATTTGATGAGTTTGAGGAAAAATACTTCAGTATTAAAGGTCAGTTACGTACAGCACTTAACGAAAGGCTCTCGCGAACTCAAGGATCTGTTAATACGCCTGCAAATGATCAATTTAATTCCACGATGATTAAGTTCTTCGAACAACAAAAGAGTGTCTTCGATAGTTTGGCTCAGAGCTCGTCTTCTAACGTACTTGACGTCAGACTTCCCAAAATCAATATCCCTTCCTTTAGTGGTGAATATAAGGAATGGCCGTCATTTAAAGACCTTTTCGGGTCCTCAGTTCATAACAGGGCCTCACTGCCCAATGTACATAAATTTCAATATTTAAGGAGTGCTCTAACTGGTGAAGCGGCAAATCTTATTAAGCACATTACCATCAGCGATAGTAATTACACTGAAGCTTGGGCGAAACTTATCGCGAGATATGACAAAAAAAAACAAATCTTAACATCTTACATTAAAACGTTCATCGAGC
Source organism: Dioctria rufipes (assembly GCA_963924295.1). Classification (NCBI taxonomy): domain Eukaryota; kingdom Metazoa; phylum Arthropoda; class Insecta; order Diptera; family Asilidae; genus Dioctria; species Dioctria rufipes. The sequence continues at coordinate 129,354,925 of OZ002741.1, read as the reverse complement.
AAACAAGTGTATCTCAAACTTCCTCCTCTGCGTTACGCAAGCTTACTGACACGTCCGATGAACTCATTCGTGGGATTAAGTCCTTGGGTACTGACGCATCTAACCGTGATCCTTGGCTTGTGTACATCTTATTAAGCAAATGTGATCTTGAAACTCGTCAGTCATGGGCTGAAGAAACAGCTGATGTGGACTTACCTTCCTTTGAAACTCTACTGCAGTTTCTAAATAAACGCTGCTACGCACTTGAGTTAATCGATGCTCCCACACGAAAACCCGCACAAAGGATTATCCGCAACATGCATGTCAGTACATCTGTACAATGTCCGATGTGTACTCAATCGCATCAATTGTTCTACTGCCCCAAGTTCAAGGCTATGGATATCCCGTCAAAACGTACATTTGTAGCACAAACTGGTGTGTGCTTCAATTGCCTTAGTTCAGGCCATCAAGCCAAAAAATGCAAGTCTAAAAACCGATGTCACTTTTGTAATAAATCGCATCATTCCACTCTTCATACACCAGATATTTCCACTACTAATCAAGTAAATTCGCAATATCCCATGTCAAGTGAATCGGCTCCGCATTGCATAAACTCGTTACCATGTACAAGCCAGCTCAATCCACAGTCACCTGCTTTCGACCTTTGTGAAGATTTGTGTCCAACGGAGGAAGATCCATCACACATAGCTGCCTTCGCCTCGACAAATTCAAAGCCTATCCGTTTGTCCTTGCTTCCCACTGCACTTGTTCACGTATTTGACGCTTCAGGTTCATTACAAAAATGTCGCATTCTCATTGATTCAGGCTCGCAGGCCTCCTTTATAAGTGAAGAATGTGTTCAGCGATTAGGACATCAAAGAGAACATGCTAAATTCAGAGTAACAGGATTAGGAGCTTCAACGTCAGGCTTCACCAGAGGTAGTGTGCATCTTTCCCTATGTTCTCGCTTCAACAACAATCACAAGATTTCGGTCACAGCCTTGATCCTTTCAAGACTAACTTCCACACTTCCTGCAGCTACATTCAACATCAAGAATTGGTATTTTCTTAGGGATCACGACTTAGCCGACCCACGGTTCAATGTCCCGAGTAAAATAGATATATTGTTAGGTGCAGATCACGTTTTCCACGTTCTTAAAGACGGGAATAAGATAATTTCGCCTGAATTCCCTGTTCTTCAGAATTCTATTTTCGGCTACCTACTTTCAGGTACTGTTACTACATCAACATCGCAAGCCCTCACTGGTTTTCATGTAGATGTTGAAGGAGTTGACAGGACCTTACGAAGATTTTGGGAGATTGAGGAGGTGCCTGTTCAACATTCACTTTACTCGGAAGAGGAACAGTATTGTGAGAATCAGTTCCTAAATACGCATCGCATTGACGAAACAACAGGAAGATATATAGTTCACCTTCCGCTCAAGCAAGCTTCCCCTCCTATGGGCGAAACATTGAATATCGCAACCGCACGTCTACACTCATTAGAACGGAAGCTTAAAGCTAACTCTACGCTGTATGAAGAGTATCGCAAATTCATGGAAGAGTATGAATCATTGGGCCACATGGAAGAAATGTCAACATCGGATTTGCAATTAGACTCAGAGCATGCATACCTACCCCATCATGCAGTGCTGAAACCGTCCAGTAGTACTACCAAATTACGTGTTGTTTTCAATGGATCCGCAATTTCGGCTTCGGGCATCTCTCTTAACCAAAGGTTATGTGTAGGACCAAAAACTCAACGAGACCTGTTCCCAATTTTGCTAACATTTCGCACATTTCAAGTGGCTATAACTGCTGACATCGAGAAAATGTACAGACAGGTAATGATACATGAATCAGACAGACAGTATCAGAGGATTGTTTGGAGAGATAATTTTGAAAAACCTGTACGACATTTTAAACTGACAACTGTGACATATGGAACAGCTCCCGCACCATTTTTGGCCACCAGAGCACTCAAACAATTAGGTATCGAATTTAAAGGAGAATTTCCTTTAGCCGAACATGCCATTGAAACCTCGTTCTATGTAGATGATTTGATGAGTGGGGCAGAGGATGAAGCCACAGCTCTTCGGTTGTACATATAACGAGCTCACAAGTCTCCTGCAAGAGCGAGGATTTTTTCTTCGCAAGTGGGCTTCTAACTCGGAACAGGTTCTTCATGCGATCTCTGGAACTAACTCTTCAACACCGCAGAAAATTAGTGAACACTCCGATACGATTAAGGTTCTGGGGCTTTTATGGATCCCTTCTGAAGATTCATTTGCCTTTGATGTCAGTATTCCTGGTCATGTCACCTTGACAAAGAGAAGGATCTTGTCTGAAACAAGCCGCATTTTTGATCCTCTTGGGTTGTTATCTCCGATTACAATTACATTTAAAATCTTATTACAGCAAATATGGCTTAAAAACTACGGTTGGGATGATCCAATTAAAGATGAAGTCGCTACAACCTGGGAAAACATTTCTTCCACCCTAAAACACGTGAAGGAGCTCCGCATTCCACGATGGTTGCGCTCTAGAGGCAATAACTTTGAGCTCCACGGATTCTCAGATGCTTCCGAGGCTGCATATGCTGCTGCTGTTTACTGCAGAGCTTATACTTTGGAAGGAAACGTAACCACAACACTTTTGACCTCAAAAACCAAAGTATCACCTATAAAGCAAATATCTATTCCGAGACTGGAACTGTGTGGCGCACTACTCTTAGCAAAGCTAATATCAGCAGTGAAGATTGCTCTCCTGAAACCTAACATCGAGTGCATTGCCTGGACAGATTCAAAAGCAGTATTAGCATGGTTATCATCACATCCAAGTAAATGGAAATGCTACGTAGGAAACAGAACTTCTGAAATTCTTTCGATATTACCAAGAAAAGTGTGGCATCATGTTTATTCAAAGGACAATCCTGCAGACATAGCAACGCGCGGAATTTCTGCATCAGAGTTATCAACATCCTCACTATGGTGGACAGGACCGTACTGGCTTCAAGCAAGCTGGAGAGATTACCTTCATGATGAGTCTGTCATAGATCAACAACTTACAATGACGGAAGAAATCAGACCACAGTTTATCAAGTCTTTTGCAGTTAATGTTGAAAGTCATGCCATTGGAGACCTCTTCATGCGGGTGTCCTCACTCAAGAAAATTCTCCGCATTATTGTCTACTGTTTTCGATTTAGCTCGGTGTGCCGGAAAGTTGAAGCCAACAACAACTACAATTGGATAACTACGAAAGAGTTGGAGAAGGCTCGCAACATTTGCTTACAATGGACTCAATCCTGTGCATTCAACGAGGAAATCATCGCATTGAAAAAGGGAGGGTCGGTTTCTCCTAAAAGTTCGCATCAAATACTATCACCATTCTTGGACCCCAACAATATACTACGTGTGGGTGGACGCTTAGAAAATTCACTATGTTCATACGACACGAAGCACCCAATCATTATTCCTAAAGTCCACATCTTCACAAGACTTCTTGTAGCTTACTTACATGAAAAGCACTTTCATGCTGGAACCACATTACTCTTAAATATTATTCGCCAAACGTATTGGATAGTATCCGCCCGAACGGTTGTTAAAAGGCACATCAATAAATGCATAGTCTGCACCCGTCATAGAGCTATCACTTCGCAACAACTAATGGCCAACCTGCCCCATCACCGTGCCTCATTCACTAGGCCCTTTGAAAACGTTGGAGTGGACTATGCTGGTCCAGTGATGCTGCTTTTACATAGAGGACGAGGTGCGAAATGTTCAAAAGGATACATATGTTTGTTCACTTACCTCAGCACTAAAGCATTACATCTAGAACTCCTCAGCGAATTAACTTCAGAAGCTGGCGATTGGAGATCTAGTTCTGGTTAAGGAAGATAACCTACCTCCAACCGCATGGGTACTTGGTCGCATAACCACGGTACATCCAGGAAAGGACAACTTAATTCGAGTAGTCACTCTCAAAACTGCTCGCGGCACACTAAAGAGACCGACAACTAAGATTTGTAAGCTACCCATTTGTTAAGAAACTTCTTAACTGGGGGGAGAATGTTGGAGATTCAACCTAAATAAAAATATTTGAAATATAAGCTCATTGTTGTACATTTTAAATCTTCTTTGAAAACGTAGCTATCATTTTGTACTAGTTGTTGCTTGCTTATCATTGCTTAAAATCTATGTATATATTCACCAGAGCGATATAGATTAAGAGGGAGTCAACGGGTCTTTTGGTCTCCTTGTCAAGCCAATGAATTCAGTTTCAATCCGAGCATTGTAGCATTGTGTGAATAAAAGTTGAAGTTCAACCTAATCCAAAGTGGTTTTCATTTTTACAGTCCAACAAGTTCCCTATGATCATTTCTAACACTCTCTTTACAGGTCAACTAGGGACTCTGAAAAATCTTGCCCTCAGAGTCAGATGGGTGGTTGGGGCAGGCAAAGAAGGTATACCATCTGCGCCTTCAACATGGATGTGCCGGCTTTTGTTGCATAGGCACGAAATTTTTTTTTATTATTTCTGACGGCAGCGGCAGGTTTTTTCGTGGAACCTCCCCACACTCTCCGCCAATGAGCCGAGGCGAGCTAGCGTGCCGCCCTGCAGTCAACGCTGTCCGTCGAGTGATCTGTCAGCTCATGCTGGCAGTCTGGACTTTACGTCCAAAGCCAATAACTCTAACATAGTACCATAACATAAACTTACCGCTAGTGGGGGTTTAAATAATAAATAATAAAACTTAATTTCCTCTAACATTTCTACTGTTTCTTGTTTAAAGAAAAAGCCCGGTCGTTCTTCCAAAGACTTAAATTTTCGAATGCATTACTTTAACATGCGAAACAGTGCATCAACAGAGAAAGGGTTAACGAGATTGTACTTCTGCGAAAAAATAGTTTAATTTTATTTCGAGAAAATACCTCTCAGAGTTATTAACTATATTTACCATACAATGCAATAATGGATTAAACAAGCACTGCGAACTATGAGTGCTCCAAAAATCATTATGTTATATTTTTAATTATTTTTTTTTGCTATTTTCTTGTTTCTGATCGGGCGGATCACATGTGAAGAAAGGATAGCTTTTTAGGAATTTCCGATCAGTGAGAAGAAAGTAGTTTGAAATTAAATTTTTATTTTATTTCAGCTTGGCCCGACGTTCTTTGTTGTGCAATATCTTCTTGACTCACAATATAATATACAAATTAAATTATTAATTTCATAAAGGAAAACAAAGCAATGAAAGTCTCTGATACATACCTTTTGGTTTTGTACGTAGAATTACCGAGGAATATTAAAGTTTTGACATTCTAATATCTTTAAGAATTATATTTCGTATTTCGCATTTATGAACAGATTTGACTCATTTACATAGTTAATAGAAAATTCAAAAAAAAAAAATTGTTTTATTTTTTTCATTAAACATTTGGAACTTCACATTCTTATATTTTGTTAATTTTTATGTAAAATGTCCATATACAAATGCTCGAAAATATGTAGGTATTTATGTACTTACTAACAACAAATATTTTTTCTTATTTTACAAAGGGTTTCGAAAGTGGAATGTACACTTGCAATGATAAAATTAAGTTCGATTACAGTTAAGCCAAATTCGTAATTACTTCTCTGCATTTCTTTAACACATATTATATTAATACGGTATACTGGTGTTAAAGGCCGCACTCAATCCAGATACTAAAAATGTTGGAAATTATTTAGTTTGAAGAGTAATAGTCTACATAAATAGGTACATTTACTTACAATAACTATTTTGTTTTGAATAAACTTCATGGTTGAGTATTCTTGCTAAATATTGATGGCACCTTATATACGTATTTTCAATAGCTTCTACTTGTGATGACAAAATATAATTAGGGTCATTTCCCTGGACACAGCTATCGCTATCCGTATCATTGCTTTCAATTTCTCGAACGAAACTATGCCATTCTAATCTTAAAACATAAATTAAGCACAATAGCTGAAAATAAAAAAAATTGAAAACCCACGTGAAATTATAAACATTTAATACAGACCTGTTCTATTCCAATTTTAATATCGGTGCCATTCTTCTCAGTAATGCAGTGTTCGCATACAGTCTTTATACAGGGTGTCCCGGACTAATACTGCAAAATTTTGCCAAATGATTCCTCTCGTCCAGACAAGCAAAAAATTGTATGGCAGGGGGGGGGTCAAAATGTCACCCTACCGACTTACAGGGTGATTAGTAAAATATGCTCGTTTTTCACTAAACACCCTATATCTTAAAAAGTACAGGGTGTACGGTCTACTTAAAGACGGCATTGTATGCAGAACCTTAGGGTCTTTCCTGTGAATGTTAAACCACCGCCGCACCCGTCCCCACTCCAGAGTTATGACTCTTCAAAGTCAAAAATTCGACTATTTTTTTAAATTTTTCCGTTATTATTTTAAAAATACCCCCACTAACATACCTTTTTGTTACAAAATTTCGAAAGCCCAGAGCCTCCTCTTTAATTTAACCCATTACACTTATGTTCTATCTGTAACGGTTAAGGAGTTATCAGCGCTTAATCTCGCACCTATTTACCGCCTAAAAACATGGAATTTCTTGCCTTAGTAACTGAAAACAAGTCATTTTAATACACCTTTGCGAAGTTTTGTCTGAGAAGATCATAGCGGATTTGTATACCTGATTACATCACAGAATGGTTACAGAAAGAGAATAATAACCTTTATAACAATCGAGAACTTCGTAATAGCTTTTGAGTTATTTATAATTATTAGTTTAAGTGCTTAATACAGTAAGTTAGTTTAAGTTCAAAATCAGTAATAAAACGTGTAATAAAATTAATATCTTTTTTCTTTTCATCACTTATGAAAGGATGTGCAGTTACCATTCTGTGATGTAATCAGGTATACAAATCCGCTATGATCTTCTCAGACAAAACTACGCAAAGGTGTATTAAAATGACTTGTTTTCAGTTACTAAGGCAAGAAATTCCATGTTTTTAGGTGGTAAATAGGTGCGAGATTAAGCGCTGATAACTCCTTAACCGTTACAGATAGAACATAAGTGTAATGGGTTAAATTAAAGATTAGGCTCTGGGCTTTCGAAATTTTGTAACAAAAAGGTATGTTAGTGGGGGTATTTTTAAAATAATAACGGAAAAATTAAAAAAACAACAACGAATTTTTGACTTTGAAGCGTCATAACTCTGGAGTGGGGAGGGGTGTGGGGTGGTTTAACATTCACAGGAAAGACCCTGAGGTTCTGCATACAATGCCGTCTTCAAGTAGACCGTACACCCTGTACTTTTTAAGATATAGGGTGTTTAGTGAAAAAAGAGCATATTTTACTAATCACCCTGTAAGTCGGTATGGTGACATTTTATCCCCCCCCCCCCCCTGCCATACAATTTTTTGCTTGTCTGGACGAGAGGAATCATTTGGCAAAATTTTGCAGTATTAGTCCGGGACACCCTGTATATGACTCGTGAACAGATTTCATTTCAGTTACGTTTTTGCAATATTTAATTTTTTTATCCAGCTGTTGCCCCATTGACTGAAGGACGTGCGTCATTAAATGGAAGTGTACGCATTGAATTGAGTACATTAACCAAAATCGAAGTTGTTCTAATCTTCTCATTAGAAGATCACTCATCCTAAATACAGCGTAAGGTGGACGCTTTTTGTGAGAAGCAGGAAAGCTAAGGTTTTCTAAAGACCATAGACCCCATTTTACTTTTAATAAGAAGCGGAACACTGTAAACGAGATAAAAAATTAGTGTTTGTTCTCTTGCAAAACATCTAATCTGATTCCGGAGCTAAGGGCCTTTAACTCTTTCATTACAAGCAGTACATGAGGGACAATGTGTGTCATTCACAAACGAGTTTGAAAACGCTGAATGGTTTTTACGAATTCGGTAAATAACGATTATAACGAATCGAATACACCATATGTATTATTGAAGCTCGTCATTATAAAGTCGAAGCGGTGAAAAAGCTTTTAACATAACGAATGTGGTAAGACTGAATCTGTCAATTTACAAAACAAATACTGTCAACTGTGTCGGTTATTCAAAAACAAATCCTGTTACAAGTATCCAGTGACAAACTTTTTTGTAAATCCAAAGCATTTTATATTAATATCAGATCAAATAATATAATTCAGAGTTTGCTTCATTCACCAAATTTGCTACTACTTAGTGAACATTTTTAATGAATTTCCACGGCGTCCACGAAGTTATTACGCTATTCAATAACCAGTGTCAGCGCGATTCGTTAGTGATGAACATTATTAAACGTTGAAATTATTTTATATTATTGTAATTTGATATATGTATGTATTAAAATCTATTGGTAAATCAAATATTATTTCTCGAAAATGTATAACTTGCGTATAATTTGTGTTTTTTTTTTTTTTTGCCTTTATTTGTTTCCAGCGCTCCGTTGGTTGATCGGACTGCACACGTTGAGTGGTCCCGGCGGGTCATTCCGCGCAGCCATTTCTTTTCGCAAACCAATGATTAGTTTTCCCTCTTTTTGCTTTTGGGTCGTTTCCCAAGCGCCAGTCTATGCGCCGGCCTATGTATTTCTTTATTCTTATACTTAAAAAAAAATTTCCCTTTGCTTTAACTCTTGTCTCAGTAACTTTTACAAAACAACTTTTCTTGAGAAACTCACTTCTACCCAACCAACCTCGCTGTCATTCCTTCCGGCTTCTTCGCTGTCCAATCTCGTCGTTCGCCCACATGGTGCACGATGTTCCACTGCGTGGTGCCAGCTGTTCCATGGTCAGTTTTGGCAAGTAGGTGTCGGGTGGGTTCGTAGAGGCGGCCTGGCATGTTTACACGCAGCTGTATGCTGCCGCTGTGTACACATGCGACCATAACCGTCCTCTATTATTCTCCACATCGATTTTATTTTGAATTTTCGTTTTTTGAGTCTGCCTATTTGCTCAATATTGTTTTTCGGGGTGAATAATATAAAGTCCTCTTCTTTTTTATCGGTCGTGTCACTGTTTATATTGTCTTCTTTCACCTGATCTTTCTCATTTTAGTCATTGTCTTCTTCCCCTACTTCGTTTATATACTATTTATAATGTACTGATACGCTGCATGGCTTCCCGCTTTACTTGACAGTAAAATTCTTTATTCATATAGTTGCGATTGGTTGCAATGTTCCTGGTCAAACTCTCGTGTCGAGATTCAAATTACGTCCAGTATTGTAGGAAAAGCTATTATGGTCGTAGCGTATTGCATATAGCAATATGCTACACTGAGCTAGTTACACGTCTACGCGTCCCGTAGCAGCATGAGGTGTGTTTGGACTGTGTCCTATATGGATATAGAGCCATACGCGCTGAACGCACCCGAAAAAAAGAAAAGAAGAAAAAATCATTATGTTATATTTTTAATTATTTTTTTTTTTTGCTATTTTCTTGTTTTTGATCGGGCGGATCACATGTGAAGAAAGGATAGCTTTTTAGGAATTTCCGATCAGTGAGAAGAAAGTAGTTTGAAAGTAAATTTTTATTTTATTTCAGCTTGGCCCGACGTTCTTTGTTGTGCAATATCTTCTTGACTCACAATATAATATACAAATTAAATTATTAATTTCATAAAGGAAAACAAAGCAATGAAAGTCTCTGATACATACATTTTGGTTTTGTACGTAGAATTACCGAGGAATATTAAAGTTTTGACATTCTAATATCTTTAAGAATTATATTTCGTATTTCGCATTTATGAACAGATTTGACTCATTTACATAGTTAATAGAAAATTCAAAAAAAAAAAAAATTGTTTTATTTTTTTCATTAAACATTTGGAACTTCACATTCTTATATTTTGTTAATTTTTATGTAAAATGTCCATATACAAATGCTCGAAAATATGTAGGTATTTATGTACTTACTAACAACAAATATTTTTTCTTATTTTACAAAGGGTTTCGAAAGTGGAATGTACACTTGCAATGATAAAATTAAGTTCGATTACAGTTAAGCCAAATTCGTAATTACTTCTCTGCATTTCTTTAACACATATTATATTAATACGGTATACTGGTGTTAAAGGCCGCACTCAATCCAGATACTAAAAATGTTGGAAATTATTTAGTTTGAAGAGTAATAGTCTACATAAATAGGTACATTTACTTACAATAACTATTTTGTTTTGAATAAACTTCATGGTTGAGTATTCTTGCTAAATATTGATGGCACCTTATATACGTATTTTCAATAGCTTCTACTTGTGATGACAAAATATAATTAGGGTCATTTCCCTGGACACAGCTATCGCTATCCGTATCATTGCTTTCAATTTCTCGAACGAAACTATGCCATTCTAATCTTAAAACATAAATTAAGCACAATAGCTGAAAATAAAAAAAATTGAAAACCCACGTGAAATTATAAACTTTTAATACAGACCTGTTCTATTCCAATTTTAATATCGGTGCCTTTCTTCTCAGTAAAGCAGTGTTCGCATACAGTCTTTATATATGACTCGTGAACAGATTTCATTTCAGTTACGTTTTTACAATATTTAATTTTTTTATCCAGTTGTTGCCCCATTGACTGAAGGACGTGCGTCATTAAATGGAAGTGTACGCATTGAATTGAGTACATTAACCAAAATCGAAGTTGTTCTAATCTTCTCATTAGAAGATCACTCATCCCAAATACAGCGTAAGGTGGACGCTTTTTGTGAGAAGCAGGAAAGTTAAGGTTTTCTAAAGACCATAAGCCCCATTTTACTTTTAATAAGAAGCGGAACACTGTAAACGAGATAAAAAATTAGTGTTTGTTCTCTTGAAAAATATTTAATCTGATTCCGGAGTTAAGGACCTTTAACTCTTTCATTACAAGTAGTACATGAGGGACAATGTGTGTCATTAACAAATGACTTTGAAAACGCTGAATGGTTTTTACGAATTCGGTAAATAACGATGATAACGAATCGAATACACCATATGGATTATTGAAGCTCGTCGTTATAAAGTCGAAGCGATGAAAAACCTTTAACATAACGAATGTGGTAAGACTAAATCTGTCAATTTACAAAACAAATACTGTCAACTGTGTCGGTTAATTAGAAAGTTTAACTTGTGCTCGTTAAATTTGTATTTGTATTTTAATTAGAAAAGTCGGTTGCTCCGTTATCGAGATATGATTTTTTGAAAAGGACGGTTCATCGTAAAATCACGAAAATATCATCCGTATTAACATAGAGCTTATCCTGCACACAGTTCTTTATAATAACGCACCCTGCTTGATCACTGACTGTGGCTGGCTCTGCTCCTGCTACGACATACCCAAGTGTTAAGGACCGTTTACAATGGCAGAGTAGAGTGGAGTCACCAGTTTGCATTCTCTCTCCTTGTCTCCAGCTTGCACTTTAATATAAGTTCTTCGCGCTTCCCACCAGAGTGGATTTCACAGAGTAGCGTCAGATTTGAAAAATTCCTAATCTCCATTGGTGGGATGATGAGAGAAAATGCTATCTGGTGACTCCACTCTACTTTACCATTGTAAACACTCCTTTATGGTCGCCGGCCGACACGAGGATGCACGCAGCTTCGTGTGAGTGGCACTGTGACCTAGCGGCGATTTCCCACACGGCAAATATGATGCCGCTTGCGCCGATTACCAGCTGGCGGACGTGTTCGTGTGGAAAAAAGGAAAGGAAAAAGGAAATCTGAAAAAGGCAATAAATAAAAATATTTATTTATTTTTTCCCGGACGGGAATCGAACCTACACTTGTTAGTATCAGTCAATGATGGATAAAGAAGAATTTTAAGAACTTTTATTTTTAACGATTCTAAATCAAATTAATAAATACAAGAAGAAAAAACAAACCCCGGACGAGGCGGTTGTTTTTTCTTCTTGTATTTATTAATTTGATTTAGAATCGTTAAAAATAAAAGTTCTTAAAATTCTTCTTTATCCATCATTGACTGATTCTAACAAGTGTAGGTTCGATTCCCGTCCGGGAAAAAATAAATAAATATTTTTATTTATTGCCTTTTTCAGATTTCCTTTTCAGGCATATTTTAGATATATAACAATGCCTCACATCATGGTCGGCTGACATTTCTTCACGCATCTCCGATTCGTCTTCTTATTTTTTTTTCCACACGAACACGTCCGCCAGCTGGTAATCGGCGCAAGCGGCATCATATTTGCCGTGTGGGAAATCGCCGCTAGGTCACAGTGCCACTCACACGAAGCTGCGTGCATCCTCGTGTCGGCCGGCGACCATAAAGGAGTGTTTACAATGGTAAAGTAGAGTGGAGTCACCAGATAGCATTTTCTCTCATCATCCCACCAATGGAGATTATGAATTTTTCAAATCTGACGCTACTCTGTGAAATCCACTCTGGTGGGAAGCGCGAAGAACTTATATTAAAGTGCAAGCTGGAGACAAGGAGAGAGAATGCAATCTGGTGACTCCACTCTACTCTGCCATTGTAAACGGTCCTTAACACTTGGGTATGTCGTAGCAGGAGCAGAGCCAGCCACAGTCAGTGATCAAGCAGGGTGCGTTATTATAAAGAACTGTGTGCAGGATAAGCTCTATGTTAATACGGATGATATTTTCGTGATTTATTCATAAAATTTCCACATAAGCTAATCATGCCATAAATCATGGTTAGCTTATCTATTTAATCAGTGAAGAAAATTGCGTCAGCATGAATTAAAACAAAATTATTCCCATGGCAAATTTTGCCTTCAGCAAAAGTAGGCAATGCGCCCCCCTTTCAGTTTTTATCCAGGGGAATCTAAGGAGGCCAGGGCCCCCCCCGGCAGCAAAAGAACTTCAAGCAATAATAATCAGCGATCCTGAATTGAGAGCGACCTCGAAGAAGACAATAAGCCCCCCTCTCAATTTGAACCAAGGGAAATAAGACGGCAGGAGCGCCCCTAGCTGCAAACTCGACGCACGATGGTAAATGAGCGAGGAAAGTTCCCACCACGAAACACCGCCGAAAATCCAACTTCCATCAACTCCTCAACAATCTTCCTCGCCGGTACAAAGGCAACGCGGGAACAATATCCACAACAGAGGGTGATAATCACACACCCCCAACAAATTCTATCACAGAAGGAATCACCCTCAGGAGCGGGAACTTCCTGACAGGTCCCCGCCAAGTAAGAAATACTTGAAATTTAGAATTACAATATTTGAAAAATTTGGAAGAGAAGGGCGAAACTCCTCCGAACTCACTGTGATTCAGTACGACTCAGTAGAGAAACAAATCGAAAAGTCGAGAAAAGAAAGGTTGGAAACAATCGAAAAATTTAAAATTAACACAGAGAAGTTCAAAAAGAGCTTAATAGAGTTTGGAGAATTTTCGAACTCTCTCGGGGTAGACATTATCCAAAATAACAGTGTTAGAAAGTGCCATCGAAGACAGTGTCAGTGATTCCACCGCGAGTGAAATCCTTTTAAATTGTGGGCGACTCCCTTCTGGAAACCAGCATAGAAGAAACTAGCTCCCCAATAGTGCCAAAATTAAAGATCCCCAATCCAAATATGGCAGATTACGCGAAAATAGCAAAGCTAACTGCCCAGCTATTCTCGGGAGAACAACACCCAAAATTGAGCCTTGAGCTCCAAACCTTCCTAGGATGCTGCAGGCAGGTAATACAGTGCATTTCGGTGGATGAACTATCAGCATTTCTACAAATCTTTCCCACCAGACTTCGAGCCGAAGCTTACCAGCTTTTTGAACTGGTAAACAAGTTAATTACAACAAGGCATTATCCCTTAGAAAACCTCACAGCCTTCACAGCACGAGTGAAACAGATGCTGGCACTCTGCAATGAAGCAGCAGAACCCAAGTACGGAGCCATAGCAGCACCAGCTTTTAAAACGCAGCTGGAAGATTTCGCAACAAATGCATTAAAGACTGGAGTAAATAACCCGTATATGTGCCAATATCTTCTGACCATGACAGACGGCACTGTGGATGACCTCGTACAAAGAACACTTGACATGGTGCGTCTCCAGCAAAGTGCTCTATTCCTGCAACCTCCAGGACAATTCCAAACTAATATGATGCAGACTACATTGCCAAATTCTGCTAGTGCGAGCGCAACAAATAACGCACAATTAAATCAAAGTAGTACTCTAGCAAATCACAGCGTATTTAATCCTGACATAATGCCATTCGCTCAGGTTCCCCAGGCCCTGCCAAACACAAATAGTCACATTCAGCAGCCGCAGTTCACACAGGCAGACACATCAAAATATATTAAACAGGAACCAAGATCGCCAAATAGAAATTATAATGTAAACAATAAAAATAACTATGTGAATAAAATAAATTGTAGTTTTTGTAATATAAAAGGCCACACATACGCATATTGCCTCAAAAGGAAAAATACGCCTTATTGTGTGAACTGCAAAATGTATAACCATAACGTGCGTGACTGCAGAAGAAACAACATTAGTTTCCAAAGACCACATAACAATAGCGTACCACCAAATCAACGTCCTAGGGACCCACAAGGGCCCAATAATTCTGTATTCAACTTACGTAAGAAATGTGAATTTTGTGGCCGTTCTGGACATATATTAACCGCATGTCAACAAAAGCGTAAATGGGAAGCCCGGATTCAGGGAAACGACGTACAGTCGACCCAAAACTCCCCGGCTCGACTTTAAAAAACCCATCTAATAAAATAGGGTCCCCTCAGCAGCCCGATTCTAGTGTCGCTACAGTAAAGCTTCCTTTAGACATAGGCCTGAACGGCCAAACTAAACTAGTAGTAGACAAAGGCGCTGAGATAAGTATAATAAAGAAAAGGTCAATAAAAGACCCCAAACCGATTAACCACAATAAGGCATGGACACTTCATACCCCATTTGGTACCGGAAAGGCGCTGGGAAATTGCCAGGGAAACATCGTTTTCAAAAACAAAATTGCCTGCAAGTTTCAAGTCGTAAAGAACTTGCCTGGCCTTTCCGATGATGGACTTCTAGGAAATGATTTCCTAGCTACCAACTGTAACGTTGAGGGTCCTAATAAGGCACTAAGGTTTCCTCGCACGGAAACTAATCCCGATGAATTTGCTCTGCCATTAGAGTTTAAAACGGACAAGTTACTTTCTGAAAAAGCAGTCGAAGTAAGAACACTTGCAGAAGAGATACGTCTAAGCGGCTGAACTATCCACCTGCAGTGTCTTCAAGGCTTCTCAAACGAGGAATGCTGGCTGCTAAGCTCCAAAATAGCTAAAGGAATGTGAAATGAGCTGTCTGGGCGAACAAGAGTCCGACGAAATCAGGCAGCAATTGGTTACCTTTAAGAAATCAATCTGCATATCTGTGCTCTCTCAAATTGTTGCCCCAGTCCCGTTAAAAACTCAAAAAGAAATGCTCTGTTTATCCCAAGAGATAAGCGATGGAGTCTTCTTGGCGAACAGTTTGTTGTCATCTGAAGAAGAATTAGTGCTGGTTAGTATTCTCAACGCTAACAGTAATCAACTAGTCATACACAGTTTAAAATTATAACTGTACCCAATAAACGACTACACCATAGTCCCATTAACGCGCACAAAGGACCACCAAACTACGCACATTCCTATATTGAATACAAAAGAAATATCCAAGTTAAGTAGAGACGGAAATGAGTGTCTAAAGCCTGCCAAAAAGGTGCATATAGCTCTTCCGTCTAAAATACCGAGGCATAAATCATTATTAAACAAACAACAGCCATATAAGAATGGTAGCGAGTCGCTAAAGCCTATATTAAAGGTGCATATTACTCCACCGTCTTCCAATTTTAAAAATTCTACATGGTCAAAACGAAATAGCATCGACGCGCATGAGTATCCTACACAAGCTATGGCAAAGACCACACAGGTGTACAAAACTCAGCCGTCGGCAAAGCAGGAGGCAAATAACCTGCAACATGCAAGCTACAGCACAATAAAGCCTCAAAAGGAATCAAAAAATCCCCATTTATTTACAGGTCAAAAATTTAAAAGGAAGAATAAGTTAACCGAAGGTTCAGCTGAAAAAACAGCAACCCTGCAACATGTACGATACTTATACCCGGATTACGAGACTCCGGACGACTCAAAACAATACCCGCGTATTACTAGGCTAGAGCAAGAACTCAGCCTAAACCCTATTTTAACCGCGGAAGAAAAAACTACGATGTCAGAACTCTGCGAAGAGTACCACGATATCTTCTTCCTCAAAGGTGACCAACTCACCTATACAAATGCGATAACGCATAATATTCCATTGGTGTAAGATCAAGCACCAATCAATCAAAAAATGTACCGCTTACCTGAAACACAGCGGCAAGTAATCAATGAGCAGCTAAAAGAAATGCTAGACAGCGGGATAGTCCAGTCTAGTAAAAGCCCTCGGAATTCACCTTTACTAGTTGTCGTTGTCGACTTTCGTAAATTAAACGAAAAGACAATTGGAGACGCATTCCGCTACCCCGAATCGAGGATATTCTTGACCAATCAGGTCATGCAAGGTATTTCACCACACTCGATTTGGCCTACGGCTATCACCAAGTTCTTGTCGACAAAAAAGATCGACACAAAACTGCTTTCAGCCCAAGTTATGGGCACTACGAGTTCAAGCGTATGACATGCGGGCTCAAATGAGCTCCCGCCATCTTTCAACGCCTAATGAATTTCGTACTAACAGGCTTACAAAGCCTCGAATGTTTCGTTTACCTAGATGACATTGTCATGTATGGTAAAAATTTAAACGACCACAACGAAAAGTTGAGAAAAGTCTTCAATAAGTTGAGAGAGAACAACTTGAAACTGCAGCCAGAAAAGTGCCAGTTTCTAAGAAGAGAAGTTGTTTACCTAGGACATAAATGTTCTAGAGAAGGAGCCCTACCAGACCCAAGTAAGACGGCATGCGTAAAAACATTTCCTGTTCCTAGAACAGTAAGGCAAGTTCAGTCATTTTTAGGACTTGCCAATTACTACAGGAAATTCATTCCAGACTTCTCCAAAATTGTACGTCCAATCACGAATTTACTCCGAAAGGATGTAAAATTCACTTGGACAGAGAAATGCCAAGAAGAATTTCAAAGCATAAAAAATGCTGTAATTTCCCCAACACTTTTGATTTACCCCGATTTTTCAAAATCATTCAACCTCACTACGGCCGCAAGTAATGAGGCTCTAGGAGCTATTCTTTCTCAAGGAGAAGTCGAAAAGGACCAGCCCATTGCCTATGCAAGCCGCATATTAAACAAAGCCGAAAGAAATTACTCTACAATAAAGAAAGAGTTATTGGATATTGTTTGGGATACCAAGAATTTCAGGTGCTATCTTCAAGGCCAGAAATTCACGGTCTATACTGACCATAAACCTCTCAAAGGTGTATTCAATGTGAAAGACCCTACTTCCCGTTTGGTGAGATTTCACCACAAATTATCTGAATTTGATTACAACATCGAATATAAACCAGGGAAGTACAACACCAATGCAGATGCACTAAGTCGCATCCCTAACTCATTAAAGGAAGACAGTTTAGGCAGTACCTTAACGGTAAAAGCCCTAGTCCACCACACGATGGACTCAAATGTGGAGGAAGATGATTCCACAAATAATAAGAAGAAAAAGAAATCCGCCCATTGTTCCGTTGTGACTCGCGCTCAGAAGCAAAAGGCTCGAGACTACAAATAGCTCCAACGTGGAGCCGGAAGAGCACACGAAAGCGGACCAAAACGAAATTCAACTCATGGAGGCAGATATTCACACCCCAGCATCGCTTGATCAAAAAGTAAGTACAGGTAAGACACCCGAAGTTATTACGAGCCCCACGGAGATCCAAGCAATCTTAAAAGATTATCACGATTCTCCATTTGGTGGCCATCAAGGTGTCATAAAAACTTACAAACGGATAAGACGCAAGAATTGGTGGAGACATATTCTTAGCGACATTAAAAAATATATTAAAAAATGCCCAAAGTGCCAGACGATGAAAGTATCTCCACAATATAAAATGTCGATGGTTATCACGGAGTCCACATCAGGTAACAAATACATCTTGACCTTCCAAGATAATTTAACAAAATTTGTCGACTGGTATGCAATACCTAATGAAGAAGCAGTCACAGTAGCGCAAGTTTTCTTTCATGAAATCGTTACGCGCTATCGCATACCTAAAAGAATACTCACCGATCAGGGAACAAATTTCTTGAGTGAGCTATTCAAAAGGATATGTAAGCTTCTAAAAGTAAAGAAGTTACAGACTTCAGCATACCACCCACAGTCTAATTGAGCCCTCGAGCGCGAGTTACGTACCCTCATACTCACAATATACACAAACAGGCAGCAAACTCTCCACGTGCCCATATATCATCATACATGCATTTTCCCTTCATCTATAATGCTGATCCATAATCCATAAAGTAAAGTCAATTACCTTTTAAAATAATATGTGACTTGCGTAATTTCCTTTATCATTCTCAAATTTGCTATTTTACCAAGTTCCCACAATTATTGCTCTTCAGCAGTTTTTCAGACAGTAATACGATAATAAAAAAGAAGGTCAAGAAGTAAGCATGAAAGAAAAATTGATTAAGTTAGGCAGTTAATTTTTAACCGTAAACCATACAAGAAGAAAAGTAATTCGTGAATAAAATTTTATTAAAATTAATAATCTTGTTTTTTTTATCGTTTGGCTTACCGTATAATTTAACTCGCACACATAGACCGTTAATAGAATACCTGCGAACAATCGTAGATGAATATCCCAAAACATGGGACCAATACCTACGAACCGCTGCATTCGTGTATAATAATAGTGTACACGAGGGTACTAAACTTACCCCAATAGACTGCCTGTACGGCTTCACAGCGGATGTCACATCCAATTTAAAACGGGATCCAGAACCCGTTTACAATCATGAGAGCTATTATCACATATTGAAATATAAGCTCCAAAAATCATATGCCACGGCACGAAAGAACTTCTTAGCAAGTAAACAGCGCTCAAAGGGGTACTACGATAAGACGGTATGGCCCCTTACTTTCCACATAGGAGACAAGGTCCTCATCAAGTACGAAAGCAGAAAACATAAGCTTTCTCAAATAAGGGTAGGACCTTATCAGGTAATCGCAATACCAAGTGATGTGAGTACGTAGCGTAACGGTACATAATAACCGTTTAAAATCATATTTCGAGTAAGAACTTGTTGTACAAAATGAACCTGGTTGACCTAACTTCCTATTTTGTTAGTTTCCAATAAACCCATTTTCAATACCTCCCTCAGGAACATTTTCGGTGGAGTCACTTCACTGTTCTGTTGAATACGGCACGAAATAGGTAAAACCACACTTAAAGGACTATTTTCCTCCTCCGAATTGTCCACAGCAATGGCACTACAATTAATTATAATTGCCATCCTCGTCCAGTACACGACAGGAGAAGTCGCCAAGAAACCCTATGCTGTAACGCATCTAAATAGCTCGGGTATATTTTTCGACGATCTAGGAAGCCTCATAATGTATCATAATACCTGGAACATTCTTACGGAAATAGATATGAATGAGCTAGAGACACAAATCAGTCTAGCAGAACAGGAAGAGCGCTTAGTACACAAACTCTGCCTAAATATAACAGACCAAGTAGAGCTCTGCAACGCACAACAACAACACATACACACTATAATAGATAGCGTACGTAAGCGCACGAAAACTATACAGGAACTAGTACCAGGAAAACGCAAGGCCAGATCGCTATTTGACGGAATAAGCGGTGCCATGCACTATTTGTTTGGCACTATGGATAATAATAATGAAAAGGAGATATACAGCAGATTAGATGAACTTGAATCAAACGCACAAGCCCTAGCCGAACTAGAGAAACAACAAATTAGTGTTAAAAACTACCTTGGAAACGATTCAAAAACCGCTGGCTATGTTAATGGACAGACAAAAAAAATAGCACACCAGATAAACGATCTCCACCATGTGGCCGAGGAATTAACTAGGAGGCAACTAAGACAAGAGATTATAACAAGCTTATTGCTCCAAATCATCGAGGTCGAATATCGACAACAAGCCCTTCTGGACATCATACTGGCTAGTAGAACGAATCATATACACCCACTCCTAGTGTTTCTCAAAAATCTGCTGGAGATGTACCGCACGACGACCTCGAATTGCCCAAATGACCAAAATTGTCTATCTGTCCTATATCAGACAGCAGGAGCACAATTACTCCTTATGCAGGACAAATTAGTAGTGAGAACTACTCTCCCAATTTTTAACCTGCCAATAATGAAGCTACAACAAATTCGATGCTATTCTGTACCCAAGTCAGCAAATTATTCTCTTATCCCTGACCCTGGATATTCTTACGTGGTAAATAGCGCTCAGACGCAGGAATTTTTACTCCTAAAACATGGGGACATGAAAAAATTCAAACAGATCACCAATAGTTTGGAGGAATACACGCACATAGATTGCCTAAATACGCCAATAATCAAGGAAGTAACTTCAAATGAATGTGCCATTAAATTATTGTATAACCCTTTAAATGAAATGCCCAATTGTAGGTTTAGAGTACAAGCTCCCCAAAAGGACATGTTGATTAAACTACACAAGCCAAATTAGTGGCTATTTTCATTTATCACCTCCACGGTGCCACATATCACATGTCCAGATCATTTCGTGATCTCGAAACTGGTGTTATGGAACTATGATGAGTGATTTGGCTTGAACGTGAAGTCCCGACTGCCAGCATGAGCTGACAGATCACTCGGCGAACAGCGTTGACTGCAGGGTGGGGAGGTTCTACGAAAACCTGCCGCTGCCGCCGGCCACATACAAAAAAATTCGTGCGTACATGAATCTAAAAGATACTAATTTGTAAAGGCATACCCAAACATTTGGAATTAACTTAACATAAATGAACGGATACTACGCGCGTTAAAACTATGCTAATTATCCTGGATAATTTCTCTATAAAGCTATGTATCGTGCCATCTGCCTACCATGGATCCATGCCTATGATTGCATGACTAGTATCACTAATTATCTGTCATTCATTCTAATAAAGTGCGTAAACATCCCGTGATATGCTATCTTTTGTGCTAATTTAGAAAGGTTAATAGGTGATTTATAAATTTCACGAGATGAAAATTTAGAAATATGAAATATATACACATTATGATAAAAGAAAACAAAATTTTGAACGTCTCGTGTTTGTTATGGAACTAGGATGAGTGATTCGCTTGGGACGTAAAGTGCCGACTGCCAGCATGAGCTGACAGATCACCCGACGGACAGCGTTGACTGCAGGGCGGCACGCTAGTACGCCTCAACTATTGGCGGAGAGTGTGAGGGGGGTTCCACAAAAAGACCAGCCGCTGCCGTCTGCCATACACAAAAAAATTCTTCGTGCCTCCAACGAACAGTCAGCACCCACTCGGTCCTGAAGGGACCCTTACGTCACTTACCCGTATTTTGGTGGAAGGCGTAGATGTTTTACCTTCCTTTACCGGCCCCATCCTCCCATTTGACTTTGGGGGGCACAATTATCCAAAGTCCCTTATTGACCTGTAAAGAGAGAGAGAGAGAGACTAGGCGAGCCTAGACGACCTTCATCCTATGTGCGACGGCTCCGGGATGTGAAGGAAGAATTAAAAGCTCAGCTTCTCATAGTTTCGTTATAATAGTTCTCGTTTAATACAAAATTTTGGTCTTCTCCTCACATGAAGTTTGCGAATACAAATCTCCCAGCTGTCATGCATTCCGCACTGGAAGTTTAACGTACTTACACTTAATCAAAAGAAGATAATCAGAATAATGTTATGTAATGTAATGTACTCCATCTGATCAAAAATAATATCGCAGAAACTTGTGTAATCGTCACACGATTGGATATCCAATTGTCTGTCTTGTTTTGTTTCCGTTCATGTCATTCTTAATATGAGGATCATATAATCCACTCAAACATTAGCGACTGTAATACCAAAGCGTTAGAAATAAAGCAAAAGAAAATATATATCTGGAGGAAGTCATAGTTCCTCACATGCGTGAGCGCTCATCTATAAAATGGCAAGTATGTAGCGAGCTGGAACTAGAACTACTAAATTTAATCTAATATCAGACAAAAACACAAAATTATTAAGATGTTAAAAGTAATAGGAATTCATTAGTACTCAATTATCTAATTCCTCACATGTGTGAGCGCTCATCTATAAAATGGCAAGTATGTAGCGAGCTGGAACTAGAACTACGGTCACCGTGTAATTGTAGCCTAAAGTAATAAGAATAACGTTGGTAATAAGCCTATCCCATAATTTCTAACTATAATTTAAAAATTCAATTCCATAGAAATGGAAAAATGCCAAAAGTGGATTAACAGAATCTGAAGAGCACTCAATAAATCAACCGTTTCTCGCAGGTAATTGTACCATTATATAAAAATTTAGCACTAATCCTAATTTCTCTACAGACTTAGTAGATAAGCCTTGGAAAACTAAAAACTTAATAATAAAAAAGTTATTCTATGGGTCTTTTTCTTCACTAATTTTAACCCATGAAATGAGAAGTAAAGAAGAACAAATTCAAACAAAAATTTACAGATATTCAGTCAGACTATTCCCAATTTAATAGATATAGAAACAAATAATACTTAACTCCTTTATCTAATGTATGTTGCGGTATTACTACTTAGCATTTTAGAAAATTTCTGTTCATACCAGTTTAATCCTCTATGAGAAATCAGCTGTTCCAAAAGCACTAATGAAATTTGTTGTATTCTCATCAATACCGCAAGTTCCTAAGATTCCATCTGTTTGGTCAACACTATGTATAAGTCCTGGTTTAAACCGCACAGATTTATTAACACCGTTCTACTCTTTTATCGTATTCTGCCGATATTCATGAAGATGATCCAGTGATTTATCAGGTTTATTCATGGGATTTCCTCTAACTCTTCTTCAGCCTTTTTTTTCTTTTTTTTTATAGGTCAAATCTTTATTCCATGGTATCTGTTAAACACCACAGAATCTTTCCGATTTGAGAAGCAAGGGCAAAAGTGATGGTAGTTTCAAAGCAATTAACCTGCTTTGGCGATTCTGCCTAAAATTTGAAAGATTGTTCAAAATCCTTTTCTAAAATTTTATTGAGAGGCTTTGCAGAATCTCTTACTGGTTCTGGTTCAATCTATTTACTTTTCTCAGCAAGCAATACAAGCGGATGAATTTTAGCTTCCCTTAAGAACACTGTATTTCTTGTTTATTCATCCAGCATCCTTCGGAAATTCCTAAAGTACTTTATTTATTGAATTTGCCACTACCAAAACTTATCGAAATTATTACCTTTTCGGGCACGATGTCGTTGAAAATTTTCGGTATTCAGTTTTTTTTTCACTCGACTTCTTTCACGCGCTATTTTTGTCCGAGAAGTAAGACAGATTGATTGCCTTCTTCTTACTTACCTTTACCGTCAATATGTCACCCCGAGCTTAAGGAAACGCATTTCTCTCGGTTGGGTGCGTTCAGTTTTCATGCTGTAGTCGGCAGCAGGCCGGTCATATACGCTTCAGTATGACATGTAGCATATTGCTATATGCAATACGCTACGACCATAATGCAGAGTGGTCTACACCACCCGTGGTTCAGACAACGCTGAAAAATGGTCGACTGAGCTAGCCGGTCTTAAACATAGGCCTCATCGCTGCGGGCGCTCAATACGTGTCTCGACCCACGACCCAATGCGCATTCCTCATCACTCGTGCTATATTCCCGTTGCTCTACTTGACCGAGGACGCATCGATAACACATCCCTGAAGTCTCGTCAGTCTTCGACCAGACTTCGACATTCCTCTCCGTGTGTGAAGCCTAAGCCACATCGATTGTTCAAGGGTGTGCCTCCAAGGCGTCGTCGAAGTAGTGACATGCTGATAGCCGAATACGGGAATGGATTCCAACAGGTATATCACCCACCATTGACGGAGCAATAAGAGGGCTTGGCGATATCCTATAGTTTACCAGTGAAGCTGGCTGGATGCCTTCTTAGGGCTACCAGGACCTAGATTTAGTACTGCAATGTCCGACGGTTGTCGATTAACGAGAGGTTGTAGACGGACGGACACAAAAAATTAAATCCTCCTAATGAGGCCGATCCGGAAGGGACTATAAAAGGTTATCTACTCATAAGAGGTAGAGGTTTGCTGATGAGATTGAATTCCAACAGGGATATCACCCACCATTGACGGGGCAATAGGAGGGCTTCGCGATATTCTATAGTTTACCAGTGAAGCTGGCTGGATGCCTTCTTAGGGCTACCAGGAATAAACGTGACAATAGATAGACGACGTTTCCAGACTGATGATCACTGCCGGATGTCTTTGGCGTGATAGACTCCTAACAGTTTCCTCTGCAGATCTTCAAGCTCATAATAAGCGTTTCCTTTCTTGGCTCCGACCCGACACTTGACAAATTTTCGTCCCAGTTTAGCACTCGTATGCTGTTCGAAGTTGCTTTTGGCAAAATTGCTTCTAAATACCTCTTGACCCACTTGAAATCGACAGGTTTCGCAATGAGATTATAGGCTCGTGAACACTGTTCGAACGCATGGTGTAAATTTTCCTGCACTCTCGCACGGATCAATCTCAGTTTGTCCTCAGCATCTACTCTCAACGGCTCATTAAGAGTTCCAAGGCTCCTTAAGATGGAATAGGAGCTGCCATGTCCAATCATTTGTTGACCGAAAAGTGTTCGATAAGGAGAGAAACCAGTAGCTTGATGGAACGAGCTCCCGAGGGAACTAGCTATTTGGCTAAGTTTCTCATCCCATTTCGTATGTTCCTTCCGAATATACGCTCTAATCCCTGACAATAGAGACCTGTTTACTCGCTCTGAGGCGTTTGCTTGCGGCGAGTAAACTGCCGTTCGCAAGTGCTTCACCCCATACTTGTCCAGCAATCTGGTAAACTGAGTCGAGCAAAACTGGACTCCATTGTCAGAGACGATCGTTTCCGGGACGCCGAACTCGTGGAACACTTCCGTCTCAATGAATTGGTACACATTGAGTGTAGATGCTTTTCTCATCGGTTTGAGGAGCGGAAATTTGGAAAAGTGGTCAAGAACTATCAGAATGCAGACGTTTCCTTCCACTGACCGAGGATATGGCCCAGAAAATCGATATACAGCTTTTGCCATGGTGGTTCTGTCACAGACTGGACCTTCATAGGTGGTCTAAGAATGGCATTGGGAGCCTTCGTTTCCTTACACACGTCACAGGCGCCTACGTAGATTCTGACATCAACTGTCATTCGTGGCCAGTACAAGTGTCTTCGCAGACGTTCCAGTGTTTTCCCTATACCTCCGTGTGAAGCCAGTGGCGGATCATGAGCCCTTGAAATGATGTCGGTGACAAGCCCTCGTGGAATCCAAAGCTTCCAAGCCTCTTCCTCCTGAATCGGATCGCCTGTTCTCGGAACAATCCGAATGTAAACGAAGCCATCCCTGACG
Source organism: Dioctria rufipes (assembly GCA_963924295.1). Taxonomy (NCBI): domain Eukaryota; kingdom Metazoa; phylum Arthropoda; class Insecta; order Diptera; family Asilidae; genus Dioctria; species Dioctria rufipes. The sequence goes on along the minus strand of OZ002741.1, from coordinate 129,329,471 downwards.
CAACGATCTGGTAGTTTACCAGAAGTCGTTTTAACCTTATGCCTCAGTTCCTCATATTCCAACGAGTTGAAATATGGCTAAGGTCAACTTCCGGGCCAGGATCTTCGTTTGTGGACAGGCCGTCACAATGGATGCGTGACAGCGCATCAGGGACGACGTTCAGGCCTCCTTTTCTGTGCTCAATAGTGAAGTCGAAGCCCTGAAGCTTCAAACTCCACCGCGCAAGTCTACCGCTGAGGTCCTCTTGAGACATCAGCCATTTCAAGCTCGCATGATCAGTCACTATCTTGTTGTAACCCCAATTGCCGCCGTGCTTTCCGTTGGGAGAAGAGCGGCTTAGGGGGAAAGTTCATGTAGGGCCTCCCTTTGGTTGTATTGGCCAACGAATCTCCAAGGAACCAAACTTTTCTTGAATAAAAAAACACTCGCAGATCTTGAACAAATTTATTGAATAGACTTTAAATTTTAAACAACACTTTGGGTTTTTAAGTAAAGTTTAGATTTTACACAAGACTTTTTATTGTATGCACGACTTTTGATTCTATGACTTTTGATTATGTGCAAGACTTTCCCGATAAACCCGCGTGTGCACCTCTTGAGTGTCTATCCTGAACTTCGACTTCTTTTCAGTTGGATATTATTATCATCCAAATAGCTGACGCCCTTGCGTCAGCAAAAAGTATATAATACTTATTATGATTGGTTCGCTTAACTGACCAATCAGGCAAAAAGGTAAAAAGAGACCGGAAAGATAAGAAACAGGCAAGACATTTGCCTTTGTTAATTTCTTGGCTTGGACCTTGAAATTCGATCGTGCACTTGAAATTTTGACCGATGTGCAATATGTAGTACATTAACTCGATGAGTTATGTGTATACAAAAATGTCGAGCAGGCATTTTTGTTTATTTTCGTAAGTGGGCTATTTATGCTACGTTAAGTAATTTATGGAAAAAGGAATATTTGTACATTTTTGTGCATTTTAAGACTTGTTAAGAGAATTATTAGGGTAAGTAATTATGAATATGCCTGGTATGCAATTGTACATATTTGTGCATATTTATCTATGCGTTTTAGGAAAGTTCATGGGAGGTAAGTAATATGAATAAGATTTTGTGATTTTAGGATTTTATGCATTTCAGGCATTTGAGGACATATGGTGTGGTATTTTAAGACCACAATATGAAAATATTTGATTTTAGGGAAAATGCACAGAAAGTAATATGTATATGGTTGTGATTTTGGGATCTCAACAATCTTAAACGGCATGAGTTCTATGAAGGGCCGGAACTTCTGTATGTTCAAGATTGCAGCTAACCATTCTTGCTCTGTGACGGTGTAATTTCTTTGTGCTGAGTTCAACCTTTTCGAGACGTAGGCTATTGGCTTCTCGTGGCCCTCGTCATCTAGTTGAATCAGCACTCCACCAATACCTTGTTGGCTCGCATCGCACTGTATAACGAATGGTTTGGTGAAGTCTGGACTCACTAACAACGGAGCAGAAGTAAGTTTTTGCTTTAAAAGATCAAGAGACGTCTGGGCTTCAGGTGTCCATTTGAACTGACTAGGGTTTTTCAGGGTGTCTGTAATTGAGGCATTTAAGTCAGCATAGTTCGGGATAAACCGCCTATACCATCCCGCCATACCTAGTAGGCGTCGGGCTTGCCGAACAGTTTTAGGTGACGGATAGTCAAGTATAGCTGAAATTTTGTCAGGGTCAGTTCTCATACCTCCCTTTCCGACAATAAAACACAAGTATTTGGTCTCTTTTATACAAAACTTGCTCTTCTCGACGTTGGTAGTGAGCCCAGCTTTCCTCAAACAATCCGCTACAAAGGAATGACTTTATCCATGAGGCGGCACATCGTTTGTGGAGCGTTGCATAGGCCGAATGGCATCACTGTGTACTGATAGCGAGGATGAAACGGCACTGTAAAAGTGGTCTTCTCTCTGGAATCAGTGTCTAGTGGGATCTGCCAGAATGCGTCTTTCAGGTCCAGGCTCGTTATGTAGTTTGCCGGATTAAGTCGACTCAGAAGTGCGTCTATCTTCGGTAGCGGATAGGCATCCTTCTTCATAACAGAGTTGACCTTCCTGGCGTCAAAACAAAGCCGAACCTTTCCAGGCTTCCTTACCAGAACAATTGGAGAGCTCCAAGGACTCGGGCTCTCCTCTATCACACCCAGCGATAGCATTCGTTCTAATTCAGCATCCATGAAACTTTGTACTGCCGGCGATATCGGATAAAAGCGCTGTTTTATCGGAGCTGCGTCATTCGTTTCAATCTTGTGAGTGACCAATGATGTTTTTCCCAGGCCTAGAGAGGCGAAAGAAGGGAAAAGCTGTTTGGTGGCTTCTAAACGTTGTTGATCGAGACTAGAAAGAATATGGCAGTCGGTGTCTGAGGTAGCTATTACACCTGGATTCACTTCTGCGACTATACCCAGGACAGCTGGAGCCAACCCAAATAGACGCCAGAAGTCTATTCCCAGATATAGTGCCTGTGTGAGCCCAGGAACCACGTAAAAACGTACGTTTTGGGTCTTATCACGGAAAGTGACATCCAAGTTCACATGACCATGCACAGTCGTCATGGCACCATTTGCTACTTGGACCTGTGTCAGATACTTCTTCCATTCGACATCTGCTTCTGCAAGCTTCTCTAGAGCTCCCTGACCTAGAATACTGACAGTGGCACCACTGTCAAGTAGTCCAGGCTCAGCACGCCCGAGCAGCTTTACTTCGGCGTACGGTCGAATGTCGTCTGGCATCGACACGGAAATTTGTGCCAGTTTTTTTCTCTCTAGTCTCATCCGTCGGCAGTATTCCCGCCAAAGAACGGTCGATCTTTTCTTTTTCGGTCTCATATCCAAGTCAGGAAACATTATTTCGGCTAACTCCGCTACTGAAGAGAAGATTCGGTCTCTTGCTGCATTGAATTTCTGCATACGCGTATGATACGGCGTCAGCGGATGTAAAACAGGCTCACGCCCACTCGTCATAACAGAGCTTGGTGGCCGTTTTAATATAGAAATCCCATGAGGAAAAGGGTTATGCCGTAATATCGACCAGTACCAGTCCTTCGCTGGCCCTGTTAATAACGTAAGCATGTTTCTAACTAGGAGATCAAGATCCCCTTCCAGAGCGGAGTGCGTGAGCGCTTCGACTCTAAAAATGAATTCATCTACAGAGAGCTCTGAGTTGTTGCCGTTATACGTCAGGTTCCATCTTCTGATAGGACTGCCTGATCGTCGCTGTCCTATATTTGCAGGATGACGAATATGTGGAGGTAGTTGAGGTGGGACAAAGCTCGGTCTGGGCTAACCAGTAGGCTGACCAAAAGGTTGACCAAAAGGCTGACCAAAAGGCTGGCCAAAAGGTGATGGTGGTTTTCAGAGATTGTCTCCTCAGATTGGGGAAATCGTTCGATGGTCTCGGATTACCCCTGGACGAAGGAGGTCGTGCAAAGTCCATTGGTGGCATTGCTGCTGCTACTTGTTGTCGGATACTATTCGTTAAGTCAGTCCGCAAATCATTGAGGCTCTGTTCAAGACCTTCTCGTATTAGGTTTTACATTTGTAGGCGTAGGCCTGCCATCAGCGCATCCGTAGCGGCTGAGGTGTGATCTTGAGCTGTACGCACTGAACTATCTCGTCGAGGACTCGGGTTTACAAAAGTCCTTGAGTGCAAATCGGGCATTCCTGGTGATAGAGATCGTCGATTCTGTGGTGGTAAGTCGAAGGTTGGCAATGAATCGCGACTAGCCGACTTCGCGGGCTTCGTCTTCTTCGGTCTTTTAGGAAAGGCACCAGTGTAACCAGTGAGGTCCTGTGGCGAGAGGCGACGTCTACAGTTAGGGCAACTAGAATGTTCACCTATCCAGGTCTGTATACATGCATCATGAAAGACATGTCCACACATGGTCATGACAGGCTTCTGTTCGGCTGACCAGCTCGTATCTGTACAGATAGTGCATGGTTCAGGCAACATAGTCACCCCGTTCGGCACAGGAGGTGGTGTCCGTACTGTAGCCATACTGAATTTAGTCGTAAGTCAAAACAATATATACCTCAAAGGAATACTATGCCAAAGTCGAAGGTCGAGATGATATACTACAATACCAAAAAAAAGTTCTTCCCAAAAGTTCGAAGATTAAGACTGGATACTAAAATTTCAGCAAAAAAAAAAATTTTATTATCGAAAGTTCGTCTTATCAACAGTTCGGCGAGATCATCAAAAAAAATTCAAACAAAAATTCAAATCATGGAATTTCTCCTTCACTTCCCCAGGAGCTAACTCATATGAAAGGTCTTCGGGTCGCTCTCCCTCCTCACAGGTCAGAAAATTTATACAGGCAAGCGACGTGAATGTGTGCATTGAAAAAATGTGGAGTTCCCACAGAAATCTGGGAAGAGTCGGGTTGGAGAAGCTAGAGACTGAAAATGGTACTAGAGATTCTTCAGCCAGGCAGTTAGCAGTATGCCAACTCCTGATTACTGAAGGTTTCCAGCATCACTTCCATCCTCCAACAACTCCTTCCTTCCTCCTCACCTGATTGTCATGTCCAGCTAACCTTCCAACCGGGCAGAGTCATGAATCTGGTCAACTAGTTAGCTGGAAGCCAAAAAGTCGTCTCACTGATTCACAACTCTGTCCAGCCAGTTGGCCAACAGAGACATATCTCTGTGAGAGCTCATTCAAAAAATGTGTGTGAGGCCACTTACCATTTCCATGACAGAAGGCTAGCGGGAAAGATCATTCAAAAAAAAAAAAATTCAAAAAAAATTCAAAAACTGGACACCTGTTCAGACTCGAGGCTTGACCAAAGTCAAACCTAGAGTCGAACTTCAATGCAAAAACATTCAAAAAGAAATTACTCTACGTTATAAACTTTCAAAACATTATGTTACTTTAATCGTTACTAAAAATTCAAAATACCAAAAACTTTACTTTACTTTCAAAAAATTTCTATTAACAAAACAATCAAACCTCAGGTCCACATGTGTTCTCCACTAGATATGAGACTACCGAGTCTGACAATTTAGCTACAAGCCAAATGTCCATATCTTAAGTAGCCTCAGTCCGCAGTGTCAGCCAATGAATAACTTCATAACTCTGTCCAGCCAGTTGGCCAACAGAGACATGTCTCCGTGAGAGCTCACACAAAAAAATTTTGTGAGGCCACCTACCATTTCCATGGCAGAAGGCCAGCGGGAAAGATTAATTTAAAAAAAAAATCAAAAACTTTCAAAAACTAGTCACCTGTTCAGACTCGAGGCTTCACCAAAGTCAAACCTAGAGTCGAACTTCAATTCAAAACTTCCAAACACGCTACTTTAACAACAAAATCAAACTCTCAAAAACTTTACTTTACTTTCAAACGTTCAAAAACTTTCAAAACGTTAATAAAAACTTTAAATTTACTTTACATTACAAAAAATTTACTTTGACAACAAAACAGTTAGACTCAAGTCCGCATATAACTTCCACTGATTGTGAGATTACCGAGTCAGACGATTTAGCTAACAGCCAAATGCCCATATCTACAAAGCAATCCCAGTCCTCAGTAAAAGTCATAAGTAGACCACCGAAGTCTAACTGAGGTGGCCCCACGTTGGGCGCCATTTTGTTATGGAACTAGGATGAGTGATTCGCTTGGGACGTAAAGTCCCGACTGCCAGCATGAGCTGACAGATCACCCGACGGACAGCGTTGACTGCAGGGCGGCACGCTAGTACCCCTCAACTATTGGCGGAGAGTGTGGGGGGGGGGGAGGGTTCCACAAAAAGACAAGCCGCTGCCGTCTGCCATATGCAAAAAAATTCTTCGTGCCTACAACGAACAGTCACTTACCCGTATTTTGGTGGAAGGAGTAGATGTTTTACCTTCCTTTACCGGCCCCATCCTCCCATTTGGCTTTGGGGGGCACAATTATCCAAAGTCCCTTATTGACCTGTAAAGAGAGAGAGAGACTAGGCGAGCCTAGACGACCTTCATCCTATGTGCGAGGGCTCCGGGATGTGAAGGAAGAATTAAAAGTTCAGCTTCTCATGGTTACGTTATAATAGTTCTCGTTTAATACAAAATTTTGGTCTTCTCCTCACATAAAGTTTGCGAATACAAATCTCCTAGCTGTCATGCATTCCGCGCTGGCAGCTTAACGTACTTACACTTAATCAAAAGAAGATAATCAGAATAATGACATTGGCCTACAGATATATATATATGTAATGTACTCCATCTGATCAAAAATAATATCGCAGAAACTTATGTAATCGTCACACGATTGGATATCCAATTGTCTGTCTTGTTTTGTTTCCGCTCATGTCATTCTTAATAAGAGAATCATATAATCCACTCAAACATTAGCGACTGTAATACCAAAGCGTTAGAAATAAAGCAAAAGAAAATATATATCTGGAGGAAGTCATAATTCCTCACATGCGTGAGCGCTCATCTATAAAATGACAAGTATGTAGCGAGCTGGAACTAGAACTACTAAATTTAATCTAATATCAGACAAAAACACAAAATTATTAAGATGTTAAAAGTAATAGGAATTCATTAGTACTCAATTATCTAATTCCTCACATGTGTGAGCGCTCATCTATAAAATGGCAAGTATGTAGCGAGCTGGAACTAGAACTACGGTCACCGTGTAATTGTAGCCTAAAGTAATAAGAATAACGTTGGTCATAAGCCTATCCCATAATTTCTAACTATAATTTAAAAATTCAATTCCATAGAAATGGAAAAACGCCAAAAGTAGATTAACAGAATCTGAAGAGCACTCAATAAATCAACCGTTTCTCGCAGGTAGTTGTACCATTATATAAAAATTTAGCACTAATTTCTTCACTAATTTTAACCCATGAAATGAGAAGTAAAGAACAAATTCAAAAAAAATTTACAGATATTCAATATAGAAACAAATAATACTTAACTCCTTTATCTAATGTATGTTGCGGTATTACTACTTAGCATTTTAGAAAATTTCTGTTCATACCAGTTTAATCCTCTATGAGAAATCAGCTGTTCCAAAAGCACTAATCAAATTTGTTGTATTCTGTATTCTCATCAATACCGCAAATTCCTAAGATTCCATCTGTTTGGTCAACACTATGTATAAGTCCTGGTTTAAACCGCACAGATTTATTAACACCGTTCGGCTCTTTTATTGTATTCTGGCGGTATTCATGAAGATGATCCAGTGATTTATCAGGTTTATTCATGGGATTGGGATTTCCTCTAGCTCTTCTTCAGCCTTTTTTTTCTTTTTTTTTTATAGGCCAAATCTTTATTCCATGGTATCTGTTAAACACCACAGAATCTTTCCGATTTGAAAAGCAAGGGCAAAAGTAATGGTAGTTTCAAAGCAATTAACCTGCTTTGGCGATTCTGCCTAAAATTTGGAAGATTGTTCAAAATCCTTTTCTAAAATTTTATTGAGAGGCTTTGCAGAATCTCTTACTGGTTCTGGTTCAATCTATTTACTTTTCTCAGCAAGCAATACAAGCGGATGAATTTTAGCTTCCTTAAGAACACTGTATTTCTTGTTTATTCATCCAGCATCCTTCGGAAATTCCTAAAGTACTTTATTTATTGAATTTGCCACTACCAAAACTTATCGACATTATTACCTTTTCGGGCACGATGTCGTTGAAAATTTTCGGTATTCTGTTTTTTATTCACTCGACTTCTTTCACGCGCTATTTTTGTCCGAGAAGTAAGGCAGATTGATTGCCTTCTTCTTACTTATCTTTACCGTCAATCTGTCACCTCGAGCTTAAGAAAACGCATTTCTCTCGGTCGGGTGCGTTCAGTTTTCATGCTGTAGTCGGCAGCAGGCCGGGGGGACATGTAGCATATTGCTATATGCAATACGCTACGACCATAATATGTTCTACGGTAAGTCTTAAAGTAATTAATTTGTTACAACATTGAAATGCATTATTTCTCCACTAGGAAAACGCAACAACGATAAAATTAAAATTATTCTTGTTCAAAAACTAAAGTGAACGTCTCGTGTTCTACGCTAAGCCTCAACACGCAAGTCTTAAATTTAAGTAATTAATTGGTTACGATATTGAGAATCTGTTTCCTTCAATACGAAATCTCAACAATGAGAAAATCAAAATTATTTCTGTTCAAGAACTAACGTGAACATCTCGTACTCTACGCTAAGAGTTAATACGCAAGTCTTAAAGATATGTATTTAATTGGTAATGATATTGAAAGATCTGATTTCTTCATTACGAAATCTCAACAAAGATAAAAATCAAAATTTGCTCTATTCTACTTTTTGATTTTAAATTTCTGAATTAATTTTAATATTAATTGAATATCGACTTGTTTAATGATTTGCTCGCCATGTGATAAAACATTTACATCTTCGAGTATACCTCATGAGCTTCCAGCGTCAGTAGATAAAGTCAGCCTCATAGGCAGCGCAGACTTTTGTGAATTGAATGACCTTCCGGGATGCGAATTGGACAGCAATGTATTTGCGATAGCAAGCCTGCAGGACATTAATAAGCGCACTAATATGACCGTGGTGTGAAAACTTTTATTTCTCGCCAATATAGTTATTCGCAGCGTAGAAGCGGCGACTTTGCTGCTGCCGGAACTTCGATGCTTTTTCTCTCCGGATTTTCTCGTGGTGAGGGGTTGATTTACTCGTCGATGTCGATGGAAAATTTTGATTTCGTTTTGGCTCCACTTTTCACGTCTTTACGTTTGCAAGATTTGACAAGACAGATGTCGATTGTCTTCTTCTTCTCAATCACCAAGTAAGAGCTCGTCGATTGTGGGTGCGTTCGGGCTGTCGGTTTGACAGCAGGTCGGCATACATGCTACAGTACGTCTCAGTGTAGCATTCTGCTATATGCATTCCGCTACGACCATAACACTGGAAGAACAGGGGATACTTGAGATATCGCAACCATGTCAAGTTCAAATAGGTGACAAAGTGCTTAAACATGAAGGTCAAAGTAAAAATCCACTGAATATTGTGCAGCCGAAACACTTTCCAGATTTAACTCACTCCTTATTTAACTTGAGCCTAGCCGAAATCTTACCCGAATCTCAAATCCAAAATTTCGTACAAATGGAGATTTTAACGGGAGAAGATATCCACAAATCAGTATATAAAGGCACACATTCATTGGAAGAAGTCCAAAATAAAATTGACAAATATCAAGAGAAGGTATCAAGTAGAAACTCCCATATCCTGTCCACAACTTCTCTATCATTTACGAGCCTACTAGTTTTGGCCATAATGATTGTTGTGGCAGTAAAATATCTTAACCCTGTTGTCATCAATATGAGACGACAGAGAAATCAATCACAAGGTAACCCCGAACGTTTAACAGAGGGAATTCTTTTGAAAGAGCGAACTCATGCTCCCCAACCCAGTTTAAATCGAGCTCGATCGCTTCCCAGAGCTAAATCGGTTTAAATAGTTTAAAGGTCAACACTTACACTGTCATCATAAATAAATGGTAGACCTGGTAAAACATGTAGCAAAACATGCATTATGGGCATTAAGGTCTAAATACTTTATATTTAGAATTAGATATCAACAAAAGATTGATAAAATAATAGTATTACAGTAGGCTTAGCAGGCACCCAGGCCTAGAATAATCTTATAATTAATATAAGCGCCGAAGTAAAACCAAGCTGCACTAGAATTAGATATAACGAAAATAAACAAAAATTGTTTAAAAACATGAGTACCTACTTAAACAGTAGAAGAAACCAAAAAACAAAATGTATAAAAAAAAACTTTATATTAGAATTAAATGCAAATAAAATAAAGAAAATAGTAGAAATAAATAAATAAATAAAAATAGATAGAGTAATAATAAAAGTAAAGATAAATGCCCTAGAATTACAATAAAATACAAAAAATGTAATACAAAAACAAAACGATGAAATTCAAAACCCAAGAAGAGTTTTACCATGTTAGATTTCCAAACAATGAAATAATAATAATAGAACTACAAATTATTATATATTCATAGATTAAATATATTAACAACAATTTTGTAAGTCCACACCGAACCGACCGAGACCCGATCCGCCAAATTAGTACCAACAACAACTTCCCCTGAGAACTATTCCTCTTCAAAGAATAATTCTATTTTTCTCAGGGGGAAGGATTGATATATATCTAAAATATGCATGAAAAGGAAATCTGAAAAAGGCAATAAATAAAAATATTTAATTCAGAAGATTTCCACATAAGCCAATCATGCCATAAAACATGAATTAAAACAAAATTACTCCCATGGCAAATTTTGCCTTCATCAAAATTTGCCAGTAGAAATAATTATTTAAAAAAATAATGAAATAAAAGGCAAATCGTACCTTCAGTACGATTTGTCATGAAAATTACAATATGCACGTACATTCGTACATACATACCACGGGCTGATGTTTATAAAGACATCATATTACATTTTTTCAAGCCACCGTCAATCGAAAAATATTCTGGACTTGTTTAAACAAGTCCAGAATAAATGAAAATTTTTCTCAGGGTAGAAATGCAAACTATGCATTTTCTACCCTAAACGACGGCTCTTGATCGCGATGAAAGTGATCAAGAGCGCAGTCGAATTTTAAAACAAAAGAGGAGTTGATTTTTAGATTTGAACGGGAGCGCCTCGCGAGATAATTCGAACAAGTAACAAGTAAAAAAGCTAGGATATTCTTATGATACCCTAGATGAAAGCCCGTATTAAATTTCGTATGGTCACCGATCTATTCAAGTTTGATTTAGAAGTTGTTTTTCGCATATATTTCTAGAACGGTTTGTCGCACAGAATAAATGATTATAACCAATTTTATAGGATTTCGTATTCTGCAGAAGTTTTTAGTACAATAAAAATGTCTTGGACTGATCGTTTTCAAAGTATACGTAAAAAACCTAAATTTTTATATGGCAACACCAAGAAGGAGTTGCCCGATTTAGTCTATTTTTGACATTTTATTTGCTAGTAAAAACATCATGTACGAAATTTCAGCTCTCTACGTAGACGCGTTCTCAGGCAGTAACCAAATATATAGCGGAAAACGAAATTTTTATATGGCAACCCCACGAAGGAGTTGCCCGATTTGTCTCATTTTCGTACTTTTTTTTTTAAAGTCCATGTACAAAATTTCAGCCCTCTAAGTATACGCGTTCTCGAGTTATCGTGCGCACGGACGGACGGACATGCAAAAATCAAAATAACTTTTAATATTATGAATGGGTGTCCAGTCCATTTTGCTCTACCATCATTATTTCGAGGTGTTACAAAAGGAATGACAAACTTAGTATACCCTATAGATTTCATCTAGGGTATAAAAAGAAAGAGAAATAATAGTTTTCGGTTGATCGGCTCGATTAAGATAGGATCGGAAAAAATAAACAAGGTGAAAATGAACACAGGCTGCAAGGCAATTTTGAAGTTTAAACAAAAGAAAAGGGAAATAGTTTATAAGTTTTGTGTTGAGTTAGTCAAGTGAAAACAAAAAGGAATCCGTTTATAGTTAATTGTGAATTTAAAAGTTTTAAATACAAAAAAATAATAAAAGGTTAATATTCTAAAGAGTTGTTTAATTAAGTACATGAACCACGTTCAGTGTACTGGATAAAGTCTCCACAAACAGGTACTTAACAGCATTAAGTATTGAGTAGCGGTGGCGAAAGATGACGAGAAAAGAGCGGTAGAAAAATAAAGGAAAATAAGTAAAAAAGCCAGAATTGGTCTAAGACCAATTCTTATGATACCCTAGATTAGAGATGGGTAAAATTGGAACAACATGGTACTTTGGAACAGGCGCAGCCCTAGCCCAATCTGTACCTACTTTTTCAGAAAAGCTGTGTCAGTACCAATACCAAATACTTTCATATTGCTCCTTCAGAGTAGCTGTGACAGTACCTATACCAAGCCTCATATTTCCCAATTATGTAGTTTATAAATTCCAAATATATCTTTGAAGCACACAGTCACGCTACACAAGGGCTTTTAGCTTTATGCAACAGGAAGTTAAGAGTACGATATCATAGGATAGGGTGGCTTGGCTAGTGACTGAAATGTATCGTAGGAAACCAAAGCAGAGCTATCATGCAACAGTGACAAGGCTGCATTCAATTCTACTTATGTAGGTATAACATATTATTTAATTGCAATTAAGTCGTGTATCTGTATAGAACCAGGTATCAAAATTCATTTTAAATGAATTTAAATAATCATGAAATTCTAGGAAAATTTATAGATGAAAATGTGTTTTATTTACAGGCATGTTTCTATAATTTATATTTTACATTTTCCTGTAGGTATCCGTCGTAAAAAAAAAACTAAGAGCTACATTTTCGGTTCAGTTTCCGTATTGCAATTTTAATATCTTGAGCGTTAATTTCTTAAATAAATTTAAATGTATAATATTATTTTTTTGGGGCAAATAAAATTTCACCAAAGAATAAAATCATAATGTACAGAGTTGTTGTAATTTTGTTAACACATCTTTTGTGGACCCTAATCTAAAACAATTGTCTTTTATTATTTGTAACAAAATTGGGACTTGTAACTAATACTTTAGAACAGGTACTTTTGATACTTGGAACAGGTTGGAACTGTTCCCTTAAAATGTCCCAATTACACATCCCTGCCCTAGATGAATGCTCTTATGAAATTTCGTATTGTCACCTTTCTGTGCAAGTTTGATTTTTGAAGTGGTTTTTCGCATATACATATTTCTAGAACGGTCGAACAGAAAAAATGATTATAACGAATTTTATAGAATTTCGTTTTATAGATTTTCGTTTTTAGTACAATAAAAATGACTTGGGCTGATCGTTTTCACAGCATACGTAAAAAACCTAAATTTTTATATGGCAACACCAAGGAGTTGCCTGATTAAGTCATTTGTGAAATTTTATTTGCTAGTACAATGAAAATACCATGTACAAAATTTCAGCTCTCTACGACTGTAGAGCATAAGTGCATTGATATAATGCACACAATATAATATGCAAAGAGAAGCATACTGATCTACACACAAATGCACATAACAAATATCCAACGAAAAATATTAAACAAAAAAAATTGCTTCACTACATGAATGGATCATACAATGAAATTGCAGTTGAGTAATCGTAAACAAGCAAAGAAAAATAAAGAAAAATAATTCTTTCATTAAAGCTTGTCCAAATGAGTAAATAAGCACTATGCATGTGCAATGAACTTTGTGTAGCGATATAAAGCTTACTCGGCATTCTTGTATGCCATCACCGATTTCAGGTGATCAATCGTGCAAATTTAATTTTACATGCATAATGATGATGTAAGCGATTTTGTTAATGTATAAAAGACCTGTAATTTGGTTAATAAAATGAAAGTATTATCAGAACTCTCAAGGTGTCTTTCACTATTGCGAAGCTCCCTTAGCTCCTAATAATGGATACCCTTCAAGGTAAATAGGGCTCTCTAGCTCTCATACCATTGCCTGATATTAATAGAGCTCTTTAGCTCTAAGCTAATCAAGGCATCCCATATAGAGCTGTCCGCAGCTCTGGTGATTTCTACATCACTTATATTAAGACCATACTTTGAGCTTTCCAGCTCTCACATGGTCGAGATACAAGTACCTAGAAGCTCCATATAGCTCTATCGCTTGTATCTCTGTTTTAATAAAAGTTTTTTCTTCTTTTCATAAGACATTCCGCAACCATTGGTAAACGAAAAGAAGACGAATAAAAACCAACAAACTTTACATGGCGACCCTGCCCAACCAAACGTGGGATCACAGCAAACTGACCAGCAGCTACTTAACCCATGGAAGGAGCGTCCGATTACTTTGAATGACTATAGAAAGAGAGCAAAACAAACGGTGCAGCAAGTAGAAAACCAAGAAGCAACAAAGAAGAAAAGAGCTGGTTTTGAAGTCAAAATAAGGGCGGAGATCAAAGATTACCATCGTCTCCTGGTAATAGCTACAGGAGAACAGCGCAATTTATTTTTAATAAAAATAAAAGAACTAAAAATAAAAAGTGAAGAGTATAAGAAAAATAAAAATAAAAATAGAAATGGATAAAAAAAATGAATAAATAGCAATAAAACAAACTTTACAACTGGCTTCTTTATAAAGTTTCGTCTTTTCTATTAGCTTTGAAAGAATTTCATTTTTTTATTCTACTGTTGTGTCTTCGAAATTTTCAGCTAGTTTTGGGAATTCTTCTTTTTTTTTAACATTGTCTTCACGACAGCATTATTGCAATTCCATTCCCAGGTCAGTCAAAGAAAAATATCAATATGGGTAAGAAAGCCTCCAAATTACAAACAGAGGAAATACTCATTAATAATAATGCAGGTGCTTCAACTAATAATATCACTCAAAGTACACGAAACTTATCAGACATCGAACTAATTCTGCCAATACTAGCAATCATTGCTTTGTGCCTACTAGCATTTTGGAAAATAAAGAAAATGCTCATAAAACAAGTAAAGAAACAAGTAGCCGTCGCAACCGTCTAGATTAAAAAGATGAGCTTAAAGGATTTAACGACAAAATTAAAAGATATATTGGAGAATTTCAAGAACACTCCAAATAGACAATATTTATTTATTTATTTAGGTCTACAGAGAAAAAGCTCCTATAGACTAAGCATTAAAACTAACTTAACATTAAGTCAAAAGGATATTAATATATTCTATAAAAAAGAAATGTAAAGAATATCTAAAGACGTAATTATCTATAAATTTGCATTACTGTATTTCTGAAACTATTACGTTCATCAGTAAGATCTACGAAAGTACAAACAGAGTTAAAGTTTCGAGAGCATTGAGCGATGGGTTCATACTGACCGTAACAAGTTCTATGAGAAGGAATGTATAATAAATCTCTAGATCGAATAGAAAAGCCAGGCACATAAATTTTGAATAAGGCAATCAATTCGGGTGAACAAATCCTGTAGCAGAAAACATCTCTGACAAACATAATACAGAAAGCTTTTCTACGAGACTCCAAAGTTTGGAGGCCAAGTAACTGGCACCTGGCCTCGTATGAGGGAAGACCAACTTCCCAGTTAAGCCCGCGCAAAGCATAGCGAGTAAATGATCTTTGTATAGATTCAATGCGTTTAATATGTAAAGCAGTATAAGGGCACCAGGCAACAGAGGACTATTCCAATATGGAGCGAACTAGAGAAACTAGCCTTTAAAGTGTAAGGGTCTTGAAAAACAGTGCAGTTACGCTTAATGAAACCGATCATTTTAAATGCCTTGCAGGTGACATAGTCAACATGCAAAGACCAGTTCAACTTGTTATTAAAAATGATACTAAGATCTTTAATCTCAGTAGGTCTGTCTACAGTAATGTCTTTAATCACGTAATCAAACAAAATAGGATTAATGCAACGATAAAAGCTGAAGCTCTTACACTTCTAGGTTTGAGTTCCAAACCATTTAACGATCACCAAACTAGAAGTTTATCTAGGTCATTTTGAAGATGTAGACAATCTGCTAGATCTCTAATTGGCAAGAAAATTGTTAGGTCATCAGCGTACAAAAGACATGTAGCGAAAGAGAATAGTTTAACCACATCATTAATATAAATAATAAACAACAGGGGGCCAAGATGACTGCCAAAGTCTAGACTAACAAAGTCAGTATAGATAACGTCGACTTGCGCACCATTTTCAATTTCGTTAATACAAAATTTTTTAAATAATACCAAATTGGTTGTTGAGGACTTACCCTTCACGAAGCCATGTTGCTGGGAACAAATCATTTCTTTTACGTGAACATACATCCTGTTCGTTATTATGCTTTCAAAACACTTGGGAATAGGTAGAAGTTTGGCAATTCCTCTGTAGTTTTTAATGGAATGCCGAGAACCTGCTTTGTATATGGGAGTAATAAGAGAAAATTTCCACTGGTCTAGAAAAAGTCCTAGTTTAAGTGAAACATTGGAAATTATTGTTAAAGCTGGTGCGAGAGTAGTAAAATGTTAGGAACTAAATCATGTCCGTAAAAAACATCATTGTTTAAAGAGCTGAGCGAGTTTTCAATTTCATTAAGATCCAAAGACATGGGACCAAGATCAATAGCAGCATCAGAGGCAGGCGCGTATACAGGGGGAGGGGCATAACCCCCCCCCCCCCCCCCCACCAAGAGTGCCACCTCACATACGCGGTGAATTGTAGCAAATCGCGCTGGACTGTAGAGCTCGTTGTAAAAGTTTCACAGGGCGATTTTTGTATGGTACGGGCACAATGATTAGCTGATGCCAGCGTTTAATGCTGGTGATATAGCGCACTTCTCTAAATTTATAACTTTAGCGCTGCTGTGTCACAGAGATAATCTGCGGCAAAGCTTAGTTAATGATAAATTAAGACAGAGGCGAACAAGATTGGAAATTTTTCGTGTTTTGTAGAAGGAAACAAGTAATGTCATATACTTATGTACTTATGTCTGCATGAATAGGGGAAAGAGCTTCGCTATGCATTATTGTAGTGCGACTGAGCTGAGACAACGAGTTAAAAACAAACAAGTAAAACAGTTAGAATAGATACCCTAGATGATGCCCCTTCTGGGCAAGTTTGATTTTTGAAGTGGTTTTTCGCATATATTTCTAGAACGGTTTGTCGGACAGAAAAAAATGATTATAACTAATTTTATAGAATTTCGTATTCTGAAGTTTTTAGTACAATAAAAATGTCTTGGACTAATCGTTTTCACAGTATACGAAAAAACTCTAATTTTTTTTATGGCAACACCTAAAAGGGGTTGCCCGATTTAGTCCATTTTTGAAGTTTTATTTGCTAGTACAATGAAAATACCGTGTCCAATCTAAATATATAGTGGAAAACGAAATTTTTGTATGGCAACCCCACGAAGGACTTGCCCGATTTGTCTTATTTTCGAACTTAATTTTACTTTTTTTTTTAAGTTCGTGTACAAAATTTCAGCTCTCTAAGTATACGCGTTCTTGAGTTATCGTGCGCACAGACAGACGGACGGACGGACATTCAAAAATCAAAATAACTTTTAATATTATGCGTGGGTGTTCAATCCATTTTGTTCTACCATCATTATTTCGAGGTGTTACAAATTGAATGACAAACTTAGTATACCCTTAAATTTCATGTAGAGTATAAAACGAGAGAACCTAGGATTATCCGAACGACAAAATCTTATTAAATCCCTCAAAATCCTATCAAATTATTCATAATAATGTACTTCCGGTCACAGTACTTCACTTTTTTAATAAAAAGATAAACTGCGCTTTGGCCCAGATGCTGAAAGGAGATGTACAATTTCTGTCAAATAAAATTTTCATTTTTCCCGAAAATATCAGAGAATCCAGCATTAGTTTCCCCATTTAATCACTTCATCAGAGCAAAACGAATGTAAACAGAAGCACGTGCTGTTCAAATATCATAGGAATTATACTAACAAACATTGGTTCTACTATAAAAAACATTGGATATTTCTCACAATATTTCAACAAAAATCGGTTTTCACAAAAACGCGGGAGCATATTATGAGAGTAAAACCTGAAAAGTCCGCCCCTTCTCATTTATTTATGAAAATGAATCGTTTGCCATTTCCGTTTATTTGCATGTAATCAGCGTTTTCACATTTTATGTCCATATTCATAAAAATTTTAAAGAGACTCCTTCCTACTTTTGCTAAGTTACAGGCAGGAGGAATGTAGCTAACACAGATTAACATATTTACATCTCCAATTATTTTAACAGCCAGTTGCTCCACGTTACCATCATTGTATAAGAGATTTACTCGATTAGCACTTAAATTTGATTTAACGGCGATTAATACACCACCACCACGAGACAAGCCAGTAGATATTGGACAGCGATCTTTCCGAAACACAATGTAATTTTTTTCATAAAAGAAGTCAGAAGATAAAATATCGTAAGAGAGGCACGTTTCAGTAAGGGCAATGATGTCATATTCGCATTCAATAACACTCAAATATATTTCTCGAACCTTTGAACGCATACCACGGATGTTTTGGTAATAAAGTGTGAAAGAACTGTTAGTGCAGTTACTGGCTGAAATATTCTGCGAGTCGTCTAAGTCTGAACATTCACGGGAATCGGTTCTTCCTGGTTTTTTGGCAAAGTTATGAATTTCCTCACAAACACTCCTGAAGGCCAAATATCAGCGACGAGTACCATCGAAAGTAAATGATCTGGGATGCCCAATTTGAATGTAACGAATCGTAAAGAAGAGACATCCGCATCTTTTTTCAATAGTTTATAGCACGAAATTAAATTGATTGCAATCCCAGCCTTTGATGCAACATATTCTTTAATACTGTCAGCCGATGCATCACGGTGCAGTCTGGACAGATGTATATATTTAATGCTGTTCACTACCGAGAGTTCATTAACTGGAGCGGCAGATACAATAATTTTTTTGATTTGTCGCCCTTTGCGCTGGACAACATTCAATTATTAGCGTTTTCGTCATCATTGACCGCAGCCTTTGAATTCCTAGCAGAAAAGTTTACTGCCGCAGCAGAGCTCGTTGAACTCGAAAAACTTTTTGCCATTGCATTATTGGTATCAGTTGTTTGGGTCAAAGATAACATTTCATTTGGAGCGTTGCTTACGACATTACTAAAAGCCATTACAGTAGCTGAGGAATCATCACTCTTGGTAGAGAGGGATGACGAAGCTATAGTTGCAGCATGAGTAACGGCCTTACTCGATTGTAATGATTTATTACCATCAACAGAAGATGCTATTTCCATTATTTGAACTTTAAGTTCATTCACCTCTTTTGAAAAGAAATTTTTTATAGATTTTAATTCATTTATGAACGAAGGAATTAAGCTAAAATCACTTGCACAATTAGGACACTTCCAACACATACATGAGTTTTGATCTAGCATTCTCATAAAGCTTCGAACATCTCTTATGGAAACTAAAATTGCACAGAAAGCAACAAATTTTTTTATCAAATAGTTTCTGATCACATTTTCCACACAGATTGTTGCCATTCTAAACCGTAAGTAATCACAGCTCAAATTGAACGATTATAAGATTAAAGTTAGAAAAGTAAAGCAAAAACACGTCCGTACTGATCGACTATATATATATTCGTCCACTCATATTTAAAAAAAAAAAACTACAGAAGTTGAAGACATAAAAGAAAGCTTCAATACAAAATATAAAGAATTATTAAAGGTAAATGAAGAACAAGCGATCGAACACAAAAAGAATTTTGAAAAATTGAACGATAACATAATTGCGATTTTGAAGAATAAAGCAAGAGATACATTGGATAAAGAAACTGAGGAAATCATAATGCCGAACTTCAGTGAAAATGATTCCAGAATTTTCTGGAGAGCGTAAAAATCTAGACAATTTTCTAAATCTAGTGCAATTCCTACATGATGATTTATCAGAGGAAGCGCAAAAGAAAATACTGCTAGATTTCGTTTTGAAAACTCGTCTAACAGCAACAGTAAGGAATAAACTGTGCACATTGCCAACCGCCACCACTTTAGAGACATTCCAAAAGAATCTACGAGAAATATATAAAACGAATAAAACACCACTCAATATTCACACTGAGCTACTCAATATTCACACTGTCACTCAATCCAATAGAAGTATCACAGATTTTGCAACAAAAATTGAAGGTTTAGTTGCACAACTAAATACCATACAAATAACGGAGCAAGGTGAAACAAACAGGTCATTGATCGTAAAATTGAATGATCAATTGGCACTAAACGTTTTCAAAAAGGGCCTACAAGAACAATTAAAGGCAACAGTCTTTGCTGCAAGACCCAAAACGCTAAGTGAAGTTATACAGATAGCGGCAGAAATTGAAACACCAAGCCAGGAAGCAAATGTGTACCAATATAATAAGTACAATGCTCGGAAAGCCTTCAAAAACTTCAATAACAATCGAAGAGTCAATTATCGCAATAAACCTCAACGGAATAACAATCGAACCTTTAACCCACAAGTTTTTAGAAATTACCATAACGGCCAAAATAATGGCAATAGGTACCCTCGGAACAATAGTACATCATATAGGAGAATACAAATAGTCCAATCGGGAAACGGGCGAAGCCGCGAAACAGAATCGGGGAAACACAGTAAAAATTTATAATATAAATGAAATTTTAACCAATTACATATCTGTATCCATAAATGTATCACTCGGCAGCAAAACATTCCTTATTGACACAGGAGCCGACATATCAATTTTGAAAATAAATGAGTTGAAATCAAGAGATGGAATTCAAGAGCATAATAAATGCAAAATCAAAGGTATCACGCAATCAGAATCAAATTCCCTAGGCACAATAAGTGCAAATATAAATATAGATAATCAAGAGATCCAACAAGAATTCCACATTGTCGATGAAACATTTCCTATAATGACCAGTGGAATATTAGGAAGAGACTTTCTCATAAAAAATTCCTGTAAAATAAATTATTACAATTTCAATTTTTTTTCAATGATGCAAAATACATTCTGCCAATGTACACTAAATTACCTAACTTGAAAGAGATAAAAATTCCTGCTAGATCCGAAATAATACAAGTAATAAAAGCCGACATTACTGAAGATAGCATAGTTTTGAATGAAGAAATTCAGGATGAAATTTATATAGCAAATTCCATCATACCCGCAAAAGGCATCGCTCATGTTAAAATCCTAAACACCTTAGATGAAGAAGTAACTTTATATAATTTTAAACCTAAAACTGAACCACTTCAAAATTATTACATTTTCAATACTAATATCAAGCAAGAAAATAGAAATAGATATAACAAACTTCTGAAAGAATTAAATATTGAAAATCTAGACCCACATGCAACTAACTCTATTTTAGACATTTGTAAAAATTTCTCAGATATCTTCTATTTACCAGGTAATAAATTAACGGTAAATAATTTTTAAAACCAGAAAATCTCCACTACAGATAAAAATCCAGTTTATATAAAAAACTATAGACTTCCTCACACCCAGATTGAGGAAATAAACACACAAATTGACAGTCTCATTAATGAAGATATAATTGAACCATCAGTTAGTCCTTACAATTCACCACTGTTGATCGTCCAAAAGGAATCAGATAATGATACAAAAAAAAATGGCGTCTTGTTGTCGATTTCAGACAATTAAACAAGAAAATTCTAGATGATAAATTCCCTTTGACAAAACTTGAAGACGTACTAGATAAACTCGGAAGAGCTAATTACTTTTCCACGCTAGACCTCACAAGTTCTTTTCTTCAGATAAAATTAGAAAAGAAATCAAGACCATTAACAGCATTTTCTAGTCACAAGGGACATTATCAATTCAAAAGATTACCTATTGGCTTAAAAATTTCCACAGTTTTCAGCGAATGCTTTCAATAGCTTTAGCTGGGTAAGATTCAGAAGCATTCCTCTAGTGGATAATATTATAATTTTCGGATGTAGTCTAAAACATCATAACCAAAACTTAATAAAAACTTTTCACAGACTGAGAAAATATAACCTAAAGCTAAATCCTCAAAAATGTAGATTTTTGCAAACGGAGGTCACCTATTCAGGACATTTAATAACAGAAAAAGGTGTCAGGACAGATCCAAAAAAATTTGATACGGTATTGAATTACCCTACAAATGCTGATGATGCCGGAAGATTTATTGCTTTCTGTAATTACTACAGAAGATTTTGTTATGGTCGTAGCGTATTGCCTATAGCAATATGCTACACGTACTGAAGCGTGTAGGCCGGCTGCGTCAAACATAAAAAAATGAACGCACCCCGACCGAGAGTAATGCTCACGCTCAGGTGCCATAGTGACATGACTGAAAGGTAAGAAGAAGGCAATCGATCTGCCATTTTCGTAAAAGTGCAAGAATGGGAAAAGTCCCAGACAATTTCTATCGAAAGTTCTAGCCGGCATTCAGTCCAAAAGAGGGGGCGAAAGGAAAAGAAAAATCATTACGCGTTCGTCGAAAATTCGCCGTGCACCACGAGAAAATTCCCAGGAGTAAAGAGAAAATAAACTAAATCCACCGCGGAAGCAAAATAAGGAAGAGAATCCTACGTGGTGCTGTGAGAGCCTTTGTAACATGCATCATCAAAGCCAAGAAGAGAGCGCTGCTTATTTCTAGCTGGAATTCAAACTCTATAAGTAGCTCAAATTACTAATCGTGCTTAACGATCCTTTCGTCGGCAATAGAGAGGAAAGCTACAAGTATATAGATAGTTCATCAGGTACAAACAGTAAGTACATTCCTCGATTAAATGTTCTTAACCGACCGTCTGAATCAAGTACAACACCACCACCGGAAGAATTACTACCAGAAACATGGAGTGTGTATGATGTTTCACATTTTTACGTGTTAATGACAGCACGCCACAGTGCGATACATCCAGTCGCCATAAAATCAATGGCAAACGTATATTACAACTTTCTGAGGATGAACGTATAACATTACTTGTTTTACGCAAGGATATTAGATGTTCCTGGTTTCCATCTCAGCCCATTCAATCACAACTAGGAGCTTGAATGTTCTGTATGTCAAATAGCAAGGCCACACAGTATGTATAAGTGATCGAATTATTATGCTTATTAACGTGAAAATATCCAATTTATATTAAATGCTAAGTAACAGGGACTGAGAAGTAAGATTCTAGAACAATGTTCGAGTATTAACTTGCTTTTTCTTAAAAGAAAAAGCTTTAGCCCTAACTTTTAATAACGTTTTACTTCAAATCTGCCTTAGCTTAGGTACAGAAACGAAAACAAAAGGAAAAACTCAGGTTAGATATTGTAATAAGTCTATATTTCTTCATGAGGTATATTACCAAGATGAGGTAACAATCGTAGAATCCCAATGAATTCCGTATCAGAGTTGCAGCGAGAAACATTGCTTTTTGAAATATATATGAGTGCCGCTGGGCCTCCTTAATTTTTTAAACAGCGGGTGTTGAAGCGCTTCATCAGGCCGTGGAGAAATGTGAGTATTTTTTATTGATGTGCAAAAATGTTTCCTTATATATATATATATAACTCAGTTCATCGAGATCGTGGAGATATTCGATTGATCGTAATGATTAAACGCCTATACGTCTTTGTTTGCATTGTAGTAAATAACGATAGACCATTTAGTAAAACCATGAACTTCACATTTTCGTTTTGCTTCCTTTAATAAAACAAGGACTCGAGATTTAGGTATTTAACACTCAGTTAAAGATGCACTAAGGCAATGTTAATGAAAGGATTAATTTAGTTAGTTTGGATTCTGAAGGCATATAATAAAAGAAAATTATTTTGGTACTCTTGAACTTAGCACATCTCTGTATTAAATTTTTTGTATATGTAAACTAAAAGAAAAAAAAAGGGAAAGAAACAAGACAAAAGTCTAGTAATTATATGCACTTATACGCAATTTAGTAATAACTCATTACCATACGTATATATAGTTTTGCTGATAGGCATATATGCCATGCTCATATTGTTGTAATGATAGGCTTACCGTAGTTCAATTACTATATACATGTATACTCCGCTTAATACTAGTTTAATACTACACACTTTTATAGTTCTTTGATTTCTTGAGATACTAACCCGTGTATCTTCTTAATGTACCTCCCGCGAAATGAAGCGAATTTTGTTGTACGAAATTATAACGTAAAAATGGAGATCTAGGACTGTTTATTTCTTCCTTCACATCCTGGAGCCCTCTCATCCGAAGGTCGTATAGGTCCGCTTTAATCTTTTCCACAGGTCAACAAGGGACTTTGGAGGATTGTGCCACCCAAAGTCAATGGGAGGATGGGGCTTGGCCAAGAAGGCATGCCATCTGCGCCTTCATGGGAATGCAGGTAAGTGACGTAAAGGTCCCTTCAGGACTGAGTGAGTGCGAGGCTTTCGTATGTAGGCACGAAAATCTTTTTTTTTGATTATGGTTGGTGACAAGCGGCAGGTTATTTCGGGAACTCCCCCACACTCTCAGCCACCCTTAGCCGAGGTGCCAGCGTGCCGCCCTGTAGTAACGCTGTCATCAAGTGATCTGTCAGCTCATGCTGGCAGTTTGGACTTCACGTCCTGACCATTCACTCTCAACATACTTCCATAACAATTTATACCAAATTTTCCCCACATGGCAAAACCAATAAATTCGCTATCTAAAAAGAATACACCTTTTATTTGGTCGAAGGAATGCCAAGAAGCATTCTCGACACTTAAATGTAAATTGGTAAATGCACCAATCTTAAAATATTCAAATTTTGATGAAAAATTCATCATAACCACAGATGCTTCACAATTTGCCCTTGGAGCAGTTTTGTCTCAAGGTGTAATTGGTTCCGATCTACCGATTTCATACGCTAGCAGAACATTAACTAAACACGAACTCAATAAAACAATTATTGAAAAAGAACTCCTAGCAATACACTGGGCAATTAATTATTTCAGACCGTACGTATATGGCAAAAAATTTATAGTGGTCACAGACCACAGACCTTTGGTAAGTCTTTTCACTCATAGAAACCCATCTCCCAAAATGACGAGGATAAGGCTTGACCTATCTGATTACAATTTCGAGATTATCTATAAGCAAGGCAAAATGAGCACTAATGCTGATGCTTTATCGAGAATAAAATAGATTCTGATATCCTTAAAGCGATGATACCTACTGCAAATATAAAAATAACAACTAGAGCAATGTCTAAAAACGATAATCGAAATAACGATAAAAAGAAAGCCACCCAGTATGAATCCCCTACGGACGTAAAGACTGATCACCTTTATGCATGGGAATGCATATCAATTAATGAAGTAAGAAGGGTCAAAACATTACGAAAGCAATAACAACGATAACAGCAACAAGGCTGCTAAACAAAATAGCTCTAGGAAAACAAGAAAAAGAATTAATGAAAGTTTGCCAGAAATAATAATAAATAAAAAGGGAGTGATAATCAAAATCAGTAATAATCCATATCATGGCTTAGGTTTGATCTTGGAGACACTGATCTTTGAAATGAAGAAAATGAAAATAGAGTCACTATCGTTAGCGAAAGATGACATCATATTTCAATACATAAATGTCGACAATTTAAAATAATATTTAATGAGCTGCAGCGCAAAATAAATAAGAAAATGGGCAAACAGAATTAAAGATATTGATATATAATCCTCCCAAAAGAATTCTAGATGAAGAAAGTAAAAATGATATAATTGAAGAATTCCACAACTCTCCGCATGGAGGACACTCAGGTGTCAAGAGAACAATCAACAAGATTAAACAAAGATACATATGGAAAAATATGAGCAGAATGGTTAAAAATCATATAAATAAGTGTGAAAATGTGCTAAAAATAAAATTCTGAAACATACAAAAGAAAAAATGGTGATAATAGAGACACCATCTACAAGCTTCGAGATTATATCTATAGACACTGTAGGACCATTAAAGATATCGAACGAATACAGATATATACTAACTATACAGTGCGACTTGACTAAATATATTGAAGCCATTCCATTAAAGAATAAAGAAGCAATAACAGTAGCAAAAGCTCTGGTTAACAATTGCATATTAAAATATGGCAACTTTAAAACAATAAAGACCGATATGGGAACGGAATTCGTAAATGAAATATTCACTAACTTATGTAAATATTTGAAAATAAAACATGTGACATCAACACCATACCATCATCAGACGTTAGGCTCAATAGAGCGTAATCACAGAGTACTAAAGGGTTTTCCAATAAGAGGTGTTATTTTAATTAGCCCGCTTTTTCGGTAGATGTGACTTTTGGAGCTGTCATTTATTGACATTTGACAAGTAGAAACTACGCCATTAATAAGAATGGAACGATACACGATTCAACAACGCATTGAAATTATTAAAATTCACTATAAAAATGGTGAAAATGTGGCAGAGACGGTTCGTAAAACTCGAACATTTTTGGGTCGTCGTGAAGCACCTTGTCGGACCGCAATACAGAAATTGGTAGAACAATTCGAGCTGTCGGGACAAGTTAGTGATGTGAAGAATAAAACCCGTGCACGTCGCTCAAGAACAGCCGAGAATATTGCTGCTGTAGCCGAAAGTGTTGGAGAAAACCCAGGTTTGTCCATTCCTCGTCGTTCTTTGGAATTAGGCATTCCACAAACGTCATTACACCGTATTTTGCATAAAGATTTGGGTCTTAAGGCTTACAAAGTTCAGTTAACACAAGAACTCAAGCCGGCCGATCATCAACAACGTCGAGTCTTTGCTGATTGGGTCCTTGAAGTGCATGAAAATGATCCGGAATTCCATCGAAAAGTCATCTTGAGTGATGAGGCCCATTTCCACCTCGATGGCTTCATCAACAAGCAAAATTGTCGCATCTGGGGCTCGGAAAACCCAAGAGTGATTATTGAAAAGCCTCTCTATCCTCAACGTGTGACTGTTTGGTGCGGTTTATGGTCCCGCGGGGTCATTGGACCTTACTTTTTCGAAAATGAGGCTGGAGCAACAGTTACGGTGAATGGATTGCGCTATCGACAGCTGACTAATGACTTTTTATGGCCGGAATTGGATGGTATTGATCTGGACAACGTTTACTTTCAACAAGACGGCGCTACGTGCCATACAAGCAACGAAACCATTGATCTTTTACGGGAAAAGTTTCCGGACCGTGTTATCTCTCGAAGAGGTGATCACAAGACCTCAAAGATGGAATTCGTGAGGCTATCGAGGACATAGAGCAGTCACTTTGCGATTTGGTTATGGAAAATTTCATGAAAAGGATATGGTCCTGTAAGCGTGGTCGTGGTGGTCATTTGGCTGATGTTATTTTCCATTATTAATGGCATACCTTCCTCTTTATAATGAAATAAAGATCCGATCATTTATCTCAAAAAATGGCATTTTACTTTGAATATCAAAATAACACCTCTTATTGGAGAACCCTTTAAATGAATATCTTTTATCATTCACTCAAGATTACAACTGGGATGAATGGATTCCGTATTATACCTTCTGTTATAATACAACACCTCATTC
Organism: Dioctria rufipes; assembly: GCA_963924295.1. Taxonomy (NCBI): domain Eukaryota; kingdom Metazoa; phylum Arthropoda; class Insecta; order Diptera; family Asilidae; genus Dioctria; species Dioctria rufipes. The sequence continues at coordinate 129,302,437 of OZ002741.1, read as the reverse complement.
TGATACAGGATACTCCTCGTTCGAACTAGTTTTTGGAAAATTATCAAGTTTATTCAATAATATTGAGCTTAATGACAATAACCCAATACATAATTACGAATACTATTCTAATGAGCTTAAATTCCGTTTAACTAAAGCACACGAGAAAGCTAGAAATTCACTAAACATAGCAAAATCGAATAGAAAAGAAAAAGCTGATAAGAAATTTAATGTAATAGATTTAGAAATAGGTAACTATGTACTATTAAATAAAAATGATAGGAGAAAACATGAATGTCCATATAAAGGACCATATAAGATAAAAAACATAGAGGGCGTAAATGTATACTTAGAAATAGATAATAAAGTAAAGAAGGTACACAAGAATAGGTTAAAGAAATTAGTTTATGAAGCTAAATAAGACAAATGTGTAATATAACATTCAAATAAAAGTAATCACCATATTTTAATAACAACTTTTTCATAATAATATATAGATAAGATTTTATCATGAGGTTTCAAAAGATTATAAATATTATATGTACTGTAACCAGCATTAAATTAATTTGAATATGAATATAATTTTAAAGATAGGACATCTAAATTAATAACAAATAGCTAATAATTTTAATGTACACGTTATCTTAAACCATACTTTTAAGACTTAATGTTAAACGTTTACTTTATTCAATATAGCAAAAAAAAAATTTTTTTTCTCATGCACAAAATATTTTTTTTTTCCTCTTTACGGTGAGGATGTAGAGCATAAGTGCATTGATATAATGCACACAACATAATATGCAAAGAGAAACATACTAATCTACACACAAATGCACATAACAAATATCCAACGAAAAATATTAAAACAAAAAAAATTGCTTTACTACATGAATGAAATTGCAGTTGAGTATGTAATCGTAAACAAGCAAAGAAAAATAAAGAAAAACAATTCATTCATTAAAGCTTGTCCAAATGACCAGGCGTCATAGGTAAACAAATAAACCCATCATGAGTAAATAAGCACTATGCATGTGCAATGAACTTTGTGTAGCAGTATAAAGCTTACCCGGCATTCTTGCATGCAATCACCGATTTCAGATGATCAATCGTAAAAATTTAATTTTTACATGCATAATGATGAAGTAAGCGATTTTGTTAATGTATAAAAGAGATTTTGTTAATGTATAAAGACTGTCCTTTCTTACATTTACATTGTTTTTATAATAACTAAATTTTACGAACTAAGCAACTTTGTATGAAATGAACTTAATAAAATACACTTAATGAAGTTGTCTAGTAAGCAATATTGTCTCGAGTTCAAATTATTGAGAGCAATTGCTTATTTTGCGCAATTTGCCTAGTAAGCAAGAGTTCAATAATTATTGCGAACAATTATTGCTTATTTGCGTTATGCTGGGGTTTTTTTTACCTTTTTTAGATATCTACACGCAGATTTATTTAATATGGTTTTATGTCAAACTTTATATTCGCGTTTCTTTATGTTCACGTTTGAACATTCTGCCGGGGACTCGGTGATGAGTAAAGATTGAACTCTGAGATGGCGTCTGTATGGTCTGCTGTTGGTGAGTCATTGGCTGAGCTTTTAGTTGTTTTCATAGCCTGCCACCTTTTCCATGTGAACCTTCCTGCGAAGACTAGTCCTATAATTGTACCTATAGCAAACACGCTTAGACTTGTTCCAACTGCGTGTGTACGTATGTTTCTCCAGTGACTGGTGACTTGGATCTCTTGCCCTTCTTTACGTAATCTGGTGTATATCTGTTCGGATGTTTTTATTACCGGCTCCGCATCTACTTCTGTGTCCGGGATGATCCGTTTTGTCATGCTGGTTTCGAAGTTTATTTCTACTGGTTTTATGAAGGATGCTCTCACGGGTACGCTTATTGACACTTCTGATTTGAGTATATTTCGTTTGGTTTGGACGATACAATTTTGTGGTACTTTTAGTATTCCAGTGCCGTTGAGACTTATATCTTCTCTGATGCCTTTGCACTGTAGTGCCGCTGTTACTGGTTTGTTCGAGATGAATAACCATGTATTAGTCATGTATAATTGTTTCCATATGATTTCGTCTAACTCGATTTCCCTTATTGTACACAGATGACCTTTCTGTCGTTGGTATAGAGTTCGTCAATGACGCAGTTGAGGTTGTTTTCTATACTCCGTACAACCGAGGGTGTGCACATGAAGTTGTGCTTTTTTATTTGAACACAGTGATCGAGCTCGTCTTCCCTTAACATGAAGTAAGTTTGCATATTGAAATTAATTGCTAAGGTTGATGCCTTTGTGGTATTGCAGTGCATTTTATCAGGGTGTATCTGCTGCTGTGTTCGATGATGTGAAGGTAACCATATATCTTAATTTCATCATTATACAGTTTCAGGCGTCTTAAAATAGTTCAGGATGTCTAGGTTTGATGGTAGTTTAGCTTTGGCGTTACCGATGATTTTGAGAAGATCTGCAGGTTGCAGAAAGTCTAACAAATTTCCGCGTTGGGTGTATGCATTCATTAGCTTGTTATATCTTTCTCCAAGCTCCTCGATGTAGTTTGTTGCCGCGTGATATACTGCAAGGAACTGTATGTTTAATTTGTTAGTATCAGGTCCAGCGAACCATTGCTGTTGCATCACCTTAATTGCCTCTAACCCTTTATTGAGTTTGTCATTAAAGCTATTCAATTTTTTGATTGTTGTCATCTCAGTTTCGTTGACCGTCGCGAGGGTTGTAAGCATGATATTGGTTTGGTGGTTAACGGCTTGCTGAAGAAGTTGCTGGTTGTGTTCTAAGTCTTTGATGTCTGCGTAAACTTCGTCATTCACTCCGAACACCGTCTGCAAGATATTACCAAGAACTCCTCTTTTCCTTCTTTCTCTAATTGTTTCAGCCTGCAAAGTCTTGATATGTTTATACAACTCGATGTGGATGTCTGTCAGGTGATGAATTAATCCATCACAGTGTGTGTCCTTTGATATCTTAAGTGTTTCATCACACAGTATGTTTACTTGCTTGATCGTTTGATTTAACTTGGTTATATCGGTTTTTATTTCGTCAGCAGTCAACTTGAGTTCAACTCTGAATGTTCCTCTTTTGAGTTGGATTTCGCCAATGTCTTCAACATACAGTCCTGGTTGCGGGCGTGTAATGTTCAGAGAGCATTTGCCTAATTTAAACAGTAGTGATAGTAACAGCACAGTTATGAATTTTATGTTTAGACCCTTTTTTCGGTTTCTATACTCGTTTAGTGTAATACGTTTCTTTGCAGCTTGCGCAGAGTCTGTATATCCCATCCGAGCTCTATATTTTTCTGTTAGTTGCTTTTGCTTTCCTATCGGTATAAGACAATCATATTTTGTAGTGACAGGGTGAATGCGACAACGTTTCGGGTTCAATTGTTTCGCTTCCTGTTTTGCTTGTTCGATCCGTCTTCTATACGCTGTGGTTCTATCTTCAACTTCATGACCTGACTCCTTACGCGATCGTTTTGATGGTGATGGAGCAACTATTACACTAGTTTCTTGTTTCAGTTTGTTACTATATTGTCGGCATGGTAATGGAGAATCCTTATGGTGTATTTGAGATTCTTGCATCTCTGAGTCTGGTTTTGTTATAGCGGCACAGACTATTACGTTTCCAGTTAGCTTTCCTTCATTACTTCCTATATTACTATTTACTGTTTCTTAAGGTTCCGGGAGGTTGATAAGCAGAAGACATATTTTTGATATAGGTCGTTTGAGCTCATTATTTCCCCTATATTGCACAGTTACGACTCGCACTAGTCCATCTTTACCTGGGTGAACCTCTTTAATCTTTGCTAGTGGCCAATTTGTTGGTGACAAGTTTTCATCTCTCAGTAAGACTATCTGCCCGATTTGAATATTGTTAGCCCGGTTTCTCCATTTTGGTGGTTGTTGTAAGTAATTTAGGTAGTCTGTGGACCACGCCTTCCAAAAATCTCTATTCATTCTTTGAATGTGTTCCCATCGAGAATGGTAATGATGAGATTCAGTCAGAGCCTGCGGCTCAGGAGGGCCTATTAGAGCTTCACCTATTAAAAAGTGTGCGGGGTTAGAATGTTAAGATCCGATGGATCTTCTGTCAGGGGACATAGTGGCCTCGAGTTTAGACATGCCTTAATTTGACAGAGGAGCGATGTCATTTCTTCAAACGTAAGGATTGATTCACCTATGACTCTTTTTAAATGGTACTTAACGGATTTTACTCCAGCTTCCCATATTCCTCCAAAGTGAGGAGCTGCCGGGGGAATAAAATGCCATCCTGTGCCTTTGCCTGCTAAAGTATTTGCTAGACTGTTGTTGTTTTTTATGGCTTTCTTCAGATCTTGATCAAGAATCTTCTGTGCCCCGACAAACGTTGTTGCGTTGTCGCTATATATATGTGTGCACCTCCCTCTTCTGGCGAAGAAACGTCTGAGTGCTGCCAGGAAATCTTCTGTTGTAAGGTTACTTACTAACTCCAAGTGTATTGCTTTGGTGGCGAGACATATGAAGACTGCTATGTAACCTTTGTGCGTTATATTTCCTCGTATTCTAGATGCTTTAGTCTTTATAGGTCCTGCGTAATCAACTCCAGTATGACTAAATGGTTTCGATGGTGTTACTCTTGCTGAAGGGAGGTCTCCCATTTGCTGCGTTGGAATTTGTGCTTTGTAATGAATGCATCGAATGCATTTGTTTATTACACTCTTAACCGCACTTCTCGATTTTATGATCCAGAACTTTCGTCGTATAAACGCCAATGTTACTTGGGTGGATCCATGGAGGGTACTTTCGTGAGCTTCACGTACAATTAGCTCTGTTATGTGGTGATTATGTGGCAATATGATTGGATTCTTCTCATCGTCCGATATATCTGCGTTCCCAATGCGTCCTCCTAGTCTTAGAAGACCTTCAGGGCCTATAAAAGGATTGAGCGCTGCGATACAGCTTTGGTTGTCTACTGTTCGACCCTTCTGGATTCTCTTAATTTCCAACGAAAATTCTTTTCGTTGAATCATACGTATGATGCTGTTCAAGGCCTGTGTTGTTTCAGTTATTGTCACTTGCGTTTTGGATATACGTTCCTTGCAACAAGAATGATAAATCTCAGGCAATATGCCCAGACTCGTAGTGACTTGGGAAGTTTGGAGTACCGTGTTATTATCTCTTCCCAAAGATTATTGTTCGAAACGGTGGCTCCACATATGGTTTCATTACATTTTATTTCTTCTGTCGTGAGTACCTCCCCTTGCAAAATAGGACAATTCTCCATCTTCTCTTTAAGCCAGTGTGGTCCTGTCCACCACAATTTTGAGTCGCGTAATTTTGAGGGATTAATACCTCTAGATGCCACATCAGCTGGATTGTCTTCTGATCTTACATGACGCCACATGTTGGGTGTAGTTAAATCTTGTATTTCGGATACTTTATTTGAAACAAAACTCTCCCATTTTTCTGGACCACCCCTTATCCAAGCTATTACAATAGTGGAGTCTGTCCATGCGTATGTTGTTACATCAGGGAACTCCAGCGCAACTTTTACCTGATGCAGTAGTTTCGCTAATAATGCTGCACCACATAATTCGAGCCTTGGTAAATTCTTTTTCATTTTGATTGGTGCTACTTTGGTCTTTGCTGTTAAAAGAGTTGTATGGGTTTTTCCTTCCTTGGTCGTTGTTTTGCTATACATTGCCGCAGCATATGCTTTCTCGGAAGCATCACAAAATCCATGTAATTCGATATGAAGGTTACTTTTTATGTGATTCATCCATCTTGGTATTATTATTTCTTCGATCTGTGGAAGTTCTGTTTTGAAAATGTGCCATTTTTTTGCTAGGTCTTCTCGTATTTGTTCATCCCAAGGGCTTCCTTCAATCCATAGCTCTTGCATCAATCTTTTCGCAGTTATCATTATAGGCGAAAGCCACCCAAGCGGATCAAACAGCTTGGCAATATCAGATAACATGTTTCTTTTTGTTGGCAGTTCTTTGGTGACATTAGTCTTGAAGTGAAAAGTATCCGTCGCTGGACTCCAATAGATACCTAATGTCTTAATAGATTCTGTACCATTAATTTCGATTTGACCCTTTTCTCTTAGTTCAGTTGGGATCATACTCAGAAGCTTTCTACTTTTACTTGCCCATTTTCTGAGGTTGAATCCGCCACTTCGTAGTAGATTCAATAGTTCCATTTGTAACATTTTGCCTTTTTCCATCGAGTCAGCTCCAGACATTAAGTCATCTACATAAAAGTCTTTCAATGCTGTGTCTGCGGCTTTAGGAAATGCGTTTTTCTCATCAATAGCTAGTTCCTTCAACGCTCTAATGGCCAAGTATGGAGCTGCTGCTGTACCATATGTTACTGTTGTAAGAGCATATTCCTTTATTTGCTCATTATTTGAGAATCTCCATAGTACTTCTTTGTAGGTTTTGTTGTTCATCTGCGATCTTTATCATCCTGTACAACTTTTCTATGTCAGATTTAAATACATATTTATATTTCAGCCATCTTAATAGAATATCTGACAAATTTTCCTGCAAACGTGGTCCTGTGTGCATCATGTCGTTCAAACTGTAGCCAGTACTAGATTTCGCAGATGCATCAAAGACCACTCGAAGTTTTGTCGTGGTACTATCATTTTTAATGACTGCTTGATGGGGTAGGTAGTAATGTGGTTTTGGGACTTGGAGTTCTGGCTCTATTCTTCTTATATGACCCTGTTCTAGATATTCCTTAATAAATTTGCAGTACTATTTCTTAAGTTCGGGATTTACAAGAAATCGTTTCTCCACTTGTAAGAGTCTTGCGGCAGCTATTTTGCGAGTTTCTGCTATTTTTTTTAACCCTTCTTTTAATGGAAGGTGTACTATATAAATCCCATTCTTGTCTCGTCTATATGTGTGTTGGTAGTTGTCTTCACATATTTGATCATCTTCAGAGAGTATAGTTTTTGTTGTGACTTCTTCTACTTCCCAGAATTTCTCAAGTTGTTTATTTAACTCGGTTGTTGAAACCATGCTTATTATCTTTGAAGGACTAGCTATACATATTTATTGATGGTCTTCCCGTGAGTATCCACCCGAACTCTGTCTTCTGAGCTAGCAACCCTTCAGTCGGTCGTTTTACACCGTCCATGACGATTAAACTAAAGACATCTGCTCCTATCAAAATATCGATTGGACCAGGAACATCTAGTGTGGGATCGGCTAGCATCATATTATCTTGATGTTGGATATCCAGATATGGGATAGTCTCGTTGGGTAGGAGCTTTGTTAAACTTGGAAGAATTAACGCTTCCAGTCGTAGTTAGAAATCTGACGGAAATCTGGGCGATAATTGAAGAACTATCTTACTTTTAGATTTCCCCGATTGTACGTTGCCTACTCCGGATATCTCGATATCAGTTTTTGTTCTAGGTAGTCCAATAGATTTAGCTGCTCTCTCGGTTATGAATGATGCCTGAGAGCCCGGGTCGACTAATGCTCGTAGTAGGTCATAATTACCCAAAACTGTTTTCACCTTTACCAGCGCTGTTGCTAAAATCACGTGCCTAGGAGAATTTGGCGGTTGTTCTTTTCTCGTCATCGCGCTATGAGTTGCCACAGGTTTCTGTCTGCTTATTTCTTGCTCAGTCTTGCCTTGACTTAGATGGAGTAGAGTAAGATGATAGCCTCGACATACTCCACAGCGCTGCTGACTGTAACATTTTACGTCCTCTTTGTGGTTCAAGGCATAATTTGCTGTTTTTTACGAATTTATATCGTTCACCAACTGCACTGGACACGAATTTTTTACAGTTATAAATCAAATGTGTACCATTACAATACTTGCACTGTGTCTGTGTGGAATGAACGCTTTTTGCAGGGAACCTTGTGTTAAGCGATGGTTTTATAACATCATTATTCCTTCTTTGTTCTTTCAGATTTTCTAGTGACTGAAACCGTGTTTCCAGCAATTTTAAAAATTCTTTGAGATCTGGAATTTCTCTTGGTTCTTTAACTGCATGCTCATACAACCTTCGGGTATCTTTGTCCAACTTTTTTATTAATTTGAAGACAATAATCGGTCCCCAGGTGTCTGTCTCAATTCCTAGATTCTGGATGGCATGGATGCATTCACGTGTAATATCATGAATGCTTTTTAACCCTCCAGAGGATTCCAAATTCTGATTCTGTTGATTGAATAATAGATCTAGTTGAGCAAATAACAGTGCTCGTTTGTTGTTGTATCTATCGTTAATCAGATCACATGCGGCTAAGTAATTGGCGTCTGAAATCTGTATGTGTTTGATAAGCCTTGCTGCTTCACCTCTGAGGTTTGTTTTTAGATATTGTAACTTTTCTGCGTTACATAGGCGAATGTTGTTATGAATGACTTTGGTGAATATGTCTCGAAAGCCTGTCCAGTCATTATAGTTCCCTTCGAATGTAGGTATTGTTTGCCTAGGTAATCGTGTCCAAGCATCTCCTACTGACTGTTGAATACCTGAGTTCTGTATTTCATGTAGCCACACCATTATTTCTTGAATTTCTGTTTCAAGTTGTCCAAATGCGTCTTGACGAAAATAAGAATCAATGAATTCTTGTTCATGCATAATGATTTCTTCGTGTAATGCGGCTATACTGTTAAAGTGGTCGTTTAAAGTCCATGTTTTGTACTCATAGTACATCGTTGGGTGCGATTGGTCTTTATGTCTTATTATGTCGTTCATGAGCCTAGTAATCGTGCTCATTTTGACCATTTGTCTCTTCAATCTTAACTTCTGCTCATCGTTATTCATGTTATTATGAAGTGTGAAATCACACTCTTCATGGTTACTTGGTTGCTCATAATCCGATTTCCTCGTATTTTGGGCAGTACTCGAGTCTGAAGATGTCGTATGCTCCACGCCGCTTGTGGTCTCTTTATGAGGTATTTTTTCCGCCTCCTTGGTTTTATCCATTTCGTTCGTAGTCTGTTGAATAGATATCCCAGCACTTTCCTTCATTGTCTTGCTTAGGTTCGTTAATCTTGTCGTCTGCTTGACCAAATCATCCTCATTTAACCAGTTCTGGTATTTCTCCAATAGCTGTAATGCCTCTTCAAGTGTGGCCTTTACTTGTTCGTAAAAGCCTTTCTGCAAATATCCATGCTCTGTGATATTCAGCTTTTTGATTGAGTGGTCTCGCTCTTCAAATTCTTGCCAGTACTTCAAGAAAGTTTCCCTTTTCTCGTCAATGTACTGCTGCGTTTTTCTGCAGGGCCCATCCTTCCTCATGTTTTCCAGCAACCTGGCTATCATTTTCCCAAGTTGGAATTGCACCTTTGTGAGCTGTTGAATTTCTTCCATTGTGGTCATCTTTTGGTTCAGGTTGTCTCGAAGGACCAATGTTTAGACGTCACGTGACCTGTAATTAGAATAGACTCTGCTGATGACGCAGGGTCTTGTATTTTAAATGAGGAGGTATTGCGCTTACCACGGGGGGGGGGGCGCAAAGTAAGAACTAGAACGTTGCTACTTTAAATCTTTAATCAAGACTGTCCTTTCTTACATTTACATTGTTTTTATAATAACTAAATTTTACGAACTAAGCAACTTTGTATGAAATGAACTTAATAAAATACACGTAATGAAGTTGTCTAGTAAGCAATATTGTCTCGAGTTCAAATTATTGTGAGCAATTGCTTATTTTGCGCAATTTGCCTAGTAAGCAAGAGTTCAATAATTATTGCGAATAATTATTGCTTATTTGCGTTATGCTGGGTTTTTTGACCTTTTTTAGATATCTACACGCAGATTTATTTAATATGGTTTTATGTCAAATTTTATGTCCGCGTATCTTTATGTTCACGTTTGAACAGACCTGTAATTTGGTTAATAAAATCAGGGTATTATCAGAACTCTCAAGGTGTCTTTCACTATTGCGTGTTATGGTCGTACCGTATTGTATACATATAGCAAAATGCTACACGTACTGTAGCGTGTATATCGGCTGCTGTCCACAGCGGAAAGCGAACGCACCCGACCGAGAGAATTGCATTTCCTCACATTCAGGCGCCATGTCGACGTGACAGATAAAAAGTAAGAAGAAGACAATGAGACTAGCGTATTTTTCTTAAAAGTGCTGACATGGGAGACGTTCCCGAAAAATTTATCATCAAGAATTCTCACAGTCATCCAGCAAAAAAAGGTAATATTTTCGCATAAAATCCGCTAGGATAAATCCGATATTTAAACAATTTTAGCAATTTCCGAAGAAGACTAAGGAGAAAATTAAAATAAATCGCAACGAAAGCATTTGCATGTCTTCGTCACAACAAAAAAAGAAGGTAAATCGAAAGAGGTGCACTAAACGAAACCTGGCAAGCCGAAAGGAATCACCTAAGATATACCTGTTCGGACATGAATTTCAAGGAATGTCGAGTTAAAAATTAGGAGGAGTCACATATATTTTAAGAATAGGTTTTGAAAAGTGGTCTTATAACATATGCACACGCTACGTCGCCCCCACTTATAGCTCCTGCGACGACCGTACAGAAGTCATTGAAAGGTGTATTTCAAACGTCACAAGGTATGCCTATATGTAGAATAGAAAGACACCATTAAATTAGTGAGATCCAGCAAGGAGAATAAAGATATTTGAATAAGGGTTTACCCTAACAAATCTACGTCACTTACCAATAGGAAAAATACTTGTTCCAGTAGCTCATCAGAGGCCTACAAGTGCTGTATATAGAAAAAAACCGATAAATATAGCAGAAATAAGAGGGATTGCAGGATTCTCAGGCCATAAGTGTTATAGATCATACCATAAAAAACGTAATATAAAATCTAGGTATATTAAATTTACTGTGCATTTTTTCCATTATATTTTTGCCAAATCAACAGAATCCAATTTACATTTTCGTTCAAGTTCATTCATGTTCACATTTGACAAAAATAATTTCCGTTCCCGTGAGAACGAAGGCATAATATTAAATTCACCTTTCCCTGCGCGGCAGACGCGAGGTCAGCAATTTTATTAAGATAAAAAGCGCACAAATGAGTAATTGAAGTATGAAAAACATATTCACAGTTAGTCTGAAGTTTGGAATCAAAAGTAAATCGTCGCGCCCTAAAAATTCGTTCCTCGTATATACATAAGTCGCCAATGTAATTCCAAAATCTTTTATTAAATTGATTTCAATAAAGAATTAATGAATAGTTAAAGTTGGTGTTCTTATTTATATTTTTTTTTTCTTAATAATAAAAATAGATTATTAAACTGGCGTAGTCGGTAGGATGTGTCAAGTGCAAACCACTTATGTTTTAACATTTAATGGCACATCCAATTAGCCTACGTACATATGTATATCAACAGAAGTGATATAAAGTGATATAGGATATTTCTAATATCAGCAGAAGTGATATAGTAAATCTTTCAATGTAAAATATCAGCAGAAGTGATATAATAAATTACCAATAACGATTTGAAATATCAGTAGAAGTGATATAGTAAATCTTTCAATGTAAAATATCAGCAGAAGTGATATAATAAATTACCAGTAAAGATTTCAAATATCAGCAGAAGTGATGTTTAAAAATTTCAATCAGCAAATGTGATGTGGTTTTATCATATAAATACAAACAATAAATTAACAAATCATCTGAGTAATACCAGCGAAATTTATGGTAAACTTAAAGGGCCTAAGTAAGTAGAGAAGAAATTCAACACAAGAATAAGAAAGGAAGACAACATCTATAGGATATCTAAATCGAAACTTGAGACGGTACATAATTGGAACAATTCCGACGTAACTTGCAGAATTTTGTATAATGCAAAGAAGCCGACAATCAAAGTGTTATCTTAAGGTATGTTAATATGAATGAAGTTCCATCTACTAATTCAGAAGATATAGATAAACTAACAGAATTAATAAGTAGTATTCAATTAAGAAATTCAGCTATAGAAGGTTCTGATATTCCAATAAATTTTGATGTAACAGAAAATTTGAACCCAGTGGAAAATTTTAAAATAACAGAATATCCAGAATTAAAAGAAGGAAAAAATACGATTAATCCTTATTTTGTTATCACTCCAAACAGTGAAAGTGCAAAAGATTTTAATATCTCTGAAGTAACTATGACGACACCTTTGACTTTAAATATAGATCCCCTTAAATACCTTAATAAACTACCCGAGTTCTTCGGTGATTATAAAGGTCTCCAAAATTTCACTAACCTTATCGACAGAATTCACCCACAGTTACTACGCTACGATACGCTTAGCCAAACTATTCTTTCTGACATTATAAAATCTAAACTAAAAGGCAGGGCAAGAGAAATTATAGAAATTAATAATCATGTAACATCCTGGTTAGAGATAAAAGAAATTTTAATAAATAATTTCGGTGACCGCTCTAGTCTAGAAGAATTATTTGACCAACTGACAAGTATCTCTTTCAGAACAAACTGTGTTGATTTTTATAGCGAAATAAAAGTTGCATTGAGAAGGCTCAATGTCAAAACAAAGCTCACCCTAACAGGACGAGACGACTTAAAGATCGTAGAGCAAACTATTACCAATAATAAGACTTCTGCCTTGACGATATTCAAAAATAAACTCCCCGAACCAATGCGATCAATTCTGTATTGTAGAGACCCAGAAAGCCTAGAAACAGCAATGGACATATTAACTGAAGCTGGCTATGCATACTATAACGTTAGTTCGCCTAGAATAAATGGCCGCAGTCTTAGAAGTAATAATAGGTCTAATAATAGAAATAGTTTCCGCAATAATAATAAGTCAAATAACTGTAACGGTAATAATCTTAGTGGAAATAACAATAGAAATAATGGTTATAATAACCCCAACAATGGCAGGAATTTTGCTAATGGAATCCAACATTTTTCGCAACCTCATAATTATAGAAATAATACATTCCAAAACCAAAAATTTTTGCAATCTTCGAACTATAGAAATCATTCATACCAAAACCAACGTATTCCACGTACCAATTCATCATTTAGACAATCAACCCCTCCTCATAATAATACAACAAATGATACTTCTTTTCAATATAGACCCCAACAGGTTCCAGATAACCCATTTAGAAATCCATCATTCGGAAATAGAAATAACCACGAAAACCAGCAATATCAACGGCTACCACCACCTGAACCGATGGATATAAATTCTAACGAAATGATAAAAACGCAACTATCCCAGAATTCTCAGCTCCAAAATTTTCATTTGATAGCCTCACCCACCAATTACCATATATCATAGTCGATAGTAACATAAGACCTCTTAAATTTATTATAGATTCCGGCGCTACACATTCAATTATAAACCCTGGACTCTGTAACCCGAACTTATTAGAGACCCATAAGGAAAATATTTTTATTAGAACAATAAGTCAACAAGTTAAAATAACGCAGAGGGCAGTAATCCCCTTGTTCAAAGAATTAGGTGATTCAAAGAATAAAGTAGAATTATATGTATTTCCTTTTCATAAAAATTACGACGGCTTAATCGGAAATAATATTTTGATCCCACTAAAATCTAAAATTGATTTCGAAAATCAGACTCTAATTACTAAAGGTAACGAGACAAAATTGTACTTCTCACTCAAACAAGAAAGTTTCAACTACGAGTTGGAGAGAAATGGCAATTTCGAGTTAACCATTCCCGTGCAACAAAGGGAAGGCCTAGCTTATCTGAAGGAGCAGAAGTCCTCAGATGACAATATAATAGTACGCGAGGGTATTTATAATGTAGAAGATTATAAAATAAACGCGAAAGTACAGGTAAAGAATGAAGGTAATAAGTATATCAATTTTAGCCCATTACAGACTCAGGTAGTAAACGACCAGAATTTTAACGTTCTGCAAGAGGACATAAACAAACCCTCCTCAGAACAAATTCGTACCGATAACCTAAACTTAGAGGAAAAGCGAAATCTCTTGAAAGTAATTAGAAAATTTTCTAAGATATTCTATAGAGAAGATTCAAATCTGATCTTCACCAACGTTATTAAACATAGAATTCGTACGACAAACGATGTACCAATATATGTTAAGTCCTATAGGTATCCATATATTCACAAAGAGGAAGTGGAAAAACAAATGGAAGACATGCTGGAAAAGGGTATTATCCGACCCAGCAACTCGCCTTACTCTGCTCCAGTCTGGATAGTCCCGAAGAAGACGGACGCCAGCGGCAAATCTAAATGGCGAATCGTCATTGACTACCGCAAGTTAAATGACGTAACTATAGATGACAAATATCCTATCCCCAATATCGAAGAGATATTAGGAAAACTAGGAACATGTCAATATTTTACAACGCTGGACCTTGCAAAGGGGTTCCATCAAATTGAAATTGATGAGAACGATATACACAAAACAGCGTTTAGCGTGGAAAATGGACATTACGAATTTCTCCGTATGCCTTTTGGTCTTAAAACGGCGCCTGCCACTTTCCAGCGCCTTATGAATAATGTTCTCAAAGATTATATAAATAAAATCTGTCTGGTCTACTTAGACGACATCATTATTTACTCCTCTTCTTTAGAAGAACATCTAGACTCCTTAACTAAAATCTTCAAAAGACTTGAAGACGTAAATTTGAAGGTACAGCTAGATAAATCGGAATTTCTGAAAAGAGAAACCGAATTTTTAGGACACATCATTACACTCGAAGGCATAAAACCTAATCCGAAGAAAATCGAATGTGTCAAGAACTTCCCAATCCCAAAAACTCCAAAACAGATTAAGCAATTTCTTGGACTCACTGGATACTACAGAAAGTTCATCCAGGATTATTCAAAAATTGCCAAGCCCATTACTAAGTATTTGAAAAAGAATCAAAAGATTAATATAAATGACCCAGAATACATAAATAGTTTCGAAATTATCAAAAGACTACTTATTTCGGAACCAATATTAAAATATTCGGATTTCAGCAAATTATTTACATTAACAACAGATGCGAGTCAGTACGCATTAGGCGCCGTACTCTCACAAAACGGGCATCCAATATGTTATGCTAGTCGTACTCTGAATGATCACGAACAAAACTATAGTACGATCGAAAAAGAATTGCTAGCTGTGGTATGGGCAACGAAATACTTCCGCCCTTACATTTTCGGAAGAAAGTTTCTGATCGAAACGGACCACAAGCCTTTACAATGGCTATTCTCCATAAAAGAACCAAATTCAAAATTAGTGCGTTGGCGATTGAAGTTATCGGAATATGACTACGACATGAAATACAAGAAAGGCATGTTATGGTCGTAGCATATTGCATATAGCAATATGCCACCACGGACTGAAGCGTGTAGGCCCGGCTTGTTGTCGACTACAGCATGAAACCAAAACGCGCCCCGACCGAGAGAAATGCTTCCTCAAGCTCGGTGTCATGTTGAGTGACAGAAGGAAGAAGAAGAGCGTTCTTGGCGGAGTTTTTTGAGTTTTTTGACAACGTAAGAAAAGCAAGAAGGGAGCCAAAAAAATCTCGGCGAATAATAAGTCATCGGGACAGAAAATCCTCCCAAAAAGAGTGTAATCCATGATTAAAGTGCCTAGCTGCCCAGCACGACGATTTAGCACCAGAGGATTACTGGAGAAAGGAGATGAGCATATGTATCCTCCACATAATAATGAACACTTCCAGAACCATCTAGTACAAGTAAGTGATTCAGTCTTACCTGATTCGATTACGCAAACAAAAACGGAGAAGCCCACATTCCTGAAGTACCGGCGAGGCCCCCACTTCTGTGGGATGACTATATTCATACATCATATGTAGCAACTCATATACAACGATTTGTGGCTTATGCGACATGCAGAATTCTACCGATCTTCGCTAGGTGAAGTACATGTATAGACCTGGATACCAATATATAGTCTCTATTTGAGTATCTATTCAGACGTCAACCTTATTTGTGAAATGAACTAATTTTGATCTGATATATAGTAGATAATTAAGGTACTTTCATTAAATAACCATATTTTTGATCTGATATATAGTAGATAATTAAGGTACTTTCATTAAATAACCATAATTTTTGATCTGATATATATAGTGAATAATTCAGGTACTTTCATTAAATAAACTATATTTTTTTCAATTGATATATATATGTAGGTATTAAGTAACTCAGGTATTTTCGTTAAATTCATTTGATTTCATATGTATGTTTGAAAATCATCTTATTAGTTAAATGAGTTACATATAGTTATACGCTTAGACATACACGGCTTTCTTGATTGGATATATATATAGGAATTCGTTCGCTAAAACAACTATATTTATTTACTTATATACTAGCAATTGTTATTGAAACCGGCTATATCATGTGATGATAGCTTATATCCCAATCAGATACAAGTGCTAACGCTTCTTAAGATGAATTGGTTAGCGGCTTGTGTGAAAGTGTCAGAGGACCTATAAGCATTAAGAAATTTAGTAAAAACATACCCACAGGTAGTCTACTGATAGGCTACCTTAATTTTTTTTAAATTCGTCAGACATAGATGCGTTATTAGTTTTGTTACCAAGAGTGGGAAGAAAATAGTTGGTGTGATTATACCCAGTTCGGTGAGGCACAGACTAGTAGTACTGTAAAAGTGCAACCCAAAGGGATTTCGGACGTGGTCATTTATTTCGTCTATTATTTTTCTTTTAATTTCAGTGCAGCTGGAGAACACGCTTCAGGAGGCCTGCTGGATACGTGAACATTCCAACTATCAATTTTGTGAAATTCGGCTTGATAATTATTTCTTCGGGTTGCCTTCGCGAAACTAGCATAGTAGCGTAGTAGTATATAAACCTTTAAGTAAAATCTGTCGTATCCACTTTAGTATTGTAGAACATGACAGGACAATCAGAAGTAAGATACCAAAATCAGAATCCTACGGGGGTGAATTTAAGCAACAAAAAAAAAAAAACAAAAAAACGAAATCACTTGTAATTTCGTACTAATATAGCGTTTATAACAAAATGAAGCAGTGTATTAGCATCTAAATACTACTATCAATCTATCTAAATACTACAAAAGTAAGAAATGCTAGTGTATAAATTAGACATTAAACCTATTTCATTATAACGTAAATATGAATTGCTGAACGTTTTTATTTCTTCCCTCACATTTACTGGAGCCCTCTAACATGAAGGTCGCATAGGTCCGCTCTAATTTCTTCTACAGGTCAGCCAAAGGGACTTGGAAATAGTGCCCCCCAAGTCAAAGGGAGGATGGGGCAAGGCCAAGAAGGCATAACATCTGCGCCTTCAATTCAGCAGTAAGCAGGTAAGTGACGTAAAGGTCCCTTCAGGACCGAGTGTGTGCCGTTTTTTGTAGTGCAGGCACGAAAATTTTTTTGTCTATGGATGATGACATGCGGCAGGTATTTCGGGAACTCCCCCACACTCTCCGCCATCCTTAGCCGAGGTGCTAGCGTGCCGCCCTGTGCTATCGCTGTCATCAGGCGATCTGTCAGCTCATGCTGGCAGTTTGGACTTAACGTCCTGGTCAAGTCGCCTTCCACATACTTCCATAACAAAATGGCGCCCAACGTGGGGCCACCTCAGTTAGACTTCGGTGGTCTAAATATAAATTTTACTGGGGACTGAGACTTTGAGAGAGATGATCATCTGGTGTCTGCCAGTTGATTGACCTCAGGTCTCACATCCAGTAGAAGATATGGGTGGACCTGAGTCTAATTGGTTTTGTTGAAAATTTTTTTTGTAAAGTAACGTAATATTTTGGAAGTTTTATTGGAAGTCTTTGATATTTTGAATTTTTGGATTAAAGTAAAGTAACGTTTTTTGAATTTAATGAAAGTTTTTTGGAAGTTGAAATCCGGCTTTAGGTTTGACTTCGGTCAAGCCTCAAGCCTGAACAGTTGTTGAATTTTTTTTTGAAAGTTTTTGGAAATGTTTTTGGATGATCTTTCCCGCTGGCCTTCTGCCATGGAAATGGTAGGTGGCCTCACGAAATCTTTCGTTTGAGCTCTTGTGGGGACATGTCTCTGTTGGCCAACTGGCTGGACAGAGTTATGAATCTGCGAGACAACTTCTTGGCTTCCAGCTAATTAGTTGACCAGACTCATGACTCTGCCCGGCTAGCGAACTAGCTGGACACGACGATTCGGTGAGGAGAAGAGAACGAGTTCTCGGAGGATGGGATTGATGCTGGAGATCTTCAGTGATCAGGAGTTGGCATACTGCTAACTGCCTGGCTGAAGAATCTCTGGCAGCATTCTCAGCCTTTGATACCTCCGACTTTACTCTTCCCAGATTTCTGCAAGAGCTCCGACTTTTTCAATGCACACACTCACGTCACTTGCTTATATCTGTATTATGACCTTGGAAGAGAGAGAGCGACCTGACCTCTTATGTGGGAGTTAGCTTCGGGAGGTGAGGGAGAAATTGTCTGATCTTTGAAAATTGTTGAAACGTTTGACCTGTCTTTGCGATTTTTTTTGGATTCTTCGTAGTTTGCAGAATTTATGAGAATTTAGTCGACGAAGTTATTGACGCTTCCTGACATCGGTTTTTGTTCTGGGGATTCAATCCTCATATTATCTCGATTTAAGAAGCTTAAATTAACTCTTCGAGTCCTTGTTTTGCAAAATTTATTTTTAAAAAAAAAAAAAAAAAAAATTTCTTCGGACGCTTGGGAAGATAATTCCTTGGATCATAGTATCTCATCCCAACTTTCAAATTTAGTAGCTCGTTAGCTTCGATCCTGTTTGAGCCTGTGATCTCGATTTTTGACCTTTTTTTTAATTTCTCTGATATTCTTCTTCGAACCTTTGGTTTGCAAAACGTTTTCAATTTTGACTCACTATGGGTACAGTGAGAACGCCACCACCTGCGACAAACGGTATGTCAATGCTACCTGAACCATGCTCCATCTGTCGTGATGCAAGCTGGTCAGTCGAAAGGAAGCCTGTAATAACCAAATGTGAACACATTTTTCACCAGGCATGCCTGCAGCATTGGATAGGTGAACATGCTAGTTGTCCTAACTGTCGGTGCCATATTACACAACAAGACTTTATCGAATATACAGGTGCAATCCCAAAGAGACCGAAGAAGGTGAAGCCTGTGAAGTCTACTAAGCACGATGTGCCGAGCTTCAATCTGCCTACTTTCGACCTACCACCACCTAATAGACGCTCTTTGTCTCCAGGAATGTTCAATTTGCATTCCCGGACGTTCACTAATCCCAACTCACGGCAAGACAGTCCATTACCACCAGCCCAAGGCCACACCTCAGCTGCTACGGATGCGTTGCTGGCAGGCCTGCGCATTCAAATGAAAGACTTGGTACGTGAAGGTCTCGAACACAGCCTCAGTACATTACGGTCTGAGTTAGTAGATAGTGTCCGTCAGCAAGTAGCAGCCATGGTGCCACCAATAGATTTTTCACGTCCACCCCCGTCTATGGGTAATCCAAGAACGTCGAACGATTTTCCCAATACAAGGAGACAATCATTCCATAGACCGCCTTCAGCCTTTGGTCAGCCTATGCCAAACCTCGCTCCACCTCAACCAACACCGCCTATTCGTGTTCCTGCACATGTAGGACAGCGACGATCCGGAAGTCCCATCCGTAGATGGAACCTGACGTACAATGGAAATAACGCAGAGCTCCCGGTAGACGAATTCATTTTTAGAGTCGAAGCGCTCACGCACTCCGCTCTGGAAGGAGATTTCGATCTGCTGGTAAGGAACATGCTTACGTTATTAACAGGACCAGCTAAAGATTGGTACTGGTCAATATTGAGGAATAACCCTTTCCCAACTTGGGAATTCATCAAAATGGGATTGTCCATGGAATGGGGAGTGCCCAAGGATGATTTAAAAATACGATTACAGCTGATGTCTCGAAAGCAAAAACCTGGCGAAATATTCGCTATGTATCACCACCATTTAGTATTGCTGCGTGACCAGCTACAGACCGCCATGCCAGACCAAGAGTTTCTAGAGATTGTTAAATCCAATTTGTTGCCTGAGATCCAGGAAAAAATATGTTTGCACCCCACTTATACTATAGGACAGCTGAGATCGCTGGTTACTCGTATCCAAGCTACGCAGACACGCATTGCTACAGCTGGTAGTTGGAATCCGTACCGGAACCAACGAGTGCACGCAGTTGACAATTTTCAGAACTTGGACCCTGAACTGGCAGCAGCGACAGGCAGTGACCACGGCCTAGGTGAGCTATCGAGTATTTCAAACAAAAATGCTATTGTCTGCTGGAATTGTGATCAGTCTGGTCATTATTATCAAGATTGTAGACAGACGAGTCGAGTTGTGTTCTGCTATGGATGCGGACGCAAGAATGTTTTCAAGCCTGATTGCCGCTACTGCAGACAGAAAAACGAGAGACGGGTCGGGAATACCAACACCTCTTCCCGACCAGCGTCAACGTCGCAAGCAGCAACTGTAACGAACAAGGAGGAAAGCCCGCTCCATTAGTAGACACTCGTGATAACTCCCTAACGTGTCCTCTGATATCATTCAGTGACTCTGGTGATATCAGAAAAGCACCGGATTGTACAATTACTTCACTGGAAGAGGCGGAGAACTTGATGGATTTCTCTGCAGATCTTCAAGCTCCCATTTCCACTTCTGGGGAGCCCATGACAATACTAGACACTTCCTTAGAAGAGTCTTTACTCTTCGATGTCCCGTTGACACCTATAGCACGTGTAGCTGACAAGGTTACTGAGCAGGAGATTTGGCCTCCTGCCATTTCTATCTTAAAACGGCCACCAAGCTCTGATATGACGAGTGGGCGTGAGCCAGTTTTACATCCGCTGACGCCGTATCATACGCGTCTGCAGAGATACAGAGCAGCAAGAGACCGAATTTTCTCCTCAGTAGCAGAGTTAGCTGAGATTATGTTTCCCGACCGGGATATGAGACCGAAAAGGAAAAGATCAACCGTTCGTTGGCGAGAATACTGTCGACGAATGAAACTGGAAAGGAAAAAACTAGCACAGATTTCCGTGTCGATGCCAGACGACATTCGACCGTACGCAGAAGTAAAGCTGCTCGGGCGAACTGAGACTGGATTACTTGATAGTGGTGCCACTGTCAGTATTCTAGGCCAGGGAGCTCTCGAGAAGCTTGCTGAAGCAGAGGTTGAATGGAAGAAGTATCGGACACAGGTCCAAGTAGCTAATGGTGCCATGACGACTGTTCATGGTCATGTGAACTTGGACGTCACTTTCCGTGATAAGACCCAAAACGTGCGTTTTTACGTGGTTCCTGGGCTCACACAGGCACTATATCTGGGAGTAGACTTCTGGCGCCTCTTTGGGTTAGCTCCGGATGTCCTAGGTATAGTCGCAGAAGTGAATCCAAGTGGGATAGCTACCTCTGACACCGATGGGCATATCCTTTCTAGTTTAGAACACCAACGCTTAGAGAGCACAAAACAGCTTTTCCCCTCTTTCGCCTCGTTAGGCCTGGGAAAAACATCATTGGTCACTCACAAGATTGATACGAATGACGCCGCCCCGATAAAACAGCGCTTTTATCCGATTTCCCCGGCAGTGCAAAGTTTGATGGATGCAGAATTAGAGCGAATGCTATCACTGGGTGTGATAGAGGAGAGCCAGAGTCCTTGGAGCTCTCCAGTTGTTCTGGTAAGGAAGCCTGGAAAGGTCCGGCTTTGTTTTGACGCCAGGAAGGTCAACTCGGTTACGAAGAAGGACGCCTATCCGCTACCGCAGATAGACGCACTTCTGAGTCGACTTCCTCCGGCAAACTACATAACGAGCCTGGACCTGAAAGATGCATTCTGGCAGATCCCACTGGACACTGATTCCAGAGAGAAGACCGCTTTCACAGTACCTGGTCACCCTCTCTATCAGTACACAGTGATGCCATTCGGCCTATGCAACGCTCCCCAAACGATGTGCCGCCTCATGGATAAAGTCATTCCTTTCGATCTTCGTGAGAACGTTCTCGTCTATTTAGACGATTTATTAATTCTATCATCTGACTTTGACACTCATCTCATGCTGCTAGCCAGGGTAGCGGATTGTTTGAGGAAAGCTGGCCTTACTATAAACGTCGAGAAGAGCAAGTTTTGTATCAAGGAGACTAAATACCTGGGATTCATTGTAGGAAGGGGAGGTATGAGAACTGACCCTGACAAAATATCAGCCATAGTTGACTATCCGTCACCTAAAACTGTTCGGCAAGCCCGACGCCTACTAGGTATGGCAGGATGGTACAGACGGTTTATTCCGAACTATGCTGATTTGACTGCATCCATTACAGACACTTTGAAAAACCCGAGTCAGTTCAAATGGACATCTGAAGCCCAGACGTCTCTTGATCTACTCAAACAAAAACTTACTTCTGCTCCGTTGCTAGTGAGTCCAGACTTCACCAAACCGTTCGTCATCCAGTGCGATGCGAGCCAACAAGGTATTGGAGGAGTGTTGCTTCAGCTAGATGACGATGGCCACGAGAAGCCAATAGCCTACGTCTCGAAAAAGTTGAACTCCGCTCAACGAAATTACACCGTCACAGAGCAAGAATGCCTAGCTGCAGTCTTGAGCGTACAGAAGTTCCGGCCCTTCATAGAGCTTATGCCGTTCAAGATAGTGACGGATCACGCGAGCTTGAAATGGCTGATGTCTCAAAAGGACCTCAGCGGAAGACTTGCTCGGTGGAGTTTGAAGCTTCAGGGCTTCGACTTCACTATTGAACACAGGAAAGGAAGCCTGAACGTAGTCCCTGATGCGCTGTCACGCATTCATTGTGACAGCATGAACACAAACGAAGATCCTGGCCCGGAAGTTGACCTTAGTTCGCCATATTTCAATTCGTTGGAATATGAAGAACTGAGGCATAAGGTTAAAACGACTTCTGGCAAACTACCAGATCTTTGCGTCAGGGATGGCTTCGTTTATATTCGGACTGTTCCGAGAACAGGCGATCCGATCCAGGAGGAAGAAGCGTGGAAGCTTTGGATTCCACGTGGGCTTGTCACCGACGTCATTTCGAGAGCGCATGATCCGCCGCTAGCTTCACACGGAGGAATAGGGAAAACCCTAGAACGTCTGCGAAGACATCTGTACTGGCCACGAATGACAGTTGATGTCAGAAATTACGTAGCCGCCTGTGACGTGTGTAAAGAAACGAAGGCTCCTAATACTATTTTGCGACCACCGATGAAAGTCCAGTCTGTGATAGAACGACCATGGCAAAAGCTGTACGTCGATTTCTTAGGTCCATATCCTCGGTCAGTTAAAGGAAACGTCTGCATTCTGATAGTTCTTGACCACTTTTCTAAATTCCCACTTCTCAAACCTATGAGAAAAGCGTCTACGCTCAATGTATGCCAATTCATTGAGACTGAAGTGTTTCACGTGTTCGGAGTTCCGGAGACCATAGTCTCTGACAATGGAGTCCAGTTTTGCTCGGCTCAGTTCGCCAGACTACTGGAAAAGTATGGGGTAAAGCATATGCGAACGGCAGTTTACTCGCCGCAAGCAAACGCCTCAGAGCGAGTAAACCGGTCTCTGTTGTCAGGGATTAGGGCCTATATCCAGAAGGAACACACCAGATGGGATGAGAAACTGAGCCAAATAGCTAGTTCCCTCCGGAGCTCTTTCCATCAAGCTACTGGTTTCTCTCCCTATCGAACACTCTTCGGTCAACAAATGATAGAACATGGCAGCTCCTATTCCATCTTGAGGAGCATTGGAACTCTTAATGAGCCACTGAGAGTAGACGCAGAAGATAAAATGAGATTGATCCGTGCGAGAGTGCAGGAAAATTTACAACACGCATTCGAACAGGGTTCAAAAGCCTACAATCTCAGGGCAAAACCCGTCGAGTTCAAAGTTGGTCAGGAGGTATTTAGAAGGACTTTTGCCCAAAGCAATTTCCAACAGCAGACTAGTGCTAAACTGGGACGAAAATTTGTTAAATGTCGGGTTAGAGCCAAGAAAGGAAACTCACTATACGAACTTGAAGATCTGCGGGGAAAACTGTTAGGTGTCTATCACGCTAAAGACATCAAGCAGTGATCATCAGTATGAAAACATCGTCGATACTTATTGTCGTTTATTCCTGGTAGCCCTAAGAAGGCATCCAGCCAGCTTAACTGGTAAACTATAGGATATCACGAAGCCCTCCTATTGCCCCGTCAATGGTGGGTGATATACCTGTTGAAAGTCAATCTCATTATAGCACCCCTACCGCTTGTGAGTAGATAACCTTTTATAGTCCCTTCCGGATCGGCCTCATTAGGAGGAAAATTTTTCCTTGTCTGTCCAGCTGCAACGTTTCGTTAATCGTCGGACATAGTAGTACTAGATCTATACCTGGTAGCCCTAAGAAGGCATCCAGCCAGCTTAACTGGTAAACTATAGGATATCACGAAGCCCTCCTATTGCCCCGTCAATGGTGGGTGATATACCTGTTGGAATCCATTCCCATATTCGGCTGTCAACATGTCACTACTTCGACGACGCCTTGGAGACACACCCTTGAACAATCGCAGCCTGAGATCAGGGTGAGAGGTTGCGCCGGGAAAGCTTAGCGATCAGTTCTTTAGGTTACTGATCGCGGGGCTTCCTCAGCATCTCGGTGAAGGAAGGCAGAGAGGCATCGACCGGCTGGATTTTTTGGGTTACCAGCTTGTCGATGTAGCTTTGGCTTCCCCACACGGAGAAGGATGTCGAAGTCTGATCGAAGACTGACGAGACTTCAAGGATGTGTCCTCGACGTGTCATCGGAAGTAGAGTCTGAGGATGAGGAAAGCATAGGGTCGTGGGACGTGACACACATTGAGCGCCCGCAGTGATGAGGCCTATGTGTAAGACCGGCTAGCTCAGTCGACCATTTTTCAGCGTCGTCTGAACCACGGGTGGCGCAGACCACTCTGCCCTGTTATGGTCGTAGCATATTGCATATAGCAATATGCCACCACGGACTGAAGCGTGTAGGCCCGGCTTGTTGTCGACTACAGCATGAAACCAAAACGCGCCCCGACCGAGAGAAATGCTTCCTCAAGCTCGGTGTCATGTTGAGTGACAGAAGGAAGAAGAAGAGCGTTCTTGGCGGAGTTTTTTGAGTTTTTTGACAACGTAAGAAAAGCAAGAAGGGAGCCAAAAAAATCTCGGCGAATAATAAGTCATCGGGACAGAAAATCCTCCCAAAAAGAGTGTAATCCATGATTAAAGTGCCTAGCTGCCCAGCACGACGATTTAGCACCAGAGGATTACTGGAGAAAGGAGATGAGCATATGTATCCTCCACATAATAATGAACACTTCCAGAACCATCTAGTACAAGTAAGTGATTCAGTCTTACCTGATTCGATTACGCAAACAAAAACGGAGAAGCCCACATTCCTGAAGTACCGGCGAGGCCCCCACTTCTGTGGGATGACTATATTCATACATCATATGTAGCAACTCATATACAACGATTTGTGGCTTATGCGACATGCAGAATTCTACCGATCTTCGCTAGGTGAAGTACATGTATAGACCTGGATACCAATATATAGTCTCTATTTGAGTATCTATTCAGACGTCAACCTTATTTGTGAAATGAACTAATTTTGATCTGATATATAGTAGATAATTAAGGTACTTTCATTAAATAACCATATTTTTGATCTGATATATAGTAGATAATTAAGGTACTTTCATTAAATAACCATAATTTTTGATCTGATATATATAGTGAATAATTCAGGTACTTTCATTAAATAAACTATATTTTTTTCAATTGATATATATATGTAGGTATTAAGTAACTCAGGTATTTTCGTTAAATTCATTTGATTTCATATGTATGTTTGAAAATCATCTTATTAGTTAAATGAGTTACATATAGTTATACGCTTAGACATACACGGCTTTCTTGATTGGATATATATATAGGAATTCGTTCGCTAAAACAACTATATTTATTTACTTATATACTAGCAATTGTTATTGAAACCGGCTATATCATGTGATGATAGCTTATATCCCAATCAGATACAAGTGCTAACGCTTCTTAAGATGAATTGGTTAGCGGCTTGTGTGAAAGTGTCAGAGGACCTATAAGCATTAAGAAATTTAGTAAAAACATACCCACAGGTAGTCTACTGATAGGCTACCTTAATTTTTTTTAAATTCGTCAGACATAGATGCGTTATTAGTTTTGTTACCAAGAGTGGGAAGAAAATAGTTGGTGTGATTATACCCAGTTCGGTGAGGCACAGACTAGTAGTACTGTAAAAGTGCAACCCAAAGGGATTTCGGACGTGGTCATTTATTTCGTCTATTATTTTTCTTTTAATTTCAGTGCAGCTGGAGAACACGCTTCAGGAGGCCTGCTGGATACGTGAACATTCCAACTATCAATTTTGTGAAATTCGGCTTGATAATTATTTCTTCGGGTTGCCTTCGCGAAACTAGCATAGTAGCGTAGTAGTATATAAACCTTTAAGTAAAATCTGTCGTATCCACTTTAGTATTGTAGAACATGACAGGACAATCAGAAGTAAGATACCAAAATCAGAATCCTACGGGGGTGAATTTAAGCAACAAAAAAAAAAAAACAAAAAAACGAAATCACTTGTAATTTCGTACTAATATAGCGTTTATAACAAAATGAAGCAGTGTATTAGCATCTAAATACTACTATCAATCTATCTAAATACTACAAAAGTAAGAAATGCTAGTGTATAAATTAGACATTAAACCTATTTCATTATAACGTAAATATGAATTGCTGAACGTTTTTATTTCTTCCCTCACATTTACTGGAGCCCTCTAACATGAAGGTCGCATAGGTCCGCTCTAATTTCTTCTACAGGTCAGCCAAAGGGACTTGGAAATAGTGCCCCCCAAGTCAAAGGGAGGATGGGGCAAGGCCAAGAAGGCATAACATCTGCGCCTTCAATTCAGCAGTAAGCAGGTAAGTGACGTAAAGGTCCCTTCAGGACCGAGTGTGTGCCGTTTTTTGTAGTGCAGGCACGAAAATTTTTTTGTCTATGGATGATGACATGCGGCAGGTATTTCGGGAACTCCCCCACACTCTCCGCCATCCTTAGCCGAGGTGCTAGCGTGCCGCCCTGTGCTATCGCTGTCATCAGGCGATCTGTCAGCTCATGCTGGCAGTTTGGACTTAACGTCCTGGTCAAGTCGCCTTCCACATACTTCCATAACAGGCACTCAAAACAGTAACGCAGACGCCTTATCACGTATAGAGTTAAATCTTGCACAAGAAATGGATACTAACGAAATCCCGCTTAGTAAATCCCCGTTAAACGTATTCAAAACCCAAATCGCAATTTTTAAAAGTAATTCCGGTTCTCTGAGAATTAAAAATTTGAAAATCTTTAATAAATCCAGGAAGTCAATTTATACTAAATCATTAGACGACGATACTGCAACCACTATACTCAAATCGCATTGCAATCCCAAATCCCTGAATGCAATTTATGTGAATGATGTCGGATTTCTCCAGACACTAGAAAAAGCATTTCACACACACTTTTCGGGCAATAATCAATTCAAATTAATAAAATGTGATAGAGTTTTAAAAGATATTACGGACGAAGAGAATTTAGCTAAATTAATAGAAGAAGAACATCTAAAGAATAACCACAGAGGCATCATAGAGGTATGTAAAGAATTACAGTTAAAATATTTTCACCCAAAGATATCCACTCGAGTAACCCAGTTCATTAATAACTGTGAAATTTGTAACATAGAGAAATACGAAAGAAAACCAGTAAAACATAAATTTCAAATAACCGAAACTCCAAGTAGTCCAAACCAAATCATTCACATAGATGTCTTCTATACCTTAGAGAAAAATCTGTTCTTAACATTTATAGATAAATTTAGCAAATTTGGGCAAGCTATTAAAATTCAAGGAAGATCTTGGGTAGAATTTAAGAGATCAATCCTACAGTACATATCCGCAGTAGGAAAGATCAGAAAAATCATAGTAGACAACGAACTAGGTTTTAAAGCTCTCCCCTTAAGAGAATTTTTACAAAAAGAAAACATTGATATACAATTCACTTCAAACAATAATCATACATCCAATTCAGATATCGAAAGGCTACATAACACAATCAACGAGCATTTGAGACTCTTAAGACACGACGAAAATAAGGATATTGACACCGTCGAAGAAAAAATTCTAAAAATTATATCCTTTTATAATAATACAATTCATTCCACTACGAATAAAAAACCGATAGATTTTAATAACGGGAAGATAAAGGATGACGAATATAATGATATCCGCGAGAGGATCTCGAAAATTAAAGAAAAAATCCTTAATAAATTAAATCGCGATAGGGAAGAAGTACAGCCCAAATTTCATTAAAGATATAAGAGGTGGGAAAAATCATGCCAAATTTAGAAAGGTAGATATAGAGAAAAAAGACGAAGATCATGTAATAGATAAAGGAACAGGGCTCAAATATTATGTATCGCACGTAAAAAGGAAGAAAAAATTCCAAGATAATAATTCACCTACAATTCAAGCAAAAAATGTAAACAAAAAAATAAACCTATAAAACCGACTTTTGTTTCAGGTCAAAATGATACAGACAATAATCCTCACTGCTCTAATAATCCTCCCTCCAACACTTTCTCAAACAATTGAGGTTCAAAACCTTAATAGCAATAATGGGTACGTTACGATTAAGTTAGAAGATGAGAAAATTATTACAAGGTTCAAAAAGGTCTTACATATTATAAATATAACGGAATACGAAAATACCAGAGATTTGATTCGCGACAATATTATAACAATCAAAGACAAAGCCAATCTCATAGAACCCATGTACAGCACGCTCACTCATAACTTTAACTTACTAGACAGAAAAATTAAGAATTTAAAACCGCATACTAGACAAACGAGAGGACTAATTAACATACTGGGAACAGGACTAAAATACATAACTGGTACAATGGATTACAAAGACGAACAGGAAATTAAAAGCAAACTAGACGCGTTATCAAAAAATAACAGAAACTTGATAGACGAAAGTAACAAACAAATTATAGTAAACAACGAAATTTCAGACCAGATAAGAAACCTAACGAAACAGATTAAGACACAACAAAATACCATATCAAAATATCTAAACGACTTTAGTGAACAAAACGGGAACAGAATACTAAAAATAGAGGACGAAGTACAATACATGCAGCAGTTGGTATACCTGCTTAATTATGATATTACTTTACTGAAAAATCACATAGACGACATCGAAACAATCATGCTGACCAGTAAATTAGGGTTACTTTCCAGAAACATTCTTACGGAAACAGAGTGGAATTTGATTCCAGACCTAGAGAACTTCAAAGATATTAAAATCGTAATTGCATTGCACAAAGAACAAATTATTGTTATTATACTAATCCCAGAGTACAGCGAAAACCCGTTGTCAAAAGTCCTTATAGAACCAATCCCTAGCGATAAGAATAAATCCATATATTTGGATGAATATACAGTTTTAGTAGACCGAAATAACACTGTTTATAGTATAAAAATAAAGGACAACTTAGAGAAAAATTTAATTAAAATAAAGGATAAATGTGTCCATAATATCATCAATTTTAACGAAGCTTACTGCCCTATGCAAAACTTTTCAAAAGAAGAAATAAAAGAAATTACTCCAGGGATAATTTTAACGAAAAATATTGCAAGAATGAATATATACCAGAATTGTAATAATTTGAAATTAAATATTTACGGCAATAACCTAATTAAATATGAAAATTGTAAGGTAGAAATATATAACGTATCATATGATAATTTTTATACTAGGATAAAGGATAATATTATCTTACCACATTTTGTTACAAAAATAACAGAAAACAAAACTATAAGTTTAATCAAAAATATTAACAATAATAGAAAGAAAATTAACGAAATAATAGACGAAAAATATGTAAACCGTTTATTAAACATACCTATAAATATCATTATTGTAATAGCCATTTTATTTATAGTTTTTGGCATCAAAATCATATTACCTAAAAATAAAGGAAAAATTGTAATAAATGCTTCGTCGGAGCCTCAGACTAACGGTGGGGGTGTTATAGATCATACCATAAAAACCATAAAAAACGTAATATAAAATCTATATTAAATTTACTGTGCATTTTTTCCATTATATTTTTGCCAAATCAACAGAATCCAATTTACATTTTCGTTCAAGTTCATTCATGTTCACATTTGACAAAAATAATTTCCGTTCCCGTGAGAACGAAGGCATAATATTAAATTCACCTTTTCCTGCGCGGCAGACGCGAAGTCAGCAATTTTATTAAGATAAAAAGCGCACAAATGAGTAATTGAAGCATGAAAAACATATTCACAGTTAGTCTGAAGTTTGGAATCAAAAGTAAATCGTCGCGCCCTAAAAATTCGTTCCTCGTATATACATAAGTCGCCAATGTAATTCCAAAATCTTTTATTAAATTGATTTCAATAAAGAATTAATGAATAGTTAAAGTTGGTGTTCTTATTTATATTTTTTTTTTCTTAATAATAAAAATAGATTATTAAACTCATAAGCTCGCACAGGCAATTCGGGTATGTAGACCGAATGATAGGTTAGTTATTATAGGTATAATAAGAGATCAATATTTTATATAAATTTTTAAGAGAAGCAATTATCGCTGTAAAATTGTGGCTTAGTTTTTATCCCATAGGAAGTTAAGGTAAAACCGAAAGTTATCTGTAGATAAGATACTATTGCCCTCAGGGACATTCAGTTCGACGTGTGATATTCAACAGTTTTCGAAGTCTATATTAGCGTGACGTATTGTGCACCGAGTCGGTGTTAGTCTAGGAGAATTTGACCGAAGAGAGAATAGGGTTATAAGATAATTAATTGACTATGGAGCCTGTGTCCAATGGAAATTTAGTAAGATCGAAATTCCGTCAGTATATAAATTGTAATAAACAGGCAAATGTATTAATTTTAACAGAAAGTGAATAAAATTCTTGTATAGTTGAGGCCCAAGGGTGCTCATAGGATAGGATTTGAAACTTAGACATTCTTGGAGATTGAAGCTTATTCAAACCAGGAGATCGGTTAGTAAGTCAAACAGTAGGGAGAGGAGCCAGTAACCGCTTATATTCCTCTTAAAATTTTTATTTTTAGTCACGCCAGTGTAACTCAATCGCCTCCAGGGAGCTCCTTCGAGGGATCGGACAGAAGAATGAATTCAGGTTAGTTGGTCATTGATCGTTATATTGTTTATATAAATATTACAAGATAATAAAACAAAATGTGGTGTTAATCTTGACATGTGTAGAGTAATATCTATTTTAAAAGTATAATTCGGCTGACTTACTCCGCATCATAATCAGGAACACCTCTTGTTCTGAAGAAGCCATAGTTCTAGTGGACTTTCCATGTATCAATCTCCTCAGAAAGTAAGAGTTTCTCGATAGTTTTGAAGTTTTACCTGATTTTCTTACCAAATGCAGTTACAACGCCATCACAAAAGTTTTGATTCTAATATTTAGTCAGTAATAAATTTTAAGTACAAAAAAGAAAGAAAAAGAAACAAAAGGCATAGATGCCCATGTAAGCTCAGTGAGCGTCGTGAGCAAAAATCCGCAAATTGTCTTAAGGTAGAGGAAGATTTGTAATCACATGTTGTTTTAATGAAAGTTTGTAAGAACGTTAGTATAGTTTAGTATGGTCCTGTACAACAGCCAGACTCATAGTTGTCCTGGACAGGCGGATATCAGTTCATGACCGGTATACTTAAATGTAAGAAGAATTGTCTTGATAATCGCCAAGTGTAGGCTTGAATTAAAATGAGAAAGGAAGACTTGTTAAGTATCCATGACAGCTAGGCTAAGACTTCTAGTTTGCAGAAACGATATCTATTGAATTAAAATCATTATAACGTAATGGTTCCGTAAAGATTTTTAATTTTTCCTTCACATCCCGGAGCCCTCTATCGCGTGAGAACAAGGTCGTCTAGGCTTGCCTAGTCTCTCTCTCTTTCTATAGGTAAACGAAGGGACTTTGGACGATTGTGCCACCCAAAGTCGATGGGAGGATGGGGCTTGGCAGGAAGGCATGCCATCTGCGCCTTCAATGGAACATAGGTAAGTGACGTAAGGGTCCCTTCAGGACCGGGTGTGTGCTGGCTCATTTATGTAGGCATGAAGATTTTTTTTTGATTATGGGTGGTGACAGCGTCAGGTATTTTCGGGAACCTCCCCACACTCTCCGCCACCCTTAGCCGAGGTGCTAGCATGCCGCCCTGTGCTATCGCTGTCATCGAGTGATCTGTCAGCTCATGCTGACAGTTTGGACTTCACGTCCTAACCATTCACTCTCAACATACTTACATAACATGCGAAGCTCCCTTAGTTCCTAATAATGAATACCCTTCAAGGTAAATAGAGCTCTCTAGCTCTCATACCATTGCCTGATATTAACAGAGCTCTTTAGCACTAAGCTAATCAAGGCATCCCATATAGAGCTGCCCGCAGCTCTGGTGATTTCTACATCACTTATATTAAGACCATACTTTGAGCTTTCCAGCTCTCACATGGTCGAGATACAAGTACCTAGAAGCTCCATATAGCTCTATCGCTTGTATCTCTGTTTTAATAAAAGTTTTTTCTTCTTTTCATAAGACATTCCGCAACCATTGGTAAACGAAAAGAAGACGAATAAAAACCAACAAACTTTACACGACGACGCGTTTGCAGGCAGTGTCCAAATATATAGTGCAAAACGAAATTTTTGTATGGCAACCCCACGAAGGAGTTGCCCGATTTGTCTTATTTTCGAACTTAGTTTTACTTTTTTAAAGTCCGTGTACAAAATTTCAGCTCTCTAAGTATACACGTTCTCGAGTTATCGTGCGCACAGACGGACATGCAAAAATCAAAATAACTTTTAATATTATTTGTGGGTGTCCATTCATTTTGCTCTACCATCATTATTTCAAGGTGTTACAAACGGAATGACAAACTTAGTATACCCTATAGATTTCATCTAGGGTATAAAAAGCAGTAATTGAATCAATAAAAACGGAGGAAAGAAAATTTTGACGGCGCTGACCTGGGAGACAGGAAGAACGTCAAGGACGTGATGTTTTGCGTTACCATCTTCACTCCAAGAAACAAAGGAAAAAGAGTAGTTTATTACATTATCATTACATTCTAGGCGACATCTATGAAATAGTAACGCCATTCAAAAGTATCCAGTGACAAACTTTTTTTGTAAATCTAAAGCATTTTATATTAATATCAGATCAAATAATATTATTCAAGTTTGCTTCATTCACCAACTTTGCTACTAGTTAGTGAAAATTTTTAATGAATTTGCATGGAGTCCATGAAGTGATTATGCTATTCAATAACCAGTGTCCGCGCGATTCGCTAGTGGTGAACATTATTAAACGTTGAAATTATTTTATATTGCGAGCTGGTAATATTATTCCGGACAATCAGTATTGAAACTAAAATTACTTTATACTAAGATCAAATCATATTATTCAGTAATTTTGATTCATTCACCAACTTTACATTAGTTAGTGAAAATATTTAATGAGTTTCAACTGCGTCCACGAAGTATTTACGTTATCCAATAACCAGGGCTCTTGCAATTTGCTAGTGCAGAACATTATTAGAAATTTGAAAGTATTTTATATTGAGATCCGAAAACGATATTCATCAGAGGACCGATTATAACATTCTAGGCGACTTCAATGATATAGTAACGCCATTCAAAAACAAATCCTGTTACAAGTATCCAGTGACAAACTTTTTTGTAAATCCAAAGCATTTTATATTAATATCAGATCAAATAATATTGTTCAGTAAGTTTGCTTCATTCACCAAATTTGCTACTAGTTAGTGAAAACTTTTAATGAATTTCCACGGCGTCCACGAAGTGATTACGCTATTCAATAACCAGTGTCAGCGCGATTCGCTAGTGATGAACATTATTAAACGTTGAAATTATTTTCTATTGAGAGCTGGTAATATTATTCCGGACAATCAGTATTGAAACTAAAATTACTTTATCCTAAGATCAAATCATATTATTCAGTAAATTAGATTCATTCAATAACTTTGCCATTAGTTAGTGAAAATTACTACATGTTACTGTAAAATATTTTGTGACCGATCCTTTAGGGGGCCTTGTATTGTCACGATCTTGCTTGTATGGCTGTGTGACTAGCCTTGGCGAAAACTGTCGTCTTGGTCGAGCACTTGTAAAGGAATTATTACCTGCATTGAGGAACTTAAAATCTGTTTGACCACCTTTTGCTTCTGGAACTAGGGAATAATTATATCCTGCTGTTAGAAATTGGTTGGTGACCTGGGACTGCGCCTGAACGATGTAGGGTATTTGTATTGTTGATTGCTGCATAACTGCAGGAAAATATGCTGGTTGCATGGTTTGTTGCAATCTCTCCATGTTCAGTGCTCTCTGACTTAAATCCTCTAACGAGGATACCTGCAGAGTTAACAAATACGCACTGAAATGTGGGCTATTTGAGCCTGTTTTCAGAGCCGTGATAGTGAAATCTTCCAGCTGTGATTTTAAAGCTGAATACTGTGATGCTGAATATTTACTTTTACCCGCTTGCTTACACTGAGTCAACAATTGCTTTAGGCTTGGTACATAAGTGAGCAGATTTTCGACAGGCATCTGTCGAAAGGTGATTAGTCCATTGTCCTGATATGTCTCTCTGGGGAGATAAGCTCTGTTTAGTAGGTTTTCTAATTCCTCCATTGTGGACCATGTTGAGGATGTGACCAATTGGTAGGCCTCCCCTCGACGCCACGTAGGCAATATCTATAGGAGAGCATCTTTTTCGTCTTCTGCAAGGCAACGATCAATTTGTTCGCAGCACCCTATAAAACTTTGGAATTCTTGGCTCAACTGTGGATAAAGCGCGCCAGAAAAAAGAGGAACCATCTGGGCAGCTAGCTTAACTACTTTTTTGTAGTCGACCATATTAACGAGAATTGGTCGTGACTCTTGGCAAAACAAATTTTCAGCACTGTCGTCAAGACTGGAGTCCAGAAGGGCGTCTCCCTGCCAATTTAAAGTGATTTCTACAGCGAAAGGCTCTTCAATGGCACTTTCACTTGCCTCACGAACACTTTCACTATTGCTTAAACTACTTACTTTATTGGGGCTGCTACAAACAGTGACAGGGCGCGAGGCTTTATTTAACTCCAGGAGCTCTCTTTTAAATCTTTCTGTCTCCTCTTTAAGTTTTTCGGCACAAGCGAATCTTTCCTCACGAGTTTGTGCTATCCTTTTATCTAAAGCGTCACACTGTATTATAGAGACTCCTGAAGTCTCTCGCACTCTGTCTAACAAGGTATTTAAATACCTATCTAAACTTACTTGGTGTTTGGGGGCCTGGCAGGACGGTTCACTCCGCAGTTGGACAACTGTGGGTCCTGAAGGCTCCGCTGAAGATTTTTGGGGCGCAGTTGCCTGCTCTGATGATGTTGCTGGAGTCGGTTTCGGGTTGTTTCCTATAAGCCGAGTTGGGTCGTCCTTTGAGTCGACCGACAAGGAAGATTGTTGTGAAGTTGCTTCCCTCGATGGTTGTTGGGATGTTGCACCGACAGTGGGGTAATCCTCCGACATACAAGTCCTTGTACTATGGCATAGGGGTCCTTTGGCCTACTTGGGTTATTCCCTGCGCTGATGAGATGTCAAAAAAGGGGTCCTTATGCCTTCTTGAGAATCCCTTTTAAATGTGGTCTGAAAGGGGGCTTTTAGCTGAGTTGCTTCGTGCTTATGATTTGGCTGTACTTTCTTTTAGCTGGAGATCAATTGGCTTCCTTTATCGTCCTTCTGGGGATGGCTAAAAGGCGTATCTTTCTTCAACTGAGTTCCAAATATGGGCAGGGATGAAGCCCACTAAAATCCCACGTTGGTGCTTTGCATTTTGATGAGGGGGTGTCTGCTTACTCTTCTGAGTAGAAGCAGTTAAAGCTGCACTACCCCGAGCATTGGAGGCTGACCAAAAAACAAATGCCCCTGAAAATACACTCAGCTCCAGGTTAAAGAGGAAGGTTGTCTTGCTCAGCACTCAATTTCGGTCCTGAACCTCTTTCTAGTTCGTGGCGGATCAAGGGTTTTCAAGCACTTATGTTTTATAACTTAAACCAGCTGCGCCAATTTGGTTACATTTTCTTGGGGAAAAGCACAACACTTCTACTTTCTTTTCATAACCTTTTATTTCTCAACTATTTGAATCCAATTTACGTATACTTCTTACGGTAGTTACACTATGATTTTATTTTTTTACAAACTTTAATTTCTTATTAATCTTAGTCGAAAAAGAAAAGGGACCAACCGGAAACATCCAAACAAATTACAAAACAAAAATCTTCTTTTATTTTTAACCTTTAAAACTGGGACGCGTTACTATCCTCCTTCGATTTTTTAAAACAAATCCACGAGCTTATCTTATTCGGTGCCCGAGTACCTTATTTTTTCACCGAAAAATGCTTCTCTTGCACTTTCTATCCTGAGAAATATTTGATTGGACATGTATGTACATGCTTTTTTCTTTGATAAGCTGCTCATGTTTAGGCATGATTAGCTTATATGATTAGTTAAAGCATATAGATTTTTTTGGCGTTTTTTTTTATTTTCATTTCAGGGTTTATATACATACGAGTATATACAGCAATAGGGTTTATATACGTATATAAGTTAATCTTTTTACTTTTAAAGATTTAAAAAAAAATAACAACAATAAAATAAAATTTTATACGATTTATTTCTAGATCGTACAAAACTCGTGGAAAAATAACTAATTAATTTGCTGAAATTGCACATCCCACGATTTCGCCCAACTGCCGGCACCTGTTGATAAAACGTGATGCGGTGTCTCGTTACGCGTACTTCTACTGCGGTGGATATTAAGTCTTCCCCTCTTAAATTCGGATGTCCTCATTCGTCAAATTTCAAAAAATTTAAGTCGTTGAACTATGTGTTGTTGCGGTAGGTTGAAAATTGCAGATTGTGTTATTGTTGCAGCTGACTGGGTGTTTCCATTGTTATGGTCGTAGCATACTGCATGCAGCAGCATGCTACACTGAGGCTAGCGGCATCATGTATGCGAGGGCTGCTTTCTATATGGACGTAGTGTCTATACGCGCCGAACGCACCCGAATGGAGGAGAAGAAGAAGAGTGCTTCCTGGCACTTTGATTGCCATCGTGAGTCAAGAACGAAAGTTGAGGCTGACGTAAGAAAAACGCGTAAAATCAAGTAATCCGAAATAATCAGGCGAATACGTATACGCCGAATGCATCCGCGTAATTATCTTATAGTTTTGGTTATACGAAAATTAAAAAAGTCACGGAAGAAAGGTCCAGGTGTTCAAGATAGCGAAATATCCCACAAATCAAGAAAAACAACCGATTTTTGCCCATTCAGCAAAGGCGCCTGATTTTTTATTTTTTTTATTTGGTGTAATATATAACAGTAGGGTGCCGCATTGTTTAGCGTGAACTTTGTCATTGCTAGTGAAGAGCAAAACGAAAAACATCATTGATTATTCTATCCCATTTGTGCATAATAGAAATAGCTGGAACAAAGGTACGAAAGGCTCCTCCAATTTGCCCAACAGAGAAGAGGCTACCTTGGCCTGAAAATGCAGTAATTTGCTCTTCAATGGTCCACCACAGCAAAAAAAGTATTCCGACATTTCAGGCTTAAGTGCGTTGTAAACAGATCCGTAAGCAGTATCTTAATGCTGAAGAATTTATAACTGCAAGGAATTTACCGATGGATTTAACTGCCGGTTACCTGGTATTACATGGGGCAAGTAGCATTGTCGGCTAAGTTCTGAAATATAAATAGGTGCGATTACGAGGAATTAGCAGAAAAACATGTCAATACGTTGACTCTTGACATAGATGGCACAAGAACTATATGTCGCATAGCATACTAGAGCAGAGCATAGTGTAGTGCACTCTGGAAGGGACCATAACATGTTTTAGAACGTTCCGAGAGCAAATCTGTTTATAAAGCAGTTTTGTATACATTTGATCGACTTCCTCAACACTTCGGATACGAAAAAATATCAATCACTCGACGTATACATCATTTAAAATATTGTGGTCCATTCCGGAATGGACCACCCAGCCATATAAATTTTGTATACTTTTTTGGTTCTGCATGCGACATCTAGTTCTTCTGCCATCTATGCTCTTGAGTATAGCAAAATCTAAAAGATACTCATCACGGTGCAGTATGTTATGCCGTACGCTCCGCGCTCCTTCGAGAAAGCGTACGTTAGGGATTTTAATCGTAAGAGGTTCACTTCGTTATCTTTCTTCAAGGAAAGAAGAATTTATTATCGTTATTATTTATTTTCCTTTTTCTTTTAAATACATTAATGGAGTTGAATATATCCTTAGATTTCTCGCAACAGATCACAAGCTTTAATTTCTTTTTTCTAGCACTAAAATTTCACATTTTTCCAATTTGGCCTTTCGTAATCATTCTAAAATTACTTTCTTTTTCACAATAATTCGATTAGCATAATATTGGTAAATTCACACAAAAAAGATCCGGTTCTCGCTATCTTTGTTAATTCACATCCTATCTATATAGAGAATTTCCACTTAGAAATTTAGATTTTTTCACACTTTTGCTCTACTCCGCTAGCGGATCAAAATCAAACTCCCCGAGAATTCGGCTTGCTGCCCCAGGTACCCATGAAAGCTTTTTTTTCTTTTTCTTGCTTTCCCACGACGTGAAAAATCGTACGTGGGAAAGTACAAAAAGTTTAGACGCAGTGCATATGCATGAAATCTGATATGCACTGTGTCTTGTAAAAATAATATTTTTAATACGACAGACGGGAATAATTGTACGTATGTATAGTACATGCAGATAATTTAACGAAAAAACTGTATGTAGGTAGGTACATGGTACTGCATGTAGGTAGGTATACATGCCGTGTGAACGGAATGTACGACTGATAACAAAATGCAATTTATGCTAAATTGCATTTTGTTTCAGCATTTTTAAATGTGTTTAAAATTTTAAATGAAATTCTTGAAACCAAATAAATTTTAGATTTCAGGGTCATCCAGCAATACGCCAATACATTGCATAGGGCTATATATTGGTTTATCGGCCTTATGGTCAGATCCGGGACATAGGCACCTGGGTTACAACATCCCTCCCCCCTGGGGAAAAGAAAGTTTTATTCTTACGAGAAGAAAACTTTCTTTCTTTAACAGTAGTAGATTTTTCACCTTATTCTAAATAGTATTTTTATAGGCAACTAGGAATGTATACTTATTTACATGCAAAATTATAATAATTATATAATAGCTAAAACATTTAATAAAAAAAATTATTTTCATGTAATTAGAATTCGATAGGAATATTTTTCGGATTTTTACATGTTACAGGTATGTATGTATGTTACATTTATACTTTACGCTAGTTAAAAGGAAATGAATATTACTAAGTTTATAAATTTACATATCATTGGTAATAGAGTTATTTACATTTATTCTATTTCTTTATTATTTATATAAATCTTTATTACCTCATTATGCCTTGATGTTTTTGTTTATGATATAACAAATTGGTAAAAGTATTTGTTTTATAAGTTTTTATTTGGTTAACAAAAAGAATAAAAGTTTAAAATTCTATGCTGGTTATGTATGCAAATGTACATTTTCGTAATTTTTTCTAGTCCTTTTATTTATTTAATAATATTAATAAGAATTTGTAGTATATTGAGAAAAAAAAGGAAACATGTATTTCATAGGTATCTATACTATAAATTAGCCACAACATTGGCTTTTTTTTTTCTTTTTTTTTTTTTTAAATCATATTTTGTCTCTTCTAAATTAGTATAAAAGGAATGTATAATACCAACGATGTACCTACTTACATGTTTGGTAATTTTTAAAATTATGTCTACATTTATCATATTTTGATTTATATTTAATGATTCATTTCTAGTCGAAACAAATAACATTAATCTTTATTATTACAATTACTTCCACAAAAGAAAATTGTTATGATTTCTCATTTTAATTCTAGTTACACTTATAAAATTATTTTCTATTATTATTAATTCTAATTTTCATTTATTTATTAGTTTTTGTCAGAAACGAGAAATATTTATTTTTATTACGTATTTTTACAAAACAACAAAAAATGATTTGGCATTTTACTTTTATTTTATATATATATTATATACGTATATATATATATATATTTTGTCCTTTCAGTATCTTAAATACCTAATTCGCAATTTCGTTTTTTCTTTTCGTTTTCAAGATTTTTGTTTAGAAGTCTTTCTTTTTTTATATTTCATTTTTGGGAGATGTAGGTGTTGAAAATATAGAGGATAGAAAATGTTATTGTATCAATTATTTGTTCGTTATAGTTTCGGTATCTTGTACTGTTTGATTGGAAGCATGAGTCCACGGGATATGTATATGCTAACATATGTTTTATATATGTACTGGCATTAATTGGAGAAAAGTTTTAAGTCGTTATTGTGGACTCCTTTGTTTTTATTATTTATTTTTACAGTGGAGTTTTCAGGGGAATTGATTTCTACAATCACATGTGGACCTGTCCAGAGTGGTGAGAATTTGTTATTTCTTATTCTGCTTTTTATTAAGACTCTGTCTCCGATATTGAAAGATTTTTGAACTGTGTTTTCGTCCTACTGGAGTTTTGATTTCTCTTTGTTGGCCATGGCTATGTCTTTCGCAATTTTATAGCTGTGTTGTAGACGTGCTT
The DNA here is from genome assembly GCA_963924295.1 of Dioctria rufipes. NCBI lineage: Eukaryota > Metazoa > Arthropoda > Insecta > Diptera > Asilidae > Dioctria > Dioctria rufipes. The sequence continues at coordinate 129,261,670 of OZ002741.1, read as the reverse complement.
TTAACTCGTTTGCATAATTATCATAATTATAGCAAACGGTCGGAGATGATTTTAAGTTATTTGGGATTTCGGCTGGGAATCCGTACAGGAGTTCGCGGGGAGTATAATTTGTACTCGAGTGAGGTGTGGTATTGTAGACAAACATGGCATATGGAATTCATGTATCCCAGTCTTGAGGATCTTTCGCTACATAAGATCTGAGGTATTCTGCTAAGGTTTTATAACTTCTCTCCAATGCACCATTTGTTTGAGGGTGATATGGAGTAGTTTTGAGCCTTTTGATCTTTAGCAGTTTTGATACCTCGGCGAACATGCCACCTATGATCCCTGATCTGTTAGGATACTTTCTGGAATGCCGTGTCGACAAACTATTGTTGTCGTGAAGGCTTCCGCTAATGTCTTAGATTAAGTGTTGACTATGGGAATAGCCTCAGAGAACTTGGAAAGGTCGTCTTGAAATGTAAGGATGTATTTATTTCCAGAATGGGAAATTGGGAGAGATCCTACAACATCTAGGTACACTCTTTCAAAAGGTTTTGAGCTTATGCTTGAGATTTTCATGGGAATCTTGGGATTTCTGGATACTTTGTTTACTTGGCAAAGTTTACATTTCCTTACATATCTTACAACATCGTCTGACATTCCAGGCCAATAGAATTCTTTTTTAATTCTTTTAATTGTACGGGAGACACCTTGATGGCCTCCCGTTGGTAGAGAGTGGAAATCTTTCAGAACTTGCTCAGTATCACTGCTGTTAGATAAATACTTTATGGAATCTTGATGAAGTTTGATATTTATTTTTTGGTTAATGAAGACCTTGGTAAAAATGCTTTTAATAGTTGATAGATTTTGTTGGTCTAATACATGGAAGGAGATATTTATTTGACTTAACTGACTTGCTTCTGTATATGAGCAGATCTCAGTTAAAATCTTTTCAATGTCTAATCTATCTCTTTGAGATCTGCAAGGTAGATTGACTTTTGAAATGATTACTGTGGAGTCTTTCTTCTTAAAGAAGTTCAGTTCGTTTTCTAGTAGAAGAGGTTTGTCTGAAAGTTTTAGTTTAGATTTTAAAACTCTTTCAAGTTCTGTATCTTGCATGGGCAAGAGGAAAACTTTGGGGTTAGAAGTTTTAGTTAAAAGTAATGGGAAATTGGTCTCAGTTATTATCACTGAGGAACTATTTACTACTGATAAATCTGGATTTCGAGTAGTAATAATATTTGGTTCAGGTGTATCTAAATTCGCCTGAGCCTTGGCTTGGTTCCTGCTTACTACATTTACATAGGTGTTGGGTTCCGTTGATTTTACGGAATTTTCTGGGATAGCTCTACTGAGAGAGTCTGCATTTGTGTTGAGCTTTCCAGGTTTATGGACTATATTATAGTCATATTCCTCAAGACGTATTCTCCATCTCATTAGCCTTGGGGAATGATCCTTTAGATTCATTAGCCATACTAATGGTTTATGGTCAGTTATGATGGTAAACTGTCTACCATAAACGTATGGCCTGAATTGCTCAACTGCGAAAACAATTGCCAAAAGCTCTTTTTCGATTGTTGAGTAACGAGTCTCTGCACCATTGAGAACTCGACTCACATAGGCGATTGGATGATCTCCTTGATCATTTACTTGGGAAAGAACTGCTCCGATGGCGTAGTCACTGACATCGGAGGTGACAAAAAATTCTTTGTCGAAATCTGGATAGGATAAAATTGGTGCTGATATTAATTTGTTTCGTAATTCGCAAAATGCTTCATCACAGATTGCGTCGAACTTGAAAGCTGTGTCCTTTTTCAGAAGGTTAGTAAGAGTTTTCGCAATTTTAGAAAAATTGGGAATAAAGCGGCGATAATAGCCGACGAAACCAAGGAAGGCTTTTTTATCCTTTTCCTTCTTGGGTCTAGGATAAGATTGAACTGATTTAATTTTTGCAGGATCAGGCTTGACTCCATTTTCAGTGATGATGTGCCCTAGATACATTATTTCCTTTCTTAGGAAATGGCACTTGTCGGGTTGTAATTTTAAATTGAAATCCCGAAGGCGGTTAAATACGTTTGCGAGCCTAATATTGTGGTCTTTAAGATTGTATCCACGGACTACGATATCGTCCATGTATTCGTCGCCAATAGTAATGTCATTTACTCGGCGGAAATCTACAACTACTCGCCATTTTTTGTTCCCATGCTCATCCGGCTTTTTGGGAACTAGAAGTAGGGGAGAATTCCACGGACTTTTTGAAGGGCTTATTATCTCCGAATCCAACATTTCATTTATTTGCCGAGTAATTTCTTTCCGGCTTGTTTCTGGAAGTCTGTACGGTTTAGTGTATATGTGAAGTTTGTTTGGGACTGTTTCGATTTTGTGCTCGGTTGCATTTGTAAATGTTAGGAAATCCCCTTCTAAGTAGAAGAGATTGTTGAAATCCTTACAAATTTTCCGAATACTCTCGGCTTCTTCCAAATTACAGTGATCCAATTTAATCAGGGTGTGCAGTTTTTTTTATTCTGCCCCTAATTGGATCTCTGTTGGAATCCGTAGAGATGCAATCGAAGTCACTAAGGTCATGGCATTCTGGATTCATGTCATGAATTGCCAGTTCGACGTCCTGCTCATTCGTGTTGAGAACTAGGACTTTTGCCAATCCTTGTGATGGATTGACTATGGTATTACCTATGAACAACCCTGGCATTACCTCTTTTTTTAAATATACTGACTCCGTAGTTGACAAAGTTGGAATTTGAATAATGGATTCAGAGCGAGCGGGAATTGTAATAATTTTATTATTTAATTTGTCCGATTCATTTCGGTTTTCATTGGATTGGAAAATATGCCCCATTTTTTGTAGAATATTTGTTTTGGGGGTACTTTTCACGCTTGGTGTTTAAATCCGTTGAAGTACTGGGTAACTTGCTTTTATCAGCACTTACATTGTGTTTTTCAGACTTCTTGTCATGGTTGTCATATCTAAGATATGTATTTGGATAATCTGAGCGATATTGCTCTATGGGATAGGATGAATGACATTGCTTCGCCTCTAAGGAAATGTAATTGTTTTTATAATTGATACAAGCGTTGTATATGGACAAGAAGTCGTGGCCAATTAGGCTGTCATATGCCAAGGCTGAATTTTCTCCTACTATTTGGAAGGGATGTTCTATTAGAAAATTATTGTTTGATGTGTCTGACATTTTTGCCAGTATTAATTCTTCTGTAGTCGTAGATTCCATAAATGAAGTATTTATTTTGCAGATTGCAGCTTTATAGTAAGTTCTACCTGCTTTCAGTGTATTGAACTTTATTAGGCTGATTTCCGCTCCTGTGTCTACAAGGAACTTTGTTTCTTTATTTGAGCATACATTGGTAGATATGGAAATGGTAATGGAATTGGGGCTGATAGTAATTGGTATTTTCAGCGATATGTGATCATTTAATAGTTTTGGTGTATTTAATTCGGATTGGTGTGAATGTCGGCTTTTGTTTGGATTTGCGAGGGGATGCCGACTAATTCCTCTCGCCTTGATTTGTTTTCCGAGTGTGTTAAAAATATTCTCGAATTTTATACGTGATCTTTATTTGTCCTTGTTTCATTTTGAGGTTGTATTGTCGAGGAAGGGGACGTTTTTCTATAATTAAGATTTGGAATCTGGTTGAAGCTGACCTCTTTTTGGGGAATTGTAGTTTTATTGGGACTTTCTGTTCGCTTTCTGAAGTTTTGATCAACCGGATTTGTATTTTCTGTGTAGAAATGCCCATGGTTTGCTTTCTCGCCCTGCATATTTCTAGGGTATGTCCTAATTTATGACAAACCTGCATGTGGGGATGGAGTTGTTGAAAGTATCACCTTTTTTAGTAGGATTACTTTTGTTTACATTATTTGAAAAGTAGTTATTTGGGATTGGGTTTGTACGAATGTTCTGTGGACAATTTGGAGCTAAATGGCCCTGTGTCCCGCATTTATAACAAAAGGGGCTCTGCACTTGTGCTGATTGAGCAGTGCGAGAAGAGTTCGCTGCTAATTTTGTTGCCTTTGATTCTTGGCGTAATGCTTGCTCACAAATATATTTCATTATTGGCTTTAATGATTGTAACGAACTCAGCTCTCTGCTCAAGGCAGTTCACCGTAGATGTCACTATTTCCATTGGAGGTCCTGCATTTGCCACGTTGTGACTAACTTTATAATTAAGGCCGTCAGAAGGGAATTTGGAAAGGGAGAAAAAAAAATTTATCAGGTTGTAAGTAACCATTCGAGTCAACACGACCCGAAACTATGTCACATCGACCAATCCAAGCGAACAAATTTCTATACGAAACCATAAAAAAAAACTGAGTGCACGCGAATTGAATTAAGCGCAGCAATTGATGAAAAAAAAAATTAAATAAAAAAAGGATTTATCCATAAGAGATTGCAACAGTCGAACGAACGGGTTTGATAGGTCCAGGCACTTATGCCGACTAGTATGTCCAGCGATCAGATCGAGGCCAGTGGGCGCCAGGTCCCCTGCCAAAACATCCTCAAATGTTCCTTCTGATGGAAAGATGGGAGCCATATTTTAATACATCGATGGCTCGACAAGGCATACTTTGCTTCTGGCTCGATCCTCCTCTTCCCCGGTGACCACCATCTTAGCCGGCTAAGCTCGACGATTTTGGCGTGGGAGGGAAGAAGGGAATGCGACGCCATTAGCGGTCGACGACGAACAACTCTCTCAATGTGGGAGTACCTACCCCTTGACGCTCGGCGATGATTCGTGTTATTTACCTTGCAGTTCCGCATACACCCCTCTGGAGATTTCACCTCCCTTGACTCGCAGCAGGCTGACTACCCCGCTGCCATCACCCCGCAATTGACCACTACAACATGTACTGACAATATTATTTATTCAGACATCCTACAACATACGCTTGTAAACATCGGTTTATTATTCATATCTTCATAGGTATATATACATATATACTTCTCCAGCTCTCGAACAATTCTAACAATACGGACTTACTTCACTTATAATCTATTATAGCCGACTAACGAGTGCCAATTTAAATTCGAGACTCATACAAAGTAGCAACTCCCTAGCACAAAAAAAAAGTTTGAGAAATTAAACAAAATTCGGAGTCTTCACCCCACTTAAATCAATTGCTATGATATACATATATATATATACTTCCTGATACTCATGGGATTATGTTCCTTCCGTTTTATAAAGGGACCAATGCATGGCTGTATAACTGGAACTACGCCTAATCCTAAACCGACTACTAATATATAAATAGTATGTATATGATATGTTATGTGATGTTACGTTATATAAATATATATAAACTGCTTTGTATGCAATTAAAAAAATTTTGTTTTACAAATCGACGAATATACGTCTGAATATATGCATTTGTATGCAATTAAAAATTTTTGTTTTATAAATCGACGAATATACGTCTGAATATATGCATGACTATAACTACGCCTAATCCTAACCCGACTACTAATATATAAATAGTATGTATATGATAAGTTATGTGATGTTACGTTATATATATATATCCAAACTGCTTTGTATGCACTTCAAAAATTTTTGTTTTACAAATCGACGAATATACGTCCGAATATATGCATTTGTATGCAATTCAAAAAATTGTTTTTCCATATAAATTGACAAATATATATATATTCTTTAAAATTAACTCTAAAATTTTAACTGAATGGTACTTACCCGGTCTATCCTCCTCAAATGCATTTGCGGACGACGAGAACCGGCTGACAGGCTGAAATTTGTATATAATCTTTTTGTTGATTTTTTTTTTTTTTTTTTTTAATTTTCGGCTTAACTAAGACTTAATTAGCTTCCTACACCAATTCAGATTATCTTCTCCGGTGTCTCTCGCCTTTGTGTTTTTTTCTTTTTTTTTCTTTTTTTTTCTAACAAATTTTTCTTTTCTTCCTCCTTGTTTCCTTTTCCTCCCGTTTCACTGGCTACGCATGGGTGACCATAGGTCTCAAGGGTTAGCAGGCAATCTAGCCGAGTGGTTCTGTAACCAAGTAATACCGGGAAGTCCACAGCAGTTACTTGGAACTCCCCGGAGTAATGCCCTGTAATTATAATATCCTCCACGTGTCCTCGGACGTTTGAGGCACCGCGCTTGCGGTTGTATAGATGGGGTGCTACTCTGAACTGGCGTGCCTGGGGCTCCCCGAAGTGATTTGTTTGTTTGTTTTCCTATTATTCTCCAAGAGTTCGGAATTTTGAGGCACCGCGCTTGCGGTCCTATACTTCCCTCCGGCTCTGATTGGGGCTTGACATCACCTAGCACTAAATTTCTGATGCTGGCCGTTCTTGATTATTTTATTTTATTTTAATTTCCTCACCACGTTATCTTCCCTCCCAGCACTAATTGAGAAGTTAGAACTTCCTACTTCCTTTTTAGTAGCTTCACAATTTATTATTTTTTTTCTTTTTTCCTTCTTTGTATTACAAGGAATTTCCACTCGATCGTGATTCTCGCGGTTCACTCAGGACGCCTCAATCAGCTAATGCCGCGGTACCGTATTCTGATTTGCCTCGCTCCGCTAGCCGGAATCACCTGATTATTATTAACATCTAGAACTTTCTGACACATTCTCCTCCCGCTCAGAGGGCTCTTAACTATCGAACGGACCCCAACTAGAATCTAGTACCCAGTAGATGTCTCCAGCTACGTTAGGAAGTATGGTGGCAGCCCGCGATTTGATTCGCGCCTCGAGTGCAAGCCGGGTTCTCTTCCTTAGCTATTCTGGCTTCCTAATTAAGACTAAAGCCGCTTTACTATGATTTTTTTTTTCTTTTCCGCTGTCTATACTTCGTCTCCGGTGGCTAGAGTGAGGTGAACAACCATTCGTACTTAAGCGGGCACATGCCGTAAAAGTTCTACCCGAGACGGTTATTTAGTGATAACTTGAGGACGCGATTCTTTTTCCTTGACGGAATGGATTGCCGGCGGCTATATTTTTATAGCTGTGCACACCCGTCGTTACAGGGCAGGCTCGGAATGTTACACTCCTTGTCGCATTTCCGAGTCTGAAGATTCCATGATTCGAGGCTTATAGTACCCTAGAAATATATATATGTATATATATATTTTTTTTCTTTGAGGCTGTACTCTGTTGAGTCATTTCCGTACCTGGGGTAGCCTTGGGTTGACTATCAATTTAGTGATGCGATTCTACAATGAAGAGGAGATTGGTCTCGGTGACCCCTGTTATATATGTTGATTGGGACTCGTTAATTTGAGAGAGTTTAGGATTGTTATCGGTATAAATTTGAGAATTTAGCATTAATGCCTATCTATATTTGTCGCGAAGATTACTTTTGGGACACAAATTTGATTATGAAGGGTCAATATGCAGTGCTTAGGCAACCTACGCCGCAACTACATAGCTATTGAATGTAAATTGGAATTGCTTACCATATAGGGTGGGAATTTTGTAGCGATAACATAGGACAAGGTAATGGGGTGGGGGGGAGGAATCCTAAGCGGCTTCCTGGTACCCTGTTGTTACCAGATAAGCTGGCCGGATGCCTTATTAGGGCTACCGGAAAGGTCACTGTAACGTGGGGCTGACCCACACTCTGAGATTAAGAGTTTCATGCTCTACCGACTGAGCTAGCCGGGCTTTAAGTCTTTGGCGTGATAAATACCGATTTTCTTGCCTTGAGTGTCTTCCACCTCGTAACAAGAGGTTCCAATTGCTCGCACTATTCTGCATTTTAAGAATTTTCTTTCTAGCTTTGCGCTCAAACCTCGTGAGGCGTTGCTCTGCGCAAAATTCCTACGATACACCTCTTGACCGGGGGAATAATTACGACAGGCGCTTCTCAGGTTATACTGTTTACGATGACGTTCTTTTGCCTTACACAAGTTCTCAACCACCTGGGCTTGTATGTGAGCTCTCGTAATTGGTTCTTCTACTTTAATATCTCCTTCCTCTAAGGCTTGAAGCTTTCTTAAGATCTCATAGCTGGAGGCATGGGTAATCATGTGTCGTCCGAAAGTCAAATAGTAAGGTGGGTAGCTCGTGGAGTCATGGACCACATTTCTCAACGCACAGCCAATTTCGGACAGATTTTCGTCCCATTTCCGGTGATTTTGGTCTAAATATGCCCTAACTGCCGCTAAAATGTTCCGATTAACACGTTCTGACTCATTGGCCTGTGGAGTGTAGACGGCGGTTAAACGATGCCTTATACCGTAGTTCTCCATACAGTTCTTAAACTCCTTGGACGTAAACTGCGTTCCATTGTCTGAGGTTAAGGTTTCAGGAACTCCGAACAGATGAAAAACTTCCTTTTCCAGGTATGGAATAACTAACCTTGACAGGGCATTACGCAGAGCTTTGATCAGAACAAATTTCGTAAATTGGTCTATGACAATGAAGAGAACCGTATTCCCGGACTTCGACCGCGGATACGGACCCAGGAAGTAGATATTGATGTGCTGCCAAGGCCGCTCCGGAATTTTTGGCTCATCCATTGGTGGGCGTAGACACTGATTTTGTGGCTTGCATTCCTTACACACTTGACACTCCTTCACGAATTGAGTGATTTGAGCTGACGTACGAGGCCAGTAGTAATAACGTGCCAGTTTCCCAAACGTTTTCGAGATGCCACTGTGCGATGAAAGTGGTGGATCATGTGCTGCTTTAATTAAGGAGGCTGTCAAGCTCTCAGGAACCCAAGTCCTCCATAACAGTTCTTCTCCAGCTACGGTTGGGGAATTGATGGTAGAACGTTTAAAGACTATTCCCTCTTTCACTTGAAGGTCCGGAATCCGTGACTGACTCTCTTGAACTGTCTTCACTAGTTCCGAATATTGGACGTCCTTAAACGCGGAATCGTTGACATTCATTGAAGGAGAGGTCTTTATCTGGCTAAGTTCATCCAAAGCTTCTAAATCTGTTCGGGAGAGCGCGTCGGCCACTACGTTCTCGGACCCCTTCCTATGCAATATCGTAAAGTCGAAGGCCTGCAGCTTTAGACTCCATCTCGCTAACCTTCCCGATAGATCTTTTTGGTTCTTGAGCCATCGCAAGCTAGAGTGGTCGGTTATAATGGTGAAGTGTGTGCCTTCGATATAAGGTCGAAACTTTTTTACACTCATCACCGCCGCTAGGCACTCCAACTCCGTGACACTGTAATTCTTTTGCGCTTTGTTCAGCTTTTGCGACATGAACGCAATCGGGTGTTCATTATCACCCTTATTACAGTTGTCGACTCACCAAAGTGACAAGCTTCGCAGTCACTCTCACTTCACTTCACTTTTCGTATTATCGTTGTCGAACGGTGTGACGTGACATTTTTCTTCAAAGCCGTATTATAGTTGTCACTTAAAGGGACAGGTAGCATCAGGGCATGCGTCAGGGTGTAGATAAAAGTGAGGTTTGTCTTATTTCGTGGTATTGTTGTTATTTTTGAAAGTGTTTAAAAGAAAAAAATATATATAAACGCGATGTATTTTAGCCCTTTAGCTATAACAGGATGCTTCACCATAAAATCTATCATGACTTCAAATTGTTTTTTTGTTGTAATCTTTACACTACAATTGCAAAAAAAATAATTTAATTTATAGAATTTTATGTTTAAATGAACAACTTAGAAAGACATTATAAAATTTATCATTTTCTGCTTGCATTTTCCTTTTACTTACACAAATCTAACATCTGTCACTTACGAAAACCAAGTGAGTAAAATTGTCACTTACATCGACATTTGTCTACTTAATACGACAACAGTAATACGTCCAAAGTCGTATGTTTTCGACAAATGTCACTTTAAACGACAACCATAATACCATTTTTGTGTCGTAACGCCATTTCTCACTTAAAGTGACAACGATAATAAGGGTGTATCATTCATGTCTTTCTGGCAAAGCACACTACCAATTCCGTTTGAGGACGCATCACATTGGATTATGAATGGTTGGCTAAAGTTTGGATTAGAAAGGATCGGTGCCTAAGTCAGACTCGATTTTACCTGTCTAAAGGCGCCTTCCGCTTCCTCTGACCAAGTAACTTTAGCGCCCTTTTTTAGCAAGTCGGTTATTGGTGCTACTAAATCAGAGAAATGGGCTATAAATCTCCTATACCAGCCTGAAGTCCTAAAAACCTTCTGATCTGACGAACGGTCTTGGGTTGGGGAAAGTCCTGAATCGCGGCAATTTTTTCCGGATCTGTTTGGATTCCTTCTTCACTTATAATATGCCCTAGGTACTTGAGCCGCTTTTGGCAAAACATGCTTTTCTCTATATTTATAGTTCATCCCGCACGTCGTAAGCAGCCGGCAACCTTTTGCAAAACTTGCAGGTGCTGTTCAAAATTCTCAGACAAGATTAACAGGTCATCTAAATAAACGAAGACGTCTTCATGAAGTTCGTATGGAATAACTCTATCCATGAGCTTGCACAGAGTCTTGGGTGAGTTGGTCAGCCCGAATGGCATTACTGTAAACTGGAAGAGGCCCCTTCCAGGCACTACAAAGTTAGTTTTATCCCGCGAGTTCTTGTCAAGCTCAATCTGCCAGAAGGCATCCTTCAAGTCCAAGCTGGTGATAAACTTAGTACCTCTGACTCGACTTAATATGCCGTTTATTTGAGGAAGAGGATAAGCATCCTTCTTGGTGACTTCGTTCAATTTCCTTGAATCCAGGCAAACTCTGATTTTGCCATCGGATTTCTTCACCATCACCAATGGCGAAGCCGACTCACTTTGACTTTCTTCTATCACCTTCAACCGCATCATCCGATCAACTTCCTCATCAAGAACTCTTTGCATTGGTGGTGACAGCGGGTAGTGTCTCTGCCTGACAGGTTTGCTCTCTTCGTGCTTCAAGAGAGATGTCCGACCTAATCCTTCCTTAGCAAAGGACGGAAACTGCTCTATAGTTTCGTTAAGCATTTGTCTCTCCTCTAAGTTGAGATCGTGCAAGGGTTCAGTCTCAGTAGCTAACTGGATTTCTGATATAATAGCTGGGAAAATCTTAAAGGCTGTCCAGAAATCAATTCCGAGAATAAGCTGACGAGCTAGGCTAGGTACTATAAAAAATCGAATGTTCTTTATATTATCATTAAATTTAACAGGGAGCCACACGTATCCCAGGACTTCCTGGCTGGCTCCGTCTGCTGTTCGCACTAAGGCAGTGATAGAGGACCACTGAGCACCTAGTTTTTCTAATATTCCTGAAGCGTTTTTGCCTAGACAGCTGACACTCGCCCCGCTATCCAACAACCCATGAATTTTCTGATTTCCAATACTAATCTGTACTACAGGTCTGCCATCTTCTTCGGTTTTTATAATCGACCTGGACAACTCTCTTCTCATGGCGTGCCGGGCTGAGAAGTAATTATTGGTTCTGGCTCGGCGATTAATTGATTTAGTATGCTTTACGGTGCCGTCGGATGAGTCTGAGTACTTACAGACTGAGTTCTCGATACTATTCGCATGGGAGGGGTCGGAAAGCTTTTCTGCGGGTTCAGGTATCCCCTCACTTGTTGACCCGCTTTCCAGTTTCCCTTCATGCATTCGATGCAGTTGGGGCGTACGACATTCTTTGCCCCACAAGTATAACAGAATATTCGTCGCATTTTGATAGGGCAATCAACAAAGGTGTGTCCCAGATCATCACAATTCCAGCACACCACAGTCTGATCGGACTCTCTCTCTAGCCTCCATCACGGTAATTTCAGCTTCCGGAACACGTTCTTCTTTGATCTCGTTAGGTAGCTCCCACCCATCACAATCGACTTGCTGCAAAAGGTGTTTTCGAGGCTTGATTTGATCCTCTGCCGTTTCTCCAACTTCTGTCCACAACTTTTCCATCTGTCGGCAGAGCCTGTCCATCTCATCTAGGTTACGAAAATTATATAATGCCAAGGCCTTCCGGAGTGCGGGGTGCATGTTCCGCTTTACTACATGCAGTAATTCACTCTGACTCATGGCTTCACGAAGTCTCAATGCCAGGCCTTCTATATCGAGGCGAAAATCACTGAAGCTCTCCCTAGATTTTTGTTTTCGCGTTTCCATAAGCTTCCGTATGTCGAAATCACTATGTGAATCCTCAAATTCGCTTCTTAACGAGTAACGCAATTGAGGCCAGTCAGCAGTCGGATATTTCCGACAGAACTGCCAGGACGTGCGGATGTCCTGACTTCTTCCTCTGTAACAACATTAGAACTATTCACAGATGGGACAGGAACCCTTACTAGCGGGTGAGGATCCTCAGAATTTGAGGCACTCTCACTGCGCTGAAGTACGCATTGCCCAATTGGTAAATGACTACATCGAGGTCTGCATCGGCAGCTTCAATTAGCTCCGCTATGCATTCGGAAGTTGATGGTTCAGCGTTCGCTAAAAGCTTAAGCCTCCCAATAACATGTAAAAGTCGTGATTGTGCTTTACTTAATTCATTGACATTGTTCGTGGCTACAGCAATATTGATGAGTTCCTTCAGTGAGGACAATTTTTCCTGACATAACGCCAGCTCGGACTCAATTTGGCCAATAGGAGGGAATCCTGCTGGTCTTGGAATCAATCCCTCGTATTCTTTATTTAACATTATCTGGAGAGCCGTCCCCAAACCTAAGGATCTTCCAGAGTCCCGAAGCTTCCTTAACTTCAGCTCGTAACTGTGCTCGTCACTCTCTAAGTGAAGTGCATTCATAGTGACCTTAATTTAATTAAGTTTCGAATCGGAATTTGGTTACTTCCTCGTATCCACTTCAAGATACTAATGAACCCGAAGTTCTCGCAAAATTAGAGAAAAAAATAAAAGAAAAAAGGTTTATACCTTCGAGTAATTACTTCACTCAGCAACTGCTTCTGGTTGGTGAAGTTAATTAGCTTAAACTTATACCTACACTTTTACCAAAATTGTTTATATTTCCTATATGGTAATATAATTATTATATGCAATCAAAGGAAGGGAAGGTTTGATCTATAAGTGTGCCTATGCTGTGCACTTTATGGCACAAGTAAGGACTTCCTATTAATTCAATAATAAGGGTAGCAAGCAATTCAATCTACCTTATATAATATCCTATAAGCGATAATGATAAGAGAGAGTACGGTGGTTCTCTTAACTACGTCCACCCTACAACAACTTCCAATTATCACCACGAATAAATCACGGATTCTTAATAACTATCAATTAGTAATCAACGAAATTCAATAATGGGTACATGTCGTTGTGCGTCAATTGCGAGGTAACTCCCGTGTAGAGGCGACTCACTGTAGTAATGGGTGTATGCTCAACTTTCACCGTCAACGTCCAATTTCGAGGTACTCAAAGGTCACTTCCAAGGGTCTGCAGTTTGACGCCGAAAAATGTCTCCAAAGAGGAATGCGCCCAGACTACTAGGTCATATTCTAACTTTTATGAGATCCAACAGAGGAACCAATTCTTAACACACAATTAGCTCTAACTCTAGTCGGTACAAGACGCGGAACTTTTAATAAGACTACTTGACTAAAATTCTCACGCGTGATGTTATTGAACTTGGAGAACTGCGCTCGACAGCTTCTTATCCGAGTCCCCATTCATCTACTATCAATAATCCGCACTCTCCTTGGAATTAACCTGCATTTGTACACTATTGAATGCCGGACTGCCTTCCCGAACCCCAGCCTCGCTCTATTCACTTAACACACTGATCCGATCTGCTTGGACTTGGCTTCGTATAGTAGTAATAACAATTAACCAAATTAAAGAATAATGAATCTATAACAAAAATTATTTCAATTGACCAGCCTGCAGTAGTACTCTCAGGGTTGGCTCGAAGCGCCCTAAGGTCCTCCGCTGCTGCCTGTCACCTACAGATTATAACAATATTTTATTCGGCCACCTTTGGGCGCCATCTGTAACGATCTTAGCCCTCTGCTCAAGACAGTTCACCGTAGATGTCACTATTTTCATTGGAGGTCCTGCATTTGCCACGTTGGGACTAACTTATAATTAAGGCCGTCAGAAGGGAATTTGGAAAGGGAGAAAAAAAAATTTATCAGGTTGTAAGTAACCATTCGAGTCAACACGACCCGAAACTATGTCACATCGACCAATCCACGCGAACAAATTTCTATACGAAACCATAAAAAAAACTGAGTACACGCGAATTGAATTAAGCGCAGCAATTGATAAAAAAAAAATAAAATAAAAAAAGAATTTATCCATAAGAGATTGCAACAGTCGAACGAACGGGTTTGATAGGTCCAGGCACTTATGCCGACTAGTATGTCCAGCGATCAGATCGAGGGCAGTGGGCGCCAGGTCCCCTGCCGAAACATTCTCAAATGTTCTCTTCCCCGGTGACCTCCATCTTAGCCGGCTAAGCTCGTCGATATTGGGCGTGGGAGGGAAGAAGGGAATGCGACGCCATTAGCGGTCGACGACGAACAACTCTCTCAATGTGGGAGTACCTACCCCTTGACGCTCGGCGATGATTCGTGTTATTTACCTTGCAGTTCCGCATACACCCCTCTGGAGATTTCACCTCCCTTCACTCGCAGCAGGCTGACTACCCCGCAAATTAAACAAAATTCGGAGTTTTCACCCCACTTAAATCAATTGCTATGATATACATATATATATATACTTCCTGATACTCATGGGATTATGTTCCTTCCGTTTTATAAAGGGACCAATACATGGCTGTATAACTGGAACTACGCCTAATCCTAAACCGACTACTAATATATAAATAGTATGTATATGATATGTTATGTGATGTTACGTTATATAAATATATATAAACTGCTTTGTATGCAATTAAAAAAATTTTGTTTTACAAATCGACGAATATACGTCTGAATATATGCATTTGTATGCAATTCAAAAAATTGTTTTTCCATATAAATTGACAAATATATATATATTCTTTAAAATTAACTCTAAAATTTTAACTGAATGGTACTTACCCGGTCTATCCTCCTCAAATGCATTTGCGGACGACGAGAACCGGCTGACAGGCTGAAATTTGTATATAATCTTTTTGTTGATTTTTTTTTTTTTTTTTTTTTTAATTTTCGGCTTAACTAAGACTTAATTAGCTTCCTACACCAATTCAGATTATCTTCTCCGGTGTCTCTCCCCTTTGTGTTTTTTTCTTTTTTTTTCTAAAAAATTTTTCTTTTCTTCCTCCTTGTTTCCTTTTCCTCCCGTTTCACTGGCTACGCATGGGTGACCATAGGTCTCAAGGGTTAGCAGGCAATCTAGCCGAGTGGTTCTGTAACCAAGTAATACCGGGAAGTCCACTGCAGTTACTTGGAACTCCCCGGAGTAATGCCCTGTAATTATAATATCCTCCACGTGTCCTCGGACGTTTGAGGCACCGCGCTTGCGGTTGTATAGATGGGGTGCTACTCTGAATTGGCGTGCCTGGGGCTCCCCGAAGTGATTTTTTTGTTTGTTTTCCTATTATTCTCCAAGAGTTCGGAATTTTGAGGCACCGCGCTTGCGGTCCTATACTTCCCTCCGGCTCTGGTTGGGGCTTGACATCACCTAGCACTAAATTTTTGATGCTGGCCGTTCTTGATTATTTTATTTTATTTTAATTTCCTCACCACGTTATCTTCCCTCCCAGCACTAATTGAAAAGTTAGAACTTCCTACTTCCTTTTTAGTAGCTTCACAATTTATTATTTTTTTTTTCTTTTTTCCTTCTTTTTATTACAAGGAATTTCCACTCGATCGTGACTCTCGCGGTTCACTCAGGACGCCTCAATCAGCTAATGCCGCGGTACCGTATTCTGATTTGCCTCGCTCCGCTAGCCGGAATCACCTGATTATTATTAACATCTAGAACTTTCTGACACATTCTCCTCCCGCTCAGAGGACTCTTAACTATCGGACGGACCCCAACTAGAATCTAGTACCCATTAGATGTCTCCAGCTACGCTAGGAAGTATGGTGGCAGCCCGCAATTTGATTCGCGCCTCGAGTGCAAGCCGGGTTCTCTTACTTAGCTATTCTGGCTTCCTAATTAAGACTAAAGCCGCTTTACTGTGATTTTTTTTTCTTTTCCGCTGTCTATACTTCGTCTCCGGTGGCTAGAGTGAGGTGAACAACCATTCGTACTTAAGCGGGCACATGCCGTAAAAGTTCTACCCGAGACGGTTATTTAGTGATAACTTGCGGACGCGATTCTTTTTCCTTGACGGAATGGATTGCCGGCGGCTATATTTTTATAGCTGTGCACACCCGTCGTTACATGATCTATTTTCGTGGAGTTTGACTAGGGTTTGCAGTTGCTCGCTTATTAGTCCATCTTCAATCGCTCTAATAGCTTGTTTTTCGTTATCCTTTATTAGAGAATTTATTAATATTTTATCCGTCGTATATGAATGGGTGGCTTCATTTAATTGAGCGTGTATTATATTTATCCATTTTAAGAATTCCTGTTCTTTGTTTTGTATTTTGGAGTTTTGATTGGAGTACTGAGTTTTCTAATTTCTCTTCGAATGTTTGGAGTAATATTTTCTTCAAATCTGACCACCTGCATGTATCATTGTACTTGAGTACATTGTAGGCATCTCCAAATAACTTTCTTTTGATTATTGAAAACAGGGTTGTTGGGTCGGTATTGGGATAAAGCCGTTCTATGTCATCGCAACATGACACGAATTTATGGAGGTCTTTTGGGTCGCCGTTAAAATTTGGTATTAAGGATTTAATTTCTGATAGGGAAATATGTGAAATTTTAATCTCTGTGCTTTCATTGTGAAAGTGTTATGATTTGGTGTGTCATGTTGGTGATTAGGGAAGCGCGTATCTAGCTGTTCTTGAATAGCAATTACAGTTTCTTCATATTCTGCTTCTGTTTTACCGAAAACATTTTCAGTAAAGTATTTATTTTCTAGGTCTTGTGGCGTAGATTGCATTTCGATTGTATTGTTGAGTTCTTCGAATTCAGCCCAATGTTTATTTAGGATACCCAGTTTTTGTTCTAGGTATGTTTTACTCACTGTAGGTAAAGTATCAGGGTTTAATGATTGTATAAGTCTTGTAATTGAGTTAATTTTTGTATTTAGACTTCTGAAAATACTTTCATTTTGTGGACCATTTGTTTCCTTATTAGCTTCTGTAACTTGTGATTTGCTTGGAATTCTCCACGAAGCTCTTGGTGATGGTATATGAAAGGGGTTTTGCTTGTTCATAATACTTTCTGAGATTGATTTCAATCTTTCGGAAAGTGTTGCTTTCGTCAACATGTACCAATCCTCAGTTTTATCTGAGCACGATTCTTTGAAATAATCGTGGTCGGTCGTGAAGTCTTTATGCTGAACTATTTGTTCTTCTGTTTTCTCGAAGGCGCTCCATATTTCTTCGAGTTGTTGTAATTTACCTTTCACAAAGGTATTGGTACGCTTCTCTTTACCGGCTTGGTGATAAGCCCCTAGTATTAGCCTAATCTCTGTGTTTTTTGCTACTTGAGATGAGCATAGCTCATCGAAAGAAACGGTCATTGTAGTTTTTTTTTTAAGTAACAGATGGAAAATTTGGTAGAGATGTGGTATGAGATTTTATAATATTAAGGGTGTCTGTTTTTCGAGCTTCGATTTGGTTGATATGGGAATGGGCTTGTAGAAGATGGACGAAATTGTATTTAAAAAAAAAAAAAAAAAAAAAAACAGCTGAGTAGAAGGCAAATTGTTAACTTAATTAACAGTAATAAGAATGTAGAAGAGAATGACATTCACAATCTTTTTTAAAGGGGAACAAAAAAAAATGCATTTTTGGTCATAAAATATTATTGTGTATATATATAAAAAGAAAAAAATGTTATGTTTTGTCATGTCAGATTTTGTATCGTGGAGTAAAATCTTTCTCCTGACCGATAGGCTTACTAAGTCCTATTGCAGGGGATCGATAATCGATTCTTGTTGAAGTCCTCTGGCCAGCAAGCTCACGAAGTCTTACCGCAGAGGTCGCTTCTAGGAAGAGCAATAATTAAAAAAAATGTGAAGGATATAATATTGTC
The DNA here is from genome assembly GCA_963924295.1 of Dioctria rufipes. Classification (NCBI taxonomy): domain Eukaryota; kingdom Metazoa; phylum Arthropoda; class Insecta; order Diptera; family Asilidae; genus Dioctria; species Dioctria rufipes. The sequence goes on along the minus strand of OZ002741.1, from coordinate 129,243,676 downwards.
AAATAATTTAAAGAAAAGTTGAAATATTTTGTACCTCTCGTTTTTGTTTGCTCTTTTTTTTATTATTATTATGGCGAGAGAAGAAGTAAAAAAAAGGTTTAAATAAAATGTTTGGGATTTCAGCATCAAGAAAATTATTGTAATGTTATTCTAAATTTTTTGTTAAAATTGAAAGTGGAAAATTAAATTTTATCGAATGTAGGAGAGGTGATCTGTAGGGAAACCATTGTGGGATTTCCGAGTAGGAGAAACTTTAATTTAAAGGAAAAATTTGCAACAAATGTAAGAATATATCAACTTCGTCATCGGAAAGCTATGCTTCACAAAAGAAAGTGAAAAGAGAAAAGGAAAAATTCTTGTTTGTATATTCGCATGTACAGGAAGAGAAAAAAAAATAATAAAATAGAAAAACTAAATACATACATACATATATATTCACTTGTACTTATATCTGGGAATTTTCTTTAGTCTTATATTGTTTTTTTTTTTATAAAAAATTTTAATAAAAATGATGTGTAATAAAATAAATTTAATATGCGAAGGATAGGGAAAGAAAAATTTGCTTTTCACGCTACCTTTACTTTATCCAGACAGTAGCTGGTATTTCTACGTTCGCCTGGTTATGTAGTTGAAGATGTTGGTGTTCAATATTTCTCAATGTCGTCCTTCTGGAGTCACTGAACCGTCTCGTTGAGGCAGGGATGAAGCCTCTCAAGGGTCCACCGGTGGAGCGCTATGGAACTCTTAACTAATTTTAATTTTGATTCGCTGTTTTTATTATTATTTATTCAAGCGTATTGTTATGTTTTCGTTTATTGGGAGCACTGGATTTTATTTATTTTTGGTTTTTTTTTTTTTGTTATAATTATATATTTATAAATTTTTTCCTAGGCACTTTAGGTTTTAATATACTTGATTTGGTTAATTTGTTAAATTATTGTTGCGTCTTTTTTGTGTATTATTATTTTTGATTTTAGTTAAATTAAAAAGAAAATTTTTTATAGGTATTTGTTTGCAAATTATTTATTGGCACTAGTTTTAAGTCCGCTGCCACCAGTTTGTTATGCCGTACGCTCCGTGCTACTTCGAGAGAGCGTATGTTAGGGATTTTAATCGTAAGAGGTTCACTTCGTTATCTTTCTTCAAGGAAAGAAGAATTTATTATCGTTATTATTTATTTCCTTTTTCTTTTAAATACATTAATGGAGTTGAATATATCCTTAGATTTCTCGCAACAGATCACAAGCTTCAACTTCTTTTTTCTAGCACTAAAATTTCACATTTTTCCAATTTGGCCTTTCGTAATCATTCTAAAATTACTTTCTTTTTCACAATAATTCGATTAGCATAATATTGTTAAATTCACACAAAAAAGATCCGGTTCTCACTATCTTTGTTAATTCATATCCTATCTATAAAGAGAATTTCCACTTAGAAATTTAGATTTTTTCACACTTTTGCTCTACTCCGCTAGCGGATCAAAATCAAACTCCCCGAGAATTCGGCTTGCTGCCCCAGGTACCCATGAAAGCTTTTTTTTCTTTTTCTTGCTTTCCCACGACGTGAAAAATCGTACGTGGGAAAGTACAAAAAGTTTAGACGCAGTGCATATGCATGAAATCTGATATGTACTGTGTCTTGTAAAAATAATATTTTTAATACGACAGACGGAAATAATTGTACGTATGTATAATACCTGCAGATAATTTAGCGAAAAAACTGTATGTAGGTACATGGTACTGCATGTAGGTAGGTACATGGTACTGCATGTAGGTAGGTATACATGCCGTGTGAACGGAATGTACGACTGATAACAAAATGCAATTTATGCTAAATTGCATTTTGTTTCAGCAAGAAAATGCATTTTTAAATGTGTTTAAAATTTTAAATGAAATTCTTGAAACCAAATAAATTTTAGATTTCAGGGTCATCCAGCAATACGCCAATACATTGCACAGGGCTATATATTGGTTTATCGGCCTTATGGTTGTGATCCGGGACATAGGCACCTGGGTTACAACAAGCACACAAATTAAACTCTTCCAGTCAACTGTTCTACAGATTGTGTTTTGTACGTACGTAAATGTAGATTATAATATAAATATATGTATAATTATAAAAAAAGGATAAGAGTTGAAATTAGGTTCACTATCAATGAATAAAGTAAGTAAATGAACGCAATGAATAACTTAAACAAGAAAGAAAAGGTTGTAGGCTATAGTTGCTCTAAATTCTGTCAAAAATGAAATTTTATTAATTAATTTTTAAGATAGTTATTTGAAAGTCAGCCTTAATTAATTTACAAATAATGCTTTGTGTAAAATAAGTTAATTTTAACAATTGTAACTGTGACATGTAGGTAGGGCATATTAATTTGCATAAATTTATTATTCGTTTTCTTGCATTAGTGCCAAAAATCTGTAAACGGTACACAGCTGTTTTTAAATCAGAAAGTTTTCAAACTTGAATGATAGGGTTTGTCTAGTGAGGTGCCATAAGATCTGTGTGGGAAAGATAGAATTGCGTGTAAAAGGAGGGCAGGTATAAGTTTGAATACTACGCAACCGTAGGCCACACAGGGTTTCAATTTGTTGGTTAATGTTTTTCCCTCGCAGTGGAAAATCGAGCACATTAGTTCTTTCCACAGAGCAATTGAACTTGTATCAAAGAATTTCAAATACAAAATACAGTTATTTGGTAGAAGAAAAAAAACTTAGTGAGATCACAGCATAAAAAACATGATTTGCGAAGATTTGGTTCAGCTTATCCCCGTCCTCGCAGACTTCAGGGGCGCTCAACCGACCAATGCCAATATTACCCAAGCTACGCCAAAGCTACTTCGCAGGAAGATTTGAATTGAGTTTAGTGCCAAAACATGATTTCTTTGAATTCCGTATCTCTGCAGTGACTCGATTGCACAACGTTTTAAATTCAGTCTACAGTTCAGCCCAACGATAGCGTTTCCACCTAGCAAAAGTCACATTCCGGAGCTCAATAAGATTGCGAATTCTTGGAGTGAACCAAGGGCAGCTGGAATCGATCAATTGACATCTTTTAATGGGAACGTACTTTTCAAAGAAGTGATTAATGAGAGATTCAAAATGACCTACCTGTTCATCAATCGATGACATAGTGAGTACAGTGTGCCAATTTAGTTCAGAAGCCTCGGAAAACAGATCATCCATAGGGATGGCCTTAAAATCGCGATAATAAAACTCCTCTGCAATATTAGAAAATCCAACAATATTGTAATTTAGATAAATAAGATCATGTCTTGAAAAAGTCGAAAACGGCATCTGTTTGTGGGAGAATACCGATAAGCTTTCACTAACTAAGAATACATCTAATAAGGTAGAAGAGGTATTCGTACAGTGGGTGGGAAGAGAGTTGACCACAGTTAGCCCGAAACTTTGTATTAAATTGGTAAATGCAGTGGAGTGGCAATTGGAGGTAAACTGTCCCAACTATACATATTTCATGGCCTGCAAATATCTCTACAAAAATGAATTCTATTTCAGATGCAGAGTCGGAAGTTGCTACAACACGACCGCCCAAATTCGACCTAATGTAAATTGCCACTCCCCCTCCTCTACTGGGGCGATCATTGCGAAATATCCTAAATTGATCAATGGAAACAAGCTTATCAGAGATATGTGTACTCAACCAAGTTTCAGGTATGCATACCACGTCAAGAGACGTGCTATTAAAAATATACTTGAACTCATATACCTTTGGTAAAAGGCTTTGTGCATTAAAATAGCACACTTTAAGAGCACCTTGCTCACCAAAACTAAGGAGCGTAGCAATATAGTTGTTGAGCCCATCGACCGGGGAATTTCCATTACCTGTTTATTTTAACTGCATTAAGAAGGGAAAATTTATCGTTGCTTGTTGTCAATTTAATCACAACAGAGGTATCATATATTCCACTTGTCCTGGGTTTCACGCGAAAGATTCGTTCAACTGCAGGTAGCTGGGATTCAATGAAGAGCACAGTTTATTAAAAGTATCACCAAGATCTTCCCCTTCAATCTTCGGTAATCCATTGAAAATTACATCTTTGGCTAAATCAGTTCGTTCGAGCCTATCAATACGTTCCTCCAGATGAGAAAACGATGTAAACAATTCATTAATCTTTGTAGATGTAGTAGTGAAATTGTTGTCAATTCGCTTCTGTAATGTTTCCTCGATTTGAACAAGCTGTTTCGCTAGGTCATTCCTCATCTCATCAAGTTTATTTAAAAGTCTGTCCTCCAATTTGCTAATTTTTTTTATCAAACTCAGCAAGTATGACATTGAGTTGAGAGCTACTGCTATCTGTAGATGATGTCGAGCTCTTTAGCGCAGGCGATTGATTTCTGTTTTGCTTACCCTTACCACTATGGGTGTCCACATCGATGATGGTCGCTGTAGTAGATGTAGATGTGTGTGACATTTTCCCGTTTCAAAATATAATCAGAGAAGATTTGAATTCTTTTATTTGACGGAAATAACAAAAATTAAAGATAAGAAATCTTGAAACTACACTCGCAAATTATACTCGGAGCAGATCTATCTATTTTTATAATAAAATGTGACTTTGATCATACAAAAAGCTTCAAAGAAACGCAGCACGATATTATATCACGCCGATCTGTTCATTGCACTTGAAAATATCTCTTAACAATGCGAAGAAACTGCCATCAGCAATTTATTCAAATTCCTTAGCATAAAATAATCAAAATATTTCTTGGGAAAAATAAAAGTTTTCAATTTCAAACAAGTCGTTTCAGTAAGATTTGTTGTAAATACGATATGTATGTACATATATACATATCGGGCGCATAAAAATATACGCGGTGAAGACTGAGACGATCGAATCTTCACCGAAAAAAGCTTTCTCAGCTAATTGTCGCGCGAGTTATGTATGCATCAAAACAGCAAAGTGACTCGGTGAAACCGGAGCCACCCCGCCGAACGTCTCTTATCTTTTAAAATAATTTAAAGTAAAAGTTCCCAGGAAAATTATCTATTAAGCAGTTTTGAGCTATGAGAACCTTAATGTAATTCTAGTTAAAAGAAAATGAAAATAAAATAAAAAGCTTTTCTGGACGAGGTTAAAAGATGAAGATAATTAAGTAGTTAGTTGGTTAAAACGGTTCGTCGGAGTAAGCTTTAAAAACGGTTTCATGTAAAGAATTAGTAATAAAGATTAAAGTACTAAAAGAGTATTTTCTTTTTTTTTTATTCATTTTTTATTATAATTTCGAATATATTTCTATTACAGTTCGAGTTAAATAAAAATATATAATTGGCGCAGTCGGTAGGATCTCTATTGGAAGAAAAGAGATCTAGTGAAACGAATCAATCGCAAAGTTTTTTACAAGAGATCCAGTGAAACAAATAAGTAAAAAGTGAAATTTAGTGGTTTTTGAAGAAACAACACAGGGATAAAAAAACATACAAAACTGGAGAGGCGAAATAATCGATTCAGATTATTAGACCAACATCGAAACATGGCACAAAACCCTATCGAACAGTGCTAATAGCATTATCACAGCTAGTTATGCAAAATAACCAACCACAAAACTGGAGGACGAGAATTGAGGGAGATATCCGCTTTCTACCAATATTCCAAGGAGAAGCAGGAACAATACCTTCCTTCATCGACTCTGTGACAAGGACTTTAGGAGATTATGGAAACGAAGCAAATCGAGTTTTTCAAATTATTTACAACAGCAAAATCCAAGGAGCCGCAAAGAATGTACTAAGCACTAACCCTCCACAGAATTGGAATGAATGTAAACAAAGGTTAAAGAAACATTATAAAGCATCTAAAGACCAAATGACTATCACCAGAGATATTGGATGTTTAAGAGTGAGTAGTATTAAAGAATTAGTTGATAAATTAAGACATATGGTAGAAGGCGTTACAGAATATGTAGCTTTTGAAGATAATGGAACTATCATAATAGATATATTCAGTGGAATGCTAGTGCAAAGAATTACAGTATTAGTGTAAGGAACGCTGGCATATGAAATAATGACGAAACATAATTTAACAAAAATTATAGAAATAATTGATAAATTTGTAGGGCATTATCAGTATAATTTAAATATAAATTTTGTTAACAAAAATTTCCAAAAAAATAAATACGGTGAAAAGAAACTCAATATACAGCCACATAATCAAAGATTTTATACACACTATAAACCAAATAATCACAATAACAACTCAGGACAATACAGACACAATAATAACTCAGGTCAGTACAGACATAATAATAACTGGCAACCAAGACAATACTATAACCAACAACAAAACTTTAATAGAACACAACAATTTAGGCAGAACACGACGAACGTATTTACAGTAGACAAAATAGAGTAAGACCCGAACCCATGGAAGTGGAAACTATGAGTAGAATAGAAACAAATACCATTAACGACACGTTTTTTATAAACTAGCCTCGGATTATAAGAAAATCATTACGGTATTACCCATATAGGGAGAAGAATATGTAGTATTGATAGACTCCGGATCTACTAAAGGGTTCTCCAATAAGAGGTGTTATTTTGATATTCAAAGAAAAATGCCATTTTTTGAGGAAGGTATGCCATTAATAGTGGAAAATAACATCAGCCAAATGACCACCACGACCACGCCTACAGGACCATATCCCTTTTCATGAAATTTTCCATAACCAAATCGCAAAGTGGCTGCCCTATGTCCTCGATAGCCTCACGAATTCCGTCTTTGAGGTCTTGAATCGACGTTGGGCTGTTGGCGTAGACCTTCTCTTTCACGTGGCCCCAAAGGAAGAAGTCGCAAGGTGTTAAGTCACAAGATCTCGGTGGCCAATTGCGATAACCTCTTCGCGATATAACACGGTCCGGAAACTTTTCCCGTAAAAGATCAATGGTTTCGTTGCTTGTATGGCACGTAGCGCCGTCTTGTTGAAAGTAAACGTTGTCCAGATCAATACCATCCAATTCCGGCCATAAAAAATCATTAATCATCTGTCGATAGCGCAATCCATTCACCGTAACTGTTGCTCCAGCCTCATTTTCGAAAAAGTAAGGTCCAATGACCCCGCGGGACCATAAACCGCACCAAACAGTCACACGTTGAGGATAGAGAGGCTTTTCAACAATAACTCTTGGGTTTTCCGAGCCCCAGATGCGACAATTTTGCTTGTTGACGAAGCCATCGAGGTGGAAATGGGCCTCATCACTCAAGATGAGTTTTCGATGGAATTCCGGATCATTTTCATGCAAAATGCAATATAAATTAGCTAGTTAATCGCAGAGAATCGTATAGCTCAAATAGAATGATTCGATATGAATTTGAAGTAATGCTAGTTTTTGGATAATAATTTTAACTATTTAGGTAATCGTGATGAATCTTATAGCTCGAAAGGATGCTACATTTCTAGGATAAGCTTAAATGAAGATCGATATCGATAATGCCTTAATCGAATAATATATTTATGGCGAATTTTATAGCAGTGTTGGACCGCGTTAAATTTAAGTGGGTATTTAGTTTTGATAGAAGTCTGGAATTCCAAATTAAGCTATATTGAATGCATTTTGTTCGCACGTAGGTTTGTTAAGAGTTAGTGTTAGTGTTTCAGGATGAGTCTGTTTAATTTCTAACATCCTCGAGTCCGCGTAGACCTGCTCTCGTCAGCTCCCTTCTTCACTTGTCTCACCGTGGAAGAGTAAATAGAAAAAAAAGGAAACTTTGTTAATATTAGAGGCATAAGAGAGAACTGAGAATACTGAAGTGAAATTTTTTTGTAAACTAAAAGAGCTAGTATATATTAATTAAGTTAGTGTAGTATGGTCACTACAAGAAGTGACGGAAGTCTATGGAACACAGAATAGAAATAGTAATAAAGAGATTTTAAATAGTTGCGGTTTTTTTAACAATAAGGCGAAGGCCAGACCTCTGTTATTGTGAACTTGAAGCGACGAGGCTCACCTGTATTGAATAAAACTTAGTTGAACTGGTACAAATGCATGAAAATGGTTGTGATAATGTGATAGACTCTTTCTCTATCCCTCACTCTCCTGGAGCCCTATGAACATGAAGGTTGACTAGGTCAGCTACTTTTCCTTTTCAGTTCATCGTAGGGACACTGACAACAAATCTTAGTAACGACAGAAGCTTTGATGGCAGGTCTGCGCATGCAGCTACAGGATTTAGTTCGCGAAGACCTCGAGCAGAGTCTGACCACATTGCGGACGGAACTGTCGAATAACGTCAGACAGCAGATATCAGCTGTAATGCCACCAGTCGACGTATCAAGTCCACCTCCTCCTGTGGGTGAACCGATACCACCTCAAGATTTTCACGACCCGCGCAGACAGTCGTTTTATAGATCATCGTCTGCATTCAGTCAATCCTAACCAGCCTCCGCCAGCTCCATCCAATCGTGTCCCGTCGAGCTTAGGACAACGACGTGCTGGTGGTCCCATCCGAAGATGGAATATCTCATACAGTGGCGATAGTTCTCGACTTACTGTCGACGAATTTGTTTTCAGAGTAGAAGCACTCACGTACTCAGCCTTAGACAGAGATTTTGATCTCTTAGTTCGGCATATGACAACTTTGCTTTCTGGTCCAGCAATGGACTGGTACTGGTCTCTCCTGAGACAGAACTCCACACCTTCGTGGGAGTATATAAAAGCAGTTCTGCTAGCTGAATGGGGAGTACCGAAGGATGACCTCAAGGTCAAGGTCCAGAAAGCAGGGGAGTCATTTGCTACGTATCACCAGCACCTGGTAAATCTGCGTGATTTACTGCAAAGCCCTTTGGCGGACGGAGAGTTTCTAGAAATTGTGAAATCGAATCTGCTTCCAGACATCCAACAAAAAATCTGTTTGCATCCCACCAACAACATACATCAACTGCGAGGTCTTGTGACTCGATACAGGCTACTCAGCAGCGAATCGCGACCACGTCCAGCTGGAACACATATCGCAGCCCAAGAGTTAGCGAGTTAAATGATTGTTATTCGACAGATGCTGAACAGTATATTTCACCTGAAAACAGTGAGGAAGCAGCAACAGTATCTGCTATATCGGCACCACCGAAAGTTAGTTGTTGGAACTGTGACCAACCCGGTCATTTTTACCAGGACTGCATGCAGGAAAGACAACGAGTGTTCTACTATGGATGCGGACGCAAAAACGTTTACAAACCAACTTGTAGACAGTGCTTGACGAAAAACGAGAGACGGGTCGGACCAGTGTCAACGGCCCGAACGGCAACCAATACAAAGACTCCAGTTCAAGCCTTGAACAGGGAGGTAGGTCCGCTGATATCATTCAGAGACTCTGGAGATATCAACTATCCACCTGATCGTACTATTGATTCACTGATAGAGACGGAGAATATAATAGACATCTCCGTAGATCTTCAAGCTCCCGTTTCCACCTATAGGGAGCCCATGACACTACTAGACACTTCTCTGGAAGAGTCTTTGATCTTTGACGTCCCGATAAAACCGACAGCACTTTTTGCTGGCAATGTTACTGACTAGGAGATTCGGCCGCCTGTCGTTTTTGTATTAAAACGGCGACCAAGCTCTGTTATGACGAGTGGGAGTGAGTCTGTATTATACCCGCTGACGCTTTATCATACGCGTCTGCAAAACTACAATCCAGTACGAGACTGTATTTTCTCTTCAGTAGCCGAGCTAGCTGAAATTATGTATCCTGACTTAAACATTGGACAAAGAAAGAAACGATCCACTGTTCTTTAGCGCGAATATTGTCGACGAATCAGAACTGAACGAAAGAAACTGGCCCACATTTCAGTGCCAATGCAGGAGGACATTCGACCATACGCCGAAGTTAAGTTGCTGGGGCAAACTGTGACTGGGTTGCTTGATAGTGGTGCTAATGTCAGCATCCTTATCCAGGCAGCTCTTGAGAGATGTTCATGGTAGTGTGGACTTGGCATCACTTTCCGTGATAAGACCCAAAACGTGCGTTTTTAAGTGGTTCCTGGGCTCACACAAGCACTATACCTGGGGATAGACTTCTGGCGTCTATTTGGGTTGGCTCCAGATGTTCTGGGTATAGTTGCCGAAGTGATGCCAGGCCTATTGGCTGCCTCAGACACTGACTGCCATGTTTTTTCGGTTCAGGAAAATAAACGTCTTGAAGCCACGTTGGGCTTAGGAAAAACATCTCTTGTCACTCATAGGATTGAAACGAATGACGCGACTCCGATAAAACAGAGGTTTTATCCGATTTCACCGGCAGTACAGAATTTGATGGATGCTGAATTGCAATGTGCTATCGTTGGGTGTGATAGAGGAGTGTAACGTGAGCATAGTTTTAGACTATAGTGAGACGAATACTAGCTGTCAGTTAGAGTAGAAAGTGCGAGGTTAAAATAATGCTAAAAGTAAATCTTCTTCTTCCTAACCCTTCTGGCAGGTCGCGCATTCGCACGGAAACTAACTCCGGCACAATCATGAAGACAGCCCTTAAGTTTTCGATTCGAGTATCGATATAAGTCAAACTCCGGATGACATGACTGAATGTTCTAGAGTGCCTGTCACTTCTCGTTTAACCTTACATAGATCGGTTCCTGCAAATCGCTCCGATTGGAAGAGCTAAGAAAAACCGCGTGCATGCCGGAAAATATACAATCTTGAAGTAAGAATCTGCATAGTAGAGATCGAGCTCTATCGATGGGTAAGATATTTCATAGTTTTATATCTGCGTACGAATTGTATTAATTACCCCCTTTCTAGTGATACCTCCGAATATTCCCAAAAAGACCCGAGTATCAAGTACCTACTCGCCAGGGCAGGCCCCAGTCGTGCTTCGCAGGCAAAATTAGATCTACTAATATCAGACCAAGAGTAGGCAATCGCTTCTAACTCATCCAACTTATACTGAACTACAATCGGTTTTCGATACGATAAAACGCATAAAAATAATATAAATTGTAACGATGCCTTTCAGCGAATAAAGAAAGTGTTCAAAAAAGCTGAACTTCGACGTAGTACGCCTAATTATAAGGGGCAAAAGTGCGTCCAATAAGAAGCCCCAAACGGGCCAGACAAACCGACCCGGCGCTAATAAAATCGATCGCCAGAGCGGTGGAGTTAGTCGGAGCTACAAATATTAAAATAAAAAAAGAAAACAACAAAGAAAAAATAAAACAAAAAAACCTACGAGTGTAAATAAAAGCACTGAAGGAGACTACCCTGTAGCAGTATATGTAAAGAAAGAAAAAATATATATAACAAAGGGAAAAGGAAGCGACCCGGAGGGCACCACAACTTACGCCAAGGCCAGGATAATCCAGTCTAATAGTTTTAATAGTATCGTTAAGTACTAGTTATAGTAGAAGCTGTAGAAGCTCGTGAAGGTCAGAAAAAGAGAAAAAAAAAAGGTGAATAGGAAGGAAACCGCACGATAGAGGGAGTCAAAGTCTCGTGATATAATCAATTGCCAGGCGTAGCGAATATCGTTTTTTTGTTAATTTTTTTTGTGTGTGTAACTAAGATTACAGGAATGCATGTCGATCCAGCGGATGAAGCTTCACCTCCTGGGAGCGGCTGAGTGAGTACCATAAATATTTGTTTATATACAAAATATCTTCATACATATATATATTTTTTACAAAAAAAAAATTTTTAAAATAAGAGGAAACGATTTAATGAAAGAAAAAGAAAATAAGAGAATCCAGTGAAAATATTTAGGGAATAACCTAAACAAAGAAAAAAGAAAAAAAAAGAAAAAAAAAGAAAAATAATGTCGTAACGTTATTAAAGCATGTGCATGCCTATCGAATGCGATCTCGCTCCTGTCCACCTGTTACAGATAAGAGATATCAATAAATATAGTAATAAATAGAGGGTGTCGTCACCTAGGGTTAGTGGTATCTCAGTAAAAAGATTATATTAGGTTTATATCAATACCGCGCAGCAGTCTTAACATGACGTTAGATAGTGTGAACTGATGTCTTAGGCACCCATGATGAATGGAATGAGAGTTTCTTATTGTTCAACCTTATATTAATGCCAAGTGTAAATAATCGGTATCGACCTTGTTGGGATCGATAATATTGGTCAATTGATGCATTTATATATGCCTATAGATCCATATGAGCAATAGGCGCAGGTGTAGAATGAGTATACTGTTAACAAGATTTCGCTATGTATGTGTATAATTTAATACATTGTAGGATTAGTCCCCTCTGGGCATGTGTATAGATTTAGATGTGTATGTATACAGTTTAATACATGGTAGGATAGGTACCCTAGTGGGCATATGTATAAGAGTAATTGGAGCCTACGCCTTCCACGTAGTCTCTTGTTTTTGTTTAGTTTCGGGTTTATAGTAGCTACTCCGATTTGTAATATCTTTAGTCTTATGTACGGTGGACTCTCGCTTGTTAATAAAAAAAAAGGTATATCCCCGTTGATGAAAGGCATAGTTTTTTTTTTGGAATCCTTATCTCGAAAAGTACTGATCTGTTTATATAGTTTTTTTGGGATGTGTCCTAACTAAGAGTATCATAGGCGCCCGTCTGTCTCCAACCTCCTTCAAGGAACTCTAGATGTAATAGTCGATTTATCTATTCCTCTTCCGTCAGTCTTTCTTACTTGGTATGGGATCGATGGCGGCGGGCTATCGATGTATTTGGGTGGGTCAGTTCCCCTATAGATGTCATAGCTACACGCTGTGGGCATCTCCCGCCAGACTGATACCCGGATGTTAGCCGAGTCTGGTCAGTCATTTCGAACCTGCCTACGGCCGGTTTCAGCACCAGTCCCCTGTCTACTATTTTTATATCCCCGTGGTTACCTCAAGGAAGTGAACTCCGAGATAGTTCCTCCCCCGCTTCCTTGGCCACAAACCAGCCTGCGAATTCATTAACCTATTCGAGGTGAAGCCAAGATTCCACACCCCCTGACGACGAGCTAGTCCGTGCACTGTCGACAAGCGCAGGCACCCTGGCTTCATCCCCCCCCCCCCTCGTAATAGGAAGCTCTGTGTATGGTGTCAGCTGTCATCTCCTGTGACAAGGCCTAATGAGGTGCTGCACTGAGCCTTTGTCCTGACAGCTTTGAATTCAAATTACACCCTAACACTACATAAATATGGCGCCCAACGAGTTGGCCCTTGCTAGCAACGACTAGCCATACTCATCCTCAGCCAACTCGAGTCTTTCCAATGTCTTATTCAAGATATTCCCCCCCCAGATAGCTTCAAGAGGGATACTACACGTTAGTATTGAGGAAGGATGTTTGTTGGTAATGAAGACCAGAAACGCGGGTTTGAAACTAGCATGCTGTTGCTTCTTACTCATGCAACATCACTTCAACATCATGGCGGCGTTTAAGTTCAATGGAGAAAAAGTATCTCAGGTGCCGACCTAAGCTCACGACTTCAAGTCCAGTACTCATGCGGCCCTGAAACAATTTCTAACGATCGCGATAATTGAAACGAGAAGAAGTTATGTCCTGAAGACGGCACTAGAGGCCTCGCGCAACTTGTGACTGCTTCGGATATAACGCTTCGAGTCACTCCACCCGGGAGCTGTGTCACCAGCGTCGGCCATATCTCGCTTGAAGTTGTCAAATACAAAAAAAAATAAACGAGAGATTTCACGTCTGCTCGTGCCCCTGTATTCATCGGTTATCCATATCTCTCTGGAAATCATTACATATAATCCTTTTATCGGTGAACGTATCCTTTAGATATAACTACTGATACATTTTTATATTTTTTTGTTCACACATATCTTAATACGTCCCTTACAGGTATATTTACTTGTTGGTTAGCATATCTCTTTTAGTCAACCCTTACACAAATTTATTCATCTAGTAATCTCATTATACCTTTTCTCATCCATATGAAAAATGTTCCTTTTTATCTCCTGCTATCCTTGGAGTGTGGAAGGAGACGGACGGTCACGAACCATGATAATTATTCAAATTTCCGATTCAATCCATTAGCAATAGTTAATTATATAAACAGTAGTGTTAGGATTTAGCAATTCTAAGTGGCCTAGTGCCCTATGTTGCGTATTTTCACAAGTCCAATTGTATATAAATTTACAAAGTCCCATCAATCGAGTGTCGAACACGTCATTTATTACGCCCCCCCATTCGGAACTCAGTAAGACATGTTCCGAACACCGTCTAAAGAACGAGGAGCCGTGCCAAAGCGAGGCCAGGGCCGAGCGAAACCTTCTACTTCTAGAGCCAGTTCTTCCCTGTCACAGGAACAGTCCTTTCATGGCTTTCCCGATGACAGACTTTCCAACAACCCTACACCTACCAGCTTTAACCTGCCCTCAGTCAATCTCAATCAAACTTTCGCTAGCCGAGAACGGTTACGAGATGAGCCACCAATAGTATCCGAGTCGCATCCCCCAGTAGGGAGAGACGAAGCCTCAGGTCTCAGTTTCCCACAACCACACGAACAATCCCCAGCTAGAGTAGCATTAAAGACCCTGATGGACCATGAACTAGCATGTCGCTTTGATAATTTGAAGCAGGAAGTTGCGCGGATCATTCGAGAGGAAGTATCCAAAAATACTCAGTCACGTAATTCGAGAAACACCTTAGAGGTCCCCAAAGACCCCGTGAATAGTGCACCGCCAGCCAGAAGTCATAATGACAGGCAAGAAATTCCCAAGCCCCGGGATCGAAACAATAACAGCCGGGAGCAATTTTTCTGGCCTATCCCTAACAATCTAGACCCATTACCTGTACCCAGAATTAATCCGAATCCAAGTCTGCAACAAGAGTTTGAGCAATGGAGAGCCGCCGAGCAAGAGAGACTGGAGCGAAATATACTTCATAATCGCGCTGAATTGAATAATCCCAGACGCCGACCTTCGATAGTACTCTCTTGGAATATGATAATCTCAGGGAATACCAGCGGCTTGACTGTGGACGAATTTATCTACCGCCTGGAAACGCGAGCGCGAGACGAAAACATCTCCGACGCCGAGTTGTGTCAAAATATTGGCGGACTTCTGAAAGATCGAGCAGAGGACTGGTATTGGTCGCAATTTCGGCGACAAAATCAATATCCGACATGGACCGCTCTGAAGGAAAGTCTTAAACAACAGTTCAAGAGTCTAGATAACGATTTAGAAATTATTAAAGCTATGTTGGAACTGAGACAAGGCTCTGTCAGTTTCGACGAGTATATATGTCAGTTAGTTAGGTTACAAAATAGATTGAGACGCCCTTTGGACGAAGTAGAGTCAGTCAGAATAGTCAAGAATGGACTTCATCCTCGTCTGGGTCAAGTGGTCATAGGACAGCCAATAGTCACGATGCGTCAATTGCGTGAGACGTGTCTCGAAGCTGAGCGTTGGCTACAAGCGAGAGAGCGCGAAAAGCGAGAAAGAATCAGAGTTCACGAGTTGAACGTACCCATGTCAGACAGACCGTATCCAGAACCCCATTCAGTGAACGAGAACATTAGTGAATTGCCACCGAGCAGCTCCGAAACGAAGAAACGTCTAATCTGTTGGAACTGTCGGGAGGAAGGTCACGCGTTCTATGATTGTATTAGCTCAGTTCGACACCTGTTTTGTTACAGATGCGGCTTAGCGGAAGTGACAACGCCAAAATGCCCAGTATGTCAGGCGGTAAACCGCCGAGCGAGTGTGAAAGAAGGCGGGGAAACACGCTCGCGCAGAGCTATAGAACCAGCCCCGTCCAGACAATAAAAACCAGCCCTGAAGTGCAAAAATCGGTTCAGACTATGCCAATCTTACTACCTAGATCGAACCCTAGTACTCCGAAAGTAACCTTATCTACACCCCTGTCCTTACAGGAAAGGTGGGTCAAGTACAATGAAGCTCGTGCCAGGATCTTCAGTGAAGAAAAACCTATTCGGCGCACCTACTCAGATAGAAAAATCAGATATTTGACTCGTATCAGACGAGTATCCCAGGAAAAGAAGGAATTGAATAGGCAAGCAATATAATCAATTCTAGCAAACTTCTCCCATAATCGACCCTATGCTAAAGTGAAAATTAGTGGACATGAACTAGTAGGCCTATTAGATAGTGGCGCCTCCATTAGTTGTTTAGGCAACGGCGCATATGAGTTCGTCGAGAAAATCCCAAATATTGTCATAAATAAATTAAACACCTCCGTCAACACCGCGGATGGAGCGAAACAACCCATAACCGGATATATTAGAGTGCCAGTTACCTATGGTACCATTACTAAACAGATCACCCTGTTTCTCACGCCCAGTCTGGGTCAGCCCTTATATTTAGGGGTAGATTTTTGGAGAGAGTTCAACATAGCTCCGAATCTAATTGCTGAACTAGAGCCCGTTCCGAGTTTGCCAACTCCAGCCTCAGATATTTTGCACGACTTGTCCGCGAATCAAAAGGTTCAGTTGGATAGAGTCATAGCCAAATTCCCCTCTTTCTCAGTTTTGGGTTTGGGAAAAACCCGTCTGGAAACTCATATAATTAACACCGGAGAAGCGGAACCCATTAAACAAAGACATTATCCTGTTTCACCAGCCATACAGAGATTAATGTATGAAGAACTGGACAGAATGCTTGAACTAGGAGTGATCGAGGAGTCTAACAGCCCCTGGAATTCCCCAGTAATTTTAGTTCGCAAGCCTGGAAAGGTCCGGTTGTGTCTCGATTCCCGAAAAGTCAACGCAATAACCAAGAAAGATGCATATCCTTTGCCGCATATTGATGGTCTGTTAGGCCGTCTGCAAGATACCAAATTTATTAGCTCGCTAGACCTTAAGGACGCTTTTTGGCAGATTCCGTTGGAACAAGAATCCAGAGAAAGAACGGCATTCACGGTACCCGGTCGCCCCTTATATCAGTTTACAGTAATGCCATTTGGATTATGCAATGCGCCTCAGCGAATGTGTAGGTTAATGGATAAAGTAATCCCCGGTTCCTTAAGACAAAATGTCTTTGTATACCTGGATGACCTTTTGGTCGTCTCAGCTGATTTCCCTTCCTATATAGAAACTCTGGCCAAAGTCGCGGAATGTTTACGGCAAGCCAATCTAACCATAAATTTGAGCAAGAGTAAGTTCTGTGTGAAACAAGTGAAATATCTTGGATTCTTAATCGGAGATGGATCACTGAGAGTCGATCCTAGTAAAGTATCTGCTATCGAGGAGTTTCCAGCTCCAAAAACAGCCAAACAAGCTCGCAGATTCCTGGGGATGACGGGATGGTACCAAAGATTCATCTCAAACTACTCCAGTCTGTCCGCTCCGATCACGGATTGTTTAAAGAAAAGTAGCAGGTTCACGTGGACGGAATCTGCTCAACGCTCATTCGAACTGCTTAAACGCCGAATGATTGAAGCCCCAGTCCTAGCTACACCTGATTTCACTAAAAGATTTTACATACAATGCGATGCGTGTACACTTGGAGTAGGTAGCGTGTTATTTCAGAAAGACATTGAGGGCGGAGAACATCCCATAGCCTATATGTCAAAGAAACTCAATAGCACCCAGAGTAGATACAGCATCACAGAATTAGAATGCTATGCAGCTGTATTGAGCGTGAAGAAATTTAGAGCTTTCATAGAAGGTCATGCCTTTACTATTATTACGGACCATTCCAGCCTTAAATGGTTGATGAATCAGTCGGACTTGAGCGGACGTCTAGCTCGATGGAGCCTGAAACTGCAAGGTTTCGACTTCGAGATCGAACACCGCAAGGGTTCTCAAAATGTAGTCCCAGATACCCTCTCTAGGATACAGTGCGAGGAACTCCGTATAGCCACTTCTCTGGAAGTCGAATTGGACTCAGCGGAATTTAAAGCGGAGGATTATCTGAAACTAGTCCAAAGCGTAGAGGAGCATCAGGAGCAGCTACCTGATTTACGCGTATCAGATGGTTTGGTATTCATTCGACGAAATATGTATGCAGGTGACTCGCAACAAGAAGACCTCGCATGGAAGTTATGGATACCTTCCCCCCTTACAACCGACCTAATTAAGAAGGCTCATGACCCTACTACTGCGTCCCATGGAGGCATGCACAAAACCTTATTTCGCCTCCGAGAGAAATACTATTGGCCAGGAATGGTAAATCAAGTCATGCAGTACGTGAATAAATGTCAAATTTGTAGAGAGACCAAAGCTAACAATATCACCCTCAGACCGCCCATGGGAGAAGCCATGAAGGTATTTCGACCATTTCAACTGTTATATATAGATTTCCTAGGACCGTATCCACATACCCGAGAAGGAAATATAGCTATCCTAGTGATTCTGGACGCCTTCAGCAAATTCGTATTCCTACACCCAGTGCGAGCTGAAAAAGCCAAACATGTAGTCAAGTATCTGGAACGCCAACTATTTCCGATCTTCGGAGTGCCAGAGGCAATATTTTCTGATAATGGCAAGCAATTCAAGTCCAACGAATTCTCAACCTTACTGAAGAACTACGGAATTCGACATACGTGCACCGCCATTCACTCACCTCAAGCTAACGCTAGCGAAAGAGTGAATAGATCAGTCTTGGCAGCAATTAGAGCTTACATCCATGACCACCGGGAATGGGACGTACACCTACCGAGTATTGGTAGTGCTCTTAGAAGTTCAGTACATAGTGCGATCGGAGCCACCCCGTATAAAGTTGTTTTTGGAACTAACATGATAATGCATGCCTCGGCATATGCCGTGTTGAAAAAATTAAATGCACTGTCAGACGGTGAAGTGGAAACTCTTCCCCGACCCGATCAATTCCACCTGCTCAGAGAAAGAATAAAGAATAATCTAGCAAAAGCGCATGAGAAGTACGAGAGGTCATATAACACTCGATGTCGACCGGTTCAATTTAAGCCTGGACAAGAGGTGTACCGACGGTTATTTCCTCAGAGTGACGTAACCAAATGTATTAATGCTAAATTAGTTAACAAGTTCGCAAAAGCACGCATTGCCAAAGCAATAGGTAAAAGTCTGTATGAAATAGAAGATACGCAGGGTAAACCTGTAGGGATCTATCATGCTAAAGATTTGAAACAGTGATACGCGTCAGCGCACGAAGTCCAAAATGGTACAACAGCAATGACGACGTCATAACCCCCCCCTTCTAGGACACGCCTAGATTCACTTATCACCTTACCCAAGACATCTGGACACCATAACATTGCAGAACAAAGAAAAAAAAAGAAAATCGAAAGCCCGGTTAGCTCAACCATCAGAGCATGAGACCTTGTGATCAGGGCGTGAGTCGAAGCCACACGTGAAATAACTCTCACGCTTTTCAGATCCTACCGCGACATCTAGGATCCGCGATAGTACCTGCCCTGTAACGTGAGCATAGTTTTAGACTATAGTGAGACGAATACTAGCTGTCAGTTGGAGTAGAAAGTGCGAGGTTAAAATAATGCTAAAAGTAAATCCTCTTCTTCCTAACCCTTCTGGCAGGTCGCGCATTCGCACGGAAACTAACTCCGGCACAATCATGAAGACAGCCCTTAAGTTTTCGATTCGAGTATCGATATAAGTCAAACTCCGGATGACATGACTGAATGTTCTAGAGTGCCTGTCACTTCTCGTTTAACCTTACATAGATCGGTTCCTACAAATCGCTCCGATTGGAAGAGCTAAGAAAAACCGCGTGCATCCCGGAAAATATACAATCTTGAAGTAAGAATCTGCATAGTAGAGATCGAGCTCTATCGATGGGTAAGATATTTCATAGTTTTATATCTGCGAACGAATTGTATTAATTACCCCCTTTCTAGTGATACCTCCGAATATTCCCAAAAAGACCCGAGTATCAAGTACCTACTCGCCAGGGCAGGCCCCAGTCGTGCTTCGCAGGCAAAATTAGATCTACTAATATCAGACCAAGAGTAGGCAATCGCTTCTAACTCATCCAACTTATACTGAACTACAATCGGTTTTCGATCCGGTACGTGTTAATTTAATGCATAAAAATAATATAAATTGTAACGATGCCTTTCAGCGAATAAAGAAAGTGTTCAAAAAAGCTGAACTTCGACGTAGTACGCCTAATTATAAGGGGCAAAAGTGCGTCCAATAAGAAGCCCCAAACGGGCCAGACAAACCGACCCGGCGCTAATAAAATCGATCGCCAGAGCGGTGGAGTTAGTCGGAACTACAAATATTAAAATAAAAAAATAAAACAACAAAGAAAAAATAAAACAAAAAAACCTACGAGTGTAAATAAAAGCACTGAAGGAGACTACCCTGTAGCAGTATATGTAAAGAAAGAAAAAATATATATAACAAAGGGAAAAGGAAGCGACCCGGAGGGCACCACAACTTACGCCAAGGCCAGGATAATCCAGTCTAATAGTTTTAATAGTATCGTTAAGTACTAGTTATAGTAGAAGCTCGTGAAGGTCAGAAAAAGAGAAAAAAAAAAGGTGAATAGGAAGGAAACCGCACGATAGAGGGAGTCAAAGTCTCGTGATATAATCAATTGCCAGGCGTAGCGAATATCGTTTTTTTGTTAATTTTTTTTTGTGTGTGTAACTAAGATTACAGGAATGCATGTCGATCCAGCGGATGAAGCTTCACCTCCTGGGAGCGGCTGAGTGAGTACCATAAATATTTGTTTATATACAAAATATCTTCATACATATATATATTTTTTACAAAAAAAAAAATTTTTAAAATAAGAGGAAACGATTTAATGAAAGAAAAAGAAAATAAGAGAATCCAGTGAAAATATTTAGGGAATAACCTAAACAAAGAAAAAAGAAAAAAAAAGAAAAAAAAAGAAAAATAATGTCGTAACGTTATTAAAGCATGTGCATGCCTATCGAATGCGATCTCGCTCCTGTCCACCTGTTACAGATAAGAGATATCAATAAATATAGTAATAAATAGAGGGTGTCGTCACCTAGGGTTAGTGGTATCTCAGTAAAAAGATTATATTAGGTTTATATCAATACCGCGCAGCAGTCTTAACATGACGTTAGATAGTGTGAACTGATGTCTTAGGCACCCATGATGAATGGAATGAGAGTTTCTTATTGTTCAACCTTATATTAATGCCAAGTGTAAATAATCGGTATCGACCTTGTTGGGATCGATAATATTGGTCAATTGATGCATTTATATATGCCTATAGATCCATATGAGCAATAGGCGCAGGTGTAGAATGAGTATACTGTTAACAAGATTTCGCTATGTATGTGTATAATTTAATACATTGTAGGATTAGTCCCCTCTGGGCATGTGTATAGATTTAGATGTGTATGTATACAGTTTAATACATGGTAGGATAGGTACCCTAGTGGGCATATGTATAAGAGTAATTGGAGCCTACGCCTTCCACGTAGTCTCTTGTTTTTGTTTAGTTTCGGGTTTATAGTAGCTACTCCGATTTGTAATATCTTTAGTCTTATGTACGGTGGACTCTCGCTTGTTAATAAAAAAAAAGGTATATCCCCGTTGATGAAAGGCATAGTTTTTTTTTTTGGAATCCTTATCTCGAAAAGTACTGATCTGTTTATATAGTTTTTTTGGGATGTGTCCTAACTAAGAGTATCATAGGCGCCCGTCTGTCTCCAACCTCCTTCAAGGAACTCTAGATGTAATAGTCGATTTATCTATTCCTCTTCCGTCAGTCTTTCTTACTTGGTATGGGATCGATGGCGGCGGGCCATCGATGTATTTGGGTGGGTCAGTTCCCCTATAGATGTCATAGCTACACGCTGTGGGCATCTCCCGCCAGACTGATACCCGGATGTTAGCCGAGTCTGGTCAGTCATTTCGAACCTGCCTACGGCCGGTGTCAGCACCAGTCCCCTGTCTACTATTTTTATATCCCCGTGGTTACCTCAAGGAAGTGAACTCCGAGATAGTTCCTCCCCCGCTTCCTTGGCCACAAACCAGCCTGCGAATTCATTAACCTATTCGAGGTGAAGCCAAGATTCCACACCCCCTGACGACGAGCTAGTCCGTGCACTGTCGACAAGCGCAGGCACCCTGGCTTCATCCCCCCCCCCCCCTCGTAATAGGAAGCTCTGTGTATGGTGTCAGCTGTCATCTCCTGTGACAAGGCCTAATGAGGTGCTGCACTGAGCCTTTGTCCTGACAGCTTTGAATTCAAATTACACCCTAACACTACATAAATATGGCGCCCAACGAGTTGGCCCTTGCTAGCAACGACTAGCCATACTCATCCTCAGCCAACTCGAGTCTTTCCAATGTCTTATTCAAGATATTCCCCCCCCCAGATAGCTTCAAGAGGGATACTACACGTTAGTATTGAGGAAGGATGTTTGTTGGTAATGAAGACCAGAAACGCGGGTTTGAAACTAGCATGCTGTTGCTTCTTACTCATGCAACATCACTTCAACATCATGGCGGCGTTTAAGTTCAATGGAGAAAAAGTATCTCAGGTGCCGACCTAAGCTCACGACTTCAAGTCCAGTACTCATGCGGCCCTGAAACAATTTCTAACGATCGCGATAATTGAAACGAGAAGAAGTTATGTCCTGAAGACGGCACTAGAGGCCTCGCGCAACTTGTGACTGCTTCGGATATAACGCTTCGAGTCACTCCACCCGGGAGCTGTGTCACCAGCGTCGGCCATATCTCGCTTGAAGTTGTCAAATACAAAAAAAAATAAACGAGAGATTTCACGTCTGCTCGTGCCCCTGTATTCATCGGTTATCCATATCTCTCTGGAAATCATTACATATAATCCTTTTATCGGTGAACGTATCCTTTAGATATAACTACTGATACATTTTTATATTTTTTTGTTCACACATATCTTAATACGTCCCTTACAGGTATATTTACTTGTTGGTTAGCATATCTCTTTTAGTCAACCCTTACACAAATTTATTCATCTAGTAATCTCATTATACCTTTTCTCATCCATATGAAAAATGTTCCTTTTTATCTCCTGCTATCCTTGGAGTGTGGAAGGAGACGGACGGTCACGAACCATGATAATTATTCAAATTTCCGATTCAATCCATTAGCAATAGTTAATTATATAAACAGTAGTGTTAGGATTTAGCAATTCTAAGTGGCCTAGTGCCCTATGTTGCGTATTTTCACAAGTCCAATTGTATATAAATTTACAAAGTCCCATCAATCGAGTGTCGAACACGTCATTTATTACGCCCCCCCATTCGGAACTCAGTAAGACATGTTCCGAACACCGTCTAAAGAACGAGGAGCCGTGCCAAAGCGAGGCCAGGGCCGAGCGAAACCTTCTACTTCTAGAGCCAGTTCTTCCCTGTCACAGGAACAGTCCTTTCATGGCTTTCCCGATGACAGACTTTCCAACAACCCTACACCTACCAGCTTTAACCTGCCCTCAGTCAATCTCAATCAAACTTTCGCTAGCCGAGAACGGTTACGAGATGAGCCACCAATAGTATCCGAGTCGCATCCCCCAGTAGGGAGAGACGAAGCCTCAGGTCTCAGTTTCCCACAACCACACGAACAATCCCCACCTAGAGTAGCATTAAAGACCCTGATGGACCATGAACTAGCATGTCGCTTTGATAATTTGAAGCAGGAAGTTGCGCGGATCATTCGAGAGGAAGTATCCAAAAATACTCAGTCACGTAATTCGAGAAACACCTTAGAGGTCCCCAAAGACCCCGTGAATACTGCACCGCCAGCCAGAAGTCATAATGACAGGCAAGAAATTCCCAAGCCCCGGGATCGAAACAATAACAGCCGGGAGCGATTTTTCTGGCCTATCCCTAACAATCTAGACCCATTACCTGTGTAGAGCATACCTACATACCACAATAATAAATGCACATGCACCTACCTCAACAACGAATAATAATAAAGAAATAAAAATAAACGAAACAAACATGACAAGCAAAAGTAAATAGCAACAAAAAAAAGAAATATGATCGGAATAGCCATGCGCCATTCTACGATCATTTAATGAATTTACGCTAAGTGAAAGAAAGTTGTAAAATGTAATATGATCACCACTGGTCACCATTGCACCGTGATGATACATACAATACATTACTCATTGAGCTTAAAAAAAATAAATAAAAGTAATTGCTCAATGACGCAATCGATAACTGTGTCATATCTACTTAGCATTTGTTCAATAAGAAAAAGATTGCAAAGTAAGCATCGAAGCAATGCTATGCTTGTTCATGTAGGGGTTAATGTATATGCATTTTTATCGATTAAATATATTCTTGATCGATATTGCTGATATGAGTAATGTAAGCAATTTTGTAATAGTCTTTAGTTCTCATGAGAAATAGTATTTTTTGTATTAAGGTTTTTACCATGTAAGCAATTTTTAAAAGTATAAATTAAGTGCGATTGAGAATAAAAATTCAGAGTTTTACCTACAACTCCAAGCGTATCATTTAACTGCCAGATATTGAGCCCCTTGGCTCCAACATGGCTGATATTAAAGGTATTGAGCTGTATAGCTCTCACTAATAATATCTCTCCTTTTTTTTTACACCAGATATTGAGCTCTTAAGCTTTAACTTGGTGGACTTTTTAGAGATTGAGCTTTCTTCGCTCTAATACTAAAAGTCGTTTCATTCATCCTTAATAGATCGAACAACTGAAGAAGGCAAGCAAAGTTATACCAAGAACCCAACTTATTTACATGGCGACCCTGCGAACCGGATCTTTGAAGAGACTCTACAACCCTGGAAAGAGTTAAAGGAATCCCTGATAGACGCTTTACGGGACCCCACCAAAGGACCGAGGCCCATCACAATAGAGGAGTACCGAAGCAGAAACAAGAACCAACAACCTCAAGTACAACCACCAAAGGAAAATTATACAAAAAGAAGAGCTGGCTTCGAGGCAAAATTTAGAAGAGAAATCGGCGAATATCACCGTCTGGCTGTGATATCACAAGGGGAGCAGAGAAAGAAGTTCCTGATGAAAATAGCAGAGCTAAAAAAGGAAAGAAAGGAGAAAAGAAAAGAAAAACAAAAAAAGAGAAGGAATAAATAAAAAAAAAAAAAAAATATATATATAAAAAAAAATGTTATAAATAAACCTTTAATTAGTCATAAACTATTACATTATATATATATACAAAAAAATAAAATATCAACTTATTTACATAAAATAAAATATCAACTTATTTACATTATTTACATGGCATATTGTTATTTACATTTACATATTATTCTCTTTCTTTTACCTTCAATATCAGCTCACAGCTAATCCTTCATTTTTTTTTGCTTACCATTCTTTTTTTTTGTCACTCAAAATGGGTAAAAAACAGTCGAAAGAATCCAAAGAAGAGGTTATAATAAACAATAATGCAGGTTCAGCAACAAATAATACAGAACAAGGGAATAGAATACTTTCAGATTTAGAGCTAATATTACTCATTTTAGGAATTCTAGTTATTTTATATTTAATAGCAATAAAAATAAAAAAATATTTCATTAAAAAGGTAGATAGACAGATAGCCATAGCTAGAGTATAACTAAACAGATATATAGAATAATGAGTTTACAGGAATTAATCTCACAATTAGATAAAATATTGGAAAATTTTAAAAAGACTCCAAATAGAACATACACTTCCGCGCATATACTAGGCAAAACTAAACAAGCCAGAGAGATAAAAGATAACTTTAATAACATATATAAAACTGCATACAAGCAAGATGAGATTGTCGCACTCAAACAAAAAGAGAAATTTGAGGCAAAATACACAGAACTAGATTTAATATTGATACAAAAAACTAATGAATTACTAGAAGAAACGGACTCAGAATCAAATGAATTATTAAAAGATAAGGACTCAGAACCAAAAATGGCAACATTTGATATAGCTACAGCCATAAAAATTATTCCAGAATTTAATGGAGAAATAAAAAATCTGGACAACTTTCTAAATTTAGTGCATTTTATGCATAGTGATCTAGCAAATAATGAGCAGAAAAGCAGATTAATAGATTTTTTTTTAAAGACAAGACTCTCAGCAGCAGTCAAAAACAAGATAAGCTATATCACAATTGAAAAAAACTATGACTCGCTACAGAAAACGTTGCGTGACATCTTTAAAAGCACGAAAACACCACTCAGCATACAAACAGAGTTAACAAAAATAACTCAGTCTGGTAAAACAATTACAGACTACGCCACAAAAATAGAAAATTTGGTTGCTCAATTAAACTCTATACAGATAACAGAGCAAGGTGAAGAAAATAGAACAATAATTGCGAAACTCAATGACCAAATAGCATTGAATGCATTTAAGAATGGACTTAATGAACAGATAAAGGCGACAATTTTCGCCGCAAGGCCTAAAACATTGCAAGAAGCAATACAAATTGCGGCTGAAGTTGAAGTACCAAGACCGCAAACATATGTCCATCATTATAGAAAAAACCGACATGCACAGAATTCATTCAATCCAAGAGGTCAACAATTTAACAACATCGGACGAAATAACAATCATAATAACCGTAGATTTTCGCAAAATTATGCTATAAATCGTCCTAATATGAACTCAAATTCATATTCAAGAAATAATAGAGTTCATAATCAACACCAAAACTATAACCAATCAAATATTCAGTATAGACATGGCAACCAATCTCGAAATCTTCCCAATAGAAGAGTCAACCTAACGCAATCGGGAAACGGGGAAATCCCCCAAGTAACCGATTCGGGGGAAATAGACTAATAAATGCAATAAGAATATATAGTCTTACTAAACACCTAACCAACTACATAACAACATCCATAAGTGTATCACTGGGCCAGAAGTCATTTCTTATAGACACTGGAGCTGACATATCAATTATGAAACGCAATGAATTGAAATCTGGTGAGGGAATTCAAGAACACAAAAAATGCAAAATAACGGGCATCACTAAGTCAGAATCATTCTCTTTAGGAACCTTAGAGGCAAATCTAAAAATAGAAGGTCAAGATATTCCACAAGAATTTCATATAGTAGATGATGATTTTCCAATCTTGACAAGTGGAATTCTAGGAAGAGATTTTTTAATTCAAAACTCATGTAAAATTGATTATGAAAATTTTACAATCTCTATCTTTCATAATGAGATAGAATCTATATTGCCAATGAATACTAAACTACCAAATCTAAATTTGATAAAGATCCCACCAAGAACAGAGATAATACAAGCAATCAATGTTAATATAAAACAAGATAACATAGTTCTAAGCGAAGAAATACAAAAAGGAGTATTCATAGCTAATTCTATAATTCCTGCAAAAGGCGTTGCACACATCAAAATTTTAAATACGCTAGATAGAGAAATTATCCTCAAAAATTTCAAACCCAAAATAGAACCTCTTGATAACTATCACATAATAAATACTAGTACCAAGCATAAAAACAACAACAGATTCACTAAACTTCTGAAAGAACTCAAATTAGAAAATCTAGATGAATATGCAAAAAATTCTGTTTTAGAAATATGCAAAAATTTCTCAGATATTTTCCATTTACCGGATGACAAATTAACTACAAATAATTTCTACAGTCAAAAAATCTCCACTACAGACAAGAATCCTGTATATATTAAAAATTATAGACTTCCTCAGACACAAATCGAGGAAATAAATAATCAAATAGACAAGCTCATAAAGGAAGACGTTATTGAACCATCAATAAGTCCATACAATTCTCCTTTATTAATTGTTCAAAAAAAATCCGACAACGGAAATAAAAAATGGCGTCTTGTTGTAGATTTCAGACAACTAAATAAAAAAATTCTTGATGATAAATTTCCTCTAACAAGACTTGATGATGTACTTGACAAGCTTGGAAGAGCGAAATACTTTTCCACAGTTGATCTTACAAGTTCATTTCATCAAATTGAATTAAATAAGAATTCTAGGCCATTGACTGCATTTTCAAGCAACAAAGGCCACTATCAATTTAAAAGACTGCCATTTGGTTTAAAAATTTCAACCAATAGTTTTCAAAGAATGCTTTCAATAGCTTTATCTGGACTAGATTCTGAAGCATTCTTATACGTGGACGATATTATTATCTTTGGATGTAGCCTAAAACATCACAATCAAAATCTGATAACAACATTTAACAGACTGAGAAAATATAATTTAAAACTAAATCCGGAAAAATGTAGATTTCTACAGACAGAAGTAACGTATTTGGGACATCTAATAACAAAAGATGGTATTAGAACAGACCCTAAGAAATTTGACACTGTATTGAATTACCCCACCCCAAAAAATGCGGATGATGCAAGAAGATTTATTGCATTCTGTAACTACTACAGAAGATTCATTCCAAATTTCGCTGAAATAGCTAGACCAATAAATTCTCTATCGAAAAAGAACACCATTTTCGATTGGACAGATGAATGTCAAAAAGCATTTTCATGTTTAAAGTCAAAATTGACAAATTCACCAATATTACAATACCCCAATTTTGAAGAAAAATTTATATTAACAACAGATGCTTCACAATTTGCTCTTGGAGCAGTATTATCACAAGGTGACATAGGATCTGATTTACCAATTTCATATGCTAGCAGAACGCTAACAAAGCATGAACTTAATAAACCAATTATTGAAAAAGAATTATTAGCCATTCATTGGGCAATAAATTTCTTCAGACCTTATTTATATGGTAGAAAATTTATCGTGGTAACAGACCATAGACCTTTAGTAAGTCTCTTCACGCATAGAAATCCATCTTCCAAATTAACGAGAATAAGATTAGACCTAGCCGACTACGACTTCGAAATTAATTATAAACAAGGCAAAATGAATGCGAATGCCGATGCCTTATCAAGAATAAAAATTGATTCTGATATATTAAAAGCAATGATTCCCACAGCAAGCATAAATGTAACTACAAGAGCAATGTCCAACAAGATAGAAAAACTTAACAAGAAGAAACCCCAGGATAGCAGCCCAACTAACATAGAGACTGATCACCTTTATGCATGGGAATGCACTTCCAATAACGAAGTAAGGAGGATACCAAAGTTAAAATTTGAGCTCAATAAGAATAAAGCGCTACAAAAAGAAAATAATAGTTTGCCAAATATAATAATAAATAATAAGGGAGTGATAATCGAATTCAGCAATAATCCATATCACGACTTAGGTTTGATCTTGGAGACACTGATTTCGAAAATGAAGAAAATGAAAACAGAGTCACTATCGTTAGCGAAAGATGACATCATATTTCATTATATAAACGTCGACGAATTTAAAAAGTTATTTAACAAGCTGCAGCAAAATAAGAAACAAAATATAAATGAGAATAATAGGCAAACAAAATTAAAAATTATAATATATAAAACTCCCATACAAATAAAAGATATTAAAGTGAAGAATAATATAATCAATGAATTCCACAACTCACCACATGGCGGACACTCAGGTGTCAAAAGAACGATAAATAAGATAAAACAAAGATACATATGGAAAAATCTAAACAAGATGGTTAAAGACTATATAAACAGATGTGAATTGTGTGCAAAGAATAAAATCCTAAAACACACTAGAGAAAAATTAGTGATAACGGATACCCCAAAAAGGAGTTTCGAAGTAATCTCTATAGATACTGTTGGTCCACTAAAAATGTCAAAAGAATTTCGATACATACTAACTATACAGTGTGAACTGACCAAGTATATTGAAGCTATACCATTGGAGAACAAGGAGGCAATTACAATTGCCAGAGCATTAGTTGAAAAATTCATATTAAGATATGGTACCTTCAATACGATAAAAACAGACTTGGGAACGGAATTCATAAATGAAATATTCACCAACATATGCAAATACTTGAAGATAGAGCAGAGATGATCTACACCATATCATCACCAAACATTAGGTTCAATTGAGAGAAACCACAGAGTCCTAAATGAATATCTTCTATCATTCACACAGGAATACAATTGGGATGAATGGATACCGTACTATACATTTTGTTATAACACGACACCACATTCTGATACAGGTTACACTCCATACGAACTAGTCTTTGGAAAACTCGCTAGCCTGGCGAACGATGTAGATTTCAATGATAATACGCCTATATACAATTATGAAGATTACGCAAAAGAAGTAAAATTTAGGTTAACACAAGCACACAATAGAGCTAGAATATTATTAGACTTAGCAAAAACAAAACGTAAAGAAAAATTAGATAAAGTAATAAACCCAATTGAAATAAAAGTAAAAGATTTTGTACTTCTGAAAAGAGAAGATAAACGAAAATGTGAAAGCCCTTATAAAGGCCCATATGAAGTAAAAGAAATAGAAGGAGTAAATGTCTACTTAGATATTGACAATAAAAGAAAGAAAGTACATAAGAATAGGCTAAAAAAGATAACTTATAACCAATAAAATATATAAATAGCATACCATTTCATTAGAATATAGAAATATCATAGCATTAGAATAATATGATATCGACATCTGACATTTATTATAATATGTATTATAGTATATATACACATAATGTACATATCAACTTTAATAATTATAAAGAAACATTTAAAAATGTGAAATAATTGATTAAATAAATATAGTGTTGTCATCTCCATCGAAATCATGTATATGCAAATTGCCTATTGCACTCATATAAACAAATCAAAAAAAAATTTTTTCTATACAAAAAAAAAATTTTTTTTTTCCTCTTTTTACGGTAAGGATGTAGAGCATACCTACATACCACAATAATAAATGCACATGCACCTACCTCAACAACGAATAATAATAAAGAAATAAAAATAAACGAAACAAACATGACAAGCAAAAGTAAATAGCAACAAAAAAAAGAAATATGATCGGAATAGCCATGCGCCATTCTACGATCATTTAATGAATTTACGCTAAGTGAAAGAAAGTTGTAAAATGTAATATGATCACCACTGGTCACCATTGCACCGTGAAGATACATACAATACATTACTCATTGAGCTTAAAAAAAATAAATAAAAGTAATTGCTCAATGACGCAATCGATAACTGTGTCATATCTACTTAGCATTTGTTCAATAAGAAAAAGATTGCAAAGTAAGCATCGAAGCAATGCTATGCTTGTTCATGTAGGGGTTAATGTATATGCATTTTTATCGATTAAATATATTCTTGATCGATATTGCTGATATGAGTAATGTAAGCAATTTTGTAATAGTCTTTAGTTCTCATGAGAAATAGTATTTTTTGTATTAAGGTTTTTACCATGTAAGCAATTTTTAAAAGTATAAATTAAGTGCGATTGAGAATAAAAATTCAGAGTTTTACCTACAACTCCAAGCGTATCATTTAACTGCCAGATATTGAGCCCCTTGGCTCCAACATGGCTGATATTAAAGGTATTGAGCTGTATAGCTCTCACTAATAATATCTCTCCTTTTTTTTTACACCAGATATTGAGCTCTTAAGCTTTAACTTGGTGGACTTTTTAGAGATTGAGCTTTCTTCGCTCTAATACTAAAAGTCGTTTCATTCATCCTTAATAGATCGAACAACTGAAGAAGGCAAGCAAAGTTATACCAAGAACCCAACTTATTTACACCTGTACCCAGAATTAATCCGAATCCAAGTCTGCAACAAGAGTTTGAGCAATGGAGAGCCGCCGAGCAAGAGAGACTGGAGCGAAATATACTTCATAATCGCGCTGAATTGAATAATCCCAGACGCCGACCTTCGATAGTACTCTCTTGGAATATGATAATCTCAGGGAATACCAGCGGCTTGACTGTGGACGAATTTATCTACCGCCTGGAAACGCGAGCGCGAGACGAAAACATCTCCGACGCCGAGTTGTGTCAAAATATTGGCGGACTTCTGAAAGATCGAGCAGAGGACTGGTATTGGTCGCAATTTCGGCGACAAAATCAATATCCGACATGGACCGCTCTGAAGGAAAGTCTTAAACAACAGTTCAAGAGTCTAGATAACGATTTAGAAATTATTAAAGCTATGTTGGAACTGAGACAAGGCTCTGTCAGTTTCGACGAGTATATATGTCAGTTAGTTAGGTTACAAAATAGATTGAGACGCCCTTTGGACGAAGTAGAGTCAGTCAGAATAGTCAAGAATGGACTTCATCCTCGTCTGGGTCAAGTGGTCATAGGACAGCCAATAGTCACGATGCGTCAATTGCGTGAGACGTGTCTCGAAGCTGAGCGTTGGCTACAAGCGAGAGACCGCGAAAAGCGAGAAAGAATCAGAGTTCACGAGTTGAACGTACCCATGTCAGACAGACCGTATCCAGAACCCCATTCAGTGAACGAGAACATTAGTGAATTACCACCGAGCAGCTCCGAAACGAAGAAACGTCTAATCTGTTGGAACTGTCGGGAGGAAGGTCACGCGTTCTATGATTGTATTAGCTCAGTTCGACACCTGTTTTGTTACAGATGCGGCTTAGCGGAAGTGACAACGCCAAAATGCCCAGTATGTCAGGCGGTAAACCGCCGAGCGAGTGTGAAAGAAGGCGGGGAAACACGCTCGCGCAGAGCTATAGAACCAGCCCCGTCCAGACAATAAAAACCAGCCCTGAAGTGCAAAAATCGGTTCAGACTATGCCAATCTTACTACCTAGATCGAACCCTAGTACTCCGAAAGTAACCTTATCTACACCCCTGTCCTTACAGGAAAGGTGGGTCAAGTACAATGAAGCTCGTGCCAGGATCTTCAGTGAAGAAAAACCTATTCGGCGCACCTACTCAGATAGAAAAATCAAATATTTGACTCGTATCAGACGAGTATCCCAGGAAAAGAAGGAATTGAATAGGCAAGCAATATCATCAATTCTAGCAAACTTCTCCGATAATCGACCC
Source organism: Dioctria rufipes (assembly GCA_963924295.1). Lineage (NCBI taxonomy): Eukaryota > Metazoa > Arthropoda > Insecta > Diptera > Asilidae > Dioctria > Dioctria rufipes. The sequence continues at coordinate 129,210,924 of OZ002741.1, read as the reverse complement.
TATGCTAAAGTGAAAATTAGTGGACATGAACTAGTAGGCCTATTAGATAGTGGCGCCTCCATTAGTTGTTTAGGCAACGGCGCATATGAGTTCGTCGAGAAAATCCCAAATATTGTCATAAATAAATTAAACACCTCCGTCAACACCGCGGATGGAGCGAAACAACCCATAACCGGATATATTAGAGTGCCAGTTACCTATGGTACCATTACTAAACAGATCACCCTGTTTCTCACGCCCAGTCTGGGTCAGCCCTTATATTTAGGGGTAGATTTTTGGAGAGAGTTCAACATAGCTCCGAATCTAATTGCTGAACTAGAGCCCGTTCCGAGTTTGCCAACTCCAGCCTCAGATATTTTGCACGACTTGTCCGCGAATCAAAAGGTTCAGTTGGATAGAGTCATAGCCAAATTCCCCTCTTTCTCAGTTTTGGGTTTGGGAAAAACCCGTCTGGAAACTCATATAATTAACACCGGAGAAGCGGAACCCATTAAACAAAGACATTATCCTGTTTCACCAGCCATACAGAGATTAATGTATGAAGAACTGGACAGAATGCTTGAACTAGGAGTGATCGAGGAGTCTAACAGCCCCTGGAATTCCCCAGTAATTTTAGTTCGCAAGCCTGGAAAGGTCCGGTTGTGTCTCGATTCCCGAAAAGTCAACGCAATAACCAAGAAAGATGCATATCCTTTGCCGCATATTGATGGTCTGTTAGGCCGTCTGCAAGATACCAAATTTATTAGCTCGCTAGACCTTAAGGACGCTTTTTGGCAGATTCCGTTGGAACAAGAATCCAGAGAAAGAACGGCATTCACGGTACCCGGTCGCCCCTTATATCAGTTTACAGTAATGCCATTTGGATTATGCAATGCGCCTCAGCGAATGTGTAGGTTAATGGATAAAGTAATCCCCGGTTCCTTAAGACAAAATGTCTTTGTATACCTGGATGACCTTTTGGTCGTCTCAGCTGATTTCCCTTCCTATATAGAAACTCTGGCCAAAGTCGCGGAATGTTTACGGCAAGCCAATCTAACCATAAATTTGAGCAAGAGTAAGTTCTGTGTGAAACAAGTGAAATATCTTGGATTCTTAATCGGAGATGGATCACTGAGAGTCGATCCTAGTAAAGTATCTGCTATCGAGGAGTTTCCAGCTCCAAAAACAGCCAAACAAGCTCGCAGATTCCTGGGGATGACGGGATGGTACCAAAGATTCATCTCAAACTACTCCAGTCTGTCCGCTCCGATCACGGATTGTTTAAAGAAAAGTAGCAGGTTCACGTGGACGGAATCTGCTCAACGCTCATTCGAACTGCTTAAACGCCGAATGATTGAAGCCCCAGTCCTAGCTACACCTGATTTCACTAAAAGATTTTACATACAATGCGATGCGTGTACACTTGGAGTAGGTAGCGTGTTATTTCAGAAAGACATTGAGGGCGGAGAACATCCCATAGCCTATATGTCAAAGAAACTCAATAGCACCCAGAGTAGATACAGCATCACATAATTAGAATGCTATGCAGCTGTATTGAGCGTGAAGAAATTTAGAGCTTTCATAGAAGGTCATGCCTTTACTATTATTACGGACCATTCCAGCCTTAAATGGTTGATGAATCAGTCGGACTTGAGCGGACGTCTAGCCCGATGGAGCCTGAAACTGCAAGGTTTCGACTTCGAGATCGAACACCGCAAGGGTTCTCAAAATGTAGTCCCAGATACCCTCTCTAGGATACAGTGCGAGGAACTCCGTATAGCCACTTCTCTGGAAGTCGAATTGGACTCAGCGGAATTTAAAGCGGAGGATTATCTGAAACTAGTCCAAAGCGTAGAGGAGCATCAGGAGCAGCTACCTGATTTACGCGTATCAGATGGTTTGGTATTCATTCGACGAAATATGTATGCAGGTGACTCGCAACAAGAAGACCTCGCATGGAAGTTATGGATACCTTCCCCCCTTACAACCGACCTAATTAAGAAGGCTCATGACCCAACTACTGCGTCCCATGGAGGCATGCACAAAACCTTATTTCGCCTCCGAGAGAAATACTATTGGCCAGGAATGGTAAATCAAGTCATGCAGTACGTGAATAAATGTCAAATTTGTAGAGAGACCAAAGCTAACAATATCACCCTCAGACCGCCCATGGGAGAAGCCATGAAGGTATTTCGACCATTTCAACTGTTATATATAGATTTCCTAGGACCGTATCCACGTACCCGAGAAGGAAATATAGCTATCCTAGTGATTCTGGACGCCTTCAGCAAATTCGTATTCCTACACCCAGTGCGAGCTGAAAAAGCCAAACATGTAGTCAAGTATCTGGAACGCCAACTATTTCCGATCTTCGGAGTGCCAGAGGCAATATTTTCTGATAATGGCAAGCAATTCAAGTCCAACAAATTCTCCACCTTACTGAAGAACTACGGAATTCGACATACGTGCACCGCCATTCACTCACCTCAAGCTAACGCTAGCGAAAGAGTGAATAGATCAGTCTTGGCAGCAATTAGAGCTTACATCCATGACCACCGGGAATGGGACGTACACCTACCGAGTATTGGTAGTGCTCTTAGAAGTTCAGTACATAGTGCGATCGGAGCCACCCCGTATAAAGTTGTTTTTGGAACTAACATGATAATGCATGCCTCGGCATATGCCGTGTTGAAAAAATTAAATGCACTGTCAGACGGTGAAGTGGAAACTCTTCCCCGACCCGATCAATTCCACCTGCTCAGAGAAAGAATAAAGAATAATCTAGCAAAAGCGCATGAGAAGTACGAGAGGTCATATAACACTCGATGTCGACCGGTTCAATTTAAGCCTGGACAAGAGGTGTACCGACGGTTATTTCCTCAGAGTGACGTAACCAAATGTATTAATGCTAAATTAGTTAACAAGTTCGCAAAAGCACGCATTGCCAAAGCAATAGGTAAAAGTCTGTATGAAATAGAAGATACGCAGGGTAAACCTGTAGGGATCTATCATGCTAAAGATTTGAAACAGTGATACGCGTCAGCGCACGAAGTCCAAAATGGTACAACAGCAATGACGACGTCATAACCCCCCCCTTCTAGGACACGCCTAGATTCACTTATCACCTTACCCAAGACATCTGGACACCATAACATTGCAGAACAAAGAAAAAAAAAGAAAATCGAAAGCCCGGTTAGCTCAACCATCAGAGCATGAGACCTTGTGATCAGGGCGTGAGTCGAAGCCACACGTGAAATAACTCTCACGCTTTTCAGATCCTACCGCGACATCTAGGATCCGCGATAGTACCTGCCCTGTAACGTGAGCATAGTTTTAGACTATAGTGAGACGAATACTAGCTGTCAGTTGGAGTAGAAAGTGCGAGGTTAAAATAATGCTAAAAGTAAATCCTCTTCTTCCTAACCCTTCTGGCAGGTCGCGCATTCGCACGGAAACTAACTCCGGCACAATCATGAAGACAGCCCTTAAGTTTTCGATTCGAGTATCGATATAAGTCAAACTCCGGATGACATGACTGAATGTTCTAGAGTGCCTGTCACTTCTCGTTTAACCTTACATAGATCGGTTCCTACAAATCGCTCCGATTGGAAGAGCTAAGAAAAACCGCGTGCATCCCGGAAAATATACAATCTTGAAGTAAGAATCTGCATAGTAGAGATCGAGCTCTATCGATGGGTAAGATATTTCATAGTTTTATATCTGCGTACGAATTGTATTAATTACCCCCTTTCTAGTGATACCTCCGAATATTCCCAAAAAGACCCGAGTATCAAGTACCTACTCGCCAGGGCAGGCCCCAGTCGTGCTTCGCAGGCAAAATTAGATCTACTAATATCAGACCAAGAGTAGGCAATCGCTTCTAACTCATCCAACTTATACTGAACTACAATCGGTTTTCGATCCGGTACGTGTTAATTTAATGCATAAAAATAATATAAATTGTAACGATGCCTTTCAGCGAATAAAGAAAGTGTTCAAAAAAGCTGAACTTCGACGTAGTACGCCTAATTATAAGGGGCAAAAGTGCGTCCAATAAGAAGCCCCAAACGGGCCAGACAAACCGACCCGGCGCTAATAAAATCGATCGCCAGAGCGGTGGAGTTAGTCGGAGCTACAAATATTAAAATAAAAAAAGAAAACAACAAAGAAAAAATAAAACAAAAAAACCTACGAGTGTAAATAAAAGCACTGAAGGAGACTACCCTGTAGCAGTATATGTAAAGAAAGAAAAAATATATATAACAAAGGGAAAAGGAAGCGACCCGGAGGGCACCACAACTTACGCCAAGGCCAGGATAATCCAGTCTAAGAGTTTTAATAGTATCGTTAAGTACTAGTTATAGTAGAAGCTCGTGAAGGTCAGAAAAAGAGAAAAAAAAAGGGTGAATAGGAAGGAAACCGCACGATAGAGGGAGTCAAAGTCTCGTGATATAATCAATTGTCAGGCGTAGCGAATATCGTTTTTTTGTTAATTTTTTTTGTGTGTGTAACTAAGATTACAGGAATGCATGTCGATCCAGCGGATGAAGCTTCACCTCCTGGGAGCGGCTGAGTGAGTACCATAAATATTTGTTTATATACAAAATATCTTCATACATATATATATTTTTTACAAAAAAAAAATTTTTAAAATAAGAGGAAACGATTTAATGAAAGAAAAAGAAAATAAGAGAATCCAGTGAAAATATTTAGGGAATAACCTAAACAAAGAAAAAATAAAAAAAAAGAAAAAAAAAGAAAAATAATGTCGTAACGTTATTAAAGCATGTGCATGCCTATCGAATGCGATCTCGCTCCTGTCCACCTGTTACAGATAAGAGATATCAATAAATATAGTAATAAATAGAGGGTGTCGTCACCTAGGGTTAGTGGTATCTCAGTAAAAAGATTATATTAGGTTTATATCAATACCGCGCAGCAGTCTTAACATGACGTTAGATAGTGTGAACTGATGTCTTAGGCACCCATGATGAATGGAATGAGAGTTTCTTATTGTTCAACCTTATATTAATGCCAAGTGTAAATAATCGGTATCGACCTTGTTGGGATCGATAATATTGGTCAATTGATGCATTTATATATGCCTATAGATCCATATGAGCAATAGGCGCAGGTGTAGAATGAGTATACTGTTAACAAGATTTCGCTATGTATGTGTATAATTTAATACATTGTAGGATTAGTCCCCTCTGGGCATGTGTATAGATTTAGATGTGTATGTATACAGTTTAATACATGGTAGGATAGGTACCCTAGTGGGCATATGTATAAGAGTAATTGGAGCCTACGCCTTCCACGTAGTCTCTTGTTTTTGTTTAGTTTCGGGTTTATAGTAGCTACTCCGATTTGTAATATCTTTAGTCTTATGTACGGTGGACTCTCGCTTGTTAATAAAAAAAAAGGTATATCCCCGTTGATGAAAGGCATAGTTTTTTTTTGGAATTCTTATCTCGAAAAGTCCTGATCTGTTTATATAGTTTTTTTGGGATGTGTCCTAACTATGAGTATCATAGGCGCCCGTCTGTCTCCAACCTCCTTCAAGGAACTCTAGATGTAATAGTCGATTTATCTATTCCTCTTCCGTCAGTCTTTCTTACTTGGTATGGGATCGATGGCGGCGGGCCATCGATGTATTTGGGTGGGTCAGTTCCCCTATAGATGTCATAGCTACACGCTGTGGGCATCTCCCGCCAGACTGATACCCGGATGTTAGCCGAGTCTGGTCAGTCATTTCGAACCTGCCTACGGCCGGTTTCAGCACCAGTCCCCTGTCTACTATTTTTATATCCCCGTGGTTACCTCAAGGAAGTGAACTCCGAGATAGTTCCTCCCCCGCTTCCTTGGCCACAAACCAGCCTGCGAATTCATTAACCTATTCGAGGTGAAGACAAGATTCCACACCCCCTGACGACGAGCTAGTCCGTGCACTGTCGACAAGCGCAGGCACCCTGGCTTCATCCCCCCCCCCCCTCGTAATAGGAAGCTCTGTGTATGGTGTCAGCTGTCATCTCCTGTGACAAGGCCTAATGAGGTGCTGCACTGAGCCTTTGTCCTGACAGCTTTGAATTCAAATTACACCCTAACACTACATAAATATGGCGCCCAACGAGTTGGCCCTTGCTAGCAACGACTAGCCATACTCATCCTCAGCCAACTCGAGTCTTTCCAATGTCTTATTCAAGATATTCCCCCCCCCCCAGATAGCTTCAAGAGGGATACTACACGTTAGTATTGAGGAAGGATGTTTGTTGGTAATGAAGACCAGAAACGCGGGTTTGAAACTAGCATGCTGTTGCTTCTTACTCATGCAACATCACTTCAACATCATGGCGGCGTTTAAGTTCAATGGAGAAAAAGTATCTCAGGTGCCGACCTAAGCTCACGACTTCAAGTCCAGTACTCATGCGGCCCTGAAACAATTTCTAACGATCGCGATAATTGAAACGAGAAGAAGTTATGTCCTGAAGACGGCACTAGAGGCCTCGCGCAACTTGTGACTGCTTCGGATATAACGCTTCGAGTCACTCCACCCGGGAGCTGTGTCACCAGCGTCGGCCATATCTCGCTTGAAGTTGTCAAATACAAAAAAAAATAAACGAGAGATTTCACGTCTGCTCGTGCCCCTGTATTCATCGGTTATCCATATCTCTCTGGAAATCATTACATATAATCCTTTTATCGGTGAACGTATCCTTTAGATATAACTACTGATACATTTTTATATTTTTTTGTTCACACATATCTTAATACGTCCCTTACAGGTATATTTACTTGTTGGTTAGCATATCTCTTTTAGTCAACCCTTACACAAATTTATTCATCTAGTAATCTCATTATACCTTTTCTCATCCATATGAAAAATGTTCCTTTTTATCTCCTGCTATCCTTGGAGTGTGGAAGGAGACGGACGGTCACGAACCATGATAATTATTCAAATTTCCGATTCAATCCATTAGCAATAGTTAATTATATAAACAGTAGTGTTAGGATTTAGCAATTCTAAGTGGCCTAGTGCCCTATGTTGCGTATTTTCACAAGTCCAATTGTATATAAATTTACAAAGTCCCATCAATCGAGTGTCGAACACGTCATTTATTACGCCCCCCCATTCGGAACTCAGTAAGACATGTTCCGAACACCGTCTAAAGAACGAGGAGCCGTGCCAAAGCGAGGCCAGGGCCGAGCGAAACCTTCTACTTCTAGAGCCAGTTCTTCCCTGTCACAGGAACAGTCCTTTCATGGCTTTCCCGATGACAGACTTTCCAACAACCCTACACCTACCAGCTTTAACCTGCCCTCAGTCAATCTCAATCAAACTTTCGCTAGCCGAGAACGGTTACGAGATGAGCCAAAAATAGTATCCGAGTCGCATCCCCCAGTAGGGAGAGACGAAGCCTCAGGTCTCAGTTTCCCACAACCACACGAACAATCCCCAGCTAGAGTAGCATTAAAGACCCTGATGGACCATGAACTAGCATGTCGCTTTGATAATTTGAAGCAGGAAGTTGCGCGGATCATTCGAGAGGAAGTATCCAAAAATACTCAGTCACGTAATTCGAGAAACACCTTAGAGGTCCCCAAAGACCCCGTGAATAGTGCACCGCCAGCCAGAAGTCATAATGACAGGCAAGAAATTCCCAAGCCCCGGGATCGAAACAATAACAGCCGGGAGCAATTTTTCTGGCCTATCCCTAACAATCTAGACCCATTACCTGTACCCAGAATTAATCCGAATCCAAGTCTGCAACAAGAGTTTGAGCAATGGAGAGCCGCCGAGCAAGAGAGACTGGAGCGAAATATACTTCATAATCGCGCTGAATTGAATAATCCCAGACGCCGACCTTCGATAGTACTCTCTTGGAATATGATAATCTCAGGGAATACCAGCGGCTTGACTGTGGACGAATTTATCTACCGCCTGGAAACGCGAGCGCGAGACGAAAACATCTCCGACGCCGAGTTGTGTCAAAATATTGGCGGACTTCTGAAAGATCGAGCAGAGGACTGGTATTGGTCGCAATTTCGGCGACAAAATCAATATCCGACATGGACCGCTCTGAAGGAAAGTCTTAAACAACAGTTCAAGAGTCTAGATAACGATTTAGAAATTATTAAAGCTATGTTGGAACTGAGACAAGGCTCTGTCAGTTTCGACGAGTATATATGTCAGTTAGTTAGGTTACAAAATAGATTGAGACGCCCTTTGGACGAAGTAGAGTCAGTCAGAATAGTCAAGAATGGACTTCATCCTCGTCTGGGTCAAGTGGTCATAGGACAGCCAATAGTCACGATGCGTCAATTGCGTGAGACGTGTCTCGAAGCTGAGCGTTGGCTACAAGCGAGAGAGCGCGAAAAGCGAGAAAGAATCAGAGTTCACGAGTTGAACGTACCCATGTCAGACAGACCGTATCCAGAACCCCATTCAGTGAACGAGAACATTAGTGAATTGCCACCGAGCAGCTCCGAAACGAAGAAACGTCTAATCTGTTGGAACTGTCGGGAGGAAGGTCACGCGTTCTATGATTGTATTAGCTCAGTTCGACACCTGTTTTGTTACAGATGCGGCTTAGCGGAAGTGACAACGCCAAAATGCCCAGTATGTCAGGCGGTAAACCGCCGAGCGAGTGTGAAAGAAGGCGGGGAAACACGCTCGCGCAGAGCTATAGAACCAGCCCCGTCCAGACAATAAAAACCAGCCCTGAAGTGCAAAAATCGGTTCAGACTATGCCAATCTTACTACCTAGATCGAACCCTAGTACTCCGAAAGTAACCTTATCTACACCCCTGTCCTTACAGGAAAGGTGGGTCAAGTACAATGAAGCTCGTGCCAGGATCTTCAGTGAAGAAAAACCTATTCGGCGCACCTACTCAGATAGAAAAATCAGATATTTGACTCGTATCAGACGAGTATCCCAGGAAAAGAAGGAATTGAATAGGCAAGCAATATCATCAATTCTAGCAAACTTCTCCGATAATCGACCCTATGCTAAAGTGAAAATTAGTGGACATGAACTAGTAGGCCTATTAGATAGTGGCGCCTCCATTAGTTGTTTAGGCAACGGCGCATATGAGTTCGTCGAGAAAATCCCAAATATTGTCATAAATAAATTAAACACCTCCGTCAACACCGCGGATGGAGCGAAACAACCCATAACCGGATATATTAGAGTGCCAGTTACCTATGGTACCATTACTAAACAGATCACCCTGTTTCTCACGCCCAGTCTGGGTCAGCCCTTATATTTAGGGGTAGATTTTTGGAGAGAGTTCAACATAGCTCCGAATCTAATTGCTGAACTAGAGCCCGTTCCGAGTTTGCCAACTCCAGCCTCAGATATTTTGCACGACTTGTCCGCGAATCAAAAGGTTCAGTTGGATAGAGTCATAGCCAAATTCCCCTCTTTCTCAGTTTTGGGTTTGGGAAAAACCCGTCTGGAAACTCATATAATTAACACCGGAGAAGCGGAACCCATTAAACAAAGACATTATCCTGTTTCACCAGCCATACAGAGATTAATGTATGAAGAACTGGACAGAATGCTTGAACTAGGAGTGATCGAGGAGTCTAACAGCCCCTGGAATTCCCCAGTAATTTTAGTTCGCAAGCCTGGAAAGGTCCGGTTGTGTCTCGATTCCCGAAAAGTCAACGCAATAACCAAGAAAGATGCATATCCTTTGCCGCATATTGATGGTCTGTTAGGCCGTCTGCAAGATACCAAATTTATTAGCTCGCTAGACCTTAAGGACGCTTTTTGGCAGATTCCGTTGGAACAAGAATCCAGAGAAAGAACGGCATTCACGGTACCCGGTCGCCCCTTATATCAGTTTACAGTAATGCCATTTGGATTATGCAATGCGCCTCAGCGAATGTGTAGGTTAATGGATAAAGTAATCCCCGGTTCCTTAAGACAAAATGTCTTTGTATACCTGGATGACCTTTTGGTCGTCTCAGCTGATTTCCCTTCCTATATAGAAACTCTGGCCAAAGTCGCGGAATGTTTACGGCAAGCCAATCTAACCATAAATTTGAGCAAGAGTAAGTTCTGTGTGAAACAAGTGAAATATCTTGGATTCTTAATCGGAGATGGATCACTGAGAGTCGATCCTAGTAAAGTATCTGCTATCGAGGAGTTTCCAGCTCCAAAAACAGCCAAACAAGCTCGCAGATTCCTGGGGATGACGGGATGGTACCAAAGATTCATCTCAAACTACTCCAGTCTGTCCGCTCCGATCACGGATTGTTTAAAGAAAAGTAGCAGGTTCACGTGGACGGAATCTGCTCAACGCTCATTCGAACTGCTTAAACGCCGAATGATTGAAGCCCCAGTCCTAGCTACACCTGATTTCACTAAAAGATTTTACATACAATGCGATGCGTGTACACTTGGAGTAGGTAGCGTGTTATTTCAGAAAGACATTGAGGGCGGAGAACATCCCATAGTCTATATGTCAAAGAAACTCAATAGCACCCAGAGTAGATACAGCATCACAGAATTAGAATGCTATGCAGCTGTATTGAGCGTGAAGAAATTTAGAGCTTTCATAGAAGGTCATGCCTTTACTATTATTACGGACCATTCCAGCCTTAAATGGTTGATGAATCAGTCGGACTTGAGCGGACGTCTAGCCCGATGGAGCCTGAAACTGCAAGGTTTCGACTTCGAGATCGAACACCGCAAGGGTTCTCAAAATGTAGTCCCAGATACCCTCTCTAGGATACAGTGCGAGGAACTCCGTATAGCCACTTCTCTGGAAGTCGAATTGGACTCAGCGGAATTTAAAGCGGAGGATTATCTGAAACTAGTCCAAAGCGTAGAGGAGCATCAGGAGCAGCTACCTGATTTACGCGTATCAGATGGTTTGGTATTCATTCGACGAAATATGTATGCAGGTGACTCGCAACAAGAAGACCTCGCATGGAAGTTATGGATACCTTCCCCCCTTACAACCGACCTAATTAAGAAGGCTCATGACCCAACTACTGCGTCCCATGGAGGCATGCACAAAACCTTATTTCGCCTCCGAGAGAAATACTATTGGCCAGGAATGGTAAATCAAGTCATGCAGTACGTGAATAAATGTCAAATTTGTAGAGAGACCAAAGCTAACAATATCACCCTCAGACCGCCCATGGGAGAAGCCATGAAGGTATTTCGACCATTTCAACTGTTATATATAGATTTCCTAGGACCGTATCCACGTACCCGAGAAGGAAATATAGCTATCCTAGTGATTCTGGACGCCTTCAGCAAATTCGTATTCCTACACCCAGTGCGAGCTGAAAAAGCCAAACATGTAGTCAAGTATCTGGAACGCCAACTATTTCCGATCTTCGGAGTGCCAGAGGCAATATTTTCTGATAATGGCAAGCAATTCAAGTCCAACGAATTCTCCACCTTACTGAAGAACTACGGAATTCGACATACGTGCACCGCCATTCACTCACCTGTTAACGCTAGCGAAAGAGTGAATAAATCAGTCTTGGCAGCAATTAGAGCTTACATCCATGACCACCGGGAATGGGACGTACACCTACCGAGTATTGGTAGTGCTCTTAGAAGTTCAGTACATAGTGCGATCGGAGCCACCCCGTATAAAGTTGTTTTTGGAACTAACATGATAATGCATGCCTCGGCATATGCCGTGTTGAAAAAATTAAATGCACTGTCAGACGGTGAAGTGGAAACTCTTCCCCGACCCGATCAATTCCACCTGCTCAGAGAAAGAATAAAGAATAATCTAGCAAAAGCGCATGAGAAGTACGAGAGGTCATATAACACTCGATGTCGACCGGTTCAATTTAAGCCTGGACAAGAGGTGTACCGACGGTTATTTCCTCAGAGTGACGTAACCAAATGTATTAATGCTAAATTAGTTAACAAGTTCGCAAAAGCACGCATTGCCAAAGCAATAGGTAAAAGTCTGTATGAAATAGAAGATACGCAGGGTAAACCTGTAGGGATCTATCATGCTAAAGATTTGAAACAGTGATACGCGTCAGCGCACGAAGTCCAAAATGGTACAACAGCAATGACGACGTCATAACCCCCCCCTTCTAGGACACGCCTAGATTCACTTATCACCTTACCCAAGACATCTGGACACCATAACATTGCAGAACAAAGAAAAAAAAGAAAATCGAAAGCCCGGTTAGCTCAACCATCAGAGCATGAGACCTTGTGATCAGGGCGTGAGTCGAAGCCACACGTGAAATAACTCTCACGCTTTTCAGATCCTACCGCGACATCTAGGATCCGCGATAGTACCTGCCCTGTAACGTGAGCATAGTTTTAGACTATAGTGAGACGAATACTAGCTGTCAGTTGGAGTAGAAAGTGCGAGGTTAAAATAATGCTAAAAGTAAATCCTCTTCTTCCTAACCCTTCTGGCAGGTCGCGCATTCGCACGGAAACTAACTCCGGCACAATCATGAAGACAGCCCTTAAGTTTTCGATTCGAGTATCGATATAAGTCAAACTCCGGATGACATGACTGAATGTTCTAGAGTGCCTGTCACTTCTCGTTTAACCTTACATAGATCGGTTCCTACAAATCGCTCCGATTGGAAGAGCTAAGAAAAACCGCGTGCATCCCGGAAAATATACAATCTTGAAGTAAGAATCTGCATAGTAGAGATCGAGCTCTATCGATGGGTAAGATATTTCATAGTTTTATATCTGCGTACGAATTGTATTAATTACCCCCTTTCTAGTGATACCTCCGAATATTCCCAAAAAGACCCGAGTATCAAGTACCTACTCGCCAGGGCAGGCCCCAGTCGTGCTTCGCAGGCAAAATTAGATCTACTAATATCAGACCAAGAGTAGGCAATCGCTTCTAACTCATCCAACTTATACTGAACTACAATCGGTTTTCGATCCGGTACGTGTTAATTTAATGCATAAAAATAATATAAATTGTAACGATGCCTTTCAGCGAATAAAGAAAGTGTTCAAAAAAGCTGAACTTCGACGTAGTACGCCTAATTATAAGGGGCAAAAGTGCGTCCAATAAGAAGCCCCAAACGGGCCAGACAAACCGACCCGGCGCTAATAAAATCGATCGCCAGAGCGGTGGAGTTAGTCGGAGCTACAAATATTAAAATAAAAAAAGAAAACAACAAAGAAAAAATAAAACAAAAAAACCTACGAGTGTAAATAAAAGCACTGAAGGAGACTACCCTGTAGCAGTATATGTAAAGAAAGAAAAAATATATATAACAAAGGGAAAAGGAAGCGACCCGGAGGGCACCACAACTTACGCCAAGGCCAGGATAATCCAGTCTAATAGTTTTAATAGTATCGTTAAGTACTAGTTATAGTAGAAGCTCGTGAAGGTCAGAAAAAGAGAAAAAAAAAGGTGAATAGGAAGGAAACCGCACGATAGAGGGAGTCAAAGTCTCGTGATATAATCAATTGCCAGGCGTAGCGAATATCGTTTTTTTGTTAATTTTTTTTGTGTGTGTAACTAAGATTACAGGAATGCATGTCGATCCAGCGGATGAAGCTTCACCTCCTGGGAGCGGCTGAGTGAGTACCATAAATATTTGTTTATATACAAAATATCTTCATACATATATATATTTTTTACAAAAAAAAAATTTTTAAAATAAGAGGAAACGATTTAATGAAAGAAAAAGAAAATAAGAGAATCCAGTGAAAATATTTAGGGAATAACCTAAACAAAGAAAAAAGAAAAAAAAAAGAAAAAAAAAGAAAAATAATGTCGTAACGTTATTAAAGCATGTGCATGCCTATCGAATGCGATCTCGCTCCTGTCCACCTGTTACAGATAAGAGATATCAATAAATATAGTAATAAATAGAGGGTGTCGTCACCTAGGGTTAGTGGTATCTCAGTAAAAAGATTATATTAGGTTTATATCAATACCGCGCAGCAGTCTTAACATGACGTTAGATAGTGTGAACTGATGTCTTAGGCACCCATGATGAATGGAATGAGAGTTTCTTATTGTTCAACCTTATATTAATGCCAAGTGTAAATAATCGGTATCGACCTTGTTGGGATCGATAATATTGGTCAATTGATGCATTTATATATGCCTATAGATCCATATGAGCAATAGGCGCAGGTGTAGAATGAGTATACTGTTAACAAGATTTCGCTATGTATGTGTATAATTTAATACATTGTAGGATTAGTCCCCTCTGGGCATGTGTATAGATTTAGATGTGTATGTATACAGTTTAATACATGGTAGGATAGGTACCCTAGTGGGCATATGTATAAGAGTAATTGGAGCCTACGCCTTCCACGTAGTCTCTTGTTTTTGTTTAGTTTCGGGTTTATAGTAGCTACTCCGATTTGTAATATCTTTAGTCTTATGTACGGTGGACTCTCGCTTGTTAATAAAAAAAAAGGTATATCCCCGTTGATGAAAGGCATAGTTTTTTTTTTGGAATCCTTATCTCGAAAAGTCCTGATCTGTTTATATAGTTTTTTTGGGATGTGTCCTAACTAAGAGTATCATAGGCGCCCGTCTGTCTCCAACCTCCTTCAAGGAACTCTAGATGTAATAGTCGATTTATCTATTCCTCTTCCGTCAGTCTTTCTTACTTGGTATGGGATCGATGGCGGCGGGCCATCGATGTATTTGGGTGGGTCAGTTCCCCTATAGATGTCATAGCTACACGCTGTGGGCATCTCCCGCCAGACTGATACCCGGATGTTAGCCGAGTCTGGTCAGTCATTTCGAACCTGCCTACGGCCGGTTTCAGCACCAGTCCCCTGTCTACTATTTTTATATCCCCGTGGTTACCTCAAGGAAGTGAACTCCGAGATAGTTCCTCCCCCGCTTCCTTGGCCACAAACCAGCCTGCGAATTCATTAACCTATTCGAGGTGAAGCCAAGATTCCACACCCCTGACGACGAGCTAGTCCGTGCACTGTCGACAAGCGCAGGCACCCTGGCTTCATCCCCCCCCCCTCGCAATAGGAAGCTCTGTGTATGGTGTCAGCTGTCATCTCCTGTGACAAGGCCTAATGAGGTGCTGCACTGAGCCTTTGTCCTGACAGCTTTGAATTTAAATTACACCCTAACACTACAGGAGAGCCAGAGTCCTTGGAGCTCTCCAGTTGTTCTAGTGAGGAAGCCTGGGAAGGTTCGGCTTTGTTTTGACGCCAGGAAAGTCAACTCTGGTACTAAGAAGGACGCCTATCCGCTGTAGCTGATAGATGCGCTTCTGAGTCGACTTCCTCCGGCAAACTACATCACAAGCCTGGACCTCATAGACACTTTCTGGCAGATCCCACTATACACTGAGTCCAGACAGAAGACCGCGTTTACAGTACTTGGTCATCCTCTTTATCAGTACACCGTGATGCCATCCGGCCTTTGCAATGCTCCGGAAACTATGTGTCGCCTCATGGATAAGGTCATCTTCGTGAAAATGTCCTCGTTTACTTGGACGATTTGTTGATTCTGTCATCAGACTTTGACTCTCAGCTCACATTGCTAGCCCGTGTAGCGGATTGTTTGAGGAAAGCTGGCCTCACTATCAACGTTGAGAAGAGTAAGTTTTGTATCAAAGAGACCAAATACTTGGGTTTCATTGTCGGAAAAGGAGGTATAAGAACTGGCCCCGACAAGTTTTCAGCCATAGTTGACTATCCGTCGCCTAAAACTGTTCGGCAAGTCCGAAGCCTACTAGGTATGGCGGGATGGTATAGACGGTTCATCCCGAACTATGCTGATCTAGCTGCCTCCATCACAGACACTCTGAAGAATCCAAGTCAGTTCCAATGAACACCTGAAGCCCAGACGTCTCTGGAAGTGCTAAAACAAAAACTTACTTCAGCTCCATTGTTAGTGAGCCCAGGTTTCACCAGACCGTTCGTTATACAGTGCGATGGGAGCCAAAAAGGTATTGGTGGAGTGCTGCTTCAACTAGATGACGATGGCCACGAGAAGCCAATAGCCTACGTCTCGAAAAAGTTGAACTCAACACAACGAAATTATACAGTCACAGAGCAGGAATGTCTAGCTGCAGCCTTAAGTGTACATAAGTTCCAAGTGTACAGAAGTTCCGGTCCTTCATAGAACTCATGCCGTTTAAGATAGTGACTGATCATGCGAGCTTGAAATGGCTGATGTCTGAAAAGGACCTCAGCAGTAGACTTGCTCGGTGGTGTTTGAAACTTCAAGGTTTCGCCATAATTCAACTCGTTGGAATAGGAGGAGCTGAGGCATAAGGTTAAAACAGCTTCTGGCAAACTACCAGATCTTTGCGTCAGGGATGGCTTCGTTTATATTCGGACTGTTCCGAGAACGGAAGAAGCTTGGAAGCTTTGGATTCCACGAGGGCTTGTCTCCGAGGTTATTTCAAGAGCGCATGATCCGCCACTATCTTCGCACGGATGTGTACGGAAGACACTGGAACGTTTAAGAAGACACCTGTACTGGCTACGAATGACGGTTGATGTCAGAAATTAGGTAGGCGCCTGTGACGTATGTAAAGAGGCTATAGCCCCCAATACTATTCTTAGACCACCTATGGGAGTCCAGTCTGTGACAGGAAGACCATGGCAAAGGCTGTACATCGACTTTCTGGGTCCATATCCTCGGTCAGTGAAAGGAAATGTCTGCATATTGATAGTTCTTGACCACTTTTCAAAGTTTTCGATTTTCAAACCAATGAGAAAGGCGTCTACTCTCAATATGTGTCTGTTCATCGAGACTGAAATATTTCACGTGTTCGGATTTCCGGAAACTATAGTCTCTGACAATGGAGTCCAGTTTTCGCCAGATTCCTGGACAAGTATGGGGTGAAACACTTGCGAACGGCAGTTTACTCGGCGCAAGCAAACGCCTCAGAGCGAGTGAACAGGTCTCTATTGTCAGGGAATAGAGCATATATCCGGAAGGAACATACTAAGTGGGATGAGAAGCTGAGCCAGATAGCTAGTTCCCTCAGAAGCTCTTTCCACCAAGCAAGTGGCTTCTCTCCGTACCGAACACTCTTCAGTCAGCAAATGATTGAGCATGCGAGCTCCTATTCCATCTTAAGGAGCCATGGAACTCTTAATGAGCCTCTGAGAGTAGATGCTGAAGATAAGTTGAGATTGATCCGTGCGAGAGTACAGGAGAACTTAAACTATGCGTTTGAACAGGGTTCGAAAGCTTACAATCTCAGAGCGAAGCCTGTTAATTTCAAAGTGGGTCAGGAAGTGTTCAGGCGGAGTTTTTCCCAAAGTAATTTCCAACAGCAGACTAGTGCCAAATTAGGACGTAAATTTGTAAAGTGTCGGGTCAAGTCAAAGAAAAAAAACTCCTTATACGAGCTTGAGGATCTGCAGGGAAAAACGGTAGGAGTCTATCACGCCAAAGACATCAGGCCGTGATACCCATATACTCGGATACGTCATCCGTCACTTTCAATCCTGGTAGCTATAATAAGGTATCCAGCCAGCTTCAGTGGCAAACTACAGGATGCCTATGTGCCGCTTAGGACATTCCAGCCTAGCAGCCGGCATACCTCTTTGGACAATAGACATTTTTTTCCCCAATCCCTAGCCTGATAATGTTTCAGAACCCCTCCTATATGGTAACCCTGCGGCAGTTAGTTTGCCGTAGGAATTCCACTTATTTAATGCCTGCAAATTTAAGGAAGAAGACCGGAACTCCAACGACGCCTCGGAGACACACCCTTGAACAAGCGTCGGTCTGAGATCAGAGTGAGATATTAGAGCAGGGGAAACGCGGCGATCAGTTGGTTAGGTTACTGACCGCGGGGTTCCCTCGGCTCATCTCGATGAAGGAAGGCAGAGGGGCACTGGCCGACTAGATTTTTTGGGTTACTGGCTTGTCAAGGCACCTCTGGCTTCTTACACGGAAGACTATGTCGACATCTGGTCAAGGACTGGCGGGACTTCGGGGATGTGCCTTCGTTTCGTCATATTTCAAGTACATCAGACTTTCGTGGACAATCCGAAGCAGCCGCCTAGCTTGAGTAATGAGAAATGCTTTCATGGGTCATGGGTCGAGCCACACATCGGGCGCCCGCAGCGATGAGGACAATGTTTGAGACCGGCTAGCTCAATCGACCATTTTTCAGCGTTGTCTGAACCACAGGTGGTCTAGACTACCCTGCCCTGTTATGGTCGTAGCATACTGAATGTAGCATGTAGCAGTATGCTACACTGTTCGTAGGTATTTAGTGGAAAATAAGTGTAAATAATGTGGGTCCAGTATCCAGCGTAACTCAACAACAAATTCGAAAGCCGTTGTCAGCAAATCGAATTTAGAATTAGGTTTCAGGACGCATGCCCAAGCGTACTATACAGTAGTTTTAATGATAATTTTGTTTGGAATAAGTAATACTAAGTACCCTTGTTACTTTTGTGAGTGGGATAGTCCAGTTTCAGTTCAGTGATTTTCCAAATGAATATATAGAGTAGAAATAGATGAGAATACAATATTTGTATTCCTTTCTCTATCCCACATACCTACTTTTAAGGGCAAGTAGACAAAAATTTCTTAATTTTATTTCTTTAAAACTCAAGTTTAAAAAATATTTGATGTTGTAGGAGATAAGCTTCCAAGAAAATAAATAATTTTGAATGCTTCTGTAATTTGTTGAACTTTTAACATGAATATTAAAGTGAAAGTAAAGCTTGAAATTAAGATAATTGTCACTCCATGCCAAAAAAAAGTTGACCCATATAAAATAGAAAATCAGGCAATCCATGTTATATATGTCAGTGCCTACAACCTACACTTTGTTTCGTCAAAAGTATATTTTCGCTGTAACACAGTGTAATTATAGTAACAGACAGTTCATTTTTGTGACTTATATGGTGCGGCAAATAAAATTTTCAAATATAAATGTTGAAACTAGAAACACGCGAATGGAATAACAATCAAAGGCTATAGGTTCAATAAAGAATAGAATTACTATTCGATTCAAGAGCCGTAATTGAGCAAAATAAGCATTAAAAGAAAAATGGACTATTTCATTCGAAACCGAAAAACTTTTGCAAACATGTACTTTTTTGCTTCAACTTTATGTACACCAATAGATATTAAATTATAATTTCTAAGCAATAACAAACATTATCATTTTCTTATAATTCGGAACCTCCTTTTACTCCTCCACGCACACATACAACTCATTCCAACCTACTTATGGATAAAACGGTAAAATTCTTCTTTCATTTTCCTTCGGAGCTGTTACTGCCTGTCTTCATTTTTATCAAGCTATACACTCACCACACTTTTTCATCCAAGGTTTTAAATATGTAGGTTAAACTCCATGAATTTTGAGTTTTGAGGTTTTTATACCCTAGATGAAATCATAAGTTCTTCTTTCTAAAATTAGTAAAATCGCGCAAATTCTACTCCTGTGTAGAGCTTCCATATAACAATTTAGATTTTTCATATTTACTTCAAAAACGGTTAGTCCTAGCCATTTTTAATTTACTAAAGAGTCATTAGGAATGAAAAGTCCTATGAAATCGGTTAGGACATATTTATCGTCCGATAATCTGTTTTAGAAAGAATTGTCAAAATCAACTTCAACGATCTAACGAGTACATATTGAAAACAGAGGGGCGGCATATTTATGGGCATTCCTAGGGTATCGTCAAAATCTTAGATATATTATAACTTTTTACCTAGTTTCAAATACAACTAATAGAGCTTTATTACATTTTCGCTTACCTTTATTATATTCTTCCATACTTTTTCGAGTGATAATATTTTGCAATTCCTTTTTTATGTCATATTTGATTAAAAGCTCTTCCACAGCTTCTGTCACCTAAAATTTACTTTGCACTAAGGCTGAGAAACTAAAATATATAAAAACCTTAGTATTCTGACTTCTGTAAGTTGAATCAATTTCAATACGAAACAAGGACGACATATGCGCGAATTTCGAGCATATAATATCATCTAACTGAACGGTTAAAAGGAAAGGATTAGCCCATGGTTTGCCAGATTCAATCTAAAATAAAAGGAAAATGAAACAAATACATTTTTTTACCAAACAAGCAAACATTACCTGTATAAAGAGTTTAATATAAAATGAGTGCATTAAATCACTTGACTCCAGTAACAGAACTCTTCGAATATTTTGGAAATGCTTTGAAATTTCAAATTCATCTCGGTACATAGAAATGACAAATTTATTGGCAAAGGAAATTCGAGTTTGTAAAATGTTTGACATGCACTTTATAACAATTTCTTCAAGAGGTAAAATAGTATTCGAAATTGCATTCAGTTTCTCAAAAATATCTAGAACATTCATTTTATTTTGAAGTTTATCTATTGTTATGTTGCCCTCCGTTTCCGATAAATTAGTTTCCTCCTCGATTTCCTTAAGATTACAATTAAAAACCATGAAAAGGAATTTGTCATCAAAAGAAGGTGAGAGATTTGTTGCACAACTGCCAATTAAATTCATCCTGCTTTCAATTAAATCATCTTGAGCACAAATTTCATTGAATCCGTTTTGTTCATTATACGATTTATTTTTTTGAAAGTGTTTAACACTTGAGAGGACTTCTTCTAAGAATATAGCATAAAGACTTTCTAAAATGTTATTGAAAAAATTATTTTATTTTACAGAAATTTGAAAAAAAAAAATTACTTTCAAAATTACACGCATTTTTTAGATCTCCAATTTTTTTTATTTGATACAACAAGTTCAGCGTACAACCTGCAACCAATGAATGCTCCATCAAGAGCTTCAAAAATGAATCCCTCTTAATTAAGCTGGATACTTCTGTGGCAACGAAAAACGCCTTTTCACGGGATTTAGCATATGGACGAGTACTAATTTCTTCAGATTCACTAGAAAGCCTGTAAATATACTGTCCATGAGTTATATAATGAAATCTAATTTATCACACTTTTTCCATTAATAAATCAAAAAAATTATGAACTTTCTTAAAGTATTTACTGTATGAACAATCGTTCAATTCAGTTTCAAAAATTTAAATAACTAATTTAATTATTTGATACGACCGAACAAATAACGGTTGATTAAGTTCCCAGAACATAAATATGCCAAAATATTTACAGCATTCATAACTGCTTGTATAAACTTAAAAATCCGAAGCTGGATTAATTTAACCAGTAAGCGAAATTAAAAAAAGACATTACAATGAAAAATTGACAAAAATGTGTGTGTACATAAATATATGCATATAGTGGTTGCAAGTGCAAATTTGTTAACTTCTTTATATAGACATAAGTACTAACCGTGAAAAATACCTTAAAATTGTCTTTAAAAAATATATAGTAAATAAGACGGTTTTTTTCTTGTTAAAAAATTAAGGTCTTCAAATTGCATCTTTGAGAAAAATTAATGAAAATCAATGAAACATTGTAAATTGTAGCTAAGCTACCATCTACGGAGTTGTTGTTAAAATGGCAGTAACAGTCGGTCAAATATTACAAAGTTTAAATAATTCAAATCACTTGCTTAATGATACTGAGCAAACAGTTTTATAAAATTCATAAAACACAAGAAAAACGAGAGGGAACTTAGAAACAAACGTTTTAATAATTGTGCTAGGCATAGGCAAAAGCATTTGAAAATAATTAGATTTGGGTCTGTTATGGAGTTCTCATATACCAAATGAGTTACTCCTAGAGTGTCTCATAAGAATGTTCCTGGGGAGGTCTTCAGTCGTTGATTGGTCTGTATAGATTTTCACAGTAGTTTTGTCTTGGAGTAGCTTGAATAGGCTTAGCTCCCTTTGTATGTCCAGTGGAGTAGCTTGAGCAAGCTTGGCTCCCTTTGTTTGTATGGAGTAGCTTGAATAAGCTTAGCTCCCTTTGTTTGTACGATGGAGTAGCTTGACTAAGCTTAGCTCCCTTTGGTTGTATGATGGAGTAGCTTAAATAAGCTTAGCTACCTTTAATAATAAAACCACTGGCTTCTGTAGACTCTTCACTTCTTAAGATACGACTTTAGGCTCGCTTTATTCTAATAATACAAGTATATTTATACAAATTTTTCACTTACTTTTCTTTACATGCCATTGGTTACATTTCTTAATTTCTATTTCCTGATGGCACTCGCTGCTTCATGTATATACATATGTGCATCAATATCCGCATTTTAACACCTTTCTCCGCAAAGTTCTTTTCGCTTTGCTATTGTTTTATTTCCGCAAAGCTTTTTTCGCTTTGCCATTGCTACATATATATACATCATGAATGTCAATTATGATAAAGCGGTTGCCGCTTGTTATTATGACATCATTAATGTGAACCATTCATGTTCTACCGCTGGTGCAAGGTTATCATTTTGCAACGTGAGAACTCTTGCGCGCAGGGGTATTATGCTTGATTTACCTTCAACTGATTAAGCAAGTGACGTAGGTCAGTAATGAATGGTTTTTAGCATCAGCATGTAGGTATGTTTGTACATGCATTGATAGAAACTACAATTCTGCTTGCAATGGAAATGATGTAGGTATGTATGTATGTATCTACCTGTTTATATTTCTTTATTGCTAGGAATTGTAATTCCGCATGAAGCAAGCATGACATATGTATGTATGTACATCTGTGCAATGTTATGTACGATATGTGTCTCGTTTATGGAGAATGATATGCATCTCATTTATGGAGAATGATATGCATCTCGTTTATGGAGGATGATATGCATGTAACAAATCTCCCCCTTTTTAAAAAAATTTATTATTCTTGGAAGAGGAATAATGCATTAGAACATGGTTCAATCGTTTTATAATTTCGACAAAGTGATGATTTTATATGTATGTATATACATGATGCCGAGTGTCAGTATAAGTAATCTTACATTTCTTGACTTATCTCATGATTAATTAATTACAAATATGTTTGTTTTTCTTTTCTTTTTTTAATTATTAGTATTGTTTACTTATTTTTATTCCTAATATATGTACATATATATATGTATGCATACATATTTTTATATTTCTTTTTTTTCTTTTTTAATTTAATTTTAATTTTAGATATACACATATACATTTATCGTTATGTCTTTTTGGTTTTTATATAGGTGTGTGGCCCCCCCTTTTTTTTTATTTAATTAAAAGAAATTTTAATGTTTTCTGTAAAAAAATTTTTTTTATCTATTTATAGTAATTATGTGTATACATATGTTTTCATTACTTTCAAAATTTTTATATCTTTTTTTTTGTTACAAAGAAATTGTTTATATTTGTTGATACATATTTTTTCTTTTTAGCTACAAACTTTTTATATGTGTTTTATTTTCACCTATTAAATCTTAGATTTATCTATAAATAGGTATGCTATTTTTATTTCTACTACATATACAAGTTAACTCAGCTACACGCGCCGCTGACAATGCATTTTTACCAGTAGAACAAAAATATCGTATTTCAATAAATTGCTAGCTAAGAAAACATTGTTAGGCATAAGTTCGTTTTAAGCAGGTAAAAGTAAATTTTGTAATTAGGTAGAATCAGATTAAATCGGGAATTGTCTGAAATCGGTTGTTTAATTTTTTTTAAAGAAAACAAAATAAATTTTGTTAACTGGCGCCCGAGCAGGGACCGTTGTTAAATAACCAAAGAATAAAGTGATAAAAAGCAAGAAAGTTTTTTCCTTTCTTTTGGTTAATTGTGTGAGATTTAAGTGCGTGTGATCTAAGTGTGTACCACAAGTAGGCGACTTACAATCTCAAAGTCTGTCGCTAAAAGGGAATTCTACGGCTTATCCAGCACATCATATCCACCAACAACGGAAGTGATAGAAGTTCGTACCACGAGTAGGCTGCTGACAATCTCAACGCGGTAGGCTAAAAGGGAAATATACGGCTCATCCCCCCATCATCCGGTAGCAACAATTTCTAAAATTGGGAGAAATAAGACACGCACTCACGTTATGAAATTCCTCATTCTAATATAAGTAAAAAACTCTCACTTACGTTATATTACATCAAATATATTAAACACACTGAATATATTGAAAATTTACACATTACAATAAATTTTTTTAACAAGAATAACATAGCTTAGTTGAATTAAAATTAAATGTGGTAGTAAATAAAATTTCTCGAGTATCAGAGTGCGTTTAAACCGATAAGAGCTAAGAAATAGCCAACTGTTTGAAAATTATCTTAAATTTGATAAGTGAGAAAAAGCCATTAGAATAAAAGAAGTGAGTCTGGTTGAATTAATTATTAAAGTTTAAAAAGCCAGGAAAAGTGTCTTTTTCGTTGATAATAATCACAATAATATATTCGTACGGCAGAAAATCCTCTTTCTCCCTCTCTAAGGCTATAAGTGATAATTTTTAAAAAATCCCTTATATTAACGTTACTAATATTCAAAAATGGAGCAAGTACATGAGGCAATCAAGCAATTGACAGGAGCATCTAATGCTCAAATCGTGTTGGTAAAAGAAATTGAACGTCGACTTCAGATGTTAGAAAAAGAAATAGCTGCTTCTAAAGTAACTCCAATTCCAACCAATAATACACCCCAAGCTCCAAGAAATGAAGAGGAATTAAGGGATATTTGGAAACTTCCAGATAGTGTAAGGGAACTGCAGACATTTGATGGAAATCCAGTGCAATATATTTCTTGGATACACGCAGTTGAAAACATATTAACAGACCATGAAATCGTTCGTAATAAACCAATTTATCGTGCAATCCTACAAAGTATACGGCAAAAAATAAGACGTCCCGCTGACACTGCTTTAATTTCCTACAACATATTTAGTGACGATTGGCCTTCTATAAAAAAGTGTTTATCTTTACATTATGCTGATAAGAGGGATATTCGTACTCTTGAGCATCAATTAAACCTTCTTAGCCAAGGAAACATGAGTTTAGATGAATTTTATGCAAACATTAATCACCAATTCTCTCTAATAATTAATAAAATTAAAGAAGATTATTCTCCAGAAACAATCAATGTACTCGTTGAAACTTATAGAAATAGAGCACTTGACGTGTTTATGAGAGGTGTAAATGGTGATCTTTCCAAGATGTTAGTTATACAAAAACCCCAAACACTCCCAGAAGCTTATGCTTCATGTCTAGAGATTCAGAACTTAAACTTTAGGAATATCGCGATACGTAGACCTAATCTAAATAATTCAATGACGGCACCCATAAACTAATTCTTCTGTAGCGATTACACTTATAAACAACCCATCTCAAGAGTACCACCTAAACCAGCTCCGCGAGCCATGCCCCGGACTTTGCCATTTAACCAAAGGAACGAAGCCTATAACGTCCAACACGAAAGACGTAACCAACTACCTCCAAGGCCAAATCAGCCGAAACCCCCCATTCCAATGGAAGTTGATCGGTCCATACAAACTAAACAAATTGATTATATGAATCGACCTGGTAATAACAATCCTTACCCGTATAAGTGTTGTGACCCAGGTGCCTATACCCCGAATCACAACAATAAAACCAATACGCCAATATCTTGCCCTATGCAATATATTGGCGTACTACATATTGACCCTGAAAATTACTTTTAATTATTTTAATTCAAAATTTCATTCCATATTTCAAATGCATTTAAAATGCATTTCAATGCTATAACAAAATGCAATTTAAGCATAAATTGCATTTTGTTATCTAGCATGCATTCCGCTCCCACGATATGCACTGCATACTTACCTACATACAGTTTCTTCTTTACTTCCATTTTTTTTATTGTGCAATGTACACTTCACATACGTACATTATTCAATTGCTCAAATCTAATTGTATGTACATAAATACATGCATACATACGACTATTCTCGCCCGCTTAAAAGTAATATTTTAAGACAGGCACACAAGTGCATATCGGGTTGCATTTTCTACATGATGCATATGCATCTCAACATAAATAATTTGCATTCTCTCACGTACGAATTTAAAATCGTCGTGAGAAATTAATAAGAAAAAAAAGCTTTTAAAAAAAGGTGATCATGGGTACCTGGGGCCGGCAAGCCAAAACCTCGGGGAGTTCGTTTTTAAACCGCTAGCGGAGTAGAGCTAAAGAATAAAAAGTGGAGATTTGAAGAATAAAAGATTGTGAAATATTGAAGTTTTCTGTGAAAGATCCACTCTTAAATATAAACTAAGTGCATACAAAAATAAAAGATTGTGATACTGAGCTTGCTTTGTGGAAAGTCTGTGCATGGACTTAACCCTAATATTGTATTCCATAAAAGAAAAGAGTAATTAATAAATTTTCCTTGACCAATGACGGTAGTGTTTTTATCTAACAAAAAAAAAAAAAAACTATCCAAACGTGCGCACTCTCGAAGGAGCACGGTGTGTACGAATACAACAATTGGTGGCAGCGGTGTTCGTACCAAAATATTCAAATCAGTGCTAATTTTTTTTTTAATTTGAATTACCTAATTTAAATAAAAAAAAATTTGAAAAAAAAATTATAAAAAAATTAATAAAAATCTATACAACAAACTGGTGGCAGCGGTGTTCCTACCCGTGTACTAAAATCAGTGTTCAAATAATTTTTTTTTTCTCAATTAATATAAAAAAATTAAGCAATTAAATTCTAAAATTTAGTTGAGAGCGAACTATATTTTAGTTAAAAGTGACATTCAACCTAAACGCAGTGTTTTGAAAAAGGAAAGAAAAATAGATTAATAAAAAATGAAATAAATAAACGAAAACAAAAAAAAATAAACACGTATAAAAATAATAAGTGGAGGAAACTAAAAAGGAAAAATTATATATATATATATATAAAAAAAAAAGAAAAAAAAAACCCGGGTACCCTTAATACAGGGTACTTAGAGGAAATTAATAAGTTTAAGCGCCAGAGCGCTCAACGAGGGAATTTAGCGAGGCTTCATCCCTGCCTCAATAAGACGTTTGGTAACCCAGAAGGAAGACAACGAGAAATCGTCACCCAGGACGCGTGACGTATACCACCATCATCATCATCCTCATTATTCCATAGCAACGACAACATCCACAACGGCTTGGACGTCCTACTTATCAACAAAAATAACAACTCTAATTAACAGCAACAACAACACCATCTCTAGCGGAAACTTTCTTCAAGCTAGCATAATAGGAATAAAACAAGGTAGAAGAATACATATATATATATATATATATATATATATATATATATATATATATATATATATATTTTTGTTTCTCTTTCCCCAATTGTATTCATACAAAACATAGTATACAAATTTCCCCTAATTATTATAACAAAAAAAAAAGATTATTCAAATTCAGCAATCAATGAAATATTATATACACACATATTATCAAAAATAAAATTTCCGAGCCATTACAATCAGAAAATATTTATTAAAAGATATTCAAAATCAATTATAAGTGAAAAAGAATTACTTTCAATCTTCATTAATTTTCTTTTAATTTGAGAAAATTTTGATTCTAAATATAAAAATTGAAATCTCCTTTTCCACGAAGCGACCTCTGCGGTAAGACCTTGTGAGCTTGCTGGCCAGAGGACTTCAGAAAAATCAATAATCGATCCCCTGCGATAGAGCTCCACAAGCCTATTGATCAGAGGAAAGATTTTGGTGGGAAAAAGCGAATTTAAATTGCATCCTTTATTTATCAAATAAACTTCCCGTGTTTCCAAAATATTTCTGCATAGAAATATTTGATTTGTAAGTTAACATTCCAAACTCATTATTTGGTTCCATTAACAAAAAATTTGCGAGACGATTTAAAATTGCCTACCATTTTGTAGAATCACGCTCTAGGCTCAGAAATTTTATGACGGCAAATTCTCATTTGTAATTAGCCAATAAAACTGGTTTTCTAATCAGAAAAAATTCGTCGGCAATATAATTTCCGCAATTTAATTTCTTTTATAATCAATGAAACCACGTTTCTATTTTAATTTCCTGCCAGTATAATAAAAGAATCTTAAAGCCCCACTCCCGGTAAACCATAGTTTCCTCCAATCACATTCGATCTGCAGTTATACCAAATTAAAATTTTAGTTATCTGGCCAATTACTCGTATTGGTCAAAGACTCATATCATCGCCAAAAGTTTATACTCGCTTAAACAATCGAATCAACCCTTATCCTTTTTACTATTTTACTTTAAACAAACATGACTAACGAAACCAATTCTTTCAATGAACTCTGCTCATCCCAGTTAGTAAAGACAGACAAAATCAGAGAAATTCTGGCCGAATATCATAGGGCCAACAAAACAAAGAGGACAGAAACTTTTACAGCAGAAAAACTCCAAAAATTAGAGGAAATATGGGCTTCATTCGAAGAAATTGAAAACCTAATCCGAAATCACGTTGATTTCAGCGAAGCTCACGATTATTTTAAACAGTCCTGCGCAGATAAGACAGAAG
This sequence comes from Dioctria rufipes, assembly GCA_963924295.1. Lineage (NCBI taxonomy): Eukaryota > Metazoa > Arthropoda > Insecta > Diptera > Asilidae > Dioctria > Dioctria rufipes. Next base: position 129,182,603 of record OZ002741.1, on the reverse strand, counting down.
ACTGGTACAATCTCACCAAGGCAACGCTCTCAGACAGATTAAAATCAATTTCAATACATAACGAAAGAGCAAATAACCCATTCTTCATCGCACCTTCCAAAAATCTACAAAAAAAAAACCAGTACTGAGGCTACGCAAGAATGTGTAGGGAATGATCAGTCTAACACAGCGCGATTTAGGCTGCAAGAAAATAGACAAAAATCAATATCGCGAATTATACAGTCAATACACCCTCCTACACTCAAATCTGTCAGTAAAGCATACCTGGACCAAAAGATGCAATCTCTACAAAAATATTGGAGTGCATTTGAAACAACACATGAAGATATCATCTTATACCAAAGTCCGAATGATGAAGAAGGTGATTACTTCAAAAATGATCTGTATGCAATTACGGAGGCATCATATTCAGAAGCAGTAATCACGATACAAGAGCAACTAGATAAACGATTCCCAGATACACCAAACTACAAACAATCTAGCTTCGATCACACGCAAAACGTTTCCACCCAAGATCACAGAAATTCTTTACTAGCAGAGCCAAGATCTCTTATTCCTAATTTCAGTGGAAATCCAAAGGATTTTCACAAATTTGTCTCAAGTTGTGATGACGTATACGCAACGGTGACGACGACAAATGAAAGGCACTCCCTGCTTAGTTTAATAAGGAGTAAATTATCCGCCGAAGCGTATGACGTATTCAGGTACAATCAAATATCAGATTGGCCTGAATTAAAACTAATCTTACAACAAAATTTCGAGGAAAAAATTCCCAGATCTACTCTGCAGTCACAATTAAATATCTCTAAGCAGAGAACAGGAGAAAGCGTAAAAGATTTTCTCCAAAGACTCAATACAAACCTTTCTAAATTGAATGAAGCAACGCACTCGTACACCACAGATAGGATCCTCCTCAAATCTTTATTAAAAGATAATGAGTGTCAAGCAGTAAGAGCTATTGAAGATGGGCTAATTAATCCTCAACTCCAAACTTTAGCCAAAGTGCATCCCGATAAATCCTTCTCTGCACTAAAATCACATATTCTAGTTCACTCATTACGTATAGAGCAAAAGCAACCCAACTTTCAAACAAATAATAAGGTAAATCAAAATTCCCTTCAAAGTACAAATAATAACCTTCGTTGTTTCAAATGCAATAGACTGGGACATGCTGCTTCAAAATGCTCAATCATACAACACCCTGCACAGAACTTAAACACAATTCCAAGAACAAACACGCAATTACAAAGCCCTGCAGATTTCAATAGGGTTACATTTACATCTCCGACACAAGCGCTTACATGTCGATATTGTCATCGGATGGGACATTCTATCGAAGAATGTCGGACAAGAGCGGCGAACAACAATCGTTCTGGCAAGAATCAGGGAAATCAAAACAATTTCCAGAAGGTGAACAATACTCCACCAACAAACACGGCTGACAGACAGCCTCAAAATAGGTACTGGCAGCAGCCAGTATTCCGAGAAAATCGAACTTCACCGCCGAGATATAATAATGCCAATATCTCGGCTAGATCACCATCTCCAAAGAGGAGAAATAGCAAAAGTCCATCGGCATCCAGGCAGGGACTATAAAAATAAATTCATTTCTCTGGAAGTTAATGAATCTGATTCATCTTATCCATATGAACAATATTATTCCAATTATCCATACGTTTATTTGAAAAGCGAAGACCCATAAAAGAGGTCTCAAACAAAGAGTCTGTTATATACAGGAATAACAGTCTCTAATAAAGATATAAATACAAATCTATCTCCATCAATTGCTTCGAAAAGCAATGAAAATCGATCGCCGGCAAATGCTTCACAAAAAGTGAAGCATAAAGATAAAAATCTATCTGCATCTATAGCCAGAAAAAAGGCTGAATTAAATAAAATTCTATCTCCATCCAAGGCTTCACAAGATATGAAGCAACAACATAAAAGTATATCTCCATCTACAGCCGCACAAAAGGCTAAATATAATAAAATTTTATCTCCTTCATTCAGAAATAAATCAGAAGAGAAGTCAAGGAATTTCAATAAAGTATTAACTTCTTCAAATTCTATCGAGTCGGAATCATCGAATAACTCCTTCCAAATTCCACAAAAGTTGGAATCATATCTCCTTCCTTTTAGAAATCCGAAAGAATCGGATAAATTAAAATCATCTAAAATTCCGGCTCGATCAGAATCCATTATTGAAATTCCAACTCCTTCTATTCAAAATCAATCGGTCTGTTTCAGGAAGGAAATAAGGCCAGGCTTATTTCTTGGAAATTCGATAGTCGAACCAGTCAACGGTATGGCAAAAGTCCTAATCCTCAACACAAATGAGGAGGACGCCGATCTGGCACCTTACGAGGTGAACCCAGTTTACCAAGACTTGGACGACTTTGTGGTCATCTCCACAGACTCTGACAGAGATCCAATTAAGGGCAGAATAATTAAACTGCAAAACCTTATAAAATTGGATCACTGTAATTCAGAGGAATCTGAAAGTATTCGCAATATCTGTAGGGAATTCAACGATCTCTTCTTCATAGAAGGGGATTTCCTATCTTATACAGATGCGATAACCCACAAAATCGAAACACTCCAAGATAAACCGCCCATCTATACCAAGCCATATAGACTTCCTGAAGCAAGCCGAATAGAAATAAACCGGCAAATACACGAAATGCTTGAGTCAGATATCATAAAACCATCCCATAGTCCCTGGAATTCTCCACTCTTCCTGGTTCCTAAAAAACCAGATGAGAATGGAAACAAAAAGTGGCGAGTAGTGGTAGACTTTCGTCGTATTAACGACATTACTATTGGCGATGCGTACCCACTGCCTAATATCACTGATATATTAGACCAGTTGGGGAAGTCGAAATATTTTACCACACTCGACTTAGCCAGTGGATTTCACCAGATAAAAATGGACTCGAAGCACAGGGAGAAAACTGCCTTTAGCACACCCTATGGCCACTACGAATACAATCGTATGCCATTTGGTTTAAAAGAAGCCCCTGCTACTTTTCAACGAGCCATGAACAATGTTCTATCTGGACTTCAAGGCATCTATTGCTTTGTATACATGGACGATATTGTAGTCCATGGATACAATCTCAAAGATCACAATTCCAGACTCACAGCAGTATTTAGCCGTCTCCGCAACTTCAATTTGAAACTTCAACCCGACAAGTGCCATTTCCTAAGAAAGGAAATTATGTATTTAGGGCACATTATTACAGAAAATGGAGTCAAACCCGACCCAGCGAAGATTAAGTCAGTTCAGTCCTATCCCAGACCCAAGAAGGAGAAAGATATTAAAGCCTTCCTTGGTTTCGTCGGCTACTATCGCCGCTTTATACCAAATTTTTCCAAAATTGCAAAACCACTTACAAATCTTTTGAAAAAAGATATCCCTTTCAAGTTCGATGCAATCTGCGACGAGGCATTTTGCGAATTACGCAATAAACTTATTACAGCACCAATTCTATCATATCCCGATTTTGACAAAGAATTTTTTGGCACCTCCGATGCCAGTGACTATGCCATCGGAGCTGTTCTTTCACAAGTTGATGATCGAGGAGATCATCCAATCGCCTATGTGAGCCGAGTTCTCAATGGTACAGAGACTCGTTACTCAACAATAGAAAAGGAGCTCTTAGCTATCGTCTTCGCAGTTGAGCAATTCAGACCATACGTTTATGGTAGACAGTTTACAATTATAACTGACCATAAACCATTAGTATGGCTCATGAATCTGAAAGATCACTCCTCAAGACTGATGAGATGGAGAATACGTCTTGAGGAATATGACTACAAGATAGTCCATAAATCAGGTAAGCTCAACACAAATGCAGACGCTCTCAGTAGAGCTATTCCGGATGATAGCGAAAATTTCATAGAACCTACCGCCTGCGTAAATGTGGTTACAAGGAATCAAGCTAGAGCTCAGGCGGATTCGAACACTCCCAACACGAGTGTCATTAATCAAAATCCAACTCCATCACAAGTGAACAATTCCTCAGTCATTATAACTGGCACGAATTTCCCATTACTATTGACTAAAAATGCGAATCCTAAATTTTTCATCTTGCCATTGCAAGATACAGAACTTGAAAGAGTGTTGGATTCAAAACTAAAATTTTCAGATAAATCCCTACTTTTAGAAACTGAACTGAACTTCTTCAAGAAAAAAGACTCATCAATAATTATATCAAAAACTAATTTACCTTGTCGATCCCAAAGAGATAGATCAGACCTCGAAAAGATTTTAAGTGAGATCTGCTCATATACAGAAGCAAATCAGTTAAATCAATTAAATATATCCTTCCCAATTTTAGATGCACAAAATCTTCTAATTATTAAAAGCATTTTTAACAAGGTCTTCGCTACTAAAAAAATAAACATAAAGCTCCATCAAGATTCGATTAAATATTTATCCGACATTAATGACATCGAACAAGTTTTAAAAGATTTTCACTCATTACCAACGGGAGGCCATCAAGGTATTTCCCGTACTATTAAAAGAATCAAGAAGCAATTCTACTGGCCTGGCATGTCAGACGACATCGTAAAGCATGTAAGAAAATGTAAACTTTGTCAGGTGAACAAAGTATCCAGAAACCCTAAAATTCCAATGAAAATCTCGAGCATTAGCTCCAAACCTTTCGAAAGAGTGTACCTAGATGTTGTAGGACCTCTCCCAATTTCTCATTCTGTAAACAAATACATCCTTACATTTCAAGACGACCTTTCAAAATTTTCAGAGGCTATTCCCATAGTCGACACCGAGTCTAAGACATTAGCGGAAGCCTTCACGACAACGATAGTTTGTCGACATGGTATTCCAGAAAGTATCCTCACAGATCAAGGTTCTAACCTCATAAGTGGCATGTTCGCCGATGTATCTAAATTGCTGAGAATTAAAAGGCTCAAAACTACTCCATATCACCCTCAAACGAATGGTGCGTTGGAGAGAAGCCACAGAACTTTAGCAGAATATCTCCGATCTTATGTAGCAAAAGATCCACAAGACTGGGATACATGGATTCCTTATGCCATGTTTGTATACAATACTACCCCCCATTCGAGTACTAATTATACTCCCCGCGAACTCCTTTACGGATTCCCAGCCGAAATTCCAAACAATTTCCCTTATCCTTTTTACTATTTTACTTTAAACAAACATGACTAACGAAACCAATTCTTTCAATGAACTCTGCTCATCCCAGTTAGTAAAGACAGACAAAATCAGAGAAATTCTGGCCGAATATCATAGGGCCAACAAAACAAAGAGGACAGAAACTTTTACAGCAGAAAAACTCCAAAAATTAGAGGAAATATGGGCTTCATTCGAAGAAATTGAAAACCTAATCCGAAATCACGTTGATTTCAGCGAAGCTCACGATTATTTTAAACAGTCCTGCGCAGATAAGACAGAAGACTGGTACAATCTCACCAAGGCAACGCTCTCAGACAGATTAAAATCAATTTCAATACATAACGAAAGAGCAAATAACCCATTCTTCATCGCACCTTCCAAAAATCTACAAAAAAAAAACCAGTACTGAGGCTACGCAAGAATGTGTAGGGAATGATCAGTCTAACACAGCGCGATTTAGGCTGCAAGAAAATAGACAAAAATCAATATCGCGAATTATACAGTCAATACACCCTCCTACACTCAAATCTGTCAGTAAAGCATACCTGGACCAAAAGATGCAATCTCTACAAAAATATTGGAGTGCATTTGAAACAACACATGAAGATATCATCTTATACCAAAGTCCGAATGATGAAGAAGGTGATTACTTCAAAAATGATCTGTATGCAATTACGGAGGCATCATATTCAGAAGCAGTAATCACGATACAAGAGCAACTAGATAAACGATTCCCAGATACACCAAACTACAAACAATCTAGCTTCGATCACACGCAAAACGTTTCCACCCAAGATCACAGAAATTCTTTACTAGCAGAGCCAAGATCTCTTATTCCTAATTTCAGTGGAAATCCAAAGGATTTTCACAAATTTGTCTCAAGTTGTGATGACGTATACGCAACGGTGACGACGACAAATGAAAGGCACTCCCTGCTTAGTTTAATAAGGAGTAAATTATCCGCCGAAGCGTATGACGTATTCAGGTACAATCAAATATCAGATTGGCCTGAATTAAAACTAATCTTACAACAAAATTTCGAGGAAAAAATTCCCAGATCTACTCTGCAGTCACAATTAAATATCTCTAAGCAGAGAACAGGAGAAAGCGTAAAAGATTTTCTCCAAAGACTCAATACAAACCTTTCTAAATTGAATGAAGCAACGCACTCGTACACCACAGATAGGATCCTCCTCAAATCTTTATTAAAAGATAATGAGTGTCAAGCAGTAAGAGCTATTGAAGATGGGCTAATTAATCCTCAACTCCAAACTTTAGCCAAAGTGCATCCCGATAAATCCTTCTCTGCACTAAAATCACATATTCTAGTTCACTCATTACGTATAGAGCAAAAGCAACCCAACTTTCAAACAAATAATAAGGTAAATCAAAATTCCCTTCAAAGTACAAATAATAACCTTCGTTGTTTCAAATGCAATAGACTGGGACATGCTGCTTCAAAATGCTCAATCATACAACACCCTGCACAGAACTTAAACACAATTCCAAGAACAAACACGCAATTACAAAGCCCTGCAGATTTCAATAGGGTTACATTTACATCTCCGACACAAGCGCTTACATGTCGATATTGTCATCGGATGGGACATTCTATCGAAGAATGTCGGACAAGAGCGGCGAACAACAATCGTTCTGGCAAGAATCAGGGAAATCAAAACAATTTCCAGAAGGTGAACAATACTCCACCAACAAACACGGCTGACAGACAGCCTCAAAATAGGTACTGGCAGCAGCCAGTATTCCGAGAAAATCGAACTTCACCGCCGAGATATAATAATGCCAATATCTCGGCTAGATCACCATCTCCAAAGAGGAGAAATAGCAAAAGTCCATCGGCATCCAGGCAGGGACTATAAAAATAAATTCATTTCTCTGGAAGTTAATGAATCTGATTCATCTTATCCATATGAACAATATTATTCCAATTATCCATACGTTTATTTGAAAAGCGAAGACCCATAAAAGAGGTCTCAAACAAAGAGTCTGTTATATACAGGAATAACAGTCTCTAATAAAGATATAAATACAAATCTATCTCCATCAATTGCTTCGAAAAGCAATGAAAATCGATCGCCGGCAAATGCTTCACAAAAAGTGAAGCATAAAGATAAAAATCTATCTGCATCTATAGCCAGAAAAAAGGCTGAATTAAATAAAATTCTATCTCCATCCAAGGCTTCACAAGATATGAAGCAACAACATAAAAGTATATCTCCATCTACAGCCGCACAAAAGGCTAAATATAATAAAATTTTATCTCCTTCATTCAGAAATAAATCAGAAGAGAAGTCAAGGAATTTCAATAAAGTATTAACTTCTTCAAATTCTATCGAGTCGGAATCATCGAATAACTCCTTCCAAATTCCACAAAAGTTGGAATCATATCTCCTTCCTTTTAGAAATCCGAAAGAATCGGATAAATTAAAATCATCTAAAATTCCGGCTCGATCAGAATCCATTATTGAAATTCCAACTCCTTCTATTCAAAATCAATCGGTCTGTTTCAGGAAGGAAATAAGGCCAGGCTTATTTCTTGGAAATTCGATAGTCGAACCAGTCAACGGTATGGCAAAAGTCCTAATCCTCAACACAAATGAGGAGGACGCCGATCTGGCACCTTACGAGGTGAACCCAGTTTACCAAGACTTGGACGACTTTGTGGTCATCTCCACAGACTCTGACAGAGATCCAATTAAGGGCAGAATAATTAAACTGCAAAACCTTATAAAATTGGATCACTGTAATTCAGAGGAATCTGAAAGTATTCGCAATATCTGTAGGGAATTCAACGATCTCTTCTTCATAGAAGGGGATTTCCTATCTTATACAGATGCGATAACCCACAAAATCGAAACACTCCAAGATAAACCGCCCATCTATACCAAGCCATATAGACTTCCTGAAGCAAGCCGAATAGAAATAAACCGGCAAATACACGAAATGCTTGAGTCAGATATCATAAAACCATCCCATAGTCCCTGGAATTCTCCACTCTTCCTGGTTCCTAAAAAACCAGATGAGAATGGAAACAAAAAGTGGCGAGTAGTGGTAGACTTTCGTCGTATTAACGACATTACTATTGGCGATGCGTACCCACTGCCTAATATCACTGATATATTAGACCAGTTGGGGAAGTCGAAATATTTTACCACACTCGACTTAGCCAGTGGATTTCACCAGATAAAAATGGACTCGAAGCACAGGGAGAAAACTGCCTTTAGCACACCCTATGGCCACTACGAATACAATCGTATGCCATTTGGTTTAAAAGAAGCCCCTGCTACTTTTCAACGAGCCATGAACAATGTTCTATCTGGACTTCAAGGCATCTATTGCTTTGTATACATGGACGATATTGTAGTCCATGGATACAATCTCAAAGATCACAATTCCAGACTCACAGCAGTATTTAGCCGTCTCCGCAACTTCAATTTGAAACTTCAACCCGACAAGTGCCATTTCCTAAGAAAGGAAATTATGTATTTAGGGCACATTATTACAGAAAATGGAGTCAAACCCGACCCAGCGAAGATTAAGTCAGTTCAGTCCTATCCCAGACCCAAGAAGGAGAAAGATATTAAAGCCTTCCTTGGTTTCGTCGGCTACTATCGCCGCTTTATACCAAATTTTTCCAAAATTGCAAAACCACTTACAAATCTTTTGAAAAAAGATATCCCTTTCAAGTTCGATGCAATCTGCGACGAGGCATTTTGCGAATTACGCAATAAACTTATTACAGCACCAATTCTATCATATCCCGATTTTGACAAAGAATTTTTTGGCACCTCCGATGCCAGTGACTATGCCATCGGAGCTGTTCTTTCACAAGTTGATGATCGAGGAGATCATCCAATCGCCTATGTGAGCCGAGTTCTCAATGGTACAGAGACTCGTTACTCAACAATAGAAAAGGAGCTCTTAGCTATCGTCTTCGCAGTTGAGCAATTCAGACCATACGTTTATGGTAGACAGTTTACAATTATAACTGACCATAAACCATTAGTATGGCTCATGAATCTGAAAGATCACTCCTCAAGACTGATGAGATGGAGAATACGTCTTGAGGAATATGACTACAAGATAGTCCATAAATCAGGTAAGCTCAACACAAATGCAGACGCTCTCAGTAGAGCTATTCCGGATGATAGCGAAAATTTCATAGAACCTACCGCCTGCGTAAATGTGGTTACAAGGAATCAAGCTAGAGCTCAGGCGGATTCGAACACTCCCAACACGAGTGTCATTAATCAAAATCCAACTCCATCACAAGTGAACAATTCCTCAGTCATTATAACTGGCACGAATTTCCCATTACTATTGACTAAAAATGCGAATCCTAAATTTTTCATCTTGCCATTGCAAGATACAGAACTTGAAAGAGTGTTGGATTCAAAACTAAAATTTTCAGATAAATCCCTACTTTTAGAAACTGAACTGAACTTCTTCAAGAAAAAAGACTCATCAATAATTATATCAAAAACTAATTTACCTTGTCGATCCCAAAGAGATAGATCAGACCTCGAAAAGATTTTAAGTGAGATCTGCTCATATACAGAAGCAAATCAGTTAAATCAATTAAATATATCCTTCCCAATTTTAGATGCACAAAATCTTCTAATTATTAAAAGCATTTTTAACAAGGTCTTCGCTACTAAAAAAATAAACATAAAGCTCCATCAAGATTCGATTAAATATTTATCCGACATTAATGACATCGAACAAGTTTTAAAAGATTTTCACTCATTACCAACGGGAGGCCATCAAGGTATTTCCCGTACTATTAAAAGAATCAAGAAGCAATTCTACTGGCCTGGCATGTCAGACGACATCGTAAAGCATGTAAGAAAATGTAAACTTTGTCAGGTGAACAAAGTATCCAGAAACCCTAAAATTCCAATGAAAATCTCGAGCATTAGCTCCAAACCTTTCGAAAGAGTGTACCTAGATGTTGTAGGACCTCTCCCAATTTCTCATTCTGTAAACAAATACATCCTTACATTTCAAGACGACCTTTCAAAATTTTCAGAGGCTATTCCCATAGTCGACACCGAGTCTAAGACATTAGCGGAAGCCTTCACGACAACGATAGTTTGTCGACATGGTATTCCAGAAAGTATCCTCACAGATCAAGGTTCTAACCTCATAAGTGGCATGTTCGCCGATGTATCTAAATTGCTGAGAATTAAAAGGCTCAAAACTACTCCATATCACCCTCAAACGAATGGTGCGTTGGAGAGAAGCCACAGAACTTTAGCAGAATATCTCCGATCTTATGTAGCAAAAGATCCACAAGACTGGGATACATGGATTCCTTATGCCATGTTTGTATACAATACTACCCCCCATTCGAGTACTAATTATACTCCCCGCGAACTCCTTTACGGATTCCCAGCCGAAATTCCAAACAATTTGAAATCTTCTCCAACCGTTTGCTATAATTACGACAATTATGCAAACGAGTTAAAAGCGCGTCTACGGCATAGCTTCAAAATAGCTAAAGACATAGCCATGGCCAATAAGGAAAAATCCAAATTGCAATACGATAAAAGCTCCATCCAAAAATCTTTTACGGTAGGCGATAAAGTCATACTTAAGAGCAGAGTTCGAGAGAACAAATTCTCACCACTATGGTCAGGTCCGTATGAGGTAATGGAGATTAATTCCCCCGAAAATTCCACCATAAAGGTCAACAACAAAAATAAAAGAGTCCATAATAATGACTTGAAACTCTTCACAGATTAATGCCAGTAATTTCATCCTTCCAAAAAAAATCATTCCAAATGATTAATCAGTATCATCTTCCAGGTTTTCAAAATGATGCAAATAGCATTCATTTTAATTTTCATCCCTTTCATCCACGGCTCAGGAATAGAGGTAAACCAGCTGAATGCTACTGCAGGCATTTACTTCGAAGAGATTGGTAGAGCCAACCTCTACACCTACAAACGCATACATAAAATCCCATAGCTCGACAACAAGAATAAAAAAATAAAAAAAAAAAGAGCTCAACGTAGGTATACAGTTACAGCTGACGAAACGACAAGGGCGCATAAGAAATCGGGCATCTTAACTACATGTACCAATAAAATATTCCCTTTTTTTTTTCTCTTCTTATCTTTGCTTATAAAACAAATCACCCGACGCTCGCAAGACAAATTCGAATTGTGCAGCCACAAAAAAAAAAAAAAAACACAACACAAGCCAAACAAATATTCAAAGTAATACCTCTCCCTTTACTTAAAATTTCATGACTCTAATAACTCCCTCACCTTCTCAAAAAAGCAACACAATTTTCAGGATTCGAATTAGAAAAATTTCTTTTTTCTCCCACAATTTATAAAATAATGTACAGTATGAAAAAAAAAAGAAAAAATAAATACAAATAAATAAATATCAAATGAAAAATATATATATATATATAAAAAAAAAAAAAAAAAAAGGTATGCAAATATATAGTGTAATGAATGAAATAAATAATTTGTGTTACTAATGATGCCACGCAACAGGTTATCTTTTAAAATGAGTAGTAATTTCAATAGAAATAAATAAAAAAAAAGAGGAAGAAAATTAATCATGATGTACATAAAATGTAATGTAATACTTAATACAATAACGTTTTTTTTCCTCTCTAGTTTTACAGTAATTATCAAATATGTATATATCAATATGTAGATATATTCAATCATTCATGACGAAATGATAGTACTAATCAACAATAATAGATAATTCACAAGAAAATATGTATCTGCATATAAATAAAAATTGTAACAAAATAATTTAGTAACATATAATTAATAAAGTAAAGCTTCTCTATTAGAAATATATAAATATATATAGGTATTAGTTTTTACTGTATTTTATAATTTTGTAGTTATTTACAGTTAACTAGTTATATACCATTTCCTTTATATATGCAAATATATGTACGCATTCTAGATTATTACATATGAAAGAAAGTTTTCTTCACAGAAGGCGTAAAACTTTCTTTTCCCCAGGGGGGAGGGATGTTGTGACCTAGGTGCCTATACCCTGAATCACAACAATAAAACCAATACGCCAATATCTTGCCCTATGCAATATATTGGCGTACTACATATTGACCCTGAAAATTACTTTTAATTATTTTAATTCAAAATTTCATTCCATATTTCAAATGCATTTAAAATGCATTTCAATGCTATAACAAAATGCAATTTAAGCATAAATTGCATTTTGTTATCTAGCATGCATTCCGCTCCCACGATATGCACTGCATACTTACCTACATACAGTTTCTTCTTTACTTCCATTTTTTTATTGTGCAATGTACACTTCACATACGTACATTATTCAATTGCTCAAATCTAATTGTATGTACATAAATACATGCATACATACGACTATTCTCGCCCGCTTAAAAGTAATATTTTAAGACAGGCACACAAGTGCATATCGGGTTGCATTTTCTACATGATGCATATGCATCTCAACATAAATAATTTGCATTCTCTCACGTACGAATTTAAAATCGTCGTGAGAAATTAATAAGAAAAAAAAGCTTTTAAAAAAAGGTGATCATGGGTACCTGGGGCCGGCAAGCCAAAACCTCGGGGAGTTCGTTTTTAAACCGCTAGCGGAGTAGAGCTAAAGAATAAAAAGTGGAGATTTGAAGAATAAAAGATTGTGAAATATTGAAGTTTTCTGTGAAAGATCCACTCTTAAATATAAACTAAGTGCATACAAAAATAAAAGATTGTGATACTGAGCTTGCTTTGTGGAAAGTCTGTGCATGGACTTAACCCTAATATTGTATTCCATAAAAGAAAAGAGTAATTAATAAATTTTCCTTGACCAATGACGGTAGTCTTTTTATCTAACAAAAAAAAAAAACTATCCAAACGTGCGCACTCTCGAAGGAGCACGGTGTGTACGAATACAACATAAGAGATACAACAATTCTGACAATTATCCACAAAAACAGCAGAGAATAAATATTTTAGAAACAGAAGCTGGGCCTTCATATGAAGATTATATTCAAACTCGCGAGAATGAATTAGATGACGACTATTCTGAGGGAACTGATGACGAAAATCCTGAACTAAATTTTATGACGGAAGCCTCTCTAGCGTTCCATACCTAGAATACAAAACACGGAATGGCAAAATTCTCAAATTTCTAATCGACACGGGGGCTAATAAAAATTTTATAAAATCAGAATGGGGAACGAATAAGAAACCAGCAAAAAAAGCTTTTAAAATACAATCGGCTGCAGGAGAGATAGAAGTTACAGAAAAAATTACCGGAAGATTCTTTGCCAGCATAGGAAATAATACCTTAATACATTTTTTCATTTTACCTGGACTTAAATCATTTGACGGAATTATCGGTGATGATACCCTAAAAGAATTAGAAGCAGTCATTGATAGAAAGAATAACATTCTGAAAATTAAGCCAAATATCATAATACCTCTCAAAGAAAAGCAATCCATTCAAGTTAATAATTTAGAAATTAGGGACAAGCATCTGAAACCACAAATCAAAGGAAAATTGCATGAAATAATAAAGAAATATCATATAATATTTGAACCAATAAATGATCAAGAAATAGTGAATACAAACATTGAAGCTGAGATCAAAACGACAACAGACGAGCCAATCTACTCAAAGTCTTACCCTTATCCTGCCAATATGAGAGACGAGGTGGAACGTCAAATAAACAAGCTCCTGGAAGACGGAATAATCAGACCATCTAAAAGCCCTTATAACTCACCAATCTGGATCGTTGAAAAGAAGATGGATGCTTCAGGAATAAAAAAATATAGAATGGTAATAGACTTCAAAAGATTGAATGCCGTAACAACATCAGATACCTATCCTATACCTGATATATCCAGCACGATAGCAAGCCTAGGGAATTCAAAGTTTTTCACGACCCTCGACCTGACGTCAGGCTTCCACCAAATAAAAATGAAAAAGGAGGATATCCCAAAGACGGCATTTTCTACAATGAACGGAAAGTACCAGTATACAAGTTTACCATTTGGTCTAAAAAACGCGCCCTCGATATTTCAGAGAATGATTGATGATGTCCTCAAGGAACATATCGGAAAGATATGTTACGTATACATAGATGACATAATCATATTTGGCAGAACCGAGGCAGAACATCTACAGAATATTGAGAAGATATTTTCTAAATTAAAGGAAGCCAACCTCAAGGTAAATCTGGATAAAACAGAATTCCTAAAAACAGAAACAGAATTTTTGGGATTTATGATCACTGATAAAGGTATCAAGCCTGATGAAAAAAAGGTGCGGGCCATAAAAGGAATTAAACCACCAGAAAATCTAAAGGACCTAAAGAGTTTCATTGGACTGACTTCATATTATCGACGTTTTATTAGAGAATTTGCAAAAATAGCAAAACCCCTGACTAACCTCACACGGGGAGAAAATGGGCAGATCAAGTCAAACCAATCTAGGAAAATTAAAATTAAAATGGCAGAAAAAGAACTAAAGGCTTTTAATGACTTGAAGGAACTTCTAGCATCTCCCGAAATATTAGCATTTCCAGACTTCACGAAGCCATTCATCCTTACAACGGATGCTTCAGATCATGCGATTGGAGCAGTGCTCTCGCAGGGAGAAATTGGTAAGGATAAACCTATTACCTTCATATCTCGGTCACTCAATAAAACTGAAGAGAACTACGCAACTAATGAAAAGGAAATGTTAGCGATAGTTTGGGCTTTAGACAACCTACAAAATTATCTGTATGGAGCAAGGAACATTAAAATTTTGACCGATCATCAACCTCTAACATTTAGCCTGAGTAATAGAAACAACAATGCAAAACTAAAAAGGTGGAAGGCTAGAATAGAAGAGTATAATTATGAGCTTGTTTACAAGCCAGGGAATACAAATCATGTTGCCGATGCACTATCAAGATTAAAGTCACATGCAAACGTTCTTACATCGGATTCAAGCCAAACCATGCACAGTGCAGAGGAAGATAGCACAGATCTCATCCCATACTGTGAAGCGCCGATTAACGTATTTACAAACCAACTCATCATCGAGGTGGGAAAACACAATATGCACGCTATCGAAGAACCCCACACAGGATACCACCGACATTACATAAAACTTGAGGAAATAACCAAAGGGAATCTTGTAAAAATATTAAAGGAACTTCTTAACCCAAATATTCTGAACGGACTTAAAATTCCAGAACAACATATTCAAGTGCTGCAAGAAATCTCCAAAAAACATTTTAGTAAATTTAAAATCCGCATAACACAAAGAGTAGTGCAAGATATCGCCAACCCAGAAAACCAATTCCAAATCATTGATCACGAGCATAGAAGAGCCCACAGGAATGGTAAGGAAAACAAGAACCAGATATTAGAAAAATACTACTTCCCCCACATGGCGAGCAAAATTAAAAAGAACATTAAATCCTGCGATATCTGTAATACCAACAAATACGATCGACACCCCAACAGGCCCGAATTGCTAGAAACACCCATTCCAACTTACCCATCGGAAATTATACACATGGATATTATGATATTTAACCAGGAAAAGTTCATCTCTTGTGTGGACAAATTCTCAAAATTTATTTTTCAGAATAAAAGACAAATCAGTGCTAACTTTAAGGGATAAAATAACAAAAATATTACACTATTTTACCACACCTAAAATTCTTGTAATAGACAACGAGAAAAGTTTTATTAGTCCTATTGTATCCAACTATATTAAAACGTTAGGGATAGAATTATATAGAACCCCATCTCAAAAAAGTGAGGTAAATGGAACTGTGGAAAGAGTTCATTCCACTATAATCGAAATCGCAAGATGTCTGCAAAGGGAATATCCGGATCTATCTCTGAAAGAAATAATAAATATATCAGTAGATAGATACAATAACACCATACACTCCATAACCAAGCAAAAACCTAGCGACATATTCTTTGGAAGAACACAACGAATCAATTATCAGAATTTACTAGATTTTAGAGCAAAGGTAAATGAGGACCTATTAGAACAAATAAAAAAGAGCCAAAAAAGTAAAATAAGTAATCAAAATTTAAAGAGACAAAAACCGAAAAATTATCATCCTGGGCAGACAATATACACAACTGTAAAACAAATTCAAGGAAAACACAAACCTGTATTTAAGAAAGAAACAGTTGCCAAAGACAATAGAGTTACTGTTACAACAACTAGTGGAAGACGTATCCATAAATCGCACATTAAAAATCTTAACCAATAAAACGTACTTTCCTATTTCAGACTAATATGGGCGCATATCGCCTTCACAGCAAGCGTGTTTGAATACTTGGGTCCAGTCGCCGTCATTAAGCAGGGAAATGGACGCATCATAAGCGGCAGCATAAAACTTGTTCACGTCATTAACATTACTAAGTATGAAGAAGTGCTCAACGATGGAATATCAGCATTAGGAAGAATAGACAAAACCAGCATTCTTAAGCCCCAACTAGAATATCAAATAAAGCAGGTACAGGAATTAACCCGGAAGTTATAGGGAACAAATTCAAGAAAAGGGAGATCAATTAACTGGATAGGATCTGCGTGGAAATGGATAGCCGGTTCACCTGATGCTACAGATTGGGATAACATAATTAAAAGTCAAGATGATATAATTTCCAATAATAATGAGCAATATAAGATAAACAACAAATTAATGGAGTCCACAACCACACTGATACATCAATATAACAATATCGCTAAACATCTAGATGAACGAAATGGTGAAAAATATGAACAGATGCTATTCAACCGACTAAGTATCCTAAAACAGGAAGTTAACGAAGTAGTACTTGCAGAACAGTTGGCTAAGAAAGGAATTGTAAACACTAACATCCTGGACAAAGAAGAAATTAACCAACTCATAGCTCAAATTGAAACGCTCCCCTACGAAAATGAGATAGATGCTATAGAGTACGCTGAACCGATAATTGTTGTAAAGGAGTCAATTCTTCTGTACATAGTTTCACTGCCAAAGACAAGCACAAGTGAATATAACCATATCATTGTTAGACCTACAACGAGAAACAAGAAACGTGCGTATTTAAACTTCGAAGAATTAATAATTAATCAGTCTGAAAGATTTGGAATAAAGGAGAAGTGCAGTAGCATTAGGAATCTAACAATATGCAAGGAAAGTCAGCTTGAGAAACTACCAGACGATCATTGTATTAGTCGTCTAATGAGAGGATTGGAGGCCGAATGTGATTACCAGTTTAACAAAAATGAAAAAATCGAAATAATTAACGAAAATATAATATTCCTCGACAACTTCCTTGGAGAGTTTTTCGAAAATAATTCAACCAGACACTTAAACGGCAGCTATGTTATACAATACCACAATGAAACCATAATGATAAAGAACAGGGAATTCATCAGCAAAGAGATAAAATCATTTCAAGCCCTACCGCCAATGCTTCAAACCAACCCGATCGAGAAAAGCCTAAAACCAGATGTAGAATATCTTCACGACCTACACCTAAACAATAGAAAACAGCTACAAAGCCTCCAAACTAAGCACGGGATATCTCTTATAACAGATATTAGTCTAGTTACCGTACTAATTATAATTTTTAGTGTATTTATAGTTTTCAAAATCAAAAGAGAAAAAGGAAAACTGGAGATCATTCAACCAACAATTCAGATGACAACAACCCCCAGCATCCAAGACCTGCAGCCAGTCAAACTTAATCTCTGACCTGCGGGACGGAGACATTTCAGGAGGGAGGAGTTAACTCAGTTAACGCAGCTACACGCGCCGCTGACAATGCATTTTTACCAGTAGAACAAAAATATCGTATTTCAATAAATTGCTAGCTAAGAAAACATTGTTAGGCATAAGTTCGTTTTAAGCAGGTAAAAGTAAATTTTATAATTAGGTAGAATCAGATTAAATCGGGAATTGTCTGAAATCGGTTGTTTAATTTTTTTTAAAGAAAACAAAATAAATTTTGTTAACTTACATATTCTACTATCCACATCTTCGATTTTATTTACATATTTTATTCTTTTTTTTATTAAAAAAGGTTAAACTACCAGTAGATGACGAGTACGTATAATTGGATGAATTAATGATGCTGGAAGTGGAGGTGGTGGAGGAGGTGATCTTGCTTTTGAATTTAGTTTGTTATTTGCCTGTGTAGGCTGGGTACCACGATGTTTGATTGCATCTTGTACTTGTGAGGTAGCTTTGTTTGCTGTCATTAGTTCTTGTTTTCTAGGTATTAGTAGGGAAATTCGGGATTTGTTTGCTCTTACGATTTCCGATTGGAAAGTTTGTGAGATTTGCCTGACTTTGTTTGTCGAAGGCGTCTCTTGTAATGGGGTTGAGATTGGTAGATTGCGATTCTTTACATCTGCAATGACCTTACATAGTTTTAGTATCCCTATCGAGTGCTATGGAATTAAGTTGAGAGTGATGTACTTCGTACGTTAAGTCCACACTGCCAGCATGAGCTGACAGATCACCCGATAACAGCGTTGTATACAGGGCGGCACACTAGTCCACCACGACTATTGGCGGAGAGTGTTGGGGGGAGGGGGGTTCCACAAAACAACCTGCCGCTGCTACCAATCATATAAAAAAAGAAATATCGTGCCTTCAATAACCGAACAGCTAGCACACACTCGGTCCTGAAGGGACCCTTACGTCACTTACCTGCATCTACATAGGTGGAAGGTGTAGGTGTTCTACCTTCCTTTGCCAGCCCCATCCTTCCGTTTGACTTTGGGGGCACTATTTTCCCAAGTCCCTTTGTTGACCTGTAAAAGAGAAGCAGAAAGACTAGGCACGCCTAGACCAGCTTCATCTTACGCGAGAGAGGGCTCCGGGATGTGAAGGAACAAGTAAAACTCTACTTCCGATTCATGTTATTGACTTCAGTTATACATACATTTTTTCTCTTTTTAATCTTGACAGGTTCCGTAGAAGGTGGACAATCTTAACCTATTATACTGTCATGGCTAGGTCGCATCTAATAAGCGAGGTTAACGAAATCTCGTCGATACTCATTTGACAAAAAAAAAAAACTCTGAATTAATTCTAGTATGTACTTACTCAGATACTAAAAGCATCTCTACTTACTACGGACACAGTAAGCCTAAGGGGAATACTACTCCAAAAATGTATTATTTCTTTATATTTTAGATAACACTCGCGAAAATACCATAATATGTACCTTTGGAATAGATAAAAACATGACAGAGAAGTATTTCTTATGTACGTCGTTGGATTAATTTAAATGTGTCTGATTCGATGACAAAAGCAATACTCTTCGCGCATATTCCTACGTTATAATATGCTTCACGGTAGGTACTTAAGTTTTAATTTTTCTTTGTTTCTAAATTTACTTGAAAATAAAATCTTCTCTAAAAATTCGTGTATATTCTTCTTTTTCTTAGTACTAAGACTTATTTGTTTTTATTTATTATATATTATTATTATTAGAAGAAATTTTCAGCAGAGGTTGCTTTTATTATTATCTTATGGTTTCTAATTTCTCGCAAAATTTTGCATGTATATTCCAATTAAATTAAGTATGCAAGCAAAAAAAAAACGATTTTCTCATTAAAATATTTACGCAACAGTAACGTTAAAAAACAAAATTATTTCAGCACAATCCAATCAATTTGGAAGAATCTTGATGAATAGACAAATATACCGTGTGCTTTAAACATTAGAACTCATTTACTCATCCGTTATCCTTTCCTCCAGAAGGCCTTCGAGAGCTGGATGCGGGATCTCTGAAAATAGGTGTTAAAAGTCTCCCCTTTAGACTACTTTACAATATATGATATAATCTGGGTGAATTGTCCCCACCTAGGGAGGATATATGCTGGATAGTAAACTTCGTTTCCTCAGCTGAGCCTATCGATGCTCTACAATTGCAAAGGCTAACCTACTAGTGAGATAACACACCTATCCTACCTAATGAAGTATTTATTCGCTAACAGACTTAAAAAAATTTATGGGTCTGCTTTTGGTTTCCAATCTTGAAGCTAATGTCAATTTCACACTTTACAGAAATCATACAGTTATGAAGTCTGTAAGTAGGTATGCGTACTTAAAACCTGTAGCTCATTACAATACCCTTACTTTTCAAAATGCTATGCACATCAAAGGCAAAATGTGTCTTTCATACAAAAATTCCTATCAATCAATAGATAAATGCGATCTAATGAACACCGTCGCAATTAGACAGAAATATGACAATTCATAATTATAACAAAAATATTCGATCAATTCAGAGCACGTAAGAGTGACTTTTTACTCTATTATTCAACTTAAAAAAGATAAAAAAACGTATCCTCATTTACTTTAACAATTACGTCTTGAGTTATGTACTTCCCTTTTCTTTTATAACTAGCATGAGCTACGCATAGTATGACATAGTGGTTTGGTAGTTCGTAAGCGCATTTCATCACTTATTCCTTGTTTTTTTTGGAACATAATCCGTAGAACTATTTACTTTCTTTTATGAATAAACTTACACTTAGTAACTATTTTGTGAGTATATGCTCCTGTATTGAATGTTCTACGTATTTATCTCTAAGTTTTGGTAAGCTGCTTATGTATATAGAAGAAATTTTATAAAACAATCGCCCCAGAGGCATCTATTCAGGAGCCTTTTAAACAGGCACTTTCTACATCAAAGTCCAATTCTATCAGCTTAGTTTCTTCAGTGCCATTTCGTGATCCTACAGCACAAATAAGTTTTGTATCAATAGCTCTCACTCTCCAAACAACTCCACCAGAGCCTCCTGACTCTCTAGTTACTAAAGTGCGTATAAAGTCACCCGTTTTAGTGTCCCGCAGCTTTGTTGTGTAATTGAGTGATCTTACGAGTACCTCCCTTGAGTTCACCTGGTATTATATTTTCGTTTCTAACGGAGCAGCGGAGTGCAATTTCCGCTATAATAGGCGAAGCCTTGGTGTTAAAGAAATGGCGAAGCCAAATGAGGCTTTGCACCAATTTAATTAACGTTTACCTTGTTGTTAAAGAAATGGCGAAGCCAAATAAGGCTTTGCACCAATTTAATTAACGTTTACCTTGTTGTTAAAGAAATGGCGAAGCCAAATAAGGCTTTGCACCTATTTAATTAACGTATAACTTTTTACTGAGGAATAGGCGAAGCCAAATAAGGCTTTGCACCTATTTAATTAACGTATAACTTTTTACTGAGGAATAGGCGAAGCCAAATAAGGCTTTGCACCTATTTAATTAACGTACGCCTTGTTGAAGACTGAACTAACTGAACTTTTATTCTTATTACTGCAGTATATTTATACAAAAATTGTCTTACTCTAAGACTACTAATACTATACAGAGTAATATATGAAATATCTCTGACCCAGCACTTTGTTTATTTAACGTATAATTCATACAAAATGTAAATCGGAAGTATTTCATTAACAACTATTACTTAATTTTACTATTTAAGGAAACATGCAAGTCACGGCACTCGTTCCTTTTTATAAATTTATATGTATACCTTACCCAATCCATGTTGCGGGTTTTCAACTCATTGTTTATTTTAATTTCTTTCCTACTCGAATTACACTCAGTACTTGGCGGCTTATTACAAAAACAATTTAGTTACTCACAAACATATGTCCTACTTCTGGTGCAAGGTTGTCGTATTTCAACGTGCGAATTCTTGCGCGCAGTGGTATTATGACATCATTCACTGAAATAATTGAGGTAGATCAGTGATGATTAATTATGTATGTACGTATACCGTTCGTTTTTACATGCAGTGGAAACTGATGTAGGTATGTAGGTATACCATGCCGTAAACTTTTTGTTTTATTTCCTGATCGGAATATGTGAAATGTTTACTTGCAATGTACTGATGTAGGTAGGTAGGTAGGTATGCAATGAGTTGCTTCCGGATGAAAATTGATGTTTTTAGATTGGGGTTTATTTGGGATTTTATGATGTTATCAGATTGGGGTTTATTTGGGATTTTATGTATGTAACAGCTTCACAGTACCGTCATCTGAGCTTGTAATCACCGAACGTGAATTGAATTGCAAACAGGTAACAGCTGACTGGTGCTTATTTGGCCCCGGCAAAGTCCGTAGACCTGTCCAGTGGAGATCTCACAAACCTTAAACTATGATACCTTGCTCAATACTCAGACGCTCTGAAAATGTCTGTTTCACTATAACTTGGAGGAACTTTCCGCTGCTCTATACTTCGGCTTTTTTGATGATAGCCTGGCTCACATGGGCCTCGCTATGAACTCTTTCTACCACGTCTTGATGTGCACTTTGTCTTTCCTTATGTGGGCAGTAAAATTTTATTGCAATTTACCTCAATTTTTCCAATTTTGGTCTCGATGATCACAAAAATTTCAGATTCTATTTCTTCTCTGACTTTCCGACAGTAACTTTTTATTCTTACACGTAGACAGATCGATACTCTTCTTCTTTATCTTTTCTTCGGGTGCGTTCAGTCTGCGTTTTACTTTAAGGCCAGCGTACATGCATCAGCATTTTACATGTAGCATATTGCTATATGCAATAGCTACGACCATAACACGAGCTGAGTAATAATATCACCATGGAACTTAGAGATAGAGAACTTACCTGAACGATTTGAGTTTTATTACGCTCTGCTCTGTTTTTCCAATGTATTAATTTGTTCTTCTAGCTGATCTAAAGTGTATAAATTTTCATTCAGAATATGATTTGCATCCTCCGCTTTTAGCAGCACTACATGTTTTTGGGTAGTGTGATTCATGTTTTTGATGAAGTTCTGAATGGTTTCATTCATGTTAGATTTTAGCGGGTGTGGATATTCAGGTTGAGAGATTCTAATATTCTGATGATCTTCATCCTCGAAATATATAATCTGATCAGCTATTTGGAAATGACAAGGTTCGTTCAACATTACACTCTTTTATATAATGGCCAATAAGTTAACACTAAAAGCAGTATCGAAGAACATCCCCGAGAGGCGGCTTAATAACCTGACCCTATATCCAGCTGGTAGGCCGGTTGAGCCGTATATACCTAAAGCGTTGCCTGGATCGACACAGGAGTCACCGGGTTGTACCCCTGGACCACAGAGGCTGTCCTTAGAGGACCTTGAAAAGAAATCGGGCAAGTGTGGAACGACCGTTAACAGAGATGTGTTAAAGCCCAAGACTTTCCAAGGAGGTAGACGCGTAAGGTTGGCCAAGGAGCTACACTACTTTAGGCTGAGGGCTGGTCTTGCTGTAACCAAGGACGAGCGTAAGAAGTACGAGAAGTTGGCGAAGGATAGGCTGAAGTTGGTCAACGATACAAAAAGGATGAAAGAAAAAAAGAAATTGTAAATTCTACGCTAAATTCACGTAAAACGGAGAAGAAAGAAATAAAGTTAAATAACTATTCATGTTAGATTTTCTTTTAAATTTTTTTTTTTTTAATGGCCCTTTACTCATTAACTGGTTTTAACATGTTATTGTGTATGAGACATGTCGCCTCGTTTTTTTTTTTCTTTTTTCTTTTGTTGTGTTAAGACCAGCCGTTATTCGTGAAATGGCTTTAATCTATTGTTATGTACTGTTACTCTTCGTTTACCGATTTGTATAACAGTATTAACAGGGTTAAAAACTTGTACCACTAGATATGGACCTAGCCATATCTGGAAAAGCTTGTGTTTTTTAGCGGGATTTTTTAATAATACTTTATCTCCTGCTTTGAATGTTACCGGACGTGAGTGCCTATCATAGTATACTTTTGACTTTTCCTTGGCTTTCAGCAGATTTTTTCAGGCGATAGCATATGATTTTTGTAACTTGTACCTAAGAATATGATAGTAACTTTCGTGATTGTACATTGGCTCTGGCGCTTTTCTTAGATTTGTGGGTACATCCGCTGTAAATCCAAACAGACAGTCCATTGGGGTGAGCTTAGTGCCTTCATGTGGACTATTATTATATACGAAAGCCGCGGTTCTCAGGAATCGATCCCAAGCCTTTGGATTTTCGAATACAATAGCTCTTAGATACTCCACTAGTGGTCTGTGGGTTCGTTCAAGTGCACCGTTGGATTGTGGGTGATAAGCGGAGGTTTGCAGTTTTTTAATTTTGAGGAGCTTACAAACTCGTTTGAAGAGGTCGCTTAAGAAGTTCGAGCCTTGATCAGTTACTACATTTTTAGGAATGCGGCAACGAGTAATTATCTCGTCGAAAAATATTCCTGCTACAGTTTCGGCTTCGACATTTTGTATGGCGTAACAATCTACAAATTTCGTAAGATTGTCCTGAAAAGTTAGAATATACTTATTACCCGAATGGGTTTCTTGAAGAGGACCTACGATATCTAAATATACTTTTTCGAATGGCATTAGGGCAGTATCTGTTATGACCATTGGCATACGATACTCTGGGCTAGCCTTCATGCTTTGACATTTAGTACATTTGCGGACATATTTTCTAATCGAGCCGAGCATGTTTTTCCATTTATACTTCCTTTTTATTCTTTTATAGGCTTTGACTACCCCTTGGTGACCACCGAATGCAAAATCGTGGTAGTCTTTTAAAATTATTTGGATTTCCTCCAGGTCCGTGATAATTTCCGGCAATTTAACCTGGGAATCTATAAGATTATTCTTTGTAGGTTGTTTCCTGTGTTCAGGTGCAATGTTTTCAAATTGGCTGTTCTCAATTGGGCTGATTTTGACTGAGTCTTTTATTATGTTTTGAGAATTCTTTTGAATTTTATGGTGAGTTTTCTGAACTATGTCTTCCATTTCTGTCTCCCTCGCTTGAGCTCTTGTAACTACATGACAATGTGCTTGTTTAAATTTTGAAGATGGCGAAGAACTAAACTCATTTTCATTTTCGAAACCCGTTAGAATGTAATTCATTAAACGCTGGAAGGTCGCAGGCGCGCCTTTCAGCCCAAATGGCATTCTCTTAAATTCATAGTGCCCATATGCGGTACTGAACGCAGTTTTGGGTCTATCCCTTGGATCAACAAGTACTTGATGATATCCGCTTGCAAGGTTAAGCGTAGTGAAATATCGTGAATGCCCAAGTTGATCTAGTATATCTTCTATCCTGGGTAATGGAAAAGCATCTCCTATAGATTTCTCATTAATTTTACGGAAATCTACTACTACTCGCCAGCGTTTATTGCCGTCAGGTCCAGCTTTCTTGGGGCCTACAAGCAACAGAGAGTTCCACGGGCTTTTACTTAGTTGAATTATATCATTTTCCAACATTTCTTTGATTTGTTCATTTATGACTGCCCGATGCGTTTCTGGGAGTCTATACATTTTTTGATTTATGGTGGGTTGATTTTGCACTATGGGTATAGTATGTTTTATTGTATTTGTGCACGTTAGTTTGTCTCCCTTTAGGTAGAAAAGGTCATTGTACTTATAGCAAAGTTCGAGAATTGAATTTTCTTCTTCTTTATTTAAATTTCTATCCAACAGTAATTCTTTACGTAAAGCCACTATCTTGACTGTTATTTGAAATGTGGTTTATGTGCATGAGGAGAAGGTGGACCAGCTTCTTTCTGATAAGTTTGGGAATCTATTCCGCCCAAAGGTAACTGGAGAGATTTTATATTGAATATACTTTTGTGTTGTGTACGTGGGTAAGAAAGATCGCCTTCTTTCTGAGAACTTTGGGAATTTATTTCGTCCAAAGATGAATAGAGAGACCTAATGTTATAATAATTAACTAGAACTAGAGTAAGTTTTAATTTTCTTATGTATACAGGTTCTGTGTTTACGTTCAGAACAGATAACGGTATGAAATTTCTATGAGGACTAACTAGGCAATTTGCAACAAATACTCCTTCTTGAATCTCTTGAGACAAACAGAGCATTTCTTGGTCTATTTGTAACGGTATGCTCAGTATGATTTGAGATCGAGGAGGTATTCTATGAGATCGCTGAAGTTCTACTTCATATTGCCTACCTTCATCTTCATTCAAGGTGTTTGAAATTTCTTCCATTGGAACCAAGGAATTTTTGTTTTTGGGTGCCCGTGAAACGGTAGTAGATTCAGATTCCTCCACTATTTGATCCTTTGGTATATCCTCTCCATCTTCTATGGATGTTTCTAGAGGTACCGTGAATTCAATATGGTTGGTTTCCATGCGAGGAAACCGGAGTAATCTGTTAGGCCCTTCAATATTGCAATTTCTTGCAAGAAAGTCGTTACCTAAGAGCCCATGGTGCGAGATTTGGCCGTTTTCTTCTACAACCTGTAGGTTGCACGGGATACTGCTGCTTAATAAAAAATTGCCTTGGCAATTACCCAATGTTTTTCCTTCTCCAAATGGAGTTTTCATAGTGACCTTTTGTCCTTTTTCTATCCGTTCCGGCGAATCTAGTGCTTCCTGTTTTATAAGGCTTACTTCAGCTCCAGTGTCTACTATCAGCCGCACGGCTGTGCTTTTGCTTATGTCCAATGGTAAATTTACCACTGGAACATTTTCTCTAATTTGTTGCTTTGTTTTTTGAGAAGACCCTGAAGTAATTTGCACAGTTATATTTAATGTCGAGCCGGGGATTTTTCGGTCGACAGAGTGCCGTTTCCCGAATGCGTGGCTTCCCATCGTTGTTTCTGTTGGCAAGTGGACACCGTATGGCTTCTTCGTCCACAAAAATCGCACATATTCTGTATGTGATTTATTCTTTGTGCTTGATTTGCAGAGCCCCACCGAGCATGGTTACTGTTTGCATGTTCGGGTGGCGCCTTAGCATTTTGCTTGCAATGTTGGGCATCATGGCCTTTTATTCTGCAGTTTACACAGAAAGGAGTGTTTTTCCTTTTTAAGCATTCATCATACGTGTGTCCCTTGTAATTGCAGTAGCTGCAGGTGATTTTATTCAACAGTACCTTTTGTTTGTCGTACTTTCTTTCCTCCCGCTGGTAAGGGAGTTCTGGTATGGAGGTGGACTTCCTGATTGTTTTCGGGTGAAACTAGTTCGATTTGAGTGCCAATTTGTTGGATTTTCATCCGTATTATAAGACACTGATGGCACCTTTGGGGGCTCCGTTATGGGAGGTATATTGAACTCCGTTTTTATGTTGGGTTTATTTATTTCCTTCGTGTAAGGGTAGGAAGACAAATTTACACTCTCAGGTGTAGGGTAACCATAATTGTTGGAGAAGTGCGTATTATTGGATCTTAAATAGTGGTCCATTTGAGAATAGTTTGTTGGGGGATGATTGTAATTTGTGGGTGGCGCTACGAAGAGAAATCTTGTTGTAGTCTTTCCATGTCTAGTGCCCTTTGAATGAATTGGTCTACTGAATCTTCATTCAAGGTAAGTAAATATGCACTTAGGTGCGGATTAGTGGCACCACTCTTCACTGAAGCCATTGCAAAATCCTCTATTTGTCGTTTCACCACGTTGAAATTTTCAGCACCATATTTGCTCTGTGCCGCTTCTTTACATTGTAACAATATGCCTTTTAGCCTAGTGGTGAAGGAGTTAAAAGACTCGTACGGATATTGCCGACAAGTAATTAGTCTGTTTATCAGATCATGGTATGTCTCACGAGGTACGATAAAGTAATTTTTCAACCTCTTCAAATGTTGTGAGTGAGCTTCAGGCGATTAGCTGGTATGCATTTCCTCTCAGCCTAGTGGAGAAAATTTGCATAAAAGCTATTTTTTCTTCTGCTTCTAGACATTGCTGTACTTGCCTACAAAAGCCTATAAAGGTTTGTAACTCCATGAGGATGAGGGGGCTAAATTCCCCAGAAAATAAGGGCACCATTTGTGCTGTTAGCTTAACCACCTTTTCATAGTTTACTGGCATGAAAGGCTTCGATCTGGTTTGGGCATGAGCCGAACGCTAATTGAGTTTCATCCGTAAGGAGAGAGAATTGGGGACTAGGTAGTTTAACTTTTTTTTTTTAAGATTGTTCTTTGAAATTTGTTCTATTGTTTCTGTCACATATGTATATACCACAGATATATATATATATTTTTTTTACAATCTCGTTTGTAATTAACTACTATGTCTTTTGTTCTGTATTTATCAGTCTAACAGTTTCTTGAACTTACATTTACGTAGCTCAGTTTCGTTGGAAATATCCTAGCTCTCTTTTTTTGCTTCAATTGTAGACTGGTATTAATTCAGTCTTCTGGTATCCTCCATTATAGGGTGTCGAAATTGTGGTACAATCCCGTTTTCACTCTTACTTCCTCTGGTATCCGCGTTAATTTCTTCCAGTAAATTCTTATGCACTCGTGTAGGTTCGGGGATCAAGGTTTTTAAAGTGTTTGTATTGATTAAAATTCCTTGATCCTACCGGCTGCGCCAATATTGTTTTGAAATTCTCATATACCAAATAAGTTACTAGAGTGTCTCATAAGAATGTTCCTGGGGAGGTCTTCAGTCGTTGGTTGGTCTGTATAGATTTTCGCAGTAGTTTTGTCTTGGCTTCTGTAGACTCTTCACTTCTTAAGATACGACTTTAGACTCGCTTTATTCTAAAAATACAAGTATATTTATACAAATTTTTCACTTACTTTTCTTTACATGCCATTGGTTACATTTCTTAATTTCTATTGACTGATGGCACTCGCTGCTTCATGTATATACATATGTGCATCAATATCCGCATTTTAACATATTTTTCCGCAAAGTTCTTTTCGCTTTGCTATTGTTTTATTTCCGCAAAGCTTTTTTCGCTTTGCCATTGCCACATATATACACACATGAATGTCAATTATGATAAAGCGGTTGCCGCTTGTTATTATGACATCATTAATGTGAACCATTCATGTTCTACCGCTGGTGCAAGGTTATAATTTTGCAACGTGAGAACTCTTGCGCGCAGGGGTATTATGCTTGATTTACCTTCAACTGATTAAGCAAGTGACGTAGGTCAGTAATGAATGGTTTTTAGCATCAGCATGTAGGTATGTTTGTACATGCATTGCTAGGAACTACAATTCTGCTTGCAATGGAAATGATGTAGGTATGTATGTATGTATCTACCTGTTTATATTTCTTTATTGCTAGGAATTGTAATTCCGCATGAAGCAAGCATGACATATGTATGTATGTACATCTGTTCAATGTTATGTACGATATGTGTCTCGTTTATGGAGAATGATATGCATCTCATTTATGGAGAATGATATGCATCTCGTTTATGGAGGATGATATGCATGAACAGGTCGGCGTTGGGAATTTTCATTGTATGAACAATTAAAAAAAACCTTACGCAACTGAACGATAAAAAATTGCGTCAAATGCAAAATAGGAAGAAGAATTCATAAAAATGTAATAGTTGTCAAAAGTATCTAATTTTAACTATACCTCAGAAAAACTTCATAATCAAATAAGGCATACCTTCCTTACAGTAAGTAACGTACACTCTCACAGCGGATTTTTCTGTATGCGAGGTGCGTCAAAAATATATATATTTAAAAATAGGGGAATGTTGCGAGTAAAAAAACAAAATATTGCAGAAATAACATATTATATTTTATCATAACAACCGAAAATAATTTTTTATTTGTATTTGCTCTTTATTTAGTGGCTCATCAGCTCTTTTAAAAATTCATTAAAAATAGGTGGCAAAAGGCTCTACAAAGTGTAAACAAAAAGTCGCTAGCTAATCTAAAAGTTATAAAAGGTCAATAGGGACAATTAAACAATTAAAACAATTAGAAAAACTAATAAACAAGAAAAAAGACACAAATAAAAGGAAAACAAACAAGAAAAAATTCTCAAAAGAGACTAAAAACGGATACAAGAATTCTGAAGAGGATCTGAAAGATAGATAAAAAATTTAAAAGTCCTGTGCAGTCTGTAGTATCATAGACCTCTACAAACTGCCCTCATCATCCCTCCCGCTTAGCATCTCTAACAGAGTACTTGTCCTTCCCACAGCACGTGCAACGATTCTTAAGCGGGGAGAAGCCCCGTGGACTAGTGTTGCAATTGCTGTGGCCTGCTATCACCAGCGAAAGGCAAGAGCTGTGTCCTGCACCGACGATAGTGGTTGCCATGTGCAGTTGAATGTGTCTGCGTTCGTTGCCAGATATTCAAGACGTAAACGTCTCTTCAATCTGTCAACGAAGTGGCGCTTAAGTGCTTGTGCGTGGTGTTGTGGGTCAGTGTTCTGATTCCCATCTCCGCATCTCATGTAGTACAAGTGAATTGTAAATTTGGCCAATGTCAACACAAACCTAATCAAACAATTCACCCGAATACAAACCTTTGGTCCCCATAGAAACGATGTGCTAGTAACGCTGAAATTCGGGTGGATCAACTGACACATATCACGCACCAGCTCCATTAGACTCTGCAAAGCTGAACAAGTGAAGAGCCTGTGAAACAAGGTGCCTTCACCAGAACAAACTGTGCAGATCCTCTGAACCCGCCGGTCGATATGTGACAACTGATTAGGATGCATAAGACTGTGAAGCAGCAATTTGAATGCTACATCTTTGTAAATAGAAGGATAACTGTACCTACTCTGCAAGTTATCACGCCCATATTCACCCCGAGGTGTGTTCGCCATCTGTTGTATCCTGTGTACTCCGGAGGTCTTATTGACATAAGCACGTCACGGAGCACACGTGTTGTAAGTGTGCTGAAAGGTGTGTGAGGTGGTCTGCTCAGAACGAAAGCATCTTCCAGCTTAGTGCCAGGGTCACTGGTCCCAAGTTGGCGAAATCTTTCCGCGCAGAAGCAGCCAGGTCGTGTAGTTGTGGAGTGTTAGTGTTTATTCGACAGTTTACGGAGATATCAATAATATCTCCGAGAACTATCAGTGTATGCGTGTCAACTTCAAAACCTCGAGCATTACTGAATACTGAATCTATTAATTCAGGATTAAACCTGATTGGAATCGTCGCGAATTGCGTGTATCGTAGAGCATTCCACTTAAGGTGAAAGGCTGGCCTGATTCTCCCTAGGTCGGAATCGTTGAGATTAGATGCTGTGGTCAGTCACGAGGATAGGGTGGTCGAACAGAGAGCAGGTAGTAATACTCCCCTATGCCGATCCCTCCCAGTACATTCCCCACAGTTGACAAATTAAGGTGTCTCCCTCGCAAAACAATCGTTGGAATGCACGCACTTGGAGACACCTTGATTTCAAAACCAAGTTAGTGAGACCTAATCCACCTATATTGACTGGCAGACAGAGCGTGCTTTCAGCAATCCATCGTCTTCCGCAAAAAAAGGCGTCTATCGCTTTTGCTTGAAAAAGACCTACGAAGCCTTCATCAAACGTCTCAGACTTTAGCAGATGAACGATGGACGAGGTAATCAAATAGTTTATCACGACTGACCTTCCCATTAAGGATAAAGGAAACAGTCGACTACGACATGAGTTTACAGCTCTAGAGAGTTTCTCAAGAGCGATGCGGCTATTATTCAGGCAAGTATTAGTCCATTGGATGTTCAGTGGAGTATCTGTACGATCTCTCCACCTTCCACACGACAAGCCTTGACTCTTGCTAAGGTTGATTTTAGCGCCCGCTATACGTTCGTACTGGTCGAAAACAGCACGAGCGACCGGAAAAGCTTCATCTCTTGTCACGAAAATAGAAAGGTCATCCGCATATGCCAACATAAGACGCCTTACATTGGTATATGGTAGATGCACTGAATATTGTCCGAGCATTCGATGAAGATTCACCAGTAGCGGCTCCAACGAAAGATCATAAAGCATATCTAACAATGGACAGCCCTGTCTGATACCTCGATGAAACGAGATAGGAGCCAGAACTTGTCCTTGATGCTTAATCAAAATCGCTGAATCTCTACACAGTTGTCCCATGATATCGAGCCACCGGGGCGGGAACCCAAATGTCTTGAGAGCAGTCGGGAGATACTCGTGCGAGACGCTATCAAAAGCCTTTTGCTGGTCTGGTGAAATCATGGCCATTTGTGTGCCAGTCTGTTCATGGTAGGCAAACAAATGTTTGGCTACCGCGATGTTGTCATAGATACTACGACCAGGAACACAATAGGACTGTTCCGGGTGTATTACCGAAGCAATCACTGAGCGTGTTAGCGCCCCTAACGCTTTGCAGACGATTTTGCATAGGGTTACTGGCCTCCGGTTCCCCACCCTCTGCAAATCTCTTTTCTTTGGAATCAATCGCAAAACAGACCTCCTCCAACTAGAAGAAAAGTCTCAACCGTGGAATTGAAGACTTCCAAAAGGTCAGGAATTAATAAATCCCTGAAACGTATGAAGAATTCTGGAGTAAAGCCGTCATAACCAGGTGAAGTGTGTCGCCTGAGATCCTTTGTCACAGCGATCAGAGAAAGTGGAAATATTCTCAAGAAATTCATGAGTGGTCGAGGATGCTGTCGACGTCGATTCAGAGTAGATACTACTGTAGTAGTCTCGAATATATTCTGATAGCTGTTGTCCGTTGAGGACTTGTTCAAATTCATCAACTATAGGTTCGACTTCACAAGAAGCAGTACGTCGTCTAGTTGGCTGAAAGAAGTACTCGGTTGGAGAATCGCCTTGCCTCAACAGCGTGATTGACTGCGCAGCACAAGCTCCAAGCTGTGCTTGTAAGTTTATGTTGCCAAGCGTTCCCTTATTCCGTTAAAATAAAGAATCAACTCCGGCTGAGTTGGGAGAAGAGCTGCCAACCAAGATACTTCGGCCGACAAGCTAGAAGCTTGATACCCACTTCGATTGAAATTCGTTTCGATAAAAGATCGAATTTGGAGCTTCCCAACATCCTACCATTGACTAAGAAAAGGAAAGTCAGCTTTCCCCTCTTGCCACTCGTGCCAGAATTCCATGAACTCATTGATGAACTGCTCGGAATTCAGCAAATAGTTGTTGAATATCCAGTATGCAGTTCTTCTTTCAACTAGAGTGCTGGTTGCCACTACAAGAAGATGATCGCTAACGGAAGACACTTCATGAGTGACACCAACGAAATGTTCTAGTATTCCAGATGAGACGTAAAGTCTATCAATTCTGGAGCCTGCGAGACTTCAATGGATATTTCGCGAGACCCTCGTGTATGATCTAGTCGTAGGATGCATCCAACGATAGATATCCACGAGTCTGAAAACACGGACAAAATTCCTCAATCGAGTAGCATTGACAGAGTGAACTCAGCTCCGGAATGTCGATCCATTGAGGGACTCAGCGTGCAATTGAAATCACCTCCGACGATAGTGTCGCCGCTAAAATTCACCAGACAGGACTGAACACTATCAAGAACTTGTCTTGTAATGTCTTGTTCATGAAGATTGTACACGTTTACTACCTTGATATGTTTGTCTTGAACGACAAAGTCCAAGGAAAAAGGAAGATATCTGTATAGACAGGAGACGATAGTGTAAATTTGTTGGATATAATGATTGTCATCCCTGAGCCTCGGCGAGGCCCAGGTGTGGCAAACATTGCATAGCCAGTGTGCATGTAAGCAAAACGCTCAAGTTGTGTATAAGTGTCTTGGGTGAAATTCGTCTCCTGCAGAAGTGTAATGTGTATATCGAACATTTTGACAGGTTCGATAGTACTGTGCAGTCTTGTATGAGCACTTAAACCCCGGTGTTAAGAGACGCTATCTTACACATTCAAAGAGATAAGAAGCTCAAACGATGATGGTACGACATCTACTGACGAGGAGAATCGACCAAGCGATGCTCCTGAATCAACTCCTCCATCTTCCTATGAAGTCGATCTAACCGAGCTGCATCGTTGTAATTCCTCTTCTTCTTGCACTCCTGTTGTAGGAGTTGAAGCTGGGGAAGGAACAACTCTGGCCTCTCCAGCTCCTTTACAAGAATACTCCAGATTTTATCTGAATGCTTCTTGTACTGGAGCTGGGCAAGAATTTCGGAGATCTTCTTCCTAGGAAGGGTTTCCATACCCTCCGCGACCTCGAATTGGCTACCAGTCGAAATGGTGCTACCACACGACTCATAGCCACTGAAGCTCGAAAGACCAGTCTCATCCAAACCAGTCATTTCGCAGTCCGCAAGCTGTTCGAGAGATGCTTCCGCCTCTCACAACAACCTTCGAACCGCGGGCACCACTATCGTCCTCCTCCGAGTGGGGTCGTTTTGGAGCGACTGGCTTTGCTGGCTCTGGAGGAGGCAGCATCACCCGGTCCACCTTCGACTTTCTCCTCGTCCTCCTTTTTTTCCTACTTGGCTGCTC
The DNA here is from genome assembly GCA_963924295.1 of Dioctria rufipes. Classification (NCBI taxonomy): domain Eukaryota; kingdom Metazoa; phylum Arthropoda; class Insecta; order Diptera; family Asilidae; genus Dioctria; species Dioctria rufipes. Next base: position 129,148,262 of record OZ002741.1, on the reverse strand, counting down.
GACTCCTCGTCGGAAGTAGCCATGCTTTCGCGTGCTGACGTGGCACCGTTTATAGCCGGATTTTCTTTTGCCTCTCGGACAACTTCAGGCACCTTAGCCACTGGCTGCTCCAAGATAGCAGGTTGAGTGCTGGCAGAATGCTCCTTCTCCGGAACCACTACTGTAGCAGTGGTTTCCTTTGAGGGAGCCTTCTGTTCAGCCCTTTTTCCGCTTCTCTTGGGGCAGTCAGCAATAAAATGCCCTACCAAATGGCAAGCATGGCATTTCGCTTCGGTGCCCACGTCTATCCCGTACCTCGAGCCGGATATGCTCAGGTAAATGCCTGACGGAAGCGTACATCCCTTATTCAAGGTAATGGACGCTTCCCGGCTGGTGCAGAAAATACCCCGCCCGAGACCCGCGAAAACACGACCTTCGTGGGCTTTTCCCTGAGTGGGAACGGTACAAGGTGTCTACCATCCACCTCGATGCCCTCAAGCATAAGCTTGGTAGCGCTTTCCAGGGTCGTGGTATATACACGTCGATCATTCCCCCAGCTATTATCCCCATGGAGAATAGCTGCTCACAGGAGATGACGTGAAGATTGCCTTCAGGTATGCGCTCTGAGGACATCCTCTGATATGCTCGAGCTGCATGTCGTAGCTCTCATCCTGCCATCTCCCGTCGAAAAATCCCTGGAGAGCCACATTGGTCTTGGGCCGAGGTTTACCTGCGTCCTATGGGGCTGGACGAGGAGCGATACCCCTGCTCTGAATTTCAATTGCTGATTTATTCTTGAAACTGCCACTTACCTGGGCATAAGAAATCCCTGACTCTACTGCTGGGGATCGTGGTTCTACTGCTGGTACTTTTGGTGCTACTGGCTTCTTGTTCTGTCCAGTTGTCTTAGCTAAAGACAGTGGTGGCCTCATAATTACTCCGCTGGGATTTGGAGCAGAAGCAGAGGCCTTTGCAACCACTTCCGATAATTTTGGAAGCTGTGCTTTTGCTACAGGTGCTGCTGGAGTAGCAGCTGACGTTCAAGGTACTTCTCGCAGCATTATAGCCTCTTGAATAGGGCCCTTAATGGCCTTTTCTTTGGGACCCTGGGTTTTTTTCGGAAGAGGAAGAAGGAGCGTTTCTGCTCTTCTTCCTCCTTCCTTTCAATTTGAGGGGATCATCAGTGCCCCCAGAATCACTACTGCTGCACTCACTCATATTAAGTGAGGCAGTAATTGTTTTTAATCTTTTCAAAAGAAAAATTTTCTTATTAATATATTAACAAATTTTTTTCACTTCAAAATATAAAATTTGCTGTTCACACTGAAATGCGATGGCATGGCAACGAAAAGATTAAATTAAATTAAATCGAAATACCTAAACTGTCATTCACTTTCAGATTTTTACAAATATAATTTCTTAAAATATATTTTTCTTTCTAGTTTTTTTTATGCACACTTCACAAACACAGGTTTTATATTAGATGCCACTAATTATCACTCACTTTTTCCGTAAGAATCTCAGGTTTTTCTTCTATTATTTTTCAAAAACTGAAGTGCACGACTGCTCTCTTCGAAAATAATAATTTTTTTTTTATGTATATAAGATCTTTATTAAACGTTATAAATTGACTCTTAAAAAGTGGCTCTGTAAAAAGAAGAAAAGGCTCTAACTGACTAATATATAAATAACAATATACAAGTCAATAGGGACAACAAGATAAACTAACATTTAAAGGCACAAAAAAGCACAAACTAACACAATTTTCTCAAAAGAGACAATATATACGGTTACAAGAATTTTGAAAAATGCCTAAAAGATGAAAAACAAAAAATTTTTTACTTGTCCCTATTTTGACAATAGGGTAAGTGGCAGATCCACGCAGATCCAAATTTTCCAAAAATTATATATTAAAAATTATTTCCTAAACGATCGAAATTTCAACTTATAAATTTTACAATTTTGTACCGAGACCGAAACCGAATTAGAAACTAATAACCGAACGAACGAAAAAATTTACGCGATACCGTAATAGAGCCCCGCGGGAGCAGCCTGTAGTATCATAGACCTCTACAAACTGCCATCATCATCCCTCCAGCTGAGCATCTCTAACGGAGCGCTTGTCCTTCCCACTACACTTGCAACGGTTCCAAAGCGAGGAGAATCCCCGTGGACTATAGTTGCAAATGCTGCGGTCATTACGATATAAATTGTAGCCGGGAATTCTAGGTAACGAAGAGGGTATATTTTTATTTAACCACGTCTCACTTACCAAAATCGCAAGAATATCAGAGCCGAAAAAAATTCCGCGAAATTCGTCGATTTTGTTTTTAATGCTTCTAGCATTTATCGAACAGATGTTTAATCCGCTTGTATGACTACAAAAAAATTTAAGCCGAGTATCACCTTGTCCAGACCCGAAAAGCTATATTTTACTTAAATCTGGAACAAAAAATAGATCTAGTAGTGACGGATTGGTTGTGTTGAAGTAGGTTGGTTGAGAGTTCACCGTATTAAGATATAGTGTCTGAAAAAGATGAAGAAATTGGTTAGCTAACAGGTCACGTCGTAGAAGATTTACATCAAAATCTCAACCCACAATCACTTTTGTGTATCGTTGTGTTATGTTAAACAAGGTAATGTACACAAAATTTTATACATTGACATTTACAGAGTTAAACCTGGTCATTTTGGCTGTGGCTAGAGAAGGATCGACTTACCGGCACGTAGATTTTTCCAGAATTTGCTAAAAAGATTTTTGTTTTTATTATGTGAATTTTATTTCATTTATAAAAAGCAGGAATATATTGCAGTGACTTTTTCATCCAAGTGACACAACAGAAAACTTGCTTTTGTACTCCTATCAACATAAGTATTACATAAAGAAAAATTATATTGCATTGGTATATTAGGCAAATCACATAAAATTTGTGTAAAATCAAATTAAAAACATGTAAAAAGCTAGAATTGGTCTAAGACCAATTCTTAGGATACCCTAGATGAATGCCCGTATTAAATTTCGTATGGTCACCGATCTATTCAAGTATTAATTTTGAAGTTGTTTTTCGCATATATTTCTAGAACGGTTTGTCGCACAGAAAAAATGATCATAACCAATTTTATAGCATTTCGTATTCTGCAGAAGTTTTTAGTACAATAAAAATGTCTTGGACTGATGGTTTTCAAAGTATACGTAAAAAACCTAAATTTTTATATGGCAACACCAAGATGGAGTTGCCCGATTTAGTCCATTTTTGACATTTTATTTGCTAATGTAGCAAAAACATCATTTACGCAATTTCAGCTCTCTACGTCGATGCGTTCTCAAACAGTGTCCAAATATATAGCGGAAAACGAAATTTTTATATGGCAACCCCACGAAGGAGTTGCCCGATTTGGCTCATTTTCGAACTTAATTTTACTTTTTTTTTTTTAAAGTCTGTGTACAAAATTTCAACTCTCTAAGTGTACGCGTTCTCAAGTTATCGTGCGCACAGACGGACGGACGGACGGACGGACGGACGGACATGCAAAAATCGAAATAACTTTTAATATTATGAATGGGTGTCCAATCCATTTTGCTCTACCATCATTATTTCGAGGTGTTACAAACGGAATGACAAACTTAGTATACCCCTATGATTTCATCTAGGGTATAATAAACAACTTTCCAGTTGACTAGCATTATCAATGTTAAACTGATTGGGAGGACAGTAAACAGTAGACAACACACATTTATCTATTCCAGAGGAAACTTCAACACATATAAATTCTATTTCAGCATCCACCAAAAAAGTAATTGAATTAGCCTTTAAACAATCCCTAACAAAGATCGCAACACCTCCTACAATACGAGATGTGCGGTCATTACAATATAAATTGTAGCCGAGAATTCTAAGTAACGAAGAGGGTATATTTTTATTTAACCACGTCTCACTTACCAAAATCGCATGAATATCAGAGCCGGAAAAAAAATCGCGAAATTCGTCGATTTTGTTTTTAATGCTTCTAGCATTTAGCGAACAGATGTTTAATCCACTTGTATGACTACAAAAAATTTTAAGCATAGTTCTCACCCTGTCCAGACCCGAAAAGCTATGTGTACTTGTTCGTACTTCGGTAGCTGTCAATGCATTTACCCACAGACATGGAATTCATATAATCTCTGTTTATTACAAAAGAATAGGAATAACTAAATAATTCATAACAAACTACCCCGCGAAAGAAATCAAATAAAATTAAAGGCATTTTTAATTGTAAAATTAAAAAAAAAGAGAAGAGACAGAAAAAAAATAAAAATAAAAAAAGAAACAATTTCAGAATAACGCAAATAGAAATTCAAATATCTCAAAGACATTATACACACCGGCTCCAAGGTTGCTAAGGGGAAAAACGGTTAACTACAAGTGGCATGCAATTGCTCTAAACTTAAAATTTTTATCACAGAGCCTTCCTTCTCTTTCCTGATGTACGGCAGTCCTTTCCTGGTAGTAGCAGAGGAATTTTCCCCAATCTACGTATTTTAAGAGCTTCCCGGAGAAGAGAATTATTTGTTGGCGTCAAACTTTCGTTAACATGTATAGTGCTCCCAGTACAAAAGCCCTCAAGCTGAGAAAAATGCACGCTTTCACAGCTGTGGAAGGCGGATAAGAAAGCACGCTGTTCTGTGTGTCCAGAAAAGCGCACAACAATTGGGCCATGCTGCGTCGTAGACTTCGATTTAATGCGAAAAGCATAGATGAAAGGTGAAATTGGATGCTTCACAACTGTAGCAATATTTTTGACGATGCTGGTTACGTTCTCTTTTGAACTGGATGGAATGCCCCGAATAATTATATCGCTGAGTCGCTGTACTCGATGGAGATTCTCAATTTGTTGACAAACAGAGTTATTGCTAGCTGATAATTCGGATAGCGTATTCTCACATTTAGCCAGTCGTTCGTTAAAAGAGCCGATCGAGTCGTTAAGTTTCTTCAGTATGCGATCTTCAAATTGTACGAAGAGATCATTAATTTTATTTAGGAGACGAGACGCCAGTTGATCTATAAAGGCTCTCTCAGTTCAGTTTAATGAGTGATAACGAGTAGACGTGTTTTTGTGTGCTCCGGCAATTCCTATACTCTCTCTAATAGTGCCGCTAGTTTTTACTCGAATTTTTATAATAATTTTCGCATAATTTTTTGTATTACCTTGCCAATTGTTCTTGCTGAAGATGTCTGGTAAAACGAGAAATAATTCTGCTAAGTCAAAGTGCAATGTTCTTCGTGACACCTCTGACGGGTCCACACCAGCTGCAGCAGGCAATTCTGTGCAATCATCTACCAATTCTATCAGGGCTACTGCTGCGCCCACTGATTGTGTGTCTGTGTCATCCGAATTACTTGAAACTCGACTGGATCTGATACTTTCTGAAAGATTTGCGAATTTGCAGGCCAGCATTGATTCGTTATTAGATAACCGCATCAGTGAAATCGTAAGTGACCTCAAGCAGACAATTGTGGATCTCAGCAGTGACGTAAAGCATTTAAATAAATCGGTCGCTGACCTTAAGTCGTCTTGCACAAAGTTGCAATTAGAAAATGAAGAATTGAAACGACATCAACGATCTACTGACGTCATAATTAGGGATATTCCAGCAGTCCCAGACGAAAATCCAAATTCCATTGTGACAAATATTTCATCAGTCATTCAACATCAACTATCACCGTTCTTTGAAGCCTTTCGTTTGAAGTCTGGCCGAGAATCGTAATACAAACAGTGCTCGCTCTGCCTGCCCTCCTATTGTGCTGCGTTTATCATCGTCAATCGAGCGTAGAATGTTTTTAAAATCAGTTTGTATGCATGGCAATGTTAAATTGTCTGACCTTCAGTGTGGATTTACTTCTGATAATCCGATCCGAGTCAGTGAAAGTCTAACGCCGAAAAATAATTTTATTCTGCAAAAGCAATCCAATTGAGGAAGAATAGTAAAATTTCTTCTACTTTTTCAAGAGATGGACTTGTGATGGTGGTTCGACCTGTGGGGGAGAGAGCAGTACGAGTTACTGACCTTAGCCAACTGTGATGATACCGAGTCTCCGGAATTTTGGAATTAAGGAGTATCATAATGAATTTTTTGTTTTCTTTTTCTTTGTTTTCCTTCTTGTGTATATACTTTACAATCATTTTAGTTATTTAGTCTCTTGTTTTAGATTGTAGTCTCATTAGTTTTTCTTTCAGCGTTTATCTATACCTAGTTATTTTCACATACAGCCATAATATGCTTTAATTTGTTTCTTTCAGTGATTCATTTTGATCCGCTTTGCCGGGGTTCGTGCTGTGATTATGATGGGTGATGCCTTATCTCCCGTGGACAAGATGAGAGCTATTCTCAATATATTTTCAAAGCAGTCCAAGGGCCTTAATATTTGTTCATTCAATGCCCGTAGCTTAAATAATAAGGTATATATCTTGCATGATGTTTTCTCTTTTGAGAATACACAGGCTATTCTCATATGCGAATCATGGCTTAGACCACACATATCCTCGAATGCAGTAGGTATTCCAGGATTTTCACTTTTTAGAAATGACCGTACAGACCGCAGTGATGGAGGAGTGGCTATTTATATTCATACATCACTTAAAGCATCTGTTCTAGCTTGCTTTTCCCAAGGGACTTCCCTAGAATTTCTTTGTGTGGAGGTCAAGTCTGGAATGGAAACATGTGCCTTGATTGCGGTGTATTGCCCACCAAACTGCTTTAATGCGGCATCGTGCAATGAACTCCAAAATGCTATCTATTGTCTTGGTCTAAGTTACTCGGATATTATTTTCGGTGGTGATTTCAATGTTGATGGGTTGCGAAGCCAAGCCTCTATGGACGAATTATGTTTTATAATGCAATCAAATGACTTGAAGATAGTAAATCATATGCCAACATATTTTAATACGAACAACCCATCGCAATTGGATTATATCGCTGTTACCAACGCTGACAAGGTGTTATTTCATAGCCAAATATGTCCCACGAGTAACTTTGATCATGACTTTCTTTACATGACATATTTCTTTGGACTGCGACACTCTGCTGGCTGTGAATCATTTTCCTACAGAGATTACAAGAACATTGACATGGACCTGCTGTATGCAGACTGTATTAACTTGCCCAGGCTGAATATTTTCTCAATGGAGTCGGTTGACGATAAAGTTAATACCCTAAGCAATCTACTTCTGCAGCTTTTCAACCGGAATGTACCACTGCGAAGGCGTAAGATTTCATCACAGCGCTGTCCGTGGTTAACCAGGGAGATACATTCGATTATCGCTGAAAGGGATCTACTACTGCGTCAGTATAAAGCCACGCACAACCCTCTAATTCATAGTCGCTACAAGATAGTTCGTAACCTTGTGACTTGTAAACTTCGATCTTCCAAAAAGGCTTTCTATAGCACTAAATTAAATCCTGATCTTCCAACAAAAAAACTTTGGAGCAACATCCGCTCACTGGGCGTTGCTGGGAGAGAAACTCCTCAATGCAATATTAATGCTGAGACCCTAAGTGAGTTTTTTGCTTCTTCTACCCCTATAGCCCCTAATAGTCATCTAGTGGTTGGTGATAATTGTTTTGAGGGTTTTGCGTTTAATTGCATTGATGATACTGATGTTCTCTTTGCAATGTCTGCGGTAAAATCTACTGCGCTTGGGCATGATCTTCTCCCCCCGAGATTCATCAAGATGATTTCCCCCGCTATTTCTGATATTCTAGTACATATTTATAATTATTGTCTTGCAACTTCTCAATTTCCTTCGTTATGGAAAAAAGCCCTCATTGTCCCTGTTCCTAAAAAACCTCGTCCTAATGGAATTAATGATTATAGGCCTATTAGCTTGCTATGTTACTTCAGCAAAATCTTTGAAAAAGTAATGTACAATCAGCTCACCAAATATCTTGACCAGCATCAGCTTCTGTCATCTTTCCAGTCAGGCTTTCGACGTGGACACAGCTGCGAAACTGCCCTTCTGAAGGTTTCTACGGATATTATTGAATCCTTACATCTAGACGATTTAACTATCCTTGTCTTATTGGATTTTAGTAAGGCTTTTGACTCAGTTGATCACAATTTGCTCCTTTACAAACTTTCGAATTGCTTCAATTTTTCCTCTTCAGCCATCAAGCTGATTAAAGGTTTTCTCACCTGTAGACTACAAGCAGTCAAAGCTCAAGACTCTTTATCGAACTTTCGGAACTCATACTGTTTAGTACCCCAAGGATTAATCCTAGGTCCTCTGTTATTCAGTCTATACATCAATGATTTGCCTGAGGTGATAAAGAATGTGAACATTCATCTGTATGCTGATGACGTACAAATTTACTTGAGCAGACCAATTGGGTTACAAGAAGATTGTGTTGCTCGTGTAAATGAAGATTTAACCAGAATTTACGACTGGTCGATAGCTAATAAGCTTCAACTGAATCCTAGCAAGTCTGTGTGTATGCCGATCTATAAAAACCACCTCGAGGCATTAGAGCTACCACGAGTGATTTTAAATAACTTTACCCTACCATTCTCTAGCTCTGTGTAGTCCTGAACACTGAATTTACTTGCTGCAGCCACGTTACCAATATTTTAAGCAAAATATATGGGTCCTTACGGCAGTTGAGAGTCTGTGGGTATTTATTGTCTATCGATATGCGATTGAAACTGGTACGTAGTTTGATTCTACCGCACTTTATGTATGGCACAATAGTATTTCCCAAGTTAGACTCAGTTTGCCGTCGAAGATTGACAGTTGCATTCAATGATTGTACTAGATATGTTTTCAACTTAACACGCAGTGCCCACATCTCAATGCAAGTTAATGCAGCCCTTGGACATACTCTTTGTCAAGGCCCGCAGCAAAAAAGAAAAGTGCAATTCAAGAAATACAGAAATTCATTCTCAAGCGCACATTATCTCTAATATAAAATTCATGTATAGATAAATTTTCATTCCCACGAAAAATATTTTCTTCTTATCACATATTTTTTTATGTAACATGAATCCTTCATATGCATGGGCAAATTTTGCGAAGCTTAAATTTTGAAGAGTAAGCATAATTTTGTGAGAAAATATTTTTGTGGGAAAATATTTTGTGGGAAAAATATGAAATTTAACTTAAATTCTAGACAGGAAAAATTTGTATATAAATCATAGCAATTAATAAAATGTTAGTTAGAATGGAAATAAAGACCTTCATACGAAGTTCGACGTTTTTATTTTGCTACTACGAAGCTATTACTATCCCCCCACAAGTGGTAAGGTTGTAATAGCAGGCAGACTAAAGTGGTTTGGAAAAAGCTCCAATCCACTCTAAATCAACATTTGGTGACCCCGACGTGATCAAGGGATCAGAGCTACCATACAACGGCTTTGGCCCAAAGAAGGAAGGAAGGAAGCCAGTGATTCCAGAAGAGGAACCAGCCCCAAGGGATCAGAGCTACCATACAACGGCTTTGGCCCAAAGAAGGAAGGAAGGAAGCCAGTGATTCCAGAAGAGGAACCAGCCCCAAGGGATCAGAGCTACCATACAACGGCTTTGGCCCAAAGAAGGAAGGAAGGAAGCCAGTGATTCCAGAAGAGGAACCAGCCCCAAGGGATCAGAGCTACCATACAACGGCTTTGGCCCAAAGAAGGAAGGAAGGAAGCCAGTGATTCCAGAAGAGGAACCAGCCCCAAGGGATCAGAGCTACCATAGAACGGCTTTGGCCCAAAGAAGGAAGGAAGGAAGCCAGTGATTCCAGAAGAGGAACCAGCCCCAAGGGATCAGAGCTACCATACAACAGCTTTGGCCCAAAGAAGGAAGGAAGGAAGCCAGTGACTCCACAAATAGACACTTCAACCATGGAGGACCTCATTGCCGAACAGCAGAAGATTGGGAAGACAATCGAGCACTTCATTTCTAATTATAACAAGGACTCAATCGACAGAAAGACACCAGAATACCTGAAAACAAGGCTTGATACTCTGGAGGCCGAATGGACCAAGTTTGTGAATAATGATGAACGTTTACAACAATTAGCAGATACGGACCCGAACAATGCGTACTTCACAAGCAACTTCTTTAAGAAGGTACAGGGTGGTGTCATGAAAACTAAAGAGAAGATAAAGGCATTAACAATCCTTACAACTAGAGGGGAGAAGTCAACTGCAGCGGAATCAACAAAGGACGATCAACCAGGTGCCACTGAGGAGGAAGCCGAAGAGTTCTCATTCAATGAATATGAGGAAGATATCGATGAACAACTTCAAGGGTTGATAAGAAAGCAGAAGGTTCTCATCAAAGCTCTTACTAGTCTTCTGCAGAATATCCAATCCACAAAACAAGAAGCCCATCCCAGACCATATTACGAGCTCAAGATTAAAAGCATAGATAACTATTGGTTAGACATATCACAAACCAACCAGACAATTTGGGCACTCACAGACAGGTCAAGCCCTGGTGGCTACCAATTAGAGTTTTTTATAGAAACAGAGAAATGGGTTCATGAAGTCCTAGTTGAATTAACTCAGAACCTAGAACAATTTTGTCAAACCACTACCAACCATAGTCCACAGATGAAATTACCAAAAATTGTTATACCAACGTTCGATGGTAATTATTTAAAATGGAAGCAATTTTTCGACCTTTATACTCAAATGATTCATAATCAACCTTTAAGTAACGCCCAAAAGATGTTTTATCTCATCGGAAATTTGAGTGGTGAAGCTAAAGCACTAATATGCTATCTACCAGTCTCCGAAGAAAATTATATTTCAGCATGGGAGATTTTACAAAACCGTTACAACAATAAACGACTGCTAGTAACGGCTTTACTGAACAAATTACTTGCTCAACCAACAATCCATACGGAATCAGCATCAGCAGTCAAATCTCTGCATGATGTAACCAAGGAATGCATATTGGGCCTTCAGAATGTGGGAATAGAAACAACAGCGTGGGATGCCATCCTACTACATTTAACTCTCAAAAAATTAGACCGAATTACGCACGGACTATACGAACAAAGCCTCGAAACCCCCAAGGAAATTCAGTCCATCTCGTCATTTCTAAACTTTCTGGAACTTCGCTTTCAGTCATTGGAAGCCCTGGGCAACAAGGGACGCTTAGAAGACAAGATCAAAGGAGGTCAAAGGCGGCAGCTCTCGAGGCTCTCTTCTCTAGTTGGTGCTTCAACTCTGAGCTGCATTTCATGTAAGAAGGATCATCCACTGTTTGCATGTGAAAGATTTTTGCAATATTCACCAAAAAACCGAATGAGCTTCTTAAAGAAAAATAAGCTCTGTGTGAACTGTCTAAGATCTGGTCACGCTGCATCTGAATGTACCTCAAGAAGTTGCTCAAAATGCTCAAAAAGGCATAATACGTTAGTACATTTCGATGAACCAAGGCCAGCAACAAAACCCGAGCAAAAAATTCAAAAACCATCGCAAGGGCCCGTTAATCAGACAATAATTGAAGGCCACCCAATAAGTCTGGCAGCAACCATACCATCTCCGCCTCTTGAGAAGAGTAATAAATACGTATTTCTAGCAACTGCAATAGTTTACGTACTGGACAAATATGGGCAAGCAACTAAATGTCGCGCCATTTTGGACTCTGGATCACAGTCCAATTTTATTTCTGACAGGCTGTGGCGAAGGCTGGGTCTTAATCACGTAAATGAGGAGCTGAACATAACTGGAATTGGAAACTCCAAACATCGAGCTGAAAGAAGGGTAAATATAACCCTCAATTCATGTACCAGTGGCTATAAGGTACACTTAGAGGCATTTGTGTTGCCATCTATTGCAAACAATCAACCACATAAATATATCGACATTGAGAATGGGCCTATTCCGTCCAACATTCAACTTGCTGACCCACAGTTTAACATCCCACAGAAAATCGACATGTTAATTGGTGCAGAAATATACGCCTCTCTTATGGCAGTTGGACAAATTAAGTTTAACGATTCCCTTCCAACTCTACAGAATTCTGTACTCGGATGGTTAATCATGGGTAAGGTTTCAAATTACTCACACCCTGAAACATTTTGTGGAATCAGCAATGCTAGTATAGATAATCGGATCGAACGATTTTGGGCACTAGAGGAAGCCGAATCAGTCAAACAACCAATGACAGCTGCGGAACGGTACTGTGAGCAACATTTTAAGGAAACAACTCTCCGAGACAAGGGGGGAAGATTCATTGTGAAATTTCCGTTTAGACAAGATCCATCTACGTTGGGCCTATCAAAGGACTTAGCACTGAAACGATTTTTCTCTATCGAAAGAAAATTAATGAAGAATCCAGAGCTTAGAGATCAATATGTAGCATTCATGCGGGAATATGAGGAACTGAAGCATATGGAAAAAATAGACCCAAGATCTATTTCTACTCCTCATTACTTTATTCCACATCACTGCGTGCATAAACCAGACAGTAGCACGACTAAGCTGCGGGTAGTGTTCGACGCCTCTGCCAAAACTTCAACAAACAAATCTCTTAACGATGTGTTGTACAATGGTCCCACAATTCAAGATGACCTCTTCACTATTCTTATACGCTTCCGTCTTCATAAATATGTCTTCACTGCTGACTTCGAGAAAATGTACAGACAAATCAGGGTGAACGATACTGATCAAAATCTGCAATTGATAATATGGCGAGAAAATCCAGAACAGCAACTTAAACATTATCGACTGAAAACAATAACATATGGCACTACCTCTGCTCCATATTTAGCAATAGTGCCTACGGTCATTGGCAGAGGATAATAACAAAGAATACCCTTTCGGAGCCAAGGCAGCATTAAAGGATTTTTATGTAGATGACGTCATGACAGGAAGTGACAGCATGATGGAGGCTTTAAACATGCAAAAACAACTGACAGAGCTTCTTAAATTGGGAGGATTCCGCTTGAGAAAGTGGTGCAGCAATAATCCAGAACTGCTTAAACATGTTCCAAAAAATGACATTGAACTAAAACTAGACCTGGATGATGAAAAGGAAGGTCATATCAAGACATTGGGAATAACATGGTGGCCGCAATCTGACGTCTTCGCAATCACAACGAACTGGTCAGAAAGAACTAAAGTTACGAAACGTACCGTCTTATCAGATATAGCCCATATATTCGATCCACTCGGCATCGTTAATCCAGTAATCGTTCAAGCAAAAAAATTTCTTCAGAAATTATGGCTTTTAAAATTAGATTGGGATGCTGCACTTCCCTTGGAACTTCATACTAAATGGGTAAGGTTTCGTGATGAGTTAAAGGAACTTAACAATGTGACAGTTCCTAGGTATGTGTGCTCCAAATCCAAGGTAAAAACAAGGGAAATGCATGGATTTGCGGACGCTTCAGAAAAGGCCTATGGAGCAGTAGTATATATACGGACAATAGATCATCATGGAAACATAACTGTTCAATTGATGTGCTCAAAATCGAGAGTAGCACCCACCAAATCAACAACGTTACCACGTCTCGAGCTCTGTGCCGCCAAACTTTTAGCAGAGCTAACTGATCGTCTTCATAAAGGTATGGAGACAAATTGCGCACACACATATTACTGGACTGATTCAACAATTGTACTTTCATGGTTGCAGTCCGAGTCATCAACATTTAAAACCTTTGTGGCAAATCGAGTAGCATGCATTCAAGAATTAAGCGACATAAAAAGATGGAAACATGTCGGTACTAAGGAAAACCCTGCGGATTTAGTATCAAGAGGAACAGGTCCAACCCAACTCTTAAATTCTGAAATATGGTTCAACGGTCCACGATTTCTAAGAGAACCAACATTTAAATTTTCACCAAGCACTGCACATAGCCCTATTTCCGAAGATGATGTGGAGAAAAGGACGTGCCGAATTACACTGCTCTCAGTAAAGGATCACACACCGCTACTCTTGGCAATAAACCACAGAAATTCTTTCCCTTGTCTTCAGCGCATCACTGCCTATATACTACGTTTTATAAACAACATCAGGAAGAGGAAGCCCGAAAGAATAAGTGGCATGGCTCTCAGTGTTACGGAACTAGAAGCAGCAAAGGAGGGTATCATTAAGACCATACAATTAGATTTTAAGGATGAACTGGCACAACTAAAAAGGGATGGATTCCTCAGTAATACGAACAAATTGACTAATCTTACTCCTTTCCTTGACACAAAGGATATTATGCGAGTTGGAGGTAGATTGGAAGCCTCAAATTTGTCATTTGACGCCAAACACCCAATATTGTTATCTGCTTCACATCCATTCACGAAACTTCTGCTGAATCATTTACACATCCAACAACTTCATTGTGGTCCACAAACACTTCTTGCCATCGCTCGACAGCACTACTGGCCACTTAGAGGAAAATTTCTTACGCGATCCATAGTCCACCATTGTGTTAGGTGTGCTAGGGCTAAACCTCGTCCACTCTCTCAAATTATGGGTAGCCTACCCTCAACCAGAGTTCAACCTGCGAGACCATTTGTTAATGCAGGCGTAGACTTTTGCGGACCAATTTGGACCCATTACAAAATTAGAGGAAAGCGTCCACAAAAATCCTATGTAGCGGTATTTTGCTGCTTCGCAACTAAAGGAGTACACCTTGAAGTCGTATCCGATTTAACCACCAATGGTTTCATCGGCGCATTAAAACGGTTCATCGGAAGACGGGGAATGTGCAGAAACATATATTGTGATAATGCAACCAATTTCGTTGGTGCTCGAAATCAACTGGAAGAGCTGCAACAAATATTCGAGTCTCAGCAGTCAAGGGAGGAAATTGTCAATTTTAGTACCACTAAAACAATTGACTTTCACTTCATTCCAGCACGAGCTCCCCACTTTGGGGGATTATGTGAAGCAGCCGTAAAATCTGCAAAACATCTGCTGCAGAGAACAGTAAGCTCAGCATCACTCACATACGAAGAACTTGGAACAGTAATGATAGAAATAGAAGCGGTATTAAATTCCAGACCACTTACGCCGTTGTCGTCAGACCCTAATGATTTGACTGCTCTAACTCCAGGACACTTTATAATTGGGGAACCACTTACATCGTTAATAGATCCAACTGCTAACCCAGTGAAAACGAACTTACTGGAACGATGGAAACTAGTCAGCTATATAAGGACTGAATTTTGGAGGCGGTGGTCAAAAGAATACTTGAGTGAATTACAACAACGATATAAGTGGAAATTACGATCACAAAACATACAGCCAGGTACCATGGTAGTTATAAAGGACGATAACCTCCCTCCGCTTAAATGGCAATTAGGACGAATTACTGAAGCCATCAAAGGTGCCGATGGTTTAGTGCGTGTGGCAGACGTAAGGACAGCATCTGGAGTTTTTCGTAGACCTATTCACGCACTTTGTCCTTTGCCAATTACAGAAGATGAAAGGGAAGAAGACAAAAACCAAGCTAATACAAATCTTGTGGCTATGCAACGGCCCATCACGAAAATAACAACAAAACATCCATATAAAGGTCGGTTTCTACCCATAAATTCAAATTGGCTTAAAAGGTCTTCAAGTAATCATACCACTTCCATGCAGAGTACGAATAATGAAGAAGACATAGGCACAGAACAACCAGTAAAAAAGAAACAAAGGGAACCACGTATCTCAAAATCTGTACTAAGCTTAGTTCTACTAACATCCCTGATACTACCAGTTTTTAGTAGAACTCTTGAGCCAGTAGAAATCACCCGCTTTGATCATCAACCAGGATTATATTTTGAAAATCTGGGTATCACCAATCTTGTGGCGAGTGAATGGAACCTACTTGTGTTTTATGATTTGGAAAACTACTGGAAGGAATTCAAAAGTTTTGAAAGGGGAATAAAACGATTTAGCCACCTATGTAACCTCACAGAAGATGGAGAGTATTGTAAGGCAATATTAGAGCAGTTCTACTATCATATGAATGAAATAAAGGACAACAATGAGCTGCTGTTGAATCAAAATGAATACACCGCAACCAGAACAAGGAGATCACCCTTAGACATAATAGGCAACATTGCAAATAAATTATTTGGTATTCTAGACCAAAATTATGCCAACCAAGCATCAGAAATAATAGATAATATAAAAACAAACGAAGATTATCTTTTACAACTGCTGAAAAATCAAACCTCCTTAATAGAATCAACTACCAACATTATGAAAAAGAGTCAGGAACAAATTAATAGCCAATTCGAAGGCTTTGAAAGGTGTCTAAAGCAACTCACTAATGAAGTACATGAAGCGAACTCGGTGATAGAAAAACAGAGGAGAGCTCAGCTAACCGCAACTTTATCCATGTATACCTCACTGATTATGTCCAACTATCAACACATACAAGAGGCACTAATAGAAGTAATTACCGACACCTGGAATGGGAGAAGCAATCCAATGCTTCTTACACCAAGGCAATTAAAGAATGAATTGAGCAATATCAAAAATCACCTACCCTCAACGTTGCGACTGCCAGGATCGAATGATCACCCAGACTTGCATCAATTATACAGCTTAATGACTGTTCACGGAGAAGTAACACCGCGACATATAGTTTTCAACATTAAACTTCCACTATTCACTCGAGAAGAATTTGAAATGTTCAGGTTGCTACCAGTGCCAGTACTGAGAAATAACACCTTCTTGGCAATAAAACCCTCAACCAATTTCCTATTGGTAAGCCTTCATCGTGATCAATATTACCCAATAACAGATATTGAGGTAACAAGGTGCAATTCGGTTGGAAGAAGCATCCATCTATGCAACCAAGTCCGACCAATTTACAACAAGGAAGCCAATATGTGTCAATGTGAACTTAATCTAATTAACAATCAAGAAGACCTATCAACTTGTGAGATTGTACAGATAAATGACACTCAGAAGTGGATACAACTGTTTAATCCAAACTACTGGATATATGCCGTCAAAAGGGAAACGAGGATCAACATCGTATGCGGAATAAGGACGGTTCAAAAAACACTCCAGAGCTCAGGATTGCTTAAATTCAACGATAACTGTCTAATTAAACAAGAGTTGATGACAATTAGCTCTCATAACATCTATCCAACACAGGTCAGATCTTCTTTTATGCCTTCAATGAACTTAACTGATCATCCATTATCCATCGACATAAAGAAGTTCACACACCCTCCTGACGAACATCAATTAAAATTACATCATCAACAACTACATGATATTATTGACCTACAAAGGGCAGTACAAGACGTAAAGGCACATCAACATCTCCCGGTGAAAATACAACCTCACGATGTCCACCAATTCACTATAGGATATTCATCATTAGCAGTCATAGTGATGATTGCAGCATATCTTATCTGGAGTCGACTAAGATCGAATTCAAGGGGTGCGATAAATGCCATAAAACCAACGAGAATGTCCACTTCCAAGGAAGAAGATTTCTCCTTCGAAATTCAACAAGATGTTTAACATTATTGAGCAAAATGCTCAACCCCGGGAGGATGTCAAGGCCCGCAGCAAAAAAGAAAAGTGCAATTCAAGAAATACAGAAATTCATTCTCAAGCGCACATTATCTCTAATATAAAATTCATGTATAGATAAATTTTCATTCCCACGAAAAATATTTTCTTCTTATCACATATTTTTTTATGTAACATGAATCCTTCATATGCATGGGCAAATTTTGCCAAGCTTAAATTTTGAAGAGTAAGCATAATTTTGTGAGAAAATATTTTTGTGGGAAAATATTTTGTGGGAAAAATATGAAATTTAAATTAAATTCTAGACAGGAAAAATTTGTATATAAATCATAGCAATTAATAATATGTTAGTTAGAATGGAAATAAAGACCTTCATACGAAGTTCGACGCTTTTATTTTGCTACTACGAAGCTATTACTATCCCCCCACAAATGGTAAGGTTGTAATAGCAGGCAGACTAAAGTGGTTTGGAAAAAGCTCCAATCCACTCTAAATCAACACTCTTGATACCCATTTTGCTCATCGCGACTTGTATTTTTTACATAAATTAATTCATAAAAGGAGGCCACAATATCTCTACAGTAAGCTGCAATTCTTGCGCTCTCAAAGAAGCTTAAAATTTTTTTTACCACGCTGTCATTCTCATTTCGCAGAGCGCTCTTATTTTGTCCAAACTTCACGTAAGTGGAATAGTTTACCATCTAATATACGTAGCACGAACTCAGGCGGGGACTTTCTTGAATTGTTAAGCTCTTTGGAGCCTTATTAGGTACACATCATGGCTGTTCTTAATCTTAATTTTTAATTAGTACATTTTCTTCTTTTTTTTAGAATTTATATGGTTCGTTCTTTTTTTCTCCCCTCTCTTTTAGTTTTTATTTCTTTCCTCTCTCTTTCTGATTTAATTGAATTTGCTTAATCTTGTTTTTCTTGTTTTCCATTTAAAACAATAATTTTGTATCACTTCTCCTACCTATAGATCTGTATCCAATAAGATTTGTAATCTTTATACAGTTGACCGTAATAAAGTAATATTGTTATTGTTATTGCTCCATTTCTAGGCTGTCAGCATCTAAGTTGATTCTCGTTTGCTGCGACCTAGCAGCAGCTGCTATCTTTGGATTAATGTCTTCTGATAAAGAGTTAGTTCGAAGTGTCTCCTTCGGTTGCCCCTTCGATGAGTATTTCTGCGCAGAAACCATTGCGAATTAAGAGAACAGCGGAACCAACCAAATGATGTAAAGCACTTCAAAAATTTAGATTCAAATGGAAAAATATAAAGTTTTTAGGATAAAATGGTCACTTTTAAAATTCACTGAGTACACCACTGATTAGATAAACAAGTATAATTAATCGCAATTTAAAAAGTGGATTAAATTTAAACTGGATACTCTCAAATTAAAAAAAAAACTACAGGAGCCGATATCAAATGCGTCTAGTCTAGTCTCTAGCAAACATTTTCTAATGAGTTAGTATAGTTATAGTTAGTAAATATATTCACAATCGTCGTACCTTGTCATAGACTTTGTTTTATTTATTTTTCCGATAGTGAAAAAAAAAATATAAAATATATCAAATATTTCTGTAGTTCTAAAAATACTTGAAAAATTGATTACTTTTGTTTCTTTTTCAATTTTTCTCCTTTATTTTATTTGCAATATATTTATAAAAATCACGAAATTTAGTTGGGTTATCTTATTATGGGTTGTTAGCTGCTTTATCATTAAGTAGTTATTCAATCTTATACACCAGCCAATATTTGTCTTAAAAATTCCCATTGAAAAAGGAACAACTGTTTAAATAGCCCAGAGACGATATGATTCATTCATCTTAATTGTACGTTGTTAAAAATATTATTTTTTAATGTCTTTCTCTATCTTTTCTTAATTTATGTTTTAAGATTGGTGTTCATTTCTTTTTAATGTCTGATTAGGAATCCAATAAGTATATGTATCAAAAGCAATTTAATCAGATATAGAATAAGACAATATATAAACTTCCACTTACGTACGATCCGGTCCTTCGAAAGAGCTCCCTGGAGGCGGTTGTGCTGTGTCTGAAAAAAAAACTAGGTCGTTTTGACAAAATATAACTTCGAAACTTATCCGCTCAATCGGACAGGAGTACGAAGCTCCAGCTACCGTAAAGGTACTGTACGATATGTGCTAGTTGTTGCAAACTCGAAACCACTCGTCATTTTTAAGCTGTACGAAAAGAAATTCTGTCTCTATGAAGAAATCTTTTTGCTCTAGTGCTTATATGATTGTTTCTACTTTTTAATATATTCTATCTATGGTATCTCTAATGTCCAAATCCTTGTGTACTTTAAGCTATCCTGCATTAGGTTGGGCGAAGCAACAAGAACCTTTTCAAGAATGAATTAAAACGGACAAAATTTGATAAGTGTGTTGTAATTGGATTGTCATACGCTGATGAGAGAATGTATTTCTTGCTATCTTCTCGTGGATACTGCCATAACATTGGGTTCCGTCCCAACGTAGGTAGAACTGGACATAATTACTGCGAGGACCGCTAATATGGACTTTCACAGCCCTCTCGATCTCACGTGAGCACTGGTGGACATGGAATTATCCCCTTTTCTGTACTTTGTTTTAACTGCTGATTAGTACACCAACAAATTCGAGTGAGATTACGACATGAATTGTGCTGTCTCACGCTTGCCCACTGGAACACCGTGAAACTATCAGTTTCGTTAAACGCTCCTACCTCCACTCTCAAATTGTTAGAGCGTCAGCCCTAACCTCCTTCTGCTTGGGTGCAATTTTGATGTATAAATCGTGCAAAATATGCCGCCCTTTTGCGATTAAGCAGAGAATGCAGACACCTACTTCCTTTTTATTTGCCTTTCCAATTTTCGCTATTATTTCCACGCCCGAATTTCTGTTGCCACCTTATCCGAAAAGACTTCTCTATCCAATCTTTTTCTTTTACTTTAAGTCAACTATGGACCTCGATTTGTTTGTTGAGTCCCGATACTTTTTCATTTTTCTTCAATTTCTTTTTAATTAACCTTTCTTTTGTTAAAACCACACTGTCACTCTATCTCTCCGACCCCTCTTCCTTCCTTTCCTCCAGCAAACAGACAGATGTCGTCTGCCTCTTCTTCTTTTTTTTTTCTTTTCCGTCCCCCCGGCATTCGTCCCAGTCAGACTTCAAACGTTTGGCCGAGTCTCGTCAGCAGCACTTTCGCCGTGTGGCGCACGCTGTGTGCTGCTGCTAGCCGTCCGGTAGCATACTGCTTCCTGCAGTACGCTACGACCATAGCAAGGTATAATTTTTTCGTCTTTACAGTATTCATCAAATTGGTCAGGTGTTGTTCGCTTAAATATTTTGCCGATGTTTGACAGCATCTGTATTGGCACATCATACGAATTTTAAGTTTTTTGAATGGGTACTAGTTTTGCTTCTTTCCAAGATCTTGGAAAATAACTGTTATTTATACAGTGATTAACTATTATTGTCATGGGAGTTTTATTTATGAGAAAGCTTGAGTCGACATCTAGCCCACAGGATTTTTTATTATTGATTTGGACTCTAATAATTTCTTGAATTTTTTCTGCGATGGTGAAAGGACTTTCATTATAATTTAACGCGTTGTTCACTGAATAAAAGTTGATTTTTCTGAATATAGTTGTTCCAGCATCAGCAGTACTTAAATAATGTTTTTCAATTTGCATCAGCAGTACTTAAATAATGTTTTTCAATTTGCTATTTTATTATAGTTCTTGAATTCTGTAACCTACTGTATCATATTTGCAATTACTTGTATACACATACATATTTGTTCTGACTCGCTTACATAACGTAACAGTATTAAAAAATGCTATTGTTTGCTTATCAACAATTTGCTATACAAACTTATTTTGTCACATTTTGCTCTTTTAGTATATATACATACAGTAGTATATATACATACATGTAGATAGGTTAAACTATCCCGCAAGTCTAGCGTATTCCATTAGCAGAGATTAGACAAAGGTTATTCTGTCTGGTACCGTATCTCAAAGCAAGAACAAGTGCAAATCATAGTTGAATAAATAATTATTGTGAAAGTGGAAGTGCCTTTCAATTAATACCCAGCTGGTAAATTAAATGGAAAGCAGCCCAGAAAAGTGCAGCAATTCGATATCCTGGAGAATATCAAAGAAAACAACGATTCCACTTGCAGTAATCATATTATCTTGGTCAACGTGCGGACCTGGTCCTTCATCTCATCCCAACAATAGTACTTTATAACAATCCTCAACCGCTTCGAGTTTTTCTTGTGTGGCAATAAGTTCTAGTTGTTAATATGAACCTTCTCAAGTGTCGTGTTTTTCTTCTTCGCTATTATCTGAATATTTCCTTGTATGCCTCAGGTCCTGGCTTGATAGCCGATAAACGATCTTGGAGAACTCTGTTCATATGTATACGAACTTTATCATCTAAAATTTGTTTTAGGCAGTTTATTCTTGCCGAGAGTGATCGGTATTTCTGGCTGCGTCTGTTTAATGTTCGATGGAATGTTCTTTTGAGTTTTCTACACCAGCATTGCTTTGTCCTAATGAATCTTTTGATGTCATCTGGGACGTTTTTGAATTTTTTCTCTTCGGAGAACATTGTTTTGACGTACCGGTATTTAAGTGTTGTGATATTGTTTGTGAGCTCAATCCAGAAGTATATTTCTATGTTATTAATATTCGTGTTTATTGATGGAAGCGCTCCCAAGGCTTCTGATAAATCAGTTTTGAAACCATTCCAGTCTACATTTGAAAAGTCCTCAATTACTCTTGGGTTGCATAGTGAAATATCGAATTCCCCCAGGTTAATCGTTAGTTTAACCAAATGGTGGTCCGAAAACGACTCAAGGGTTGTACATGAGTAGGAATTAAATAGTGTTCTGGAATGTGCTTCAGTGGTCAGAAAAAAATCTAGAATCGACGCCCCTTGTGGGAAAGTGGGGCTCCTTGGTGAAATTATATCCAGATTGATTGATGATCCCGTTTCTATGATTCAGTTATACAGTCGTCTGCCCATACTGTTTGTTCTACTGTCTCCCCAACTAATATGCCTTGCGTTCCAGGCACCTCCAATTATTATTGAGTCGAAATTTTCTCCAATGGTCTTTATTTTGTTGAGAACATCTATAGTCATTATTCGTCGTGGTAGAAGGAAAATATATACTTCCAATGGGTATTTTCTTTATGGAGTTATTTATAATTATTTCAATCCCTATTAAAATTAGAGGAATTGTAGTATTTTTTTCGGTGGGAACGTGCCGGTATTTAATATTATATTTTATAAAAAGGGCTACCTTAGAGTATTGTATTGAGGAACGTTTATCCTATGCTTTTCATTGAATCTCGTTTCTGATATCACTGCTATTTCTGGTTTGTGTTGTTTGATTATATTTAGTAATTCTAATCTACGGGTGTTATTAATTAGAGATTGAGCGTTCAGTTCTATTACTGATAAAAAACCGTTAGACATTGTGACATGTGCTATAAACAACAACATATCTTCTCTTTTTTGAGATATTGAATTATATTATGATATGGAATCCATAAAAACATTAATTTTATTAAATAGTTCCTGCAGTTGTACACCAAATAGTTCATTGGCCAGATTATGAAAGTCTTGTATTTTTGACGTGTCATTTTTTTTCGCCCATGGGTGAAAAAGTGTTGTTTTCGAAGACATTCGAAGAGTTTAGTAGAGCATCTTTATAACTAATCCCCTTTTGATTGAAGGGTATTGCGCTTTACTAGAAAACTGATTTTCCGTGTAGCTTTGTTTATCTTTGGTCATTCTTTCTTTTCTAGCATTTAAGAATTTCTTATACATTGAGCATCCCCGGTAATTTGCAGGATGCCCTTTTTGACCACAATTTACACAGGCCGGGGTTACTTCTTTTTCCTTGTCTAGACGACACTCCTTGGGTGCGTGTTTTTCCAGGCATTTGTCGCATTTGTATTTTTTAAAGGAGTTCAATGATATATGGCCAAATTGCTCGCACTTATAACATTGTATCGATAGATTTGAATGCTTCCATAACGTCAATCGGTTCAACACAATGGTGAAGCTCTTTTAGTAAGATGCTTATTGGTTTTTCAAATGATGCGGAATATGTGTAACACTCTATTTTAGTTTCTGCTAATAATTTGAGCAATATTTGTTTCTCCTGGGAATTCGCAGGATGGTGGTGGATTTAAATTAACGACTTTTGTATTTATGAATTGGTATAACAGTTTACCATTAATATTTTTAGCTATGATTGGGGTAATTTTAATTGGTTTTCCTGAGAGTGTTTCCCTTCTCCTATAACCTTTACATTTTCATTATCTTTATTTAGAGTTACAGGATTTGAATTATTATTATTTAGAGCAATAGAATTTTTTTAACGCTATTTATCTGGTCTATTTCCATATTATTTTCATCTAGAGTATTTAAATCAAACCAGTTGCCAGTTATCGACATATCCAAATATCCACATTGTTTCCTCTTGTTGTCTCCATTTTGACTACTAGAAGATGATTTGCACTTATGAAATTTAACCGCTTGCCATTTATACTCTTTTGCTGAAGTCCATTGTCCTCAAAGTTCTTCGTCACATTTTCCTGATTACTTTTCATGTCTGTTAAACTGTGTGTCGTTGTTCCCTTTTTGATTATTTCTTTGACTGCATCGCAAATAAATTCACTTTGTATTGCACTCACTCTTGGTTGTATACACAACGTTCAGCCATCACTTTGTGTGTATGGTATGGTGTCACTACCTGTATTTGTAGCGTCTGACGTTGCGCGTTTCGCATTGTTAAAAGAGCGTTATGCTCGATAATTGCACATTCCGTTGCGGTGTTTATTAATTCGGAGGGAAGTATTAATCTTTTTTGCATATTTGATATAAGCCGTCGTTCTTTTCTCACTTTAATAGTTCTTTCACTGTTGTCTTTTTCTTTGTCTTTGCTACCAAGGTTGGGTGTACCCTGTTGAGCAACCTTTCCTCTGTTTTCCTCTGGTTTACCCACTTTATCACCTATATTAGTTCGGTACAAAATTGCACAAAGTATAATAATTACTTAAGCACTTTTGTTTGTTGAATTTATTTATTTTATTTTTATTTTCACTCCGTATGTCAAAAAGACGTCCACTCACTTTAGATATATAAATGTCTGACCGTCATGAGAAAACATCAAAACGAAAAACCTCTAAATAAAATCAATTATACATAGTCTTTGAGACAGGAGACTTTGTGTAACTAGAGAAATACCAGACACTGTAAGATTTTGACAAAAATAAAGCCATTAACTTGCGAAAACAAGTCATGAAAAGAAAATTGAAATAAAACACGCTATTGCATTAATTAAAAGGTAGAATTTTAACGTTAGTACGTTTATTCCTTTAGTGTTGAACGACCTATTATGCTCAGTTATATCCACGTGATTCTCAAACTATGAGTAGATTTTGAAATTAGACCTATGTATTGAAGAGTCATGTTAAATAAAGTAAACTCACTTATTTTGTATAGATGACTTGTTGAAACAAAAGAACAGCCGGGAAGCATAACGAGCTCTTCTTAATTAGTTGTTAAATGTGCTATCAGAACCAGACTTGTGAACGTAATCATAATACATGAACTTGTATAACGTAGCCATGATGCAGTAAAGGCTTTTTTTTACTCTCCCGGAGCCTCTCTTACTATGAAGGTTGACCATGTCCTTTACTCCGCTTCTTTCAGGTTATCATAGGGACATTGCAAACATAGTGCCCAGAGTGTCATTGGGTGGATGGAGCACGGCAAGGAAGGCATGTCATCTACGTCTTCCAAGTGAGTCAAAGAAAGTGGTATAAGGTTCCCTTCTGGACCGGGTGTGGTGCTACGTTTTTTTTTCTCGATAAGGCAATAAGGCGATAAGGAATTGGGTAACCCACACCACTAACTCTCCCGCAATAGCCAAGGTGCTACCATGACGCCATGCACTGTCAATCCTGTTCACAGAGTGTGCTGTCACCTCAGGCTGACAAATTGGACTTCACGTCCACTAATACTCACTCGTATGCTACCATTACAAGGTACAAATATACTTTATAAAGCGGCTGTGGTCCTCGTTCGCCCGGAACTTCCTTTAACTGTTATCTGATTCTCAGACACCGTGATACAAAGATGGCCATGGCAAGAACACCACCGGAGTCAGTACGACCCGAAAGCTGCTCCATATGCCCGACCCGAAAGCTGCTCCATATGCCAGGACGAAGACTGGTCAATAAAGTCAGGAGCAGTCTTCACTACGTGTGGACACATTTTTCACAAAAAGTGCCTACAGCAATGGATACAGGAAAAAGTTAGCTGTCTAAATTGTCGGCTATACCTTGGCCCGGCTGATACGATCTGTCGGATTGGCTCCAGCGTTAGTATTGCCTCGACCCACATCGTCACATAGTCCCCAGATAAACTCGGATCATTACCCTCAAGTCCACGTACGAATAGAAGTAGTGATAGTGTGCAAGCACCTCATTCGCCACAAGCAGTGGCTGAATAGTGTTCAGTGGCAGGAGAAGCCTTATTGGTCGGCTTGAGACTACAAATAATGGGCCTGATACGTGACGAAGTGGTGCTGCGCGGTGCCAATTCAATGCCTGCAGAGATGCCAGTACAGCAACAGCCACCCATATTGACAGGCCCGGTTATAGATCTCACACGACCACCACCGACAAGGTTCCAAAAAGTAGCAGCAGGTCCAGAAAACTTCGTACCTTAAAGAGGGCCACCTCGTGACGTTAGTCACCCTGGCAGTG
Organism: Dioctria rufipes; assembly: GCA_963924295.1. Taxonomy (NCBI): domain Eukaryota; kingdom Metazoa; phylum Arthropoda; class Insecta; order Diptera; family Asilidae; genus Dioctria; species Dioctria rufipes. The sequence continues at coordinate 129,122,034 of OZ002741.1, read as the reverse complement.
GCACAGGCGCTGGTCGAGGATTTTATATTCCGTATACAGGCGTTAACTAACACTACGCTGTATGGAGACCTCGATCTTTTGGTCAGACACTTGCATGCACTGTTGACAGACAGAATTACGAATATTGGTCACTGCTGCGACTCAACCCAACTCCTACGTGGGAGCAAATCCGTACGATATTATTATCTGAATGGGGCGACTCGAAGGATGATGTTCTAGTACGTCGCCAAATGATGAATCGACGGCAAAAAGTCGGAGAAAACTTTAATCTATATCATCAGCCCATGGTATAAGTGCGAAATCTTCTACAAAACCATATGTCGGAGATATACTAACTAAATCATGTGGTAAGAGAAAGTGATTTGCATACACCCTACCTATAATCGCTGAGTTATTTCTTTAAACACCCTACATTTGACATAACAGAGTGATGTATATTTAAGTAAGTGCTATTTTAATAAAAAGCTCGATAAAACACGAGTGGAACGTACTAAGCCGTCTATCTATTATATAGAACTACTGATATATTGATATATCGCCCAGTCATAACTTTAATGGTTCAACAAGAATTGTTTGGGTATTTTTCTTTTTGGCTTTCTCGTAGGGTAACTTTTTATTAAGCGATGAATCTACCACTATCCACATCAATTAATAAAGGAATGCTCAGCATAATTTCTCCTAGAATTTAAATGTTATCTCTTCAAAACTATAAACTTGATCAAAATTCCAAACATTTTAAAACAAAATTATCTCTTAATTTAAACACTTTCGTCAAAATTTATGCTCTCCACAAAATTAACATGAACACAACCTTTAACATGATTGATCCACTAAACATAGCACTAAACACTATCCGAATATGAATATAGCCCACTGATTTCAATAATACTTGCTAAGATTGGTATTTAATTAATTATTTTATGATTTCTTTACTAGTTTCTGTAATATTTCTCCTTTTTTATACTTAAAATGTTAAATTAAAATCTTAAACGATTCTACTGTGTGTATGATTACGCGATACTTTACTGGCAAGAAGGGAACCAAATGGATTACAAACAAAAATTGTTTTTCCTTTTTTTGGAGAAAATGCTCTAAAAATTGCCTACTTTCTATGTCCTATTTGAAAATTATTACATAATTAAAATTTATTAGGCTTGAGTTGGTGATAAAATTATCATATGTATATAGGTAGAAATAAATTAAAAATCTTACAGCCTGCAGTGCATTAACAAGTGCACTAATATGCCAGGTCAACACTCTTGGTGCAGTGATTCCGTTTCACGACGTAATATCGAAAATTCTTCCTGAGTTTTATAAGTTCTCGGGCTTCTGGTTTGTGTCCCTTTCCTCCAGCCATCTTCTTTATAATTCTGGCAAATCTCTAGCGGCAGACATCGAACAAAAGAACGAGATCTGACTTTTGGTTATTACAACTTTTACATAAAGCGCACCTTTATAGACGGAGAGCTAGCCACGGAAATAGGGCAGCAATTTATAGAGCGATTAAAATCACCTAATCAGTCTGCCTTAATACCATTATTAATTGATTCGGGCGCCTGGCATCTTTTCATTGGTGGGGGTGGGCGTGGTATGGCCGTAAAGGGGTTGAAAAATCAAGTGAAGGTGTTCAATTTATAGAGCGCTGGTTTTTGGTGTGATTGTAGCTAATTATGTTCAAAATTCGAAAATAATATTGCCAGGCGATTTGCTTGGGGGAAAAGTAGTGCCAGGTGACGTTAAAGGTGCGTAGAAAAGTGCTATTTTATTATAGTTCTTGAATTCTGTAACCTACTGTATCATATTTGCAATTACTTGTATACACATACATATTTGTTCTGACTCGCTTACATAACGTAACAGTATTAAAAAATGCTATTGTTTGCTTATCAACAATTTGCTATACAAACTTATTTTGTCACATTTTGCTCTTTTAGTATATATACATACAGTAGTATATATACATACATGTAGATAGGTTAAACTATCCCGCAAGTCTAGCGTATTCCATTAGCAGAGATTAGACAAAGGTTATTCTGTCTGGTACCGTATCTCAAAGCAAGAACAAGTGCAAATCATAGTTGAATAAATAATTATTGTGAAAGTGGAAGTGCCTTTCAATTAATACCCAGCTGGTAAATTAAATGGAAAGCAGCCCAGAAAAGTGCAGCAATTCGATATCCTGGAGAATATCAAAGAAAACAACGATTCCACTTGCAGTAATCATATTATCTTGGTCAACGTGCGGACCTGGTCCTTCATCTCATCCCAACAATAGTACTTTATAACAATCCTCAACCGCTTCGAGTTTTTCTTGTGTGGCAATAAGTTCTAGTTGTTAATATGAACCTTCTCAAGTGTCGTGTTTTTCTTCTTCGCTATTATCTGAATATTTCCTTGTATGCCTCAGGTCCTGGCTTGATAGCCGATAAACGATCTTGGAGAACTCTGTTCATATGTATACGAACTTTATCATCTAAAATTTGTTTTAGGCAGTTTATTCTTGCCGAGAGTGATCGGTATTTCTGGCTGCGTCTGTTTAATGTTCGATGGAATGTTCTTTTGAGTTTTCTACACCAGCATTGCTTTGTCCTAATGAATCTTTTGATGTCATCTGGGACGTTTTTGAATTTTTTCTCTTCGGAGAACATTGTTTTGACGTACCGGTATTTAAGTGTTGTGATATTGTTTGTGAGCTCAATCCAGAAGTATATTTCTATGTTATTAATATTCGTGTTTATTGATGGAAGCGCTCCCAAGGCTTCTGATAAATCAGTTTTGAAACCATTCCAGTCTACATTTGAAAAGTCCTCAATTACTCTTGGGTTGCATAGTGAAATATCGAATTCCCCCAGGTTAATCGTTAGTTTAACCAAATGGTGGTCCGAAAACGACTCAAGGGTTGTACATGAGTAGGAATTAAATAGTGTTCTGGAATGTGCTTCAGTGGTCAGAAAAAAATCTAGAATCGACGCCCCTTGTGGGAAAGTGGGGCTCCTTGGTGAAATTATATCCAGATTGATTGATGATCCCGTTTCTATGATTCAGTTATACAGTCGTCTGCCCATACTGTTTGTTCTACTGTCTCCCCAACTAATATGCCTTGCGTTCCAGGCACCTCCAATTATTATTGAGTCGAAATTTTCTCCAATGGTCTTTATTTTGTTGAGAACATCTATAAAGTCATTATTCGTCGTGGTAGAAGGAAAATATATACTTCCAATGGGTATTTTCTTTATGGAGTTATTTATAATTATTTCAATCCCTATTAAAATTAGAGGAATTGTAGTATTTTTTTCGGTGGGAACGTGCCGGTATTTAATATTATATTTTATAAAAAGGGCTACCTTAGAGTATTGTATTGAGGAACGTTTATCCTATGCTTTTCATTGAATCTCGTTTCTGATATCACTGCTATTTCTGGTTTGTGTTGTTTGATTATATTTAGTAATTCTAATCTACGGGTGTTATTAATTAGAGATTGAGCGTTCAGTTCTATTACTGATAAAAAACCGTTAGACATTGTGACATGTGCTATAAACAACAACATATCTTCTCTTTTTTGAGATATTGAATTATATTATGATATGGAATCCATAAAAACATTAATTTTATTAAATAGTTCCTGCAGTTGTACACCAAATAGTTCATTGGCCAGATTATGAAAGTCTTGTATTTTTGACGTGTCATTTTTTTTCGCCCATGGGTGAAAAAGTGTTGTTTTCGAAGACATTCGAAGAGTTTAGTAGAGCATCTTTATAACTAATCCCCTTTTGATTGAAGGGTATTGCGCTTTACTAGAAAACTGATTTTCCGTGTAGCTTTGTTTATCTTTGGTCATTCTTTCTTTTCTAGCATTTAAGAATTTCTTATACATTGAGCATCCCCGGTAATTTGCAGGATGCCCTTTTTGACCACAATTTACACAGGCCGGGGTTACTTCTTTTTCCTTGTCTAGACGACACTCCTTGGGTGCGTGTTTTTCCAGGCATTTGTCGCATTTGTATTTTTTAAAGGAGTTCAATGATATATGGCCAAATTGCTCGCACTTATAACATTGTATCGATAGATTTGAATGCTTCCATAACGTCAATCGGTTCAACACAATGGTGAAGCTCTTTTAGTAAGATGCTTATTGGTTTTTCAAATGATGCGGAATATGTGTAACACTCTATTTTAGTTTCTGCTAATAATTTGAGCAATATTTGTTTCTCCTGGGAATTCGCAGGATGGTGGTGGATTTAAATTAACGACTTTTGTATTTATGAATTGGTATAACAGTTTACCATTAATATTTTTAGCTATGATTGGGGTAATTTTAATTGGTTTTCCTGAGAGTGTTTCCCTTCTCCTATAACCTTTACATTTTCATTATCTTTATTTAGAGTTACAGGATTTGAATTATTATTATTTAGAGCAATAGAATTTTTTTAACGCTATTTATCTGGTCTATTTCCATATTATTTTCATCTAGAGTATTTAAATCAAACCAGTTGCCAGTTATCGACATATCCAAATATCCACATTGTTTCCTCTTGTTGTCTCCATTTTGACTACTAGAAGATGATTTGCACTTATGAAATTTAACCGCTTGCCATTTATACTCTTTTGCTGAAGTCCATTGTCCTCAAAGTTCTTCGTCACATTTTCCTGATTACTTTTCATGTCTGTTAAACTGTGTGTCGTTGTTCCCTTTTTGATTATTTCTTTGACTGCATCGCAAATAAATTCACTTTGTATTGCACTCACTCTTGGTTGTATACACAACGTTCAGCCATCACTTTGTGTGTATGGTATGGTGTCACTACCTGTATTTGTAGCGTCTGACGTTGCGCGTTTCGCATTGTTAAAAGAGCGTTATGCTCGATAATTGCACATTCCGTTGCGGTGTTTATTAATTCGGAGGGAAGTATTAATCTTTTTTGCATATTTGATATAAGCCGTCGTTCTTTTCTCACTTTAATAGTTCTTTCACTGTTGTCTTTTTCTTTGTCTTTGCTACCAAGGTTGGGTGTACCCTGTTGAGCAACCTTTCCTCTGTTTTCCTCTGGTTTACCCACTTTATCACCTATATTAGTTCGGTACAAAATTGCACAAAGTATAATAATTACTTAAGCACTTTTGTTTGTTGAATTTATTTATTTTATTTTTATTTTCACTCCGTATGTCAAAAAGACGTCCACTCACTTTAGATATATAAATGTCTGACCGTCATGAGAAAACATCAAAACGAAAAACCTCTAAATAAAATCAATTATACATAGTCTTTGAGACAGGAGACTTTGTGTAACTAGAGAAATACCAGACACTGTAAGATTTTGACAAAAATAAAGCCATTAACTTGCGAAAACAAGTCATGAAAAGAAAATTGAAATAAAACACGCTATTGCATTAATTAAAAGGTAGAATTTTAACGTTAGTACGTTTATTCCTTTAGTGTTGAACGACCTATTATGCTCAGTTATATCCACGTGATTCTCAAACTATGAGTAGATTTTGAAATTAGACCTATGTATTGAAGAGTCATGTTAAATAAAGTAAACTCACTTATTTTGTATAGATGACTTGTTGAAACAAAAGAACAGCCGGGAAGCATAACGAGCTCTTCTTAATTAGTTGTTAAATGTGCTATCAGAACCAGACTTGTGAACGTAATCATAATACATGAACTTGTATAACGTAGCCATGATGCAGTAAAGGCTTTTTTTTACTCTCCCGGAGCCTCTCTTACTATGAAGGTTGACCATGTCCTTTACTCCGCTTCTTTCAGGTTATCATAGGGACATTGCAAACATAGTGCCCAGAGTGTCATTGGGTGGATGGAGCACGGCAAGGAAGGCATGTCATCTACGTCTTCCAAGTGAGTCAAAGAAAGTGGTATAAGGTTCCCTTCTGGACCGGGTGTGGTGCTACGTTTTTTTTTCTCGATAAGGCAATAAGGCGATAAGGAATTGGGTAACCCACACCACTAACTCTCCCGCAATAGCCAAGGTGCTACCATGACGCCATGCACTGTCAATCCTGTTCACAGAGTGTGCTGTCACCTCAGGCTGACAAATTGGACTTCACGTCCACTAATACTCACTCGTATGCTACCATTACAAGGTACAAATATACTTTATAAAGCGGCTGTGGTCCTCGTTCGCCCGGAACTTCCTTTAACTGTTATCTGATTCTCAGACACCGTGATACAAAGATGGCCATGGCAAGAACACCACCGGAGTCAGTACGACCCGAAAGCTGCTCCATATGCCCGACCCGAAAGCTGCTCCATATGCCAGGACGAAGACTGGTCAATAAAGTCAGGAGCAGTCTTCACTACGTGTGGACACATTTTTCACAAAAAGTGCCTACAGCAATGGATACAGGAAAAAGTTAGCTGTCTAAATTGTCGGCTATACCTTGGCCCGGCTGATACGATCTGTCGGATTGGCTCCAGCGTTAGTATTGCCTCGACCCACATCGTCACATAGTCCCCAGATAAACTCGGATCATTACCCTCAAGTCCACGTACGAATAGAAGTAGTGATAGTGTGCAAGCACCTCATTCGCCACAAGCAGTGGCTGAATAGTGTTCAGTGGCAGGAGAAGCCTTATTGGTCGGCTTGAGACTACAAATAATGGGCCTGATACGTGACGAAGTGGTGCTGCGCGGTGCCAATTCAATGCCTGCAGAGATGCCAGTACAGCAACAGCCACCCATATTGACAGGCCCGGTTATAGATCTCACACGACCACCACCGACAAGGTTCCAAAAAGTAGCAGCAGGTCCAGAAAACTTCGTACCTTAAAGAGGGCCACCTCGTGACGTTAGTCACCCTGGCAGTGGCACAGGCGCTGGTCGAGGATTTTATATTCCGTATACAGGCGTTAACTAACACTACGCTGTATGGAGACCTCGATCTTTTGGTCAGACACTTGCATGCACTGTTGACAGACAGAATTACGAATATTGGTCACTGCTGCGACTCAACCCAACTCCTACGTGGGAGCAAATCCGTACGATATTATTATCTGAATGGGGCGACTCGAAGGATGATGTTCTAGTACGTCGCCAAATGATGAATCGACGGCAAAAAGTCGGAGAAAACTTTAATCTATATCATCAGCCCATGGTATAAGTGCGAAATCTTCTACAAAACCATATGTCGGAGATATACTAACTAAATCATGTGGTAAGAGAAAGTGATTTGCATACACCCTACCTATAATCGCTGAGTTATTTCTTTAAACACCCTACATTTGACATAACAGAGTGATGTATATTTAAGTAAGTGCTATTTTAATAAAAAGCTCGATAAAACACGAGTGGAACGTACTAAGCCGTCTATCTATTATATAGAACTACTGATATATTGATATATCGCCCAGTCATAACTTTAATGGTTCAACAAGAATTGTTTGGGTATTTTTCTTTTTGGCTTTCTCGTAGGGTAACTTTTTATTAAGCGATGAATCTACCACTATCCACATCAATTAATAAAGGAATGCTCAGCATAATTTCTCCTAGAATTTAAATGTTATCTCTTCAAAACTATAAACTTGATCAAAATTCCAAACATTTTAAAACAAAATTATCTCTTAATTTAAACACTTTCGTCAAAATTTATGCTCTCCACAAAATTAACATGAACACAACCTTTAACATGATTGATCCACTAAACATAGCACTAAACACTATCCGAATATGAATATAGCCCACTGATTTCAATAATACTTGCTAAGATTGGTATTTAATTAATTATTTTATGATTTCTTTACTAGTTTCTGTAATATTTCTCCTTTTTTATACTTAAAATGTTAAATTAAAATCTTAAACGATTCTACTGTGTGTATGATTACGCGATACTTTACTGGCAAGAAGGGAACCAAATGGATTACAAACAAAAATTGTTTTTCCTTTTTTTGGAGAAAATGCTCTAAAAATTGCCTACTTTCTATGTCCTATTTGAAAATTATTACATAATTAAAATTTATTAGGCTTGAGTTGGTGATAAAATTATCATATGTATATAGGTAGAAATAAATTAAAAATCTTACAGCCTGCAGTGCATTAACAAGTGCACTAATATGCCAGGTCAACACTCTTGGTGCAGTGATTCCGTTTCACGACGTAATATCGAAAATTCTTCCTGAGTTTTATAAGTTCTCGGGCTTCTGGTTTGTGTCCCTTTCCTCCAGCCATCTTCTTTATAATTCTGGCAAATCTCTAGCGGCAGACATCGAACAAAAGAACGAGATCTGACTTTTGGTTATTACAACTTTTACATAAAGCGCACCTTTATAGACGGAGAGCTAGCCACGGAAATAGGGCAGCAATTTATAGAGCGATTAAAATCACCTAATCAGTCTGCCTTAATACCATTATTAATTGATTCGGGCGCCTGGCATCTTTTCATTGGTGGGGGTGGGCGTGGTATGGCCGTAAAGGGGTTGAAAAATCAAGTGAAGGTGTTCAATTTATAGAGCGCTGGTTTTTGGTGTGATTGTAGCTAATTATGTTCAAAATTCGAAAATAATATTGCCAGGCGATTTGCTTGGGGGAAAAGTAGTGCCAGGTGACGTTAAAGGTGCGTAGAAAAGTGCCGAAGTCGTCTCATTTATAGAGGGCTGGGACTAAATTTTTTCGTTACATTTAACCCTCAGGGTCGTGTGTGCAAAATGACAGGCGAAAATATTGAGCCAAACACCTTGCCAGGCGCCGACAAAGAGCGAGAATTGCGCGCACGATAGTTATCAGAGGCTACAGTTATTTTTTATTATGAACGTTGTATGTCATTCTATTGTTATGGATTAAAGGGAGAACATTTTTTATTCATTATTATTCATTATTTTTAAGCAGTATTAACATTCACTATGTTAATTGTTTATTTTTTACCAATTAAAATGATGCAATTTTTTTTTTTTTTTAATTTCGTGCATGTAATTGTACATGAAAACACGGTAACAGAAACGGATAGATATCTTGATAATTATTCTGAATATTTATAACTGTTCATAAAAAAGAACTATCAATACTCTATAATAAGAATAAAAATTTATAAAAATTTATTAAATTGTATAAAATTTTAAAAATTCTAAATTTATAAAATTTTATAAAAATTTAAGAGTAATTTACGGGAATTACACCAAGAGGACTCCAAGGATGAAGATGATTAATATAGACCGCAGCGGATGAGGGATAGAATTTCTAAAAGATTTGGTACACAATTAAAGATCATTTTCATGCACAATCAGAACATTGTGTGTCCCGCAGATGTCACTGTAGATGAATCGACGTATCTATCTTTAAAAATAACCGATAGCATCCGTGAAACCACTCTGAACCTAAGAGATGGGTTTTTTATGCTTCATTTAATCAAGGAAGTTCCAAGAACATTCGGTAGAATTTCTAAAAAAATTCTCCAAATGGTGACAAGATTCAAAGCAACAACATCTTATTTTTGATCAATACTTTTCACCGTCCATCAAAAACAATGAACACGAAAGAAGAGATGGACTTCAAAATCAGGCCTACGTTATTTCGGGACCAGAACATACGAGGCCTGCCGATTTTACTAAAGAGCTACGAAATAACTGCTTCAAATAAGCGCTTGTACGCTTTTTAATCGAACACTGGGCGACCAATGAAGTGGCAACATTTATTGGACAAAAAACCGTATATGTGAATTTTAATAAAGGGTTTTCCAATAAGAGGTGTTATTTTAATTAGCCCGCTATTTCGGTAGATGTCACTTTTGGGGCTGTCATTTTTTGACATTTGACAAGTAGAAACTACGCCATTAATAAAAATGGAACGATACACGATTCAACGACGCATTGAAATTATTAAAATTCACTATAAGAATGGTGAAAATGTGGCCGAGACGGTTCGTAAAACTCGAAAATTTTTGGGTCGTCGTGAAGCACCTTGTCGGACCGCAATAAAGAAATTGGTAGAAAAATTCGAGCTGTCGGGACAAGTTAGTGATGTGAAGAATAAAACCCGTGCACGTCGCTCAAGAGCAGTCGAGAATATTGCTGCTGTAGCCGAAAGTGTTGAAGAAAACCCAGGTTTGTCCATTCCTCGTCGTTCTTTGGAATTAGGCATTCCACAAACGTCATTACACCGTATTTTGCATAAAGATTTGGGTCTTAAGGCTTATAAAGTTTAGTTAACACAAGAACTCAAGCCGGCCGATCATCAACAATGTCGAGTCTTTGCTGATTGGGTCCTTGAAATGCATGAAAATGATCCGGAATTCCATCGAAAACTCATCTTGAGTGATAAGGCCCATTTCCACCAAATTGTCGCATCTGGGGCTCGGAAAACCCAAGAGTTGTTGTTGAAAAGCCTCTCTATCCTCAACGTGTGACTGTTACCTTACTTTTTCGAAAATGAGGCTGGAGCAACAGTTACGGTGAATGGATTGCGCTATCGACAGATGATTAATGATTTTTTATGGCCGGAATTGGATGATATTGATCTGGACAACGTTTACTTTCAACAAGACGGCGCTACGTGCCTTACAAGCCAACGAAATCATTGATCTTTTATATGATATTGATATGATATGGTCATGAAAAGGATATGGTTTCCGGACCGTGTTATCTCTCGAAGAGGTGATCACAATTGGCCACCGAGATCTTGTGACTTAATACCTTGCGACTTCTTCCTTTGGGGTCACGTGAAAGAGAAGGTCTACGCCAACAGCCCAGCGTCGATTCAAGACCTCAAAGATGGAATTCGTGAGGCTATCGAGGACATAGGGCAGCCACTTTGCGATTTAGTTATGGAAAATTTCATGAAAAGGATATGGTCCTGTAGGCGTGGTCGTGGTGGTCATTTGGCTGATGTTATTTTACATTATTAACGGCATACCTTCCTCTTTATAATGAAATAAAGATCCGATCATTTATCTCAAAAAATGGCATTTTTCTTTGAATATCAAAATAACACCTCTTATTGGAAAACCCTTAATTGTTATTGCTACAAGTCCGTAAACGAAACTGTTCAACAATCGATAGACGAACAATTGTCGTATGGTAATCACGAAGAGGCGGACACGAAAATTATCACGTTTGCAACATTGATTTCGACGCTAATATTGTTACTAAAAGCTCCGACACCGAAATTCTAATTATAATGCTGGGGAATATGCATCGCGTAAAAAATTCTGTGCGAATTTGGATGGATGCCGGCGTAGGCAATAATCAAAGGTACATCGACATTAGTTCACTATACAACAACTTAGGCCAATCAATGGCCAGCGCATTGCCAGTATTTCACGCTTTAATGGGCTGTGATTACAATCCGGCGTTCTTCAAGAAAGGCAAAAACAGGCCGTTTGCTCTCCTCGAAAAGAGCTTAGAATTTCAAGAAGCTTGTTCGAGCCTGTGTAATCTTCATTCATCGGATGCAAGGGATACTGTATATCCAGTATTAGAGAAATTTGTCTGCCGAATCTGTGGCGTCCAACAAACCGATGACGTCAACGAGGCAAGATTCAAAATTTTCACAAAAACTTTCGAATTCAAGGACGTCAATAAGCCATTCAGCCGAAGATTCTAAAATGTTGATGCAGTGAATTTGCCGCCATGTAAAACAGAGCTGCATCAACAACTTCTTAGAGCAAACTATATCAGTAGTGTATGGGGAAACGCGAATGTCAAAAACCCAACAAAATTAACTCCACTCAATTGGCTGGACAGAAAGCGAACATAAATGCGGAATACTTTGGAGGGGGATCAATCGCCAACCTACGTTAATGACATCGTCATTCAACCCGTACACCTGGAGGAGGAAATAGATGTGACCGGTATATATACTATATTTATATATATAATAATATATTTTTTAATCGATATTTTTTATATCGATTAATCGCAGATGAGGTTTATTGAAATCGCTTATGGGTTCACCACATAATACTGCTTCAAAATAAAGAATAATAATGAATAAAAAATGTTCTCCCTTTAATCCATAACAATAGAATGACATACAACGTTCATAATAAAAAATAACTGTAGCCTCTGATTAACTATCGTGCGCGCTCTTCTCGCTCTTTGTCGACGCCTGGCAAGGTGTTGGCTCAATATTTTCGCCTGTCATTTTGCACACACGACCCTGAGGGTTAAATGTAACGAAAAAATTTAGTCCCAGCCCTCTATAAATGAGACGACTTCGGCACTTTTCTACGCACCTTTAACGTCACCTGGCACTACTTTTCCCCCGAGCAAATCGCCTGGCAATATTATTTTCGAATTTTGAACATAATTAGCTACAATCACACCAAAAACCAGCGCTCTATAAATTGAACACCTTCACTTGATTTTTCAACCCCTTTACGGCCATACCACGCCCACCCCCACCAGTGAAAAGCTGCCAGGCGCCCGAATCAATTAATAATGGTATTAAGGCAGACTGATTAGGTGGTTTTAATCGCTCTATAAATTGCTGCCCTATTTCCGTGGCTAGCTCTTAGGCTATTATGTAATTGTCCGTGTTGTAAAAAGGTTGATTTCTCGCCAATATAATTTTTCACAACATATAAGCGGCGACTTGCTGCTGCTGGAATTTGGTTGCCTCCTTTTTACGAATTTTCTCCTGCTAATAAGGGGAATATTTTTACTATTTGAAAGTTGGACTTAGGTGCGGGGTTGATTCATTGCACGATGCCTTCGGAAAAGTTTCGATTCATTCGATTCACCTTTTTATTTACTTCACGGTGTGAGCGTTTGACAAGACAGAGATGATTGCCTTCTTCTTCTCCACCAGCAGGCAAAAATTGTTCAAGTCGGGGTGCTTGCGAGCGGTCGGTTTGCAGTCGGCCGGCATACCTGCTTCAGTAATTCTCAGTGTAGCATACTGCAGTACGCTACGACCATAACAGGTTCAGACAACGCTAGAAAATGGTCGACCGAGCTAGCCGGTCTTAAACATAGGCCTCATCACTGCGGGCGCCCAATGTGTGTCTCGACCCACGACCCAATGAGCGTTCCTTATTACTCGCACTCGACTACGACTGTCGCCCTACTTGACCGATGACGTTGTCGATTTCATTTCTTAACTTGCTAAGAGCCGTATACAGGATTGGATTCCAACAGGTATATCACCCACCATTGAAAGGGCAATAGGAGGGCTTCGTGATATCCTATAGTTTACCAGTGAAGCCTAAAGGTTTCCCCTGCAGATCCTCAAGCTCGTATAAGGAGTTTCCTTTCTTGGCTTTAACCCGACACTTAACAAATTTTCGTCCCAGTTTAGCACTAATCTGCTGTTCGAAGTTGCTTTGGGCAAAATTCCGTCTGAATACCTCTTGACCCACTTTGAAATTAACAGACTTCGCCCTGGATTATATGCTCTTGAACCCTGTTCGAACGCATTGTGTAAGTTCTCCTGCACTCTCGCACGGATGAATCTCATTTTGTCTTCAGCATCTACTCTCAACGGCTCATTAAGAGTCCCAAGACTCCTCAAGATGGAATAGGAGCTGCCATGTTCAATCATTTGATCGAAAAGTGTTCGATACGGAGAGAAACCAATTGCTTGGTGGAAAGAGCTACTGAGGGAACTAGCTATCTAGCTCAGCTTCTCATCCCATTTTGTGTGTTCCTTCCGGATGTATGCTCTAATCCCTGACAATAGAGACCTGTTTACTCGCTCTGAGGCATTTGCTTGCGGCGAGTAAACTGCCGTTCGCAAGTGCATCACCCCATACTTGTCCAGTAATCTCGTAAACTGAGCCGAGCAAAACCGGACTCCATTGTCAGAGACGATCGTTTCCGGGACTCAGAACACATGGAACACTTCCGTTTCGATGAACTGGCACACATTGAGTGTAGATGCTTTTCTCATAGGTTTGAGAATCGGGAACTTTGAAAAGTGGTCAAGAACTATTAAGATGCAGACATTTCCTTTCACTGACCGAGGATATGGACCCAGAAAATCTATAAACAGCTTTTGCCATGGTCGTTCTGTCACAGACTGGACTCTCATAGGTGGTCTCAGTATAGTATTGGGGGCCTTGGTCTCTTTACACACGTCACAGGCGCCTACGTAGTTTCTGACATCAACTGTCAATCGTGGCCAGTACAAGTGTCTTCTCAGACGTTCCAGTGTTTTCCCTATACCACCGTGAGAAGCTAGTGGCGGATCATGCGCTCTTGAAATAACGTCGGAGACAAGCCCTCGTGGAATCCAAAGCTTCCAAGCTTCTTCCTCCTGAATGGGATCGCCTGTTCTCGGAACAGTACGAATGTAAACGAAGCCATCCCTGACGCAAAGATCTGGTAGTTTGCCAGAAGTCGTTTTAACTTTATGCCTCAGCTCCTCATATTCCAACGAGTTGAAATATGGTGAACTAAGGTCAACTTCCGGGCCAGGATCTTCAGGTGTGGACAAGCTGTCACAATGAATGCGTGACAGCGCATCAGGGACGACATTCAGGCTTCCTTTTCGGTGCTCAATAGTGAAGTCGAAACCCTGTAGCTTCAAACTCCACCGAGCAAGTCTACCGCTGAGGTCCTTTTGAGACATCAGCCATTTCTAGCTCGCATGATCAGTCACTATCTTAAACGGCATAAGTTCTATGAAGGGCCGGAACTTCTGTACACTTAAGATTGCAGCTAGGCATTCCTGCTCTGTGACAGTATAATTTCTTTGTGCTGAGTTCAACTTTTTCGAGATGTAGGCTATTGGCTTCTCGTGGCCATCGTCATCTAGTTGAATCAGCACCCCACCAATACCTTGTTGGCTCGCATTGCACTGTATAACGAACGGCTTGGTGAAATCTGAACTCACTAACAACGGAGCAGAGGTAAGTTTTTGTTTTAGCATCTCCAGAGATGTCTGGGCTTCAGGTGTCCACTTGAACTGACTAGGGTTCTTCAAGGTGTCAGTTATGCAGGCAGTTAAATCAGCATAGTTCGGGATGAACCGTCTATACCATCCCGCCATACCTAGCGTCGGGCTTGCCGAACAGTTTTAGGTGACGGATAGTCAACTATGGCTGAGATCTTATCTGGGTCAGTACTGATTCCTCCTTTCCCGACTATAAAACCCAAGTATTTAGTCTCCTTAATGCAAAACTTACTCTTCTCGACGTTGATAGTGAGGCCAGCTTTCCTCAAACAATCCGCTACACGGGATAGCAATGTGAGATGAGAGTCAAAGTTTGATGACAGAATCAGTAAATCATCCAAGTAGACGAGAAAATTTTCACGAAGATCGAAAGGAATGACTTTATCCATGAGGCGGCACATCGTTTGTGGAGCGTTGCATAGGCCGAATGGCATCACTGTATACTGATAGACAGGGTGACCAGGTACAGTAAAAGCGGTATTCTTTCTGGAATCAGCGTCTAGTGGGATCTGCCAGAATGCATCTTTCAGGTCCAAGTTTGTAATGTAGTTTGCCGGAGGAAGTCGACTCAGAAGTGCATCTATCTGCGGCAGCGGATAGGCGTCCTTCTTCGTAACGGTATTGACCTTCCTGGCGTCAAAACAAAGCCGAACCTTCCCAGGCCTCCGCACTAGTACAATTGGAGAGCTCCAAATACTCTGGCTCTCCTCTATCACACCCAGTGATAGCATTCGCTCTAATTCAGCATACATCAAACTCTGTACTGCCGGTGAAATCGGATAAAACCTGAGTTTTATCGGAGTCGCGTTATTCGTTTCAATCTTGTGAGTGACCAACGATGTCTTTCCCAGGCCTAAAGAGGCGAAAGAAGGGAAAAGCTGTTTCGTAGCTTCTAGACGGTGTTGATCTAGACTGGAAAAAACATGGCAGTCGGTGTCAGGAGTAGCTAGTAAACTTGGTTTCACTTCTGCAACTATACCTAGGACATCTGGAGCCAACCCAAATAGACGCCAGAAGTCTATTCCTAGATATAGTGCCTGTGTGAGCCCAGGAACCACGTAAAAACGCACGTTTTGGGTCTTACCACGGAAAGTGATGTCCATGTTCACATGACCAAGCACCGTCGTCATGGCACCATTCGCTACTTGAACCTGTGTCCGATACCTCTTCCATTCAACCTCTGCTTCCGCAATCTAATATCATCAGAATCACTGAATGATATCAGTGCATTCGTCGTTAAGGTCTGCTAATTGAGCGGACCTTCCTCCTTGTTCAAGGCTTGAACTGGAGTGTTCGTTGCAGTTAGTGTTCGTGACGTTGACACTGGTCGAGAAAAGGTGGTGATATTCCCAATCCGTCTCAGGTTTTTCTGTCAGCAATGGCTGCAGTCGGGATTGAAGATGTTTTTGCGTCCGCATCCAAGCAGAACACAACTTGTCTTTTCTGCAGGCAGTCTTGGTAAAAGTGACCGGGCTGGTCACAGTTCCAACAGATAACGTTCTGTGGTGCTGTAAGAGCAGCTAGTACCACTGCTTCCTCACTGCGTTCATGTGATATGTGCTGTTCACCATCAGTCGGACGACACTCAACCACCTCGCTGACTCTTGGGCTACGATAAGTTTTCCAGCTACCCGCTGTCGCGATTCGCTGTTGTGTAGCTTGTATTTGAGTCACAAGACTCCTTAGTTGGTGGATGGTGTTTGTGGGATGCAAGCAAATTTTATTTTGGATCTCCGGCAATAGGTTGGACTTGACTATTTCCAGAAATTCGACGTCTGGCAGAGGGTTTTGCAATTGGTCCCGTAGGTATACCAGGTGTTGGTGGTATATGGCAAATGACTCCCCTGCTTTCTGTTTCCTCAGCATCAATTGGACTTTGACCTTGAGGTCGTCTTTAGGTACTCCCCATTCAGCTAGAAGAGCTGCTTTTACATATTCCCACGAGGGTGTGGAATTCTGTCTCAGGAGAGACCAATACCAATCCATTGCTGGTCCAGAAAGCAGAGTAGTCATATGTCTTACCAAGAGTTCAAAGTCTCCGTCTAGTGCCGAGTAAGTCAGTGCTTCTACTCTGAACACGAATTCGTCGACAGCAAGTCGAGAGCTGTCGCCACTATAGGATATATTCCATCTGCGGATAGGACTTCCAGAACGTCGTTGTCCTACGCTTGCCGGGATACGATGAGGTGAAGCTGGTGGAGGCTGGTTAAAATTCGGTCTAGGCTGACCACTAGGCTGACCAAGAGGTGATGACGGTCTGTTAAACGAATGCCTATGCGTGTCGTTGAAATCGTGCGGCGGTATCGGTTCACCCATAGAAGGAGGTGGCCGTGAAAAATCGATTGGTGGCATTGCAGCTGCTATTTGCTGCCTAACGCTACTTGTGAATTCAGTCCCTAATGCATTCAAGCTCTGCTCGAGGCCTTCTCGAACCAAGTCCTGCAGCTGTATGCGCAGACCTGCCAGCAGGGCTTTAGTCGCTGCTGAGTTCTGTCCAATGCCAGAAGGCAGTGGGCTATTTCGTCGCGAATTAGGATGGGAAAAGGTCGTGGAATGCGGATTTGACATTCCAGGTGATAGAGATCTTCGGCCACCAGTTAGGCATAGTCAATGGAGGTGGTAACTCAAATGTCTGTGCGGGCTGATTACGCTCGTTATTGACAGGTTTCGTTTTTGGTTTCTTTGAAACGGCTCCCGTATATTCGGTAAAATCATATTGGGTAAGGTGAAGCCGACAGTTTGGACAATTTGCTTGTGGAACACGTGTCCACATACAGTCTTAACAGGCTTTCGTTCGAATGACCAGACAGATAGAGCACTGTTCAGGCAACCTATTCACACTGTCTGTCGTGGAAGGCGGTGTTCTCACGGTCCCCACCATGATGCAAACTTTTAATCGTACAGTCAAGATTTCAAAACTTCCAAGGGTTTGGAAGAAATGCCAAGAAGTCCAAAAAGAAACAAAAATTGAACGTTCGAAGAAGACAGCTACGTCTTCCAAGATCGAGTTACCGGGAAGATCAATTTAAAATTTCAAAAAAAATACTGTAATCTGCGCAGCCAGATTATGGTGAAACACTGATTTAGAACGGTCCGGGTGAATTTAGAATAAAATAAAAAAAAAAAGATGTAGAAAACAATTAAGTAAATTTTATTTTAAGAACTCATTACACGACCTAGTTACAAGTGCAACTGCTGATAAAATTATTGAAATTAGGTTTCTCACAAAATTCTGGTAATTATCAGATAACTAACGGAACATAAACAATAGAAGAAAAAATCAAAATGAAACAAACAGATTAACAAATATTTGCATCTTGGTATGGGTGTAATAGTAACAGGCATCATCTCTTTACACAAAACGATCACAGAAGAACGAAATTCATTGCTGAGCATGACGCTGTCCATCCGCATGTGGTTGTGCCTGAACATCACCGCCCGCCTCGTCTATTTGACGAAATGATGTTTCGGATGCCGCTTGTATTGCATATACCGCCCGCCCTGACGGAACCGGATGAACTGGATCATCGATCGTGTCTGAAATAGGAAGAGCGCATAGCTTATTAATTGGCCGGTTGAGTGTATATCCGTTAGTCAAGACTATCACAACTCGAACTAGTCCGTCAGATCCAGGATGAACCTCAAGAATGCGACCAAGAGCCCAAGTCGCTGGCGGAAGGCGATCATCTCGAATGAGAACCAGGAGTCCTGCAGTTAGATTTTTTTGCATCCTCATCCATTTTGTACGTTCTTGTAGATTGTTTAAATAATCCTTTGACCAGCGCCAGAAGTGTTCGTACATCTGATGAATGAGTTTCCATCTTGATAGTCTATTGGATTGGACCAATTCAAGGCTAGGCTCTGGTTGTGTCAATGGAGCAGAAAACATTAAAAAATGCCCAGGAGTCAATGCTTCGTGGTCATCTGGGTCCGAGCTAAGTGGAAATAATGGTCGCGAATTTACACATGCTTCAATTTGGGTCAGCAAAGTATATAATTCCTCAAAAGTCAGCGTAGAGGTTCCGATCACGCGTTTCAGATGAGATTTCACTGCCTTAACTCCAGCTTCCCAGAGGCCTCCAAAGTTAGGCGCATTTGGAGGGATGAAATGCCATTCGGTTCCATGAGAGCTTAGTAGATGATGAAGCTCGTTTGGTAATTGATTGTGAAGACACGTCAATTACTCTCGCAATATCTTGTCTGCACCAACGAACGTTGTACCGTTGTCGCTGAATACTTTTCGACAATGGCCTCGTCGAGCAGTAAACCGTTTGTAAGCTGCGATGAAAGCATCTGTAGTTAGGTCAGACACAAGTTCGATATGAATGGCCTTGGTGGCCATACACACAAATAAAGCTATATATGCCTTATGGGCCGCTCTTCCTCGTCCTGGGCCATAGCGAACTAATATTGGTCCTGCGTAATCCAGTCCTGTAAAGAGAAAAGCTCGACCGGGCCTTACGCGTTCGGCTGGCAAAGTCCCCATCAGTTGACTATGTGCTGCGGCTCGTTGTCTGAAACAGACTACACAGCGACGGCTGAATTTTCTAACTAGTTCTCTGGCTCCAAGAATCCAGAAGCGCTGTCGGATAAAGTTGAGAAGTAGTTGAACACCTCCATGTAATGTTTCGTTGTGAGCCTCCGCTATAATGAGCGCTGATAACGTACTATCTTTAGTAAGAATATATTGATGCTTAGCTTCATTAGGCAGATCAGATGCTTGCAGTCTTCCGCCAACACGAATTGTAGACGTGTCTTTATCAAAAAATGGAGATAATCGAAGAATGGGACTTCGATGAGATATAGGGAGTCCTCGAGAAAGTTGCTTGTATTCTGTAGGTAGCGAACTTTGTTGATCTAGATGGATCCAGAACATACGAGCTTTATTAAGCTCAGATACCGATAACTCTCCAGACCTTCTGTTTACTCTCGCAGCTTTCACGTTGAATACGAAGCGCTGACACCAAGCCGTGACACGTAGAAGCTTACTCAACGACGAGTATCTTACGAGAAGTTCCCATTGTGAGGGTTTTACTCCTGAAATGGTAGCAGGAACCGCACTGATGGGAAGTGACTTTTCTTCTAGGTGTGCTTTGGGTATCTGGGGACATTGTGTAAGCGATTGTGGCCAGCTAGTTGATGGAAATTTCAGCCATGCAGGACCGTTGCACCACAAGTCATATGTAGCGAGCTGAATTGCCGGGATGCCCCGTGATGCACAGTCGGCAGGGTTGCAAGATGTGGGGACGTGTCGCCATTTGACTGTAGGAATTAGTTCATGAATTTGACTCACTCTGTTCGCCACAAACGTTTTCCATTTGGCAGGATGAGCCTTGAGCCAAGTTAGAACAATCTGTGAGTCTGACCAGCAGTATATTGGAGTGCTTCCAAGATCCATTGATGATTGTATATTTTTGATAAGTCGAGCTAAGAGATGAGCTCCCATAAGCTCTAGTCGGGGAATTGAGAGCTTCTTAATTGGTGCAAGCTTTGTTTTTGAGCAAATGAGTGAAATTTGCGTGTTATTAAAATCATGAGTTGCTCTGAAGTATGCTACAGCTGCATAAGCTGTTTCGGATGCATCACTAAATCCATGTATCTCATAAGATAAAGCTTCGGGATGGTAGCCAATCCATCTCGAAATGGAGATATCCTCTAGATTTACTAAGTCGTTTCGAAACTTTAACCAGTCTCGTGCTATGTTGTCAGGAAGAGGGGTGTCCCAATCGAGTCTTAACAACCAAAGCTTTTGGAACATAGCCTTAGCTATGTAGGTGTTAGGAAACCCAAACGATCGTATAGCTTAGCAACATCTGAGAGCAGATTTCGTTTGGTCACGATAGGAGGTGGTTCTGATAGAGTGACTTGGAATCCAAAACAGTCTGAATTTCTATTCCAAACAAGTCCTAGTGTCTTGACGACTGCATCATTATTTAGATTTAAATTAGTTTGTGATGAGTTTGGATTGAGCCGTTGTAAGATTTCATCGAAGTTAGATGCCCACTTATGAAGCTGGAAACCCCCGGCCTGGAGTATCTTCTGTAATTCAAATTGAGCCTGATAAGCTGAGATCACATTGTCTGCTCCAAAGAGAACATCGTCTACATAGAAGTTGGTTCGAAGTAATTTTGCGCCGAGTGGATATCGATATGCTTCATCTTCAGCCAACTGAAGCAACGTTCGAATGGCTAAATAAGGGGCACAAGTGGTTCTATATGTGACGGTGAGCAGTCTAAATTCTTTAAAATGATCTAACGCAGACTCTCGCCATACAATCCTTTGTAGATCGCAATCTTTTTTATCCACTCGGATCTGTCGATACATCATTCGGATATCTGCAGCGAGAACTATGAGATGCATTCTCCATCTCAACACGATTGCGCATAGATCAGATTGTAGTTTAGGTCCAACTGCTAAATAGTCGTTCAATGCTAATCCCCCCTTAGATTTGCATGACCCATTAAAAACCACACGGAGTTTTGTGCTGAGACTGCTCTCTTTTAAAATGCCATGATGCGGTAAATAGAATACAGACGCTGGTTGTGAGTTGTTTTCTTCTGGGGGAATTAACTCCATGTGATTAAGTTGATGGTAATCTTTCATAAATTCCATATACCGATTTTTGAATACTGGATCTGAAGAAAACTGCCGTTCCATTAACTGCAGGTATCGGATTGCACCGTTTCGAGTCTCCAAAAATGGTAGCATCTTGATAAGCAACACGAATTGGTAGCCGAACTACATATCGTCCATCTGGCTCACGTCGAGTTGTTTCCCGATAAAATTTTTCACACGCTTGATCATCTTCTGATAATGAAGTAGTACTTGTTGATGGAATATCCTCGAGCTCCCAAAACTTCCGGAGTAATAGATCTAATTGATCAGCATAATTATCAGTAGTCGTGCGGAAACAGTGAACATGCGGCGATTCATGATAACTAGAAGAAGGAACGGGTCCTGACAATACCCAGCCTAAGGTGGTCTTTTGGGCTGTGGGCCTTCCTTTTCGAATCCCTTCAAGTATAATAGAGTGATAAATATCGGCACCGATGATCAGATCGATAGTATTAGAGCTGCCAACATCAGGATCAGCTAGCTGAAGATCACATAAATGCGGAAGATCTGAAGTTTTAATCTGCTTTGGAACTGCTACTTTGGCAAGCTTGGGAAGTACCAGGGCGGAGGCTTCGTGCGAACAGTTTGGGTCTTGAAGCGACCGAATTCGTAATGATACCATCGACTTTACTACTCCGCCATGTGAAGCTCCAATTCCTTTAATTGGTATGTTGACTTTGAGCTGAGGTAGGCGTAGATAAGATGCTACGAATGAGGATACAAAGGTCGCTTGTGATCCTTGATCGAGGAGTGCTTTGACTTCAACAGTTCTTCCACATGGTGCCTCTATACGAACTTTTGCTGTAGCCAGCAGGATAATGTCAGGTCGTCGAATAATATTTGAAGCGAGCGCAGTAACTGATTCCGTCGAACGCCCAGATTTGACGCTTCTTGTAGACGGAGATGCAGAGATAGGTGGAGTACCTCCTTCAGTCTCAGCTGCTCTTGATTGGGGCGTTGGTCCTGTACCTACAGCTTGAGACCAAGAACCTGCATCTGGCGCATGTTGGGTGTGCAGCATTGAGTGATGTAACTGATTACAGTACTGGCATCGATTCACCGAAGGGCAATTTTTAACCGAATGATTTGGTCGCAAACAGTTGTAACAGAGATGCTCCTTGGACACAAAATCGCGTCGTTGTAGAATGGTTTGTTGTCTGAATGACGGACAGAATAACAGTATATGTTTACCATTACACTTGGGACATTTTCCTGATTTTGCGACAAAATGTACTTTAACTGGATGCGGTTTTGTAAGGAACTTTGTTGGAGTAGTTTTAATGTGCTCTTTTTGAGAACCTGAGCTCACACCTACAACCTCAAGTGTAGTTACTCGATGCTTGAGAAATGAACATAATTCCTCATATGTGGGGAGATTTGAATCCGATGAAATAGAATTTTCCCAATCTCTTCTAGTAGAAGGATCCAACTTTTGTACAGTGATAAATATCAACCAGTCATCCCAGTGCTGCACGGGACGTTTTAAGGACTCAAGTGATTTTACGGCTTCCACAGTGCCATCATATAACTTACGTAGTTCTTCTGCTGATTCATTTCTCATGGCTTCTAGCGATGTAAGCAAGCTGAGGGAAGATGTCACAAGCAAACGTTCGTTTTGATACCGCCTGCATAAAAGTTGCCAAGCGGCAGTATAATTAGAGTCCGTTATTGCTATGTTTCGAACAAGTTGATGTGCTTGACCAAAAGGCTAGTTTTAAGGTAATATAATTTTTGGGAGCCAGTAAGCTCGTTGCTTGAATCTATTAGACTTTTAAAGAGGTCGTGAAAGGCTGGCCATTCTTTTAGCTCTCCACCGAATCTACTTAATTGAATTTTTGGTAAGGTAAAAGCTGTCATAGACGTATTACAGGTGCTAGAATTGTCCAACTGGGTTGATGGGTTTAACAAATCTATTAAAACGCCACAATTTTCGCTATAAGCAATTTCAACCGTGGCATAATGATCATCGGTGAAATATTCATGTTTTAAATCAGCTGGAGTGGCCTGAGCTAAGAGTGTGTCATGAACGCTTTGATATTTGTCCCAGTATATTTTTAACAATTCTAACCGTGTCCGAAGAAAGCCTTTGCTTGTCTTTGCCGGATTTGTTAGTATTTACTATAAAATTTACAATATTTTTTGCTACTGATTTTTGTTGTTCTAGAATCTTCTCCATCTTAGTATGTATAATAATAAATTGGAACTGATTTACATTAAAGATATCCTAGTGGCTGCTAATAATTCACCGCTGATCTGCATTTTCTATAGACGCACGCGTTGATAACGTCAGCACTGAGCACGTTGCCCTTGAATGATTTGACTGATAGAGTTTGGGCTTTGTCGGATAAATTCTAGCACAAATAACACTAAGAAGCTTCTCGATTGAAGTACTGAATTTGGTTCACCAGTATTACAAGTCACCGTCACTGTTGACTTTTGTTAATTACAAGCAAGTCACTTTTAGTGGAAAAGCTTCCACGTATATGAGGTATCTCAGTCACAGTTCACTGGTTATTCACCAATTAGAAATTGGATGGTCACTAATAGTGGAAAAGCTTCCACTTGTGTAAACTCACACCGATACGATCGATTGCCTTGCTTAACGTGATTATCTCGTTAAATCGAAAAAATGTCCCGGGTTTCGGCACCAAATGTAATCTGCGCAGCCAGATTATGGTAAAGCACTGATTTAGAACGGTCCGGGTGAATTTAGAATAAAATAAAAAAAAGATGTAGAAAACAATTAAGTAAATTTTATTTTAAGAACTCATTACACGACCAAGTTACAAGTGCAACTGCTGATAAAATTATTGAAATTAGGTTTCTCACAAAATTCTGGTAATTATCAGATAACTAACGGAACATAAACAATAGAAGAAAAAATCAAAATGAAACAAACAGATTAACAAATATTTGCATCTAGGTATAGGTGTAATAGTAACAGGCATCATCTCTTTACACAAAACGATCACAGAAGAATGAAATTCATTGCTGAGCATGACGCTGTCCATCCGCATGTGGTTGTGCCTGAACAAATACAATCAAATAATCGAGGTCGCCAAACTTTGTAACATGGGCGAAATTCTATCAAACGGGGAATTTAAGTTAATTAATCGAAGCAGTAATATCGGACGATGCTTAAGTTCACATTCAGTAACAAGGTACGAATTACTAACAGTATTCAAAGCCAAAAAGACACTGCAGTCTACAGTATCAAAAAAAGATTCTAATAGCTAAATTCAATTAAAAATCAGAGATTCAAAATCGTATTAATTCCTCCCTCACTCTCCAGGAGCTAACTCTCCAAACATAAAAGTCTTCAGGCCGCTCTCTCTAATCAGGTCAGAAATAGAATGTAAGCAAGCGACGTGAATGTGTGCATGAAAAATGTTTGAGTTCTTACAGAAATCTGGGAAGAGTCGGCTTGGAGAAGCTAGAGACTGAAAATGATACTAGAGATTCTTCAGCCAGGCAGTTAGCAGTATGCCAACTCCTGATTACTGAAGGTCTCCAGCATCACTTCCATCCTCCAACAACTCTTTCCTTCCTCTTCACCTGATTGTCATGTCCAGCTAACCTTCCAACTGGGCAGAGTCATAAATCTGGTCAACTAGTTAGCTGAAAGCCAAAAAGCCGTCACACAGATTCACGACTCTGTCCAGCCAGTTGGCCAACAGAGACATGTCTCCGCGAGAACACAGTAAAAAAAAATTGTGGTGAGGCCACCTACCATTTCCATGACAGAAGGCCAGCGGGAAAGATCATTCCAAAAAATTCCAAAAATTCAAAAACTAGACACCTGTTCAGACTCGAGGCTTGACCAAAGTCAAACCTAGAGTCGAATTTACAAGCTTTCACAAAAACTTTCAAAACTTTCAAAAAGATGTTACGTTACTTTACTTTAATACAAAAATTCAACAATCAAAACCTCAAAGCTTTCAAAAAATCTTTACTTTACTTTACAAGAAATTAATTTATATAACAACACCAGTCAGAGTCAGGTCCGCCTGTAACTTCTACTAGATATGAGATTACCGAGTCAGACAATTAGCTAACAGCCAAATGTCCATATCTCCAAGTAATCCCAGTCTCCAGCATCCGTCACATTCAGACACCGAAGTCCAACTGAGGTGGCCCCTCGTTGGGCGACATTTTGTTATGGAACTATGTTGAGTGATTGGCTTAGACGTGAAGTCCAGACTGCCAGCATGAACTGACAGATCACTCGACGGACAGCGTTGACTGCAGGGCGGCACGCTAGCTCGCCTCGGCTAATTGGCGGAGAGTGTGGGGAGGTTCCACGAAAAACCTGCCGCTGCCGTCTGCCATAATAAAAAAAAAATCGTGCCTTTAACCAAAAACGCCGACATACATTCAGTCCTGAAGAGACCGTTATGTCACGCATTCACATGAAGGTCGTCTAGGTCCACTACGCTCTCAGTTCTCAGGTCTACAAGGGACTCTGAAAAATCTTGCCCTCAGAGTCAGATGGGTGGCTGGGGCATGCAAGGAAGGTTCCCTTCAGGACTGAGTGCCGGCGTCTTTGGTTAAAGGCACGATTTTTTTTTATTATAGCAGACGGCAGGTTTTTCGTGGAACCTCCCCACACTCTCCGCCAATTAGCCGAGGCGAGCTAGCGTGCCGCCCTGCATTCACCGCTGTCCGTCAAGTGATCTGCCAGCTCATGCTGGCAGTCTGGACTTCACGTCCAAGCCAATCACTCAACATAGTTCCATAACAAATGATGTGTTTGCAGTCACTAAGGTGTTTTGATGCCACCCAACACGGGCCTCATAACCATACATTGTATGCGCCCAGAAATTGCAAATTATGACTCCTCTTTCAAATTGGTCAGCATTCCTTACATTTCAAAATGTAAGAAATGCAAACGTAGCGTTTTTGGCCATAAATTAGCCTCTAAACACTGCGCAAATATTTAACTTCATCTCGCATTACCAGCGAGTTATATAAAAGCTTTATCGCACAAGTCAATTGGGCTGACAAAGCAAATGCGCGCTTGATTTCTTGGCTTTAAATTAGCAACGACGAAAGCCAAGAAGACTTTTCTCGTTGAGTTAGTTTCGGTACTCGGTCAGGACCACAAGCAAATGAGGCAAGCGAAAGTTCATTATAATACAGTATATGCAATAAAGTTCATTATAATACAGTGTATGCAATAAAGTTTCATTATAATATAGTGCATGCAATAAAGTTTTATTATAATACAGTGTACGCATTATGTTTCATTAAAAGTTCATTAAAAAACGGTGTATCACAACAAAGAAACTGGCTCCCGGCGTCACCTCTTCTCCTACGGGAAAGCACGGGTGAGCCGAGGTCCTTTAAATCTCAACACTGGTGGCAGCGGTAGAATCCTTAACGGATCCCGAAATAAACTAACATTTTGTTTATTCACAGATAAACTGACTATTGAACTGGTGATCACAGGCCTACAATTTTGGCGATCGTTCATCATTAAAATTTCTGGAATTAACATCGTTCATCATGAAAATTCCTGGAATTAATATCGTTCATCATTAAAATTTCTGGAATTAACATCGTTCATCATTAAAATTTCTGGAATTAACATCGTTCATCATTAAAATTTCTGGAATTAATATCATTCATCATTAAAATTTCTGGAATTAACATCGTTCATCATTAAAATTTCTGGAATTAACATCGTTCACCATTAAAACTCTGGAATAATCATCATTGAATTTGTCGATTTATCAGCACATTGAATTAGTGGAATTGTTGGCAAGTTTACCTTCTGCTCTTCGCTTGTAAAGATTTAACAGCAACTCAGCAACCATCGATACATGTACATACAGGAGGATTTTTGTGGAAACCCGACGAAATTTATTTATCAAGGTTTGGTTGCATTCTCTTTATCAATAAAGTTTTTTTTTTCGATAATACAAAATTTTGTAAAGAGCAAAAGAAATCTTTATAATTCTTTCAAACAATTTTATTTTACTTTAAACATATAAATATATTCATTAAAAATACATAAAAATAGGTTATATGTGTAGGTACACGCAATTATATTAGGATTAAAGTGTAATACAAGGTGTATTTATCGTGATTAATTATAATTAGTGCGAAGTTTTGAAATCCTTATCACATGCTTATTTTGTGAAAGAGATCGTGATTTGTCTGGTATTGCATAGTAGTGCATTAGTAGTGTTTTGTTAAAAAAAGGGGGAGATATATGGTGATTGATTTTCTCTTACGCGGCGAGTAGATTTATGTCGTTTTCTTGACGCTAATTTATCTGATTTAAATTGAATTATGGCATATGATCTGCTTCTTGGATAGTAAATGAAAACAAAAAGTCTGTTATTTAGCTTCGACTGGTGTAGAGTGACTCGTTTTCACGAGGTTTGCTTACTATTATTGTGATAAAGCGGATGAAGGCGATTTCATACTCATTAGAACAACATCTAAAAACATCTAAATTTATTTCCTACTTCTAAAGTGGGTGGCCCCTATAGGCAACAGGCTCTCACCTGCCAAATATGCCACAAACAAGGGCATACAAGGGAAACATGTTACAGAAATGTGGCCCAACCTCAACTCGACCCTCTGCACATAAAAAGAGAAACTTATCACGTAACCTGTGCATATTGCAGACAACCGAATCATGATATCGAACACTGCACGCTTAAGCGTGGTAATTCCTCTCACTTTCAGACTAAACGTAACCAGTGAAACACGGATGCAAAATATTACCGGAATGATCTTTAAAGTTACCAATGGAATCAAATCCCCTCAACCAGCTATGCCGACAGAAGTGCACCTCCAGGAAGGATGCGCCAAGGCGCTGGTTCATCAAATTCGCAATAAAGAAGGAATGTAAACCACGTTCCTAACCATGCGAACGTACATATTAGTCATCAAGATAAACTTTCCAGTAAAAGAGAAAACGAAACCTGAATTCTCGAATGGAGACAGTCGGCTCTCCATCTCGGATCCAATTCACAGACGACGTATACAAAAACTAAAAAAATGTAAAACTAAACAAAAGGAAATACAACAACTTCTAAACATACTAGTATCCTTGAGCATGACCGACATAGGACTCACAGTAAATTTACCACTAAAACCGCTTGAAAACCCTATACTAAAGTTGCTTGTCGACACAGGTGCTGAAATAAGTCTTGTAAAAACTAAATTCAGAACCGAGTTTACAACTTCGCAATCAAGCAAGCAATGCTTAATTTCTACCCTATCGGGAGGATCAACCTTAACTCTTGTAGAATTATAAGGATCCCTTTGTTTCTCTAACGAAGAACAATCTTTATACATTAAACACAAATTTGTGAGATGGCTTTTTGGCTCTCAGCTGACTAGTTGAATAGATTCAAGACTCTGCCCAGTTGGAAGGTTAGCTGGACATGACAATCAGGTGAAGAGGAAGGAAAGAGTTGATGGAGGATTGAAGTGATGCTGGAGACCTTCAGTAATCAGGAGTTGGCATATTGCTAACTGCCGGGGTGAAGAATCTCTAGTATCATTTTCAGTCTCTAGCTTCTTCAACCCGACTCCTCCCAGATTTCTGTGAGGACTCAAACATTTTTCATGCACACATTCACGTCGCTTTCTTGCATCAATATTTCTGACCTGAGAGAGAGAGCGGCCTGGAGACTTCTATGTGTGGAGTAGCTCCTGGAGAGTGGGGGAGAAATAATATGATTTTTTCCGTTTGATTTTTTGAACGTCCAAATCGCAAGAATTGGTATGATTTTGGATTGCTGATTTCTTTAAATTGAATTTCGCTATTGGAATCGTTTTGATACTGTAGATTGTAGTGTAATTTTGCTTCGAACAATTTTAGTAATACGTCTCTGGTTATCGAGCTTGAATTTAAGCGTCGTCCCTTATTATGGCTTCGACGATTTAGGGTGAACATAGTATGTCCATCGGGAAATTTCGCCTATATTGCAATTTCGCGATCTCGATTAATTTTTTTTTTTAACGTTTAACTTACTAACAGTAAGATAATTTTTTTTTACCTTTTGTGTATTTCCTCTGAAGTATTGGGAAATTTTTGCAAATAGTAGTAGCCTGCTCAGCTTTTAGAGCTTCCTTAAGTTTTTGTAACTCGATCTCTGAAGACTTAGAGTCTTCTTCGAACATCCGATTTTTGTTGGAATTTTCTTGACATTCCTTTCAAACCCTTGGTTTGTAATTCTTTTTGAAAGCTTGACTTACGATTAAATTCACAATGGCTACAGCGCGAACACCACCGCGAGCAACTGGTGTACCGGTACCGTTGCCAGACCAGTGCTCGATCTGCCAGGAGGGCGACTGGTCAGGACCAAGGAAGCCAGTAAAGATGGTCTGTGGACATCTGTTCCACAAAGCATGTCTAAAAACGTGGATTGGACAGCAGTCAAACTGCCCGAACTGCAGATCCCACCTCACTCCATACGACTTTACTGAGTATACAGGTGCGGTCCCGAAGAAGACTCACACAAAGTCTGTTAATCAGAATACTCGACCGGCAGTACCAGTCTTCAACCTGCCACCACCTACTAGCCAACCAGCCAACCGCGAATCTCTGTCCACAGGTTTGCAGAACTTGTACTCGATGACTTTCTATCACCAGAGCTTCCGAGTGAACAGTCCTTTACCTAACACTCAGGGTCCGAGCTCAGCAGCGACTGAAGCCAGATGCAGGATTTGATTCGAGAAGGCCTCGAGCAGAGCCTAAATACATTGCGAGCTGAATTGACAAGTAATGTCCGACAGCAAATATCAGCTGCAATGCCACCAATTAATTTTTCACGGCCACCTCCTTCGATGGGT
Source organism: Dioctria rufipes (assembly GCA_963924295.1). Classification (NCBI taxonomy): domain Eukaryota; kingdom Metazoa; phylum Arthropoda; class Insecta; order Diptera; family Asilidae; genus Dioctria; species Dioctria rufipes. The sequence continues at coordinate 129,091,766 of OZ002741.1, read as the reverse complement.
GAACCGAGACCACCGCCAAAGTTTCTCGACGGTCGTAGGCAGTCATTTAACAGACCGGCATCACCTCTTGGTCAGCCTGGACCAAATTTTATGCGACATCCACCAGCTCCATCTCATCGTATCCCGGCAAGCGTAGGACAACGACGTTCTGGAAGTCCCATTCGCAGATGGAATATCTCCTATAGTGGCGACAGCTCTCGACTCATTGTCGACGAATTCGTGTTCAGAGTAGAAGCACTGACTTACTCGGCACTAGACGGAGACTTTGAACTCTTGGTAAGACATATGACCACTCTGCTTTCTGGGCTAGCAATGGATTGGTACTGGTCTCTCCTGAGACAGAGTTCCACGCCTTCGTGGGAATATGTAAAAGCCGCTCTTTTAGCAGAATGGGGAGTACCTAAGGACAACCTCAAGGTCAAAGTCCAATTGATGCTGAGGAAACAGAAAGCAGGGGAGTCATTTGCCATGTACCACCAACATCTGGTATACCTACGGGACCAATTGCAAAACCCTCTGCCAGACGTCGAATTTCTGGAAATAGTCAAGTCCAACCTATTGCCAGAGATCCAAAATAAAATTTGTTTGCATCCCACAAACACCATCCACCAACTAAGGAGTCTTGTGACTCAAATACAAGCTACACAGCAGCGAATCGCGACAGCGGCCAGCCGGAATACATATCGTAGCCCAAGAGTCAGGGAGGTGGATTAGTGTCGTCCGACTGATGGTGAACAGCACATGTCACATGAACGCAGTGAGGAAGCAGTGGTACTAGCCGCTCTCACAGCACCACAGAACGTTATCTGTTGGAACTGAGACCAGCCTGGTCACATTTACCAAGACTGCCGGCAGGAGAGACAAGTAGTGTTCTGCTATAGATGCGAACGCAAAAACATCTTCAAACCAGATTGCATCCATTGTCGGCAGAAAAACCTGAGACGGGTCGGGAATACGACCAGCGTCAACGTCCCGAGCACCAACTGTAACGAACACTCCAGTTCAATCCTTGAACAAGGAGGAAAGTCAGCTCCATTAGCAGACTTTGACGAATCCCTGAATTGTCCACTGATATCATTCAGTGATTCTGATGATATCAGCAAACCCCCTGATAGTACAAATATTTTGCTGATAGAGACGGAGAATTTCATAGACTTCTCCGTAGAACTTCAAGCTCCCATTTCCACTTCTGAGGAGCCCATGACATTATTAGACAGTTCTTTGGAAGAGTCCTTAATTTTCAATGTCCCGATAACACCTACAGCACCTTTAGCTGACAAGGTTACTGAGCAGGAGACTTGGCCTCACGGCATTTCTGTATTAAAACGACCACCAAGGTCTGTTATGACGAGTGGGCGTGAGCCTGTAGTACATCCGCTGACGCCGTATCACACGCGTCTGCAGAATTATAATGCAGTAAGAGACCGAATCTTGTCCTCAGTAGCGGAGTTAACCGACATTATGTATCCTGACCTGAATATGAGACCAAGAAAGAAAAGATCTACCGTTCGCTGGCGGGAATACTCTCGACGGATGAGACTGGAAAGGAAAAAACTGGCACAGATTTCGTATCGATGACAGACGAAGTAAAGCTGCTCGGGCGAACGGAGCCTGGATTACTTGATAGTGGTGCCACTGTCAGTATTCTAGGTCAGGGAGCTCTAGAGAAGCTTGCAGAAGCAGAGGTTGAATGGAAGAGGTATCGTACACAGGTCCAAGTAGCAAATGGTGCCATGACGACTGTACATGGTCATGTGGACTTGGATATCACTTTCCGTGGTAGGACCCAAAAAGTGCGTTTTTACATGGTTCCTGGGCTCACACAAGCACTATATCTAGGAATAGACTTCTGGTGTCTATTTGGGTAGGCTCCAGATGTCCTGGGTATAGTTGCAGAAGTGAATCCGAGTCTAGCAGCTACCCCTGACACCGATTGCCATGTTTTTTCCAGTCTAGATCAACAACGCTTAGAAGCCACCAAACAGCTTTTCCCTTCTTTCGCCTCTTTAGGCCTGGGAAAAACATCTGTGGTCGTTCACAAGATTCAAACGAATGACGCCGCCCCGATAAAACAGCGCTTTTATCCGATTTCGCCGGCAGTACAAATTTGATGGATGCCGAATTAGAGCGAATGCTATCGCTGGGTGTGATAGAGGAGAGCCAGAATCCTTGGGAGCTCTCCAGTTGTTCTAGTGAGGAAGCCTCGAAAGGTCCGGCTTTGTTTTGACGCCAGGAAAGTCAACTCTGTTACGAAGAAGGATGCCTATCCGCTACCGCAGATAGACGCACTTCTGAGTCGACTTCCTCCGGCAAATTACATAACGAGCCTGGACCTGAAAGACGCATTGTGGCAGATCCCACTAGCCACTGATTCCAGAGAGAAGACCGCTTTTACTGTGCCTGGTCACCCTCTCTATCAGTACACGGTGATGCCATTCGGCCTATGCAACGCTCCACAAACGATGTGCCGCCTCATGGATAAAGTCATTCCTTTCGATCTTCGTGAAAATGTTCTCGTCTACTTAGACGATTTACTGATTCTGTCATCAGACTTTGACTCGCATCTCACGTTACTATCCCGTGTAGCGGATTGTTTGAGGAAAGCTGGCCTCATTATCAACGTCGAGAAGAGCAAGTTTTGCATCAAGGAGACTAAATACTTGGGTTTCATTGTCGGAAAAGGAGGTATAAGGACTGACCCCGATAAGATGTCAGCTATAGTTGACTATCCTTCACCTAAAACCGTTCGGCAAGCCCGACGCCTACTAGGTATGGCGGAATGGTATAGACGGTTCATTCTGAACTATGCTGATTTAACTGCCTTCATAACTGACACTTTGAAAAACCCTAGTCAGTTCAAGTGGACACCTGAAGCCCAGCCGTCTCTGGAGATGCTAAAACAGAAACTTACCTCTGCTCCATTGTTAGTGAGTCCAGATTTCACCAAGCCGTTCGTTATACAGTGCAATGCGAGCCAACAAGGTATTGGTGGGGTGCTGATTCAACTAGATGACGATGGCCACGAGAAGCCAATAGCCTACGTCTCGAAAAAGTTGAACTCAGCACAAAGAAATTATACTGTCACAGAGCAGGAATGCCTAGCTGCAATCTTAAGTGTACAGAAGTTCCGGCTCTTCATAGAACTTATGCCGTTTAAGATAGTGACGGATCATGCGAGCTTGAAATGGCTGATGTCTCAAAAGGTTCTCAGCGGTAGACTTGCGCGGTGGATTTTGAAGCTTCAGAATTTCGACTTCACTATTGAGCACCGAAAAGGAAGCCTGAATGTCGTCCCTGATGCACTGTCACGCATTCATTGTGACAGCTTGTCCATACCTGAAGATCCTGGCCCGGAAGTTGATCTTAGTTCGCCATATTTCAACTCGTTGGAATATGAGGAACTGAGGCATAAAGTTAAAACGGCTTCTGGCAAACTACCAGATCTTTGTGTCAGGGATGGCGTCGTTTACCTTCCGACTGTTCCGAGAACCGGCGATCCGATTCAGGAGGAAGAAGCTTGGAAGCTTTGGATTCCACGAGGGCTTGTCACCGACGTCATTTCAAGAGCTCATGATCCGCCACCAGCTTCACACGGTGGTATAGGGAAAACACTGGAACGTCTGAGAAGACACTTGTACTGGCCACGAATGACAGTCGATGTCAGAAACTACGTAGGCGCCTGTGACGTGTGCAAGGAAACTAAGGCCCCCAATACTATACTGAGACCACTTATGAGAGTCCAGTCTGTGACAGAACGAACATGGCAAAAGCTGTATATCGATTATCTGGGTCTATATCCCCGGTCAGTGAAAGGAAATGTCTGCATTTTAATAGTTCTTGACCACTTTTCAAAGTTCCCGATTCTCAAACCTATGAGAAAAGCATCTACACTCAATGTATGCCAATTCATCGAGACGGAAGTGTTCCATGTGCTCGGAGTCCCGGAAAACTCTCTGACAATGGAGTCCAGTTTCGCTCGACTCAGTTCAGCAGATTACTGGATAAGTATGGGGTGAAGCACTTACGGACGGCAGTTTACTCGCCGCAAGCAAACGCCTCAGAGCGAGTAAACAGGTCTCTATTGTCAGGGATTAGAGCATATATTCGGAAGGAACACACGAGATGGGATGAGAAGCTGAGCCAGATAGCTAGTTCCCTCAGGAGCTCTTTCCACCAAGCAACTGGCTTCTCTCCCTATCGAACACTCTTCAGTCAACAAATGATTGAACATGGCAGCTCCTATTCCATCTTGAAGAGCCTTGGAACTCTTAATGAGCCGTTGAGAGTAGATGCGGATGACAAAATGAGATTGATCCGTGCGAGAGTGCAGGAGAACTTACACCATGCGTTCGAACAGGGTTCAAGAGCCTATAATCTCAGGGCGAAACCTGTTGATTTCAAAGTGGGTCAAGAGGTATTTAGACGGAATTTTGCCCAAAGCAACTTCCAACAGCAGACTAGTGCTAAACTGGGACGAAAATTTGTCAAATGTCGGGTTAGAGCCAAGAAAGGAAACTCCCTATACGAGCTTGAAGATCTGCAGGGGAAACTGCTAGGAGTCTATCACGCCAAAGACATCAGGCAGTGATATTCATTCTCTAAGCGTCATCTATCGACTGTCACGTTTATTTCTGGTAGCCCTAAGAAGGATATCACGAAGCCCTCCTGTTGCCCCGTCAATGGTAGGTGATATACCTGTTGGAATTCAATCTCATCGGCACACCACTACCTCTTATGAGTAGATAACCTTTTTATAGTCCCTTCCGGATCGGCCTCATTAGAACGATTCATGGAGATCGCCTAGGTCCGCTCTGCTCTCTTTACAGGTCAACAAGGGACACTGAAACTAATTTGCTGTCGTATGGGTGGTTGGGGCATGCAGTGAAGGCATACCATCTGCGCCTTCAACATGGATTTAGGTAAGTGACGTAAAGGTCCCTTCAGGACTGAATGTGTGCCGGCTTTTTGTTGGATAGGCACGAATTTTTTTTTTTTGATTATGGCTGACGGCAGCGGCAGGTTTTTCGTGGAACCTCCCCACACTCTCCGACAATAGCCGAGGCGAGCTAGCGTGCCGCCCTGCAGTTAACGCTGTCCGTCGAGTGATCTGTCAGCTCATGCTGGCAGTCTGGACTGTACGTCCAAGCCAATCACTCATCATACTTCCATAACAAATTGAAGACACGTTTGCAGCATGGATTCGCGCTGGCAAAAGAAATTTGTTTACAAAAAAAACAAACACTTCACTGTCGGAGATAAAGTGCTGTTAAGGAACCATACAATTAAAAACAAATTTTCACCCTTATGGGAGGGACCTTATGTGATCACTAGGGTAAACTCAATTGAGAATAGCACCATTTGTGTGAAAGGTCAACTTAAAATCGTTCATAACAACGACTTGAAACAATTCGTTGAATAGTTTCCAAATCATTTGGCACTAAGCAGAAACAGTATGCATAATAATGCAGCAACTGAGATGTAGTTCTTACTACCTTCTTTTTGCCTTTTTTTTCGAAAACATGTTCCTGGAGGGTCTAAGTATAAATAACCACCCATTGATACCTTCTGTTTTTCATTCACCAAGCACTCCTTGCCTTATTTTTAAATCATTAACATCCATCCCACGTAGATACTAACATGTATATATATATTTTCAGATCATGATCTGGTTGACGCTGATGTTGAGCCTTGTAACCAAGATATTTGGGGAAGGCATTATCTTAACACCAATAAACCAGAACCCAGGTATATACTACGAAGACATAGGTAGAGTTGAACTTTACTTGCGTGAGTGGAGGGTTGTTGTCTACTATGATCTGCAGAATTTAAGAGCGGCACTGACGTATTTGTCCGATCATGTAAAAGATATTGTTACGTGCAATAGAAAGAGCAAACTGGTGACATCTACTGGCAATGGAGAGTAAACAACTTCAGGTTCGGAGAATCGGTGATAGAATCTTCGGGAAGGTTCAAGAATAGATTGAGTAGAATAGTTAAGAGGATTCTCGAATAGAACATTCCAAACTAATCTGGAGAGTTTCTAGGGTATAAATATAACAGTTGTCACCGTCAAGAAAAGAGTCTTGTCTTAGACGTTGCAGTGCTAACAAGCGAAAGTAATAAACGTGCGAAAGTGTTGTAATTAGATTGCGATAATTGAAAGTACAGTATTAAGCGATAATTAAAGTTGAGTTGATTAATTGAAAGTTTGTGAATTGTATAAGATTTAAGTGAAATAAAGAACTTGTATATTAAATATTTAATATTGTGTTTTAAATAACGAACCAAAAGCCACGCTCGCAACAACTGGTGTCAGAAGTGAAATAAATTCGAAGTGTGATCAGTTTTGTGAAATTGTGTTAAATTTTGATAGTTCTGGAAAATAATTTATATTCAACTATAAGTGAATTACTAAAGTAATGGGGCGCAAAGTCGAGGAGCTTCGATTACCGGATTTGAAGGTAGAGCTAGGGAGCCGGTCATTACAAACGACAGGTGCAAAGAAAGTTCTAGTCGAGCAACTCAGACAAGCTTTGATAGAGGAAGGAAAGGATCCTGAAACATTTGTTTTTGAAGAGAACTTGGAAGAAACCGAAGCTGAAGAAGAGCCTGTGATGAAAATGGAACAGCTTTTGAGTACTTTAATGAGCAAAATGGAAGCCCGTTTTGATGAACAAAAGAATGCTTTTGAGGAACAAAAGAATTCTCTGGATGAGCAAAAGAATTCTCTCGAGGAACAAAAGAATTCTCTGGAATACCGTTTAGATGAGCAAACGAAATCTATGGAAACCCGTCTGGACGATCAAAAAGATGCTTTTGAGGATCAAAAGAATTCTTTGGAATCCCGGTTAGATGAGCAGAAGAAATCTATGGAAACTCGCTTGGACGAACAAAAGAGTTCTCTGGAGAATTGTCTAGAAACTCGTCTAGAGGATCAGAAAAATTTTCTAAAAAGTTTGAAAATTGAAGGAATTGAGCACGAATTTCAACAAAAGGTTTCGGAAGTTCTACAAAATGTCACCGAGCAACTTGAAAACGTTAAAGCAGATCTGGAAAGATTAAAGCATCGTCAGCCTCTAAACGTAGCAGCTGAAATATCCGGTGCAGGTAGAATGAAGCCTCCAATATTTGATGGACAAAATTCGTGGCATATCTTCAAGAGACAATTTGAGGCAGCTTCAGAGGTAAATGGATGGAATAATGAAGACAGAGCTATAGCTCTGGTGTTAGCACTTCGAGGTCCTGCGTCAGAATTCTCAGAAACTGTACCGATTGAAAAGCAACGGGATTACACTTCATTAGTACAGGCGATAGAATTACGTTACGGAGATGAACACATGCAGCAAGTATATCGCCTACAGTTGCGCAACAGGATTCAAAAACATGGCGAATCACTACAACAACTGCAGGCAGATGTAGAAAGATTAGCGCATCTTTCATACTCCAGCGTGAATGAGGATTTTCTCAATGAAGTGGCGACGGAGGCATTTGTGAACGCTATTGCAGATCAAAATTTATAACAATCGTTAAGACTAGCAGGAAAGAAATCAACAGAAGAAGCACTAGCCTATGCAATAGCGTATGAATCCGCCAGACAAGCTTCACGGAGTGCAGTACGAGTAAGAGAAATTTCAGTGGAAGAATGTACTTGTAACAGAGTGCAATCATCACAGAGCACGCCTTCACGTGGTGTCCTTCGATGCTGGAATTGTAATAGAACAGGGCACCTTCAAAGAGACTGCAGAAAACGTCGACGATTGGAATCACCTGAAGAAGAAGGGAAAGAAGAATGCCAAAGATGACAAGCCAGGGAACAAGCTATTCGTGGAGAGACTAGATATCAAGCCGCGACTAGTCGCATCAGCTCTCCTGTTGAGAAGTCGGAAAACTAGTAAAAACCAACTTTCTGGGGCAGAAGTCGGTTGGTGGAATCGGCGGCTCCGAAGTCATCATTCTAGTAGGCCAGTTACAGAGAAATAATAGCAGTCTTGTCATATATGGAAGTGTAGGAAAAAATGACTGCGCAGTCACTATCGATACTGGAGCTTCAAGATCAATTATTAGAGCAGATCTTGTTAAGAACAAATGGCTTCACAACACAACCAAATATCTACTAAGAACAGCAACTGGAGCAGCAGCACGGGTGTTTGGAGAAATAACTAGGCGAACTACTATTTCCTCACACTTTCCTGGTTTCAGACATAATGGATGAATGCATTCTTGGAATAGACTTCATGACCGCATACAAAATAAATCTGGATATCGGAGAGCAGATTCTCAATTATGGGAACATAGAAATTCCTATGAAACTAGGAGAGGGAGCAGATCATCCTGCGAAAGTAAGGACGATGGTCTGCGAAAATATTACTCTTTCGCTATGCTCCGAGACACTAGTATGGACAAAGCTTACTGATGACATCGGGACCTGCCGATTCTATCTGGTGGAGCCTAACCCCACAAAAGTTACATCGAGCATCATTGTTGGCAAGACTTTAGTGAAAGCAGAAGGTGCAACATTAATACCAGTCAGAGTGCTTAACACATCCGAAAATGAGGTACAACTAAAAGAAGGTGCTATAATTGAAAATTGCGAACCCGTTTACCAAATCGTCAATTTGGATAATGGTAATAATGTCAAGGAGACAAAAACTATACCAGCTACTCCCCAACAGATTCAGAAACTTCTTTCGTCCAGTGCCTTAAGTGAACAACAACACAACGATGCCAAAGAGGTGATCGATGAATTTTCGGAATTATTTGCAATGAATGATGATGACTATGGTAAAACAAATCTTGTCCAGCATCGGATCGATACTTCCAGGCCCATTCGACAGACACCACGAAGATTGCTATTAGCCAAACAACCAGAAGTGTCAGACATGATGAACTCCATTAATAAACAAGGAATAATAGAGGAATCTAACAGCCCTTGGACATCGCCGGTTGTTCTGGTTAGGAAAAAGGATGGCAGCACCCGATTCTGTGTAGACTACCGCCAACTAAATAACGTGACGAGAAAAGATAGCTATCCATTACCAAGGATTGATGACACGTTAGATACCCTTTCCGGAGCGCAATGGTTTTCCACGCTGGATTTAAAGAGTGGTTACTGGCAAGTGGAAATACATCCCGAGGATCGAGAGAAAACTGCTTTCTCAGTTGGCAGTGGCTTGTGGCAATTCAAAGTAATGCCATTCGGGTTATGTAATGCTCCAGCCACATTCGAACAACTAATGGAATGTGTTCTACGCGGTTTAACCTGGAAAACATGTCTTGTCTACTTGGATGACATAATAGTAATCGGAAGGACATTCAAGGAACATAAAAACAACTTACGGGACGTACTTCAAAGACTCAAAGATGCAAAATTGAAGCTCAGTGCGAGTAAATGTGCTCTATTCAAAAATGAAGTTAAATATTTAGGGCACATAGTTTCATCACAAGGAGTGAGATCCGATCCAGAGAAGATAGAAGCCGTCAAAAATTGGCCAGTTCCAAAGGACAAACATCAATTACGGAGTTTTCTTGGTTTAGCTACCCACTACAGGCGATTCGTGAAAGGTTTTGCCGATATAACAAGATGCCTACATCAACTTACTGAAAAGGGAAGGCCGTTCATATGGTCGGATAAATGCAAAGAAAGTTTTGAAAATGTGAAGCAACAGCCTGTGAAGCTCCAGTACTTCACTATCCAAAGCTGGGAAAAACATTTATATTAGACACGGATGCCAGCAATGAAGGTATTGGTGCAGGGCTTTCGCAGGAGGAGAATGGTCAAGAAGTTCCAGTAGCTTACTATAGCAAAGCACTTTCAAAGTCCGAGAAAAATTATTGTGCTACAAGAAAAGAGCTACTTGCCATTGTAAGTTCAACAAAACATTTTCATATATATCTCTACGGGCAGAAATTCATCCTTCGCACCGACCATGCAGCACTCAAATGGCTTCTGCAGTTTAAGAACCCTGAGGGACCAGTGGCGAGATGGATAGAGCGACTCCAGTCTTATGATTTTGAAATCCAACACCGAAGAGGTCGTATCCATGGAAATACAGACGCAAGCGTAAAATTGTTCATTTGGACCGCTTGTGTCAGTACTACGAGCATCAAGACCGTGGACCACCTGTTGTTCGGGACGAACAAATTTAAGAAGGGGGCAGTGTTACGTGCAATAGAAAGAGCAAACTGGTGACATCTACTGGCAATGGAGAATAAACAACTTCAGGTTCGGAGAATCGATGATAGAATCTTCGGGAAGGTTCAAGAATAGATTGAATAGATTATTAAGAGGATTCTCGAATAGAACACTCCAGACTTATCTGGAGAGTTTCTAGAGTATAAATATAACAGTTTTCACCGCCAAGAAAAGAGTCTTGTCTTAGACGTTGCAGTGTTAACAAGCGAAAGTAATAAACGTGCGAAAGTGTTGTAATTAGATTGCGATAATTGAAAGTACAGTATTAAGCGATAATTAAAGTTGAGTTGATTAATTGAAAGTTTGTGAATTGTATAAGATTAGAGTGAAATAAAGAACTTGTTTATTAAATATTTAATATTGTGTTTTAAATAACGAACCAAAAGCCACGCTCGCAACAATATAAACAATCTCTGCGGCATCATGCACGATGAACCTTTTCTACTACAGACCTGTAATGGTACTTGTTATGGTCGTAGCATATTGCATGTATCAGTATGCTACACTGAGCTAGACACACGTCTAAGCGACCCGTAGCCGCATGAGGTGGCGCGAACTGCTTTCCGCATGGATAGTGAACGGGGCGCGCTAAACACACCCGAAAGAGGGAGAAAGAAGAAGATTCTTTTTCCGTCTTGTCACGTCTTGCGGAAGGGACAAAGAAATTTTCTTGTGCAGTGAACATAGCAATCGGAAATTTCTACGAAGGAAAAATATAAAAAATTGAAAAAATAAGACTCGAGCGTTACCGTGGACAGGAATAAAATTGTAACAAAGAAATTATTGACACTTTTGCTCACAGTGTTACAAAGATTACAGGCACAGAGTTACAAATTAGATCCAGCGTGGGTCCCCAGAAAGATTAGTCACGCGGAATCCCATGGGATTTCCAAACGACAGGTAATAATTTTGAATACTTTTTCAAAAGACTTGCATAACCTATGAATTTTATAGTGCGGGATTATAAAAACGTGGCCCACGTGACAGCATTTTTCTTCATCTCCACACAAATTAGAAAGACGGGCTCACGTTACAGCAATCCTCCTTACCGTCTCACATTCACGCTACAGTATTTCCTTTATCGCCACAGATGGTAAAAGGGGGCTCACGTCACGGCATTCCTATCGTCACACAATTTGACATGTGGTCCATATTACAGCGGTTTTATCTTCACAAATATTAAACAGAGTTGGCCCACGTTACAAAGCCCTCTTCATCGCCACAAATCTTACCACAAACGTGCCTCACGCATGTCTCACTCAGGATATCTCAAAGCCAGGAACACCATCCGTAATAATGGAGACTCACGCGCATGAAATGTATATTGAGTCTGCAGTTAGAGAATAATTTTAAGACTATCAGTCATATTCTTAAGTACAAACAGATCAGAATCAGATCAGTGGAGGTGATAAGGAAATATTTAGTTAACGAAAAAGAAAAATTTAATTTAACAGGTCAGCGGAGCATGTCGGAGGCGCCTCGGCGATGGATCCCCTAGCAATAGAAAAAAAGTAAGTGCAGTTTTTATCAAAATTTCGAAAAAAAAAGAAAAAAAAAGGGAAAACAAAAATGAATTTGTCCTATGTAGGGGTCGGGGCTTGATGTCTACCTCTCGAAGAATTTACAAATATTCAATAACTTGACGAAATTATAATTACAACGTATCATCTATAAAATTAAAAAAAAATTATTTCTTTATTAATATCTGAATTGATGGATTGCACCTAGCATTCCATAGGATAGTAATAGTTTGATTTAATGAATTTCACATATAACAGTTTTAAAAATATTTCTTTATTCATGTTGTATTCAATGACTGGCATACGTCGCGGTCATGTGATATTAATAGCTTGGTGTGATGAAATTCGTATATATATATATCATTTTTTTAAATATTTCTTTATTCATATCTGAAATGCTGAATTACACCTAGCATCGCCTATGATAATAATAGTTTGAAATAATACAGCGTTTATAACTAAATGAAGTGGTAAAGCTTTGTTTTCCTTTCGCTCTCCCGGTGCCCTCGTAGAATGAGGGTCGATCAGGTCCGCTACTCTTCTCTTCTTTCAGGTTATCACAGGGACACTGAAAAAAATCTACCCTCAGTGTTGTTGGGTGGATGGGGCACGCAGTAGAAGGCAGTACATCTGCGCCTTCACTAAAGAAAGGGTAAGTGGTGTAATGGTCCCTTCAGGACCGAGTGTGTGCTTCCTTTTTGGCTTAAAGGCATGATTTTTTTTTTGTATATGGCCGGTGGCACAGCGGCAGGTTTTCGTGGATACTCCCCACACTCTCCGCCAATAGCCGAGGCGGGCTAGCGTGTCGCCCTGCAGTCAACGCTGTCCACCGAGTGATCTGTCAGCTCATGCTGGCAGTCTGGACTTCACGTCCAAAGCAATCACTCTCAACCATGTTCCATAACATACTATGATAGAAATAAACCACTTAGTGCTGGACATAAGTAACAGAAATAAACTTTTGCAAGATAGACCACGACAGAAACGGGGTCTCTTCGACGCACACCAAGGTAAACCACAGCCCGCCATAGTTTCACCTGAACAATTTGAAATATTATTAGGCACTATCCGAACAGAAATTCCCAATGATACTCGATTACCAATATTATTGAAAAATAATAATCTGCTATCAATCTATAAGATAAGTCACATGAGCGCAACTATATATAATCAAAAAATAATTTACGAATTGAAAGTGCCACTACGTTTCAAGGAAACATATCAGCTTTACAAAATAATCCCATTCCCTACTGGGTTCCAAGACAATTTCGTATACATACAACCATCTATGAACGACCTCATGATAGACTACAATAAAGAACACTTCTATAATATGAATACAGTAGAACTAGGAAACTGTCTAACAGAAGACCATAGCCTTTTCCTATGACGTATCACACACCCAATATTCAACGTCCATACCAAAAGCAACCAATGTGAGTTAAAACTATTGCTCAGAGAAGGCACTTTACCTAACAGTTGTGATGTGCGCAAATTTAACCATAGTACCTCTTGGATGCAACTTTCACAAGTTAACAAATGCAATAATACTGCAATTGACGTAATTTGCCAGGATCGTGTCACTACTCACACGTTAAGCGGCAACGGTATTCTGGAAATAACCGGAAATTGTTACGTACGCATGAAAGACATGATAATTCAGGCTTATAGCCTTGATAAAAGTGAATTAAAAACTTTCTTTGTATCACCAATATTTCTGAGATACTACACTCTTTTGAACTTAAGGCAGACAATACAACTAAACAAATGGCCATATTAATATTTACGTCGGATGACGACTTTGACCAGTTATCGAAAAAAAATTGTGTCTCTGAAACAAAACGCAGATGTAGAACTCGAGGCTATACCATACACCATTACACTTTAGTTTAGATAATGCTAGTTATCTTACAAACAACAGTACCCAACTAAGTGCAGAGACGACTAACAGTCATGAAATTGAAATGGAAGAATGCAAATCTGACAAGCTAAGAACTCTAAAACTAACAGTAAGATAAAGAAGAAAAAAAAACCAGAAAGGGAAAAATAAAACGCTCAATTAATAATGTGAAAAAACGCTCAATTAATAATGTGAAAAAAAGTATCTATTATTTGTAAGATTTAAATAAATTAGGTTACCTTTAATTTTAATTCACTTTGTCTTACCTTAATTCAGTTTTTAAATTTTTATCAATTGTTTTATTAGAGTTATTAAATATTTGTAACGTACGCCCCGGGGCCTTAGCCATTTTAACCCCCGATTGCTGGAAAACGATAATCAAATTGCAAACGAATTTAAAAAAAAATATATATAATTGGAATTCCTTTAAAATCCCGCAGACAGATAATAATTAATAAGTATAAGACTAACCCTAAATGCAAACACTAAAATTATAAATAAAAATATAAAAGAAACAATTATAATTATTCGTGGATTATGAACAAACTGCATTAACTACTATATAATCATAGTCCAAGTTCAAATGGAAAGAACACTTTATAAAATACGGGGAAATTTGATTGATATCTTCCGCATAACAACATGGTGCAGAAACTAATGGGAATGAGACAGAAGATGGTTTCCGTTTTTAAAATGGGTGTGGGTGGATTTTGTCTCTGAGATCGGACAAGCACGAAGAAAAGTCGAGCAACAAAATTTAAATTTGAGAAGACCACAGTTTTAAGAAAATTATTACAAGCAAAGGAAGAGGAGATCCGCAGCTAGCCGTTTGAGGACAGTTAATTTTTTTGGAGGACGCAAGATCGACCTTAAGGAATTCGTCTATGAACGCGGTTCATCCACGTGGAATAAAAAAAAAGAGCTAAGTCACTGAATAAATTGAATTAACAACTTAAACACAAAAATAAACAAGAAACGAATTAACTAAGTACTAATATAGAAGTAGAATCTTTAAACTTAAGTGGCATTAGATAGAAGTATAGTTAAGGACGGCCGTAGGGTAATTAAATCTTCCAATTTATAAAAGGGATTTGTTAAGGAAGTAAATTATTATTATAAAATTCATTCTAATTTGAACAGTGTCTTCTAATTACAATCTCTTACAAAAATTAAACAAATTTTCAGTGCAAGTAAATGTAAGCTAAGACCATCCCTAGGATTTTGGCTTACATATTCTCATAGAAATCGTAACTTACTTATAGTTATGCGTAATCCCATGACAATAGATAACACTAATGTGTATGAAACATAAATGTCTTAATTTTTAACCCTTACTGTTTTCACCTCATGTAAAATAAAAAATAAAGGGAAAGTTCTTCAAAATTTCATAGATATTACAATTTTCTAGTTTATTTTATTTAAAAATAAAATCTAACCCTTATAGAAAAAATATATGTAAAACCATATTATATAAAAAAAAATTATAATGAAAAACAATAATATTTTTTTTTATTTGTAACAAAAAATGTAGTTTAGACCATGTTATTGCTTATTGCTTCACTTGAGTGGGCCTGCGAGGATCCAAGTGTTTTTTTTCTTCTTTCAAGAAAATTCTCATACTCTTCAAGCATACGAATTTTCTTTTTCCAAGGGAGATGGTGTTATGATGCCACCCAACACGGCCTCATAACCATACATTGTATGCGCCAAATTATAACTCCTCTTCCAAATTGGTCAGCATTCCGTACATTTCAAAATGTAAGAAATGCAAACGTAGCGTTTTTGGCCATAAATTAACCTCAGTATAAACACTGCGCAAATATTTAACTTCATCTCGCATTACCAGCGAGTTATATAAAAGCTTTATCGCGCAAGTCAATTATGCTGACAAAGCAAATGCGCGCTTGCTTTCTTGGCTTTAAATTAGCAACGACGAAAGCTAAGAAGACTTTTCTCGTTGAGTTAGTTTCGGTACTCGGTCAGGACCACAAGCAAGTGAGGCAAGCGAAAGTTCATTATAATACAGTGTTTGTAATAAAGTTTCATTATAATACAGTGTATGTAATAAAGTTTCATTATAATACAGTGTATGCAATAAAGTTTCATTAAAAGCTCATTAAAAAATGGTGTATTACAACAAAGAAACTGGCTCCCTGCGTCACCTCTTCTCCTACGGGAAAGCAGGCGTGGGCCGTGAGAAAGGACGCACCGAGGTCCTTTAAATCTCAACAAAGGGTACAAATAGCACTTTAACGGTTACAGATAGCACATAGGATGTAGTAGGTTTTTATAAAAAAAAGTTATGTAAATGACCTTTTTGCAAAAAAAAAAAAATAGAATTAGCTCAATACAAGGCTTGGAAGCAAGCTTTAAGACTATTCATAGCAATGTCATGGAGGTAAACTTTGAAGACCGCCTTCACGAGTTGAATTTAGAGCATGATGTTGGCGACGAGCTACGAAATGTTGATATTAAACAAAAAGAGCATCGAGACATCCCTAACAAGGAGATTTTCAAGTATTAAGCCTGAATTTCCCAGAACCAGCCTTTCATTCTGCAGACCACCACCGTTGTTATACATGTGGGGTCTGAAATTCTCCGGAGATGATGGAGACTCTGCCTCTGCCTTCCTACAAAGGATTTCCGACTTTGCAAGAGCTAGACAAGTGAGTGAATCTGAGATATTAATGTCTGTAGCGGATCTGCTAGATAGTTCCGCCTTACGATAGTATCGTAGGAAACGACACATTTTCTTCCTACATAAATTTTGTGAAACAATTCCTGAATTATTTCGAACCTCTTTTACAGTATTATAGGACGGCCGTAGGAAAGATTCAGTAAGTTTTTAGGTTTTATTCTTGTGTTATGATGCGAGTCTTGAATTTTGGATAAATAATAATTTTTCTGCAAAATTAAATATATCTTCTTTTTGAAAGAGAAGTACCTAAAGACGCAACTCTTCAACTAATTAGTATAGGCCAAAGAGACCCCTGGACCTCCTGGCTTACAGGCTATCAGCCTGTCCAATATCTACTGACGCCGTATTATACGCGCTTACACAACTATCGTGCAGTGAGAGAACGAATTTTCTTCGTCAGCAGTGGAAACCGATTAGTAACAATTCCAGATTTTTAACCTTTATATAACCAGAAATAATATACAGTTCGGTTTCACGAACACTGCAAGGTATTATAGCCGAAAGGAAGAAGTTGGCTCACATTACATCGTCGGTACCAGACGACATCAAGACCATATGCCGACGTACAACTACTCGGGCGAACTGTGTCAGGATTATTAGACAGTGGTGCCAGTGTCATTATCTAGGCAAAGAAGCTTAGAGAAGTTGTCGGAAACGGAGGCCTAATGGAAAAAGTACGCAAGTAAAGGTGGCTAACGGTGCCATGACGAATGTCCACGGTCATGTTGACTTGGAAGTCACTTTCGTGGTGAGGTGCGCTTCTACGTATTTCCGGGGCTCACTCAAGCGCTGTACTTAGGAATCAATTGCTGGTGTCTATTTGGGTTAGCTCCAGATATGCTAGGTGCAGTTGTGGAAATGAAACCAATTCTGATAGCTGCCTCAGACATATTACAGCCATTTCCTTTCAGAGAAAGAATATAAACGCCTTGAAGTCACCAAACAGTTATTTCCATCCTCTGCCTCATTGGGTTTTAATTGTGTCGATCTTGTGGACACTGGAGATGCTATTCCGATAAAACAAGGGTTTTCCCATTTCGCCAGCGAAAGACGCTTTTTGGCAGATCCCACTAGGCAAGAGTCCCGAGACCAGGCCGCTCTTTTACAGTGCCTGGTCATCACCCTTTCTATCATTTCACGGTGATGCCATCCAAACTATGAAACGCACCTCACACTATGTGCCGCCTCATCAAAGTCATCCCATTTGATCTACGCGACAATGTCCTGGTATACCTGGACGATCTATTAATTCTGTCTCAAAACTTTGACTCTCACCTGGCCCTATCAGTTCGAGTAGCGGATTGCTTGAGGAAGGAAGGCCTCAATATTAACGTCGAAAAGAGCAAATTTTGCATAAAGGAGACCAAGTATCTGGGTTTCATAGTCGGACAAAGTGGTATAAAGACAGACCCTGACAAGGTCGCAACAATAGTTGATTACCCACCACCTAAAACTGTTCTCCAGGTCCGACGACTACTGGGTGGTATCGACGTTTCATACCAAAATATGATGACATGACTGCTTCCATAACTGACACGTTGAATAATCCTGGTCAGTTTAAGTGGACACCCGAAGTGCAAACATCTCTAGCAGAGGGGATTTTGTTGCTACGCCCTAACGTAGGCTAAGCTTTTAAGTCCTGAGTGTGAAAAAATCCTAAGGGACTTCCTTCGTGTGTTTTGAGTCAATAGGACACTTGGCCGATTCGCTCCACTATTACTGCTTTCACAAATTTCGGAGCCAATTTAGCATCGAAACGGTCTGCAGCTTTGCTCTGCGTGTAGTTTCGTACGAAGACTTCCCGGCCTGGTATGAAAGCTTTAGCGCGCGAATTAGATAAATCGTTCGGGTTCCGAAAATAAGAAAAAACAATCTTTAGATTGATGTACCTTTATTTAATAATTTTATTACTTTTGTAACCGTGGTTAGCTTTTGCTAAACCTTTCCCGTCAAAACTTAAGTTAGACTAACTTAATTATTTGTTCATAATAATTATCTACAAATCATCTTTTCATATTTGTCACACAAAATGAAATCTGATCGCTAAGAACGGCGAGGCAAGATAAATTCGTAAGAAATATGTTGGGCAAAGCTGTAATTAGATCGTAGTTATAATGTGGGAAATTAAATGTTTTAAGTTTGAAATTATTTAAGTGTGGGAAAGTGGAATGCTTTAAATTTATTCTGCTTTTGCTGATTCTACATATTTCTTTAGAATTTCTTGGAAATTGGTCTCTTCTATTTTGTTAGAATCAGACCATGATCTAACTTCTCCCACCTTTGATTTAGGATTCTCCTGAATCCTGTTTGTAACTTTAACATTAAGTTGTTTTCGTTTGCAAAATAGATAAACTAATAGGATACCCAATATGAGGATTAATATCATTGAACCTAAACTGTAGCTTACAATTCTATGATATTTAAGCTTATGTATTTCCTGAATATTTTTCTCATGATTTAAAATAATTCTGTCAAACGTTAATTCATCATTATTATAAGTAAAGTTTTCGCTTTTTGGAATTACAAATTTTTCCGTAAATATCTTTAACTTATTACTGAATTCTCTATTATTAATATTAATGGTACAATTGTTGAAATTTATAAAATAGCTTCCTTTAAGTATTATGATTCTTTCGTCACAAGTACTTTTTAATTTACCTGATTTTATATTGTTGACAATAATTATGTTTTCTTCAACTAGTGATATTTCTTCCTCTTCTTTATTAATAAATTTACAATTTTTTAAATTAATAAAATTCCTACTTTTGGTTAGTTCCTTTAATTTTTTTCCTTCGGAGTATGTAAGGGCCTGCTCATTATTTCGTATTATTTGCTATTGGTATAAGTAAGTTTTTGTTGGTTAAAATAGTGTGAGTGGGAATCTTAATTGCGAGAATTATAGAACCATCTATATGTTTTGCAACGGCTAAACGAATATTAGATAGCTTGTTAAAATCAAGATTATACGTATTTATTTCTTCGTCGGTTAGTATGTTTGGATGTAGGAGTCCTAAACGTGCTGAAGCTATATTATCTTGAATGTGTTCAATTTGCTTCTCTATATAATCTAATTTAAACATTTGTTCTAGGAAAGCAGTTTCAGAAAGGATTTTCATTTCTGTAAGGTTAAGTTTGTTTAATCTGTCTAACATTTTTTTTCTGTCTGCTTCAATGATACTTTTAATTTGGATCAAGGTTCTGTTAAAATTATCATTAATTGATATTTGTTGATTTAAGTTCGTAATTAAGTTATGGTTATTTTGATCTATAACGGCTAAATGATTTTCAATGTCCAGCCGGTCTTCGTTGTCCATTGTTCCAAAAATCCATTTGATCAAAGTTCCTCCTACATTTATAATTCCTCTCTTATGTCTGTATGGTATGAGAGTCTTTATTTTATTTTTTATCCTGGTTATCCTATTTCGTGTTAAATCTCTATGATTACCTAAATCTAACATTTGTAGTGCCGATTCTAAATTGTTAACTAAGTTTAATATTTCATTTGGATATACTCTGTGAAGAATTATTTCAAATTTGTCGGCTATTTCCACACTACTTACTTTTATTTCAGTATACCATAATTCCGTTTCTATTTTCTCAATAGTCATTGTTTGATGAGTCATTATGGGTGACAGTAACAAGAGTATCCATAGTAGTATTGTCCTGGCCTTGATTTTCTGGCCTGCAAATTTAAGTGTACGTTTTATATTTGTATAGTGAACATTGGTAAGATTATATTTCCTAAATTTAGGTTCTTCTTTATGCCTAAGTGCTTTATAATTTTTTATGAAACCGATTTTCCTGTTTTCTTCATAATCTTCTCTATTTTCATTCCTCTTATGAATAACAGCTGCTTTTGATTTTAATAACCTTTCATGAATGAGGTTGAAATCTACTTCTTTGTTTTGCACGGACAAGGGTGTAGTTTTAATCGTCGAGTGATAAGACTTATTATATATTTCTACCGCCTTGAGAATTTGCGTTCTGATTGGTAATTTTTCCTCTAAATTTAATGCCCTAATTTTTTCAGTTAATGTACCGTTGAGTCTCTCAACGTCGGCGTTACCTGTGTGGCTATTGGGTTTGGTTGTATGGTATTCAATACGCTCCTTTTCACAAAACTCTTTTATTTATTTTGAACCGAATTCAATGTCAAAAATTAATTTTTCATTTTGCCCCTAATCGCTATAATTTGTCTTATTTTCTCCAGTATGGTAACATGACTTCTATCTTCGAGATGTAGACTTATAGCATGCTTTGAAAATCTATCGATTACATTAATAAAATTGTTTTTGCTGTTCGTGTAAATGTCGATGTGTACTATTTCATTAATTGACTTGGGGGTTTCTGTAACCTCGAACTTCTTTTTTACGGGGTTCCTATCGTACTTCGCTCCTGTACAAATGTCGCAATTATTTATAATTTCGTGTATTGTAAAGCTTAACTTGGGATGATAAATTTTAGTTTTGAGATCTTCATATGTTGCTACTATTCCACAGTGTCCTGACTCTTTCTTGTGAAAGATTGATATTTGTTTCTTTAATTCCTCATTATTTTCCAGATCTTTCGCGAAGTATTTGCATTTAATGAATTTTACAACATCTTTGTTAGGATATAATTCTATTAATTTTCTTTGGAATCTATCATATTCCTGATTACTCAATTGGGAATATACGCCTATTTTGCCTTTCTGTATGTATCGCCTAAAAATGTCTTTCTCCTGCTCTAAGTCTTTTTTGTCTACATATATTCTCTTATTACCAAATACTTCTTCCGATTCTCTCTCTTTTTCTTCTACGAATATTATTTGTAATTTGAATCTATTAACTACAGTATCGAGTGCAAGTATGTAGTTACTAAGAATATCTTCCTGTGAATGAGTAGTTTGTATTTCTACTGGCTTTGAAGTAATACTCAAATTTTCAGTATCAGTTTGATCTTCTGAATTCTCTTCCAAGTGATTAATACTCAAAACTTTCATATTCTAGTTCTTTCAAGATTAGTGTTTGCACTTTCTTTAGTTTGCTTTATATATCCTTCCTTTTTAGAATTTTTTGTTTCGAATATATTAATTTCGTTTGTTTTTGTATTGATTCGGCTGATAAAGTCGGCAACTTTATTTTCCTTTCCCTTAATGTATTCGATTTTCATATCATATTCACCCAACTGAATCAACCATCTTTCTAGACGGGGGTTAATATCTTTACCTGTATGTTTCAATTGTAACCATTTGATTGGCTGGTGATCTGTTTGCAGATCAAACTCTTTACCAAACAGATATGGTCTTAAGTACTTGGTTCCCCATACTATCGCTAATAATTCCTTGTCGATTGCTGGGTACCGCTTCTCATGGTCGTTGAGTGTTTTAGATGCATAGCAAATGGGGTGGCCTTCTTGTGTAAGAACGGCTCCAACTGCTAAGTTACTGGCATCTGTGATGAGCTTGAATCTTTTGTTGAAATCAGGATATCTTAGAATAGGGTGCTTGGTGATTATTTCTTTAAGTTTTTCAAAAGCCGTAATGTAACTAGGATCGTTTGGATTTACTTTCGCCTCTTTCTTTAAATATTTAACCATGGGACTTGCGATTTCTGCATAGTCTTTATCAAACTTCCTATAATACCCTGTTATACCCAAAAACGATTTTATCTGTTTTTGAGTGGTTGGCAGTTTTAATTCTTGGATTACTCTTATCTTATTAGGATTTGGTTTAATTCCTTCTGACGTCAGTATATGACCTAAAAATTCTGTTTCTTTGCTCATAAAGTTGCATTTATCGATTTGAATTTTAAGTCGGGCTTGTCTTAGTTTGTCGAAAACTTTCTTTAAGTTTATTATGTGCTCTTCTAAGGACGTACTGAATATAAGGATGTCGTCCAAGTACACAACACATATTTTGTTTATATATTCCCGTAGTACCGCATTCATCAATCTTTGAAAGGTTGATGGGGCGTTTTTCAAACCAAACGGCATTCTTAAATATTCGTAATGTCCGAATAGGGTTGAAAATGCCGTTTTCTTTCTATCACATTTTTTTATCAGAATCTGATGGAAAGCCTTGGCCAAGTCCAAGGTAGTGAAGTACTGTGCCCTACCAAGTTTATTTAGTATATTCTCGATATTAGGAATGGGGAATTTGTCCTCTACAGTAACTTCATTTAGTTTCCTGTAATCGATGACAATTCTCCACTTTTTCTGACCAGAATTGTCCGTTTTTTTTTTGTACCACCCATAATGGGCTATTATTCATTCCGTTTTAGTAATTGGATTATTTGGTCTTTCTCTTCAACATTTAAGTCATCTAATTTTAATTTGTTTAAGAAACTATCCGTAATTCCCTCTAGCGTATATATTTCTCTAATAATGAATGGATAATTATTTTGTTCAAATAAAATTAATTTATTATTTATTTCAATATTTTTTCTTTCCATGTCAATTTTGGCCTTAAAAGGTACTAGGAAGTTTTGACCCATAATTACATCATAGCTTCAACCCTTTAAGTTAATTATTTTCCACGTTACAGTTCCAAGGAGTTTAAACTCTTTTGGTATTGAGGTTACTATCCTGCTTGTAATTTTATTGATACCGTTGATGGTCGAATAGTAAGCAGGTTCGCTTAAAGTCTCTTCAGAGAATTCAGCGAGGATGTTTGGTTTTATGACACTGGTAGCTGACCCAGTGTCTACTAGACATTTAACCTTTTGGTTACCTATCGTTATGATTATTATGGGAATTCTTGGTTCCGAGGCTCGTATTGAAAATTTACGTCTTGATCGCGATTTAAGTTACCAATTTCCATTGGCTCAGGTATAGGATGATTCCTAGTCTGTTCAAAATTCTGTCTTTGCTGGTACGAATTATAATTTTGATTCCGATTGCGATATTGGCCCGGATTGTTATAGTTAAATTAGGTTCTGTAATTATTACTATCACTTCTAGGAGAGCTGTTATATTCATTGTATCTACGATTGATATTCTGTTATTAGGTAAATTATCACTATTAGAATTAGATATGTTCCTATTGAAACTATTTCCACTACCACTAATCTTTTCTTTATTTAATTTATTATTAGAAAAATTTTCGATCTTGTTAGTATTATAATTTCTGGAAGAGTTCATTTTATTTTTTCTGCTCCGAAAATCTACTGCATCTTCATTATCCAATAGTTTTAATCTATCGAATTTATTGTACACTTCGATAATTGTTGAATTTTCAGGTATATTACCTCTTAAGAAATCATGCACCTTACTACTAACTATATTTACTAAATATCTATCGTTATTACTAGGGTCATTTCCCACATAGGCGCGCATCGCCACGAGCACGGATTGATTCGCAATAGCCCCCGATCGTATTTATATCCAGCCACGATGTTCATCGGTATTGGCAAATCACCTTCGGGTGCTGGAGCCGCTTTGACCTTACCTCCGCAGTGGACAATTTTCCAAGAGGAAGATTGGTCGATTGCTACCAAACCTCTAGTCACCATCTGTAGCCACATTTTCTACAGAAAATGTCTCCAAAGATGGAGTTCTAATACCAAGACCTGTCCAAATTTCCATGAACCATTCAATTTGGACGATTGTATTCCCTACACTGGAACTATTCCGCGCAAGTACCAAACTCATCAGACTACTAAACAAGAAAGAAATCGTATTCAAACACAGTCCCCACGTCTTAACATACAGCATTGTAGCCCGATATATCAGTCAATCATAGAGATCAATGTGCAGGCTCACAGTCCAGTTCCACCAGCACCTAGCGATCCATCGGTAGCTACACAAGCCCTGTTGGAAGGCTTGAGCATGCAGCTAGCTGACCTGGTACGTGATGAGGTATCCCGAGGCCTGACAGCATTACGTGAAGAGAGAATGCATAGTCACTCACACTCACACTCACTGAACCTAATACGGCTTCACGACTAAGCCGATCTACCTCACACCAGAGTGATCGTCTACCAGATTTGTCCAGACCACCACCTGTAAATATTTCCCAACAACATCCACAGCGTAATCTAGACTCAGACTTCACCTCGCGCTCTCGACAAGACTTCATTCCTATACCTGATGAGTCAAGACCTATGAATCAAGAGCCTTACAGATTCAATTTCGCACCACCACCTCATTGGTATTCTCGGCGTAGTCCGGCACACCAGATAAGATCAGCCAGTCCTACTAAGCGATTTAATCTGATATATAATGGAGACAATTCCAGACTGTCCGTCGATGAATTTATCTTTGGAGCCGAAATACTAACGGCGTCCACCTTATACGGAGATTTCGCCCTCCTTGTGAGGAATATGCGAATTATTCACATGAGTGAAGACGAGGGAATAACAGGACTTTGAGTGCACTGTTATTGGTGAAAGATATTCGAACGATTTTTTTTTTTTTTAAATGCACATTTTTGTATCTATTTAAGTTTCATATAATAACCTAAAAGATTCAATATCGTGATAAGGAGCATGAAAACTCCTCGTATACGTAAGATTCATGAATTTACATGCTTAAGGAGCAACGATACTAGTGAAATACACCATTTGAAGGAATTCTTTTTACGGCGTGAACACACATGGTAGCTCTTTTTTTTAGTTTATTATAGTTCAGCATCTCAGGCTTTGATAAGGAGCAAATTTTATAATTAAAGATAAGGAATCAGCCTAATCCGAGTGTATCGTTGACTATGCATGAATTGTTAAGAAAATCCCGGGTGGTGGGTCCCTTTTTGTTCGTCATCTATTTGAAGGAACTCAACTACTGATAAAAGATTACTGCAAAGCTACACTGGTAGCTCAGTTTAATAGAATATTGTAATAGAATTTCCTTTGATGTATTGTATTGAATTGCCTTTTTGATATATCTGAGTAAATAGTCTCTGTTCAGTCCTCACATATGAAAATCCCACGATGGATATCCTACAAATATGCTGAACAAGACTCCCCCGATGCTTAATCTACCTAAAAAAGAAAACGAAAAAGGAAGACAAAGAATCATTCAAATTTAATTTATATAAAAAGAATACTTATCTAATCAAATCCTACAGCACATAAGCTCTCATTTGAAATTCCCGTCTGGGATGATTATTCACAATAAAAAGCTGCTGCTCCTCCTCTACCATTTATCTAAAACATATATATATATATAAAAATCATTAATTAAACAACACAATTCCATAAAATATATCACAGTATACTTACCTTCGTATATTTTCAAATTTCTGATGACAACCAGTGACATTACGTCAACCAGTTGTTTTCGCCTCAAATAAAATTCAAGTAAACGTCGCTAGGGCAACACCAAGAGGCGAAACAGGCATAACTGTGGACAGCGGCTATATAAAGCCGACAAAATTAAGTAGATTGCACCATTCTTTTGGCAGAGTTGATCTGTATCAGAGTTGATCTGTATCAGAGTTAATCTGAGTTATAAAGAATATTGTTTCCTACATTTTCCACAGAAGTTAATTCTGATCATGGATAACCTGAATTTCCTATCATATCACACAGAAGATAATTCTGGTCAGCGATAACCTGAATTTCCTATCATACAGAAGATAATTCTGGTCAGGGATAACCTGAGAGTCCTATCGTTTTAATTCTGGTCACGGATTACCTAAGCTTCCTATCCTTTACGCATGTAACGAGCGATCCAGAAATGCTAAACATGAAAAAAAAAATTTTTTTTATATAAACCAGCAAGTATTTTCTTCCCAACGAATTGGGAATTCAGCCACCCTCTGAAACGATAAGTGACAGGGTTGCGTGTAGAACTTAGATTGGTCGAAGTAAAGAGAGCCACCTACTGGCCGGTAGGTAGCCGACCAAATGGTTCATGCAGGAACTTGACAACAAAGTCCTCGTTTTCGTGGCGTGATAACAAAGTCAACGGGACGCCGAGATATTTCGAGAACAGTCCTTTTTGGTCGATCGGCCCTCTGAGCAACAAGTTGCCCACTCGAGTACGCGGTTAAAATTAAATTGTTAATCGAGTGTGAATAATTGAGAGATCTTGTTAGCTAGGAAAGTAGTTGTTCTATGGGGATTCTGGCTCACTTTTTCCATACAAAAAGTGTCCGGAAAATTCCAACTATTTTGGTGGCTCTGGACTGGGGTTCTGGGCCACTGAGGGGGATTTCGTCTAGTGGTATACGCCACAGGGCCTGCCTGGAGAATTCCTTTCGTACCGTCTGGCAGACCAGGAGATGACATTAACTTTTTAGTAATAATTCAAGTTTTATTTTTTTGCCCATGGTGTGCTGCGCCTAAATGTAGGCTTTTTTATTATGATTTTGCTGTTTTCAAGTGTTTTGCCTAAATGTGGGCTTTTGGTTTTGAACTAATATTAGTAATAATTAAAGTTAACGGTATGCTATTCTTTTTCATACCAATAGATTCTAGGAGGTGCCAGTGGATAGGGTATTGGTACTGTTGGGGGACAAAATTTTCATCAGAAATCCTCTACGGGCTATGGTTCTCGAGATATTAACGATGTTACCTTTTTAGATATAGTTAATATTAGTAATAATTCAAGTTAACCCTATGCTATTCTTTTTCATACCAATAGATTCTAGGAGGTGCCAGTGGATAGGGTATTGGTACTGTTGAGGGACAAAATTTTCATCAGAAATCCTCTACGGGCTATGGTTCTCGAGATATTAACGATTTTACCTTTTTAGATATAGTTAATATTAGTAATAATTCAAGTTAACCCTATGCTATTCTTTTTCATACCAATAGATTCTAGGAGGTGCCAGTGGATAGCGTATTGGTACTGTTGGGGGACAAAACTTTCATCAGAAATCCTCTACGGGCTATGGTTCTCGAGATATTAACTATTTTACCTTTTTAGATATAGTTAATATTAGTAATAATTCAAGTTAACCCTATGCTATTCTTTTTCATACCAATAGATTCTAGGAGGTGCCAGTGGATAGGGTATTGGTACTGTTGGGGGACGAAATTTTCATCAGAAATCCTCTACGGACTGTGGTTTTCGAGATATTAGCGATCTTGCCTTTCAATATTACTAATAATTCAAGTTACCCTGGGGAGTTGTAGATATCAGCATAATGTTGCCTTGGATTTGCTGTTTTCTTACTTGAATATTTCTTAGTGAGGAATTTGTAGATATCAAAAGCTCCGGGTGACTTTCTATAGGTGGTTCTGGGCATCAAATATTAAATGTTTACTAAACATTAGGCATGCTTCCCCTATTTATGATGTAATTTGATATCACCGCTGTAAACAAATTCGCATTTAAGCTGAATGGCTCATACACACCTGTGTAAACTTCCTGTTTAAAAAATTCGCATTTTAGCTGAATGAGTCATGCACGCCTGTGTAAACAAATTTAAGCAATATCAGCACATTTATTCTTTTCACGTAATTTGGTATCACACTTCCTGTAGGCACCCAAAAATTTTATTGTTCCAAGAATTTTACCGATCGAAACGTTTCATTGGAATTCGCATAAAGTAAACAAATTTTCACATTTTCTTTTTATCTTGAAATGCATTCATGTAAACAATCTCATTTGATATTTGCAATTTCAACCAGCAGAATACAGTAATCAAATTAATTTGAATGATTTATGTTTTTTTGTTTATCGTATAATTCGATATCATCTCAGCCTGTAAGCAAATTCGTTGGAATTCATCGCAATGATTATTTTAGCAATAGGGTCATTCATGTTTACAAGCCGTTGCTATAAAATCCCAAGCAAACAGAGACAGTGAGTCTCAGTGATAGTTTAAAAACATAAAAAATAAAATAAAAATGACAAGCGCGCTAGTAAATAAAAGTTCTGAAATAATTAAAGACTTGCGGGAGGATGTGTTGAAGTGTTTAACAAATTCAGATAATAAAGACTATATTGTTAAAAAGTGCAACAGAAACATACATAAATTTCAAGTTGCATTTCGGAAGTGCAATAAGAGTGCTAGGAATCGACATTTCGAGAGCTGCCTCGAGCAAATTAAAGCATTGAGAGCACTATTGAGAACTCCCCGTCGAGGTGGAGGAATTACTCGCGTAAGAAGAAGTGATTTTGTAAAGTGGGAGGAAATAAAGACAGCGTTCGCAGACAGAATTCGACAAGGTGTTATTACAAATTTAAAGCATATCGATCCGAAGCTATTTATGCAAGACGCTGCCAAATTATTTACGCGCCGTATTAAAAATACCTTAAAACATTATTTTTATATTAAAGTTTCTACAACGTTTTGCGGTGAATTTGTTAAGGAAACTGGTGACAATGAAATTATAAAAGACATTAAATATTTCCAAGCGAGAACTGCTGCAATTAGTGCAGATGATAACTTAGAGGAGTGGTTTAAATCAAATATTTTGGATCCAATAAACACTCAGCTGGAAGAATTCCAGGAAAAAGATAGTGGCTGGGCACTGCACTCAATAATACATCTAGCAGTACACATCAACAAGTTTGAGCAGCTTCGAGGATCTTCGTATATACCTCTACCAAAGGAAATTGCATCAAAGAAAGCTTGCATTAATTTGAAAAATAATGATGAAGCATGCTTCGCATGGGCCGTCACTTCAGCGCTATATCCTGCAACTGCCAACTCTGATACGACCTCATCATATCCACATTATTCAACTGTACTTAATTTAAATGGGATAACATTTCCCATGACATTTAAGCAAATTACGCAATTTGAAGGACAGAACGATTTATCAATAAACGTATTCATCCTAGAGAAAGAGCATTTCTTCAATACAGTTCTAGTTAGACTTACGAAACACAGGATGGAGCGACATGTAAATCTCTTAATGATTCAAGATGACTATGGCCAGGATGATGATGATGATGAAGATCATATGGATGATGATGATGATGATGATGCTGGCAGATATCATTTCTGCTGGATTAAAGATCTTTCGCGTCTTGTATTGAGGCAAACTTCGAAACATAAATGCAGAAAGTATATTTGTGACAGATGTTTGTTCTACTTTTACTCTGCAGAAAAATTAGCATCACACACTCCTGAATGTGAGAAACAAAACGATTGTAGGATTATGTTTCCCTCAGAGGAAAAGAAATGGTTGGAATATAAGAATTATAACCATAAGAATCTAGTCCTGTTTTGTGTGTATGCAGATCTTGAATCAATATTGAAGCCGATTCAGGGAAACGAACAAAATACACAGCGAATCCAGGAACATGAAGTTCACAGCATAGGATTTTATTTCCACTGCAAACATGATGCTAAGCTATCATATTACAGAGCATATCGAGGAAAGAATTGCCAACAATGGTTTGCATTAGAATTGCGAAAAATTACATCCATAGCTGTACAAGAAAAACTGAACATCAGACCAATGCAACACCTGACTAAAGAGGAACGGCGTTCACATATGGAAAATACTTGCTGCCATATATGTGAAAAAACGTTTGCATCCGATGAGGAACGAGTCCGAGACCATTGCCACTAAACAGGTAAATACTGAGAATCATAATTCAATTCATTTTTTCATAAATTCTTTTAGCAGGAAAATACCGAGGGCCAGCGCACAATGCATGCAATCTGATGTACCAAGATTGCACCATAGTTCCAGTCATTTTTCACAACTTATCTGGATATGATACTCACTTCATTAGTAAGGATATAGCTACATCTATTCCAGGGAAAGTGGATCTCCTACCAATAAATAAAGAAAGATATATCTCATTCACCAAGCACGTTGAAGGCAATCATATCAAATTCAGATTCATCGATTCCTTCCGTTTTATGGCAGAATCATTAGATATGCTATCATTATTGCTACCAATGGATAAATTAAATATTACAAGAGCTGTATGGCAGGAATTGGATGATGATGACTTTAAACTACTTAAGCGCAAAGGTGTCTTCCCATACGACTTCGTTGACGATTGGGAAAAATTGGATTTCCAACACTTACCAGTGCAGGAGCAATTCTATAATAAAATGACTGACAGTGATATATCTGCTGAGGACGACAGCCGCGTAGAAAAGGTGTGGAGGACATTTGAAATACAGACACTTGGCGAATATTCCGATCTATACCTGAAAACTGATGTCCTTCTATTGGCCGATGTCTTCGAGAACTTTCGAGATGTCTGTATGAAGACGTACAATTTAGATCCTGCACATTATTACACCATGCCAGGTCTAACATGGGATGCAATGTTAAAATATACCAAAGTGAAACTGGAGCTGATAACTGATGTTGACATACTGCTATTCGTAGAAAGAGGTATTCGAGGAGGTATAAGCCAATGTTCCAATAGATACAGTAAAGCCAACAATAAATACATGGATGATTTTAACCCAGATGAAAAACAAAAATACTTGATATATTATGATGTTAACAACCTTTATGGATGGGCCATGTCACAACATTTACCTACCGGAGGATTCAGATGGGCTGATAGTCTCGATATTGATGTTTTCCAAATTCCTGATGATTCACCAACTGGATACATACTCGAAGTTGATTTAGACTATCCACCACATCTGCATGATAAGCATAAAGACATACCGTTTTGCTCTGAGCATGCAGCACTACCAGGTTCAAAATTAGAAAAACTTTTAACAACATTACACCATAAAGAAAAATATATTATACACTATCGAAATTTGAAGCAATGCTTATCACATGGCCTCATCCTAAAAAAAGTACACCGGATCCTGCAATTCAACCAGTCAGCTTGGCTTAAACCATACATTGATTTGAATACCTCCAAACGGAAACAGGCTACCAGCGATCATGAAAAAGACAGCTATAAAAAGATGAATAATGCTGCGTTTGGTAAAACCATGGAAAATGTACGCAAGTATAGTGACATCAAGCTTTGCGTAAAGTGGGAAGGCCAAAGCTCTGATTGCAGCTCCCAACTTCCACAGTACGAAAATATTTGTTGAGAATTTAGTTGCTGTGGAATTAAGGAGACTGAAAATGTTGTATAATAAATCACTCTATATTGGAATGGCAGTCTTGGAAATCTCAAAAACATGCCTCTACGACTTCCATTACATTTTTATTCAGCGCGAGTTTGGTGATAAATGTAAAATCATGTATACCGATACAGACTCTCTCATATATGAAATTGAAGAGAGAAACATATACGAATTTATGGTTGAAAATATTGATAAATTCGATACAAGTGATTACCCTGCAAATAATCAATTCAATATACCGCTCATGAATAAAAAGATTCCAGGTCTTATGAAGGATGAACTGAACGGGAAAATCATGTGTGAATTTGCAGGCCTCCGCTCGAAAATGTATAGCCTACGCATAAATGATGGCAAAACTGTAAAAAAAGCCAAGGGAATTAAGACAAATGTTGTTCAGAGACATATAAAGTTCCAAGACTACGTTGAATGCCTGAACAACAAGCAGCTTTTAACTGCAAATCAGAGCTGCATACGATCGCATAACCACAATGTCTACACCATCAACCAAAAGAAGATAGCTTTAAATCCACATGATAACAAGCGGTATATTATGAGTGGTACAACGGATACTCTACCATGGGGACATTACTGTATTCAATCAGAACAGCAAGGAGCAGACGCAGAAAACATATAATCTAAGGATGTGTATTGTAAATAAAAATTGCATTATAGCTAAAATAACGTTTAATGAAATAGTTTATTTTAATTGCATTATAGTCTAAGATATACATTATTGTAAAATAAAGAAAGTAATATTACAGTTATAGGGAAACCGATTTAAGG
This sequence comes from Dioctria rufipes, assembly GCA_963924295.1. Classification (NCBI taxonomy): domain Eukaryota; kingdom Metazoa; phylum Arthropoda; class Insecta; order Diptera; family Asilidae; genus Dioctria; species Dioctria rufipes. The sequence continues at coordinate 129,059,735 of OZ002741.1, read as the reverse complement.
AAGCCCAATGATACATTAAGAATTAAATGTTAGTATTTTATCAATTTTTAATAAATGATATTTTATATATGGCCTTCTTTTTATTTAATTTCCCATACTAAGTCCAGAACTCCCGAATAATGTTTGACCACTACAACGGTTGTGATGGGTGGTGGTGGGTGGTGGTGGGTGGTGGTATTGGATGCAGTGGTGGGTGCCTGGTCTTGGATGGCGCTTGAAACGGATATTTGACGCGTGGCCTCGGAGGTTTCAATGTGACTCTGACCTCTGACGTCACCTTGACCTATGAGACCAACCGGAAGTGAGGTCAGATAACAGCTTAACAGCTTTTCAAACAGCTCTGATAACCGCTTAACAGCTTTTCAATCAGCTCTGATAACAGTTTAACAGCTTTTAAACAGCTCTGATAACAGCTTAACAGCTTTTAAAACAGCTCTGATACCAACTTAACAGCTTTTCAAACAGCTCTGATAACAGCTTAACAGCTTTTAAACAGCTTTTAAAACAGCTCTGATAACAGCTTAACAGCTTTTAAAACAGCTCTGATAACAACTTAACAGCTTTTCAAACAGCTCTGATAACAGCTTAACAGCTTTTAAACAGCTCTGATAACAGCTTAACAGCTTTTAAAACAGCTCTGATAACAGCTTAACAGCTTTTCAAACAGCTCTGATAACAGCTTAACAGCTTTTAAACAGCTCTGATAACAGCTTAACAGCTTTTAAAACAGCTCTGATAACAGCTTAACAGCTTATAAAACAGGTCTGATAACAGCTTAACAGCTTTGAAAACAGCTCTGATAACAGCTTAACCGCTTTTAAAACAGCTCTGATAACAGCTTAACAGCTTTTAAACAGCTCTGATAACAGCTTAACAGCTTTTAAAACAGCTCTGATAACAGCTTAACAGCTTATAAAACAGGTCTGATAACAGCTTAACAGCTTTGAAAACAGCTCTGATAACAGCTTAACTGCTTTTAAAACAGATCTGATAACAGCTTAACAGCTTTTAAAACAGGTCTGGTAACAGCTTAACAGCTTTTAAAACAGGTCTGGTAACAGCTTAACAGCTTATAAAACAGCTTTTTCAGCTCATCCACAGATAGAAGGGCAGACCCTAGAGTAGTCAGCGTCAAATTGAGAATTCTACAAATTCTAATTCAACCAGCATTTTTAGTGTAGCTTCTTAAACCCGATTAGAGATAAGAGTTCAAAGAACACTATCGGTGATATAAATAGTAGTTTAGAGTTGCTCTGTCTACAGCTGACGGAACAAGCATCAATTAGATTTCAACAAGTGCTACGGAATAGAACTAGTCGCATCAAAATGTTTTAAGCTCCTTTGATTTTTATCCAGATGTGTTTTATAAGATGGGCTTGTTTCATAGAATATAGAATTTTCTTCTAGCAGGAAAATCATTATAAGTTGGTAAATTGCTTTATTAGTGTGCATACATACATACATACCTAAAGGGGAAGTACTTAAACCTATATTTAAATTTAAAATTTTTATTGATTTTTAAATAGAGCATAAAGACAAAAAATACTTTGAATTAAATTTTCTTTATGTGGAACATACAATACTACAAGATTTTGACGTGTATGCACTAGAATTGAATATATTTCAAAAGTTTTTTTCATGAAGACGTTATTTTTGAGAAATAGTTGGATCATTATCCATTTGAAATTCTTTTTAATTATTTTATTACGATAGGTTGTGTACTTGAATCAAATTTTGCTACACATAATATTAATTTTCTCAAGATTTGTGCATGTTTCATTTGAAATTGAAATTGATGATTTTTTTGAAATGTTAAGAATTTACGAAAATTGTCTTCGTACCTGGCGCCAGTACGTTAAACATTTTTATTTTGAAACTTCTGCGTACATTGAAGAGATGAGCAATATATCGATAGATCAGTGGTTAGAATAAAATAAGAAAGAAAAAACATGCATAAATTACTATTAACACGGGCATGAAACATAAAGGAAAATTTAACAATGAATCGGTTGGACGAGTAGTAATAACAATATTGTAAATTTTTGCAAGTACAGGCACTTAAGAATTGAATTGTTGGAAAAAGCTGTAAATTATTAGATTAGAAGCAAGAATTGTAATCTAGGACCTCCCAAATTATAACGTAAACATGAAGTGCTAAACGTTTTTATATCACCCTCCACTATCCCGGAGCCCTCTCGCATGAAAATCGTCTAGGTCCGCTCGTTAGTCTCTCTTTACAGGTCTACACAAGGGACTCTGAAAATATCTGCCCTCAGAATCAGCTGGGTGGTTGCGGCATGCAGTGAAGGCATACAATCTGCGCCTTCAATGTGGATGTTCGTGGAACCTCCCCACACTCTTCGTCAATAGCCGAGGCGAGCTAGCGTGCCGCCCTGCAGTCAACGCTGTCCGCCGCGTGATCTGTCAGCTTATGCTGGCAGTCTGGACTTTACGTCCGATGTCAAGTCACTCAACATAGTTCCATAACAAGAAAGCAACAATAGCCAAATGCTGGAAACCCATACTGTCTACAGCCGAAAACCTTTCAGAAGACGATATACCGCTCAGTATTCTTAGAGCTCAATGGAATCAGGAAATTACAGTGACTATTTCAGAAACTTCTCGAGTACTCAATAGTATCTGATTTAACTACAGAAGATATCGACAGGTGGAACAATGATATAGCTGATAGTGATCTACAAGAAGATGACGAAGACGATGAAGGCAGTGATATCGATGCTACAGAAGACAATGAACGACAGAAAATATCCGAATGGGCTGCAGATAATAATGACGTTCTTGTTCTACGAAAGCTGAGGGAAAAGGCAGTACTAAAAACATTGAGCGCAAATCAAATTCAGGCAAAAATTTCAAATTATTTCCAAAGACAAGTCAATTAACATAAATTTATAATAATGCCATATTCGTTTCCATAATAAATGCTCAGAAAATTTTGTTAATTTTTTCAAATTCTATGTGAATTAATACATATATATTATGAAATAATTGCATTTATATTAACCCCGCTTATATGAAAACCTCGTTTATATGAACCTACAAAACATTAATTAGTTCATATAATCGCGAGTCTACTGTATATGATTTTTTCCAGACGCTGGCTGACGGGGCTCATCACATCTAACCGGATTAATGAATTTAATGGTGGTGCTGTAATATTGCCACTCTGTAGTGGTGCAAAGGTTTGTCGTTTCCTTGACCACCAGTTTTTCCTTTTTTCTTTCCTTCTGTAAGTCGTCACGATCACTTGTATATTTGAACGGGGCCCTTGCACGTGGATCTAACTAGTGATTTTTAACACATCGACTTACTTGACGTCTCCTCCGCCCAAAAAACAATTTTCTGCCCCCCAAAAGCTGCTGTCATCTCTCTCATCCTGTCTTCCAGCTTCTCAATGACAGATGGCAGTGGTGTCACCAGAGGTACTAAGACCGCGCTCGTACGAGCATAACAAGTTCTGACAAGTCTCTGGCTTCACCCACGCTAGCACAGCTAACATTTGACCAGTAGCTACATAGTGGGTCGTCCCACACGTTGAACGCCCGTAATGATGAGGCCTAGTTTAAATACCGGCTAGCTCAGTCGAGTTAGACAGACACAACTATTTTTCAGTTATGGTCGGATGTGACAGAAAAACAAGAAATGCAATTAAAATTCCAACAATTTGTCTTCCTGATCACCCCTACCGATTTTACTGGCACCTTTCACCTCAAGGTAGAACCGAAGTCCCGCGCAAAATCAACAAGGTGGAAGAAGGTGATAGCCGGCGAGAAACAAAATGGTTTGGTCTTGTGGTTAGTTGAACGACAAGGAGGGCACGAGTTCGAAGAAAAAGTAACAAAGTCAATTAAATAAAAATGAAAAAGAAAAAACGAAGAAAACAGTACAATAAAAGTTTTGGGGAAAATCGAGAAAAAAAAGGGTCAGAATCACGTCCCTTAGCAGGTTTTTAAAAGACTTGATCGGCCTAGTAAGAGGCATACGGATAGCATTTTTGAAAATTTTTCCGCACCGAATGTAAATATATAAATTATTTGTGAAAAATTAAAATATTCAGACTTTTCTTCGGCCCAATACAGAGCACATTTTATATAATCACGTCGTTACATGATATTCAATTTTTGAATTTTTATCTAACTATTGCAAGTATACAACTTAGTTGTAAAGAATAATATAAAATATTCAGACTTTTCATCGGCCCAATACGAGGCAGTTTCTTGTAATCACGCACGCGTGGCATAGTATCCAATTTTTGAAGATTTTTCATACTGCATGTAGCAATATGCTACACTGAGACGAGCTGTATGCATACGGCCGGCCCATAGCCACATGAACGGCGCAGAAAGACGCGCTGAAGACCGACGAACAAAAAGAAGAAGAAGAAGCAGAAGAAGAAGAATAAGAGTGTGTTGTGTTGTGTTGTGCTTGTCATAAAAAGTTATGCTCGTGAAAAGACGTAGGAAAATTGTATAGGTATAAAATGGCGAATTTCCTTGTGGCATCGTGCTCGAAATCGGATATATTCAGGTAAAATTCAAAAATTCAATAATGTTTTAACATCCAGATAATTTACCTTAACATATTTTTTTGAATATATTCAGCAATTGTGGACAAGACCTGATAAGCAGAACAAGGCGAAAGGTCAAGTTAATCATCAAGATAATTCAGGAGACACAGCTCTTTAGTATACAGCTAGAAGTGGTAATATAGAAATTTGTCGTCTACTAATAGATAGAAGTGCTGATGTACATGCTAAAACTGCTGGTGGTGCTACTCCATTGCATAGAAGTGCACTGAGGGGTAATTTTGATATTGTAAAACTGCTATTATAATCCGGAGCAGATATCCTTGCCCAAGATGAAGATGGACAGCGTTACACAGATCTTCTACTAAAGGTGATTTGCCTGTATCTCAATATTTAATTGATCACTGCACAAGCTTAAAACTATTATCGATAAAAAGATCGCCTTCCGTACAAGTTTGCTCCCAAAGATAATGAGCATTTAAAAACAAACTATTAAATCCAATGGAATGTAAGTTATTTTGAATTTTTGATAGCTCCGCGCTCGTGCAGCAATGAAACACGTACGTCAGTAGAATTCGTATATTATTTTGAAATAATTTCTCATATAAATAGATTTTAAAATACTAGTTTTATGTATGTACTGACATTTAAAATTTTATTACACATTTTATCTATTTGAATTTTGAGAGGCTCAAATGCATGTAGTACAGTGAACAAGATTCACATAGTTACATACTTAAATTTACGCTGTTTTCTAAGATTAGGTTATCATACTTTCGTCATACAATGAAAGGCTCAAATGCCTGTAGTACAGTGAACAAGATTCACATAGTTACATACTTGAATTCATGCAGTTTTATAATATTAGATTCTCAAACTTTAGTCATACAATTTTGATAGGTTCAATTGCCAGTGTAGTGGTGTAAACCAAATTCACTTAGTTAAGTACGTGGTCCATATCACTATCCGACTAGTACATTACAAATTTAGTCAGATAACATCGCTCTCATTATATCCTATCCTGTTCAATAGTGAAACTTGGGTATGAAAAGGTGGAAATTAACTATTTATAGAAAAAGAAAAAAATGAACTAACCAGTTTGATAGCTATCACACCCGTGGGTGTTATTACTATTAACTCATTCATCACCAAAGCTATGTATTAAACATGTGAAGTAGCCTAAGTGGGAGACTTTCAGAAGTATTCTTTCACAGAGATTCCGCATTCAGCTCCAGAAGGCCTTCTTGAGGAATGGATAGATGGTGAGTAAGCTTAGTAATTTTAAATTTCTGAAATGTCTACGTGTGCTATAATATAACTATATAAATATATAAACAAAAAAACAGAGGACAAATCAATTCTAAACAGTGCTCCCCCTTGGGCACTGTCTGACGACATTTGTATTTGTGATGTAAGGTTCTATGAAGTTGAACAAATTTAAGAGAAATTGTGTTTCATGATTGATATGTATGTATGTATACATTCAACACACATATAGAAGCCAAACGAAGTCTTCATCAACTGAGTACATACATCCCAGCAGTCCGCAGTTGCTAGTCAGCCGGTCACTATCCCTGCTCTCGACATTGAATAATTAGCGTGGCCTAGTTTTAGTAATTAGTTAGTTAGTAGTAAATTGTTAAATGAAATATATTAGTAGAACTAACTCCTCTGTTTTAACTGGATACCTTTTCCGTAAACATAACAAGTGGCGACGAGATATACGGTATAACTAACGCGACATGCCTTCAGTGCTAAGAATTCGGAATTACGGATTATTATAATCGAGATCGGAAATATTGCTATAATCGTTGGAATGGAAGCATTAACCACCGCGATAGGTGAACTGGTTAAAAGCCAAAATGATTTTTTAGTGAACTTAGTTTCTGAATTAAAGCTTAAACAAGGTGAATCTAGCGGCTCCCGGGAAACAGCAAATAGCGCCCAGAATATCCCTCAATTTCACCCTTTCGATAAGGAGAGAGGAAGCTGGTCAACTTACATCCAACAACTAGAGCAACATTTTATAGCCTATGGTGTTTCAAGTGAGGATAAAAAGCGAGCATATTTTTTGTCATGGATCGGCGCTGAAACTTATGAACTATTGGAAAAGCTGTATGGTTCAACAAAGCTGACAGCTCAAAAACCCGATGAGTTGATACAGAAGCTATCCGATCATTTCAAATCGAAAGTGCATGTGTGTACGGCCCGTTACAATTTTTTTAAGTGCCGCATGGGTAAAGATCAGACGTACGCGGAGTGGATTGCAGACCTTCGTGGTCTTGCGCGTAATTGTCAATTTGCTTGCTCAGCCGAAAATTGTAAACAAGAATTTATAGACGAAATGATCAGAGACATCATCATTCTGCATACGCCGCACGATGCCGTGCGTACAGCATGCTTACAAAAACCGGCTCCAACTCTTGAAGAAGTAGCGGTAATAGCAGAAGCCTACGAATCTACACAAAAATCAGTGAAAATTTTGAAAAATGAAATGCCGGAGCTGGCACCAGATGTTAATCAGATAAAATCGTCGAGCTCATACAGAAAAAATTTTGCAAAAAGTAGAAATTCCAGCCTGAATAGAGATCAGCAAATGCAAACCCATACAAAGTCGTGTTCAGGTTGCAATACACACCACAAGAGATCGCAATGTAAATTCCTCAATGCTGTGTGTCGGAAATGCAATAAAAGGGGTCATATTGCGCCAGTATGCCAAAACAATGAAAAGCAATACTGTTCGAGAAGTGGATATTATCGCCCGCGCTCCCGTTATAACAAAAACATTGTTGGCCATGAAAATGTCAATTGTGTAGAAGAGCATATTTTGTCAGTCGATGATACAATTAAGCAGTAAGTACTTATTAATGACTACGAACTGAATTTTTTGTTGGATACCGGTGTAAGTGCATCTTTAATTGGATTACCAGGATTTAATCAACTAAATTGCCCACAATATGAAGAGTCGACACGTAAATTAAATGCATATGGAGTAAATGCAGTTCCAATTTTAGGTGAGACTACAGTTAACGTGAAATTTAATGGTTTAATCAAAAATTTGCCTTTGTTAATAACTAACACGGAGCATGGTGACAACATCTTTGGCATGGATTGGGCAAATGAATTTGGAATTAAAGTAAATTTCGATAGTAATGACAAAGTTCAAATGGTGCAAAAGATCTCAAATGCCGCTACAGCAGACATAGAAGCCGTGTGTTCAAAGTACCCTGGTTTGTTTTCATCATCACTAGGGCGTTGCACGTCCGTAAAAGCTAGCTTATATCTTAAGCCATCCGCCAGACCAAAATTTTTTAGGGCAAGGCCTATACCCTACGCGCAATTGGAATTATTTAAGCAGGAGGCTCAACGCTTGGAAGAAGAAAATATCTGGAAGCCCCTGAGATTTAGCGAATGGGCTACGCCGATTGTTATTGTGCCCAAACGTAACAATCATTTGCGAATCTGTGGCGATTTTAAAGTGTCAGTCAACCCACAACTCGAAGTAGATCAGTACCCGATACCCCGTCCAGAGGAGTTGTTGCAAAAATTAGGCAAAGGTCAGTATTTTAGTAAAATTGATATGTCAGATGCCTACTTTCAGATAGAACTCGAAGAGGAGTCAAAAAAACTTGTAGTCGTAAACACGCCATTGGGCCTTTACCAATATCAACGACTGCCTTTTGGTATTGCTAGTGCACCCGCAATTTTTCAGCGAACACTTGAAATGATCTTGTCAGGCCTTGAGTGCGCTATTTATTTGGATGATATACTCATCACGGGACGCGATCATAAAGAGCACATTCAGAATTTGGATGCCGTTTTCCAACGCCTTTTTGAGCATGGTCTACACGTTAACCACTTCTTGCAACCAGAAGTAGAGTACCTAGGCAACATAATAAGCTCACAAGGTGTGCGCCCTTCGGAAACTGGACTCCAGGCCGTTAAGAAACTACCAAGGCCTACAAACCTTAAGGAACTGCAAGCATTTATGGGTAAGATCAATTATTATAATAAATATATTAGTAACCTTGCTCAAACCGCTGCCCCATTAAATGCTCTTCGTAAAAAAAATGTATATTTTCACTGGAATGCTACGCATGAACATGCATTCCAAAATCTTAAACAGCAAGTGGTAGAAGCAACGCGTTTAACTCATTTTCGTCCAGAATTGCCGATCGTTTTAGCAACAGACGCATCGTCCCATGGTGTCGGTGCTGTTATAGCACATATTCTCCCAGACGGTACCGAGCAGCCAATTGCACACGCCTCAAAAACACTGAACCAGCACCAAGTTAACTACAGTCAAGTTGAAAAAGAGGCATTTGCCATAATATACGGTGTCACAAAGTTCAGACAATACTTATACGGTCGCGAGTTTACTCTCATTACTGACCACAAGCCGCTAATAACAATTTTTCACCCAGATAAACGTTTACCACAAATGACAACTAGCCGCTTATTGCGTTGGGCGTTAATACTGATGAGTTATAAATACCAAATTCAATATCGGCCTACAAATAAGCATGCTAACGCCGATGCGCTATCACGCCTTCCGGTTGGACCAGATGCCAATTTCGACGCTTGTGAAGAATCCTGTTATGAAATCAGCCTGGAAATCAATGAACAAATTGAGGGGTTTCCAGTCAACGCTCAAGAGATCGCTAAAGAAACCCAAAAGGATAAAACACTCAGCAAAATACAAAGATATATAACTCAGGGCTGGCCGGAAAAGCTACCTCCCGCGGAAAACCATTTGCTGCCTTATTTTTATAGGAGAATGTCACTCATTATGCATAAAGGTATCATAGTTCTTAATACAGAAAATACTCGTGTCGTTATCCCTAAGTTATTACAAAATCGAATTCTTCGGATGCTGCATCAAGGGCATTGGGGTGTGGTACGTACGAAACAGCTTGCACGACGATATTGTTGGTGGCCCGGAATTGATTCTTGTATCGAGACTAACGCCAAATTATGTCAAATTTGTCAATCAGCTGCTGCAAATCCTAATAAGGAATATACAAAGTTTCCAGAACCGCAAAATCCGTGGGAGCGCATTCACATAGATTTTGCAGGCCCATTCTTACAACAAATGTGGTTGCTTTGCATTGATGGCTTATCAAAATTTCCATTTGTTGTTCCAATGAAACAAACAACATCAACAGCAACCATACAAGCACTTACTAAAATTTTTGCCCTGGAAGGATTACCCGAAATTATAGTAAGCGATAATGGGACTCAATTCACGGCACGGGAATTCCAAGATTATTGCACCAACAATGGAATTCAACACTTGCGTACAGCACCATTCCATCCTGCATCAAATGGCGAAATCGAACGCTTCGTCCGCACATTTAAGGCCAGTCTAAGGAAAATTTATGAGGAGAAGGAAAACATCGATACAGCACTATCGCTATGCCTTATGACGTACAGGACAACACCAAATCCGCAAACCAACAAAACACCCGCCGAGATTTTACATGGACGTGAACATCGTCCATACATTTCGCAAATCGTTCCCTGCAATAGCAATAACAGTGGTAAAGGTAATCAAAATCAGAAGTTTAAGACAGGAGAGACGGTTTATGCCCGAAACTACGGAAGAGGTCCCCGCTGGGTCGAAGGAGTTATACGTGAACAAAGAGGTTCCAGATTGTATTTAGTTTTTACCCAACAAGGTACTTGGAAACGCCACCAAAACCAGCTTCGCAACAGAGTTGATAGAAGCTCTACAACCAATTCATTCATATCAGGCCGAAACCTTGCAGAAGCAACCTCCAGCAACTTAAACAAAGGTAATTGTATTAGTACTGAGTTTTCTAACAAAGAATCTCCGCAGATCGGCACACATGCAACTTGCAAAGACAGTCCAAAATCTGCTCAAGCCAGCCCAAGACGGTCAACACGCATACGGAAGCAAGTGGTCCGTTTTCAAATAGGATAGCCACAGCAGATCCTGTCGTGATGTTTTTCACAAATTGGTGGTGAGGAAATGATATGTATGTATGTATACATTCAACACACATATAGAAGCCAAACGAAGTCTTCATCAACTGAGTACATACATCCCAGCAGTCCGCAGTTGCTAGTCAGCCGGTCACTATCCCTGCTCTCGACATTGAATAATTAGCGTGGCCTAGTTTTAGTAATTAGTTAGTTAGTAGTAAATTGTTAAATGAAATATATTAGTAGAACTAACTCCTCTGTTTTAACTGGATACCTTTTCCGTAAACATAACAATGATATAAGTATAGTTATCATTATTTTAATAGAATAAAATAATACCAAGCCGACGCGTTTCGTTCGGCTGTAATTGTTGTTAGCAATAAGACCATATCCTTGTCAGTTTCATTGACAGAGGTAGCAGTATGCATTGCAAATGTATTTAGGGATAGGATTAAGAACCAAATATTATCCGCGAAAATAAGTTTAGTTGGATTGAGCAAAGAATGCCCCATTTGCTAATAAAAAGAAATACTAGATTGGATAACATGAATTGGAAGTAGCGCTCTCATTTCCTCTCACCCTCCTGGAGCCCTCCTACCATGAAGGTTGACTAGGTCCGCTCTCGTCTTCTCTTTTCAGGTCGTCATCAGGGATACTGTATCATATCGCCCACAGTATCGCAGGGTGGTTGGGGCAATGGCGGTGGAAACAGAAAACCTGCGCTTCCAATTAGGTAAGTGGTAGGTAGTGTAGGACTGAATGAGTGCTATGGCCTTTGGTTTGGCAGGCACGATTTTTTTTATATATGGCTGGTAGCACAGCGGCAGGTTTTCGTGGAACCTCCCCACACTCTCCGCCAATAGCCGAGGCGAGCTAGCGTGCCGCCCTGCAGTCAACGCTGTCCACCGAGTGATCTGTCAGCTCATGCTGGCAGTCTGGACTTCACGTCCAAGTCAATCGCTCGATCATAGTTCCATAACAGACGTCTAATATTTAAAGTTTTTTTTGCATCGACCGATCGCAAAACATACCAATCGAGCTGCTGATGTGCGCATCTCTGCTAGCAACAGGATGAGGGAGTGCTTCTCTAATCGGGAGAAGATCACCTGCCCCTTTTCCAAACTTTTGTGTGTGAGTAGGGGTATTAATTAAAAAATGCGCCTTTAATGTAAGGTTAGATTTAATTTGATGTTCTAAGTTTTAATACACAATAAGTTCTAATATACAATTTATCTCCTCATTCCACAATTACTTCTTAGGTTTCTCACTACTAAGCTTACATCACAATTAACTTTTAGACTTTGCACAATTATTTCTTAGCTTTTGTTTTTGACTGTTAAGATTCCTTACCGTGGTTCGGGGGAATCTTAGCAGTTGTTCTTTTAAAAATTGGTTGAAAATCATACAAATTGATCGAAAGTTTATAGTAATGGTTGCGCCATAATCTCACGATCAGTAGCTAAGAAAATTCTTATTTACTACTACTGCGAATATCTCTTCGATACTTGTTCTTAATTCATGTTCGTTCCTATTTGCTTTAAAGCTTTCTCCTCTGAGAATTCTTGAGTACATGTGCATAATGTTTATATTTACTTTTAAGACATTCCCCTCTGAGAATGCTTGAAATGTTCTCATGTAAACAATTTCATATATGTACATAATGTCTCTGTGGACAAGTTGGCTAGCTGAACATATGTTGGGATTTTTAACTGAGAAAGTGAAATTGTTTACTACTCTCAGTATGGAAATGCTTCGTTTGCAATTCGATACGCTCGATTGTTTGCAATGGGCAGTTGGTATTTCCTCATGTTTGAGGAAGTAGAACAATTGGTTGCGTCATGACACACAATTCAATTTCATGTTTGCTTCATGACAACAATTCTGATATTTTAACGGCCGCCTTATGAATATTCTTTGTAATTTGGCTTGGCTCGTGTTTTATGATATTTTTTATGTCTTACATGCCATCTTTACGTATTTCATGTTTTTCTAGGGAAAGTATTCATTATTTAATCTTTTCTAGGGCCTTATCATACTATTAGTATGAGAAAAACGGGTTTTGGAGCCGCCACTCATTACACTGGGAAAGAATTTGTAAGTTAATGGAAAGACAATGTTTAGTTTAGAGTATAATGTACCATCGAGCCCGTCTTCATTGGGCTCATTGTTTTGGAGTTTTAAGAGATCTACAATTGTTGAAAGATCACCGTTACCGCTTGGATGATTATGGACAGTGTTATATGAAATTTTTGCATTGAATATGTAAGAGCAACCCTCGGTGAAGTAAACATCGCTTCGCATTTTACTATTTTCTTTATTGCAGGTTCAATCGAACTGCCGAAGGCACTCCAGAAGGCCTTCGGGAGGTATTCTATCATCTCACGAATAAGTACCGAATTAATGAGTCTTTGAATATTGCTTTGTTAGTAGAGTAAGGTGAAACTTCTGCAGGGTTCCGGATAGGTTAAGACATTAAAAAGGTAGATCAAGAAATCCTAGTCTGACACATAGAATATATTATAAGTTTATCAATTTTTATTTGATTCAGTTCACCAAAGCCGAAGAAGTTTACAATTTAGAGTTTAATTAGCTCTCAACGTTGGTTGTCGGAACCTCTGCATATTAACCATATTGTTACAACTGCTTCGGGGGTGAATATAAGCGCGAAAAGAAACAAAATATATTATATATTGGTGATGTACTAAACAGGCATGAAATGAGTTCATAAGCTTCAGTCTTTCTCTCTCCTCCGTCCGGAGTTTTTTTTTCTCTTGCCACAAATAGATCAGAGAATAGGCGCATCGTAGTAATGCGCCGACGGTGCCATTGGGAGGCCGGGGATAGGCACTTGAGGATCGCTAACACCGAATCCGCACCAAAACCAAGCAGGCTTTTTTTCTTATATACCCACCCTAGACTCTCCACCATTAGCCGAGGTGTGCTATAGTGCCGACCTGCATCACAAGCTGTCACGGAGTGAGCTATCAGCTTCGGATGATACTCGGGACTTCACGTCCATTATGACTCACTCCTTGTTAAGTTCCATAACAGGTTTTCCCAAGCTTTCATCATTTAACTCGTTTTTCCCAGAATATTCTGCAACTTAATATTATTAATATTTTTTTTAATCTTTCCTTATCCTGTTTTAAGATCTGTATGTCCTGTTCTGCTCTTTGCTGCTTCTTACATTTGATCAATATCACCAATATCAGATATATGTATATATATCACTTCCTATTTTTGCTTCTACATTTTTCATATTTGTAACCAACCAGTATCAACGTTTTGGAATTTCACGTAATTCTCAGCTATTTGTTTACATCCACTATCTTGAATAATATTTTCAATTTGTCGTTTATATGTATTACTTTCTTTCCAATTTATGTTAAAGTCGCCTAATATTTTCATCTCGTTATTCTGTTTATTTAATATCTATTTATTAAGTCTTTAAATACTTCACAAAACAGTCTTTTGTTGAAGCTCGGCGACCTACATACATATGACTGCAAACAAGAATTGATTATCATGTGCTATACAACGTAATGTTAACCACCATACGTCAGTTTATATCCCATTCATTCTGAGTCCCTGAATAATTATATAAACACATTTTAATTCCTTTAATTGCTGGAATCCTATCTTCCGTTGTTCGACTTTTAACTTCTGTGAATACACCGAGCATTTGCATTATTATTCAACATTAACTAACTTTTCGTTCGCCTTCGTATAATTCATGCATTTTATAATTTTACGACTTTTACATCCCTTAGTAATACGTTCCCTAAAGCAATTTCCACATAATTCTTTACTTTTACTATCTTTGGACTTATGGTTAAAACCTTAACGCTTAAGAAATTGTGAAATCTGCACTCCTGGCTCTATCACCTCAAAACTTTGAGTCGAAACTAGTCTGGAGCTGCCCCATGAAACTTTAGCTGCTATCTAGGAACAACAAAGTAACGTTGCTTTGTGTTCCTTCCTGGGCACGAAGGAGTGGACGGCAATGAAAGAGCGGACGATCTGGCTAAAACCGGAGACGACAGTAATATATTGGTCCCTTTTCAATATATGGCCTACCAAAAAGCCACTTTAAGGGTGAACTGTAAAAATGGGAAAACATGTTATTGGATTTCCTCTGACGTAGTGCCTTCGCTATGAGGCAGCCGAAGGAATTCTCAGCCCTTTGCAGACAATCGCTCAGGCTGTTTACTGATGGAGTCACACGAGTCACAGTGTGCGAAGAGGAAGATGAAATCTCAAAGAATATTATACAGGGTGTTCCACCTAGGAGGTCAATAGAGGAACAGGTGATGATACTCACCCATTCAAACAGAAAATTGAATGGCAGGGGGGGCTTATCAACCGTTTAGGAGTTACAGGGTGATTAAAAAAAAAGCTGGGTTTTCAAAACCACACTGTATCTTAAAAAGTACTGGCCGTCATGGCCTTTCTAACGACGGATTTTTCACCATTTTTTTTTACTTTGACATCTTTTTTGTTATAAATATGTGGTTAAGAACTTTTTTTTGTAAAAACTGTAAACTGGGGACTCTCCTCTTTAATTTGACCTATTACACTTTTGTCCTAACTATATCCGTTAAACAGTTATTAGCTCATAACCTATTCAAATCATAGCGAAATTAGACGATATTTTTTTTAAATGACGTGTTTTCAGTTACTAAGGGAACAAATTATTTTGGAGAATAGGTTTTATTTCTTTAACGGCTACAGCTAGCACAAAGGGTGTAATAGGACAAATTAACACATTAAGCGCCATAAGCATCCGTATGGATGCATAATGAAATTACCAATATGGCCGCATGCATCCTCTCGGATGCACACACGATAATACACACATAATACTTACGGGTTCATAGCATCCGTATTGATGCACAGAGCAGCTACAAAAGCATGGGTAACTCAAGTGCGTGGCCCGCTGGTACGAATTTTGAAATGTCCCACGATTTTTTTTGTACGTTGACATAGTAATAGAGTATACTTACATAAAAGACAAAATAATTTTTGTCGAAAATATTTGGAGGTGGCCCAAAAAGAAATATGTTTGATTTCTATTGTGGCGCTTAACGTGAGAGGAGAGTTCACAGTTAACAGTTTTTGTAAAAAAAGAACAGTTATGTTAACTACCTATTTATAAGAAAAAAAGAAGACAAAGTAAAGAAGAAGTACGAAAATCCAAAATTTTAGTTTAGACTACCATAACTCATGAGAGAAAGGGGTGCAGGGTTGGTTGAGCAGTCGTTGGAAGGGCTATGAGGTTCTACATACAATGAGCTTTTAACTGTCACCGTATGCCCTGTACTTTTTAATACAGAGTGTTTTGTGAATAACTAGCTTTTTTCTTAATCACCCTGTAGCTCCTAAACAGTTGATATGCCCCCCTCCCCCCGGCTATTCAATTTTTTGTTTGTCTAGCTGTCACCTCCTGCTCTATTGACCTCCTATGCGGAAACACCCTGCATGTAGGTGCCCCGCGCCTGCAGCAAGGTATAAAGGTTGTAAATCACGGGAGAAGCATTTATCTCTCTAAACAAATTTTGCAATCTAACCCCAAGGGCAATAATCGGGCTCGGTAAAAGACTAGATTTTGCTTAACCACTTTAGAGGAAAACACAATAGATCAACTTTTAGGACTTCTCAAGTCTATAACCAACTGTATATTGTTCACCTAATTTTTCTTTAACTTTTTTTTTCCATAATTTTCACCAATGTTTTATTTTCACTGGAATTACACCCAGGGATATTCATAAACGTTCCCGTAACTTTTTGTTCCTTCCAGAACGAAATAAATTTTTTAAAAAAATTTCGTTCCGGAGAGAACTAAAAATATCGCTCCGTTTTATAAATAATGTAAAGTTATTTTTGGAACTTTTTCGATTAAATTTTCGAATAAAATTCATTTTAAAAAAAAGTTTCGATAAAATTCAAGAGGCAGATATTAATCAACTGTAAATGTAAAAAATCAAGCACATGATTTAACAGCATTGCTAATCTTTTCAAGCAATGGTGGGTACACACTGAGCAGACAAATTCAAACGCATGTGTCTGAACTTTTTTTTTTTTTTATTAAATATGTACCTTTGGCAAATGCAAATAAAAATGTTTTAACCTGTGCTCATGTTCCATCTCAAATGCACATTTCCAACATACAGGGTGGGCCAAAAGTCACCATAGGGTTTAAAAATTAAATGGTAACATATGGTAGGATGAAAAAAAGGAGGGGTAAGGTGGGGTGGGGAAACATGCTTACCTATGAAGAACAGACAGTTGGCTATCATGTAAAAAAGGAATGAAGAGAAACGGTCAACAGGGTGTGGAGCAATGTACAAACGAAAAAGTTAGTTATTTTTAAACCCCATGGTGACTTTTGGCCCACCCTGTATTTGTTTGTTCCGTGGGGAAAAACTTTGGCAATGGAATTTTTTTAAAAATTAGTGTGCACGCAAAACAAAGTTCAATCTATGAAATGTGCAGCGCAAAGAAGACATTGTTCTTAAGAAACGTAATGTCCAAGAAAAAATTTACCAATGTCGAAAACTTGAGAAGCGGTTAAGGACTCCTCGTATCGACAAGTTCTCAAAGCCAAGGGGTTAAAGGTATGTATACTTAATGTCAGAACACGATGAAGTTCCAACTATCTGATGTTGCAATCTTTATCTGATGTTCACGCACGACATAACACGGTGGCTCCGGTTAAATTGATCAATTTCATTGAAGAATTCGTTCTTATATTTAAAGCGGCGAAGCAAATAATGAATTTGTGCAAAACTCACAGGTGATTTTAGGTGACTTTTATAAATACTGGATGGAGCTTAAACTAAAAATACGGTCATTTTCATCAAGTGCTCTTGCAAAAGAACTTGCCCTACGCCGGATGAGAGAGAAAATATGTTGATGAACTCTGATGCGTTTTTAGCCGGACTGTACATATTTAGATCAAAGGTTTGAAAATATTATTTTACGTATTTTGAGTTGAGCTGTAGAAACTGTTATCTTTTTACAGATTTCATTGTGTTATTGTGTCAGCTAACCCTGAAAACAAAAGCAGGGTCATAACGTTTTTTAAAACTGTTGCCACAAAATTCCACAATTTTGTAAGAAGCTTTTATCATAGTACCGAATGTTTTCACTTTTTAACTGCATCATTTGGAGGAAATACCAATATGAATCCTGTTGTAGATGAAGTTCCCTAACACTGGCGGGAATATTATGCTGCCATTGAAGGTTTTCATGTTCCAAGAAGGTATCCCCTGTCCACGAGTGTTTTATCTTTTTGGCTTGAAAAAAGCTTTCCAAGTAAATCAATGGAGATGGCAAAAATTGCAAAGGTCAACTCCAGCAACTCAAGTGAGTGTTGAAAGGAGTTTTTCAGCACTTAGGTACGTTCTAAACAAATATAGAACTAAGCTCACTAACAAAAAACTTGAAAACGTGTTATTAGTGCGCTTAAATTAATACACATTAGCTAAGTTAATTTATAAAAGTATGTTACGGAATGTTACGATATCTAAATAAAGACAAAAAATATGTATAATTCTACAAATTTTTCAAATAAAGGAACGAAAATGTTGAAAGATCGAGTCTTTTTGTTCTTTTGAGGAACTAGATATCTAAAGAGCAATCCAATAGTTCTTTGAAAAATAAAGTTTCGAGCGGAGCTTTTCACTCGGAACGATATTTTTTCGTTCCAACACAAACACTCCGCTCGGAACTTTTGAATTTTTTTCGTTTCTTTCCGGACTCCTGGTTACACCACTAATTTTCAAAGATTAATAGGATTAATTGCTTTTTATAGCAATTTTTGTTATTTTGAAATCCTGTTGAGATTTTGGTTTAACTAAAACAGTTACTGTGGCCCGTTCCTTTATTTTCATTAACTTTCTTTAATACTGACAAAATATTAACTTTCTCCTCATACATATATAAATATATAAACAAAATATTTTTTTTAAAAGAAATACATTGCTTCTTAAACATATATGATATAATTCAAAGAGCGAAAACGCCAGACTCTTCAACATTTTCAAGTTATTTACTGTCTCAATCATACGTAGTAAAATGTTACCAGAGGCCCCGATATGATTAATTCTTATGAGTATACAGGGTGTTTCCCCTTAGGAGGTCCACAGAGCGGGAGGTGATAGTACTCACCTAGACGAACCAAAAATTGTATGGCAGGTGGGGGGGCAATATCAACCGTTTAGGAGTTACAGGGTGATTCATAAAAAAAGCTAGGTTTTTACAAAACACCCTGTATCTTAAAAACTACAGGGCGTATGGTCACAGTTAAGGGCTCACTGTATGCAGAACTTCATGGCCTTTCCAACGACAGCTCAACCAGCCCCATGTCCCTCTCCCCTCAGATGTTATGAAGGTCTAAACTAAAAATTTCGGATTTTCTTTCCTTTTTTTTTTACTTTGACCTCTATTATTTTTGCAAAAAGGTCGTTAACATAACTTTTTTTTATAAAAACTGTAAACTGTGGAGCCTCCTCGTTAATTTGACCTATTATATCCTATGTGCTATCTGTATCCGTTAAAGAGTTATTAGCTCTAAACTTATTCTCAAACCTATTTTCAAACCTATCCTCAACGATAATTTGTTCCCTTAGTACGTCATTTTAAAAAATATCGTCTAATTTCGGTGTGACCGGAATAGGTTATGAGTTAATAACTGTTTAACGGCTACAGTTAACACATAGGGTGTAATAGGTCAAATTAAAGAGGAGGCTCCACAATTTACAGTTTTTATAAAAAAAAGTTATGTTAACGACCTTTTTGCAAAAATAATAGAGGTCAAATTAAAAAAAAAGGAAAGAAAATCCGAAATTTTGAGTTTAGACCTTCATAACATCTGAGGGGAGAGGGGCACTGGGCTGGTTGAGCTGTCGTTGGAAAGGCCATGAAGTTCTGCATACAGTGAGCCCTTAACTGTGACCATACGCCCTGTAGTTTTTAAGATACAGGGTGTTTTGTAAAAACCTAGCTTTTTTTATGAATCACCCTGTAACTCCTAAACGGTTGATATTGCCCCCCCACCTGCCATACAATTTTTGGTTCGTCTAGGTGAGTACTATCACCTCCCGCTCTATGGACCTCCTAAGGGGAAACACCCTGTATATGTATATACACAGATAGTCAACCAAATATGGTTAATGCTTTCAAGAAAACCAGAATAGTAATTATTAATTCATATTTATGAAAAATACAATATTCGAATTGTTATGACTTATGAATTTTGGAACCATTATATTTACGAAAATTGCAAAAAGCTCAGAATTGTTGGCTTTGCTAAGCTTACTTTAAATCTTATGAAAGAAGCAATCGATCAGAGATAAAGAAATATATACATTAGCCTTATTAGAAAAAGTATAGATAATATATGTAGATAATTAGACATAATTCTATATCAGCAGAAAACCAAAAGCAGTTAACAATCTCTCAGGAGTTTTCGATCTTATTGATATCTAGTCAATATTTATCTGTATGTTAAATCTTGAATAAACTTAATATACTTAATACACTGCGCCAAATGCTGAGCCACTTAAAATCAAAATCACGCGTTTAAAATAAAGGTTTTCATGTAAGCGTAAAGAAAACGTGATCGTTCCTTTTTGAATCCCACGTTTCATAAGCAGAGTATGTGCATGTTCGTACGATTAGGTCTGCTTTTGCCCCCTGTCGACTGCCTTTCCATACTTTTAGAACAGAGAAAATATTCCTCGCTCTTCCAAACCCATTAAATGCAGCATGCAAAACATGCTTAAAAGCTTTCTCTCAACAAAGGATTCATTGTTTCTGATTCATATGCACCCTTTGCTATTCGATTGGACATCTAGTATATATTAAGTTTGTTAACTTTGTAAGTAACAAAGAAAAACGCTAGAAGAAGACAAATTCTTACGTTACCTAAATGAATGCTCGTATGTGCAAATTGGATTGTGGTTTTTCGCATCATTTCGTCTGACAGTAGAAATAATTATAGCCAAATTCATAAAATTTCTGAAGAATACATCAATTCAATGAAAACGTCTAGGACTGATATTTCGTAAAAAAAAAACAATATTTACATGGCCATACCAAGAAGAGTTTGCTCGATTAAATCCATTTTAATACCCTAGATGAAATCATAGGGGTATACTAAGTTTGTCATTGCGTTTGTAACACCTCGAAATAATGATGGTAGTGCAAAATGGATTGGACACCCATTCATAATATTAAAAGTTATTTCGATTTTTGCATGTCGTCCGTCCGTCCGTGCGCACGATAACTCGAGAACGCGTATACTTAGAGAGCTGAATTTTGTAAACGGACTGTAAAAAAAAAGTAAAATTAAGTTCGAAAATGAGACAAATCGGGCAACTCCTTCGTGGGGTTGCCATATAAAAATTTCGTTTTCCGCTACATATTTGGACACTGCCTGAGAGCGCGTCGACGTAGAGAGCTGAAATTTCGTACATGATGTTTTTACTACATTAGCAAATAAAATGTCAACAAGTAAAAAAGCTAGAATTAGTCTAAGACCAATTCTTATGATACCCTAGATGAATGCCCGTATTAAATTTCGTATGGTCACCGATCTATTCAAGTATTGATTTTGAAGTTGTTTTTCGCATATATTTCTAGAACAGTTTGTCGCACAGAAAAAATAGTAATAACCAATTTTATAGGATTTCGTATTCTGCAGATGTTTTTAGTACAATAAAAATGTCTTGGACTGATCGTTTTCAAAGTATACGTAAAAAACCGCAATTTTTATATGGCAACACCAAGAAGGAGTTGCCCGATTTAGTCCATTTTAGACATTTTATTTGCTAATATAGTAAAAACATCATGTACGAAATTTCAGCTGTCTACGTCGATGCGTTCTCAGGCAGTGTCCAAATATATAGCGGAAAACAAAATTTTTATATGGCAACCCCACGAAGGAGTTGCCCGATGTCTCATTTTCGAACTTAATTTTACTTTTTTTTTTAAAGTCCGTGTACAAAATTTCAGCTCTTTAAGTATACGCGTTCTCGAGTTATCGTGCGCACAGACGGACAGACAGACGGACGGACGGACGGACGGACGGACGGACGGACATGCAAAAATCAAAATAACTTTTAGTATATGAATGGGTGTCCAATCCATTTTGCTCTACCATCATTATTTCGAGGTGTTACAAACGGAATGACAAACTTAGTATACCCCTATGATTTCATCTAGGGTATAAAAATGGACTAAATCGGGCAACTCCTTCTTGGTGTTGCAATATAAAAATTTCGGTTTTTCACGTATACTTTGAAAACGATCAGTCCAAGACATTTTTATTGTACTAAAAACTTCTGCAGAATACGAAATCCTATAAAATTGGTTATAATAATTTTTTCTGTGCGACAAACTGTTCTAGAAATATATGCGAAAAACAACTTCAAAATCAATACTTGAATAGATCGGTGACCATACGAAATTTAATACGGGCATTCATCTAGGGTATCCTAAGAATTGGTCTTAGACCAATTCTAACTTTTTTACTTGTTAAAATTACATTGATTATTTTTATGAAAATGCGGTGTACAAAAATTCAGCTTTCTACATTGACGTGTTCTCAGACAGCGTTAAAATATACGTATAGTGGAAAAAGAAATTTTTGTAAGCAACCCTACGAGGTACCCGATTTGTCCTATTTTCGAACTTAATTTACACTTATTTTTTAAAAAGGACATGCAAAATTGCAGCTGTCTAAGCGCCTTCTCGAGTTGTCGAGGCCGGAGAGACGTACGGACATGGTAAAATCAAAATAAATTTTAATATTATGCATGGGCGTCCAATCCATTTTGCTCTACCATCATTATTTATGCGTTACAAACGGAATTACAAACTTAATAGTATAGCCTAATACTTCATCATCTAGGTTACAAAAATATGACTCATTATATAGGTTTATTTAGTGTAAAGAAAATTATCTACATATATCTACTTACTTTTCCACTAAAAATTCATTTCGCCAATCATCTAACTGTCCTTCAGTCCACCAGCTGTCTATAATGCAACAGAAAACTTGTACAGTTGATAAGAAGATGGACATAGCCATATTTGCTGAGCTTGGGCAATGTGCAAGGTTAAACTTAAGAAGTAAACCAGCCAAAAGATGTGCAGAGCAAATATGCGCTATAAAATATTATTTATTATATACTTATTATTTAATAGAGAAAGGTCTTACCAGGAATTGATTTATAATCGAGTGCAACGAATGAATGAATATTATAAACTTTTTCCACAAACTCAAGGCTTTTATTTAAATCCTGCTGAAATTGAATGACGGTATTTAGATCAAGAGGTGATTGGTTTTTAATTGTGTCTTCTTTATTTAATAGTTGAGTATAAAATATATCCAAGAACTCTTGCAAACACGAAGCATAATATTCATAAATTTTTGGAGGGGGCTTGCCATCGTAGTAATAAACAGAGTTTATGAACTTTCTTAAACTATTTATCATTTTTATGTACGGAATAATTGATTCAAGGTAGAATCGAAATCCTTCCTGTATAATAAAAATAAACAATATATTTATTGAAAGAGTTTGTGTTTCAGTCTACCAATATAAATACCAAAGTCACACTGCATATAGAAACATCGTCCCTGACATAAATCTCATCACATTGAACGCTGAAAAATTTGTTATTTGTTGGACACTGGAACATCCAAATAATTTCTCGAAGTAGGCAATATTCAGAAGCTGTAGAGATATGTTTCAATTTAATGATATTGTTCGATTTTTCCGCCAAATATTTTTTCCAAAAATAGCAAAAATGTGCACTGTCTAAGCAACTTTGAACATTGCAGTTTGAATACATGTCTAACCACCAAGAGTTCTGGATGTTCCCAATTAGCCATTCTCTGGCATTACTTCTACCGTAAATTTGAAAATTATCTTCTTTTCTAGGAGGTATAAGATTTGGGAAAAATTGTATTGTTGCCTTTTCTAATACTTTTTCTTCAAAACTTTGAGACATTGAAATTTCGCTACCTGAATCAGTCCAATCCTTAAAATACAACTATTTCATCTATGCATAAAAAAATTATTTTCACTTACGCTAAGTTCCGAATTATCTGAATATTCATCCGGCGGTATCACATCATCTTTCAAATCACATAGCCAATTTTCTTTATCAATTTCTCTATGTTGAATAGCATTTTCACACAAATTTAAAGAAATTCCTATTTTATTTTTCCGAATAGATCCCACAGGATTGTACGATAAATTTAAAAGGAAATCCAAGACAGCCCAGTGGACATCCACTTCATAATGGTTAAGACATATAGGATGATTTATTAGTTCATTGCACAGCTGCTTCAAATAATCTGCATAAAGTTTATAGTTCCCAACAATGAATTTCTCAAACATTCCGTCAATTTTACGCTTAATCTCATGACTGTTCACGCTTAAGTTTTTATGATTTCTTATCGTATACCAAGCAAATTGTTCACATCGATGGAAGTTTTCTTCATCCTTCTGAAGAGCAAGATTATTTTAACTCGTATATATTAAGTACTTAAAATATCTACGTACATTAAATTTTGTTAAACACTCAACCAAAATAGGAAGATTTTCTCGGATTATTTGTTGCCGATTTTCCTGTGCTGACATCTTCTTCCTCCTTTGTCGTCTCGTTGATTTGGCCCCGGTACAGCGATACACAAAGTATTTGGCCGGATTAACAACGCGCAATAAGCATGATGATAGAGCGACAGAACGACAGACGACAGCGAATATTTCGCTGCGAAACAGGCATTCGAAAAATTGGGAACACAATTGCAACGACAGGCGATGAGCGACGATTGTGAAAGAAGAAGATATTGAAATTTTATTTGTTAAATGTTTCGAGCGTTTCAAAAGGAGATTTTTATCAAGAATATTTCATATTATATTGAAAGAAATGCAATGAACCAAAGTGTGGAAAAAAACTGAAAATGCGGAAATTAAATAAATTAAAAGGCTTAAACACAATTCCGACGATAGAGCGACAGAACGACAGACGACAGCGAATATTTCGCTGCGAAACAGGCATTCGAAAAATTGGGAACACAATTGCAACGACAGGCGATGAGCGACGATTGTGAAAGAAGAAGATATTGCAATTTTATTTGTTAAATGTTTCGAGCGTTTTAAAAGGAGATTTTTGTCAAGAATATTTTATATTATATTGAAAAAAATGCAATGAACCAAAGTGTGGAAAAAAACTGAAAATGCGGAAATTAAGTAAATTAAATGCTTTAAAATATCCATCCAACCCTTGTCTTTTTTGTCCACTTGTCTTGCCTATCTTGTAAAATATAAATTATTTTATGGATTTTGCATTTCCTCGATCTATTTTTCCTAAAAGCTCATTATTTTAAAATTACCGCGGCGTGCTACCACCTAAAAAAGACAAAAGTGAATGCCACAACCATTTCATTCGATTAATTTTGTTGGTAGGACTGCAGCGACGACGGCAAAATTAGAAACTGATCAATCCCGGCGATAATGTCGTCGATCGCTCATCGTCGGTCGTCGCAATTTGGTGCATTCGCATAAGATGCTGTGTTTTTAAAGTTTGACAGCGATATATCGTCGTCGTTTGTCGTCTGTCGTCGGAATTGTGTTTAAGCCTAAATGCTTTAAAATATCCATCCAACCCTTGTTTTTTTGTCCACTTGTCTTGCCTATCTTGTAAACTATAAATTATTTTATGCATTTCGCATTTCCTCGATCTATTTTTCCTCTAAGCTCATTATTTTAAAATTACCGCGGCGTGCTACCACCTAAAAAAGACAAAAGTGAATGCCACAACCGAAGTATGAGTAATTACAAACGAAGTATGAGTAATTACAAAGTAACGACTCTTCTGGAAGAGGAAAATATTTTGCCCGAAAAATGTATAAAGGTGTAAGTAAGCGGTTATTCACGGATGACTATAAATTCATCTAATAAAAAATAATCTGGAGAGAATGAGAAAGGCATATTTTTATAAAGCTCTCTGGTTAAAAGCACAAGCGTTAGAAGGTAATAGCAAAAATCATGTGGTTTTTTTTTTATTTGCCGAAGTATGATATTTGACAATTCTTGTTGTCAAAGTTGACAGTTATTGATGGCAATTTTCACAAAGTACGTTTTGTATCAAAATAAGCAAGGTTTTTTTTTATTTCATTGCAAATTAGAATAACATTAAACATTAAAAACTAGTAGAGAAATAGTATACAACTGTTTTCTGTTTATTTTAGATACCATGGAATTTAGCTAATGGCTATGAGTTATAGAACCTTCATTAATCTGCACCGAAGTATGAATGTATGAAATATGAATTATTTCCCTTGATTGGTCTCCAAAACTACATTTGATCACTTCAACCTTGAGAAAATGTTCCAATTGTGAATGCTGAAATGTAGAGAGCAGCCGGTGCATCTAATGCACATAACACCTGTATAGTCCCTCCAATTCAATCATGTCGAGCAACGGTAAGAAAATATATTGATGCAGGATTAGGAAAAGTACATTGTTTTTTAATGCATTAGCATTGACTAAAATTTAATGCATTGGAATTGGGAAAATCCAATTCAACTGCAATTGCAAATCTCAGTGCCTTGAATTTGTGAGAATCTATTGCAATTGTAAATTCAGTACATTGTAATTGCAAGAATCCAATGCAACTGCAAATTTAAAGCCAATGCAAAATTCAATTGCTTATCGTAAATTGCACTTCTACAGTAATTAAAAAAGTGAAATTGGTTTAGTTACAAAAATTTATATGTAAAGCATTCTAATGGTACTTTAAAACGTTTATGACAAATCAGAATCACAAATTTTTATTTGTTGAAAATTGTTTAAAATTTAAATCATAATTTTTGTCTGTAAGGATTAATAATTTGAGCAGTTTTTTCAGAGAAAATGACATTCCATATAAAATTTATTGGGATCTTTTCCAAAGACCAAAAATTTGTCTGTAGGTTCAGGTGGTTGTCTATCAATTTCTTTCAAATTATTTTACATATCGTACCAGTAAAGCTATTGAATAGTTTATGACTAGAAAAATTTGACGTTGCTTCTTGATATATATTTTGAACGTTTAGTTTTGTTGCGAAATTTTTAACAAGATACTGATTCTAAATTTATGTTATAAACGTTTTGAAGTACATACTATTAATATGCTTTAAATATAATTTTTGTGTAACTATACTAATTTAGCTTTTTCAATCAATTATATTCAATTATAGACTATAGAGGTGTAACTTATAATGAACAATTGAATTTTGCATTGGCATTGAATTCAATGCATGGATTTTGCAGTTTCATTGGATTTTTACAATTCCTATGCATTAGATTTTACCACATTCAGTGCATTAAGATTTGCAGTTACTTATGACTGCAATCTAATACTAATGCATTTATGAATGGATTGGTCCCATCTCTAATCGATTGTTGACTTAAGGACTACACATTATTTTCAAATATTTATTCTTCTTCCAGTGTTCGATCGTAAGGAAAAATGCAAACTTATAGCGGACGGCGCGCATGAAATATACCATAATATTGGACTTCAGCCCATCGTAATTTGATCTAATCATATTCTTACGGCATATCTTTAAAATCAGACTATTTTGTTTAGTGCTGATAGTGGTTAGTTATAGGACTTTCATTAATCTGTACCAAAGTAACAATATATGAAATATGAATTATTTCCGTTTGGTTTTTGGTTTTTCACTATATATTTGGACACTGCCTGAGAACGCGTCGACGTGGAGAGTTCAAAATTTGTACAGTGTTTAAAAAAATGTTAATTTAAGTTCAAAAATGCGACCAATGGGGCAACTCCTTCGCAGGGTTGCCATATTTTTAACTATATATTCTCATAAGTGTATATTTTTTACGGTACTCTTAGTGTGCACATTTATTACGACAAAGTTATCTATATATTATTATTATATATTACCACATGTAAATGAATGTGCATTAAGCCCCCTTGCCACGTCAAGGCGGTACCGCTAAGCATACTTAACATTTAATTATAATATTATTTTAGCATACTCAAGGGGGAAGAGGGTGGACAAGTCCACCAAAAACAGATATACTGGACTTTTTAGAACGCAAATTGTTATTTTTCGTAAATAATGGAAAAAAAACCCCTTCACATATCTTCTTCAAAAAGGGTAGAAAATAAAATATTCTAATTACAGGCCTATTAAAAAATTGGCGCAAAACGCCAATAACGGATTATATTTATACAGACTTTAGTGAGACCTTCAACACGTTACCTCATTCCGTGAGGATGGGCTTCCATTATCATTGCTGTACTCGCTAGGTCTTTTTCTAAAAGCCGTGCAAATATTATATATATTATTAATAGGTCTGCATGTTTACTCGAAAGTTTTTACCCAGGCTTCAAAGTTAAATTTCCGGACTACAAAAATTTGACAGTTGAATGGTTTTCCAAATTGTCTGTTAACTTTTTTCATTATCATCTAGTATTATCTAAGTTTTTACTTGAATTTTACATTTTTACACAAAAATAAACATACAGACCTAATATAACATTACTATTATTTTAACCGGGTAAACTTTATACTTGTTCAAGAAAGCTATTTTTGGATTCTTCGGTACAACAGCAAAAGCGAAAGTATTTGTTATTTGTTCTTCATCACACAGCTTATTGATTTTTAGGTGATAAGCTTCAAGTCTTGATGAGTCAAAACCAAGACTTGAAGTTTGCCACCTAAAATCAATAAGTTTGTGATGAAGCAACAAATAAAAACTCCTTTCGCCATTGCTGCTGTACCGGAGAATCCAAAAATAGCCTTCTTGAACAAGGATGTTAATCTAGTTCAAACTTTTGCCCTAAGTATATTATTTATAAATTATTGGTAGAGTCTGGTAAACTGTTTTTTTGCGCAATTCTTGTATTCTGATCAGTGTTTAGAAATAAGTCCTTCGGAAAAATATAGATTACAACAAGCGCAATGAAAATCAGTCAGCTTTCTATGTCTTATTCTTGACGCGTATTCATACCAAATAAGATTCTGCTGTAAATCTATATTCCTTTTCTCGGATTCTATGTCTATTTAGTCCCTGGACAGATTAAGTATCAGCACCGGACATAGAATGATGCGAATCAATATGTCATAATTAATTGAGTGCAACAGCAGCTTATGCTTATAATACACATAGGGTAAATTTAACTGACTATATGCTTAACGGTAATTGAATTATCTAGTTAATTGGAAACGCCTGCAATGCAATGCAGATGATTTCGAATTGTCACTTTTCATTTTAACTTTGGTTCTGGTTTGTCTTTTCTTATTCATTTTCTTATTCATACTTCGGCCACAACCATTTCATTCGATTAATTTTGTTGGTAGGACTGCAGCGACGACGGCAAAATTAGAAACTGATCAATCCCGGCGATAATGTCGTCGATCGCTCAACGTCGGTCGTCGCAATTTGGTGCATTCGCATAAAGCGTGAAACACAATTGGAGCGTTTCAGCCAGCTTGAGATTTGTTGACTATGTAAATCAATGTAGAAGCACACAATTGGAGCTTTAGCTTTTTTGCCAGATTCAAGCTGGCTTGAGATTTGATCAAATTTCAAATTTCAAGCCCAATGACTGCCAACTTGAGGGAATTTTTAATGTTGCCAACTGTGCGAACGTTAAATATCATATGCGGATGGCTATTATTTTTGCATATAACTGGTACATTTCGAAAACTATCCAAAAAAGCATTAATTTATCGTAGTTTTGGAAAATCGGATTCATTTCTATTTTTCTTTAAGGCCACTTATGAATAAAAGTTCTCACCATAAACAAGTTAAAGCTGCAAATGTCAAAATCATCAATTGTGTTCAATTCGGCTTTTCCAGTCGAGTTTAGCAGAAAGCTGGCGATAAAGCTGCTTGAAACGCTCCAATTGTGTTTCACGCTTAAGATGCTGTGTTTTTAGAAGTTTGACAGCGATATATCGTCGTCGTTTGTCGTCTGTCGTCGGAATTGTGTTTAAGTCTTAAGGTCTAAACACAATTGCGACTTCGACGGCGGACTGCGCCGTTGCTCGATTAAAGAATAAGAAAATGAATAGAAAGAGATACGACTGCGACTTCGACGGCAGAACGCCCTGACGTCGAAGTCGAGTTTTGAGCAATGTTCTAAAAGTGCCGTCGCAGCCGCAATGCTGACAACATAGCCATTGTTAAAAATATCCAAAATGCCCTGTCCGACAACTTAAAAAGATAAAAATTAAATGACAAGTGGTTTGTTATCGCTTTTCAAATTGAATCAATTCAAGTGAAAGTCGCGTTATTTTTTGAAGGTTATTAAATAATAATGTCGTTTGAGGAGCAATTGATTGAGGCAGTGAGGAGAAATGAAGTACTGTATGATCTTCAACACCATAATTACCGAAGGGTAGATATTAAAGAAAAAATCTGGAAACAAATCGCACGGGATTTGAATAGCACACGTAAGACATTTGTTGAATTGATATAGAAATTCGAACTGAATTTCATTTCTTTGCAGAGGAACAATGCAAGAAACGTTGGAAAAGTTTGCGGGATAAATTTAAAAAAATTACACGAGTTGAAATATCTCATCCTTCTGGAAGTGGTATGGAGGAACCAGGCAAAAAATGGAAATTTCTTGAAATCTTAAGTTTCTTGCAAGGCGTTAATAATCCAAACGAGTAAGTTTTTAAGTTTTAGCGGTTGTTTGAAAATATTTATCTTGTTAATTTTAGAACAATTAGCAGTGTTACACTTGAAGCGGACGATATATTTTCTGAGAACGATGATGATGTGACACAAACGTTGGATTTCTCTGAAAACTCGAGCAAGGCATCGACTAGAGATTCTACAGTTCCTAGAAAGAAAGCACGGGAAGTGCTTACTCGCAAAGAGGACGTTTTTAAGGGTTTCAAATCGTTTCTAGATACAGCGACTTCAACATTTGTAGAGGGGGCAAAAAGTAGCACTGCCAAGCTTTTTGAAGCATTAGCAGAAAGGATTGATGAGGCGCATCTAATGCCAGAAAAATTAAATGAAATACATCTCGCAGTGACTAACCTTGTTTATTCTTCCCTTTAGGGATCTTTTTAAAGTCAAGTTTAGTATTTTAAGAGAGATTTAATTTCAGCAAACGTTGAAAAACATTTTTTTTACTTTGTGTTATTACTAAGTGCAATGAATAAAACTTACCTTTTTCGCTAAGTGCAATAAATAAAAATTTTGTTATTAGTTTGGTTACTGAATTGATTGTGGGAATATCTAGGGCGGGTTTTCTCACCGCTTGAGGGACTTGCTACTGGGATTCCAGTAACTCTAAGCAATGACATCAAATGCAATTGATACAAATTTAATAATGCTAGAAAAGCTTCATTTATTTTCCAATACAAACAAAAAGAAATTTCGTATTCTACGATTGCATCAAAAAGAAAATATATCCTGAAAAAGATTTTAAGATAATTTGAGAATGAGGATCTTCGGTACGCGGATTTATATTCAAGACGATTTAATAATATTTACTCGCAATTAATTAATTATTATAAAAATAACCCGCCAAGGTATCTCTTAAATTAAATGCTTCCCTAGAAGCACGATTTACTCGAAACGACTTTGTTGATTCCAATTCAATTCCTTCTTGGCGCCATCGACCCTCTGAAACAACATCATCTTCCTCTGTATCGCAGTAATCATCAGGACAATATTCTGAACTTTTCATCAGCATCAAAAAATTATGCAGTACAGTAACAGCTAAAACAATTTTTGTTGCGATTTTCGGAGAGCAGTTCATTTTGGTACCAAGAATCCTCCACCTTAGAAAAATATATTTAATCTAATTAATTTTATATATTTAGTTTAATGTAATAATTGTAATGAATTAATAGTTTTGAGATTATGTACCTGTTAGCCAAAATGCCGAAACTGTTTTCTATTAAACACCTAGCTCTGGACAGCCGGTTATTAAATTTCTCTTTTTCAAGGGAAAGATCTCGTCCGGGATATGGGCGCATTAAATTCTTTTTCAACGGGAACGCCGCATCCCCGACAAAATAAAATGGGTGTTTAATGTTTGAGTTAGGCAATGTTTGCGATTCGGGAATGTTTAATTTACCATTGGAAAGCTTCCTTCCAAAGGCACTGTTACCGAAAACACCACCATCACTTCTACTACCGTATGCGCCAACATCCACAGCAAGGAAACAATAATTGGCATCACAAGCTGCCAATAGAACAATGCTGTGGTGCTTTTTATAGTTAAAGTATAGAGAGCCACTTTTTGCTGGACATGTGATATGAATGTGTTTGCCATCTATGGCCCCTATGCAATTTGGCATCTGCCGTTTGCGCCAAAAATTCTGGGCAATAGTCTTCCATTCGTTGTTGTTGGGTGGAGCTAAATATATGGTATGTAACTCATCCCATATAATGTCACAAGTCTCTCTAATAATTTTCCTTGCTGTAGATACACCTATTTTAAAAGTCCATGCCATTACTTGTAGAGAACCGCCATGAGCAAGGTACCTAAAAACAAAAAAGTATATTAGTCTTCATTGAATTGAAGTTTTTTCATATTTAACTTACATCAAAGTAAGGGCTAGACGAAATTCCGGCTCGATTGGTTTTCGCCTTGAATGCTTTGTTAACTTTTCCTTAAGAATATTAAACAAAAGCTTAAATTGATCTGTTTTTAATCGAGTTGCTTTTACAAAGTGCTCTGAGTCTTTCATCTTCATTTCTCTTATGCCTTTTACAAAAAATCCGTATTCATCTCGGGTCTTATTTATTTCCCTTACCCACCACCTCCGTTTTGTATGTTTTAAAAACAATAAAAAAGATTTAAAAATTACAACGACTAATCGAAAAATATTTAAATTAGCAGCTGACAACATATTCCTGAAAGTTCACAAACCTGATTTGCACTGTCAATCTTTGACAACTAGAAACAGCTGTTAACGCCGCAGTTGTACTTGATATCAACGACGACGTCCAACTTTGACAAATAACGCAGCCGAAGTCTGCCGTCGCAGTCGCAATTGTGTTCGCTGCAGTCCTACCAACAAAATTAATCGAATGAGATGGTTGTGGCACTCACTTTTGTCTTATTTAGGTGGTAGCACGCCGCGGAAATTTTAAAATAATGAGCTTTGAGGAAAAATTGATCAAGGAAATGCGAAATCCATAAAATAATTTATAGTTTACAAGATAGGCAAGACAAGTGCCAAAAAAGACAAGGGTTGGATGGATATTTTAAAGCATTTAATTTACTTAATTTCCGTATTTTCAGTTTTTTTCCACACTTTGGTTCATTGCATTTCTTTCAATATAATATAAAATATTCTTGATAAAAATCTCCTTTTGAAACGCTCGAAACATTTAACAAATAAAATTTCAGTATCTTCTTCTTTCACAATCGTCGCTCATCGCCTGTCGTTGCAATTGTGTTCCCAATTTTTCGAATGCCTGTTTCGCAGCGAAATATTCGCTGTCGTCTGTCGTTCTGTCGCTCTATCGTCGGAATTGTGTTTAAGCCTTTAGAAACTGATCAATCCCGGCGATAATGTTGTCGAACGCTCAACGTCGGTCGTCGCAATTTGGTGCATTCGCATAAGATGCTGTGTTTTTAGAAGTTTGACAGCGATATATCGTCGTCGTTTGTCGTCTGTCGTCGGAATTGTGTTTAAGCCTTTATACCGAAATCGGAGTGGTCGTCTTTTTATGTCAAAAACATTTAAGGTGAAAACCCAATGAACGCGGCAGGCGTCGCGTCGCTTTGACAGTTCAATAGAATATACGTGTTAAGTTCGTG
The DNA here is from genome assembly GCA_963924295.1 of Dioctria rufipes. Taxonomy (NCBI): domain Eukaryota; kingdom Metazoa; phylum Arthropoda; class Insecta; order Diptera; family Asilidae; genus Dioctria; species Dioctria rufipes. The sequence continues at coordinate 129,026,413 of OZ002741.1, read as the reverse complement.
CTGGCCAAATGGCTGCCGCGCTTGCCGGATTCGACGCGAAAGTAGAGCAAAGGCAATGTTCTACTTTTAGCGCGAGTTAGAAAATTACATTTATTTTCAACTTCACAAACAAAAATTGGCACAGTGTCTCACTGGAGTGAGAGCTTTTTTAGTAATTCTTAACTACGATGTTAACGACATAAAACTTCCGACAGAACTCAACTTATTTCATTCTAATTGTTCTTCACAGCTTTTTCTTTACGAAAAAGTGTGAGAACGTTTATTTGCTAGTTAAGCAAATTTAGCTTTTTTTGATAAACATTGTGAGAACTTATGAAGTTTATCCGAATGGGTAAACTTATTGTTCCCACAGATTTGCGACGGAAGAAGGTGTTACGTTACTTGCGACTTTATGGCTTTATATATTTTTGCTTTAGATCTTCTAGGTTAAAATGTTGTGATGAATACAACGGATTTGTGTGTTCATCACTTTTATTGTGGGAAAGTGTATCTTGTAACGTAACTCGCGCGGCAGACGCTTTGACAGTTCTTTGGGATGATTTTAAACTGTTTATATGCTTGGTAAGCTACAAACGCAAGAACTGCCACATCTAATAACTCTGATATATCCATTATTTCACTTTTAAATAATAAGTCAAGCTTTTCTATCACTTTTTCTTTTATAAATAAATCTTAAGAGTACCAACGCAACGCGTCCATTGGGCCATGCTCAAAACCTACACGCGTCTGCCGCGGAGAACTGTCAAAACGACGCGACGCCTGCCGCATTCCTTAGAGTCAGTACTGCACACTGACATATATATAATGGCAGAAACACATCCAAGCCTCGAGGCTTCCTCGAGGTGTTGTCAAAATTTCCAACAGGGCTTATTAAATGGTGCAACACAAAACCAAGCCAGCAGCTAGCCTCAAGGCCTAGCCGCAAAGCTCGCTTTGCTCAATGTTCGAAATTTTTCTCTCTCAGGCCTACTTCTGTCAACAGATGTACTAACAAAATTAAAATGACAGCACCGAGCCACAGTATATTGTACGGAGGCCGGTGGTATCATTTGGTTTTCATTTCTTTGAGGCAAGCCTTGAGGCGAGCTGCGAGGAGGCCTGAGAGAGGCCAGGCATGAGGCTTGCTTGGATGTGTTTCTGCCTTGGACTGCTTGATCTCCTGTTTGATGTGGCACCATTTTTGATTTCAGAAAGTATGCTCTCACTGTCAATGCTATCAACTGTCGTAAATTAGCGCTATATTTAAATTATTTGCGAATTTACTTATATGCATGTCCGTGTGATTTACCGAATTTACCACAAAAGTATTTGGGACTATTTGTATCGTTAAATTTTAATTATGAGTCGAAGAAAGTGTTTTTATCAAGGATTTTTACAAGCAATTTCTCGTTCCTAATCGTGACAGTTCAGTGGGAAAGTATGTTCTCACGGAAAGAGACAGGAATATGAAAGTGGTGCCATTTGCTTTCATGCATTTTTGGTTCAACCAGCAGCCCATTTATATACATGTCAGTGGTACTGCATTACATTACCCACGCCGGCGTCGTCGACCCATCTCTAATCCTAATTTTAACACTGGCGCTCCATTGCTGCCAATATGCAAGATCTAAATTTATTATGAAAAATGAAATAATATTTGCTTTTCTGAAAATAAATAATTTTATATTAAAAAAATCTGACTTTAAGGAAAAGGAAATATCTTCTATAGCGAGCGTAAACAGTAAAATTGCGTCCTGTGCTCACCCAAACAATGATGTCAAGACCGGTTGTTTTCCCGTGTCTGTGAGTGAACGTATGGCAAATGCAAAAAGAACAGACTTCCTAGGAATGTGAATGTAATGCTTATGATACACATGGGGTAAATTTATCTACTAATTAGCCTACTTTTACTCCATATTTATCACCAAATACCCCGAGTATTTTGACAAATACCCCAAAAACAAGCGAGTAATTTCGGGGTATTCTATATCCTCAAAAATGCTGGGTAATTGCAATTACCCTGATAACAGCGCCAACTGGTAGAAATGTAAAATTGGTGTAAGCACATATTCAGCGATAGCCAGTGCAAAGTCAAAACCAAAGTGGAAATGAAAAGTGACAAATCGAAAATTGTTATCTGCATCTCCTGCTGACGTTTCGCTTGAATTAATGCAATTATACATCCATAATAAACGCCAAGCATGCGCATTACCATTCAAATTACCCCGATTAATGTGTATCATGGGCACAGATTAGATATATATATTGTAATTAATGTCCTTAATTACTTTAAATATAATTGTACCAGTTTTTCAAGAATAAGAACACAACGTTTCAAGTTTAATTTATACTTATATTTTCCAAGCACAAGTTCTTTAGTTCATCTTTCTTCAAGTGTCAGGAACCAAGTGTCCCTACTCTTTTACTTACTTACAAATGTCATGACCGGCTGTCAACACACAGGCAGGCCATCAAGTTTTCTATTAGTTCAACAATCCCACTCACTCAAGTATTTTTTCAAGTTACAAGTATATCCTTACAATATATATATATACATATATCTAATCTGTGTCATGGGTCTCCAATTAACTAGGTAATTCAATTACCCTGAAGCAAATACCCAACTAAATTTACCTTATGTGTATCATAAGCATAAATTTGTAACTGTCTGTCTGGTTGAAGTAATGTCAAAGCATCAAATGACAGTTTCCCCGAGGTATCCCACCCGAGTCTTGTCATTCTCAAATTTGACATCTTCTAACCAGTAATTTTAGACGTCAAAAATAATTATTGACAACTAAAAAGAATCTACACAAAAACCATTTTCACCCATGTGCTGCCATCTCATGTAGTCAGATGGAAGATCCAACCTCACAAAAAAAAATGTATATATATATACAGTGTGTCGAAAATATAGCATGCCTAAATGGTGCACAGCCTAGCTCGCCGTGGGGTGGGTAAGTTGACACACGCTATATATACAGGTTGACAGTTACGATAAAGTTCAGCAAGAACTTTTGTTTTCGCATGCTAGAGTTAGTATACCAACGGTGACTGGACGTTGATAATTTGATTAAACGGACGGACAGACGGACAATAAAAAAATTTGAAGAAACACTAGCAAAGTTCACTAACCATCCATTTAGTAAGGAGGACGTAAGGAGGACGTAAGGAGGACGTAAGGAGGACGTAAGGAGGACGTAAGGAGGACGTCACGTATCCATCACTGCGTCACCGATGCTCACCTTTAACTTATAGTGTCATCTTAATCAACTGCGAATTGCTAATACAAAAAAAATTAAATCATATGCAAATCCAGATGCTTCAACTCGTTCTTCCTTTAAAAATCAAAGTATATGCTTTTCTCACAAAAAAAATATATATATCTTTTGTTTCCAAAAGAAAAAACAAGAACGAAAGAAAAACTGGTTTCTTTATTTACTTAAAAAAAAAATCATCAATCAAAAAAAAAACAGTGCCAAAAATTTCCAGTTACTAGAATTTATATAAATTCGTATCTTTCTAGTACAAATAAAATATTAAGGTCTTACTCTTTGTCATCCAATTTTTTGTGACCATTACACTTATATTCATTCCTTTTCTATCACAAATTTATCTTAAAATAATATTTTAGCAATGTATATCCTCCAAAAGGAAACTTTGGTTGCCTTCAGAAACCATATATATATATTAATTCCACCTTAGCATTAATTTTTTTTCTCTATGAAATTTTTTTTAATCATTTATTAATTATGGTTTTCTCTTTTTTTTCTTTTCAGATAAAAATATACCTATTTAAACACATACTAACTTTTAAATTTCTTTTTTTCTTTTGTTTTTCAGAGATCCATTCCGACATGTACGTCAACAAAAAACATTACTTTATTCATGTAGTTCACAACATTACTATTTGTAAATTTTTCTTCATTCATTTGGTTATATTACTTTTTCTTACAAAAACTAAAATGCATTTGTACAACAAAAAAACTACTTTACTAGATGATTAAAATTTACATTACCTTATATTTGTTTTATTTTTATTTATTCATAAATTTTTCTTTCTTCTTTCATTATTATTTTTTTTCTTTTGTTTTCAGGGACTCATATGCAGCGTTATTCAAAATTAATGTTCAGGTACAATTCCGTACATTTTCCTTTTGTATTTAATAAATTCTCCTTTTTCCTTTCATTAAACAAAAAATCTTCAGCACTATTTGTGGCCATCAAATTCATTTTTTTTTTTTTTTTTTTTTTTTTAATTAACAAAATCTTCCTTTGGTTTCATTTCCTTCATTCTTTTATTTATTTTATTATTTTATTGGATCCTTTTATTCAGCATATTTAATATTGAGTTTCGCCCAATTTTTCACTGAACTTTTCGGTTTTGTTTTTTTTTTCTTGCATTTTATTTTTTTTCTCTACATCAAAACTAAAATAACAATTCTTCCAATATACTTCAATATTAAAATATCACGCAAAAATCAACAACAAAAATTATGGATTTTCCCATCCATCCTCACTGAAATTTCACAAACGAGTCTTTTTAAATTAAACAAATAAACTTTTTCCACCCTTCTTCGATGAATTTTCACCAAAAACCAACTTTTTTTAAATTAAAAATGGACTTCCTCCATCCTTCCTCAATGAATTCTTTTTCAAAGACTCTTCTTGCATCATCTTTTCTTTCTACCTTTTCTTGCCATCCCCTTCCCAAAACCTGACAACACCCAAACGCCAGAAAGAGACAGCTAGGTCTCCACTAGTCTTGAAATACTCAAGTCAGCCGACAACCGAACTGGGTTCAGCACGTTTTACATTATAAGGTGGAAAACCAAGTTTACGTGCAAGACGTTTTGTTACAAAGCGGGTTCTCTGACGGAAAGCTAGAGACGACAGGGAAACCGAAAGCAAAACCGGAAATCACAGACGAAAATATAGAAATCTCAAACGTGTGGCTCGACCCATGACCCTGAGATAAAGAGTCTCATGCTCTACCGACTGAGCTAGCCGGGCTATCTTTTCCAGACTACATATCGGGGTGCTCCAAAGACGACAAGACCAAGTCATTTGCGGACGGAACAGGAAAGCATCGACAACAACTAGTCTGAATGTTCCATACCATCCTACCAACTGTCCTCGATCCCTAACCTAGCCCTCTCAGAATTCAGCCCCTTAATTACTCCACACGAATCAAAGATTAAACCACATAATCCCAATCCATGCATAGTTAAAAAGGAAGTCTGCGCTCCTCGCATTTACTTCTTGAAAGAAACGAAAAGATATAACAAAATAACAATGTTTTTTTTTTTTTTTTTTTTTTTTTTTTTTTTTTTTTTTTTTTAAAACAACAACAACTTGATGCCGTATATTACACTACCCATCCTGCATCACTATGGGCAGGGGAAAATTTTTATGATACGGGGTTGGGGATCACTACTTCTATTGTAGGATACCATTTATAAGCTGGGGCTTGTTGAAAGTTAAATCCTGTTTCACGTATGGAAACGTCATCATCGCGCAACCAAGATTTTGTTCAGAAAAGAAAAAAAACAATAGGACAGTAAAACATTCGCTTAAAGATAACCCAGAAGGGGCTAGAGCTACGAATGGATAAAACAATACTTCCTCTACACCCGTAAGTGTAAAGGCATAAAGTACAAGGAGAATAAGGAACCATTAATATGCATACGTGTGAAATACTATTATTACAGATATAAAGGGAAAATCTGAGGCAAACATTTGACCAATCTATAAAAATCTATTGTCGTAAATCTTTAGCGTGAAAAGTAGCTATGAGATTTCCTTGTAGGTCCTCAACCTCATACAGACTAGCACCAACACGTCTTCGAATTCGACCTTTAGAAAATTTATTTGCCAACTTGGCATTAAAACAGGCAGACATTTTGCTCAATGGGAAATTACGACGAAAAACTTCCTGACCAGGAATGAAATTTACCCTTTTACAACGAGTATTATAAGTATTCTCATGCCGAGAATGAGCTAAAGAAAGATTGTGCCTAATACGTTCACGTATCAATGACAAACGATCCACCGTAGGCATAACAAAGATGTCTCCATCTTGAAGTGCTTCAAGTTTTTTAAGGACTGGATAGGTTGATCCGTGTAGAATCATATGACACCCGAACAGTGCACGAAAAGGATCCATTCCTATGGACTCATGTATAGTACTACGAAGAGCACAAGCGATACTAGAGAGATTGCGATCCCATTCACGGTGATCGTCTTGAAGATAAGCTCGAATAGCAGCTAAAACCGATCTATTAACTCGTTCTGAAGCATTAGGGTGAGGAGAGTATATCGCTGTCCGTATATGTCTGACCCCATAGTCCGTTAATAATTTGGAAAATTCTTTGGAGATGAATTGCCGACCATTGTCGGAAAAAATAGTTTCAGGTACACCAAAGGTATGAAAAATTTCATGCTCTAGAAATTCGATGGCAGCAGTAGCCGTTTCAGCCTTAACTGGGTGAAGAAAAACGAATTTACTAAAGGAATCTAGCACGACAAATACAGCAATATTACCATTTTTAGTCCGAGGGTATGGGCCTAAAAAGTCAATATATAAAGATTGAAAAGGTTTAAAGACACGCAAAGGATTTCCCATAGGAGGTCGTAAAATTTGATTAGTAGCTTTGGTCTCCTTACAGACCACACACTGAGAAACAAATGACTTTACTTGAGTAACCATTCCGGGCCAAAAATATTTAGTTTTCAGTCGAAACAAAGTCTTGCCAATACCACCATGAGACGCTTGTGGAGGTTGATGAGCATTTGCAATCAAGGTCTCAGTCAATTCAACAGGAATCCACAGTTTCCAAGCAAGATCTTCTTGTACCGGATCACCCAATCGAGGAGAAGTACGATGATAAACATAACCTTCGGAAACTTGTAAATCAGGTAATTGATCCTTATTGCTTGAAACGTGTTCTGCCAAAATTTTATAAGCAGGAGACTGAAAAGCTGAAGAATTTAAATCCACATCCAACACCAAAGCAATCTCGTCAATACAATTGATACGGGATAAAGCATCTGGTACTACATTCTGTGTACCCTTACGATGTTCGATACTAAATTGAAAACCTTGTAACTTTAAGCTCCATCTGGCTAATCTTCCACTCAAGTCACTTTGATTCATAAGCCACTTTAAACTAGAATGATCGGTAATAATGGTAAAGGTTTGACCCTCTACATAGGCTCTAAATTTCTTTACACTCAAGACTGCCGCATAACATTCCAACTCAGTGATGCTGTAATTGCGCTGTGCTTTATTAATTTTCTTAGACATGTAAGCAATAGGATGTTCATTATTATCCTTGTCTCTTTGAAATAAAACACTTCCGACGCCTTGCCTACTAGCATCACACTGAATATAAAACGGGCTGTCAAAATCAGGAGTGACCAGAACTGGGGCTATTGTCATCAACTGTTTTAATTTTTCAAAAGCTTCATCAGCTTCTGAAGTCCATACAAACTTTCCGTTCTTCAGGCAATCCGTAATTGGGGCAGCTACACTAGCATAATTGGGAATGAAACGCTGATACCAACCAGTCATGCCGAGGAAGCGACGAATTTGCTTGACCGATTTCGGAGCAGGAAATTCGTTAATTGCAGCAACTTTACCAGAGTCAGTTTTCAATGTTCCATCACCAATAATGAAACCCAAGTATTTTACCTCACGAACACAAAATCTGCTTTTATTTAAATTGATAGTCAGTCCTGAACGTCGAAGACATTCACTGACTTGTTCTAATACTCGCAAATGTGTCGCAAAGTCTGGTGACACAATCAATAAGTCGTCCAGATACACAAATACATTTTCTCTCAATTTACCCGGAATTACTTTGTCCATAAGTCTACACATGCGCTGTGGCGCATTGCACAAACCAAAAGGCATTACCTTAAATTGGTAAAGAGGACGGCCAGGCACTGTGAAAGCTGTTTTTTCACGAGATTTCTTTTCTAACGGAATTTGCCAGAAAGCATCTTTCAAATCCAAACTAGAAATATATCTGGTATCCTGTAATCGACCAAGAAGACCATCAATGTGAGGGAGCGGATATGCATCTTTTACTGTTACATTATTTACTTTACGAGAATCAATACATAACCGTACTTTACCAGGCTTTCGAACAAGGACAACTGGAGAATTCCATGGACTATTAGACTCCTCAATAACTCCCATTTCCAACATTCGGTCGAGCTCATTGTACATTAATTTCTGTATGGCTGGGGACACTGGGTAATGACGCTGCTTGATTGGGACTGCATTTACAGTATCAATCACGTGTTCCTCCAAATGAGTTTTTCCCAAACCTAATACATCAAAAGACGGAAATTTAGCCTTTACGGTATTGAGCTGAGCCGATTGTGTCGGAGTTAGTTGGTGAAGAGTATTATCCACAATTGGTGGTATAGACGTTGAACTTATCTCACTGATTATGTGAGGAGCAATTTGAAATTCTCTCCAGAAATCAACTCCCAAGTAAAGTTCTTGACTCAAACTAGGAATCACGTACAAGGTAAACAATTTACAAATACCATCATGTTTAATAGGAATTTTAACATACCCGATAATTTGCTGAGGCGAGCCATCTGCAGTCTGAACAGAAGTGTGTAAGGATTGGAGTCGAATATTGCTATGTTGGTTAAGAAAGTGTTGAGCGTTCTTCCCCAGACAACTGATATTAGCACCACTGTCTAGTAGGCCTACCATGTTAGTACCTTGAAGTGATACATTCACATACGGTCTGTTATCTGAGTCATTACTCAATACAGATGATATAACTGTGTTAGCCAATTGCTTCTTTTCCTTGGCTATATATCTAATTTTTGGTATTACTTTGTTAATGTCATTTATATCATTTGAAAATATTTTACCTCTAACATTTAAATATTTCTTCCATCTATTAATGAAAGAATTTTTCACGAACTCGTTAGGAAATTTAACATTAAGGTCAGGTATAGGTAACACTGGATCACATTTGTTTAAACCATCTGATGAAGTATCCGACGTAGTACAATTCAATGCGGATGCGACGCCTCGAAAGACTTCGCATCCCTTAACTGGTTTTCCGAACTACAGTTAGTGCACTTTGGCGTAACCACTCCAGGTTTACCACACTTATAGCAAAACAAATTACGAAATTCAGCTGGGCATTCGTAGAACGCATGGCCCTGTAATTGACAATTCCAACATGTCAATGATTTACGTGTTGTTAATTTATTTCGAACCTGGACTTCTTCCACTTGGGCATCATACTGAGCTCCAGAAGGAATTGAAAAAAGTAAATCAGCTGGAGATGTATCAGGATTATTAAGATGTGAATGACCAATTCCCTGGTTCATATTTATTTCATGCACTCGCAAAGGTGCCACTGGTCTACGTTCTGATCTGTTACCAATATACCATTGCTCTGCCTTGATACACATTTTACGCAATTCATGCACAGAAACGATATTATGGCCTACAGCCAGAGGTCCGAGACGCGAATTCAGATTCTGAACTATTATATTAACGTATTCAGATTCTTTCATCGGTTCCTTCAATCGATTATGCAAAGCCGTCATTTTATGTAAGAACTCATCAAACGAGTCAAAACCCTGTTTGAGTTCCAACATAGATTTGATGACGCTGAAGTCGTTACTAAGACTACAGAATTGAGTCAAAAAACCCATGCGAAAATCATTCCAGGTTGGTCGACGACAAGCTCTTCTGAATTGAGACCAATACCATTCCAAGGCTCGGCCTTGAAGAAGAGATACAATATTACTACAGACTTCCTCATATGGAATGTCTGAGTCCAAAGCTAACAGTTCAACACGATTGATAAATTCTTCAGCCGACAACTGATCATTGTTTGCAGGAAAACGAATGTTCCAGTGTTGAACCAAAGAAGGACGGCGAGCTGGAGTCGTGAAGCGGTTCGCAGCTCTTACAGGAGCCCTACATAATAATTCATCATTAGAAGCATTATGTGGGTTTGGTGGTGGTGAAGGTGTTGAAGAACGAGAATGGTAAGGTTTGGATAAAATAGATGGCGTGACTTGTTTATCACGAAGTTGATCCAATTCTAATTGCATTTTTGCAATTTGTTGAATTATAGCATTATCTGATGTTGTCACAGCAGGAAACGAAACTTGATTGTCTTTTAAAAGAATAATTGTGTCAGCAACTGAAGTCGTTGCTATTTTTGTTTTATCCTCCTGAGATTCGGTCTCTTCCAGAATCTCCTCAGGATCATCAATAATTTCAGCCGGGGTATCTCCCTCGGATGACTTACCAGTTCCCTTTTGGGCATTTTTATTTCTAGTCCCAGCCATTATATTTTTATATATAATATTACTTAATTATTAAATAAAGATTATTAATGTTGTTAGCTCGCTCTCAAGCTAATCACCAAAATTACAAACTATTGAATGTTATTGAAACAAACAAACCGAATACGAAATGGATACAATGACAGTTCTTCTCACAAAGAAACCGCATATGCACCAACAAACAAAAATATATAATGGATACAATGACAGTTCTCCTATCCAAGAAGAAACCACATATATACCGAATACAACAAACTATCTATTTCTCGCCAGAGAAACCACTTTCAAAACAAATACGATATTTAACTTTATCAATTGAACGATTACGAATTTATCAAACAAGGAGCGGTGCAGCAGCGACGAACACAAGGAATCCCTCCCCCACGTTGGTAAGGAAGTAAGGTATAGGGAAAGGTATGGGGAAATTTAAGGGATAAAGGGTATTTTGATGTTTGGTGACTCCTCCACTAAACATACAAACAGGCACTCCATCGCAGGTCAAATAAACATATGTCACTTGAAACCAGTCGAAGTGAAGTACTCATCTGATTCGTTCAGCAGAAAAAGCAGCTCATCTTATTTGGGAATACTAATGAATAAAAAAAAAAAAAAAATCCGTGTGGATGGTTATATGAAAATTATACTTTTATAAACATTATGCATTTTTCCTTTGGTGGGTATAGTACACACGGTTCAGGCTCCAGCTACGGATCGGAAAAGGAAATACTCCCCAAACTCCGGACAAGAATCCTGACATGTGACATTTAACGGTATTCTTCCTCTCATCGTCCTGACCTTTGCTCTACCCGGCCTGTGACTAAGTAAGAGGTGAAAGGGTGAAAAAGAAGAAGAACCTTTTTACAGATTTAAATTCCCAACAAACTGTTCTCAAAAACCACCAAGACAACAAATTCGTCGCAAGCCAAATGAACATCTGTCACTTGAAGCCAGACGAGTACGAATAGTGTCGCAGAGTAGTTACTACCGAAAACTAGTCCACTGAGAGGGTAACAAAATATTTTTAGGAAAAATTACAGAAACGGGTTTAAGATGTCAGGTGCTCCTTCCACTAAAGATCCCAAATCTATGCCCTGACCTAAGCCAAACGAACATTAGTCGCTTGAAGCTAGAGAAAAAAACAGTGATTTGCCATCCTCCTTTGCAGAAGAAGCAGCACATCTTACTATGGCTATGATTGCAGCACAATAGACGAAATTACCTAGATTAAAATACAAAACTGAGTCGGACTTAAATATAACGATATAATTGAATTTCTGTGGAATACCCGCAGAAACGACTGACTACTGATGGTCATACGCACAAGTACGGACAACCAACACATACAAAAAAAATAAAATATATTTCAAACAGGATAAGCCTGAATGAACAATGAAACCTATCGTTGGGCGCCATATTTTGTAACTGTCTGTCTGGTTGAAGTAATGTCAAAGCATCAAATGACAGTTTCCCCGAGGTATCCCACCCGAGTCTTGTCATTCTCAAATTTGACATCTTCTAACCAGTAATTTTAGACGTCAAAAATAATTATTGACAACTAAAAAGAATCTACACAAAAACCATTTTCACCCATGTGCTGCCATCTCATGTAGTCAGATGGAAGATCCAACCTCACAAAAAAAAATGTATATATATATACAGTGTGTCGAAAATATAGCATGCCTAAATGGTGCACAGCCTAGCTCGCCGTGGGGTGGGTAAGTTGACACACGCTATATATACAGGTTGACAGTTACGATAAAGTTCAGCAAGAACTTTTGTTTTCGCATGCTAGAGTTAGTATACCAACGGTGACTGGACGTTGATAATTTGATTAAACGGACGGACAGACGGACAATAAAAAAATTTGAAGAAACACTAGCAAAGTTCACTAACCATCCATTTAGTAAGGAGGACGTAAGGAGGACGTAAGGAGGACGTAAGGAGGACGTAAGGAGGACGTAAGGAGGACGTCACGTATCCATCACTGCGTCACCGATGCTCACCTTTAACTTATAGTGTCATCTTAATCAACTGCGAATTGCTAATACAAAAAAAATTAAATCATATGCAAATCCAGATGCTTCAACTCGTTCTTCCTTTAAAAATCAAAGTATATGCTTTTCTCACAAAAAAAATATATATATCTTTTGTTTCCAAAAGAAAAAACAAGAACGAAAGAAAAACTGGTTTCTTTATTTACTTCAAAAAAAAATCATCAATCAAAAAAAAAACAGTGCCAAAAATTTCCAGTTACTAGAATTTATATAAATTCGTATCTTTCTAGTACAAATAAAATATTAAGGTCTTACTCTTTGTCATCCAATTTTTTGTGACCATTACACTTATATTCATTCCTTTTCTATCACAAATTTATCTTAAAATAATATTTTAGCAATGTATATCCTCCAAAAGGAAACTTTGGTTGCCTTCAGAAACCATATATATATATTAATTCCACCTTAGCATTAATTTTTTTTCTCTATGAAATTTTTTTTAATCATTTATTAATTATGGTTTTCTCTTTTTTTTCTTTTCAGATAAAAATATACCTATTTAAACACATACTAACTTTTAAATTTCTTTTTTTCTTTTGTTTTTCAGAGATCCATTCCGACATGTACGTCAACAAAAAACATTACTTTATTCATGTAGTTCACAACATTACTATTTGTAAATTTTTCTTCATTCATTTGGTTATATTACTTTTTCTTACAAAAACTAAAATGCATTTGTACAACAAAAAAACTACTTTACTAGATGATTAAAATTTACATTACCTTATATTTGTTTTATTTTTATTTATTCATAAATTTTTCTTTCTTCTTTCATTATTATTTTTTTTCTTTTGTTTTCAGGGACTCATATGCAGCGTTATTCAAAATTAATGTTCAGGTACAATTCCGTACATTTTCCTTTTGTATTTAATAAATTCTCCTTTTTCCTTTCATTAAACAAAAAATCTTCAGCACTATTTGTGGCCATCAAATTCATTTTTTTTTTTTTTTTTTTTTTTTTAATTAACAAAATCTTCCTTTGGTTTCATTTCCTTCATTCTTTTATTTATTTTATTATTTTATTGGATCCTTTTATTCAGCATATTTAATATTGAGTTTCGCCCAATTTTTCACTGAACTTTTCGGTTTTGTTTTTTTTTTCTTGCATTTTATTTTTTTTCTCTACATCAAAACTAAAATAACAATTCTTCCAATATACTTCAATATTAAAATATCACGCAAAAATCAACAACAAAAATTATGGATTTTCCCATCCATCCTCACTGAAATTTCACAAACGAGTCTTTTTAAATTAAACAAATAAACTTTTTCCACCCTTCTTCGATGAATTTTCACCAAAAACCAACTTTTTTTAAATTAAAAATGGACTTCCTCCATCCTTCCTCAATGAATTCTTTTTCAAAGACTCTTCTTGCATCATCTTTTCTTTCTACCTTTTCTTGCCATCCCCTTCCCAAAACCTGACAACACCCAAACGCCAGAAAGAGACAGCTAGGTCTCCACTAGTCTTGAAATACTCAAGTCAGCCGACAACCGAACTGGGTTCAGCACGTTTTACATTATAAGGTGGAAAACCAAGTTTACGTGCAAGACGTTTTGTTACAAGTTGCGAGTAAAATGTGCGTTAGGGTAACTTTATTGCCGGCAATTAGGGATAGTTGTTTGAATGAAGAATTCCTCATTTTTCCCAAAAACAAGAATGACCTTGTAATCTGAGTGAGATGTGAAGTCTAGGAAAGAAGCATAAGCTGGATATGGATAATTCACTGTAGGGCACGGCCACGGGTTGACGTGAATCTAGTCTCGGTCTCGATCACTTTAATCAACAATAACTACATAAACATCATTCTAGTGTGAAAAGAAAATAGTGAGGATTATAGTTCAAGTGTGGGGTGACTCACAAATCATAAAGGAGCAGTGACAGGATTCTAGTGGATACAAATATACACTTTTTTTTTTACTGTGAGTAATTTCAAGTGAAGTGGCGACATAACCACTTGGTGAAACCATAAGTGTTTGTACTAAAATACCATTAGTGTATGTGTTGTGGAATTCCGTAAGAGTGTGCTGTGTTGATCGTCCTCTTGTGGACAAAAAGTGCAGAAAATGGACGGACTACCTATTCTAGAGACAGGTGGAAGAGAAAATTTGTCAGTGTCAGGTGGAGACAACGTATCAGAACAGAGGGTAAGTCACTTAACTGAACTTGACCTACTAAAATGGAAAAACGATTTGTTGAAGCGAGAAAAGGCTTTGTGGGAGAGAGAAAAACGCGCTAATTGTGTTGGTGATGTAGTAGTTGTTCCAGAAAAATCGCCATCCCCTTCTTCTATAGAATCTAAGCAGATGAAAATTGGGATCAACGAAATAAAAACATTAATTCGCGAATTTAACCCGTCTCAAAATGTTACAAATGCAAAAAATTGGATTGAGTCTATTGAAGGGCTTAAAAATCTATATGACTGGGACGACAGAAACACTACGCTTAGGTGGTGCTGCATATTACTGGTATCAATCAAGACGTGATGCTTTACGAACGTTTGTGGAATTTAAAATAGAACTATTAAAAAATTTCCCCACTGGGCAGGATGATTTCTCCATCCTAATGCAAATAATGGAGAGGAAGAGGTCGCCGGGTGAAGCCATTGAAGATTATGTGTACCACGTAGCAGCTCTTGCTAAAACCATTAATTTAAATCAGCCATCAGTAATCCGATACATTATTTCAGGATTATCGAATCAAAATTTCTCTCAAAGTTTCAGTCTGGCTTCAGGAATAAACACTCCACTTGTACTGCTCTTACGTCGGTGGTCTCAGATATTCGTTCGCTTTGTGATTCGGGGAATGACGTCATTCATATTCTCCTTGATTTTAAAAAGGCATTTGAGTCAGTCCCGCATGTGCTTCTGGTTGATAAGCTGCGAAGTCAATTTAGTTTCTCGTCTTCTGCATGTAGGCTAATCTCTTGGTATTTAAATCAAAGAACACAGACTGTGGTGTCCAATGGGAGAATGTCCTCTTCTAAGTTGGTTTTATCAGGAGTGCCCCAAGGGGCGGTATTGGCTCCGCTCTTGTTCACGCTCTTCATCAACGATATAACTCGGGAGTTACATGGTGCTCATTTTCATCTTTATGCTGATGATATACAAATCTATGCCGGAGCTCTAAGGGGCGGCCTTCCTTCTCTGATCTTTGATATTAATGTGATTCTCTCCAGAGTTTCTAATTGGTGCATTGCTAATGGACTTGATCTGAATCCTGAGAAGATGCAACTAATAATCTATACTAGTGGGCATAGTGGTCTCTTCAGCTGCTCTTCCTCCCGTTACTCTTATCGGTCGGAGCATTCCAATATCCCCAGATCCAGTGAAAAATCTTGGGCTATTGATGGACCAGAGACTCGCCTGGGGTCCCCATGTTAACCGTATTTGCTCGCGAGTATATTTTGGCCTTCGGACGCTCTATGCTGTATCGGTCTTTCTGCCTGAGGGTATTCGGGCTGGTCTGGTGCGAGCATTGATTCTTCCCCATTTTCTGTATGCGGATGCTGCTGTCTACCCCTTGCCTGCCCTTGCAATCTTGAAATTGTCTCGTGCGCTTAATGCTTGTGTGAGATATGTTTATCGTCTGAATAGGCGGGCGCATGTGTCTGCTCTAGCGGAGGAGTTTCTATCTTGCACACTATCTAAGTTTCTTGAGTTCAGAACTCTCCGTTTTATTTGTCGTGTCAAACTTGGTTTGATGCCTCCTTACATTGGTGAAAGGTTTGATTGGAGTACTAGGGATAGAACGAGGATCATTCGGTCTTTTCTAAGGGTGCAGTCATCTGGAACTCTCTCCCTAGGGAGATTAGGGAATCTGCTTCCATGAGCTCATTCAGCGAAAGGCTTCTTAAAAATTTGAGTGAGACTGGGTTACGTTAGATTATTGAGCTCTTTCCCTTCCTCTTGGTCTTGCTTGTGCTGATGTGTGCTACCGTGATCCTTTTAGGTATGGTCTTAATATTATGGTGTTTCCACAGTATTAAAAACTTTTTAGTGTTTTTATGGTTGCAAAGTTCGAGGTTTTGTGGCGTTATCGGCTGTGATTATTCGAACGTCCTCCCTCATTCGATCCTGTAAATATCAAGGCTGATTTAATAATAATTGTACTGTTGCCTGACTTTATTGAGAGTTGAGTGTTCAGTGTGGATGGTGTTGTAGTTTTAATATCTCTTATGACTGGATAGTTTGATTTAGTTCTTTTTGACTTATAGTGAATTACTTTGAATAATATTAAGGTACCTGATTGAGTTACCTGATTTAACTTGTAGGTTTAAGGTTTTCGTATTGAGAAAAAAAAATATATATATATATGTATATATATATATATATCTTATGACTGGATAGTTTGATTTAGTTCTTTTTGACTTACGGTGAATTACTTTGAATACTATTAAGGTACCTGATTGAGTTACCTGATTTAACTTGTAGGTTTAAGGTTTTCGTATTGAAAAAAAAAAACTTCTTTAGTACCTGTACTCAGTCATTTTAAGTGTTACACTATTTACTTTATTTTTATTGTTTTCTAGAGTTTATGTTTATATTTAATATAAAAAACTACTGTAGATCTATGTACCCACCGTTTTAAGGACGTGGCCTCGGCCAGGGTCTTTCAATAAAATATTTTTGTATTGTATTGTATTGTAAAATTTGGTAAACGTTTTAATGGCTTCACACTGCAATGATATCCCAGAGCTAATAAAAGTAATTAAGAATTTCGAAGAAATTGAGAAACAGGGACAGACGAGATATAACTTATTCTATAAAAATGGGCCAAGCACATCTAGAGCTATTCAAGGACATCCATACAGGTTTGCAGCCAGCAATAGGCAGGAAAGGAAAGAAATCGTAAACAGAGGAAAATTGATTTTTTTTAAATGCAATGAACCAGGACATTATGCAAAAGATTGTGCCGTAAAAAACAATTTGCGATATTTTCGATGCCAACAAAAAGGTCACACATCCAGAGATTGCAAAACCAAACAAGTATCTAAAGTAAGCACCACACAACCGCGCTTAGATCAAAAGGATGAGTATCATAAAATAGTGTATATTGAAGGGACAGAGGTATTAGCATTTTTCGATCTAGGGAGTGAGTGCAGTACTATAGTAAACGAAGTTTTGAGGAAAAATGACTGGGAATTACATACCTGCGATGCGAAATTGGTTGGATTTGGGAACAAGCAAACTAGTGTTCTTGGAAAAATACACAAAGGTGTAAAAGTTTCAAATATTGAGTATTCAATAGACGACAGGAATTTTTTGGATCGGCCAGATATAGAAATTATAAAAAGATGGGGAGTTTTTGAAATGTTTCGAAATCAAAGAACAAGAGCAAGAACAATATAAATCAATCCAGGACGATAGGAAATGAAAATATTAATGTTGATAAGAGTGTAAATGAAAATAAAAAGATCATGCTCATTAAGTTAATTAGTGAATTTCGTGATTGCTTTGCTCAGGATATGAACGAGTTGGGAAAAACGGAATTCGTGGAGATGAAAATAAAACTGAAGGAGAAAGTTGAAAGAAAGTTGTTCGCTATCATCCCTATAAAGTTGAATATGGGTTAAAGCCGATTTTAAGGAATAAAATTGTCGTGCCCCTCGAGCAATTAAATAAATAAAACCAATAATTACCAGTGAAAACAATTACAAAACTTTATTGAATCAACTGACCTATCTTTATTCTTGACAATATTTATACATATATACCGATATGTATGACACCGCGAGAACTTACAAATTACTTTACCTTATGGTAATTTAAGACGAACTTGGAGGCACGCGACTCTGAACTGAACACTTGACGGCTAAAAAATACTACAGGCACTCGACAGACCAGTCATTGGTCTTTTATGAACCTATACTCGGAAGTAAGCTTTCTTTGCTCACAATGCGGATGTAAACAAACGACAACAACCTTGTCGTTTGTTCTACCGGTTGCAGCACCTGAGTCGCTTAGTAGTAAACAATCGCCTTACATAATAATTACCATACGAGGTTAATTATTATTGTAATCGTCGATTGCTCCACTAAGCGCTCATCGCAGCCAGCTGTTGGGCTAATCAGCAAAATAACCGACAACAGCAGAACAATACCGTGCGAGGTTATTGTTTAGCAATTGCTGATTATTTGAATCAACTGACCTATCTTTATTCTTGACAATATTTATACATATATACCGATATGTATGACACCGCGAGAACTTACAAATTACTTTACCTTATGGTAACTTAAGACGAACTTGGAGGCACGCGACTCTGAACTGAACACTTGACGGCTAAAAAATACTACAGGCACTCGACAGACCAGTCATTGGTCTTTTATGAACCTATACTCGGAAGTAAGCTTTCTTTGCTCACAATGCGGATGTAAACAAACGACAACAACCTTCTCGTTTGTTCTACCGGTTGCAGCACCTGAGTCGCTTAGTAGTAAACAATCGCCTTACATAATAATTACCATGCGAGGTTAATTATTATTGTAATCGTCGATTGCTCCACTAAGCGCTCATCGCAGCCAGCTGTTGGGCTAATCAGCAAAATAACCGACAGTAGCAGAACAATACCGTGCGAGGTTATTGTTTAGCAATTGCTGATTATTTCGCTAGAATGCGCCCTTGGCTGCTGGAAGAAGAATCTTCCTTATATTGGGCCATAACATCCCTCCCCCCTTGGAAAAACTAGTTTCCGCAGGAAACTAGATCTGAAGAGTGCAACAATCTTAAAATTGAAAATATTTTGGTTCGCGTTCAGTTCAGATTCTTTTCCATACTTACTACTTAAATTCTCTTATTTTTCTTCGCTTTACATTTTTTCTTTTCTTTCTAACATTTCATATTTTCTGTTACCATTATCTTTGTTTAAATCCATTCCCATTACAAATTTTATACATATTTATCTTCTCTATATTTCATTTCTTTCCTATTTGCTTCTCACATTAAATTTCTTTCTTATTACCTTTTTACAACATATTTATAATGTCTTCCAAGTTATTCTAACATTTGTTTTTTAATTAAAATTTCATGATTAACAAAAAAAAAATGTTTAGTTAATTCGCATGCATTAATATTATAATATATAACCTTACTTATTGTTTATCTAATCACAAAATAACAAAAATGCAACAACAACGAAAAAGTACATTTTACAATCATTATAATATTTTTTTTTCTTAGTATAAGTTTTAATTAATAATCTTCATGCACCTTAAAAGTGCTTTCTCCATTTTTCTTCTTTACAATATATATTGTTTTATTATTTCCTGATAAATTTTTTTTCTTTTTTGTATATCTTACTTTACATATTCACTTTTTTAAACATTTCATTTTATCGTTAGTTCTTAAACAGTTATCTTCCAATTTTAATTTTTATTTAGCTTTAGGACAAAAGTATTTCCATAAATTCTTATCCATTTCATTTCTTTATGTTATAAACTGTGAGATTGCATATAATGAGTTATATAAGTACTTTAATTTTTAATGTTCAGTGTAGTAGCTAGTTCACAAATAGTATTCTCTATAACGATACATACTATGTCTATTTATCTTCCTTTTTATTTATTAATTACAAATTTATTACTTGGTTTAATATAGTTCTACCTTGCTGCTCTTTAATACAATTAATAATCTTAACTTTACTGTAGTCGCTCCAATTGCTTGTTAATGATGGCGGAAAGTATGGTTTTGGCTTGCTGTAAAGGCCGTATCCTATCAGTAACGTCGCGTCCAACTTCTGCTTTGACATGCAGCTGCTCTGCCTTGGAAAATTTTGCTGTAGTGGGACTAATCTGTTGCTGTTGGCTTTAGTTTGCTTTTCTGAGTCTCCTTCGATACTCTAAAAATCTTATTGCAATCGATCTTGTACTGCGCTTATTGAACTTTCAGCTCTTGTCTCCTTTGGTAACTTATTATGAATTACCAATACTGCTGGCATTTGATGAAAGGCCATCATTTTAATTTATTTGGATAGAATATTTCCATCTACAGTGCATTCCTGAAAACCTTTGACCCAATTTATAGATTTTGAAATTTGATCATAATAGAACGTGTGAGCATTCCTTGTTATAGGCGCTTCTTTAATTTCCTTATCACAAACATGACAAAAGTTATCTCATTGCCATAAGGGTAGATGGCTGGAACGATTGATGATATTGTTTATACCAATATTAATTCTATTTTCTTCATTTTCTTATAGGTACGACGGAGTTCTCTCAATTATATCGAGAGTCCATCCGTACCTAAAGAATATTATTTACCATGAGCGTAAGATTCAACTTTTTTTTTTTAGCTTTCCAATTATATATTCTTCTGATTTTACTGGCCCAACTTCCAAATTTACATCCACATATATGCAAGTTAAATAAATAGTCCAGAAGTCCCCACATAGCCATTGTTTTTCCTCTCATTTTCCTAATTCAACTGCATGCTTGATAATGTTGCTCTCTTCTGCATACCTGAACCTTCCACATCTCAGTTGCCATATTTATCTGCAATTTATATCTACCTTCATCAAGCTCTTAACGCTAACACTACACAGTTTTTATAAATTTCTACTTGTAGTTCATCTTTATTAACCTCTAAATTATACTATTACAGTGGCTATTCCTCTTCTTTGCTTATACATATCAAATTTTACCAATAAACTTTTCCTATATTTATTTCCAGTACTATTTTGTGTTTATCTTTCTTTCTTACCATTTAGTTTCCGATTTTTAACTTTAAAAATTTATTGCCATAGTATATTTGATATTCTTCTAACTTTTTCCTTATATTTCTTCCCAAGTAATATATCATTTTTTTTTTAATTTCATTCTCTCTTTTTAATATCTACTACACATATTGGGTTATTTATATTCCCATTTTTTCCTTTTTTTTTAATTTTTTTTTTTTAAATCTTCACCTTCTCATTATTCAGTTACTCTCATTTTTGTGATTTTCAAATATATATATATATGTACATATATATATATATATATATATAAACATTTTCTTACCTTTACCTTTGTAAGTTTACCTTGCTTGTTGTCGTGGTTCGCTCTCCAGTAAAAACAGGCCCTTGATTACCATGGTATCTCCTTTCATATCCCTTCTCCGTCTGTAAGTCTGTAAAGTTCTATAAATAAAATTTTGATTTTTAAAAAATCCGCCCCCTCCAAATTCTTCCAGAATTTGAAGGCTTCTACTGAGAAGAACCCCGACCTAGCGTTACGTTTCCCGAACATTTACCAACACTTACCTACTTAGGTGCCATGAAAGTTGCAGTAGAATTCCAATGTCCTGCACGACTGCAGTTTCTGCCATAATTTCTTCTTGAATTCTGTTCTAACCGATTTATTCCTATATTCTTGAAATTTAATCTTTACTCTTCGCCAAAGCCCGTGAGCTTGCTTTTGGGGTGAAAAGAAACTGGTCCTACCTTCATAGCTCCATTCAGATCTTTTATTAGAGGAATTTTGTGGTTTTACAGGACAGGCTCTTGCATTAGCGATTCTTACAAATGCAAGTCTGTCCTTTAGACTATTTCCGTTCTGTTTGCTATAACTGCGGTGACTGTTCAACCCTTCGGCAGATTCTTCGGTTATAGGCTTGTTAAGCTCCGAACTTTCGTGAGGTGCGATATAGATCTTCTCCCGGCAGGGCACCAGAAATGGTTCCTGTAATGTAGGTACTATTTTTCCTGTCATGTTTATTTTTTCCTCTTCTATCCTGGCCTGGAACAGATTTCCTTGACTGCTTCTCTGCCAAGTTGTGGGTTCCACTTTTCTCAAGCTGCGATATTTTCACAAGAAGCATTTTCTTCCATGCTTTTGCTTGCTTCTTGTATCAGCAACTTCATATTTACGCAGTCGATAATAGCTCTGCCACTGAGGAAATCCATTCCAAATATACCATCGGCTGGAATTGAGTCAATATCACTAATGGCGTTAAATTTGCAGACATGTTGACTGTTGTCTATCTGCAACTTCGCCTCACAAGTTCCTATTGAACTTCTAGCGGATCCGAACAGTCCTCCAATTCTAATTTTGCGATGTGTTTGTATGGGCGTATTCCTTTTTATCCTATTAACCTTAATAATGCTACAGGTGGATCCGGTATCTACTAAAAGTCTTACCTTTCCTTCTACTGCTATGTTCGATGGAACTATTATAATGAACTTACTCCGAGAATTTAATTTTTCACTGGCCTTCTCTGCTAAATATTTTCTTAGACAGTTCTCCGTATAGTGATCCCATGTGAGGCAGAATTGGCAGTAAAGCCCCTCCTGTCGTGAATGGAATTTTCCACAAGCTTCTTCTATTATATCTGCGAATCTGACTTGATGTATTCGGCCGTTGGATGCTTCGTGCCTATATTGTTGGCATTCCCGAGAAATATGCCCCATCTGTCCACAACTGAAGCATTTGATAGACCTGGGCTGACTGCTTCTGAGAGGAGTTCCTCGGTATTCTCTTACATTTGACTGAGATGGCCTCCCTGGCTCTTTATTGGCCAACTTGGACTCCCATGTACTCTGAGGTATTCCGCCGTTATTCTTAAACATCTCCCCTATTCCTGATGGCCGAAGTTGAACACGTTTTGCATCCTTCTCGAAGTAAGTCGCTTCCTCACGCACTGCCTCCAGAGACTCGAACTTCCTTCCCGTCAGATGTACCTGAGTAGCATGATTAAGCACACCACCCTTGAAGGTTGCCACTGCATCAGACTCTAACTCCGCTATTAGTCCTCCGTCTTTGTCCGGGTACTTTGCTGATACGGCTGTCTTGATCTGGCTCAACAGTTCCTTCAATCGGTCCGCAAATTCTCGGATGTCTTCACCTGGTCTTTGTCTGCAGGCCACCATCTCCGTTCGCAATTCACTAAATGACTTCTTCGGCATATAAGCTGTTTTAATTATCAGTTGCAGAGCTTCAAAATCTTTTGGTTCCTCTGAACTTACCAGATAGTAAGCATCATCTGTCAACCGATACTTCACACATTTCATAAAAATGTTCTGCTCCTCAGGCTTCAGTCGGTCGTACAAATCCTTGCCGCAGCTTAAGAATCTGTACACCTCTTTCACCAGTTTTGGAGATCGATCTCCGGAAAACATGGGTACGTACTTGACGACCATATCCATCACTTTATCGTGTATATCCACCATTTTTATGTGATCTTCGTTTGATTTTCCACTTTCCTTATGTCTTGTTTCCTTATTTTGCTTTACGCTAATTACACTGCCGCGTGCGATCGAATTTTGTTTTGGCTCCGACTGATGGTCCCAAAATACTAATCTTCTTGGTGACCACTTTCTGCTGTTTCCTTGGTTGCTATTGCCCTTGGTGGTTGACTGACGTTCCTGCAATTCTATCGGCAATTCCCGTGCGAGTTCGGCCGCAGTCTGCTCTGCTTCCTTCAATTGAACGTTTAAGGTATCTACCTTCTTGACCAGAGCTTTAATTTCCTCGCGGCTATCCTCTAGTGCCTTTTCTATTGTCCCTTCCTCTTTTTGAATAATGTCGAAGGTTATAGTCACCAAAAGATCCACAACTTCTCCTTTCGTGCTTGTTTGAGTGGCTGTTTCTAGTTCCTGTAGAATATTCTTGAGATCTCCACTCGCCACACGTTTTTTCAATTCTCCTGTTAAATGATCTGTGATATATTGCCAGTGTCTCTCATAATACTGAAGCTTTGTTTGGCACTGCTTCAATTCTTCTGATTTATTTCCCAGTTCCTGCTCCTGTGACTGGAATTGCAATAATTGCTCCCTGGTCAATACATTAGACCTCCCCACTGACATAGATGTTTCTTGAACCCTATCTTTATCTATTATTGCAAACGCGAGGAAACTTTAACACATTTGATTAACGGAAAATCATTACATCACAAAACATAAATGCCCACGATTAGAATAAAATACGCTACATGGAGAATTTTTTAGAGACAGTCGAGAAAACGTAATATTAATACGACAATTAAAGTAAGTGACAAAACTGAAGTTTACCCTTTAAAATATGTGAAGGGATTTATCTGCCAAGCAGGACGCGAGTTTAGGGGAAGAGTTAAAGAAGATTTTAATATGAGTAACACAATACATTTAGAAGAACACAAACACTGTTCAAATGAAACGTCTTAAAATTATAACTTCCTTATAATATTCATGAAATTTATCTATCATACGCCTCTCACAAAAAATTTACCTTGAAATAAAACAATTTCTACTTTTCTTACTCTTTTAACTATCGTTTCTTTATCTTTAAAACTGTATGTCTATACAAGACACAATTCCCTCTTAAGAGCATACTATCAATAAGCAGCGAAAAT
The DNA here is from genome assembly GCA_963924295.1 of Dioctria rufipes. NCBI lineage: Eukaryota > Metazoa > Arthropoda > Insecta > Diptera > Asilidae > Dioctria > Dioctria rufipes. The sequence goes on along the minus strand of OZ002741.1, from coordinate 129,001,736 downwards.
TTAACCCGTTCCAACAACCTAACATTTAGAATACCTAATTACACAAATCACAACTATAACAACACTTTTTTGTTTCCTATGTCGCCGCACAACCAAATTTCACTCTGAAATGTCCTATTAATAACAGTCGATAAATAAAAATGGAGTAGCTGAAAAAAATGTTAAATAAATGGCGAAGCCAAATGAGGCTTTGCACCAATTTAATTAACGTACAACTTGTTTAAGAAAAAATGGAGCAGCTAAAAAAAGCTTAACTCCTACAATTAACAAAATAAACGGAGCAGCTAAAAAGCATAACTCCTACAAAACAAAAAAATGGAGTAGCTAAAAAGCATAACTCCTAGAAAACAAAAAAAAATGGAGTAGCTAAAAAGCATAACTCCTACAAAACAAAAAAAAATGGGCCAGCTAAAAAAGCATTTACTCCAAAAAAAGATAATTTTAAAATAAAAATCACCATACCTCACTTAACTTTTACCGGCTGCGCCAAATTGTCGTGCCCCTCGAGCAATTAAATAAATAAAACCAATAATTACCAGTGAAAACAATTACAAAACTTTATTCACTTTGAATCAACTGACCTATCTTTATTCTTGACAATATTTATACATATATACCGATATGTATGACACTGCGAGAACTTACAAATTACTTTACCTTATGGTAACTTAAGACGAACTTGGAGGCACGCGACTCTGAACGGAACACTTGACGGCTAAAAAATACTACAGGCACTCGACAGACCAGTCATTGGTCTTTTATGAACCTATACTCGGAAGTAAGCTTTCTTTGCTCACAATGCAGATGTAAACAAACGACAACAACCTTGTAGTTTGTTCTACCGGTTGCAGCACCTGAGTCGCTTAGTAGTAAACAATCGCCTTACATAATAATTACCATGCGAGGTTAATTATTATTGTAATCGTCGATTGCTCCACTAAGCGCTCATTGCAGCCAGCTGTTGGGCTAATCAGCAAAATAACCAACAGTAGCAGAACAATACCGTGCGAGGTTATTGTTTAGCAATTGCTGATTATTTCGCTAGAATGCGCCCTTGGCTGCTGGAAGAAGAATCTTTCTTATATTGGACCATAACAAAATCGATGAATTATTAAAACAGGACATAATACAATTATCTACTTCTGAGTATGCCAGTCCCATCCTTTTAGTATCGAAAAAGAATGGTGAACATCGGATGTGTGCCGATTATAGGAAGCTGAACGCGATTACTCAAATTGAGACATTTCCAGTGCCGAACATCGAAGAAACCCTGAACCTTCTAGCAAAGCAAGAAATTTTTACATCGTTGGATCTTTTAAGTGGCTATCATCAGATAGCAGTTGAGGAGGGCAGCAGACACTTGACAGCATTTGTAACTCCAGAAGGACATTATGAGTTCAAAAGGGTTCCTTTTGGTTTAACAAATGCACCCGCCGTTTTTATGAGGTTAATGGCAAAAGTAACTCAACCACTAGGAGCAAACAAAATTATTGCATTCATGGACGACATTTTAGTAAAGGGTTCTCCAATAATAGGTGTTATTTTAATTAGCCCGCTATTTCGGTAGATGTCACATTTGGAGCTGTCATTCTTTGACATTTGACAAGTAGAAACTACGCCATTAATAAAAATAGAACGATACACGTTTCAACAACGCATTGAAATTATTAAAATTCACTATAAAAATGGTGAAAATGTGGCAGAGACGATTCGTAAAACTCGAACATTTTTGGGTCGTCGTGAAGCACCTAGTCGGACCGCAATACAGAAATTGGTAGAAAAATTCGAGCTGTCGGGACAAGTTACTGATGTAAAGAATAAAACCCGTGCACGTCGCTCAAGAACAGCCGAGAATATTGCTGCTGTAGCCGAAAGTGTTGAAGAAAACCCAGGTTTGTCCTTTCCTCGTCGTTCTTTGGAATTAGGCATTCCACAAACGTCATTACACCGTATTTTGCATAAAGATTTGGGTCATAAGGCTTATAAAGTTCAGTTAACACAAGAACTCAAGCCGGCCGATCATCAACAACGTCGAGTCTTTTCTGATTGGGTCCTTGAAATGCATGAAAATGATCCGGAATTCCATCGAAAACTCATCTTGAGTGATGAGGCCCATTTCCACCTCGATGGCTTCGTCAACAAGCAAAATTGTCGCATCTGGGGCTCGGAAAACCCAAGAGTTATTGTTGAAAAGCCTCTCTATCCTCAACGTGTGACTGTTTGGTGCGGTTTATGGTCCCGCGGGGTCATTGGACCTTACTTTTTCGAAAATGAGGCTGGAGCAACAGTTACGGTGAATGGATCGTGCTTTCGACAGATGATTAATGATTTTTTATGGCCGGAATTGGATGGTATTGATCTGGACAACATTTACTTTCAACAAGACGGCGCTACGTGCCATACAAGCAACGAAACCATTGATATTTTACGGGAAACTTTCCGGACCGTGTTATCTCTCGAAGAGGTGATCACAATTGCCCAGCGTCGACTCAAGACCTCAAAGATGGAGTTCGTGAGGCTATGGAGGACATAGGGCAGCCACTTTGCGATTTGGTTAGGGAAAATTTCATGAAAAGGATATAGTCCTGTAGGCGTGGTCGTGGTGGTCATTTGGCTGATGTTATTTTCCATTATTAACGGCATACCTTCCTCTTTATAATGAAATAAAGATCCGATCATTTATCTCAAAAAATAGCATTTTTCTTTGAATATCAAAATAACACCTCTTATTTTAAAACTCTTTATCATCAAGAAATATAGAAGAAAATGTCCAAACGATAAGAGAATTTTTGACAGAATTGCGGAAGACCGGTCTGACATTGAATTTGCAAAAGTGTGAATTTGTCAAAACCAACATAAAATTCTTAGGACACGAATTTTCATCTGAAGGCATAAAGCCTGTAAAGATAAAACTTGGGCGATCGAAAGCTATAAACGACCAATAAGCTCACGGGAGGTTAAACAATTCCTAGGCTTCTCAGGATATTTTCGCCGATTTATACAAGGATGTTGAATTTAAATGGACAGAAGAAACAGAAGATTCATTTGTAAAATTGAAAGAACTACTCAGTCAGAGACCAGTACTTGCACTATAAGACGAGAATGCAGACCATGAAGTGCATACGGATGCGAGTAGTCATGGAATCGCCGGGATATTGATGCAGCAAGCTGGAGGAAATCTGAGGCCTGTGTCTTATTTCAGCCGTGCAACAACAGCAGCAGAATCCAGGTACCACAGCTACGAACTGGAGGTCCTTGCGGTAGTGGTAATATTAGAGAGATTCAAACATTATTTGCTCCACAGGAAATTTAAGGTAATCACAGACTGTAACTCATTGCGACAAACACAGGAAAAGAAAGATTTAATTCCAAGGATAGCAAGATGGTGGCTAAGAATATCAGAGTATAACTTCGAATTAGTGTTTCGACCAGGTAGTAAACTCACACATGCGGATGCATTGAGTCGTTGGCCTGCTGAAGAAGGCGTAGAAGGAGAAGATGTGTCAAACAAAATATTAGTGATTGGTGTTCCAGAGGAAGATTGGTTGGCAGCACTGCAGATAGAGGATACCCAAATAATTGAATTATGCAAGACTTTGAGTGGTGAAATTATCAAACACGCGAATAAAGATGGCATTAAAGGGAATTTCATCCTGGAGAAAGGAAGAGTTTTCAAAATAACACCAAATGGATATCGTTTCGTCGTACCGCGGAGTGTTAGATGGCGAGTGATCAAATCAGCACATGATGATAGAGGGCATCCAGGAGTAGAAATAACAATAGAAACATTGAGAAAATATGTTTGGTTCTTGCACATGAAAACAGTTGTTAAGAAGTATATCACGTCCTGTTTAGACTGTCTTTATAATAAACGAGGAGAAGACGAGACTAGATATGTATTATATACTCCTGAGCGCCAACCGATACCCTTTCACACCATCCATATCGATAACTTGGGACCCTACTCAAAAAGCAAAAGCGGAAATGCTTTTGTCATAGGAATATTCGACTCGTTCTCAAAATATGTCATACTGAAACCCGCAAAGACAACAACTAGTAAGGGAGTAATAAGACTTTTGGATGAAATAAGTCAATATTTCGGAATAGCTAGTCGCATTATTAGCGATAGGGGAACGGCACTTACGTGCAAAGATTTTGAGAAATATTGCCATGAAAATTCAGTTAAACATGTTTCTACTTCAGTCAAAACTCCTCGATCAAATGGTCAAATAGAAAGATATTTCCGAACAGCTAAAACTTCGATCGCGACAATGACACGAGAATCAGATGGCCGTGATTGGGACAGAAACATTCGAGCGATACAATGGGCAATAAATAGTTTAAAGAGTTTAAAGAATGTTATGGTCGTAGCGTATTGCGTATAGCAATATGCTACACGTACTGCAGCGTGTATGTCGGCTGCTGTCCATAGCGGAAAGCTTGAACGCACCCCGACCGAAAGAAATGCGCTTCCTCTAGCTACAGTGACATGTTGACAGTGGTGACAAAGAAGAAGAAGAAGAAGACAATCAATCTGTCTTACTTCTCGAACAAAGTACGCGCGTGAAAGAAGTCCAAAAAAAACGATCATCGAAAATTCTCCACGACATCTTGGTCGAAAGGTAATATTTTCGCATAAATCTCATTAGTGTCAAATTAAATAAATAAAATACTTTAGGAATTTCCAATTAATGCTGGAAATTTGGAAAAACAAAAAGAGATTCGAAATCGTCTCAAGTGTAAATCATTTAATTGGTTTATGCAAGAAATCGCATCTGAGTTATTGAAAAAGTATCCCCCCGTCGAACCACCAGATTATGCTTATAGAACGATAAGAAGCAAAGCAATTCCATATCTTTGTGTTGATAATATCAACCATAAGCACGACGGTGAGGTAGGCTTATTTCAATGTGCTACAAACAACGTTAGGCCACATGGAAATCAAAATTGGGCCCTCTCTCTCTCTCTCTCTCTAGGTCAACTAAGGACTCTGAAGAATTATGCCCCTCAGAGTCAGATAGGAGGATGGGGCCGGCAAAGAAGGCAAAATATCTGCGCCTTCCACAATGTACAGGTAAGTGACGTAAGGGTCCCTTCAGGACCGAGTGGGTGCCGGCTTTTGTGTGGATAGGCACGAATTTTTTTTGATTATGGCTGACGGCAGCGGCAGGTTTTTTGTGGAACCCCCCACACTCTCCGCCAATAGCTGAGGCGAGCTAGCGTGCCGCTCTGTAGTCAGCGCTGCCCGTCGGGTGATCTGTCAGCTCATGCTGACAATCGGAACTTTACGTCCCAAGCGAATCACTGTTCATAGTTCCATAACAAAAATGGCGCCCAACGGGGGGCCACCTCAGTTGGACTTCGGTGGTCTGATTATGACTTTTTCTGAGGACTGAGATTACTTCGAGATATGGACATGTGGCTGTCAGCTAAATTGTCTGACTCGGTAATCTCACAATCAGTGGGAGTTATATGAGGACCTGAGTCTAATTGTTTGTTATTTGGATTTTTTTTTGTAAAGTAAAGTAAAGTTTTTAAAAGTTTTTTAAGTTTTGAAAGTAGAGTAACGTTTTTGAGATTTTGATATTTTTGATTTGGATCATTAAAGTAACGTAACGTTTTAGATTTTTGAAAGTTTTGAATTTTTTTTAAATTTTGTTTGAATTGATCTTTCCCGCTGGCCTTCTGCCATGGAAATGGTGGGTGGCCTCACAAAATTTTTGTGTGAGCTCTCACCGAGACATGTCTCTGTTGGCCAACTGGCTGGACAGAGCTATGAATCTGTGAGACGACTTCTTGGCTTCCAGCTAACTAGTTGACCAGATTCATGACTCTGCCCAGTTGGAAGGTTAGCTGGACATGACAATCAGGTAAAGAGGAAGGAAGCAGTTGTTGGAGGATGGAAGTGATGCTGGAGACATTCAGTAATCAGGAGTTGGCATACTGCTAACTGCCTGGCTGAAGAATCTCTAGTACCATTTTCAGTCTCTAGCTTCTCCAACCCGACTCTTCGTAGATTTCTGTGGGAACTCCACATATTTTTTTTTCATGCACCTACTCACGTCACTTGCTGGTATATCTGGCCTGTAAAGAGAGAGAGCGACCTGAAGACCTTTTATGTTGAGAGTTAGCTCCTGGGAGGTGAAGGAGAAATTCCATGATTTGAAAAATTTATTTTGAAAACGTATTAAGCGAACTTTGGAACGAAAATTGTTGTTCGATCGATATTTCTCGTAGCTTGATTAGTCTCATTCTGCTAATGTCTTCGAATATTTAATTTTTTTTGTTAGAAATTTTTGATGATCTCTCCGAACTGTTGATAAGACGAACTTTCGATAATAAAAATTTTTTTGCTGTCCAGTCTTAATCTTCGAACGTTTGCGAAGATTTTTTTTTGGAATTGTAGTATATCATCCCGACCTTCGACTTTGACATAGTATTCCTTTGGGGTATAAATTTTTTCTCTCGACTTGATTTACGACTAAATTCGGTATGGCCACAATGAGGACCCCACCTCCTGTGCCGAACGGTGTGACTATGATGCCTGAACCATGCACTATCTGTACAGATACGAGCTGGTCAGCCGAGCGGAGGCCTGTCATGACCACATGTGAACATGTTTTCCAGGAGGCATGCATACGGACTTGGATAGGCGAACATTCCAGTTGCCCTAACTGTCGACGCCGCATCACGCAACAGGACGTTATTGAATATACTGGTGCCATCCCTAAAAGACCGAAGAAGGTGAAGCCCGCGAAGTCGGCTAGGCGCGATTCATTGCCGACCTTTGACTTGCCTACCTTCAACTTACCACCACCGAATCGACGATCTTTATCAGCAGGAATGCCCGATTTGCACTCAAGGACTTTTGTAAACCCGAGTCCTCGACGAGATAGTTCAGTGCGTACAGCTCAAGACCACACCTCAGCCGCTACGGATGCGCTGATGGCAGGCCTACGCCTACAAATGCAAAAACTAATACAAGAAGGTCTCGAACAGAGCCTCAATAGTTTGCGGACTGACTTAACGAATAGTATCCGACAACAAATAGCAGCAGCAATGCCGCCAATGGACTTTGCACGACCTCCTTCGTCCAGGGGTAATCCAAGACCATCGAACTATTTACCCAATCTTAGGAGACAATGGTTTCACAGACCACCATCAGCTTCTGGTCAGCCATTTGGTCAGCCTTCTGGTCAGCCTTCTGGTCAGCCTTTTGGTCAGCCTTTTGGTCAGCCTTTTGGTCAGTCCAGACCGAACTTTGTCCCACCTCAACCACCTCCACATATTCGTCACCCTGCAAATATAGGACAGAGACGATCAGGCAGTCCTATCAGAAGATGGAACCTGACGTATTACGGCAACAACCCAGAGCTCTCTGTGGATGAATTCATTTTTAGAGTCGAAGCGCTCACGCACTCCGCTCTAGAAGGGGATTTTGATCTCCTAGTCCGAAACATGATTACGTTATTAACAGGACCAGCGAAAGACTGGACTTTTCCAACTTGGGAATTTATCAAAACGGCATTGTACACTGAATGGGGAGTGCCCAAGGATGATCTAAAAATACGATTACAGCTGATGTCTCGAAAGCAAAAGCCTGGTGAACTATTCGCTATGTATCACCATCATTTAGGGTCGCTGCGTGATCAGCTACAGAACGCCATACCAGAACAAGAGTTTCTGGAGATTGTCAAATCGAACTTATTGCCTGAGATTCAGGAAAAAATATGCCTGCATCCCACCGATACGATAGGACTGCTGAGATCGCTTGTTACTCGTATCCAAGCTACGCAGATACGAATTGCGACAGCTGGTAGTTGGAACCCTTACCGGAACCAACGAGTGCACGAAGTTGACAACTTTCAGACCGTGGACTCTGAACTGGCAGTAGCAACAGGCAGTGACAACAGCCTAGGTGACGTGTCGAGCATTTCAGCCAAACACACTATACTATGCTGGAATTGTGACCAGTCCGGTCATTTTTATCAAGACTGCAGGCAAGAGAGAGAACTTGTGTTGTACTATGGATGCGAACGCAAAAACGTTTTTAAGCCTGATTGCCGCTATTGTAGACAGAAAAACTTGAGACGGGTCGGGAATACCACCACCTCTTTCCCACCAGCGTCAACGTCACAAGCAGCAACTGCAACGAACCCTCCAGTTCAAGCCTCGAACAAGGAGGAAGGCCCGCACCGTTAGCAGACCACAATGACGAATCCTTGCAATGCCCCCTGATATCATTCAGTAATTCTGGTGATATTATCAAACCACCTGATAGTACGAACATTTTATTGACAGAGGCGGAGAATTTAATAGACTTCTCCGCAGATCTTCAAGCTCCCATTTCCACTTGTGGGGAGCCCATGACATTGTTAGACACTTCATTGGAAAAGTCTTTGATTTTCGATGTCCCGATAACACCTACAGCACCTTTAGCTGACAAAGTTACTGAGCAGGAGATTTGGCCTCATGGCATTTCTATATAAAAACGGCCACCAAGCTCTGTTATAACGAGTTGGCGTGAGACCGAAAAAGAAAAGATCTACCGTTCGTTGGCGGGAATACTGTCGACGGATGAGACTGGAAAGAAAAAAACTGGCACAGATTTCCGTGTTGATGCCAGACGACATTCGACCGTACGCCGAAGTAAAGCTGCTCGGGCGAACTGAGCCTGGATTACTTGATAGTGGTGCCACTGTCAGTATTCTAGGCCAGGGAGCTCATGAGAAGCTCGTGGAGGCAGAGGTTGAATGGAAGAGGTATAGTACACAGGTCCAAGTAGCAAATGGTGCCATGACGACTGTGCATAGTCATGTGAACTTGGATGTCACTTTCCGTGATAAGACCCAAAACGTGCGTTTTTACGTGGTTTCTGGGCTTACGCAGGCACTATATCTGGGAATAGACTTCTGGCGTCTATTTGGATTGGCTCCAGATGTCCTGGGTATAGTCGCAGAAGTGAATCCAAGTGTAATAGCTACCTCTGACACCGACTGCCATATTCTTTCTAGTCTCGATCAACAGCGATTGGAAGCCACAAAACAGCTTTTCCCCTCTTTCGCCTCTTTAGGCCTTGGGAAAACATCGTTGGTCATTCACAAGATTGAAACGAATGACACCACCCCGATAAAACAGCGCTTTTATCCGATTTCGCCGGCAGTACAAAATTTAATGGATGCTGAATTAGAGCGAATGCTGTCAGTGGGGGAGATAGAGGAAAGCCAGAGTCCTCGGAGCTTTCCAGTTGTTCTGGTAAGGAAGCCTGGAAAGGTCCGGCTTTGTTTTGACGTCAGGAAGGTCAACGCTGTTACGAAGAAGGATGCCTATCCGCTTCCGCAGATAGACGCGCTTCTGAGTCGACTTCCTTCGGCAAACTACATAACCACCCTGGACCTGAAAGATGCATTCTGACAGATCCAACTAGACACTGATTCCAAAGAGAAGACCGCTTTTACAGTACCTGGTCATCCTCTATATCAGTACACAGTGATGCCATGCGGCCTATGCAACGCTCCACGAACGATGTGCCGCCTCATGGATAAAGTCATGCCCTTTGATCTTCGTGAGAACGTTCTCGTCTATCTAGACGATTTATTAATTCTGTCATCAGACTTCGACACTCATCTTACGCTGCTAGCCCGTGTAGAGGATTGTTTGAGGAAAGCTGGCCTCACTATCAACGTCGAGAAGAGCAAGTTTTGTATCAAAGAGACCAAATACTTGGGTTTCATTGTCGGAAAGGGAGGTATGAGAAGTGACCCTGACAAAATTTCAGCAATAGTTGACTATCCGTCACCTAAAACTGTTCGGCAGGCCCGACGCCTACTAGGTATGGCGGGATGGTATAGACGGTTCATCCCGAACTATGCTGACATAACTGCCTCCATAACAGACACCTTGAAAAACCCTAGTCAGTTCAAATGGACACCTGAAGCCCATGTAAATAAGTTGAGTTCTTGGTATAACTTTGCTTGCCTTCTTCAGTTGTTCGATCTATTAAGGATGAACGAAACGACTTTTAGTATTAGAGCGAAGAAAGCTCAATCTCTAAAAAGTCCACCAAGTTAAAGCTTAAGAGCTCAATATCTGGTGTAAAAAAAAGGAGAGATATTATTAGTGAGAGCTATACAGCTCAATACCTTTAATATCAGCCATGTTGGAGCCAAGGGGCTCAATATCTGGCAGTTAAATAACACGCTTGGAGTTGTAGGTAAAACTCTGAATTTTTATTCTCAATCGCACTTAATTTATACTTTTAAAAATTGCTTACATGGTAAAAACCTTAATACAAAAAAATACTATTTCTCATGAGAACTAAAGACTATTACAAAATTGCTTACATTGCTCATATCAGCAATATCGATCAAGAATATATTTAATCGATAAAAATGCATATACATTAACCCCTACATGAACAAGCATAGCATTGCTTCGATGCTTACTTTGCAATCTTTTTCTTATTGAACAAATGCTAAGTAGATATGACACAGTTATCGATTGCGTCATTGAGCAATTACTTTTATTTTTTTTTTTTTAAGCTCAATGAGTAATGTATGTATGTATCATCACGGTGCAATGGTGACCAGTGGTGATCATATTACATTTTACAACTTTCTTTCACTTAGCGTAAATTCATTAAATGATCGTAGAATGGCGCAGGGCTATTCCGATCATATTTCTTTTTTTTGTTGCTATTTACTTTTGCTTGTCATGTTTGTTTTGTTTATTTTTATTTCTTTATTATTATTCGTTGTTGAGGTAGGTGCATGTGCATTTATTATTGTGGTATGTAGGTATGCTCTACATCCTTACCGTAAAAAGAGAGAAAAAAAAAAATTTTTTTTTATAGAAAAAATTTTTTTTTGATTTGCTTATATGAGTGCAATAGGCAATTTGCATATACATGATTTTGATGGAGATGACAACACTATCTTTATTTAATCAATTATTTCACATTTTTAAATGTTTCTTTATAATTATTAAAGTTGATATGTACATTATGTGTATATATACTATAATACATATTATAATAAATGTCAGATGTCGATATCATATTATTCTAATGCTATGAGATTTCTATATTCTAAGGAAATGGTATGCTATTTATATATTTTATTGGTTATAAGTTATCTTTTTTAGCCTATTCTTATGTACTTTCTTTCTTTTATTGTCAATATCTAGGTAGACATTTACTCCTTCTATTTCTTTTACTTCATATGGGCCTTTATAAGGGCTTTCACATTTTCGTTTATCTTCTCTTTTCAGAAGTACAAAATCTTTTACTTTTATTTCAATTGGGTTTATTACTTTATCTAATTTTTCTTTACGTTTTGTTTTTGCTAAGTCTAATAATATTCTAGCTCTATTGTGTGCTTGTGTTAACCTAAATTTTAGTTCTTTTGCGTAATCTTCATAATTGTATATAGGCGTATTATCATTGAAATCTACATCGTTCGCCAGGCTAGCGAGTTTTCCAAAGACTAGTTCGTATGGAGTGTAACCTGTATCAGAATGTGGTGTCGTGTTATAACAAAATGTATAGTACGGTATCCATTCATCCCAATTGTATTCCTGTGTGAATGATAGAAGATATTCATTTAGGACTCTGTGGTTTCTCTCAATTGAACCTAATGTTTGGTGATGATATGGTGTAGATGTTCTCTGCTCTATCTTCAAGTAGTGTGTTTTAGGATTTTATTCTTTGCACACAATTCACATCTGTTTATATAGTCTTTAACCATCTTGTTTAGATTTTTCCATATGTATCTTTGTTTTATCTTATTTATCGTTCTTTTGACACCTGAGTGTCCGCCATGTGGTGAGTTGTGGAATTCATTGATTATATTATTCTTCACTTTAATATCTTTTATTTGTATGGGAGTTTTATATATTATAATTTTTAATTTTGTTTGCCTATTATTCTGCAGCTTGTTAAATAATTTTTTAAATTCGTCGACGTTTATATAATGAAATATGATGTCATCTTTCGCTAACGATAGTGACTCTGTTTTCATTTTCTTCATTTTCGAAATCAGTGTCTCCAAGATCAAACCTAAGTCGTGATATGGATTATTGCTGAATTCGATTATCACTCCCTTATTATTTATTATTATATTTGGCAAACTATTATTTTCTTTTTGTAGCGCTTTATTCTTATTGAGCTCAAATTTTAACTTTGGTATCCTCCTTACTTCGTTATTGGAAGTGCATTCCCATGCATAAAGGTGATCAGTCTCTATGTTAGTTGGGCTGCTATCCTGGGGTTTCTTCTTGTTAAGTTTTTCTATCTTGTTGGACATTGCTCTTGTAGTTACATTTATGCTTGCTGTGGGAATCATTGCTTTTAATATATCAGAATCAATTTTTATTCTTGATAAGGCATCGGCATTCGCATTCATTTTGCCTTGTTTATAATTAATTTCGAAGTCGTAGTCGGCTAGGTCTAATCTTATTCTCGTTAATTTGGAAGATGGATTTCTATGCGTGAAGAGACTTACTAAAGGTCTATGGTCTGTTACCACGACAAATTTTCTACCATATAAATAAGGTCTGAAGAAATTTATTGCCCAATGAATGGCTAATAATTCTTTTTCAATAATTGGTTTATTAAGTTCATGCTTTGTTAGCGTTCTGCTAGCATATGAAATTGGTAAATCAGATCCTATGTCACCTTGTGATAATACTGCTCCAAGAGCAAATTGTGAAGCATCTGTTGTTAATATAAATTTTTCTTCAAAATTGGGGTATTGTAATATTGGTGAATTTGTCAATTTTGACTTTAAACATGAAAATGCTTTTTGACATTCATCTGTCCAATCGAAAATGGTGTTCTTTTTCGATAGAGAATTTATTGGTCTAGCTATTTCAGCGAAATTTGGAATGAATCTTCTGTAGTAGTTACAGAATGCAATAAATCTTCTTGCATCATCCGCATTTTTTGGGGTGGGGTAATTCAATACAGTGTCAAATTTCTTAGGGTCTGTTCTAATACCATCTTTTGTTATTAGATGTCCCAAATACGTTACTTCTGTCTGTAGAAATCTACATTTTTCCGGATTTAGTTTTAAATTATATTTTCTCAGTCTGTTAAATGTTGTTATCAGATTTTGATTGTGATGTTTTAGGCTACATCCAAAGATAATAATATCGTCCACGTATAAGAACGCTTCAGAATCTAGTCCAGATAAAGCTATTGAAAGCATTCTTTGAAAACTATTGGTTGAAATTTTTAAACCAAATGGCAGTCTTTTAAATTGATAGTGGCCTTTGTTGCTTGAAAATGCAGTCAATGGCCTAGAATTCTTATTTAATTCAATTTGATGAAATGAACTTGTAAGATCAAGTGTGGAAAAGTATTTCGCTCTTCCAAGCTTGTCAAGTACATCATCAAGTCTTGTTAGAGGAAATTTATCATCAAGAATTTTTTTATTTAGTTGTCTGAAATCTACAACAAGACGCCATTTTTTATTTCCGTTGTCGGATTTTTTTGGAACAATTAATAAAGGAGAATTGTATGGACTTATTGATGGTTCAATAACGTCTTCCTTTATGAGCTTGTCTATTTGATTATTTATTTCCTCGATTTGTGTCTGAGGAAGTCTATAATTTTTAATATATACAGGATTCTTGTCTGTAGTGGAGATTTTTTGACTGTAGAAATTATTTGTAGTTAATTTGTCATCCGGTAAATGGAAAATATCTGCGAAATTTTTGCATATTTCTAAAACAGAATTTTTTGCATATTCATCTAGATTTTCTAATTTGAGTTCTTTCAGAAGTTTAGTGAATCTGTTGTTGTTTTTATGCTTGGTACTAGTATTTATTATGTGATAGTTATCTAGAGGTTCTATTTTGGGTTTGAAATTTTTGAGGATAATTTCTCTATCTAGCGTATTTAAAATTTTGATGTGTGCAACGCCTTTTGCAGGAATTATAGAATTAGCTATGAAAACTCCTTTTTGTATTTCTTCGCTTAGAACTATGTTATCTTTTTTTATATTAACATTGATTGCTTGTATTATCTCTGTTCTTGGTGGGATCTTTATCAAATTTAGATTTGGTAGTTTAGTATTTATTGGCAATATAGATTCTATCTCATTATGAAAGATAGAGATTGTAAAATTTTCATAATCAATTTTACATGAGTTTTGAATTAAAAAATCTCTTCCTAGAATTCCACTTGTCAAGATTGGAAAATCATCATCTACTATATGAAATTCTTGTGGAATATCTTGACCTTCTATTTTTAGATCTGCCTCTAAGGTTCCTAAAGAGAATGATTCTGACTTAGTGATGCCCGTTATTTTACATTGTTTGTGTTCTTGAATTCCTTCACCAGATTTCAATTCATTGCGTTTCATAATTGATATGTCAGCTCCAGTGTCTATAAGAAATGACTTCTGGCCCAGTGATACACTTATGGATGTTGTTATGTAGTTGGTTAGGTGTTTAGTAAGACTATATATTCTTATTGCATTTATTAGTCTATTTCCCCCGAATCGGTTACTTGGGGGATTTCCCTGTTTCCCGATTGCGTTAGGTTGACTCTTCTATTGGGAAGATTTCGAGATTGGTTGCCATGTCTATACTGAATATTTGATTGGTTGTAGTTTTGTTGTTGATTATGAACTCTATTATTTCTTGAATATGAATTTGAGTTCATATTAGGACGATTTATAGCATAATTTTGCGAAAGTCTACGGTTATTATGATTGTTATTTCGTCCGATGTTGTTAAATTGTTGACCTCTTGGATTGAATGAATTCTGTGCATGTCGGTTTTTTCTATAATGATGGACATATGTTTGCGGTCTTGGTACTTCAACTTCAGCCGCAATTTGTATTGCTTCTTGCAATGTTTTAGGCCTTGCGGCGAAAATTGTCGCCTTTATCTGTTCATTAAGTCCATTCTTAAATGCATTCAATGCTATTTGGTCATTGAGTTTCGCAATTATTGTTCTATTTTCTTCACCTTGCTCTGTTATCTGTATAGAGTTTAATTGAGCAACCAAATTTTCTATTTTTGTGGCGTAGTCTGTAATTGTTTTACCAGACTGAGTTATTTTTGTTAACTCTGTTTGTATGCTGAGTGGTGTTTTCGTGCTTTTAAAGATGTCACGCAACGTTTTCTGTAGCGAGTCATAGTTTTTTTTAATTGTGATATAGCTTATCTTGTTTTTGACTGCTGCTGAGAGTCTTGTCTTTAAAACAAAATCTATTAATCTGCTTTTCTGCTCATTATTTGCTAGATCACTATGCATAAAATGCACTAAATTTAGAAAGTTGTCCAGATTTTTTATTTCTCCATTAAATTCTGGAATAATTTTTATGGCTGTAGCTATATCAAATGTTGCCATTTTTGGTTCTGAGTCCTTATCTTTTAATAATTCATTTGATTCTGAGTCCGTTTCTTCTAGTAATTCATTAGTTTTTTGTATCAATATTAAATCTAGTTCTGTGTATTTTGCCTCAAATTTTTCTTTTTGTTTGAGTGCGACAATCTCATCTTGCTTGTATGCAGTTTTATATATGTTATTAAAGTTATCTTTTATCTCTCTGGCTTGTTTAGTTTTGCCTAGTATATGCGCGGAAGTGTATGTTCTATTTGGAGTCTTTTTAAAATTTTCCAATATTTTATCTAATTGTGAGATTAATTCCTGTAAACTCATTATTCTATATATCTGTTTAGTTATACTCTAGCTATGGCTATCTGTCTATCTACCTTTTTAATGAAATATTTTTTTATTTTTATTGCTATTAAATATAAAATAACTAGAATTCCTAAAATGAGTAATATTAGCTCTAAATCTGAAAGTATTCTATTCCCTTGTTCTGTATTATTTGTTGCTGAACCTGCATTATTGTTTATTATAACCTCTTCTTTGGATTCTTTCGACTGTTTTTTACCCATTTTGAGTGACAAAGAAAAAAGAATGGTAAGCAAAAAAAAATGAAGGATTAGCTGTGAGCTGATATTGAAGGTAAAAGAAAGAGAATAATATGTAAATGTAAATAACAATATGCCATGTAAATAATGTAAATAAGTTGATATTTTATTTTATGTAAATAAGTTGATATTTTATTTTTTTGTATATATATATAATGTAATAGTTTATGACTAATTAAAGGTTTATTTATAACATTTTTTTTTATATATGTATATTTTTTTTATTTATTCCTTCTCTTTTTTTGTTTTTCTTTTCTTTTCTCCTTTCTTTCCTTTTTTAGCTCTGCTATTTTCATCAGGAACTTCTTTTTCTGCTCCCCTTGTGATATCACAGCCAGACGGTGATATTCGCCGATTTCTCTTCTAAATTTTGCTTCGAAGCCAGCTCTTCTTTTTGTATAGTTTTCCTTTGGTGGTTGTACTTGAGGTTGTTGGTTCTTGTTTCTGCTTCGGTACTCCTCTATTGTGATGGGCCTCGGTCCTTTGGTGGGGGTCCCGTAAAGCGTCTATCAGGGATTCCTTTAACTCTTTCCAGGGTTGTAGAGTCTCTTCAAAGATTCGGTCCGCAGGGTCGCCATGTAAATAAGTTGAGTTCTTGGTATAACTTTGCTTGCCTTCTTCAGTTGTTCGATCTATTAAGGATGAACGAAACGACTTTTAGTATTAGAGCGAAGAAAGCTCAATCTCTAAAAAGTCCACCAAGTTAAAGCTTAAGAGCTCAATATCTGGTGTAAAAAAAAGGAGAGATATTATTAGTGAGAGCTATACAGCTCAATACCTTTAATATCAGCCATGTTGGAGCCAAGGGGCTCAATATCTGGCAGTTAAATAACACGCTTGGAGTTGTAGGTAAAACTCTGAATTTTTATTCTCAATCGCACTTAATTTATACTTTTAAAAATTGCTTACATGGTAAAAACCTTAATACAAAAAAATACTATTTCTCATGAGAACTAAAGACTATTACAAAATTGCTTACATTGCTCATATCAGCAATATCGATCAAGAATATATTTAATCGATAAAAATGCATATACATTAACCCCTACATGAACAAGCATAGCATTGCTTCGATGCTTACTTTGCAATCTTTTTCTTATTGAACAAATGCTAAGTAGATATGACACAGTTATCGATTGCGTCATTGAGCAATTACTTTTATTTTTTTTTTTTTAAGCTCAATGAGTAATGTATGTATGTATCATCACGGTGCAATGGTGACCAGTGGTGATCATATTACATTTTACAACTTTCTTTCACTTAGCGTAAATTCATTAAATGATCGTAGAATGGCGCAGGGCTATTCCGATCATATTTCTTTTTTTTGTTGCTATTTACTTTTGCTTGTCATGTTTGTTTTGTTTATTTTTATTTCTTTATTATTATTCGTTGTTGAGGTAGGTGCATGTGCATTTATTATTGTGGTATGTAGGTATGCTCTACACCCAGACGTCTCTTGATCTTTTTTCAATTCAATTCAATTCAATTCTTTATTAAGGGTATTATACAACAAGATTACTTAATCTTTTTAACATGTACAAAATATATTATTTGGAGGAAACTACTGAGAGACAAAAAGAAAAGGAATTTAACTAACAATTTATTAACAATGCAAGTAGTTTATATAATCTTGAATTTATTATTTCATTTAAATTTAAATATTAATATTAATAGTGTGTGTAAAATTAGATGCGTTTGGCTAGCTGCCATCAGTTAAATGTCGGTATAAGAGCCTCTTAAATGCGCCAACAGGCACTGTGCGTTGAATATCAACTGGAAGTGAGTTCCATTTACTAGATATGTGAACGAAGTAGGAACGTTGGCCCATGACTGTAAGATAACGAGGGATCAAGATATGGACGTGCCTAGAGCTACGCAAAAAGCTAATACTGTTGCCCAAGTAAGCGGGATTGTTGGTGTATATAAGACGATGTAGAAAGGTTAGCGATTGGTACAGAAGGTAAGTTTTAAGGGGGCAGCCAAGTATTGAATTTCTGTGTAGGGATATATGGTCAAAGCGTCGTAGTCCAAACACGAATCTAATACAGTTGTTAAAAGCCACCTCCAACTTTCGCGAGCAGACAGAATCCAGGCTAGGAAAGACTAGGTTACCATAGGTGAAAAATGGGACAACCAGAGCTTTGACTATTTTGAGTTTGGTGACTACCGAGAGAAAATCCGCTGAGCACCAAAGTTTGCGAAGTGTACCATATACTTTTCCAAGGATGCTGTTAACATAATCGCAGCAGGTCAGGCGAGAGTTGAGCATTACCCCAAGATCTCTAACTCTCTCCAAGTGAGGCAGGGGATTATTATTTAAGAGAACTGGGGGAAAGTTTGATGGATCCAAGCCTCGCCTATGGAGTATCATGTAATTTGATTTGCTTGCATTCAAGGCAAGATCATTTACCACAGACCAGTCATGGATGCGTTGCAGATCCTCGTTGATTTTGAGGATACAATCCTCGGATAGACCAACAGGGCAGCAAAGAAAAATTTGAACATCGTCTGCATACATATGTATGTTTGCGTTGCGTATCACATCTGGTAAATCATTAATATAGAGGCTAAATAGAAATGGCCCGAGGATAGACCCTTGTGGTACACCACGGCACAGACATATCGGGTCAGAGAGATGGTTGCCACTTTTCACTTGCTGCGTTCGACTTAACAGAAAACTTTTGATGACTGATAGAGCGAGAGCGGAAAATCTAAATTGCACTGCCAATTTATGCAATAATTTAAAGTGGTTAATGCTATCAAAGGCCTTTGAGAAGTCTAATAAAACAAGGATACCCAAGTTATCTCTATCAAGTGCTTCCCGAATATCAGTAGTAACCCTTAACAAAGCCGTTTGACAGCTGTGCCTGCGACGAAATCCAGACTGCCACGTTGATAATAAAGCATTACCTTCAATATATTCAAGCATTTGGTCAGTCAAGATTTTCTCCAGAGCTTTCGATAAGAAGCACAGCAGACTGATAGGTCGAAAATCAGACATACAACTAGGGGAATTCTTTTTTGGAATGGCAATTACAGTACCTCTTTTCCAATTTGTAGGAAATTTAGAGGATGTTAAGACTGTGTTAAAGATATGGTTTACAACAGGTAATATTACGGGCAGAAGTCTTTTTAGGAAATGTCCCGGTATGTTATCCGGGCCGCAGGCATTCGATTTGATTGAGAGAATAGCACGGTATACCTCAGCCGAATCAGCACAGCGAAAGCTGAAACCATTGTTTGAAACGAATGTAGGAGTGACACTCTCAATATCAGAAGTCGCTGGTGATATTAATGTTGTGGGTGATGCGAAATATTCATTTAGGTCGTTAGGATCAAAATCACAGCCAGGTGACCGTGCGCCATGAACACCCATTCGTTTTAGATTGGACCAAAATTTGCTAGCTGGGAGTTGAGGATCAAGCTCAGCACCAAAATAATTACGCTTCGCAGTTCTTATTTTACTGGTTACTAAATTTCTGACGCGTTTGTATTGGAGTTTGATTGCACTGATTTTTAAATGCTTATATTTGCGATTAAGGAACTCGCGCTCGGCTATCAAATTTTCAATTTCCACCGAGTACCAAGGAATTTTATGCTTATGTGTACGCCTAGTACGGAGAGGAGCGTACTTATCATGAAGATATTGGATGATGTAATCGAATTTTTCTACTTGATCATCAACATCACTGCATTGATAGATCTCGTTCCAAGGAAGTGAGGCAGATTCCATCAACATTTCATCAACTTGTATACCATTATAGTCGCGAAAGTAGCTAGGCATTTCGTCAGAGCTTACATCCATAATAAAATTATACGTTAGGAACAGTAAATCGTGGTCCAAAAAACTAGGTGGGCTCAGCTGGTTAGAAAAATTTATATCACCTTCATGAATAACCAGAAGAAGATCAAGTAGGGAAGGGTTTGGCACACCGCAAAAGGTGGGTATTCTATTAATTTGCTTGAGATCAAGCCGTTGGATAAGATGAAGGAAGTTCTCTGAAAGTGCATTATGCAGCAACAGATTGACATTAAAATCACCCCCAATAATTACCTTATTGTACCTATGGGTGATAGGGGCAATAGCATCTTCGAATACCAATGCATTATCTGTGGAAAAGCAATTAGGAGGGCAGTAAGCAGCAACTACCACACAATTGTCAGCACTAGAACTAACTTCAACGCACAGAAACTCAAAAGGGTGACTGGGTGGTGAGTAATTAATCACAGACGATTTCAAGTTAGCTTTTACATAGACTGCAACTCCACCTCCAGATCGATTACATCTGTCATTTCTATGCAGCTTATATCCCGGAATATCAACCAACCCAGACGGTATATCACAATTTAGCCAAGTCTCAGAGACTAGTATTACCTCAACCCCCGAGTCAGCAAAAATTGACTGTAATTCGCTAATTTTCGGGCGTATACTTCGCGAATTAATAGAGCACACTCTAAGACCCCGAGCCATGGAGCAGAAGATATTCATCAAAGTTCCTACCTGGTTCATCCACTAAAAATTTATGAAAATAACATGTCTGCACAGAGCCAGTGATAGCACAATATAAGAGGCAGGTTAAATCTAGAATTAAAAATATAACAGCCCGCCACAAGCATCAAATAAATTACAGAATTCAATTTATAAGTACACACACTGAAAAAAACTGGCATAGTTAAGCTGCAAGCAGTATAATATAAATTCATTTTTAAATAAACTGAAAGAAAGCAACAAAGCAAATTAAATATTTCATATGGGATAGAAAAGAGATTCAAATCTATGAAATTAACTAATCTAAAACAAAACAATATGGGGAAGATAGCATTATGTTTAATCATCGCCGTTCACAACTGTTGGAACTCCAGGTGTCATAGGGGCATCAATCAAAGTTGGAGCCGCAAGCGCATGCAGAGCAGCGATATCACTCACATGCAATAAAATGTCATCTTTTTTCTTCAGGACATAAACAAAACCATTTCGAGATCGAACTGAATGCAGCTTATGTAAAGAGCGTAAGCGTAGTGCCTCACGATAAATTATTTGGTTGTTGCGCGAAAGACTGTCGTGGACCTTGATTAAACTATCAGATGAAAAGCCAACATCAATTTCATTGAGTTTTAATGGACCATGCGCCGACAGAGATTTGTAGAAAGAGTGCTTCTCACTCTGGCAAGAAAGCCTTACTAGTATAGGAGAATTAATTTGTGTTTGCGTACCCCTCGCAGATGACGTAGAACTTTTAAGTCGAAAGGCATCTATGTAAGGCGTCACGGTATGATTGATGACCGCTGCAATGTTTTTAAAGATTTTTGCGGCACTCACATTTTTTATCTCCGGAATGCCGGAGATTATGATGTCATTTAATCGCCTCAGCCGGTTGGCTTCCTCAATCTCATCACTGAGCGCAGAAATTTTACGTTCCACAGCTTCATTTTTGGATTTTAGGCTCTCCAATTCTTTAACAGACGTTGCAGAAACTTTACTGATTTCAGAGCTTATATCTTCCTTAAATTCATTGAACTTTTCGGTGAGAACCACATTGAACCAAACCATCAGTCTCTTTTCCATGGCCTCAAGGGAAGTTTCTGAGGGCGGAGAAGATGATGTCGAGGGGAATTTTGATGAGACCACAGAGCTCTTCGTTGCACCTCTCGTTAAAGCGGGAGTACTACTGGTACTAGATGATCGGCTATGACTAGTCTCTGTATTGTCTTTGACATTATTTTTTGAATTAATTGGCTTACCCATACCGATAAGCGAGAAAGAGACTGTGTGGTGAGAATATGTACCGTTCGACCAGCAGCGATGCAGACTTTTTTGCTTACTGATTAAAAATTTTTGTAGGCAGCAAACATTTATAAATAAAACGATAAATTCACACAATTTTACAATTAATGTCACGAAATTTATAATCGGAAAGATCCAAAAAGAATATTGGCACCAGAAAGTATTTAAACTTATGGAATCGCGGAGCAAAATACGGAAAAACCAGGAGCACAGAACAACACGTCTACTCAGTAGGAATACTCATTACAAAAGCAAAAACTTACTTCTGCTCCGTTGCTGGTGAGCCCAGACTTCACCAAACCATTCGTTATCCAGTGCGATGCGAGCCAACAAGGTATTGGAGGAGTGCTGCTTCAACTAGATGACGATGGCCACGAGAAGCCAATAGCCTATGTCTCGAAAAAGTTGAACTCAGCACAAAGAAATTACACCGTCACAGAGCAAGAATGCTTAGCTGCAATCTTGAGCATACAGAAGTTCCGGACCTTCATAGAACTCATGCCGTTTAGGATAGTGACTGATCATGCGAGCTTGAAATGGCTGATGTCTCAAAAGGACCTCAGCGGTTGACTTGCTCGGTGCAGTTTGAAGCTTCAGGGTTTCGACTTCATTACTGAGCACCGAAAAGCAAGCCTGAACGTCGTCCCCCATGCGCTGTCACGCATCCATTGTGACAGCCTGTCCACCAACGAGGATCTTGGCCCGGAAGTTGACCTTAGTTCGCCATATTTCAACTCGTTGCAATTTGAGGAACCGAGGCATAAGGTTAAAACGTCTTCTGGCAAACTACCAGATCTTTGTGTCAGGGATGGCTTCGTTTACATTCGGACTGTTCCGAGAACAGGCGATCCGATTCAGGAAGAAGACGCTTGGAAGCTTTGGATTCCACGAGGACTTGACGTCATTTCAAGGGTTAATGATCCGCCACTAGCTTCACACGGAGGTATAGGCAAAACACTGGAACGTCTGCGAAGACATCTGTACTGGCCACGAATGACAGTTGATGTCAGAAAATACGTAGGCGCCTGTGACGTGTGTAAGGGAACGAAGGCTCGCAATGCTATTCTGAGACCACCTATGAAAGTCCAGTCTATGAGAGAACGACCATGGCAGAAGCTGTACATCGATTTTCTAGGTCCATATCCTCGGTCAGTAAAAGGAAACGTCTGCATTCTAATAGTTCTTGACCACTTTTCAAAATTTCCGATTCTCAAACCTATGAGAAAAGCGTCTACACTCAATGTGTGCCAATTCATCGAGACGAAAGTGTTCCACGTGTTCGGAGTCCCGGAAGTTATAGTCTCTGACAATGGAGGCCAGTTTTGCTCCACTCAGTTCACCAGATTACTGGAAAAGTATGTGGTGAAGCATATGCGAACGGCAGTCTAGTCGCCGCAAGCAAACGCCTCAAAGCGAGTAAACCAGTCTCTATTGTCAGGGATTAGGGCTTATATCCGGAAGGAACATACGAAGTGGGATGAGAAACTAAGCCAACTAGCGAGTTCCCTTAGGAGCATTTTCCATCAAGCTACTGGTTTCTCTCCCTATAGAACATTCTTCGGTCAACAAATGATTGAACATGGCAGCTCCTATTCCATTTTGAGGAGCCTTGGAACTCTTAATGAGCCATTGAGAGTTGATGCAGAAGACAAAATGAGATTGATCCGCGCGAGAGTGCAGGAAAATTTACAACATGCATTCGAACAGGGTTCAAGAGCCTACAATCTCAGGGCGAAAACTGTCGATTTCAAAGTGGGTCAAGAGGTATTTAGACGGAATTTTGCCCAAAGCAACTTCCAACAGCAGACTAGTGCTAAACTGGGACGAAAATTTATCAAATGGCGGGTTAGAGCCAAGAAAGGAAACTCCCTATACGAGCTTGAAGATCTGCAGGGGAAACTGCTAGGAGTCTATCTCGCCAAAGACATAAGTCAGTGATATCCAGTCCCAAAGTGTCAACTATCGACTTTCTCGTTTATTCCTGGTAGCCCTAAGAAGGCATCAAGCCAGCTTCACTGGTAAACTATCAGATATCGCGAGGCCCTCCTATTGCCCCGTCAATGGTGGGCCATATACCTGTTGGAATCCATTCTTGTATAAGGCTGTTAGCATGTCACTACTTCGACGACGCCTTGGAGACACACCCTTGAACAATCGCCAGTTGGAGATTAGGGTGAGATGTTGCGCCGGGAAAGCTTAGCGATCAGTTCTTTAGGTTGCTGATCGCCAGGCTTCCTCAGCATCTTGGTGAGGGAAGGCAGAGAGACATCGTCCGGCTGGATTTTTAGATTACCAGCTTGTCGATGTACCTTTGGCTTCCCACACGGAGAGGGATATCGAGGTCTGATCGGAGACTGACGAGACTTCAGGGATGTGTTCCCGATGCGTCATCGGTCAAGTAGAGTCTGAGTGATGAAGAATACGAATTGGGTCGTGGGTCGAGACACACATTGAGCGCCCGCAGCGATGAGGCCTGTGTTTAAGACCGGCTAGTTCAGTCGACCATGAACCATGGGTGGCCCAGACCACTCTGCCCTGTTACGGTCGGTAATGACACCAACCATTAAGCCCCTAGCATAGCGAACGCCATTTCCACCAATTACGGCCAAAGAGAAAAGTACGGACAGGTCGGAACAAAAGTGACGGATGAAGGTGAAAGAAGGTCACAAAATGTTCGAGAAAAAATTTGACGTGAAAGTACGTAGTGGTGAAAAAGAAAACGAATAGAATTGTTCGATCCGATGAGATTGAGATAATTGTAATTTTGGTGATAACGTAAGCACCCGGAAAACATAAAAAGGGAATTATATTTTTGAAACCGGAGGGCGAGTGTAGTGTGTGCGGATTGTAGACGAAATCAACAGGAAATTAGGATAATTCCAGAGCCGTACAGTTTTCAACACGACCTTTGGAAGTGTAATGTGCCCCATTGCGCCAAGCAAAAGAGTCAACAAAATACGGGCTGCTGTGAAAAAGAGAATTCCAATATATCCGTCAACGATGTTTAGAAATTCCAGTGCTGCTAATGCCAGAGCAGTTAATTGACAAACGCAAAAAAATTGAATAGCTCAATATTGTTCAGCAGATGTTCAGGAGCTATTTCCTTGAGTTGGAGACCCGCATAAATCGCTGATTCCTATATATATATTGTTGTCTTGATCTTAAATATATAGAATAAGCTATTAGTTACGTCAAGTTTACGCATCGTTGAAAGGAAATTTGTTCAAAATAAAAGAGCTACACCAGGATTGGACGAGCACCCAAAAGAAAACAGAGTTTCAATCAATTGTTTATAATACGTAGCTGTGAGGTTCCTGAAGCGTAGAACCAAACCGAAGCGTTTTCATACAGTCAAGCAGTTCAGTTGAGAACGTGTTCGACGGGATTGCACAAAGTAGAGACAGTAGTCAACTATAAACTGAATTTGTAAATTGTTTTAAATTCTAATTTTTATTATAAGTACGTTCCGCATTTTCTCAGTTAATCTCGTTCAAGAGATAAGTGTATATACAAGTGCCGCTGGCCAATCTCATTTCAACCCAACATATTAGTCTGTGATCGAGGCTACAAACAGCAAGCCGAAGCATTAGATTCTAATTTAATTTTCAACTAGATGGCGGATGCTGAAGCGCTTCATCGGGCCGTGGAATTTTAACTGTGAGTATTATTGATATATCGCACTTTTACTTTGACATATGTATATACTCAGACGTTTGTAGCGACTTGCACTGTAAAGCTTCTTCGTTAGTGATATTTTTTCATATATTCACACAGCTTCAATCTAAAGCTATACCAGCACATATAAAGGGTTTTCCAATAAGAGGTGTTATTTTAATTAGCCCGCTATTTCGGTAGATGTCACTTTTGGAGCTGTCATTTTTTTACATTTGACAAGTAGAAACTACGGCACTAATAAAAATAGAACGATACACGATTCAACAACGCATTGAAATTATTAAAATTTACTATAAAAGTGGTGAAAATGTGGCAGAGACGATTCGTAAAACTCGAACATTTTTGGGTCGTCGTGAAACATCTTGTCGGACCGCAATACAGAAATTGGTAGAAAAATTCGAGCTGTCGGGACAAGTTAGTGATCTGAAGAATAAAACCCGTGCACATCGCTCAAGAACAGCCGAGAATATTGCTGCTGTAGCCGAAAGTGTTGAAGAAAACCCAGGTTTGTCCATTCCTCGTCGTTCTTTGGAATTAGGTATTCCACAAACGTCATTACACCGTATTTTGCATAAAGATTTGGGTCTTAAGGCTTATAAAGTTCAGTTAACACAAGAACCCAAGCCGGCCGATCATCATTGGGTCCTTGAAATGCATGAAAATGATCCGGAATTCCATCGAAAACTCATCTTGAGTGATGAGGCTCATTTCCACCTCGATAGCTTCGTTAACAAGCATCTGGGGCTCGGAAAACCCAAGAGTTATTGTTGAAAAGCCTCTCTATCCTCAACGTGTTGTAGCGTTCTGCCCTCACGCTACTTTTCCGTTTCTTTTGCATTTTTTTTTATTATTCCCTTTTTCTTTCATCTAAAAATTTTTGTTTGTTTTACCTTCCCTTCTCTTAAATTTTCTTCTATTATTAGCATGCATCTTCTTTTATTTATATTTAAATTTTCTTGGATACCTAAAAAGGGGCAAAATTTATTTAATTTCGAAAAGTAGCTTTGCTACTTTCCCATATATATGCATAAAGGAAAAGGGGTGAGAGGGTGCATATTCGTGAAAAGCAGCCTTATGCTGCTTTTCCGTAAGTTGCATATCCGCCCGAGACAAATTATGAGTCGAGCAAAACGCGCACAAATTACAATCTTTCACAGCAAACCCCATGCCACATACCTAGAAGCCTGTAAAGAGAACAACAACAAATCAAAATACTTCACAAACGAAAAATTCTGAAGTGCACAAAACGCGCGCAAGTTACAATTTTCGTTCGAAATCTGCCGCTATCCATCAACATCCAAACGACGAAAACGGTAATTCGCCTAGCTGTAATGGATCGGACGATGCCACCATACAATGCATTACAGCAAGCCCGCCCGAAATTCACAGAAAAATCTGGCTCACGGCACATATCTTGCTGCTACCAAAAAAGCAGGCAAAACAATACACACACACCCGTTCATACAGCGAGTAGAAATCTTGATTTCAGCCCGAACGAACGAAAAGTGGGCGCCTGTCGGTGGCTGCTGTGAGCGGATGGTTTTTGTTTGGTAACTGCGCCAGGACAGGAGGACAATTGATTCGAAGTTCTGAACGGGTGCGGTCAAGAGTTTAGTGCGCAGCTCATTCCGGGAATGATAAAGAAAGAAGGGAAGGAGAAAAGCAATATAAAGAATTATTGCTTTGAGAAGTGTTTTTTTATAGTTTTTTTGTTCAGCGCGAAAGAAGAATCACGGGTTGAGTTCTACGTCGTGTTAGGTGTGAAAATCGCGATTACCTGGACACCCGCGTATTCTCGTATCATCACGCAGTCGCCGATTGATAATTTTCCTGTAAAAGAAGAAATTTTAAATTATACCGAATCTTCTGGATATTTTCACATAACAGTGATCGTGTTGGGAACAGTTTTCCTGTAGAATGTTGTGCGATAATTTTCCTGAAAAGAAAAGAAATTTTATTAGTGCGTTTGTGATCAAGAATTTGTATCTTCTATATCACCTATTAAATTGGAAATGAAGAGAAATTTCCATATAGTTGTGCGATAATTTTCCTGGAAAAGAAAAAGAAATTTTATTAGTGCGTTTGTGATCAAGAATTTGGATTTTCTATATTACCTATTAAATTGGAAATGAAGAGAAATTTCCATATAGTTGTGCGATAATTTTCCTGAAAAGAAAAGAGATTTTATTAGTGCGTCTGTGATCAAGAATTTGGATTTTCTATATCACCTATTAAATTGGAAATGAAGAGAAATTTCCATATAGTTGTGCGATAATTTTCCTGAAAAGAAAAACGAATTTTATTAGTGCGTTTGTGATAAAGAATTTGGATTTTCTATATCACCTATTAAATTGGAAATGTAGAGAAATTTCATATCGTTTTGCCTCGTCTTCAAGTTATTCAGAAGTTATTTCTGTTCACTTTCTTCCCAATTTCGATTTTTTTCAAATAAGTTCTATATTGCGCATTTCAATTAATTTCAAATGAAAATCTTATCGTCAATTTAAACATGCAACTTTAGTTGCTGAGGCGAGTTGTCTTGCTATGCTGTCAATGGTTTGGTCTACGCAGAGCTACCTTTTTTCTCCCGTAAGGCTCGTTGCTTTCGTGTTAGTTCGTTTTTAGCTCTCATTAGATCCGGCTTTGGAGGCTGGTGAGATGGCTCGTGATTTCGCTCCATTGATGCAACCACGTAAATCTCGTCGAATCACATTCAAATAATATATACACCTTTATTTCTTTTGGATTTTGTATAACCTTCATGATGAAGTCTACATCTTCCTCGGTATGTAGCAGGTTTTGTACGCTAGGCGTACTCTCCGAGGCTAAAGCTTCAGCCCGTGAACACTGGGGAGATGATCAATCATCGACAAAGGCTTTTCCACATTTAAAGAAGCATGGTCATATCTCAGCTCCGTCGTTAAGTTGGTGAACGGCGTTCACCTCTTGATTCTACGGTATCCTTGGCAATGGGCTTTAGTTGGCAAGGCTTACAATTTTCATATTGATTTGAAAAGCTGGTTCATTTTTTTTTGTCTTTGTCAAATTTTCCTACTCCTTCGTCAGTGCCTGTCGTAAGACATCAGCACTGGTAACGCATGGTGATCGGATAGTCACTGGACAGTGAACGTTGTATGCGAAGCATGCTTTACGAGCCTCAGCTCCATTCACAGCTGCTAGTTCCAGGAAGAAGACAGTATTTTATTTCTATTTTTTTTGTGGCAGTAATTGTAGTGGTTCGTCCATTTGGGACATAATTAGTGATGGTTTGTTTGTATTTTCTTTGGGTATCTTATTACAAAACAGCTACTGCTTCTTCCTGAGTACTGGTAGCCACTGAACAGTCGATCATCTGCTCCTGATTTAGTTTGGCTCACTGCCTCGGTAAATTTATGAGCTAAATTCACCTTTACGACACCGCTCTTTGCTCGGGCAGTGGAGTCGGCCAACTTGTCTTAATTCCTCCTTCGCTAACTAATTCCATGTTTGTGACCAGCCCGGGGGGTTGGGCGGGGAGAGTTGGAGAGAGAGATTGGGAACGTTTTGTTTCGTTGCAGTTCGCAGAACTGGATTGTGAAATGTTGTTGTGGGTGTGTGTTCGGGAGGACCGCTGCATGGCCAAACCACCTCCTTCGTATGATCTAGCATTTTGAATATTAGTACGCGCAAATTTATAGATCTTCTTTTTTGTATTTATAACAAAGTAATTTTTTTTTAATTTTCGTTGAATATATATATGCGCATAAATTTGGTACGAGTAATTTGTAGATCTCCCATTCTAGATCAATTTTGAGGTTTAAGCCCTGAATTTTCGTTTGAATTTACATAGTTATATATATACGCACAGATTTAGTTCGAGTAAATCTCCAGATCTTCCTCTTTGTATGCACATTAAAGTATTTTCGAGTTTTCTTTTAAGCATAAATACATTTATGTATGCAAAACCGTACACGCACAAAATGTAGGTATTTCCTCTATAGGTTGGTAACAAAAATTATTTTCGAATTTCTCCGAAATAACATATTGATATATACGCACAAATCTAGGTCGTGTAAATCTCTAGGTCTTTCCCTTTAAATTCACAATAAAAGTATTAATTTTTATTTTTATTTTGAACGTATGTACATATACGTACATATGTATATAATATACGCGCTCCAATAATAAGCACTTCTCTTTCAAATCTATTATACATTCATAATTTTGTACTTTCTTTAACTAAAATATCGATAGGTTCACAAATCTATTGATCTTCCTCTGTAGATCTATATCAAAGTTATTATCATGAATTCGCGCCTGAGGTTACATATTTACATACACCCAAACTAAGAGCGCACAAAGCATAGATGTTTTTTTGTGTGTGTCTTATAATAGAGTATAATTCTTGAATTTCCTTTCGAACATATGTATAGTTGTTTATATGCGAATTTCGTACCTGTACAGAGTATAGTTATTCCTTCTGCAAAGTTAAAATAAATCTATTATTCTGAACTTTCTTTGAATTAACAGCGCACAACTTAATACGCATCATACTATTCTGGATTTTCTTTTGAGGTATATACCAATATATGCACGAACTAAAGATCTTCCTCTTTGGATGTATAGTGAAGTCATTATTTTAAATACTTTTTTGGAATCTATGTACGTATACACGCGTAATTTCTAGAGCGTCTTCGGCAGATTCATAATAAAAGTATTAGTTTTGAATTTTCTTTCGAACGTATATATATACATACTAGTATATATGCGAATAATATATATATGCACAAGGTACAGGTATTTCCGCTATACATCTATAATAAGATCATTATTTTGAACTTTCTTTTGAGTATATATACATATATTTTTAGGTGTACAAGTATAATACACGCAAATTTCGCAGATCTTCCTCCTTTAGTTTCATAATAAAGTTTATCATTTTGATTTTCCTTTGAATTAATTAAAATATTGATATAGCGCACAAATTTTTAGATCTCTACCTTGGGATTTATTATCAATTGAATTTCCTTCGAATTTATACAATTATTGCGCACAGTCATGTCATCCCACACGCAGAGACTGTGGGTATTCTTCCTTGGTGCATCCTAAAGTCATTACTGTGGGTTTCCTTGGTGAACATATTACGTACCAGTTCTACAAAGACCCTTCGTTTGTTACACCGTCATTATCCTATATACCTTCTGGGTACAAGACACCTATCCTCCGAACGGTTTCCACATACTAGCCAAATACATCTTCCCTATTTTCGGTATATCAGTACCACACCCAAAAGAAATTCCTATTACAAGTGATCAGTTTCAACTGACCGAATATGGATTTTACATACCTATCTCCAGACGAGTTGGCGGTCGAGTATCTCGTGCGAAACATCGATTCCGCCCAGAGGATGCTCGAGACCAACTTCTGAAGGCTTCCCAAGCTGAGCAGCTAGATCCTAGCAGAGAAGTGCTAAGATCACATGATCACAAGAATCCCTCGCGTGAGGTCGACTATATCAGCAGCCGAGTGGAGGCTTTGAGTTGTGACCTCACTACGGACCCTATTCGAACGTATGGGATCGCACTCGCTATTATAGTCAGCTTATCCACTTATCCACTGATCCGTTCGGTGAACGAACGTTTAGAGGCCTTGCACACGGAACCAAACCGCGGTGCAGGAGCAGATCCCCCACCAAGTCATAATTATTTCGATTCACGACCACCCAGGCCACCAGGGTCAGGAGTCTCACCGCTGAACGCGTCAACTCATTATCGACAGAGCACTGCCAGAGACCGCAGTAGTGTTACAAACAGTCCTGTTTTCAGATGGAAACTATCCTTCGATGGAACCTCAGGTCTAGATGTGACGGAGTTTATTTTTCGAGTTGAGTCACTAGCCATGCTAGAACAAGTGCCTTATTTCGAGCTCTGCGCCGGCTTCCATTCGCTCGTCACGGAAAAAGCCGCGAATTGGTACTGGCTGTACCTGCGAGACCACCGCTCTCATTCCTGGACGGAGCTACGCGCGGCACTTCTTCGAGAGTTCAGGAATCAGGAGACTGATTACGAAATACGAAAACTAGTAAAGGATCGAACACAAGGTCCCCGAGAATCTTTCAGCGACCTTCGCTTAGCGGTTCATGCGCTGGTGTCAAAAATGGCTCGCCCGATTCCCGAAGAGGAGCTCGTGGAGATCCTTAGGAGAAACGTGAAGTCGGCTTTGCAAGAGGCATTGCTGCTGCACCACACAACGAACGTCCTCGACCTGCGAGACTTGTGCTGAAAGTTCGAAAAACTTTGGTCCCAGATCAAGCCACAGTCTCGAGAGCTACCGCCACGGCGATTAGTTCACGAATTATATTCGGATAGTCAATATCTGTCAGATCACCCGGAAGGTGAGGTGCTTTTCAAGCTATGCCACAGAGGGATTATCAACCAACATCCAGACCAAGACTCATCTGCTGGAACAGTGCTGCAGAGGGACACGCCCATCACGCGTGTCTGCGACCACGGCGAATATTCTGCTATGGGTGTGGCTCTGCAGGTGTTGTGAAAAGCCAGTGCCTAACTTGCTCGTCGGGAAACCTGAGGGGGAGTCAGAACTCAGTGGGAGCTCCGCGTATTCTGACTCCGGCCCAGATTTCAAGACGTTCCACCAGCGAAGCGGCAACTAACACGGAACCAGAGCGTTTCCGCTAGGTCAGCTGCGTGGGGGTGATGAGTGCGTCTCGCCCAAAGACAGGCCAGTAGGAGTTCATGACGTACCTGAATATAACCCGCTCCTAACAGTGACTGAACCTACACAGTCGTTCACGGCACCAAAAACCACATGCGGTGTCCAAACCATCCGAACTCCACCAATGGAAGCACCATGGGACTCCGAGTCCTGTAGCTGTACCTCCTCCGAAGATACATCAGCAGATTCCGACACCGACTCAGATAATGGTTCTAGTGAAGAACCGTGTTCCTTTATCAACACAATTGTTTATCCGCCCAGGGCCGAATCACCCACCCGCCGTTACCACAGCCTGAGCAGAAAGATAAAGGCTGCCGTCGCTGAAACAACGCTGTCAGATAGTACAGACCTCCGGCTTTACGCTGATGTCTTCATCCAAGGCCAGCGAATAAGGGGGTTACTAGACAGTGGCGCCAGCGAGAGCGTGTTAGGCTTAGGGGGCGAAAAATTTTTGGAAAGGGCAGGGACACGTTTTCATTCCATGCCATTCTCGATCTCAACTGCAGATGGTCAGCAATAACAAGTGTTGGGACATATCCGCGTACTGGTAAAATACGGCGGAAAAACACGCAAGATGCGGCTCCACATCGTTCCCACTCTACAACAGTCGTTATACCTGGGGATAGATTTCTGGAGAGCTTTCGGCCTAGCTCCAGTCATGGTTAGCGAGCTATATTCTCTACCCAAACCTGCACCCATGTGCTCTCAGCAGCATGACCTCTCCGATGAAGACAACCAGAGCTTCCAGACAGTGGTTGAGACCTTTCCATCTTTCAGCAAACACGGCCTTGGTTGCACATCTTACGTTGAGCACGAGATAGATGTCGGTGCTGCAAAGCCCATCAAACAACGCTATTACGCTGTGTCCCCAGTGATACAGGAAGCAATGTACGACGAACTTGACTGTATGCTCGCACTCGGAGTTATCGAGGAGAGTCAGAGCGCATGGTCTTCCCCCGTCACTTTGGTGAGAAAGCCAAATGGAAAGGTTCGATTATGTTTGGGCGCTCGCAAGGTAAACTCTGTGACCGTGCCGGACGCATTTCCTCTACCTCTCATCGACGGGCTTTTGAGTCGATTGCAAGAGACCCAGTTTATTTCAGCCATCGATCTGAAAGACGCTTTCTGGAAAATTCCACTAGCAAAACCTTCCCGCGATAAGACTGCGTTTGCCGTTCCAGGGTGGCCGTTGTACCAGTTCACAATACTCCCCTTCGGGCTCTGTAACGCTCCTCAGACGATGTGTAAGTTAATGTGTAAGGTCATTCCACACCAACTGCACGACCAGGTATCTGTCTACTTAGACAACTTGCTCATTACCTCCTCCACGTTCAATTAACATCTCAAGCAGCTTAGTACAGTCGCAGAGCTGCTGCGTAAGGCTGGCTTGACCATTATCGTGGAGAAGAGTAAGTTCTGCATGCGAGAAGTCAGGTACCTTGGTTTTGTAGTTGGAAATGGCTGCATGAGGGCAGGCCCAGAAAAAGTAACTGCCATTCAGAACTTTCCAAGACCAAATACCGTCAAGAAGGTCCGGAGCTTCCTGGGGGTCTGTGGCTGGTATCGGCGTTTCACTCCGCGGTTCGCGACAATCGCTAATCCTCTCACAGACTTGCTCAGAAAGAACGTCAAATTCGTGTGGAACGAGCAGGCTGAGCAAGCTTTCACGCAGTTGAAGGGTGCCTTAGTGCCTTACCACGGCGCCAGTACTCGCTAATCCAGATTTCTCTCGGCCGTTCTTTATACAATGTGACGCAAGCACGACGGGAGTGGGCAGTGTGCTATTCCAGCGACCTGCTGACGGAGCTGAACACCCCATCGCGTTTATGTCGCAAAACTTGAACGCGGCACAAAGAAATTATAGCATCACCGAGTTAGAGTGTCTGGCGGCAGTACTGAGCGTCAAACGCTTCGGACCATATGTTGAGGGCCTGGAGTTTACGATCATCACCGATCATGCTAGTCTTAAATGGCTCATGTACCAAAGAGATCTATGCGGCAGGCTGGCACGGTGGAGTCTTAAACTCCAAGCCTTCACCTTCAACATTGAATATCGAAAAGGCAAGGAAAACGTGGTAGCTGACGCTCAGTCTAGTTCTAGACTCGCGGGCATATCTTGAGACTTCTTATGTCGAGCGAGTTCAGAGAATAATCTCCAACCCAGACGCTTTTAATAACCTCCGAGTCACAGACGGCAAAGTGTATATATCGTTTGTTTCTCCCAAGAACATCGTGGGAGGAGGTTACGTCTCGTGGAAGATTTGGGTGCCGGAAGGGCTCACCACCAAACTGATTGACGAGGTACACTGCTCACCAACATCCGAACATTTTGGGATTGCCAAAACCCTCGAAAAGCTGCGTCGGCACTACTATTGGCCGTCGATGGGGCTCGACGTGCAAAGATTTATCAACCAGTGCGAGGTCTATAGAATCGTGAAGCCTTGTTTAAGAGAGTAAGACCTCGTTTAGGAGAGAGGCGTCGCACAGAACTTCCATGGCAACGCGAGTTTTGTGACTTATTAGGTCCTTACCCACGAAGCAAGAAAGGGAACAGGTACATCTTCATCACCCTCTACCACCTGACCAAATTCGTGCTGTTGAAAGCAACGCCAGAATCTACCTCTGCGCGGGTCATAAGCTACCTAGAGCAAGAAGTATACCACGTGTTCGGGGTCCCCGAATTCCTTCATTCTGACAACGGAAGCCAGTTTACTTCCAACCTATTTATCAAATCTTTACAGAAGCATGGGGTCGAGCACTGTCTCTCCCCATCCTATTCACCACAATCCAATGCGTCCGAGCGAGTCAATCAATCAGTACTCGCCGCGATTCGCGCTTATATCGGGGATGATCATCGGAACTGGGATGAACACATGAGTGAGATAGCGTTCGCACTCCGAAACGTGGTGCATGTTTCCACCAAGTGCTCCCCGTACTTCGCGATGTTCGGAAGATACCCTGTAACACATGGTAACTCCTACCAATTATTGAGAGATCTGACCTCGGACACAGATGGTGCACCTGAAATAATCCCAGAAAATCAAAGAGAACACTCAGTGCGGGACCAGATCAAAGCACATCTGGCGGGGGCGTACAAAAGATACTCCGCAGGTTACAATCTCCGAACCCGCGTGAGAGCCCTTCAACCAGGGCAGATAGTTTTTGTACGAAATCACGTGCAGAGTAGTGCGGTAGATCAGTTCGCTGCGAAGCTGGCTCCAAAATTCATCAAAGCGACTGTTGTAGAATGCATAGGCTGCGTTGCTATCGTCTAAAGAACGACAAAGGTCTCCCGATTGGAGTCTACCACGCTCAGGATATTAAGTCTTGACCCGAGCTAGATCAATCTCGGTAGCCCTAAAAAGGCATCCGGCAAGCTTCACTTGCTAACTATAGGTTATCGCGTAACCCTCTTACTGGAATAAGAGAGTGGATATTCGAGAAAAGCAGCCTTCTGCTGCTTTTCCGTAAGTTGCACATCCGCCCGAGAAAAATTATGAGTCGTGCAAAACGCGCACAAATCACAATCTTTCACAGCAAACCCCGTGCCACATACCTGAAAGCCTGTAAAGAGAACAACAACAAATCAAAATACTTCACAAACGAAAAATTCTAACGTGCACAAAATGCGCGCAAGTTACAATTTTCGTTCGAAATCTGCCGCTATCCATCAGCATCCAAATGAGGAAAACGGTAATTCGCCTAGCTGTAATGCATCGGACGATGCCACCATAAAATGCGTTACAGCAAGCCCGCCCAAAATTCAGAGAAAAATCTGGCTCACGGCACATATCTTGTTGCTACCAACAAAGCAGGCAAAACAATACACACACACCCGTTCATACAGCGAGCAGAAATCTTGATTTCAGCCCGAACGAACGAAAAGTGCGCGCCTGTCGGTGGCTGCTGTAAGCGGATCGTTTTTTGTTTGGTAACTGCGCCAGGGCAGGAGGACAGTTGATTCGAAGTTCTGAACGGGTGCGGTCAAGAGTTTAGTGCGCAGCTCATTCCGGGAATGATAAAGAAAAAAGGGAAGGAGAAAAGGAATATAAAGAATTATTGCTTTGAGAAGTGTTTTTTTTATTGTTTATTTGTTCAGCGCGAATGAAGAATCACGGGTTGAGTTCTACGTCGTGTTAGGTGTGAAAATCGCGATTACCTGGACACCCGCGTATTCTCGTATCATCACGCAGTCGCCGATTGATAATTTTCCTGTAAAAGAAGAAATTTTAAATTACACCGAATCTTCTGGATATTTCCACATCAGTGATCGTGTTGGGAACTATTTTCCTGTAGAGAAAAGGATACATTAATAATGTTGTGCGATAATTTTCCTGAAAAGAAAAGAAATTTTATTAGTGCGTTTGGGATCAAGAATTTGTATTTTCTATATCACCTATTAAATTGGAAATGAAGAGAAATTTCCATATAGTTGTGCGATAATTTTCCTGGAAAAGAAAAAGAAATTTTATTAGTGCGTTTGTGATCAAGAATTTGGATTTTCTATATTACCTATTAAATTGGAAATGAAGAGAAATTTCCATATAGTTGTGCGATAATTTTCCTGAAAAGAAAAGCGATTTTATTAGTGCGTTTGTGATCAAGAATTTGGATTTTCTATATTACCTAGTAAATTGGAAATGAAGAGAAATTTCCATATAGTTGTGCGATAATTTTCCTGAAAAGAAAAGAGATTTTATTAGTGCGTTTGTGATGAAGAATTTGGATTTTCTATATTACCTATTAAATTGAAAATGAAGAGAAATTTCCATATAGTTGTGCGATAATTTTCCTGAAAAGAAAAGAGATTTTATTAGTGCGTTTGTGATAAAGATTTTGGATTTTCTATATTACCTATTAAATTACCGAATTTTTTTTTGATTTTTTTCACATCGTTTGATTGCGTGGTGAACAGTTTTCCTGTAAAGAAAAGGTAACATTAATAAAGGTGCTCGTTATTTAATTCGGTGTTGTTGTGATCTGTCGATGTACCTTATGAGCCGTAGGGTTCTGAAAATTATTATGCCAACACACTTCCACTCAACTCATTGTGCCCGCGCTGTTGTGTTAATTGTAAGGCTTAAAGTTTTGTAAAGATCCGAAAGCACCCAAAAGAGGTGAAAAGGGAATAAGAAAAAAAAGGCCAATGTGCCCACATCTCAAATCGTGTCTGTAATCCAAGAAAACGAGGAGAAAGGGTGCACCCTTCCAGCATGGTTCCGGCTCAGCGTGGGACTCATTCCTTCACTACCAGCGGGTAGTCTCCAGGTGTCGTATCTAGTTTGTTGTCCAGCTTCTGTGGTCTCTATTGTTCTTTTACAAGTACATAATAGTAGATATATATTGACAGATTCTATATATAATATATATTTGTTTTATGCATGCATTTGGATTAGCTTTAATTAAGGTAAGCCAGCTAGTAGGGCATAGGCTAGACCTAGGTTTTGTTTTGCAAATTGTCATTCTCCCTACATTAATTTTTTTTTTTGGAATTGTATTAAGTGTGAACAACGAGGTGACTTGCTGATGCCAGGCGCATTCATATTAAATTGAAACACCACCACATTAATGGTCTTTTCTTTCAACTAAAAGCTCTATGTACTTATGCGCTACTATTTGCTATTGTTTGTTCAAGTCACGTGTTGAGATGATCGATTGAAGGGCTGATGGTTGCTGGTGAGGTCATGCGGCGAAACTCCTGAATACACACACGCATAAATGGGGCTAAGAAACTCACACTGGCTGCGACGTCTTAGCCAGGGTGGATGGGTGCGATGGACCCAATCTAAGTCCAGTCAGGACTCCACCTCTATCAGGAGTCCACGTTCTCTCTCTCTCTCTCTCTTGCTCGGCGTCGAGCTCTCTCCAGGTGTATAAGCATTGATACGGCGTTGTCCTTTCATTTTAGTTTGTTTCAGCACATCGGATCGCTGGTAATATTTAAATTGAATCACTTTCAGCGTATTTTTTTTTAGGTTGCACCATGGAGACGAATCGGCCGTACGACGTGAACGAGCAGTTATACATATATACCACAAGACCAGCAAGCCCCATTCATTCAGTTTCTTGTATTCTTTTTATTTTCTTTTCTTTTGGATCTCGCACAGCTGACAAGCATCAAGGGATGTTAGTGGCAAGAAACACCCCAAGCCGGCTGACCGCTATCGGCAATATGCTGTGCGGCCACCCACACTAATTCCGAGATGATTTTGCAGCAAGAGGCGCCAGTTGCAGCACCTATCTATATTCATTGCAAGATGGATGTAGATGGGGCTGACTGCGGGTGCGCTCTTCGTTACAGTGTGACTGTTTGATGCGGTTTATGGTCACGCGGGGTCATTGGACCTTACTTTTTCGAAATTGAGGCTGGAGAAACAGTTACGGTGAATGGATTGCGCTATCGACAGATGATTAATGATTTTTTATGGCCGGAATTGGATGGTATTGATCGGACAACGTTCACTTTCAACAAGACGGCGCTACGTGCCATACAAGCAACGAAACCATTGATCTTTTACGGGAAAAGTTTCCGAACCGTGTTATCTCTCGAAGAGGTGATCACAATTGTGCACCGAGATCTTGTGACTTAACACCTTGCGACTTCTTCCTTTGGGGCCACGTGAAACAGAAGGTCTACGTTAACAGCCCAGCGTCGATTCAACACTTCAAAGATGGAATTCGTGAGGCTATGGAGGACATAGGGCAGCCACTTTGCGATTTGGAAAACCCGTTATTGTTTTTTTTTT
This sequence comes from Dioctria rufipes, assembly GCA_963924295.1. Taxonomy (NCBI): domain Eukaryota; kingdom Metazoa; phylum Arthropoda; class Insecta; order Diptera; family Asilidae; genus Dioctria; species Dioctria rufipes. Next base: position 128,962,868 of record OZ002741.1, on the reverse strand, counting down.
GAATTTTTTTGTTTAATGCTTTATATATACCTAGCTATTGATTAGTCAAATACTACACATTATCGAAGGTACCGAACAAAAAAATTATATTCAGAGCAATTTTACTAGTTAGATTTAAGTGTTTGCATTTTTTTTTGATCTTAACTATTCAAATTCTTCAACTTTGGTAAGACTTTTAAAACGCTTTTGTCACGTAGTAGGAATCTTGCTAACGTATAAGGAATTTTAGAGGCATACCTTCCGTATGTCATTGATAGCTAAGCATTTGACCTCATAGGGTATCGACATTGACAATTTTTAAGAAATGTTAGATGCATACCTTCTGTATGTCATTGATAGTCGAACATTGGTTCTCAGATAATATTAATTTCTGCTGACTTATAAGAAGCTTTAGAGCATACCTTAAGTATGTCTCCTGTTTTGGAATTTAACGATGAAATAGAGAACCGATTTGGTTTAACTTGTTCATTTATTGATACATACCTTAATGCCTCATGATTTCGAACTGTATAAATAAAATAAATAAATAAATAGATAAATGATATCTGGTAATGTAAAAATTTGTCGATGCCTACTTTAGGTATATCCTTCCTTTTTAATCATACGATAGTTATAAACCAATTGCAATAGAGATAAGAAACTTTAGATCGGTGTCTTATGTGGGGGCACTTGGTAGACACATACATATACATGATTAAAACAGAATTTTATAACGTAATGGCCCGATAGATTTTTGATTTTTCCTCACTCTCCTGGAGCCTTCTCGCAATGAATGAAGGTCGTCTAGGCTCGCCTAGTCTCTCTCTCTCTTTCCAGGCCAACTAGCGACTCTGAAGAATTATGCCCCTCAGAGTCAGATGGGAGGATGGGGCCGGCAAAGAAGGCAAAACATCTGCGACTTCCACAATGTACAGGTAAGTGACGTAAGGGTCCCTTCAGGACCGAGTGGGTGCCGGCTGCTGTGTGGATAGGCACGACATTTTTTTGATTATGGCTGACGGCACCGGCAGGTTTTTTGTGGAACCTCCACACACTCTCCGCCAATAGCTGAGGCGAGCTAGTGTGCCACCCTGTAGTCAACGCTGCCCGTCGAGTGATCTGTCAGCTCATGCTGACAGTCGGGACTTTACGTCCCAAGCGAATCACTCTTCATAGTTCCATAACAAAAATGGCGCCCAACGGGGGGCCACCTCAGTTGGACTTCGGTGGTCTGATTATGACTTTTCCTGAGGACTGAGATTACTTCGAGATATGGACATTTGGTTGTCAGCTAAATTGTCTGACTCGGTAATCTCACAATCAGTAGAAGTTATATGAGGACCTGAGTCTAATTGTTTGTTATTTGGATTTTTTTTATAAAGTAAAGTAAAGTTTTTAAAAGTTTTTTAAGTTTTGAAAGTAGAGTAACGTTTTTGAGATTTTGATATTTTTGATTTGGATCATTAAAGTAACGTAACGTTTTAGATTTTTGAAAGTTTTGATTTTTTTTTGAATTTTGTTTGAATTGACCTTTCCCGCTGGCCTTCTGCCATGGAAATGGTGGGTGGCCTCACAAAATTTTTGTGTGAGCTCTCATGGAGACATGTCTCTGTTGGCAAACTGCCTGGACAGTGTTATGAATCTGTGAGACGACTTCTTGGCTTCCAGCTAAGTAGTTAACCAGATTCATGACTCTGCCCGGTTGGAAGGTTAGCTGGACACGACAATCAGGTGAAGAGGAAGGAAGGAGTTGTTGGAGGATGGAAGTTATGCTGGAGACCTTCAGTAATCAGGAGTTGGCCTACTGCTAACTGCCTGGCTGAAGAATCTCTAGTATCAATCTCAGTCTCTAGCTTCTTCAATCCGACCCTTCCCAGATTTCTGTGGGAACTCCACATTTTTTTTTCAATGCACAAATTCATGTCGCTTGCCCGTATAAAGTTTCTGACCTGAGAAGAGAGAGAGCGACCTGAAGACTTTTATGTTGAGAGCTAGCTCCGGAAAGTGAAGGAGAAATCGTATGTACGCTTAATTGAACTTTTTGGTAATTTGTCGAACCTTTGAGATTTCTGATTTTTTTTTTCGAAACATCTCCGAACGTTTGGGAAATTTTTTTTATTTTGAAATTTTAGTATATCGTCCCAACCTTCAAATTTTTAACTCAGTATTTCGTCATCTTCACGTTGTGAAGAGCCTGTTATCTCTTCCGAATTTTCAAATTCTTCGAATTTTTTTTGAGAACTAGTCCAAACCCTTGGTTTGAAATTTTTTCGTTTGATTTACGACTAATTGTACAATGGCTACGCCGCGAACACCACCGCGAGCGACTGGTGTACCGGTACTGTTGCCAGACCAGTGCTCCATCTGTCAGGAGGGCGACTGGTCAGGACCGAAGAAGTCAGTGAAGACAGTTTGTGGACATGTGATCCACAAGGCGTGTCTGAAAACGTGGATCGGGCAGCAGTCAAACTGCCCTAACTGCAGGTTCCATCTCACTCAGTATGATTTTACTGAGTATACAGGAGCTGTCCCGAAGACGACGAAGCCCGGAAAATCTGTCAGTCACGATCCATTGCTTCCCATGCCGTCACTAGAGTTACCACCTTTGACAGTTCCACCACCTAGTCGACGATCTATATCACCTGGAATGCCCGATATACATTCCATGACCTTCACAAATAGCCACTCGCGACGAAATACCTCAGCAGCTACGGATGCTTTGATGGCAGGCTTGCGCATGCAAATGCAGGACCTTGTTCGAGAAGGCCTCGAGCAGAGCCTTAATGCATTACGAACAGAATTGGCAAGTAGTGTTCGACAGCAAATAGCAGCTGTACTGCCACCAATCAATTTTCCTCGGCCACTTCCTACTATGGGTGATCCCAGACCACCACCAGAGTTTCACGACGAGCGTAGGCAGTCGGTTAACTCACCGCCTTTGGGTTTTGGTCAGCCTGGACCAAATTTTAACCAGCGTCCACCAGCTTCATCACATCGTATCCCGGCGAGTGTAGGACCGCGACGATCAGGCAGTCCTATCAGAAGATGGAACCTGACATACAACGGTCGATATTAAGACAAAATCCCTTTCCAACTTGGGAATTTGTCAAGACTGGATTGTCAATTGAATGGGGAGTGCCCAAGGACGATTTAAAAATCCGCTTGCAGCAGATGTCTCGAAAGCAGAGGCCTGGTGAACTATTCGCCATTTACCACCATCATCTAGTCTTGCTGCGTGATCAGTTGCAGAACGCCATGCCAGACCAAGAATTTTTGGAAATCGTCAAATCTAACTTACTGCCTGAGATTCAGGAGAAGATATGCCTACATTCCACCGATACGATAGGACAGTCAAGATCGCTCGATGCTCGAATTCAAGCCACGCAGCTACGAATTGCGACAGCTGGTAGTTGGAACCCTTACCGGAGCCAACGAGTACACTAGATTGACAACTTCCAGACTTTAAACCCCGAACTGGCACTAGCAACAGGCAGTGACACTACCTTAAGCGACGTGTCAGCCATTTCGACCAGACATCCAGTAGTGTGCTGGAATTGTGATTAGCCTGGTCACTACTACCAGGACTGCCTGCAAGTAAGACAGCAAATGTTCTGCTACAGATGCGGGCGCAAGAACATTTTTAAGCCCAACTGCGGACACTGTGCACAGAAAAACGAGAGACGGGTCGGGTGATTCTGATGATATCAGTAAAACACCTGATAGTACGAACATTTCATTGATGGAGACGGAGAATCTGATAGACTTCTCTGCGGACCTTCAAGCTTCCTTTTCCACTTCTGGAGAGCCCATGACATTATTAGACACTTCTTTGGAAGAGTCTTTAATTTTCGATGTCCCGATAACACCTACAGCACCTTTACCTGACAAAGTTACTGAGCAGGAGATTTGGCCTCCTGCCATTTCTGTTTTAAAACGGCCACCAAGCTCTGTTATGACGAGTGGGCGTGAGCCTGTTGTACATCCGCTGACGCCGTATCATACTCGTCTGCAGAAATATAAAGCATCAAGAGAACGAGTGTTCTCCTCAGTGGCAGAGTTAGCTGAAATAATGTTTCCTGACCTGAATAGTGGACCCAAAAAGAAACGATCAACCGTTCGTTGGCGGAAATACTGTCGACAGATGAGACTAGAGAGAAAAAAACTGGCCCAGATTTCCGTGTCGATGCCAGACGACATTATACCGTACGCAGAAGTAAGACTGCTCGGGAGAACTGAGACTGGATTACTTGATAGTGGTGCCACTGTCAGTATTCTAGGCCAGGGAGCTCTGAAGCTTGCAGAAGCAGATGTCGAATGGAAGAGGTGTCGGACACAGGTCCAAGTAGCTAATGGTGCCAAGACGGCTGTGCATGGTCATGTGAACGTGGACGTCACTTTCCCTGATAAGACAGAAAACGTGCGTTTCACGTGGTTCCTCGGCTCTGTTATGATGGTGCCTCATAACCCTCACATATGTATCCCATAAATTATTTCGCTTATTCAAGCACTTTCATTTTCCCATGCTCCATTTGTCACTTATCGCCGTCCTAAAATCTAAATTTTTGTAACGATTAAAGCAACATAAACAGAATTTTTCTAAAAGATAAGTGCACACAAGTGGCATATTAAATTTCAGACATACAAAGTCGCGATGGCCTACGTGATAAAACGGGCAAAAGAGGAAATATGCTGACGCTGCGCGCGTCGGATCGTCTCGAGTCTCGTCTTGATTAAATTTTGATTCTTGTTAAATTCAAATGAACAAAAGCAGTCTATTTTAAATAAAGAAATAAAGAAGAATTTTATAGAAATAAAATAAAAATTGTGTATTAATTATTATTATTGAATCGCGTACATCCAATTCTCCGCCTGCCCGCTCTTCCCCTTCATATAGGTAAGCACGGCGGGAGGACGTAACACTGGTGGCAGCGGTGCCGATCACGATTTAAGTTGCAACGACGCGCAAAGCAAGTTTAAAAAGTGTAAAATTTTTCTAAAAGTTAAATAAATGTTACTGAAAAAAAAAAGTTTCATACAAATAAATTTTCTAAAGATTTCAAATTACCTTTCCTTAACATATTGTGAACAAATAAAATTCTGCATTAAATAACTAAATACGGTTTTCTAAAACACTGAATAAATAAATTTTTCGAGAAGAAATAAATAAAGTTTGCAAAAAACGTTTTAAAACTAAAGAAATTTCTCTAAAATTTTAAATAAACAAATTTTCTAAAAAGTTGAAATAAATAAATTTTCTAAGGATTTTAAATAAATTTGCCTAATATTGTGAATAAATACAATCCTGCTAAAAACGTATTAAACAAGTACCTACATTTTTCTAAAATATTAATTTTGTTCAAGAAGTCAAAAGTCCAAAAGAGTAATCTTTTTATTTATCTAAAATATTAAATAAATAAACTTTTCAAGAAGCTGCAATTTAAATAAATTTTTCTAAAATTTTGAATAAATAAATTCTTCAACAAGTCACAATAAATAAATCTTCAAAACAATTTTAAATAAATAAATTTCTCCACAAGTCTTAAATAAATAATTTTTTTTTATAAACCTAAAATCAGTAAATTTTACAAAAGTTTTTATAAATAAACTTTTCTAAACTAAAGGTCGGAAATAAATAGAGCTCTAGTAAAAAGCTTAAATTAAGAAAATTTTAACAAAACGTTTATAAATAAATGGAGACGTAATATTACGAAAAATATATAAAAAAAATAAAAGTCAAAGGTCGGTGGACGGACGGTCTCGACCCATCACTGGTGAGATCCTGAGAAGGACGGACAGTCCTTTAATCTTGCATCGCCTAAGTGTGTAAATAGGCACGATAACAAAAAAAAAAAAGAATCAATTCGTGTAATCATCCTAATCAAAGTTAAAAAGTGATTAAAGTCAAAGGTCGGTGGACGGACGGTCTCGACCCATTTACTGGTGAGATCCTGAAAGGGACGGGCAGCCCCTTAATATCGAAAGATATAACCCGTAAGTGATTTTGAAATTTCAACAGTAACCTGCTAAATGAATATATACAGTCTTTATATTAGTAATTAATTTTCTTAGAATTGATATAAATAGTTAAAATTTATTGAGTGTTAACAGGTCTAATTGTTAAGAAAATTGGTAACAAAAGCCTCTCTCGAGTCATTTCTTGTGTTGCTCTTCGAATAATTGGATTTGCATGACTTTTATTTTCAACGATATCTTTCCATTTTTACCGCAATATATTTCTGAAGAGAATAGTGAAGTGAAGTAGTGACTTAGTTATCCGCGATAATTTTTGTGATTACTCTTTGATAACTTATTTTACATTGCTTGCACTTCCAATGATATCTCTTATATCCTTGTGTTGAATATACGTATATAAAAATAGAAAAAAATAATAATTTCATACAAATCAGCTACAGATGTTCCTGAATTATGTTATCCGAAATCGAAAGTACTCGTCAACTTAGAGACCATTGAATTAGGCCTTTTACTTTCTAATTTTGCTACTAAGCACATGTAAGCTTTCACGAAATTTTTGTTTTAAAAAGGAAATAAACGCAACTCTTGCATCACGTTTATGAATGAATAATAATATGAAATCTAGTTCGCCTTCGCCCTATCAGTAATCTACCCCCGTGAATAAGTCTAATAGTGTTCTAATTAGTGAAAGCGAAACGCTTAATAATTTTGAAAAGAAGCAGATAAAGCTTACAACGATTAAATCTCTTTAGTATAAACGACGTTGTGCTGAATTTAGTTACCTACTGGTGAGAGCCCGATATTTTGGTTTCCACAAACTTTCTAATTCCACGTTTCTTGAGAATGATACAAACCTAGAAAGTTTAATAAATCCTTTGAGGTATGGAAGAATAATTCTTGCCTACATAGACTACTTTATATCTTGTGTATTAATAATAGTGCTGTGAAACTTCTTATATCGGGACTGTGGTACACTAAATGAATAGTGGAACCAAAGAACTAGGTGGTAACGAGAATACGAAACTGATTACGCAACAGTCACCCTCCCCAAATCCGAAGGTAATTACTCGAAGCCAGGCACGCACAGAAGCAGTTACCGCATTTTTATTCGAAGAACTACCTAACTATTTTAACGAACAGAACATGGACATTAAGGTTCAAATAACCGATATATATAATTTAGTACCAGTTTTCGACGGGAACCCGTCAGAACTTAACAAATTCATTTCTTGTAGTGGAATAATTTTTAAATCCGCTAAAACCCCGAAGAGAAAAAGCTCTTCCTAGAGATAGTGAGAACCAAACTCGAAGGTTCCGCCTTCGAATTCATCGAACATAAAACTTATAGTTCATGGGAAGAATTGGCCGAAGACTTAAAAGGGAATTTTAAGGAAGAAATATCACGCTCTACTGTCCAAAACGAAATAAGAAACGCGTCACAAGGCCCTAGAGAAACAGTAAAAGAATATGGCCAAAGACTTACACATTTATTGTCTTCATTAAATCAAGCAACGTATAATAATGTTCAAGACGAGAATATACGAAAATTCCTTGTCGAAGAGAATAACAAACTAACTGTCCAAGCATTTGAGGACGGATTACGAAATCCCAATTTGAAAATCCTTGTGAAAGCTCACAACAACACTGCCTTGAAAGATTCGGTTGCTTACGCTGTAGACCAAGGCTCTCGTTTAAGCTCCGTTCGAAATTTTCAACAAAATGTTGTTCAACCGGTACCAAGACCCATTCCAGTGTGTCAAAGGTGCAACAAAAGGGGCCATACAATCGAAACCTGTTACCGAAATATGACGGTTCCCAATTTTGTACCTCGCCAGGTGAAGGCCGAAGTACAACATTTGATGTGCTCTTTTTGCCAAAAACCAAACCATTCGTACAATCATTGTCGCCTACGGCTTGCACAAAACACCCAACAACGATACAAAGAACAAGGCATTCCTAACTCGTCAGACAGAAGAAATTTCCATTTAACTCACAATAACCAAAGGGCAAATGCTAATCGAAACACTGGTTATCGAAAGTATGATAATCAAGAAAAGTATCCTGACAGTAGAAGAACAAACAATGTGCATCACATCCCCAGTGGAACTCAAAACCGTAAAGGTCCAAATTCCAATAACAGTCAAATGAACTCCAACTCAAGAGATAATATGAAGCATTCGGGAAACGAGACGTCCCGGGTGGAAGTAATCGGCAATCCATCCCGTATTCAAGTAACAGCCGATGTCCACGAATGCTAAGTCTATCCGCAAGTTCTAACCCAGATTTTGTTATTAAAATTTCATTAAATGTTACCAAACACGGGGCAACAATCTGTTTGCCTTTTTCTCCTTCATTAAAAACTAACTTAGTGTTTCTTATAGATACCGGTGCCGAAGTAAGTCTGATAAGAACAGTCGAGACAAGCCAAACCAATGCTTATGCTGGGCATCAGTGTTCCATATCCACAATGTTTGGGGAACCTGTCTTAACCCAAGGTATCATTAATGGCACTCTCATCTTTGACGACACGAAATACCCTTACAAATTAACCCAAACATTCTATTTGTTGGGCTGTAACGCTAATTTAACATACGATGAAAACACAAGTGTAGAATTGATTACGAACACGATGTACTTGAAATCAAACCAATAACCGATCAATTCATAACGGAAAATTTTAAGGGAAATGATATAATCATTTCAGAACCAAGTCTTCCGGAATTTGTTTCCAGTGGTACTGGAGGAGGTAATGTGAAAGAAAGGACTACAAGCCTAAGCTTTAATGACGGCAATGATGAAGTCGCTAAAGCTATGAAAATAATCGAGATTCCAGCAAGATGCGAAACGGTGATAACCGTACCAGTTAATGTGAATAACGAGGTAGTTTTAAAAAATAAAGAGCTTGCACCAGGAGTTTACATTGGTAATACTATAATAAAACCTGAAAATTCCATAGCAAAGGTCCTCATAATAAACACAAACGAAAGCAAAACCCAATTAAATAGGGAAAACTTAAAATTAGAATGGGAGGATTTGAACTCCTATAATATTGTACAGGGTAATGAATACGGTAATTTAATAAGGAAACGCCTTCAGAAAATAGAAGATGCATTAAATCTTGAGCACTGTAATGCGGAAGAAAGCACATCAATTTTGAAGATCTGTCGCGAATATAATGATGTATTCCATTTAGAAGGAGATCACTTGACTTATACTGATGCAATAACACACAAAATTCAAACCAAGTCTAATAAAGCCCCAATATTTGTACGACCATATCGATTGCCCGACACACAGAAAACGGAAATCCACAGGCAAGTTAACGAAATGCTCGAAAATAATATTGTTGAGCATAGTTTTAGTCCGTGGAATTCTCCGTTGCTGCTTGTGCCTAAAAAGGCAGACGTCACGGGTCAAAAACGTTGGAGAGTGGTGGTAGATTTCCGTAAGGTTAATGAAATTACCGTGGGTGATGCATACCCATTGCCAAACATTACGGATATCCTAGATCAACTAGGTAGAGCAAAATATTTTAGTACGTTAGATCTGGCAAGTGGTTTCCACCAAATACTGGTTGACCAGAATGATAGGGAAAAAACTGCGTTCAGCACTCCTTTCGGCCATTTCGAATATAAACGTATGTCTTTTGGATTGAAGAACGCACCAGCCACTTTCCAGCGTCTTATGAACAACGTACTGATAGGACTCCATGGTCACAATCGAAAGCTGATTAAGGTGCTTGATAGACTACGAAAGCACAACTTAAATCTAAAATTAGAGAAATGTAATTTCATAAAAAGGGAGCTAGCCTATTTAGGACACATTATCTCGGAGAATGGGGTAAGTCCCGATCCAGCAAAGATACAAGTCGTCAAATCCTATCCAACTCCCAAGAAGGAAAGGGACGTAAAATCTTTTCTGAGATTCGTTGGCTATTATCGTCGCTTCATACCGAATTTCTCTAAAATTGCGAAGCCCCTCACAAATTTACTAAAAAAACATGTGTTATTTAAATGGGATGCTTTTTGTGACGAAGCGTTTCAACAGCTCAAAGAGAAGCTTATAAGAACTCCGATTCTAATTTATCCAGATTTTAGTAAGGACTTTATAGTAACGACGGACGCTAGTGATCTCGCCGTCGGAGCCGTATTGTCACAAGGCGAAATAGGGAGTGACAAACCCATATGCTACGCAAGTCGTACAATGAATCCGGCAGAGACAAGATACTCTGCAACAGAAAAAGAGTTACTAGCCATCATTTATGCCACGAAGCAGTTTAGACCGTACATTTATGGCATAAGCCCTTACAATGGCTAATGAACTGTAAGGAGCCATCTTCAAGACTGATGAGATGGAAAATCCAACTTGAAGAATTCGAATATGAAATAAAATACAAATCAGGCAAACTGAATGCTAACGCCGACGCTTTAAGTCGTATCTGTGAAGAACAGAAACAAAAAAAAATACCGGAAAACATTAGGATGATTACTCGCAGTCAAACACGGGCACCTCAGGAAAAGGATGACTCCGTTAGCAATGAAGAAGAATTAGTTGGAATAAACGACCATGTGAGGATAATAGATAAATCAGAATCTCTTCTTAATAATAGTGAAGTTAACCATAAAATATATATCTTTCCGCTAGTAGACAGTGCTGAAGAAACTAGACTGTGCGAAAAGTTAAAAATTCCACATCTAGAAATAGGAAAACTTAAGGTGAGTTACGATAACAAAAACACCTACCTTTTAACAAAAACTTTCATTCCTGTGCGTTCCGGAAAGGATCGCGAAAACTTAGCACTCATATTATCGATTCCTGCCTTGGAAACCAAAGACCGAATTGAACTCAAGGATCTTATATCAGACACCTTTAAAGGGACCGACATATTAATAATATTATACAGTGATACAAGAGTGAGATTAAGAAACCCCGAAGACATACAAAAAGTGCTCATTGCATACCATAATTCAGGTACCGGAGGACACCAGGGGATATCCAGAACCATTAAGAGATTAAAGATTGGGTATTATTGGCATAACATGTTAAAGGACGTGAAGGAATTTATTCGTAAATGTCCATCTTGTCAAAAGAATAAACTCAGAAAACACTCAGTGACTCCAATGAAGATTACTACCACGAGCTCTAGACCTTACGAGAGAGTGGCTCTGGATATCGTGGGGCCTCTACCTGTGAGTTATGAAGGTAATAAGTACATACTCACATTCCAAGATGACCTCACAAAGTTTTCTGAAGGATTTCCTCTTAAAAATATGGAAGCGCGCACGGTTGCGGAAACTTTTGTACAACAAATAGTATGTCGTCACGGTGTACCCGAATCCTTGCTTACTGATCAAGGTAGTAACTTTCTCAGTCTTCTCTTCACTGAAGTCTGTAATTTACTAAAGATTAAAAAAATACAGACTACCCCATACCACCCACAAAGTAACGGTGCGCTAGAGCGAAGCCACCGAACTCTTGCGGAATACCTACGACACTATATTAACAATGACCCACTCACATGGGATACATGGTTACCTTACGCGATGTATGTATATAATACTACACCACATACCTCTACCAACTACTCACCTTACGAACTTTTATATGGATTTCAACCGTTTATTCCAAGCTCACTAAAGCAATCGCCGAAAATATGCTATAATTATGATAATTACGCGAATGAGCTGAGGACTCGCCTTCAATATGCGTATAAACTGGCAAGGGAGTCTATACTCAAACAAAAGAAAAAATCCAAGGTCTATTACGACAAGAAATCAGAAGCAAAATGTTTCAATGTAGGGGACAAAATCCTTCTTAAAAATCGTCTACTCAAGGGAAAGCTATCATCGCTTTGGGAGGGTCCGTACGAAATTGTTGAAGTGATCTCTCCCGAAAACTCAAAGATAAGGATCGGTAGCAAACATAAAGTAGTTCACAACAATGAACTCAAACCTTTCATCGATTAGCAAAATAAATACTCACGACGTCTTGATCGAAATCATTTCCTTTTCTTTTATTAAACAAATTTTTAAACAAAAATATATAAATACGTACCAAACCTAATTAGACCAATTACTAATATGAATTTTGTAGCCACCTTGAACTAACACATTCCCTTTTCACGCAATGAATTCCCTCAGAATTCTCCTTCTGAGCATGTTATTTGCCATGCCAGTATATGGGGGTGGAATCAACATTACCAACCTTGGTCACAACCCAGGGATTTACTTTGAGGAGATTGGCAAGGTTGAGCTTTATGCAAATGAGTGGAAAGTAATAATATTCTACGACTTGTACCACTTGAAAGCTGCTTTGGTGGACTTGGGCAGGCTTGTAAACGAAATAAGTAGTCTGTGTTACTCTTTAAGTGCTGAAAGTAGTTTTGTACAGTTGTGCAATAGTACAGTCATGGAGATGACTCACTTGATGCTGGAACTAACCCATAAAAGCAGTCTTTTGCACGTAGGGTCTAGACAGAAGCGATCACCTTTTGATATTATAGGCACTATAAGTAAATCATTGTTTGGTACAATGAATTCAGAAGACGCTGTATTCTACGACAAACAAATAAACACCTTAAAAGAAAATGAGGAGCACCTATTAACATTAATTAGAAACCAAACTACTATTTTAGATACAACTATTAATATCCTTAATAAAACCCAGAGCGCTATGGAATCACAGTTAGTAGCTCTAAATACAAAGTTACGAACGGTCAAAATGATGATTGGTGAAATTTATGATATGAGCATGGATAACCGTGTCATTAATGAGTTAGAATCATTAACTTCCCTTACAATTCTTGTAATAATGCGTTATCAAAACACATTTAACATTATCATCGATTTGGTTACCGACGTTCGTCATGGTAAACTACACCCTAATATCATTACACCCAATCAGTTAGAAAACATTCTTACCACCATACGTAAGGAGTTGACAAGTAATGTCAGATTATCCGAACATCTAAAAGGCAACAGCCTCTTACCATTATATCACATAAGTGAAATGAAAGCCGGTGTGCTAAATGACAAAATCATATATGAATTGAAAATACCTCTACCATTCAGAGAGAGCTATCAATTATACAAAGCTATCCCTTTGCCCACACCTGTTGGAGAAAAAATCGTTTTTATACAACCTACCACGGACTATCTAGTAGTTGACTATAATAGAGAACACTATTACGATATGTCCCAAACAGAGCTTGCCAGCTGTCTAACAGAAAATCATGATTTGTTCTTGTGCCGATTAGTGCACCCAATTTTAATTATCAAGCCAGCAACAACATGTGCGAACTGGCACTTCTCCGAAGAGAAAGTAATGTCCCAAGCACGTGCATTCTACGAGAATCTTCTGAAAAATCCTTTTGGATCCAACTATCGCAAGTTAATAAATGGCTATATTCAACCCGATTTAATATGACAGTCGATGTAGTCTGCCAAAATAAAATATACCCGCACATACTCACTGGCACTGGAATCGTAGAGTTAACGGACTCTTGTTATCTCAGGACAAGAGATTTCACTATTCAAGCTTACACCTCCAAAGTAAATAAATTAAAGAAATTTTTCGTACCCCCTTTAAACATCTCGTATATGGTGAATCAAACGAGATCCTATCCACTTGTAGGCAACAATGCCACAAATTTTGTTAAATACACATCTGATAAAGATCTAGAAGAGCTGTCAAAACAAATTAACACATTGAAGACCGAAGAGAATGTTGGACTTAAAGCTCTAGACACCCACGAGATACACCATTATGCATTGGGTTACGCCGTGCTACTAATCATTTTGATATATGCTCTTTATCGAAACTATAAACGCGTATTAAGACTCCTCTCGTGTAAATGCAAAATTGACGTTGCCGAAACCGTTGAGAATGGTGAAGAAATCCAAACCGAAGACGAGCAAGAAATGACCGAAAGAGAACCAGGTGAGGTTAGATTTTCCTTAATTAGAGATTAAATCATCAAAAAGATGCAATCAAAAATGTACAATTTAAAGTTCTTATTTGAATTTCCTCAACTTTATATACGTATTGTATTGTAGTGAATAGGCATAAGTTTTGTCATTTTTATATACTATAGAAATAAAAAAAAAAATAATAAAAATACAAAAAAAATATTATTTTATGAAAAAAAAGGAGAGAGAGAAGTAAACGAATAACTTACCTTTTGTATCATTAAATCCTTCTATTTCTTTTAAAAAAACCTAACATGATAACCAATAACATAGGTTGGCAGATTACGCATTAGTATTTTGTAATCATTTACTTAATTTTTCTTTAAATTTGTAAAAAAAAAATAAAAAACAATTAATATTTCGTAATCATTTATTCAAACGCATAATTCTTTTTTGTATGCATTAGTAATTTTTAATCTTTTATTTCATTTTCTTTGTTATAACATAGATAATAGCATATATTAATTAATTACGTATTAGTATTAATTTGTTTCATTCTTTAAATTTAGGTACTATGATGTACGATAACATAAAAAAAAAAAAATAAACAGGTTAACTTTCCAAAATATAGAGAGGGACTCTAGACGATGCCGTACAAAGAAAACTCATGATCCCTTCAGGATATTAGTTTCCTTTTTTTTTGGGGGATGGTGTTATGGTGGTGCCTCATAACCCTCACATATGTATCCCATAAATTATTTCGCTTATTCAAGCACTTTCATTTTCCCATGCTCCATTTGTCACTTATCGCCGTCCTAAAATCTAAATTTTTGTAACGATTAAAGCAACATAAACAGAATTTTTCTACAAGATAAGTGCACACAAGTGGCATATTAAGTTTCAGACATACAAAGTCGCGATGGCCTACGTGATAAAACGGGCAAAAGAGGAAATATGCTGACGCTGCGCTAAAGGCGTCAGCGGTACCTAAACGGGCAATATAGAAAAGATGTTCGAGTTTTGGATATATACTTGCGCGCGTCGGATCGTCTCGAGTCTCGTCTTGATTAAATTTTGATTCTTGTTAAATTCAAATGAACAAAAGCAGTCTATTTTAAATAAAGAAATAAAGAAGAATTTTATAGAAATAAAATAAAAATTGTGTATTAATTATTATTATTGAATCGCGTACATCCAATTCTCCGCCTGCCCGCTCTTCCCCTTCATATAGGTAAGCACGGCGGGAGGACGTAACAGCTCACACAGGCACTATATCTGGGAATGGACTTCTGGCGTCTATTTGAGTTGGCTCCAGATGTCCTAAGTATAGTCGCACAAGTGAATACAAGTGTAATAGCTACCTCTGACACCAACTGCCATATTATTTCTAGTCTCGATCAACAACTAGAAGCCACTAAACAGCTTTTCCCCTCTTTCGCCTCTTTAGGCCTGGGAAAAACATCATTGGTCACTCACAATATTGAGACGAATGACGCCGCCCCGATAAAACAGCGCTTTTATCCGATTTCGCCGGCAGTACAAAGTTTAATGGATGCTGAATTAGAGAGAATGCTATCGCTGGGTGTGATAGAGGAGAGCCATAGTCCTTGGAGCTCTCCAGTTTTTCTAGTAAGGAAGCGTGGAAAGGTCCGGCTTTGCTTTGACGCCAGGAAGGTCAACTCTGTTACGAAGACGGATGCCTATCCGCTACCGCAGATAGACGCACTTCTGAGTCGACTTACTACGGCAAACTACATAACGAGCCTGGACCTAAAAGATGTATTCTGGCAGATCCCACTTGACACTGATTCCAGAGAGAAGACCGCTTTTACAGTACCTGGTCATCCTCTCTATCAGTACACAGTGATGCCATTCGGTCTATGCAACGCTCCACAAACGATGTGCCGCCTCATGGATAAAGTCATTCTTTTCCATCTTCGTGAGAACGTTCTCGTCTATCTAGACGATTTATTAATTCTGTCATCAAACTTCGACACTCATCTTACGCTGCTAGCCCGTGTAGCGGATTGTTTGACGAAAGCTAGCCTCACTATCAACGTCGAAAAGAGCAAATCTTGTATCAAACTGACCAAATACTTGGGTTTCATTGTCGGAAAGGGAGGTATGAGAACTGACCCTGACAAAAGTTCAGCTATAGTTGACTATCCGTCACCTAAAACTGTTCGGCAGGCCCGACGCCTACTAGGTATGGCGGGATGGTATAGACAGTTCATCTCGAACTATGCTGACATAACTGCCTCCATTACAGACACCTTGAAAAACCCTAGTCAGTTCAAATGGACATCTGAAACCCTGACGTCTCTTGATCTTTTAAAGCAAAAACTCACTTCTGCTCCGTTGCTGGTGAGCCCAGACTTCACCAAACCATTCGTTATCTAGTGCGATGCGAGCCAACAAGGTATTGGAGGAGTGCTGCTTCAACTAGATGACGATGGCCACGAGAAGCCAATAGCCTATGTCTCGAAAAAGTTGAACTCAGCACAAAGAAATTACACCGTCACAGAGCAAGAATGTTTAGCTGCAATCTTGAGCGTACAGAAGCTCCGGCCCTTCATAGAACTCTTGCCGTTTAAGATGGTGACTTATCATGCGAGCTTGAAATGGCTGATGTCTCAAAAGGACCTCAGCGGTAGACTTGCACGGTGGAGTTTGAAGCTTCAGGGCTTCGACTTCACTATTTAGCACAGAAAAGGAAGCCTGAGCGTCGTCCCTGATGCGCTGTCACGCATCCATTGTGACAGCCTGTCCACAAACGAAGATCCTGACCCGGATGTTGACCTTAGTTCGCCATATTTCAACTCGTTGGAATATGAGGATCTGAGGCATAAGGTTAAAACGACTTCTGGCAAACTACCAGATCTTTGCGTCAGGGATGGCTTCGTTTACATTCGGACAGTTCCGAGAACAGGCGATCTGATTCAGGAAAAGAAGCTTGGAAGCTTTGGATTCCACGGGGGCTTGTCACCGACGTCATTTCGAGACCTCATGATCCGCCACTAGCTTCACACGGAGGTATAGGGAAAACACTGGAACGACTGAGAAGACACTTGTACTGGCCACGAATGACAGTCGATGTCAGAAACTACGTAGGCGCCTGTTACGTGTGCAAGGAAACTAAGGCCCCCAATTCTATACTGAGACCACCTATGAGAGTTCAGTCTGTGACAGAACGACCATGGCAAAAGCTGTATATCGATTTTCTGGGTCTATATCCCCGGTCAGTGAAAGGAAACGTCTGCATTTTAAGAGTTCTTGACCACTTTTAAAATTTCCAATTCTCAAACCTATGAGAAAAGCATCTACACATAATGTGTGCCAATTCATCGAGGCGGAAGTGTTGCACGTGTTCGGAGTCCTGGAAACGATCGTCTCTGACAATGGAGTCCAGTTTTGCTCGACTCAGTTTACCAGATTGCTGGACAAGTATGGGATGAAGCACTTGCGAACGGCAGTTTACTCGCCGCAAGCAGACTCCTCAGAGCGAGTAAACTGGTCTCTATTGTCAGGGATTAGAGCGTATATTCGGAAGGAACACACCAAATGGGATGAGAAGCTGAGCCAGATAGCTAGTTCCCTCAGGAGTTCTTTCCACCAAGCAACTGGTTTCTCTCCTTATCGAACACTTTTCGGTCAACAAATGATTGAACATGGCAGCTCCTATTCCATCTTGAGGAGCCTTGGAACTCTTTATGAGCCGTTGAGAGTAGATGCTGAGGACAAACTGAGATTGATCCGTGCGAGAGTGCAGGAAAATTTACACCATGCATTCGAACAGGGTTCACGAGCCTATAATCTCAGGGCGAAGCCTGTTGATTTCAAAGTGGGTCAAGAGGTATTTAGTCGGAATTTTTCCCAAAGCAACTTCCAACAGCAGACTAGTGCTAAACTGTGACGAAAATTTATCAATTGTCGGGTTAAAGCCAAGAATGAAACTCCCTATACGAGCTTGAAGATCTGCAGGGGAAACTGTTAGGAGTCTATCACGCCAAAGACATCAGGCAGTGATAACCATTCTGAAACGTCGTCTATCTATTGTCACGTTTATTCCTGGTAGCCCTAAGAAGGCATCCAGCCAGCTTCACTGGTAAAATATAGGATATCGCGAAGCCCTCCTATTGCCCCGTCACTGGTGGCTGATATACCTGTTGGAATTCAATCTCATCAGCACACCACTACCTCTTATGAGTAGATAAACCTGTATAGTCCCTTCCATATCGGCCTCATTAGGAGAATTTTTCCTTGTCTGTCCGTCTATAACATTTCTTTACTCGACAATTGTCGGACATAGTAGTACTAAATCTATTCCTGGTAGCCCTAAGAAGGCATCCAGCTAGCTTCACTGGTAAACTATAGGATATCGCGAAGCCCTCCTATTGCCCCGTCAATGGTGGGTGATATACCTGTTAGAATCCATTCCTGTATAAGGCTGTCAGCATGTCACTACTTCGACGGCGCCTTGGAGACACACCCTTGAACAATCGCCGGTCTGAGATCAGAGTGAAATGTTGCGCCGGGAAAGCCTAGTGACCAGTTCTTTAGGTTACTGATCGCAAGGCTTCCTCACCATCTCGGTGGGGGAGGGCAGAGAGGCACCGACCGGCTGGATTTTTTAGGTTACCAGCTTGTCGATGTACCTTTGGCTTCCCACACGGAGTAGGACATCGAGGTCTGATCAAGGACTGACGAGCCTTCGGGGATGTGTCCTCGATGCGTCGTAGGTCAAGTAGAGCAACGTGAATAGAGCACGAGTGATGAGGAATACGCATTGGGTCGTGGGTCGGGACACACATTGTGCGCCCGCAGCGATCAGGCCTATGTTTAAGACCGGCTAGCTCAGTCGACAGTTTTTCAGCGTTGTTGGAACCATGGGTGGCGCAGACCACTCTGCCCTGTTATGGTCGTAGCGTATGGCATATAGCAATATGCTGCACGTACTGCAGCGTATATGTCGGCTGCTGTCCATAGCGGAAAGCTTGAACGCACCCCGACCGAGAGAAATGCGCTTCCTCTAGCTAGACTGACATGTTGACAGTGGTGACAAAGAAGAAGAAGAAGACAATCAATCTGTCTTACTTCTCGAAGAAAGTACGCGCGTGAAAGAAGTAAAAAAAAAAGGAACATCGAAAATTCTCCACGGCTCTTGGCCGAAAGGTAATATTTTCGCATAAATCTCATTAGTGTTAAATTAAATAAATAAAATACTTTACGAATTTCCAATTGATGCTGGAAATTTTGAAAAACAAAAAGAGATTCGAAATCGTCTCAAGTGTAAATCATTTAATTGGTTTTTGCAAGAAATCGCATCTGACTTATTGAAAAAGTATCCCCCGTCGAACCACCAGATTATGCTTATAGAACGATAAGAAGCAAAGCAATTATATATCTTTGTGTTGATAATCTCAACCATAAGCACGACGGTGAGGTAGGCTTATTTCAATGTGCTACAAACAACGTTAGGCCACATGGAAATCAGAATTGGGCCCTCAGTTGGCATAAAGATATCAGACTTAGAGGCAAACCGACCTGCTTAGATGTTTCTAAATCGACAAAAGATGCCCCAGTAATCCTGTATTACTGTCATACACAACAAGGTAATTAATTATGGTTCTATGATTTGAAAAATAAATGGATAGTTCATGGAAAGAACATGCGATATTTGGAAGCCGATGCCAAGAAAAAGAAGGTTTACGTGAATAATTGTGATGCTTCCAATAAATACAGGAAGTGGATCTGTGGGTATACGAATGAAACAGCATTAAGGGATTTCCATAGTAATCATTTTATAGTGTTGGTAGATATTTTTTGTTTTTCTTTGGCATATCATCTTGTAAATATTTAAGCACTTAAGTTATACACGTAAATACATTAAGACTAAAATTAATTAATTTATCCAAGAGGCCATCCATTAGTAGACGTGATAGATGCTAAGGTTTATTCTCGTAGCTTAATTTTATAAGTACATATAAAAAGAGTATGTTTTATTTTGATACTCGGTAAATGAATTTGACAAAAAGATCGGCATCAATTGCATGGTTGTTTGTACAAATTTTTAGTGTGCCTCGATTGTATGTATGAATTGCAAATTTTTCGGAACACAACTTTTGATAAAAGAAATTTTACACGTCAGTAAATCAAAGAACTGCTCAACATGTAACTTTTAAGTAATCGTCGAAGTTCAATAATATTTATAATTGTACTGATAGGTACTTACAATGCTCCATTAAATAAGAGTTTTAGCTTCCCTATATCGGTTATAAACAGACGGAAGGTTTAGTGTTAGTTTCTTTATATAATTTGTTGAAACTTTGAAAACGACAAGAAAATGATATTTTTTTTTTTTAAAAGTGAGGAAAATGACATGTTTTGTTTACAATAGCACATGAAATGGGAAATTTGTGACTGCAAACAAACATAATTATACACATTGGATCAAGTAGATTTCATGACTAGGTGTGGATTTTTTAAGTCTCATAAGCTTTGTGTTGTGTTCTTTATTATTTCTATATTATATACAATATATATATATATATATTAGTAGGAATTCATATTTCGTGAATAAACTCAAGCAATTATGTGAGTTGTGTTTCGATCGAGAACAAAGTGATAGCGATTCAGTTATGCTTGTGGTCTAAAGCCTATAGTTTTCATTTTTTCTTGAGTTTAGTGCTAAAGTTGAAATATTTGGTTTAATTTCTTTTGATATTAATTGTGATTTTGAATTTTATAAAATTACATAAAATTATTTCAATTGCCTTTAGTTTTGTGCCGCTGGGCAATCTCATTTCAACTCAACAAAAATTACTTTTGTGATGGAGCCTACAGATAGCAAGCCGAAGCATTAAATTCCAATTTAATTCCTTTTGTTTAGTAGGCACGATTTTTTTTTGTAATATGGCTGGCGGCAGCGGTAGGTTTTTCGTGGAACCTCCCCACACTCTCCGCCAATAGCCGAGGCGAGCTAGCGTGCCGCCCTGCAGTCAACGCTGTCCGTCGAGTGATCTGTCAGCTCGTGCTAGCAGTATGGACTTTACGTCCAAGCCAATCACTCTTCATAGTTCCATAACAAGAATTCAACCACAAAAGCGACACCGCATCAACTAGTGATCACATACAAGCCGCGGGATATATTGCAAAACAAATTACTTCTTGCTTTGCATGACACAATGGAGCAACATGAAGAGGAGAACATACCGATAACGAAACTCAAGGAGAGAGTACTATAGCGTATTTCAGAGAAACAGCGGAAATAAGCGGACAGCTTTAACGCAAACCATCAAGGTCCAAGAAGGTACAATGAAGGAGACTTAGTTTTAATTAGGCAAGAACCAGCAGCAACAGGACAACCCCGGAAGGTCCAACCGAGATATAAGGGTCCTTATGTAGTGAAGGCAGTGCTGTCTAATGACCGGTAAGTCATAACCGACACGGAGCAGTTACAAATAGCCAGGAAGCCTTACGAATCGGCATACTCTGCGGAGAGGATGAAGCCTTGGTGCAGCGTGATTTTGATTTTGACAATGATTTGAGAGAAGAGAGCGATAATAAGAGTTAATAAAGTGTTGAAAAAAATACAAATGGTTTGTTAAACGATTGCCTTTAAGTTTTAGTCTTTTATGGAAAGGTTTCAGGCAGAAGATGATGAGAGAAGACAATGAAATGTAAAGTAATTCTTTGAAGTAAAGTAGTTGGGGTTCAGTAAGGCTCCAGATTTAGGAGCATGAGTGGTTAAGTTTGTTGGCTCAGTAAGGATCTCGATTTAGGAGCATGAGGGGTTATATTTGTTGGCTCAGTAAGGCTCTCGATTTAGGAGCATGAGTGATTAAATTTGTTGGCTCAGTCAGGCTCTCGATTTAGGAGCATGAGTGGTTATGTTTGTTGGCTCAGTAAGGCTCTCGATTTTGGAGCGTGAGTGGTTAAGTTTGTTGGCTCAGTAAGGCTCTCGATTTAGGCACATGAGTGGTTAAATTCGTTGGCTCAGTCATGCTCTCGATTTAGGAGCATGAGCTGTTGTTAAAGTTTGAGTGTGAACAATTTACTTGGTAAGTTTGGTTATACAGGAAGTAACTGAGGACAGTGACAAAGTAGATTGGCCGAACTATAGCGAGCGTAAACAGGAAAATCCCGCCCTGTGCTCACCCAAACAATGATGTCAAGACCGGTTGTTTTCCGGTGGCTGTGAGTGAACGTATCTGCTTGGCAAATGCAAAAAGAACAGACTTCCTAGGAATGTGAATGTAAGGTGCTAGTAAAATGTGCTTTAGGGTAACTTTATTGCCGGCAATTAGGGATAGTTGTTTGAATGAGGAATTCCTCATTTTTCCCAAAAACAAGAATGACCTTGTAATCTGAGTGAGATGTGAAGTCTAGGAAAGGAGCATAAGCTGGGTATGGACAATTCAGTGTAGGGCACGGCCACGGGTTGACGTGAATCTCGTCTCGGTCTCGATCATTTTAATCAACTATAACTAAACTTCATTCTAGTGTGACAAAAAATAGGGAGCATTATACTTCTTTATTATGATTTAAAATTTTATTGCAAACCTGCCGGTTTCTCTGCCAGATTACAAGCAAATAACTCAACGTAAAATGTATGGGAAATTAATGTATGACGGTGTCGCCCAGTGTGAATGTAACTTACCCGGTGTCTTGTTCGGCGTTTGACGACGACGACGACGACCACGCCGGCGTGGGCGTTGTTAATGTAATCCAGCCAGTACTCTTTACGGACAAAGGGCTTAGAACATATAACATATGTGTACATGAGCGTAGTTTTTCAAGATCAGGGCATCATACATAGCCATAGCTCACACAGGGGAGAATATTGGCACTTTTTACGGGTGAGAAGTATTCGGAGGTCAATACTACAGCAAGCCGGCCATTTTGAAATTTCTGAAATATCTCATCGGACGGCTGTACAGATGTTTATTTGCGATTTGAGGTGATAATATAATAATTTAATTATCATTACGTGTTGTGAATTTGTGATATAGTAACTGTTTATATAAAAAACTGTGACTTAATTCAACACGCACACAATTAATTTCGGTAATCTTATTAGGAACTATGTCAAGCAACATTATTGTTATGGCACGTCTAAGCCAGGGGAGGAAATTCCTTGCTTCCCTTAAAAGTGCTCGTCTGGGTTGGGCCAAGGGAGTAGGCATTTTCACATCAAAATCGAAAAACTCAAGTTATATTCCGATTTAAAACATGTAAGGATATACTTGTTCTTGTAAAGACAAAAAGACTTGAGCGCCACCTGTGAGTGGGATTAAGAATAAAAGATTAAATTCTTGATGGCCTGCCCACTGACATATATAAAATGGACTGCTGATACTACTGAAATTGCTTACAATATTTGACATTATTATGGGATCACTTTTCTATAGTTGTCTCTTTTTGGTTTAATAACTGGATTCCACTGAACTTGAAATAATAAGTTCTATACAAAATACACCATAGTCCAGTTTCAGTTCAGTGGTTTTCCAAACGAATATACAGAATAGAAATAGATGGCAATACAATACTTGTAATCCTTTCTCTGTCCCCCATAGCTACTTTTAGGGGCAGGTAGACAAAAATTACTTAATTTTATTTCTTTAAAAATCAAGTTTAAAAAATATTTGATAGGAGATAGGAGATAAGCTTCCAAGAATAGAAATAATTTCGAATGCATCTGTAATTTGTTGAACTTTTAATATGAATATTAAAGCGAATTATGTTATGGTCGTAGCTTATTGCATATAGCAATATGCTACACGAAGAAATAATGACATTTGTCTTGTCAAATCTTCACAGAGTGAAGAAGTCAAAAAAAAAGTGAAAGCTAAAATTATCAGATTTTTCCCAACGTCATCGGGGCGATTAGAGCAGCCTATCATGTAAGTTTACAGGATATATATATACACCCGATAATAACTTATATTCCAAATTTATAAAATATTCTCACATTAGCAGGAAAGTGGTCCGCCACCTGCTCATCAGAGAAAACATTGGAACAGCATCGGTCTTTAGCAATAGCTTCATATTAGAACAGCTCAAACGTCTGTTCTAGAAGTATTATTAATAGACGCAGCTAGAATTGGCAACACGGCCTGCTATAAATCAAATTTTTCTTGGTGACGGCAGATTCAACGGCAAAAACGCGCTTACACGGTTTCAGTTAAGGTTAAATAACAATTCTCAGGTACCCGTAAATAACAAATGTATTAACTTATTACTATGAAACTATTAATTCTCAGCCTCAGGTCCAGAGACAGATGTTATGTTTATTGCCATTAGAATGGCGCATGCGCCAATATCCAAGATTCTGTTCATGATGAAATTTAATTTAATTTGATTAATCAATGAATATATGGCGTGTGGCCGCAATATATTTATAAAAGGCTAAAAAGCCTTATTCACCTGTGGATCTGGCCAAATGCCTCAATCAGCACTAGATATATGGCTGGAGTGCCTCAATATCTATCGAGCCAAAATACTTGGCCAATTGCCTCGGTATTTTATAGAAACGAGAAGCCTCTTCATCCAAAAGGTTAGAACCGCTGGCCAACTTGCTTCTGCGATCTAAAGAATAAGAACTACCTGTCTTCGCTATGGTCAATTCTTTATTCCTGTGTATTCCTTAATGCTACCTTATTTATAATCAATAGTTATTGCTAAGTAAGCAATTTACATTAATTTCTAAATGTTACCTACAATCAATATCATTTACCTATCTTATTATGTGTATCGTAACAAAAGAGCGGTGACCTCACGTGAGTAATATTTTCTTTACAACTTGGTGCACTGTACATGCATATTATGCTTTTTTTTTGCTTGCGCTGGAATTTGATGCGCTTGACTTTTACCTCATTCATAACGAGGTGTAAATGAATCACAAAAATGATTACATACGAATCTGTATGTATGTAAATTATGTTTACTCGATGAGTTAATTGAACTCGGAGTTTTACCTTTTGAGAAGGTATGCAAACTTTAGCTGCAATCTTTTTTTTTTCTTTTAGGGAGATGCGCATATGATTTACATGCAATTTATGATGCATGATTACAGATGCATTACATCCCCATCCCTAAAAGATTGATGCAATTTTGATTTCTCTAAGGAAAGTAGAATTGCATTCATTAGTTGCACATTTGGTCATCTTTCTTTTGTTACCATTTTTTTTTTGTTTTTTTAGTTTAGCTATTTTGTGATATTAATTTTTCTATCTATGTATCTATAGCTACCTATATTTTATGTTTACATAGTTTTAAGTTATTATTGTGTATTTTAATTTCTTTTCCATTTATATCTACATAACTATTCACATTATCTTGTCTAACTATTCTATATGGTCCTTTATACGGTTGCTGTAATTTTACTCTATTGCCTACTTTTATATATACATAATCATCTATTTTAAATTTACAGCGTTTTGTTTATCTATTCTTTCTTGTTTATCTTTCAGTAAACATTCTTTTACATTATTGTGTGCAAATTGCAATTTTATTTTTAACTCATTAATATAATCATCAATATTATATATTTTTGTATTGTTATCTAAGATCTCACATGGTAATGAATTTAATTTTCCAAAAACTAGCTCAAAAGGTGTATAATTGGTAGTTGTATGTGGTGTGGTGTTGTAGCTGTAAGTATAGTAGGGTAATATTTCACTCCAATTTTCTTGTTCGGAAATCGTCATTATATAATCTTTTAAAACTCTATGGTTTCTTTCGATCGAACCTAGGGTTTCGTTGTGAAATGGGGCTGATGTCACTTTTTTTATTTTTAAAAGGTCGCACAGGCTGTTTACCAGTTGATTACAAAATTCTGTACCCATATCAGTTTTGAGTTTTTTAAAACATCCATATTTCAATATGAATTTTTCTACTATTGCTTTCGCCACTGTCCTTGCATGTTTGGTTTCTATTGGGATTGCTGCTACAAACTTCGTTAGCTCGCATTGAAGAGTTAGAATGTATCTGAAGTCCCCAGATGGTCGAAGTGGTCCAACCGTGTCTATGGAGATTGTTTCAAAAGATGAGCCTGGTGTGTTAGTCATTAAGTGTCTCTCTTTGGTGTGTTTCGTGATTTTTGTTCTTGCGCATTCTTTACAGTTATTTACGTATTCTTTCACCATCTTATTCATATTTTTCCAAATGTATTTTTGTTTTAACCTAGCAATGCATCTTCTTATGCCGCAATGTCTACCAATTCGTGAGCTATGGTATTCTTTTATCAGTCTGTGCATTTCATCTTTTTTTATTATTCTTTTAGGAGGTGTATATAAAATAATATTAACACAATGTTTTGTTTCTTTATGGAAATCGTCTAATATATTTCTTAATTTTTCGACGTCGATAATATCAAATAAATCATGATTATTTGCTAGCGCTAATTTATTTATTTTTGCATTGCTTATTTTGAGTAAAGATTTATCATTACACTCTGCAATTATTTTATCTTTAGCGATTTCTATTTCATGCAGTTTTCTGTTATCATTGTGTGTAATAAGTTACGTGTGTTTATTATTTTTAAATGTTAAATCGAGTTTTTAATGTACCTTATATCTGATATTGATGTACTGTTCCAAACGTAAAGTTGATCAGGCTTTTTGTTTGAAATTAAGGTACTTGCACAGTTTTTACTACTTTTGCCCTCCTTGTTATTATTATTATCCTGTATGTGTTGTTTTCTCTGCATGTGTCTTGTGATTACATTCATATTATTTTTCGGCATCATTGCTATTAAGTCCTTGGATTCTAGTTTAATTCTTGATAATGCGTCTGCATTGGTGTTCATTTTACCTTGTTTAAAGACAATTTCAAAATCATAATCCATGAGATCAACTCTTATTCTCGTTAATTTTGATGATGGGTTTTTGTGCGTAAATAAGCTTACAAGCGGTCGGTGATCCGTATACACTATGAATTTTCTTCCAAATAAGTATGGTCTAAAATGCTGTATTCCCCAGTGAATAGCTAACAGTTCTTTTTCTATTATGGGTTTATTAAATTCATGTTTATTAAGGGACTTGCTTGCATAGGCTATCGGCTTATCTCGCCCGATTTCGCCTTGCGAGAGTACTGCTCCTAATGCATAGCTTGATGCATCAGTTGTTAAAATGAATAATTCATTGAAATTAGGATAACTTAGTATTGGTGGGGATACTAGTTTCTGTTTTAAGACTTCAAATGATTTCTTGCAATCTTCAGACCAATGAAATATTTTGTTCTTTTTTAGAAGTTGATTTAGCGGTTTTGCGATCTCTGCAAAATTCTGGACAAATCTCCTATAATAGTTGCGGAATGCTACGAATCTTCGCACCTCATCAGCATTCTTTGGTTCAGGATAATTTTTTATGCTTTCATATTTCTATGGGTCAGTTCGTATACCCTCAGGTGTGATCCGGTGGCCAAGGTATGTAACTTCTGGTTTTGAAAAGTTACATTTACTCGCATTTAGCTTTAGATTATATTTCTGCAATCTTTCTAATACTTTTATGAGGTTGTTGTTGAGATCATCTAAGTTAGAAACAAATATTATTATATCATCTACATATAGGAACGCTGCGGCTTCTAGTCCACTTAGTGCTATTGATAGCATTCGTTGGAAGCTATTTGTTGATATTTTTAACCCAAAAGGTAATCTCGTCAATTGGTAGTGTCCTGTATTTGTCGAAAATGCTGTCAACGGTCTTGGTTTTTGATGTAATGGAATTTGATGAAATGAACTAGTCATATCCAGAGTCGAAAAATATTTTGCTCGGCCTAATTTATCCAATACATCATCAAGTCTTGTTAAGGGAAACTTGTCGTTGACAACCTTTTTGTTAAGTGATCTAAAATCTACAACCAGTCGCCATTTCTTTTGTCTTCCAAGGTCTTTCTTGGGTACAATTAGCAATGGTGAGTTATAAGGACTTACTGATGGTTCTATTATACCTTCATCTTGCAGCTTCGTTACTTGTGTATTGATTTCATCAAGCTGTGAATTTGGCATCCTATAGTTTTTTATGTAGACGGGTGTTTTATCTATAGTCGAAATTCGTTGTTCGTAGAAATTATTGATAGTTAGTGGTTCTCCATCTATATGAAAGACATTTTCGAACTTCTCACAGATGCTTAGTATTGATTGTTTTGCTTTTGGGCATAGGCTATCTATGTTTATCTGTTCTTTAACCTTTTCAAACTTTAAATTGTTCATTCTAGGCTTGTTGAAATGACAAATATTGTAGTCCTTAATAGAATCTATTCCAACGTGATAATTCTTGAGTGGTTGCGTATATATATGAGCCTTTGTTATGGTGCCCAGTTCTTCTGTTGTGTTCAAAACTCTTATGTGTTTTATGCCCTTTGGCGGTATTACCGCATTTGCTACAAAAATCCCTTTTTTTATTTCCTTTCCGCAGATCAGACTGTCTTCATTTATTTCAATATCGATTGGTGTTATTATCTCTGATCTAAGCGATATTCTGATATTATTGATGATTTTGATGTCCATGTTTATTGGTAATATTATATCCCTTGCGTTTGATCTTATGGTCAATGCGCATGTTTCGTAATCTATATTACAATGATATTTAATCAGAAAATCACGTCCTAACACCCCGTTCGTAGTTAAATTAATATCATCATCAATTATATGAAACCTATGTTTTACAATTATGTCTTCAATTGGCAATTCTAACTCTGTGGCTCCATGCGTAGTTATTATTTTATTTGCAATTCCATTTATTTGACACGATTCATTTACATCTATGTCTGCATTTTCGACTAAGTTATTCTTTAGTATTGATATATCTGCACCTGAGTCAATCAAAAATGATATCGGATATTTGCTTTCTTTTATATATATATATTTATGTAGTTTGAGTAGTTGTCTCCTCGTTTTAGATGCACTATTTTCTTAGTGTGTATACCCCGGTTCTCTGTTTTCCGGGGACAGCTAAGTTTTCCGATTCTCTGTCCCATCTATTGTTGTAACCTCTATTGCACTTATTGTAGTTATCACTATATCTTCTGTTGTTATATTTGTTATTATTGCTTCTATTGTTATTTCCATTTCTATTTCTATAACTGTTGTTTTCCTTTCTATAATAGTTGCTATTGTTATTTTTGTTGTAGTTAGTGTTCTGGTTCGTGCAATTGTTCTTCTGATATTTGTTACTGCATCTGTTAGTACTGTTGAAGTTTTGCTTGTAATAATACATGTTTGCTTGGTTCGGACAATCAGTCATTTCTGTGGTTATCGTTATGGCTTCAGATAGTTTGCTTGGCCTTGCTGCTATGAGAATGGTTTTGTATGGTTCATTAATACCATTCTTAAATGAACTTAAGCCTAACTGATCATTCATGTTCACGATTAATGCTCGATTAGCTTCTCCTTGTTCTGATATTTGTAGATCATTTAATGATGCTATCAGTGCTTCTATTCTTGAAGCGAAAGCATTCACGCTTTGATTGCCTTGCTGTATCTTGGCCAAATCACTGTATATTTTCAGTGGATTTTTATTTATCTTGTATGTTTTTAATTCTGATATTTTTGTTGGCGCGCTTTCTGATAAGAGTCTATTCTTCACTCTATCTGATAGTTTTACCGTCGTTATGAATTTTAGAAGTGTACTCTGTTGGTCTGTTTTTAGTGTTTCCTTATAAAATTCAATTAAACCAAGAAAATTTGATAATGCCTTGAAATCACCATCAAACTCTGGTATTATGTTCGTTGCGGCTGCAATATCAAATGCTGCCATTGTCTCTTGTGTTGTTTCGTCAGATTCTTTGGCAGTTAAATAGACATTTATTCTTTTTTTTAAATTCTCAAATGTCTGTTTAGCTTCTTTTAATTTTACTTGATCTGTGATGATTTTTTCTATTTTCCGCCATACTTCATTTATTTCCTTATTTTTTGTTTCTATGAAATTCGCAGTGTATTTTCTATTTGGACTCTTTTTTAAGTTGGCTAAAAGATCTACTAGTAGATCAAAATTCATCAATGAAACCCTTGTTACTATATATTACCGCTGACCAACGTTGATACCACCGCAATATAATATTTTTTTGTTTTTTGTTTTTTTTAGTAAAAGAAATGGTTTATTTTATACATTTATTGTTCTAACTAAATTCTTTTTAACATATTTCTTATAGTGGCTATTCAGTTTAAAAATCAATATGCTAATTACTATGCCTAAGATTATATAAACTACTATCTGGTTTTCCATTACTTCTTCCGTGTTGCAATTAACAACACCCTGCTGGGACTTTGTGTTTCCCATTTCTCTTTTTCTTTTGTTTACTAGTTTTCTTTTCTATCTTCTGAATTTCCTTTAATTCCTTTAATTCTATTACTGCTTTGCTCCTAAATGATAATACAGTTGTATTTATTAGCCTCTTTAGCTTAGCTACACGTTGGCGTTGCTTTACCAATCTTCATCCTCGTGGTTTCTTTGGTAATTTTTCTTCTTCTAGCTGCTTCACTGCTACTATCTGGCTTTTGTGTTGGTACTTTTGTCGATATTTTTCAATGGAAATCGGGCTGGGTCCAGCTCGTGGGTTCTTTTATAAATCTTTCTTCAATCCCTCGTTCAGTTTCTCGTACAGTTTGTTGAATCTGCTATCAATTTCTGCTATCCAATGATTACATACGAATCTGTATGTATGTAAATTATGTTTACTCGATGAGTTAATTGAACTCAGAGTCTTACCTTTTGAGAAGGTATGCAAACTTTATCTGCAATCTTTTTTCTTATTTTCTTTTAGGGAGATGCGCATATGATTTACGTGCAATTTATGATGCATGATTATAGATGCATTACACAGAAAAGGACAGACTGACAAATTGTGGCGTGGGGACTGAGTGGATGGGGTGCATTTACTCGCCCACGTTGTGTTATCTCATATGCTAAATAGGCATATACGTTTGAATGCGATGTTGGACCGAAATTCGAGTGTCGATCATTTACTACACCAATTGGTATCCAGCCGCTACGTCATTGTTCGAAGGAAGAAAGTTCCTGAAGCTGGTATTTGTCTACAGTAACCCCCCATCGGGTTGGTCGCATCATCGTTGCGCCCACCACGTAAACTAAGGCATAGAATAGCTCGTATACGTAGCAGAATCATCCTACTATGGAGTATTGGCAATTTAGGCAATTCAACAGTGAAATAGTGGAGCATCTTACCTTTGGAGGCGCCTCTACGGGAGATTCCTAGCAGTAAAAGTGCGTAAGTGATAAACAATTTTTTTTCTAATTTTGTCTAATTGCCACAATAGTATATCATTCGTATTTAAGTATTACACAATCAATTCGAGGATATTTGACGAATTATTGTACTAGTAAAGTATTTATATTTATGTGTCACATAGATAGAACTTTTTGATTTTTTTGAACATTTTTAGCCTGATTACCATACTAAAGGGTTTTCCAATAAGAGGTGTTATTTTAATTAGCCCGCTATTTCGGTAGATGTCACTTTTGGAGCTGTCATTTTTTGACATTTGACAAGTAGAAACTACGCCATTAATAAAATTAGAACGATACACGATTTAACAACGCATTGAAATTATTAAAATCCACTATAAAAATGGTGAAAATGTGGCTGAGACGGTTCGTAAAACTCGAACATTTTTGGGTCATCGTGAAGCACCTTGTCGGACCGCAATACAGAAATTTGTAGAAAAATTGGAGCTGTCGGGATAAGTTAGTGAAGTGAAGAATAAAACCCGTGCACGTTGCTCAAGAACAGCCGAGAATATTGCTGCTGTAGCCGAAAGTGTTGAAGAAAACCCAGGTTTGTCCATTCCTCGTCGTTCTTTGGAATTAGGCATTCCACAAACGTCATTACACCATATTTTGCATAAAGATTTGGGTCTTAAGGCTTATAAAGTTCAGTTAACACAAGAACTCAAGCCGGCCGATCATCAACAACGTCGAGTCTTTGCTGATTGGGTCCTTGAAATGCATGAAAATGATCCGGAATTCCATCGAAAACTAACTAATCTTGAGTGATGAGGCCCATTTCCACCTCGATGGCTTCGTCAACAAGCAAAATTGTCGCATCTGGGGCTCGGAAAACCCAAGAGTTATTGTTGAAAAGCCTCTCTATCCTCAACGTGTGACTGTTTGGTGCGGTTTATGGTTCCGCGGGGTCATTGGACCTTACTTTTCGAAAATGAGGCTGGAGCAACAGGTACGGTGAATGGATTGCGCTATCGACAGATGATTAATGATTTTTTATGGCCGGAATTGGATGGTATTGATCTGGACAACGTTTACTTTCAACAAGAGGGCGCTACGTGCCATACAAGCAACGAAACCATTGATCTTTTACGGGAAAAGTTTCCGGACCGTGTTATCTCTCGAAGAGGTGATCACAATTGGCCACCGAGATCTTGTGACTTAACACCTTGCGACTTCTTCCTTTGGGGCCACGTGAAAGAGAAGGTCTACGCCAACAGCCCAGCGTCGATTCAAGACCGCAAAAATGGAATTCTTGAGGCTATCGAGGACATAGTGCAGGTTATGGAAAATTTCATGAAAAGGATATGGTCCTGTAGGCGTGGTCGTGGTGGTCATTTGGCTGATGTTATTTTCCGTTATTAACGGCATATGTTCCTCTTTATAATGAAATAAAGATCCAATCATTTATCTAAAAAAATTGCATTTTTCTTTGAATATCAAAATAAAACCTCTTATTGGAAGACCCGTTATTATAGTGTTTTTTTTTAGACATGAGATAAATGAATTGGAGATTTTTTTTTGCTTGTACAAATTTTTTTTCCATACTATTAGTCGTATTTAAGCAGTACATTTATAACTATGAGAATTTTTACTAATAATTTTTGTCTGCCTGCCATGGTAGAGTATCTCTTGTATGTAAGTATCACATACAGCATGTAATTCGCGGAGGCTTGAGCATTCTTGGAATTAATTGAATATTAGCATATTTGTTCGCGTTGAATATTACATATGAAACTCACTACGCTGTAGTTTGACATTGCGCAAGAGGTCTTGTATTGGCCATAACCTTGCACTATCGATATAGAGTCAGGTAAATGAGTTTGCTCTTAGCTACGGTTTAAGATAATCCAAACAATTGTGTTCTTTTGATTACGCTCCCTGACTACAGTAACATATAGGTTCGCATTATATTCCAACTTATGAATAAATGACATTTTATAACGGTATGGCTTAGTAAGGCTTTCATTCTCCACTCACTATCCTGGAGCCCTCTCACGTGAAGGTCGTCTAGCTTGCTAGTCTCTGTTTACAGGTCAACAAGGGACTCAGAAAACATCTGCCCTCAGAGTCAGATGGGTGGCTAGGGCACGCACAGAAGGCAAACCATCTGCGCCTTCGTTGATGGGTAAGTGACGTAAGGGTCCTTTCAGGACCGAATGTGTGCTGGCTTTTAGTTAATAGGCATGAAATTTTGTTTTGATTATGGCAGACGGCAGCGGCAGGTTTTTCGTGGAACCTCCCCACACTCTCCGCCAATGAGCCGAGGCGAGCTAGCGTGCCGCCCTGCAGTCAACGCTGTCCGTCGAGTGATCTGTCCGCTCATACTGGCAGTCTGGACTTTACGTCCAAGCCAATCACTCATCATAGTTCCATAACAAGTAAACTTGAAATTAAGATAATTGTCACACCCTGCCAAAAAAAGTTGATCCATATGAAATATAAAATCAGGCAGTCCA
Source organism: Dioctria rufipes (assembly GCA_963924295.1). Classification (NCBI taxonomy): domain Eukaryota; kingdom Metazoa; phylum Arthropoda; class Insecta; order Diptera; family Asilidae; genus Dioctria; species Dioctria rufipes. Next base: position 128,929,307 of record OZ002741.1, on the reverse strand, counting down.
TGTTATATATGTCAGTGGGCCCCCCTGGTCATGACCCAAGGTATATAGAGTCATGACTTGTTTTGTATTGTTGTGTGGTTAGTCAAGAAGAAAGGAAGAACTTGTTTCCTGACACTTGAGAGAGGAAGATCACAGTGCTTGAATAAATAAATAAAGATATTATACTTCAGTGTGAGTGAGTGAGTTATTAATTCTAAAATATTTATAAAGTATTCGAGGATCGATTACATATCAGGGCCCGGATTCACGAACGACGGAGAATTTGGGAATTTGGGAGATGAGCATGTTCGTTTTCTCCGATTAAACTCCCTAATTCTCCATTGCCAATTCATGAACATAGTTTGAGAATTAGGGAATACGGTGAGAGAAATGAGAAAAGAAAGATGGCAATTCCTACCGGTTAGAGCGCTGTTTTCAGTAAATTCCAATTTACTGGTGACAGTTGACAGTTTGTTTTGTGTGGCAACTTCAAATGACAGTTTCGTCTGTTTTCGTTGTGATTTGTGCATTGAATAATTATTTATTATTATTTATTCAATGGATTTGTCATACGAATAGTGCAAAAGTTATTAAAAAGAAATCAGATTCAGAGAAGAAAAAAGAGAATTACGAAGAGAGACTGAATTGGACCTATTTAATAAAAAAATAGATGCGACCATCAATTGGATTTGAATGCCGGTTGGCTACTTCTTTGTGCTAGCAGTAGTGTAGCTATGGCGTTTCTGGCGCACTTTTTCCATACAAAAATTGCAAGGTAGATTCCAACTATTTTGGTGGCTCTGGACCAGGGTTCTGGGCCACTGAGGGGGATTCCGTCTAGTGGTATACGTCACGGGCATGCCTGGGGAATTCCTTTCCTACAGTCTGGCTGACCAGGGGATGACGTCGTCTGGTTGGCTGATCCCCGTCAGCTGATCAAGCTCTGTCATACCTTATTTTTAATAAAATAATGCTGGCTTTTGCTGGAATAGAACCGAGAACGCTTGGTTTTGTAAAATCCGAGGCGCTCTACCATGAGGCCATGGAGTTGTTGTGTGAATGTTCTTCAAACTTGCTATATACGCTTAGCGTTGAGGGGACAGAGACATCGGGACACTTTTGCGAGGCTGGACATACACACACACACACACACACACACCCATACACACTACGTCATACTAAAAGGTTTTCTACCAGGCGATATTCCGTATTGCACCATGTTATTAAATTAGCAACAACAACAACTAACGTAGGTAGATATGTTGGCTTAGATAAGAAATGCCCTAATTTTTGATCTTCAGGTGCAATGCTTCTAAATTGATTCATTGCATAAACAATTCGTACAGCCGAATAATGTAAACAAAATCGCAGTCGAATAATGTAAACAAAATTCGCACAGACCCGAGTAAAGTAAACAAATTGAACGATTCCCAATTTCTTTAGCTGGAAAAAAACAACAACTAATAAGTTGTCTTAGATGAGTAGTAGAAGTTATAATTGAAAATTTCTTTTGCTGATAAAAACAACAACAACTATAATGTAAGTTGTCGTCTCTATGTATCTTTTATAAACAAGAGTGATCATGATATTCGATATCTAAAAAGAGATCACGGCTGCTTGGGATGGTAAGAATGGAAATTAAAGCCTAGAAAATTTTCGGTGTAGGGGTGTGCATGTACTGAAAAGTCTTTCAGAAATCCTCTACGGGTTATGGTTTTCGTGATATTAGCGATCATACCTTTTATGATGTAATTCATATTACTAATAATTCAAGTCTAGGCTATTTTTTGTAAGCATTAAGTTGAGAATTGGTTAAATTAAAATCTTTGATGAGCTATAATATTAATGTAGGATGATGTGGCGACTTAGATGGGTAATGAAAATTGTATAGGTGCAGCCTTGTTTATTGGAAAGTCTTCCGCTCAGTAAAAATCTTATCAGCAATGCCGCTTCATATTTATATCCTCTAAAGTATCATCATCATCCGAAATGGTGTTGTATCAATAGTGCAATAGTGAAGACCGTGGTACTATAAGTTAAAAGCTCTTGTGGATGGTATTTAGCATCACATAATTCTAGTGGGATATAGAAGCTTTGGTGAAGACCATGGCGATGGGCTAGAGTGGTTAGTGTTATTTACTTATTTTTTTAAATCTTGCCATGAAAGCATTAGGTTGGTTGGGGTGGGTTAAATTAAAAGTTTTGATGAAAGAAGGTGGCATGATTATATTAATTTAGTTTTGGATGAGTAATAATAATAAGTAATAATATATATTTATTTACGGTTATTGTACACAAGAGTTCACATCTTTTCTTGTACGTTATATAAAGCGGTGCTAGAAAAGTAACTACTTAAAATAAGATTTATAAATTTAAAGGAAGTTCAAGCAAATTCTTATTAATTAATGAGGAAGTTAAATTCAATTAAAAAAATTGTACTACGAGACTACTAAATAATAAAGTGCCACAGCCGACAGTGCCAACACTCTGAATATTCAACGGAAGATTATTCCATAAACGAGCTGCTCGAACAAGATAAGAACCTTCCATGCAGGACTTATGAAATCGTGGAATCAATATGTTCCTGTTACGCTGTGACGTTGTAAATTGAAATAATTCGCGTAAGTACCCTTGTTTGTTCTAGGCTAAGAAGAGAATATAAGAAAACCAAAGCTCGCCGCTTCAAATATGTGGCCAAGGAGCATCCGAGCAAACGCGAAAGGAAAGGCGAAACGTGATCAAATCTTCGCAGCCCAAAAACAAACCGAATACAGTCGTTGAATGCTACTGTTACTTTCCTGGCACAGATGCTATCCAGCTTGGGAAACACATTTCTGCCATAGGTGAAGTGGAGCAAGATTAAAGCTTTAATTAAATGTAAGCGCATACTAACAGACAGCAGACCCGATGAAAGCCATAGACATCGGAGCCCTGCATAAACTTTGCTGACCATGGCTTTAATGTAATCACAACATTTCATGTGTTGATTCAAGACAACTCCAAGTGTTTTAACTTTATTTACAATAGGCAGCGAAACATTATTTAAAGTCACTGGTGGGATTTCAATTAAACCGTTATTATAGAATTTAATGCAATGAGACTTTGCAGGATTCAGTATCAAGCGATTACATTTGGCCCAGGTGTTAATTCTTTCCAAATCACAATTTATACGTTCAATACAGTCTTCCAGAAGACCGATCGGTCGGCTTAAGTAGAGTTGTACATCATCGGCATATAAGTGAATCTGTACATCTTGAACTATATTTGGGAGATCATTGACAAATAAGCTGAATAACAAAGGTCCCAGAATTGAACCTTGAGGCACCCCACAAAGTAAAGGCAGTGCAGAAGATGAATTATTATCAATATGCACTCGTTGGCTGCGGTCTGCCAAGAAATCCTTTACCAGAGCGATGGCAGAATTACTAAAATTAAAAGAAGCGTCAAGTTTGTGGAGAAGGATACGATGGTCCACACTGTCGAAAGCTTTCGAGAAGTCCAGAAGTACCAAAATACTGAATTTGTCCTGATCCAAAGACTTCCTTAAATCAGAGGTCACCTTCAGAACTGCAGTCTCACAGCTGTGCAAGCGTCGGAAACCCGATTGACAACCCGGAAGATAATTATTGGCCTCGACGAATTCGACTATCTGATTATATAATAGCTTTTCTAAGACTTTGGATATGAAACATAATAAACTTATTGGGCGAAAATCAGCTGGTGTTTCAGGAGAAGAATTCTTTGCAATAGGAAGGACTGTTGCCATCTTCCAGGCAGCTGGAAAACAGGATGATGTAAAGCATGAGTTCACTATATGCAAAACGAATTTACCAATAATGAGAAATAAAAGCTTAATGAACCTAGGTGGAAGATTATCAGGCCCAGCTGCCTCAGACTTAATTGAATTCACAGCATCCACAAGCTCATTGTAGTCGACTCCACGAAAGTAGAAGAAGTTGGTATTGGTATTAGATCAGATATCTCTTATCGGCTTACCAGCTGATGTATGAGAAGCAGCCAACTGATTGCCACTGTGGGCAGAGCTGATAGATGTGAAAAATATGTTTAAGTCTTCGGGATTTAAATCACAAGTAGTTTTGTTCCTTTTACCTCCACAGACACCTGCATGGCGTAGATTTCGCCACAAAACTTTAGGCCTGAGATTCTGGTCAAATTTAGGGCTAAAATATTGTCGTTTTGCTCGCCTAATTTCTGAAGTCACCTTGTTGCGGACAGCCTTATATAAAACTCGTGCCTCATCTGTCCGAGTACGCTTCCACCGTTGGTACAGGTATTCACGCTCAGAAATGAGAGATCGAATATGAGGTGAAAACCACGGACAACCCCTGCAAACAGGCTTGCATTTCCTTTTAATAGGTACATATTTTGCAAAGAGGTAGTTAATAAGGGAGAAGAGGATCTCAACTTGAGTGTTTACTGAATCACACAAAAATATGTTATCCCAAGGTAGGTCAAAACATTCCTCAAATAAAGAACTTTCATCAATGCTGTTAAAATCACGGTATGAATACACGAGTGAAGATGGTTCTTGATTAACTGAGATATCATAGCTTAGGATGAGAATGTCGTGATCCATTGTACTAGGTGGATCAAGTTGATTTTGCGATAGTACCTTATCTCTATCAGTAACCAAAAGAAGATCTAGTAACGAGGGATTGGTTGCATTAAAATAAGTTGGAAAGTTGTTAGTGACACTTAGGTTTAGAGTCTGTAAGAAATGCAGAAATCGATCTCTCTGATTATCTTGGCGACACAAATTTACGTTAAAATCTCCTCCTAAAATGACATTTGGATACGTCTGAGATATACGTGATATGAAATTTTCAAATTCCATAGCGTTATTGACATCAAAGCATCTAGGTGGGCAGTATACTGTGCACAATATACATTTTTCGCTTCGTGACTTAACCTCTATACTAATAAATTCTATGGGAGACTCCTTTGATGAAAGAACAAGCTTCGCTTTAAGGTAGTCCTTCACGTAAATTGCCACACCGCCACCCAATCGATCTTTCCTATCATTACGAAACAACGTGTAGCCAGGGATTTCCACGAGAGGTGACAATAAGTCAGAATTTAACCATGTTTCGTCGATCAGAATTGGATGCACATTAGAACCAGAGAAAATATAGCGAAACTCATCAATCTTATTTCGGATGCTCCTAGCATTCAAGGTACATATATTCATTCCACGAGATCGAGTACACAAAATTTTCAACAAAGTTCTTACCCTGTCCAAATCTGTAAAGCTACCCACAATCAAGCATATTGTGGCAACTGTCGCAGCAGCGCTTAAGGGCACATTGATTAACACAAAAGCTATTAAATGTTGTAACAATGACTTTCATCTAAAAAGAAAAACAATAATAATAATAGAAGTAGAGAAAAAAAAATTCCAAGATTAAAACTATTTAGATTAACGATAAAAAAACAGATTAGAAAGGAAAAAAAAAAATATTTCTATATATGTAAATTACAAAAGTGCCAAAGAACTAAAAAAAAAAAAAACAGAAACAATAATACTAAAACTGCTAGATATTCACAACCAGAGTCCACAATCCATAATTCTGAGTAAACACATCATCAGCTCTAATGAAGTGGCGATTATTAGTTCACAGGCAAATTTCAATTTCCTATCACACTTCGCAATTGCTCAAGATTATTGATTATAACATCGCGGTCATCTTTGTTCAGCTTAATGTAGACCAGGCCGCTTTTGGTTCTCGCAGAATAGATTTTCCCCAGTTTGCGAGACTTTAACGCCTCACGAAGAAGAGTGTTGTTGAGCGGTGTCAAACTTTCATGAATGTAGATAGGGCTTGCTGAAGAGAAACCATCCAGATTCGATAATTGCATTCCCTTTCGCCTGCGAAAGTGTGGAGTGCTGTAATATGTCTCGCTCTAACACATTAGGAATCTTTAGTGAATACCGTACCTTGAAACCATCTCGCTCTCTCAAAACATCTTTCTCTCTCTAGCACACATGTTTGAGGTGGACTTGGTCATATGCATGCCAGCTTGGAGCTTGCTTGTCTGCTTTATATACTATGAGTATAGTATGGTTGCCTGGAATTATCAGGCTAGTTGAACGGGGCTATATAACTTGTTGGCTAAGATCTTTAGCGGCGGGGTGGGGTCACTTTACTGATCATGGGTGTAGATCTTTCGTTGGATATGTATGTGTGCAGCTTAGGTGTATTAATAAGAATATTGTAAATTAAAATAAAAGCTTTCATGATTGGTATGAGCAAAACCCCCAAAAATACTTCACAAGCCATGAAACAGACTCCCTCACTACTACATGGGAGCCCCCCCAGCGGAGTCCTAACATTCTCAAATATTTGCAGTGATCTTATGTTAAACGGGCACAAGATGCAGCAGCAGGATCATTCATGTTTACAAACTGTTGCTATAAAAGCCCAAGCAAACTCTTGGGGAGCATCAGTCAGTTTTAGTGAGTCTCAGTGATAGTTTAAAACATACAAAAAAAAAAAACAATAAAAATGTCTTCGGTGTTAATAAATAAAAGTTTTTCAATAATTGAAAATTTGCGAAAAGATGTGATGGAGTGTTTAAAAAATTCAGTGAATAAAGACTATATTGTTCAAAAGTGCAATAGAAACATGCACAACTTTCAAGTTGCATTTCGGAAGTGCAATTAGAGTGCTAGGAAACGACATTTCGAGAGCTGTCTCGAGCAAATTAAAGCATTCAGAGCACTATTGAGAACTCCCCGTCGAGGTGGAGGAATCACTCGCGTAAGAAGAAGTGATTTTGTAAAGTGGGAGGAAATAAAGACAGCGTTCGCAGACAGAATTCGACAAGGTGTTATTGCAAATTTAAAGCATATCGATCCGAAGCTATTTATGCAAGACGCTGCCAAATTATTTACGCGCCGTATTAAAAATACCTTAAAACATTATTTTTATATTAAAGTTTCTACAACGTTTTGCGGTGAATTTGTTAAGGAAACTGGTGACAATGAAATTATAAAAGACGTTAAATATTTCCAAGCGAGAACTGCTCCAATTAGTGCAGATGATAATTTAGAGCAGTGGTTTAAATTAAACATTTTGGATCCAATACACACTCAGCTGGAAGAATTCCAGGAAAAAGACAGTGGCTGGGCACTGCACTCAATAATACATCTAGCAGTACACATCAACAAGTTTGAGCAGCTTCGAGGATCTTCGGATATACCCCTACCAAAGGAAATTGCATCAAAGAAAGCATGCATTAATTTGAAAAATTATCATGAAGCACGCTTCGCATGGGCCGTAACATCAGCGCTATATTCTACAACTGTCAGCTCCGATAGGACCTCATCAGATCCACATTATTCAACTGTACTTAATTTAAATGGGATAACATTTCCCATGACATTTAAGCAAATAACGCAATTTGAAGACAAGAACAATTTATCAATAAACGTATTCATCCTGGAGAAAGAGCGTTTCCTCACCACAGTTCCAGTTAGACTTACGAAACACAGGATGGAGCGACATGTAAATCTCCTTATGATACAAGGTGACTATGACCAGGATGATGATCATATGGATGATGATGATGCCGGCAGATATCATTTCTGCTGGATTAAAGATCTTTCGCGCCTCATATCGAAACAAATTTCGAAACATGGTGGTGGTAGAAGGCATATTTGTGATAGATGTTTGCTCTACTTTTACTCTGAAGAAAAATTAACATTACACACTCCTGAATGCGAGAAGCAAAACGACTGCAGAATTATGTTTCCATCAGAAGAAAAGAAATGATTGGAATATAAGAAGTATAACCATAAGAATCCAGTCCCGTTTTGTGTGTATGCCGATCTTGAATCAATATTGAAGCCGATTCAGGGAAACAATCAAAATACACAGCGAATCCAGGAACATGAAGTTCATAGCATAGGATTCTATTTCCACTGCAAACATGATCCTAAGCTCTCATATTACCGATCATATCGAGGCAAGAATTGCCAACAATGGTTTGCATTAGAATTGCAAAAAGCTACATCCATAGCTATACAGGAAAAGCTGAATATCAGGCCAATGCAGCCCCTGACTAAAGAGGAACGGCGTTCACATATGGAAAATACTTGCTGCCATATATGTGAAAAAAACGTTTGCAGCCGATGAAGAACGAGTCCGAGACCATTGCCACTTAACAGGTAAATACTGAGAATCATAATTCAATTTATTTTTTCATAAATTCTTTTAACAGGAAAATACCGACGGCCAGCGCACAATGCATGCAATCTGATGTATCAAGATTGCTCCATAGTTCCAGTCATTTTTCACAATTTATCCGGATATGATGCTCACTTCATTATTAAGGATATAGCTGGATCTATTCCAGGGAAAGTGGATCTCCTACCAATAAACAAGGAAAGATATATCTCGTTCACCAAGCACATGGACAGCAGCTACATAAAGATCCAGCACATTATTACACCATGCCAGGCTTAACATGGGATGCTATGCTAAAATACACCAAAGTGAAACTAGAGCTGATAACCGACGTAGATATACTGCTATTCATAGAGAGAGGTATTCGAGGTGGTATAAGATAATGCTCGAATAGATATAGTAATGCAAACAATAACTACATGGCTGATTTTAAGCCTGACGAGAAAGAGAAATACCTGATGTATTATGATGTAAATAACCTTTATGGATGGGCCATGTCACAGCATTTACCAACCGGAGGATTCAAATGGGTTGATGCTCCCAATATCGACGTTTTTGGGATTCCTGATGATTCACCAATTGGATACATATTCGAAGTCGACTTGGACTATCCTCAACATCTACATGATAAACATAAGGATTTACCGTTTTGCTCTGAGCATGCAGCACCACCTGGAGCAAAATTAGAAAAGCTTTTGGCAACATTACATCCTAAAACTAAATATGTTATACACTACCGAAATTTGAAGCAATGCTTATCACATGGCCTCATCCTAAAAAAAGTGCACCGGGTTCTTCAATTCAACCAATCAGCTTGGCTTAAACCATATATTGACTTAAATACCGCCAAACGGAAGCAGGCTACTAGCGATCATGAGAAGGACAGCTATAAGAAGATGAATAATGCAGCTTTTGGTAAGACCATGGAAAATGTTCGCAAGTATAGCGATATAAAACTTTGCGTAAAGTGGGAAGGTCGCTATGGTGCAAAAGCTAGGATTGCAGCACCCAACTTCCACAGTGCAACGATATTTGATGAGCATTTAGTTGCTGTGGAATTAAGGCGACTCAAAATCTTATTCAATAAGCCTCTCTATATTGGAATGGCAGTTTTGGAAATTTCAAAGATATGCCTCTATGATTTCCACTACAGTTTTATGCAGCGTGAATTTGGAGATAAATGTAAAGTCATGTATACAGACACAGATTCTCTAATATATGAATTTGAAGAGAAAAATGCATATGAGTTTATGGCCGAATATATAAACAAATTTGATACAAGTGATTACCCAACAGATAATCAATTCAATCTACCGCTCATGAATAAAAAGATTCCTGGTCTAATGAAGAATGAGCTGAATGGGAAAATCATGCGCGAATTTGTAGGCTTGCGCTCGAAAATGTACAGTCTGCGTATAAACGATGGTAAAACTGTAAAGAAAGCAAAAGGAGTAAAGACTAATTTAATCCAGAGACATATCACTTTCGAAGACTACGTCGAATGTTTGAATAACAAGCGAGTACAAAATGCAGAGCTCCATACGATCGCATAACCATAGACGATCAGCCAAAAGAAGATTGCATTGAGTCCATATGATAACAAGCGGTATATTATGAGTGGGACAACGGATTCTCTACCATGGGGACATTACTCTATTCAATCAGAACAGCAAGGAGCAGACGCCGAAAACATATAATCTAAGAGTAGTTACGCTATGCTGATTCTGGCCCACTTTTTCCATACAAAAAGTGTCCGGAAAATTCCAACTATTTTGCTGGCTCTAGGCCGGCTTCTGAGCCACAGGGGGATTACGTCTAGTGGTATACGTCACAGGGCCTGCCTGGGGGAATTCCTTTCCAACCGTCTGGCTGAAGCTCTAAACATTAGTGAAGGGGTGGGAAGCTTTATTGGTGCAGGATGCTGGTTAAGTGGATCTGGTCTTGGAGGCTACAATTTGACCTTTGACCTTTCCTGTGTCTGGGTGCTGGAGGTTGTCTGAGAGCTTTAGTGACAATATCTGATATCGGGGTTGTATACTTGTCAGCTTGAGTTAGTTGTTAGTTGTTTACTTTAGTATGAGTGCCTGTGGTGTGTTGGGCTGGGCTACTTGGTGGCTGAGTCTGGGACACTTTTTCCATACAAAAAGTGTCCGGAAATTTCAAACTATTTTGATGGATCACTCTGGGTTCTGCGGAGGGGGGAGGGGAGGGGAAGGGGCTGAGGTTGGTTTTGCACTGAAAAGTTGACATCATGTTGAAGTTTTCTTTTAAGAGGATACTTATACCATAAACAACAGCCAATGTAGGTAGGTATGTTTACTTGGATATGTTCGTCTTTAGATCGATAATCAAATTCCGAATAATGTAAACAAAATCGCAGCCGAGTAAAGTAAACAAATTGAGTGATATTTACACTCGCACACACACACACTATGCCATACCAAAATGTTTTCTACCAGGCGATATTCAGTACCATGTTATTAAATTAGCAACAACTACAACTAACGTAGGTAGATATGTTGGCTTAGATAAGAAATGGCCTAATTTTTGATCTTCAGGTGTAATGCTCCTAATTTGATTCATTGCATATACAATTCGTACAGTCGAATAATGTAAACAAAATCGCAGTCGAATAATGTAAACAAAATTCTCACAGACCCGAGTAAAGTAAACAAATTGAAAGATTCTCAATAGCTGAAAAAACAACAACAACTGATATGTTCTCTTAGATGAGTATTGAAAATTTCTTTTGCTGAAAAAAAAACAACTACTGATTAAAAAGCCAAAAGTGATCATGATATCTAAAAATAGATTACGGCTGCTTGTAAGAAGTAGTAGAAATTAAAGCCTCGGTGGCCAGGTGGCTGGTAATTTGATACTGCCAAGTAAAGTAAACAATGGTTTTTGCATCTAGGAGTGTGTATTGAAAAGTCATAAGTTTTATGAAAAATTGTTTTTATTTTAAAGTTTCTTTTTACAAAAATTTGTTTTTATTTCCAATAAAATTTCTTATTACAAAAGTATTTCTTATAGCACATTGCCCAATATGAACTTGGCAAGATGGAGCATTGGTGTTAATCTCGATTAGTTTTCCACAGTTGTATTCATCTTCGACGTTGATAATGATTTCACCCTCTCCAACTATCTTTTGCATCCAATGAACTTTTTCAGCACCTTTTATATATATGGTTTTGTTTCGAAGCAGTGGTTCCACTATAGTGTACAGCTTCATCCCAGCGGAATCCATGAAAATTTTGTTGAAGCCATTTTACTTGTCTCTTTTCCGCTGAAGTCAAATCTTTGTATCTGAACGGTGGTTGAAATATAAAGTGCTGCATCTGGTTTTCATTGGTTAAAATTGCCAGTTCTTTAGTGATAAATTTGTTGAGGTTTGTTTTGAATCCTTGGACGTCTACGATGACAGCCATATTCTTAATTTAATTTTCTAACTTCACTTGTCAGCGGACTGTATTCCACTATTCGATCGTGTAGAAGCAGGCAATATGCTGTTGTATTAGCTGGTATATTTTCAGATGTCTTGAATTCTAGCCTTATGTCAACAGGTCCAGTTTTTATTGTTTCATTTTGATGTGAGAAATCATTTTAAATTGTTAAATGTTTTTTCAAGAAATTATAAAACATCTTTGTTATTAATCCAAGAATTGTGTTTTGATGAAAATCCGAGCCATTTAACGTAAGCTTTATCTCCACTTTTCTTTAAGATTTTCTCTATGAGGTATAGGTTTGGGTGTTTAACTTTCAGCAGCTCCAATTCGTAAAAGCATCCTGTGATTGGATTTCCTTGATAATCTTCCAGCCGATATGTGATGGGGTTTGTGTTTTGAACTTTAATAATTTTAAAAATCTAAGCTGTCCAGTTTGGTGTATAGCCTTTCTCAAATATATGCTTGTATTTGCTGATGCGTACAAAATCTCCAACTTTATACTTTGCAGGAACAACAATTTTGATATGATTGTATACAGATGAAAGCAGTTGTTTTTCATTGGAGGTGTTGATATCACGTGGTCTCATTTTTGTAGTTCGATGTATTCTTGAGTTGTATTCAGTGAGCAGTTTCTTCACCATACCAATCCACTGATAAGTTCGGTTAAATCGTTCCACTATTGATGCTTTGAGGAAACTGTACGTAGAGTAATGATTAATTGCATGCTTCCGCATTAGATTTTTAAAGAGGTTGTTGTAGAATTCCTTTCCATCATCAGTCTATAGGTTTTTAGGTATTCGTCCCTCGCGTTTTTCTTTTAATTGGAATTGCCCATGCATATTTGGAGAAGGTATCAATTACTGTCAGCAGATAGCGGTAACTCTTGTTCACATATTTGTAGGGATCCATTTCAACCAAGTCTGCCTGCCACAAATCATCTAGTCCTTTGATGATCACACGACGCCGTTTGAAATTTTTTTTCGCTGGTTTATGCAGCTGATTTACCACTTGTCTCTTACTCATCGTAATTATAAATGAAACCGATTTCTCAAGAGTTTTTACTCATATACACCATCTTTCGGTGTCAAGTCTTTCTTATTTATTACTGAAGTGAACAGATAGTTTTCAATCTTCGTGATTTCATCATTGATATATAGCGTTAAATTTGCCAACTCTATATTAATAGTTTTTCTTATTTCTTCCACACTTATTTTAATTTTCTTGTCAACATAGTCTTTGGTAGTTGCATCATCATTTTCAAGGGGTTCACCAAGTCGTTTTATACACTTTGAGTTTAGATCGTAGTCTCCGTTTATCGTTAAATTAAATCCAATACCCCGCTCTCCTTGTTCACCAGCTGGACCTTGTGCTCCTTGTTTACAAGCTGGTCCTTGAGTTCCTTGTTCGCCAGCTGGTCCCTGAGCTCCTGTTGGTCCACGTTCACCTGCTTTCCCAAAATATCCCCGCTTAGAGAAACGTCCAAACTTGTCAACGATCATCTGTAGATTGTGTAGAAGTATGGTAATGAGGTAGTATTTAAACTATAATATCTGCTTCTCGCAACTCCTCCAGTATAGATACAATTTCATTGTTGTGACTAGTGTTTCCAGCCTGCTTTAATGCCATTAGAAGGCGCAGTCTATCCACTAATTCATTTGGATCATCCCAGTAAATGTGATCAATGTTTTCTTTAGGCAGACGCATTAGTCCCATGACTTTATGCTGTATAAGTTTACTGATTATAGCTTTATACTTAGCCGCTTTAGTACCTTTTATTTGTCCATCTTCAGCATAGTCACGTTTATATGCATTGGTATCTTTCAAAATAGATCCATAATTAGTTAAATCCTCTTTAGTATATAGACTTTTTACAGGATTTTTCATAAATAGCAGCTCACATAACCCCAAAGTTGTTTTATAGCTCTTCCCCTTGATAACAATATTTCCTACATCATCAACATCAAACGTTGAATTACCGATTCTCCACGCGCTATCATCATAGTAAGCACCATAGGTTGGATCAATTTTAGGGCTATTATCAGTGAATAGCTTTAAATAGTTTGAAACTATGTATCCAGACGTATCGGGGGAGGTGACAGGAGACCTTCCTGTCAATGTTCTTGAATGTTCAGGTGTTGCGAATTCTTCCCCAGATGTTAAGGAATAATCTCCATAATTTATAGGTGTGCTACTAGCCTCCATTTTAACATATTTTCGTTTTGGAGGGGTAAAAGTTTCCACAACCTCATTGGATTCTTCTTCTTCTGCTTCTTCTTATTCTTCTTTTACATCTTTTGTCTCAAATTTGACTATATCCGGCGGCTCGTATTTAACTGTTCTAACAAACTCTTTTAAGGGTTTAGTGATTGGCTTAAAGGTTTCTTCAAGTCGAGCTTCTGCTTTAATTTTTCCATCCTTAGGGCTTTTAATTTCCTTCGCACTGCATTCCTAGTCTTGATAATTTCTTTTAATAGATTTTCATTCATCTTCGATATTAATTGAAGAACAGCTTTTCAAACAGCTCTGATAACAGCTTGACAGCTTTTCAAACAGCTTTTAAAACAGCTCTGATAACAGCTTAACAGCTTTTAAACAGCCCTGATAAAAGCTTAACAGCTTTTAAAACAGCTCTGATAACAGGTTTTAAACAGCTCTGATAACAGCTTAACAGCTTTCCAAACAGCTCTGATAACAGCTTAACAGCTTTCCAAACAGCTCTGATAATAGCTTAACAGCTTTTCAAACAGCTCCGAAAACGGCTTAACAGCTTTTCAAACAGGTCTGATGATAGGTGAACAGCTTTAATCTACTCAGCAGGTCAACAGAATTCGGTGTGCTTTCGTCTGAGTTACAACTTCGACTTATGAAGTTTTCACATGTTTCACCCTTTTATAGTACAATGAAGGTATCAAATCCTTTACGGTAGCGCCCCTTGTTTAATGAGCTATCCTTATCAATCATCAAGAAACCATATTCATCCTTCCAACACTCAGTACAGGCTCTTCGAAATTTATCAAACTTCATGTCTGTATTCACATGATCATTATATATATGTTTCAAATTCAAGTCATCTTGCTTGAATAAGATGATTAAATTAGCATTGTCACGTATTAAGTGCTTTGGTATATGCGTATATGTTTGACAGAGATAGAAGCTGTCTATATCTTCGTGGCGACCCATGCAAAAAAAGGATCGCACATTATCTTGATTTTCACATGCTACATCATCGAAAATAAACACTGAATGTGATTTGGCTTCCTCTGGAGGTAGAACGTCACAGTTGTTTGAGAATGTATAATACCCCAATCCTGATATGGGAGTCATCACTCGCTTCAAGTACTCATACTTTGGTTGATGTAAAGATTTTGACTATATGTAAATATTTTCATATCTCAGGCCATTGGGATGTTCCAGCAAACTTATCATAACATTAGTTTTTCCACAATTGGATGGTCCAACAATGATGCTCCTTATACTATTAGGCAATAGGGGACCATGCTTCTTTTTCACCTTCGTAACAGCTATATCAGCATTTCGAACAGGAAAAGCTTGTTGTTGTTTAATGAACCGCATATTGAAGACTAACGGGATTCCTATAAATACACCTGCTTATATTACATTTCAACAGTATCATCGGAACCTTATAAAATGTCGGATCACAAATCGAAACGCTCCAGAAAATCTTTGAAAGGGGGCAGAGGACTATTAAATTCAGTCATCAGCAAATTACCTGTAGAATTACATCTACCAGGATACCAGTACTGTGGGCCAGGAACAAAGTTACAGCAAAGATTGGCGAGGGGAGATCCAGGCATTAATCCACTGGATGCAGCCTGCAAGGAACATGATATAGCGTACTCGTGACATAAAGATACAAGTGATCGACATATAGCTGATAAAATATTAGCAGAAAAAGCCTGGCAGCGTGCAAAATCTACGGATGCAAATTTGAGTGAACGTGCCAACGCCTGGGTTATATCAAACGCAATGAAGCCTAAAATTAAGCTAGGTATGGGTCTTAAGGCTAAAAATAAACGCCAACCCACATTCCGAGAAGCAGTACGAAATGCACGTAAAACTTTAAAAGTCAGAAAACCAAAAGACTTGAATATTGTCAAAAGAAAGAAGAAATCAATTAAAACTCCACGAGTGATACCTGTACCAAAGGTTGGCGGGGCACTTCCGTTCCTCATCCCGTTGTTTGCTGGGCTTTCAGCATTGGGAGCACTATCGGAAGGTGCAGCAGGCATAGCTAAAGCAGTAAATGATACCAGTGCAGCAAAGGCAAAATTGGAAGAAAGCAAACGTCATAACCAAGCAATGGAAACTATAGCGGTTGGTAAAGATGGAAACGGGCTGTTCTTGAAGCCGTACAGAAAAGGACTTGGATTCTATCTACAACCTCAACCAAAAAACTATTAAAGACGCTACCCAAAAGACCGCTAAATGAGTTGGATCTTCACAAGTATACCACACACTTGCCACACTTCAGAGGAATATTTATGCGTGATAATCTACCTAAAAAGCCATGGAAGCGAGCAAGCGGAATTGTTAACTTGGACATCTCAACTGGAGCAGGTACACACTGGGTAGCGTACTACAAGAAAGGTGATAACATCGAATACTTTGATGGCTTTGGCAATCTCCAACCACCAAAGGAGCTCATAAACTACTTGGGTAGTAATATTACGTACAACTACTGTTCTTATCAGAACTATGATGCAGTAATTTGCGGTCACTTATGTTTAGAGTTTTTATATAATTGTTATAACCATTAATTATTATCTATAAATAAATGTATCTGTATTGAAATTGTAACAGTTCATTATCAACCACCATGTCATTAACACTTACTCTCACGGGAAATTCATCTCTACTCACTGCTGAGTACTTTCCTCCGCTGGAGCTAGCAACGGATTATGTTTGTGGATTAATTGATTTTCAAACATACAACTCAATACCAAATATTGATGTGAGCAATAATCTGGTTCATGTATGGAATGGGGTTGTTGAGATACCTGTTGGATCCTATGAGATTGATGATATAGCAAAATATGTGCAAGGATACTTGGATAAAGAAGGGAAAAGGATAAAAGTTGTGATAAAGGCTAACAATAATACATTGAAGAGTGAAGTTAAGGCAACTGAAGAAATACATTTTGAAAAACAGAGATCCATAGCTGCTCTGCTAGGATTCAGTAAAAGAAACTTGACTGCTAATATAGTGTATACATCAGAGTTGCCAGTCAACATCATTAAAGTAAATACTATACGCATCGAATGTAATATTATATCAGGATCAGTCTTCAACAACACACAAGTACACACTCTCCACGAGTTTTCCCCGAACGTTGGACCTGGGTATAAAATAGTGGAGGTACCCAAAAATGTAATCCATTTGCCTGTGAACACCAAACGTATAAGTTCTCTAACATTGAAGCTCCTTGACCAAGACGGTGACTTAATCAACTTCAGAGGAGAGACTATAACCATCAGGTTACATTTGAAGCCACAGCATGTTGATATACAATAATGATAAATACGAGTTCGGAGCAGACAAGATCATTAGTCAGCGAACAACCTTGAAGCGGTCAAGACCTACATTAACACCTGCAAACACAGCATATTTACAATCGATAGGCTTAACGCTGAAACAATGAATAAAGGAATACTAGATATTGCACCAGACGCTCGCTTTGATAACAGTGTTACTAAATTTGAACATCACCCCTATTCACCATTTCTAACATCATTTAAAAACAGCAATGAAATCCGTATCTCTGTACAACATCAGGACTTGAATCTTCTACTCAGCAGGAGTTTTCTTTACATTGAGGGATCTCTATCAAAGCTGGATGGAACCGTTTCAGCAACAGCAAAATTAGCTAACAATGCTCTACCATTTCTTTTTGAGGAAATACGCTATGAATTGAATGCAGTAGAAATCGTTCGTACAAGAAATCTTGGGATTGCGACAACATTAAAAAACTACGTATCGCTAAATGCAAATGTAAGCAGGATACCACTCAACGGCAGTTGGTCACCAGATTCATCCGTTATACCAGCCAATGGACTGTTTAACTATTGTGTACCTCTGAAATATTTATTGGGATTCGCTGAAGATTACAAGAAAATTCTGATAAATTCCAAACATGAACTCATATTGATCCGGAGCAGGACAGACGATAATGCCATTATATCAGCCACAGATGAGGTGAAAATTGAAATTACCAAACTTCAATGGAGCATCCCACATGTTACAGTATCCGATGATGAAAAGCTGCAACTTCTTAAAATTATCGGGAGAGCTCGCCCAATACAAATACCATTCCGTAGCTGGGAGTGAGTATCCAGTACTGCCAGAATCCACGCATCAAACCTGGCAGTTAAGACTTCCACTAAACTGGGGAAACCTCGATTTATCATCTTAGCATTACAAACGGATCGAAGGAACGATAAAACCAAAGATCACTGCCAACTTGCCGATGTGACAGTTCATTTGAACTCAGAATCATATCCCTATGATGATTTGAATTTGAAATTTGATTTGAATAGATACGCATTGCTGTATGAGATGTATATAAAGTTTACACAATCATACTATGGTCATCAGTATCAACCATTCCTCACATGGGAGAAGTTCAAAACTGATGCTCCGATTGCTGTCATTGATTGCTCACATCAAAATGAAACAATAAAAACTGGACCTGTTGACATAAGGCTAGAATTCAAGACATCTGAAAATATACCAGCTAATACAACAGCATATTGCCTGCTTCTACACGATCGAATAGTGGAATACAGTCCACTGACAAGTGAAGTTAGAAAATTAAATTAAGAATATGGCTGTCATCGTAGACGTCCAAGGATTGAAAACAAACCTCAACAAATTTATCACTAAAGAACTGGCAATTTTAACCAATGAAAACCAGATGCAGCACTTTATATTTCAACCACCGTTCAGATAGAAAGATTTGACTTCAGCGGAAAAGAGACAAGTAAAATGGCTTCAACACAATTTTCATGGATTCCGCTGGGATGATGGCTACATAACGTATCACAAGCTGTACACTATAGTTGAACCACTGCTTCGAAACAAAACCATATATGTAAAAGGTGCTGAAAAAGTTCATTGGATGCAGAAGATAGTTGGAGAGGGTGAAATCATTATCAACGTCGAAGATGAATACAACTGTGAAAAACTAATAGAGATTAACACAAATGCTCCATCTTGCCAAGTTCATATTGGGCAATGTGCTATAAGAAATACTTTTGTAATAAGAAATTTTATTGGAAATAAAAACAAATTTTTGTAAAAAGAAACTTTAAAATAAAAACAATTTTTCATAAAACTTATGACTTTTCAATACACACTCCTAGATGCAAAAACCATTGTTTACTTTACTTGGCAGTATCAAATTACCAGCCACCTGGCCACCGAGGCTTTAATTTCTACTACTTCTTACAAGCAGCCGTGATCTATTCTTTAGATATCATGATCACTCTTGCCTTTTTAATCCGCAGTTGTTTTTTTTCAGCAAAAGAAATTTTCAATTCTCATCTAAGACAACATATCAGTTGTTGTTTTTTTTCAGCTATTGAGAATCTTTCAATTTGTTTACTTTACTCGGGTCTGTGAGAATTTTGTTTACATTATTCGACTGCGATTTTGTTTACATTATTCGGCTGTACGAATTGTATATGCAATGAATCAAATTAGGAGCATTACACCTGAAGATCAAAAATTAGGCCATTTCTTATCTAAGCCAACATATCTACCTACGTTAGTTGTAGTTGTTGCTAATTTAATAACATGGTACTGAATATCGCCTGGTAGAAAACATTTTGGTATGGCATAGTGTGTGTGTGTGCGAGTGTAAATATCACTCAATTTGTTTACTTTACTCGGCTGCGATTTTGTTTACATTATTCGGAATTTGATTATCGATCTAAAGACGAACATATCCAAGTAAACATACCTACCTACATTGGCTGTTGTTGATGGCATAAGTATCCTCCTAAAAGAAAACTTCAACGTGATGTCAACTTTTCAGTGCAAAACCAACCTCAGCCCCTTCCCCTCCCCTCCCCCCTCCGCAGAACCCAGAGTGATCCATCAAAATAGTTTGAAATTTCCGGACACTTTTTGTATGGAAAAAGTGTCCCAGACTCAGCCACCAAGTAGCCCAGCCCAACACACCACAGGCACTCATACTAAAGTAAACAACTAACAACTAACTCAAGCTGACAAGTATACAACCCCGATATCAGATATTGTCACTAAAGCTCTCAGACAACCTCCAGCACCCAGACACAGGAAAGGTCAAAGGTCAAATTGTAGCCTCCAAGACCAGATCCACTTAACCAGCATCCTGCACCAATAAAGCTTCCCACCCCTTCACTAATGTTTAGAGCTTCAGCCAGACGGTTGGAAAGGAATTCCCCCAGGCAGGCCCTGTGACGTATACCACTAGACGTAATCCCCCTGTGGCTCAGAAGCCGGCCTAGAGCCAGCAAAATAGTTGGAATTTTCCGGACACTTTTTGTATGGAAAAAGTGGGCCAGAATCAGCATAGCGTAACTACTCTTAGATTATATGTTTTCTGCGTCTGCACCTTGCTGTTCTGATTGAATAGAGTAATGTCCCCATGGTAGAGAATCCGTTGTCCCACTCATAATATACCGCTTGTTATCATATGGACTCAATGCAATCTTCTTTTGGCTGATCGTCTAGACATTATGGTTATGCGATCGTATGGAGCTCTGCATTTTGTACTCGCTTGTTATTCAAACATTCGACGTAGTCTTCGAAAGTGATATGTCTCTGGACTAAATTAGTCTTTACTCCTTTTGCTTTCTTTACAGTTTTACCATCGTTTATACGCAGACTGTACATTTTCGAGCGCAAGCCTACAAATTCGCGCATGATTTTCCCATTCAGCTCATTCTTCATTAGACCAGGAATCTTTTTATTCATGAGCGGTAGATTGAATTGATTATCTGTTGGGTAATCACTTGTATCAAATTTGTTTATATATTCGGCCATAAACTCATATGCATTTTTCTCTTCAAATTCATATATTAGAGAATCTGTGTCTGTATACATGACTTTACATTTATCTCCAAATTCACGCTGCATAAAACTGTAGTGGAAATCATAGAGGCATATCTTTGAAATTTCCAAAACTGCCATTCCAATATAGAGAGGCTTATTGAATAAGATTTTGAGTCGCCTTAATTCCACAGCAACTAAATGCTCATCAAATATCGTTGCACTGTGGAAGTTGGGTGCTACAATCCTAGCTTTTGCACCATAGCGACCTTCCCACTTTACGCAAAGTTTTATATCGCTATACTTGCGAACATTTTCCATGGTCTTACCAAAAGCTGCATTATTCATCTTCTTATAGCTGTCCTTCTCATGATCGCTAGTAGCCTGCTTCCGTTTGGCGGTATTTAAGTCAATATATGGTTTAAGCCAAGCTGATTGGTTGAATTGAAGAACCCGGTGCACTTTTTTTTAGGATGAGGCCATGTGATAAGCATTGCTTCAAATTTCGGTAGTGTATAACATATTTAGTTTTAGGATGTAATGTTGCCAAAAGCTTTTCTAATTTTGCTCCAGGTGGTGCTGCATGCTCAGAGCAAAACGGTAAATCCTTATGTTTATCATGTAGATGTTGAGGATAGTCCAAGTCGACTTCGAATATGTATCCAATTGGTGAATCATCAGGAATCCCAAAAACGTCGATATTGGGAGCATCAACCCATTTGAATCCTCCGGTTGGTAAATGCTGTGACATGGCCCATCCATAAAGGTTATTTACATCATAATACATCAGGTATTTCTCTTTCTCGTCAGGCTTAAAATCAGCCATGTAGTTATTGTTTGCATTACTATATCTATTCGAGCATTATCTTATACCACCTCGAATACCTCTCTCTATGAATAGCAGTATATCTACGTCGGTTATCAGCTCTAGTTTCACTTTGGTGTATTTTAGCATAGCATCCCATGTTAAGCCTGGCATGGTGTAATAATGTGCTGGATCTAAATTGTAAGTCTTCATGCACACTTCTCGAAAGTTCTCAAACACATCAGCCAATAGGAGAACATCAGTTTTCAGGTATTGATCGGAATATTCGCCAAGTGTCTGTATTTTAAATGTCCTCCACACCTTTTCTGCGCGGGTGTAGTCCTCAGCAGATATGTCACTGTCAGTCATTTTATTATAGAACAGCTCCTGCGCCGGTAAGTGTTGGAAATCCAATTTTGTCCAATCGTCAACGAAGTCGTATGGGAAGACGCCTTTGCGCGTAAGTAGTTTAAAGTCATCATCATCCAATTCCTATCATACAGCTCTTGTAATATTTAATTTATCCATTGGAAGCAATGATGATAGCTTATCCAAGGATTCAGCCATAAAACGGAAGGAACGATGAATCTGAATTTTATGTAGCTGCTGTCCATGTGCTTGGTGAACGAGATATATCTTTCCTTGTTTATTGGTAGGAGATCCACTTTCCCTGGAATAGATCCAGCTATATCCTTAATAATGAAGTGAGCATCATATCCGGATAAATTGTGAAAAATGACTGGAACTATGGAGCAATCTTGATACATCAGATTGCATGCATTGTGCGCTGGCCGTCGGTATTTTCCTGTTAAAAGAATTTATGAAAAAATAAATTGAATTATGATTCTCAGTATTTACCTGTTAAGTGGCAATGGTCTCGGACTCGTTCTTCATCGGCTGCAAACGTTTTTTTTCACATATATGGCAGCAAGTATTTTCCATATGTGAACGCCGTTCCTCTTTAGTCAGGGGCTGCATTGGCCTGATATTCAGCTTTTCCTGTATAGCTATGGATGTAGCTTTTTGCAATTCTAATGCAAACCATTGTTGGCAATTCTTGCCTCGATATGATCGGTAATATGAGAGCTTAGGATCATGTTTGCAGTGGAAATAGAATCCTATGCTATGAACTTCATGTTCCTGGATTCGCTGTGTATTTTGATTGTTTCCCTGAATCGGCTTCAATATTGATTCAAGATCGGCATACACACAAAACGGGACTGGATTCTTATGGTTATAATTCTTATATGCCAACAATTTCTTTTCTTCTGCAGTCGTTTTGCTTCTCGCATTCAGGAGTGTGTAATGTTAATTTTTCTTCAGAGTAAAAGTAGAGCAAACATCTATCACAAATATGCCTTCTACCACCACCATGTTTCGAAATTTGTTTCGATATGAGGCGCGAAAGATCTTTAATCCAGCAGAAATGATATCTGCCGGCATCATCATCATCCATATGATCATCATCCTGGTCATAGTCACCTTGTATCATAAGGAGATTTACATGTCGCTCCATCCTGTGTTTCGTAAGTCTAACTGGAACTGTGGTGAGGAAACGCTCTTTCTCCAGGATGAATACGTTTATTGATAAATTGTTCTTGTCTTCAAATTGCGTTATTTGCTTAAATGTCATGGGAAATGTTATCCCATTTAAATTAAGTACAGTTGAATAATGTGGATCTGATGAGGTCCTATCGGAGCTGACAGTTGTAGAATATAGCGCTGATGTTACGGCCCATGCGAAGCGTGCTTCATCATTATTTTTCAAATTAATGCATGCTTTCTTTGATGCAATTTCCTTTGGTAGGGGTATATCCGAAGATCCTCGAAGCTGCTCAAACTTGTTGATGTGTACTGCTAGATGTATTATTGAGTGCAGTGCCCAGCCACTGTCTTTTTCCTGGAATTCTTCCAGCTGAGTGTGTATTGGATCCAAAATGTTTAATTTAAACCACTGCTCTAAATTATCATCTGCACTAATTGGAGCAGCTCTCGCTTGGAAATATTTAACGTCTTTTATAATTTCATTGTCACCAGTTTCTTTAACAAATTCGCCGCAAAACGTTGTAGAAACTTTAATATTAAAATAATGTTTTAAGGTATTTTAAACACGACGCGTAAATAACTTGGCCACGTCTTGCATAAATAGCTTCGGCTCGATATGTTTTAAATTTGCAATAACACCTTGTCGAATTCTGTCTGCGAATGCCGTTTTTACTTCCTCCCACTTTACAAAATCACTTCTTCTTACGCGAGTAATTCCTCCACCTCGACGGGGAGTTCTCAATATTGCTCTCAATTCTTTAATTTGCTCGAGACAGCTCTCGAAATGTCGTTTCCTAGCACTCTAATTGCACTTCCGAAATGCAACTTGAAATTTATGCATGTTTCTATTGCACTTTTGAACAATATAGTCTTTATTCACTGAATTTTTTAAACACTCCATCACATCTTTTCGCAAATTTTCACTTATTGAAAAACTTTTATTTACTATCACCGAAGACATTTTTATTTTTTTTTGTATGTTTTTAAACTATCACTGAGACTCACTAAAACTGACTGATGCTCCCCAAGAGTTTGCTTGGGCTTTTATAGCAACAGTTTGTAAACATGAATGATCCTGCTGCTGCATCTTTTGCCCGTTTAACATAAGATCACTGCAAATATTTTAGAATGTTAGGACTCCGCTGGGGAGGGGGGCTCCCATGTAGTAGTGAGGGAGTCTGTTTCATGGCTTGTGAAGTATTTTTGGGGGTTTTGCTCATACCAATCATGAAAGCTTTTATTTTAATTTACAATATTCTTATTAATACACCTAAGCTGCACACATACATATCCAACGAAAGATCTACACCCATGATCAGTATGCATATAACCAAGTCCACCTCAAACATGTGTGCTAGAGAGAGAAAGATGTTTTGAGAGAGCGTGATGGTTTCAAGGTACGGTATTCACTAAAGCTTCCTAATGTGTTAGAGCAAGACATATTACAGCACTCCACTACTCATCCAAAACTAAATTAATATAATCATGCCACCTTCTTTCATCAAAACTTTTAATTTAATCCACCCCAACCAACCTAATGTTTTCATGGCAAGATTTAAAAAAATAAGTAAATAACACTAACCACTCTCGACCATCGCCATGGTCTTTACCAAAGCTTCTATATCCCACTAGAATTATGTGATGCTAAATACCATCCACAAAAGCTTTTAACTTATAGTACCACGGTCTTCACTATTGCACTATTATACAACACCATTTCGGCTGATGATGATACTTTAGAGGATATAAATATGAAGCGGCATTGCTGATAAGATTTTTACTGAGCGGAAGACTTTCCAATAAACAAGGCTGCACCTATACAATTTTCTTTACCCATCTAAGTCGCCACATCATCCTACATTAATATTATAGCTCATCAAAGATTTTAATTTAACCAATTCTCAACTTAATGCTTACAAAAAATAGCCTAGACTTGAATTATTAGTAATATGAATTACATCATAAAAGGTATGATCGCTAATATCACGAAAACCATAACCCGTAGAGGATTTCTGATAAGACTTTTCAGTACATGCACACCCCTACACCGAAAATTTTCTAGGCTTTAATTTCCATTCTTATCATCCCAAGCAGCCGTGATTTCTTTTTAGATATCGAATATCATGATCACTATTGTTTATAAAAGATACATACAGACAACAACTTACGTTATAGTTGTTGTTGTTTTTTTAACAGCAAAAGAAATTTTCAATTATAACTTCTACTACTCATCTAAGACAACTTATTAGTTGTTGTTTTTTTCCAGCTAAAGAAATTGGGAATCGTTCAATTTGTTTACTTTACTCGGGTCTGTGCGAATTTTGTTTACATTATTGGACTGCGATTTTGTTTACATTATTCGGCTGTACGAATTGTTTATGCAATGAATCAAATTAGAAGCATTGCACCTGAAGATCAAAAATTAGGGCATTTCTTATCTAAGCAACATATCTACCTACGTTAGTTGTTGTTGTTGCTAATTTAATAACATGGTGCAATGCGGAATATCGCCTGGTAGAAAACCTTTTAGTATGACGTAGTGTGTATGGGTGTGTCTGTGTGTGTGTATGGGTGTGTCTGTGTGTGTGTATGGGTGTGTCTGTGTGTGTGTGTGTGTGTATGTCCAGCCTCGCAAAAGTGTCCCGATGGCTCTGTCCCCACAACTCTAAGCGTATATAGCAAGTTTAAAGAACATTTACACAACTCCATGGCCTGATGGTAGAGCGCCTCGGATTTTACAAATCCAAGCGTTCTCCGTTCGATTCCAGCAAAAGCCAGCATTATTTTATTAAAAATCAGCTATGACAGAGCTTGATCAGATGACGGGGATCAGCCAACCAGATGACGTCATCCCCTGGTCAGCCAGACTGTAGGAAAGGAATTCCCCAGGCATGCCCGTGACGTATACCACTAGACGGAATCCCCCTCAGTGGCCCAGAACACCGGTCCAGAGCCACCAAAATAGTTGGAATCTACCTTGCACTTTTTGTATGGAAAAAGTGCGCCAGAAACGCCATAGCTACACTACTGCTAGCTGCACAAAAGGATTATTTGTTCGGTATATTATCCATTGTAATATCTCCTTTCAAGGTACTAATCGTAGGGACTTTCACATTATCATATTGCAGACACTTTTAAGCAGGAACATCGTCTATAAAAGAAATCATTTTAGAGGCATGTTGTGTTATTTGGAATGTATGAGCTCCATTGTATGTTACGGAGCCGACAATTGATGATGACATATTTGACATCATCGAACGGTTTCAAAGAGAAACACGGTGTTCCAAACTGTGTCGGTGGGATTTTCGAAAAATATTTTAATATACCATGTCCTCCAAGAAAAGGAATTCATAAACATATGACTACGGCCTTACTGACTGTAAGTGACTCAGAATATTGCTTTAGTTCCGTTGATGTGGAATCGTATGATAGAGGCGTGCATTTTTTATTTATATTTATATACGTATGGAAGATCAAATCCTTGTCTTGTTTGAATTTCTAGAACCAAGTTTGGCATCAAAATTATTACATGATGAATTACAATTATCAGAAGATTGCATCCTTGAAACTGACATTGAATTTTCACATTATTTCGTCGGATGCGAATTTTGTATTTAAAAGGCACACTATACGACCATTTCCTGAAAAACTTTTAACTTAAAAACAAATTATTTTGAATCGTAAATTATCAAAAGTTCATCGGGTCTTTGAAAATTCTTTAGGAATACTTGTTTCCGGATGGAAAGTCTTGCAAACGGTTCTTCATTACTTTTCGAAAAATGCTAAAATGATTATTTTAGAAATGTCTGCTTTGCACAATTATATTAAGCAAACATCATTTGAAGATAACTGCTTTTGTCCAGAAGGCTATGTTGAATGGGAAGATGAAGATGGAAATTTACTTTTCGGTGATTGGAGAAAAGAAGTCAAATTTTTTTTAAAATCTGATAAAGATGCTCAAAGCCTCCGCTACTCTTAATTGTTTATGTCTCGTTTTGCTATAATGTGTATCTACTATGTAACTCGCTATGATGTGCCCAACGCTTGGCGTGCCTTTGGCACGGGTGCTCAACTAAATAAATGGTTATGTTTAAGTTGGTTTGAATAATGCCATGAATAATGCACTTGCATTTAGAGATTAATTGGCGGAGTATATCTTTAAAGAGAGCAGTTAAAGCTCGTCTGAATGGAAATAAATTGATGTGATTTTTCTTATTTGTTTTAAAAATATTTAAAGAAGTGTAAAAATAAAGTGATATTTTGTTTTTAATATTCAGATATACTCGTATAGCATAATTCACAATCATAAAATTTTGCTATTTAGATAAGCGAGTGATTATGCGCCCAAGTTATTAAAGTTATTAAAATGAGTAGTAATGTAATAACTAACGATTCCACATATGACGATTGAGCACCCTAAGTTAAAATGTTATTCATTTCGTTGGGTTTGTTGTATATGTGAAAAGACATATACACATATACATATACATATCCTAAAACATAAAACTTAGTACAAAGTTCTCAATAAGCTAACCATGCTTAAAACATGGTTAGCTTATCTTTTAAAACGTGAAGAAAAATTGCATCAGCAATTTTCTTCACATGCCACAAAATTTAACCATATTATTCCCATGGCAAGTTTTGCCTTCAGCAAAATTTGCCATGGAAATATTTTAAATTAATAAAAAAAAAAACCAAAAAGACAAATCTTACCTCCAGTAAGATTTGTCAAGAAAAATGCAATATGTAGGTACATACGTACATACATATTGCACAAAAAGCTTTCGTCGTGAGAAACGCGCGCCGCCGAAATACATTGTATGTAAATGCGCGGCGCGATTTCAGAACGACAGGACGGTGGCTGGTGTTGACAAAAGCGTAAAATTACATTTTTAGGCCACCGCCCAATGAAAAATATTCTGGACTTGTTGAAACAAGTCCAGAACAAAATAATTTTTAACAATTTTCTCAGGGTAGAAAATGCAATTAAGCATTTTCTACTCTGTGATCAAGTTAGTGAGTTGACTTTTGGTTTTGATCAGGTCGGCACGTCGCGAAAAGAGTTATATTATTTAAAAAAAAAGAGTTGTATTATTTAAAAGAAAAGAGTTGATTTTGAACTGGAAGAGGGTTGTGATATACGTCGAGTAAGGCTGAGTAGGTACGTCGTCGGTGCGGTTGGTTAATCTTTAGAAAACGTAAAAGGAAGTATTCCAATACGACTTAGATTAGACACAGAAAACAAAGTTGGTTGTGATTTTTCAAACATATAATAGAAAGTGTTTGTTAAGAGTAAGATTAGGAAGTTGTGAAAGAAGTATTTTTTTGATTAAACCAAGGTTAAATATAACAAATAAGTGAGTTGTCATTTAACAAAAAAAAGTGCGAACAGAAGTTGAGTTACGCCCTACTTGGGTAAGTTTTTGGATACGAAGACGGCGGAGTCCTATATTAGCAGGTACATAACATTTTGGCGCAGCCTGTAGGATTGTGGAAGCC
Organism: Dioctria rufipes; assembly: GCA_963924295.1. Lineage (NCBI taxonomy): Eukaryota > Metazoa > Arthropoda > Insecta > Diptera > Asilidae > Dioctria > Dioctria rufipes. Next base: position 128,900,774 of record OZ002741.1, on the reverse strand, counting down.
AGTTTTTTAAAAATCAAAGAAAAACATAAGAGCTTGAAAAGCCACAATCCTGCGAACAACAAGGGGTTAATCAGATTAGGCCTGTTTGGTCTAATCGCCGCCAACGCTCGGGGTCGGACAGCTATAACTGCCTCTAATTATCAGCAAGCAGCCACCCCCTCATCAAAGCACCAAAGTGCCAACGGTGGAAAATAGCCGGCTTAATCCCAGCCCAAAATATAGAGGTCTACACGAAGAAGGATGGAATCGAGAAACGAGAACCCTATCAAAGATCCAGGGCTGAAAGGGACAGCGAAGAAGGCAAAAGCGCCCCTTCAACTTTATCCAGGGGATTTTAAGAAGGCCAAGGGCCCCCCGGCAGCACAGAAGAAATCCTCCACCACGAGAAGGAAGAAGTCCAGCCGAAGACTATATATCTGCGATCCTGAATTGAGAGGGACTTCGAAGACGGAACCCTCCCCCCCTATAAATTTGAACCAAGGGGATTAAGACGGCAGGAGCCCCCCTAGCTGCAAAGTATCACACGGTGGTAAATGAGCAAGGAAAGATCCCACCAGCCAACGTCAAAAGACAACGAATCAACTCCACAACAAACTTCCTCGCCGGGCGACGCGCAGGAAATTCCGCCCCGGTGTCAAGGAAGCAACGCGGGAGCAACATCCACAGCAGAGGGTACCAGTCAAACACCCCCAACAAATTCAACAGCACCAGGAGTCACATTAAGGAGCGGGACAATCCTGACAGGTCCCCAGCAAGTAAGGTCTAATAATTTAAATTTAGAGCAATATTTAAAATATTTAGAAGGGAAGACTCCTCCAATCTTTCTACTATACAGTGCGATTCGATTGATAAACAGCTCACGAAGTCCCGCGAAGGAAGGCTCGATCAGATAGCAAAATTTAAAGAAAGCACTGAAAAATTCAAAGAAAGCTTGAAGGAGTTTGGGGAACTCTCGCACTTTCTCGATATATTGAATAAAGAAAATAGTATTAGGGTAAGTGAAAGTGCCATTAACAACAGTGTCAGTGATTCCACCGCGAGTGAGGTCCTTTTAAATTGGCTGGGCGACTCCCTTTTGGAGACCAGTCTAGAAGATACAAGCTTCCACATACCGCCAAGTGCAAGAGATAAAATTCCTAATTTCGACATTACGCGAAAATCGCCAAGTTAACTGCTCAGCTAGTCCCCCTATTCTCGGGAGAACAGCACCCAAAATTAAGCCTTGAGCTCTACACCTTCCTGGGGTGCTGCAGGCAGGTCATACAGTGCATTACAGTGAAGGAATTAACAGCTTTTCTACAAATTTTACCCACAAGACTTCGAGGCGAAGCTTACCAGCTTTTTGCCTCAAATATGCTGGCTACTTTCAAGGAAGTAGAAGAAAGGTTGAATCGCACGCACCTGCCCAGAGAAACTTACCAAGAACTGGCAAATAAGCTAATCACAACTAGGCAATATCCCCTAGAAAATCTCACAGCCTGGCACTCTGTAATGAAGCATCAGAGTCCAAATATGGCGCTACAGCAGCCCCCGCTGTGAAAACACAGCTAGAAGACTTCGCTAAAAACGCACTTAAAACTGGTGTTAATAACCCATATATGTGTCAATACCTTCTGACATTAACAGAAGGCACAGTGGACGAATTAGTACAAAAGGCGCTTGACATGGAGCGTCTCCAGCAAAGTGCTCTATTTCTGCAACCTTCAGGGCACTTTCAATTCAGTACAGTACAGAACACAATACCTCAGTCAATAAATGCACCTGTGGTAAGTAATCCGCAAGAGATTCCAAATAATTCACCTGTAAATCATACAATATACAACCCAGGTGTAATACCCTTTGCACAGGATGCATGGCAAAGTAATATGCCCGCAAATGCAAGCACCAGTACATTCCCATCACAGTTCACACAGGCAAACATAAAATAGGAGCCGAGTTCACCAAAGAAAAATTTCAATGTAAACAATAAAAATAATCATTTAAATAAAATTACTTGTAGTTTTTGTAATTTGAGAGGCCATACATACGCCGATTGCCTCAAACGTAAAAATACTCCGTACTGTGTGAACTGCAAAATATACAACCACGATATACGTGACTGCAGGAGGAACAACAACAATATTCAAAGATCAAACAACAATGGTGGACCATCGAATCAACGCCCTAGAGAGCCGCAGAATCCCAATAACAATTCCAGAGTATATAACGTAAGAAAAAAATGTGAATTTTGTGGTCGCATTGGACATGTAGTAAATGCATGTAATCAAAAGCGAAAATGGGAAGCCCGGAGTCAGGAAAACGACGCTCAGTCGACCCAAAACTCCCCGGCTCGACTATAAATATCCCAACTACTGTGAAACTTCCTTTAGACATAGGCCTGAACGGCCAAACTAAACTAGTAGTAGACATATGCGCTGAGGTAAGTATAATTAAGAAAAGGTCACTAAAAGACCTCAAAGTCATTAACCACAATGAGGCATGTACACTTCAGACCCCATTTGGTACCGGAAAGACGCTGGGAAATTGCAAGGGAAACTTCGTTTTCAAAAACAAAATCCCCTGCAAGTTTCAAGTCGTAAAGAACTTGCCTGGCCTTTCCGACGATGGACTTCTAGGAAATGATTTCCTAACCAACAACTGTAACGTTGAGGGTCCAAACAAAGCACTAAGGTTTCCTCGCACGGAAACTAACCCAGATGAGTTTACCTTGCCATTAGAGTTTGAAACGGACAAGCTACATTCAAACAAAGCAGTCGAAGTAAGTACACCAACAAAAGAGGTGGAGCCTAAACAGGTTGAACTATCCACTTGCAGTGTGTTCAAGGCTCCTCCAACAGGAGAAGCTGGCTGCCAAGCCCCAAAAGAGCTCAAGTAATGTGATATAAACTGTCTGGACAAACAAGAGACTGACGAAATCAGGCAGCAATTGGTTACCTTGAAGGAACCAATATACATACCTACGCGGTCACAAATTGTTGCTCCAGTCCCGTTACAAACAAAGGAAGAAATGCTCTGTTTATCCCAAGAGATAAGCGATGGAGTCTTCCTTGCAAACGGTTTGCTATCATCTGGACAAGACTTAGTGCTGGTTAGTATTCTCAACGTTAACAGTCACCAAGTAGTCATACACAGCTTAAAGTTACAGCTTTATCCAGTAAACGACTGCACAATAGTTCCATTAACAGGTGCAAAAGACTAATAAACACACAGGAAGAGACAAATTCCAAAAAAGACGGACACGAGTGTCTAAAGCCTGCCAAAAAGCTGCATATAGCTCTGCCGTCCAAAATTCCTAGGCACAAATCCCTTTTAAATAAACAAAGATCATATATGAACGGTAGCGAGTCGCCAAAGCCTATACTAAAGGTGCATATTACTCCACCGCCTTCTAGCATAAAAAATCCTACATGGTCAAAAAATACTAGCATCGGCGCCATTGAGTATCCCACACAACCTAAGGCAAAGACCGCACAGGTGTATCAAACTCAGCCGTCGGCAAAGCAGGAAGCAAGTACCCTGTTACATGCTAAATACAACAAAATAAAGCCTCATAAGGAATTAATTAAATTCAATCCAATTTCAGGACACAAATTTACAAGGAATAGGAAGACAAACCAAGGTTCAGCCGACAAACGGCGATATTACAACATGTAAGATATTTATACCCGCATAATGAGACTCCGGAAGACCCACAAGAATACCCGCGTATTTCTAGGCTAGAGCAAGAACTCAGCCTAGACCCAAATTCAACCGCGGAAGAAAAAATTTCGATATCCGAACTCTGCGAAGAGTATAACGATATCTTCTTCCTCAAAGGTGACAAACTCACCTATACAAATGCGGTAACGCATAATATTCCATTGGTGCAAGATCAAGCACCAATCAATCAAAAAATGTACCGCTTACCTGAAACACAGCGGAAAGTAATTAACGAGCAACTAAAAGAAATGCTAGACAGCGGGATAGTCCAGTCTAGTAAAAGCCCTTGGAATTCACCTCTACTAGTTGTCCCCAAGAAAGCGGGACCCGACGGTGAAAAAAGGTGGCGCGTCGTTGTCGACTTTCGTAAATTAAACGAAAAGACAATTGGAGACGCATTCGCGCTACCCCGAATCGAGGACATTCTCGACCAACTAGGTCCCGCAAGGTGTTCCTTTAAAGTTCTAGGCTGAACTTCAAAAGAATGATGGGCTTTGAACTCTAGAATACTTACCTCTGGTGGGGGGAATTCTAGAACAAAGCTAAATCTGAAAACTTGGAATTAATAATAAAAACGCTCTCCAATGATTTTTAAAAACGACTGTCCTCTTTATTCCATTACTGCCTTTTTATATACAATTATCTTACCTAAATTTATTTACTAAGCATGAACAATATTTGGTTCTACTGGCTAGTGGCTGTGTATAATTTTTGTGCTGAGTATGCAAGAATATACGTCGGTGCATTATTTTACTTGAACGTGTGAATTTATTTCTGTTACTTGATGCGTCCGATTTTGATGGGAATTGCAACTGTGCATTTTTTGGTTGAAAGAATTTGTACGTTTGTTGGTTCAGGAATTTGTACTCCGAATGATAATTTATATTTTAAGGGAAAATGAATATTTAGCATGATTAAATGAATAATCGAGTAATCATACTGGGGCCGGCGCAGAGGTCGGAGGTGCTGATCGTGTGGCTGGAACAGGGCTAAACGTTTCATTAAATGAGTCGTTAATTGAGTGTCTTTTGAAACATTTTTTGAAGATCACATGGCGTTTATACCAGAGCCATATAAAGACTGCTAGGGTAATTATGAAATATGTTATGGAATAATGATTTAGGATGTTGTCGAGAGCTTGCGTATCTAGGTGGATCAATGGTGCACGACTATTATCTATAGCGGGAGGCTCTCCTTTAGAGAGTAGGCTTGAAATATTTGTGAGGGGAACAAATGAGGTCCCTTTCTTTTCTGAAAATACCGTTTGGGTGTTTATTCTCATAGTGGAGTGTTTAACTTGGCAATTTTGTTTTAATTTAATTATGCCACTTTTATGTAGTTTCTTAATGATTACTTGATTGTCACAAACGATGTTTATAGTTGTGTCTTCGTGAACAACAAAAATCCAATGGTTTGGATGTTGTAGCTGGATCCAATATTGAGAGGGTTTTTTTGATTATACAGCTATTTACCGGTGGGACGCGATGATTTAGGAGTGCCATTTCACAGCGATTACTTGTGGCTTGAAGGGTATATATCGGTTTTTTCTGTTGACATAAAGTTCCTATCTGGTCTGACTTAAAACACTGATTAAGCTCTGTTTGAGTTAAGGGATAGTACAAATCACGGTGCAAACTTGCTCCTAAGAATTCAGTAGAGGGCTCTATATAATGGAACTGGTTATTATGCTCTGATGGGATGGAGTACATCTTGAATAACTGAAACCTTGTTTCGTCGGGGAGTGGTATTTGTATTTTAAAAATAATAGTTGTATCGGTTACTCTGCTTTTTACAGTCATCGCTTTATACAGACTTAATAGTTCATCTGGATTTGTTTCTCCAGGAATAATTAATGACGTGGAGATATGCTCACGTATGAATTTTAGTTTATTTCTTAATTGTATTGGTGTTAGTAGGAATGGACTTATTTTGCCGTGGTGTGCGTCTAACACCAGTTCAATCAACTCTTTTTGCACCTTCTCATAGTTAGTAATAATGAGATTCGTATACGTTACCATAGAATTAAATGTTTGTTTGAATTCACTTGCTTTGATGGTGGCTTTTAGTGTTTCTAAATTAGAGGTTATGTGTTGATCGAAAACTTCCTGAATTTGTGCTACAGTTTTCTTTAAGACATTGGTTGTAACCTCGGTTAGGGAAGTTTGATTTCTTGTTAAAGATAGTAAATAGTTTTCATTCTCTTTAACCTTTGCGATCTCTTCCTGTATATAGTCGGCATAAGACTGGTCTACCGCCCCAAATAGACTATGTTGAATAGCTCCTATTATTTCGAGAGGAGCTCTTTTATATCTATCTTTTAATAAGTGATTTCAATTTCTCTTGTGTAATACTAAATTATTTTGCTTCATCTCTATAACCCTCTGCACATATTCAGCCACGATTGATTTGCAGTAATAATTAAACGATGTAGTTCTATTACAAAGATCTTTTAGCTTCTCTAAACACTTGTCAAAGCCGCTTAGCTGCTGGTAATAAGTGGTTAAGTCATAATATATGACCATGTCCCATGCATTATTTATTAAATGAAGATCAGTAATGTGCTCCATATAGATTCCCGGATTGTGTTCAAAGGGCAAAATTTCTACTGCGGGTTGTAAGTTCAGATTAATCCCTGGACTTACGGCTGGCAGTGCGAATAATAGTAATGACGTTGTTAATGATGACGTTTTTTTCCGTTTTAGAGGTAGGGCGGTACGCCGAAGCTCTTCTATAGGAGGACGTATAGGAATTTTAGTTGGATATATAGTTGGGCGTTTTTTTACTTGACTCCAATCTTGAATATCACAGGAGGATGAATATATCTGTTTTGCAGAACTTGAATTGATATATTGTGTCGTCGAGAGTGATAGAGGTGAAGCTACCTGTACTACTGATGGCTGTCTTGTAAGTGATTCGGGATCGGGCAGCTCTTGAGACTCAAAGGGAAGTTTGCAGATTTTAGTTATTGGTCGTTTTGTCAGACCTTTAACGGTTTTGACTGTGACTACACGTACTAATCCATCTGATCCTGGATGAGTGGGGTCTACGCGTCCTAGTAACCATTTCCCGGGGGGAAGTTTATCTTCTTTTAGAAGAATAATGTCTCCGATTTTTAAATTATTTTTTCCTAATTGCCATTTATTTCGTTGCTGTAGTCGAGTTAAGTACTCACATGACCAGGCCTTCCAAAAGTCATTTCGAGTTCGTTGTACTAGATCCCATCGTTTTAAGAGAGTTAGGGGCTTATCTGTTTCTATATATTCTAATGGTGAAATTAAGGGACCTCCTATTAAGAAATGACCAGGCGTCAATGCTGCTAAATCATCGGGGTCATTACTAAGTGGACACAGTGGACGGGAAGTTAAGCAGGCTTCGATTTGTGCTAGTAATGTGCTAAATTCTTCGTAAGTCCACTTAACATCTCCAGCTATTCCCTTTAGATGGTGTTTGGTAGACTTCACTCCGGCCTCCCAGAGTCCACCAAAATGAGGAGAAGCTGGAGGTATGAAATGCCATTGAGTACTGTAATGTGTAACGTATTGTGCTGCCTTTTTGTAAGAATTGTTTACAGCTAAGTTAAATTGCTTTTCCAGTTCGTTTCGAGCACCTACGAAGGTAGTCCCACAATCGCTATAAAGATTTAAGCAAAGTCCTCTTCGAGATATAAAACGCTTGTAAACAGCTATGAAAGCTTCAGTAGTGAGATCACTTACTGCTTCCAAATGAATTGCTTTAGTACAAAGGCAGACAAATACGGAGATATAGCCTTTAAAAGACTTTGTACCTCTACCTTTAGATATACCTAAACTGAATGGACCTGCGTAGTCCACCCCAGTATTTGTAAATGGTAAAGAGGGTTGAACGCGTGGTGCAGGAAGTTGGCCCATTAATTGTGTGGTTGTGGTCGGATTGTATCTACAACATACAGTACACTGGTGTATGACGAGTTTGATTGTGCTCTGTGCGTTTATTATCCAGAACTTCCTTCGAACGTAGGCAAGCGTAGCTTGTGCACCCCCATGCAATGTTTTATAGTGTGCATCTCTCACAACCAACGATGTAAAATGACGAGAATGTGGTAGAATTATGGGATGTCTTTGGTTGTAAGGCAGATTAGCCTTATCTAATCTGCCCAAGACACGTAATAATCCATCATTATCAATAAACGGTCTTAATGAGTTCAATTTTGAACTTACAAGCAGCGTCTGTTCTTTAGATAATGATTTAATCTCATCCCAGAAAACTTCATATTGTACTGTTTTAATACAGTGCAATAAAGTTTGATGCATTTCTTTGGTACTGAGGCTCTCTTGACTGCGTTCTCTCCTAATAAATCTTCTACAGTAGGACAACACTCGAACGAGCCTTGTCAGATTGGAGAATCTAGTGATTGTGTCATTGGGTTGGATAGTAGATACTAAAGCTAATACAGGAACTTCATCATTAGAAGTTGATCTTGTTATGGAGTCATAGCTCGACTTGGGCCACTGCTCTTTGGGTAATGCTAACCATTTTGGTCCTGACCACCATAGTTCGTGATTCTTTAATTGGGATGGTGATATCCCTCTAGACGCACAGTCAGCAGGATTGTCTGCGGACTTAACATGCGACCACACTGATGCTAGCGCTGCATCCAGAATGCCTGAAATTCTGTTTGATACAAATCTATCGGGTTTTCTGGGACCTTTATTTATCCATGCTAGCGTTATAGTGGAATCACTCCATAAGTATATGTTTTCATCTTTGACATTGAGAACGGATTTTGCCCGGATGAGAAGCTTTGCCAATAAGGTTGCAGCGCATAGTTCTAATTTGGGCAAAGAAATTTCTTTTTTAATTGACGCAACTTTAGTCTTTGCGGTAAACATGGTCGTGACAAATTCACCCTGTGAGGTGTAAACTCTTGTATATAATACTGCAGCGTATGCTCTTTCCGAGGCATCGCAAAACCCATGGTATTCCAAATCACCGCATTCAGTATGATACCTAATCCAGCGTGGAATTTTGATTGTGTTAATCTTTGCCAATTCTTCTTTAAATTTTTTCCACTCTTGTGCAAAGTTATCAGGTAATACCTTATCCCAATCTAACTTTGTCGTCCATATCTCTTGCATTAGTATTTTTGCGCGAATGACAACTGGGGAAATCCACCCAGCTGGATCAAAAATTTTTGCAATGTCCGATAATACAGATCGCTTGGTTGGTTTGATTTCTGTAACATTGCAGTTAACGTTGAACTGAAAGGAATCATTTGCAGGGAGCCAATATAGTCCCAGTGTTTTAATAGTTTCTCCTTCTTTTAATTGTAAGAGGTTTTTCTCTTTATAATCGTCTGGTATGTATGGCTTGTAGAAGTGATTGCTGATTAGTCGACCACTTTCTCAGCTTAAAACCTCCAGTTGCTAAAAGAGATCTTAATTCCTTCTGCAGGTTCTTTGCTTCACGGATTGAATCGGTACCCGTGAGCATGTCGTCGACGTAAAAATCTCTTTGCAGTACTACCGCGGCATTTGGATGTGTATTAATCCCATCATTTGAAAGTTGCTGTAGCACGCGAATTGCCAGAAAAGGGGTGGCCGCAGTATCATATGTGACTGTGGTCATTTGATACTCTTTTATAGGCTCCTTATCGGAGTTCCTCCAGAGTACCTTTAAATATTTTTGGTCTTGTTAGTGTATTCTAATCTGCCGATACATTTTTTCTATATCGGCAGTGAATACATATCGGTGCTGCCTCCAGCGCAAAATTATGTCTGCTAACTCTTTCTGTAATTTGGGACCTGGGTACATGGTATCATTTAGACTGATACCTGAGGTTGTTTTCGAAGATGCGTCAAAAACCACTCGCATTTTGTGGTTGTACTGTCTTCCTTGATGACAGCTTGGTGAGGTAAATAATATCCTTCTTCTGTACTAGCTTCGACAGATATCATGTGTTTTAGCTTGGTATATTCTGCCATGAATTCTTGATAGTCTTTTCTAAGTTTGGAATTAATTTTAAGTTTTCTTTCATTTTGTAATAACCTAGCCAATGCCGTTTTTCTGGCATTCCCTAATTCTTTTAAATTAGCTTTAAAGTGAATCTTGACACTATATATATCATCATTGTTTCGTTCATGAGTCTCGACAAAGTGGTTTTCACACCATTTATCTTCTGTCTTGATGTGTTCTGCACTAGGTGCAACTTCTTCTAACTCCCAGAATCTCCTCATGGTTTCATCAAGCTCTACATCTGATACCATACATGTAACACGCATTTCGTCTTTATTATGAGAAAATACCTGCCCTGATATTATCCACCCAAATTCCGTTTTTTGGCCTAGTAATCCCTGTTTGTTTTTAATTATTTCCTTACAGGGAATAAAGCTAAATATATCAGCCCCGATTATTATGTCAATGGGTCCTGGTATATTGAAATCTGGGTCAGCAAGAATAATATTAGTGAATTCGCACAGATTTTCACCTTTTTCTATTTTTTGGCTTGGCATCAGTTTTGTTAACTGAGGCAGCACAAGAGCTTCAGTTTTCAATGAAAATTTAGATGAAAATCGTGGTGCTAGCTGCAGAAAGACTTTATGTTTTACTTTTCCTGCATTTGCTAGTTCTAAACCGACTACTTGAGCTTTAGCTTTGAACGTTGGTAGAGCAAGCAGTTCTGATGCGGTTTTAGAAATAAAGGTGGCTTGTGAGCCTGGATCAACCAATGCTCGTAGTAGTTCGAATCGTCCATCTATAGCACGAACTTTGATAAGCGCTGTGTATTCTAATCTGCCGATACATTTTTTCTATATCGGCAGTGAATACATATCGGTGCTGCCTCCAGCGCAAAATTATGTCTGCTAACTCTTTCTGTAATTTGGGACCTGGGTACATGGTATCATTTAGACTGATACCTGAGGTTGTTTTCGAAGATGCGTCAAAAACCACTCGCATTTTGTGGTTGTACTGTCTTCCTTGATGACAGCTTGGTGAGGTAAATAATATCCTTCTTCTGTACTAGCTTCGACAGATATCATGTGTTTTAGCTTGGTATATTCTGCCATGAATTCTTGATAGTCTTTTCTAAGTTTGGAATTAATTTTAAGTTTTCTTTCATTTTGTAATAACCTAGCCAATGCCGTTTTTCTTGCATTCCCTAATTCTTTTAAATTAGCTTTAAAGTGAATCTTGACACTATATATATCATCATTGTTTCGTTCATGAGTCTCGACAAAGTGGTTTTCACACCATTTATCTTCTGTCTTGATGTGTTCTGCACTAGGTGCAACTTCTTCTAACTCCCAGAATCTCCTCATGGTTTCATCAAGCTCTACATCTGATACCATACATGTAACACGCATTTCGTCTTTATTATGAGAAAATACCTGCCCTGATATTATCCACCCAAATTCCGTTTTTTGTCCTAGTAATCCCTGTTTGTTTTTAATTATTTCCTTACAGGGAATAAAGCTAAATATATCAGCCCCGATTATTATGTCAATGGGTCCTGGTATATTGAAATCTGGGTCAGCAAGAATAATATTAGTGAATTCGCACAGATTTTCACCTTTTTCTATTTTTTGGCTTGGCATCAGTTTTGTTAACTGAGGCAGCACAAGAGCTTCAGTTTTCAATGAAAATTTAGATGAAAATCGTGGTGCTAGCTGCAGAAAGACTTTATGTTTTACTTTTCCTGCATTTGCTAGTCCTAAACCGACTACTTGAGCTTTAGCTTTGAACGTTGGTAGAGCAAGCAGTTCTGATGCGGTTTTAGAAATAAAGGTGGCTTGTGAGCCTGGATCAACCAATGCTCGTAGTAGTTCGAATCGTCCATCTATAGCACGAACTTTGATAAGCGCTGTGGCTAAAAGAATATCGCGATTGATAGTACTTTGGAAAGGCTGAATATTTCCATCTTGTTTTGGTTTTGGATTTTCATTCGTTGTCTGTATATCTGTGCTTTGCTGGAAGTGTAATAAGGTATGATGTCTTCGTTTGCATACCGTACACGTATATTTACTGCGACATTTTTCACTTTGTTTGTTACTAAGACAATTAATGCAAAGTTTTTTATTTTTTATAAATTTGCTGCTGTCTTGGATAGATAAGTGCTAAAACTTTTGACAGTCATAGATTTTATGGGATTGTTGGCAAAATCCACATTTGTCTTTATTATTTGTAAGACTTAAGTAGGATTTATAATGTGGTAAACAAGTTTTGTTATGTCTTGTAAATGGCATTGACTCTTTCTTTTTAGTTTCTTTAATTAGTTCCAACGACTGGAACCTTGTTTCTAAAAAGTTGAAAAGGCTATCATTAGTGGGTAGATCTCTGGGCTTGTCCAATGTTTGCTCATATAGTTTATGGCTCTCTAAATCAAGTTTCTGAAGCACTATGTGTGTTATTATTGGTGCCCAACTATCTGTATTTATACCTAGATTATTCAAAGCGTGAATGCATTCTCGGGTGGTGTCGTACATCTTTCTGATACTAACTGTAGATTCCTGTTCTAATTTAGGTTGGGTTAAGAGCATATTTACATGCGTGGAGCATATTTTCCTCTTATTTTCAAACCGGTCGTTTAATAACTGCCATCCAGTTTTATAATTGGAATTGGAAATTGTTAAATGCTGGATTAAGCTTATAGCTTCTTTTCGCAAACGCGTCTTTAGGTATTGCATTTTTCCAGCGTCACCTAATCGAGCATTGTTATGGATTAACCGAAGGAATATATCGCGAAAGGCTGTCCAACTTTGGTAATCTCCTTCAAAGACTGGAAGAATGAGTCTTGGTAGCTTAACTTCATCCTCATTTCTTAAAGTGGAGCCTTGTTTTTCTTGAATCATGATCGAAATTTGATGATAGCGATGCTCATACTCTTCGTACATTTTATTGTTATTGTATTCTTTATAAATTTCGTTGGGATTAGCCACAATTTCAGCATGGTTAAGCATAATCTTATTGCAATAGTTTTGGATGGCACTTAGTTTATGCTGATAGTAATAATTAGAACACGGTGAACTTATTTCTTGTTCCACTATATCCATATGTTTTTTTAACAGTTTCATTGTCTCTATTTGTATTCTAAGTATTTTATTCGCGTAAATGTCAATTTCTTTATCGTTGTTTATTATACTGTTGTCACTGTCCGTTTCTTTTAGTTCGCTAAGTTTAGTTTCTAATATTTGTTTTGTAGCAACATAACCAGCTTTAACTTCTTTATAGAAATTTTTGGTGAAATAATCATGATCTTCGTTACTTGATTTTATTTTTTCAATTTCCGAATTTGTTTGATTAAACTCATCCCACCGCTCTTCTAATCTATCTAGCCTAACTTCAATATAAGTAATAGTTTTCCTATTATCTGAATCTTTTTTATAATTTTTTATTATTTTAGCAATTGCTTCATAGCAACTCTTTTGTTGCGGAACTAAGTGCTCCATATTGTATAAAAAAGGGCACTATGAAATTTTTTAAAAATTGAATAGTAGTATTCGAAGATAGAATAATTTAAAAGATGTACTGAATCGTTGAGATTTTTACGTATGAAGAGTAAGTAATTAAGACGGAGTTTGCAACCCCAATAAACAAAATTAGGACACAATTTGTAACTCCACAAAACAAAATTAGCGAATAAACGAAAGAAATAATTCAAGCTGTACCTACTAAAATCGTTAAGATTTCTATATACGAAGAGTAAGTAACAATTTGCAGCTCTATAACACAAAATCAGATCACTTTTGAATTTATCAAAGATCAATTCAATAGTGAGACACTAGTTAGCCTACTCAGCACAACGGTAATTTTTATGCAATACAATATGTAACTTTACACAAGACTCACTTTGAAACAATTTTCTATAATCACTTCTAAAAATAATCACTTCTTAAATGTGAACAATATGTGTAAAAATGTATGTAATATAGTTTTCTTTATCATGTAATAGTTAAAGAAATTATTTTATATTTAAAGAACATACCAATTCTGTATAACCGCATATAGGAATGACCTGCCTTTGATTTTCAGGTGACTATTTCTACTATGTGTGTACATGCAGTGTCTGGCGTCTGTTGGCTGCTGTTAATTAGATGGGTATCTCTTCCTAGGCTAGGGCTGGAGTGTGGTTCTGCCGATGCCGCTGTGGCTGGGGTTAATAATCACTGCTTGCCTAGCACTGGTTGTTTGATGAGTTGAGGTATTAGCAGCGCCTGAATTTGCTGCTTAATATCACGGCTGTGTTGGAACTGCTGTGTTGTGGCCGCTACTGTAGCAATAGGGCATGGAACCGCCTTTCTAGCTACCGCTGTTTTGTCGTTTTTATGATGGCAAGTGTTGTTGTTACAATCCAGCTTGATTATTTTAACTGTTGGCAGCATGCACTGGTTGAAGAAAATATTCCTATGTAGCTTATGGATGAATTAATGGAGTATTTCTTCCTTCCTTCTTGGTAAATTACCTTTAGGATAGGTGATCGATTAGTTTAGGAGAGCTGGTGTTTCCTGGTGGCTGTATTCCTGGGCTCGAAGGACCAATATGTTCCTTTAAAGTTCTAGGCTGAACTTCAAAAGAATGATGGGCTTTGAACTCTAGAACCCTTACCTCTGGTGGGGGGAATTCTAGAACAAAGCTAAATCTGAAAACTTGGAATTAATAATAAAAACGCTCTCCAATGATTTTTAAAAACGACTGTCCTCTTACCTAAATTTATTTACTAAGCATGAACAATATTTGATTCTACTGGCTAGTGGCTGTGTATAATTTTTGTGCTGAGTATGCAAGAATATACGTCGGTGCATTATTTTACTTGAACGTGTGAATTTATTTCTGTTCCTTGATGCGTCCGATTTTGATGGGAATTGCAACTGTGCATTTTTTGGTTCAAAGAATTTGTACGTTTGTTGGTTCAGGAATTTGTACTCCTAATGATAATTTATATTTTAAAGGAAAATGAATATTTAGCATGATTAAATGAATAATCGATTAATCACAAGGTATTTCACCACACTCGATTTCGCCAACGGCTATCACCAAGTTCTTGTCGACACAAGACAGCTTTCAGCACAAGTTACGCGCACTACGAGTTCAAGCGTATGCCATTCGGGCTCAAAGGAGCCCCCGCCACATTCCAACGCCTGATGAATTTCGTCTTGAATGTTTTGCCTACCTAGATGACATTGTCATCTATGGTAAAAATCTAAATGATCACAACGAAAAGTTGAGAAAAGTCTTCAATAAGTTGAGAGAGAACAACTTAAAACTGCAGCCAGAAAAGTGCCAGTTTCTACGAAGAGAAGTTGTTTACCTTGGACATAAATGTTCTAGTGAAGGTGCACTACCCGACCCAAGAAAGACGGCCTGCGTCCAAACATTTCCTGTTCCCAGAACAGTAAGGCAAGCCCAATCCTTTTTAGGGCTTGCCAACTATTACAGAAAATTTATCCCAGATTTCTCCAAGATTGTACGTCCAATTACGAATTTACTCCGAAAGGATGTAAAATTCACGTGGACTGAAAAATGCCAAGAAGCATTTCAAAGCATAAAAAGTGCTTTAATTTCCCCACCTCTCTTAATTTATCCTGATTTTTCCAAACCATTTAATCTCACTACGGACGCAAGTAATGAGGCCTTACGTGCTGTTCTTTCTCAAGGTGAAGTCGGAAAGGACCACGCAATCCGCACTTTAAATAAAGCCGAACGTGATTACTCCACCATAGAGAAGGAGTTGTTGGCTATTGTCTAGGTAACAAAGAATTTCCGATGCTACCTTCAAGGCAGGAAATTCACGGTCTACACGGACCACAAACCTCTGAAAGGTGTCTTCAATGTGAAAGACCCAACTTCCCGTTTGGTGAGATTGCACCACAAATTATCCGAATTCGATTACAATATCGAATATAAACCCGGGCAGTACAACACTAATGCTGATGCACTAAGTCGCATCCCTCAAGCATTAAAGGAAGACGATTTAGGCAATACCTTAACGGTAAAAGCCCTAGGCCACCACAGCATTGACTCAGATGTGGAGGAAAATAATTCCCCAAAGACGAAAAATAAGAAGAAATCCCCTCATTGTTTCGTCGTGACTCGAGCTCAGAAGCAGAAGGCCGAGGAGGCTAAAAATGGCTACAATACGGAGACAAACGAGCACACGAAAGCGGATCAAAGCGAATTCCAGGCTCTCGAACTAAACATACCTACCCCAGCAACGCTTGATGAGCCCCACAGAAATCCAGACAATCTTAAAAGGTTACCACGATTCTCTATTTGGTGGCCATCAAGGTGTCATCAAAACTTATAAACGTATTAGACGCAAGTATTGGTGGAGACACATGCTTAGCGACATCAAAAGATACATAAAAAAATGCCCAAAGTGCCAGACGATGGAAGCATCTCCCCAGTATAAACTGCCGATGCTAATCACGGACATCGCAGAACAGCCATTCGACAATGTTTACCTAGATATCGTAGGTCCACTAGAAGAGACCACATCAGGTAACAAATATATCTTAACCTTCCAAGATAATTTAACAAAATTTGTCGATTGGTATGCAATACCTAATGCGGAAGCAGTCACAAAAGCGCAAGTTTTCTTTGACGAAATCGTGGCACGCTATCGCATACCCCCTCATTGTTTCGTCGTGACTCGAGCTCAGAAGCAGAAGGCCGAGGAGGCTAAAAATGGCTACAATACGGAGACAAACGAGCACACGAAAGCGGATCAAAGCGAATTCCAGGCTCTCGAACTAAACATACCTACCCCAGCAACGCTTGATGAGCCCCACAGAAATCCAGACAATCTTAAAAGGTTACCACGATTCTCTATTTGGTGGCCATCAAGGTGTCATCAAAACTTATAAACGTATTAGACGCAAGTATTGGTGGAGACACATGCTTAGCGACATCAAAAGATACATAAAAAAATGCCCAAAGTGCCAGACGATGGAAGCATCTCCCCAGTATAAACTGCCGATGCTAATCACGGACATCGCAGAACAGCCATTCGACAATGTTTACCTAGATATCGTAGGTCCACTAGAAGAGACCACATCAGGTAACAAATATATCTTAACCTTCCAAGATAATTTAACAAAATTTGTCGATTGGTATGCAATACCTAATGCGGAAGCAGTCACAAAAGCGCAAGTTTTCTTTGACGAAATCGTGGCACGCTATCGCATACCCAAAAGGATAGTCACCGATCAGGGAACAAATTTCCTGAGTGAACTATTGAAAAGGTATGTAAGCTTCTAAAGGTAAAGAAGTTGCAGACTTCGGCATACCACCCACAGTCTAACGGAGCACTAGAGCGTTCCCACAGGCCGCTGATTGAATACCTGCGAACAATCGTAGACGAAAATCCCAAAACATGGGACCAATTCCTACGAACCGCTGCATTCGTGTATAATAATAGTGTACACGAGGGTACTAAACTTACCCCAATGGACTGCCTTTACGGCTTCACAGCGGATGTCCCATCAAATTTAAAACGGGATCCCGAACCCGTTTACAATCACGAGAGCTATTATCATATACTAAAGTATAAGCTCCAAAAATCATACGCCACGGCAAGAAAGAATTTATTAGCGAGTAAACAGTGCTCAAAAGGGTACTATGATAAGACAGTACGACCCCTAACTTTCCACATAGGAGATAAGGTCCTCATTAAAAACGAAAGCAGGAAACATAAGCTCTCCCAAATCTGGGTAGGACCTTATCAGGTAACTGCTATACCAAGTGGAGTGAACACCACAATAAAAATTGGTAAGCGTATTTTAACGGTACATAACAACCGTCTAAAACCATACTTCGAATGAAATAAACATGTTGTCACAGAACCAGGTTGACTCAAATTCCTACTCTGTTTGTTTCAAATTAATCCCATTTTAACGGCTCTCAGGAATAGTTGCGGTGGAGCCACTCCACTGCCTGGTCTAATAACGGCACGAAATAAGTAAAGTCATACTTAAAGGATTATTTTCTTCCTCCGAATTGTCCACAGAAATGGCGCTACAAATTATTGCAATTGCCCTCCTCATCCAGTACGCGACAGGAGAAATCGCCGACAAATCCTATGCTATAACCAAGCTAAATAGCTCGGGCATATTTTTCGAGGATCTAGGAAGCCTCATGGTGTATCATAACACTTGGAATATTCTCACGGAGATAGACTTGGATGAGTTAGACACACAGATAAAATATAAATAAATAAATATAAATATCACGGACAAAGAAGACCTGTGCAACGTGCAGCAACTACACATACACGCTATAATAGATAGCGTACAAAAGCGCACGAGAACCACTAAGGAATTTGTTCCAGGAAGGCGTAAGGCCAGATCACTATTCGACGGAATAGGCAATGCTATGCACTATTTATTTGGTACCATGGATAGTAACAACGAGAAGGAGATATACAGCCGCTTAGATGAAATTGAATCGAACACACAAGCCCTAGCTGAGCTAGAGAAACAACAAATAAGTGTTGTTAAAACTACCTTGGAACAGATTCAAAAACCATTTGCTATGTTAATGGATCGTCAGCAAAACATAGCACACCAGATTAACGATTTGCATACTGTGACCGAGGACCTAACCAGAAGGCAGCTGAGGCAATCGAGCTTATTGCTTCAAATCATCGAAGTCGAATACCGCCAACAAGCCCTTCTTGACATTATAATAGCCACTAAAGGCAACCATATTCACCCACTCCTCGTGTCTCCAAAAAATCTGCTGGATGTATATCGAAAGTCAACTTCGAAATGTCTAAACGACCAAAATTGTTTATCGATTCTGTACCAATAAGCAGGAGCTCAGTCCCGCCTTATGCAGAACAAATTGGTGGTGAGAATAACTCTCCCAATTTTTGATTCCCCCAAAATGAGGCTACGGCAAGTCCGATGCTTTCCAGTACCATAGCCAGCAAATTATTCTATAATCCCAGACCCTGGATATTCTTATGTGGCATATAGCGCTCACACACAGGAGTTCCTCTTATTAAAAGGTGAGGATATGAAAAGCTTCAAGAAAGTCACTCATAGCATGGAGGAAAATACATATATAGGTCGACTAAATACCCCCATAATTAAGGCAACAACCTCAGATGAATGTATAGTGAAAGTGTTGTACAATCCTTTAAATGAAGTGCCCAAGAGTAGGTCTAGAGTACAAGTTCCCCAAAGAGACATGTTGATAAAGTTAAATAAGCCCAATGCGTGGCTATTTTCGTTTATTACCTCCACGGTACTACATATCACATGTCGAGATCACTTTGCCATCACAAAATTAGAGGGGCAGGGGATACTAGAGATAACGCAACCATGTCAGGTGCAAATAGGGGAAAGGGTGCTAAGGTACGAAGGTGAAAATAAACACCCTATCAAAATTACTCAGCCCAAACAATTTCCTGAGCTGAATCATTCGTTACTCAACCTGAATCTAGCCGAAATTTTACCCAGGTCTCAAAACCAAAGTGTACAAACCGAAATCATAACAGGGGACGATATCAATAAATCAATCAATACTGGCACACATTCGCTGGAAGATATCCAGCACAAATAAGACCAGTATAGTAACAAGGTATCAAGGAGACAATCCCACATCCTGTCTACAACCTCTATATCATTTACGAGCCTACTTGTCCTGGCCATAATGATAGTTGTAGTAGGGAAATATCTACACCCTGTTGTCATTAAGATGAGACAACAGGCAAATCAACCACAAGGTAACCCCAAGATTACAACAGAGGGAATCCCTTTAGAAGAGCAAACTCCGGCTCCTCAAGCCAGTATAAGGCGAGCTAAAAGTCTACCTAGGACCAAGTCGGTACAGCTAGTTTAAAAGGCGCGAACACCGACACTGTCAACATGTACCACTCAATTAAATTAAATATAGAACAAACAAAAGTAGACCTGGTAAACAATGTAGAGAAAAAACGCATTATAATTAAATATTAATAGATGTTCAGCGATGAATGAATCTAAAAAGAAACAAAAAACAATTAATATAAGTCAAACCAACTTAAAGTACTTAACTTAAGTACCAGCCAGGGAAATCGACTGGCATACTTTCCTCCCACGTAGAATTGGAACCTACGTACCTACATCCATGGAGGATTAGCTGAAATGAAAAGAAAATATGAATTAATTAATGCAATAAACCATGAATTATTTAAAGAACAAGAAATATTAATTGAATTTAAAAAAAAAGCACAAAAAATTTCCAATTTTTCCCCATACATATGACATGTAAACAGATGTATGTAAACACAACAACAACACTGTGGGAAATGGAATTAATGTAATAATTAGATGAATTTCAATTTCTATCACTCGAAATTTATACTAATCATTGAAAAAGAGTCATACAACACAATAGCTATAACAAAACACTTTCCCGCGAACTATTTCAAGGAAAATTACGCGCAAATTTTCACCTTTGACAGTTCTCGCAAGGGAAAGTAACTTGTTTAAATATCGAGTTTTCACAAGGTTTTAAAGTATAATAACTCAATAGAACCGAAGTTCATGAGTTATTAAATAGATTTTCTACATAAAATTAACTTCCCGCGAGGTTTTTCCGCGGAAAAACAATGAACGAAAATCTTACCTGAAGACAGGTTAAGATTGCTAATTATATAAATAAGGGAACTTTCTTACAAAATAAACACACACACACACTAATTACTGAGCACAATACAATTAGCACAACTTACCTTTGTCTTAAGTAGCACTACACACAGGAAAAACACCACTGAAAACTCGCGACCGCGGAACCGCGAAAAGAAAAATATAAACATCGCGGAACTGTCAAATTTCATGTATTGCCAACATATGGCACATGAATTTAGGGTATTTTTTAATGGGGAATCCGATGGAGGTATTTAAAAAGTCCTAAAGTATCTCAGTAAAAAGATATTTGCTAATTTATGATTTCTCATATAACTAATGAGAGGAAAAGAGATAGCAAGTGGAAGTGAGATGAAGAAAAATACGTTCCACATCAATTTTTCTCAACATGGATGACAAGAATTTAATTGCGCCATGTTATAGCACAATTTGGATATTTAATTTTCATTCAGTTAAATTAAACTATGATGGAGATCTTTTTGTGAGGAAATATAGATGACTAAATTCCGCATCGAATTAAATTAATTTATGTTGATGAAAACCAAGGCATTCTGAGTAATTAGCATTATGGTTGCGGGTTCCACACACAAAAATGGCGGTTCAAACCCTATATAAAGCCGAGCATTTGCATGGATCGCTCTCTTATATTTTTCCAAGTCAAGCAGTCTAGATCGTGGTATAGTGTTCAAGTTTATTTTTTTTTTCAGTTTATTCACTTGTGCAAATCGTGAAATTAGCATGTAATCTACCTATGGTAAGCATAAGCTCTCATGCGATTTTTGGTGAAGGGAAACAATTATAGTGACAATTGTGTTAAATTTATTGTGCGTTAACAACAACATTTGTTAAGAAGGTTAATTAAATATTTTTCATTTTCTTTCATTTTTTATTAAAATTAGATTTCAGTGATAACAGTTTTTTATTAATAACGTAAATTACCTTGTACAGAACAATCCAAGACAGTTATTCCTATACTTCTCAGTCAGAGTCAAGCTGGAATATACCTGCGAATTGTTCTCTTGTTTGCATAAATTGTATTTGCATAAATATTTTATTAGAAATAAATTAAATTTATCTTGTTTAAAACATATTTCAAGACAGTATCCCTACACTACTCAATTGAGTCAAGTTGGAATATATATGCGGAATTGTTTTTTGCTCATGTTGAAATTTATAAAGCTAGATTTAGTAATATATTATTGAAATATCATAGACTAATCATAGATAAGTGTCTCGCTTTAATTTAGAGTGCTTCAGTTAACTTCAAATGAATTGCAAATTAAATCGAATGTATCTCTAATTATATGCGTTCTGATTTTAATATACTGCTACACTAACATAATCCACCAATTTAGCATCACCACATCTGGCTTGTGAACGGTTCTACAGCAACTGTTCCGTTACACACGTGCCGAAATTACAGTATTAATAAATAATACGGGAATTTTACATCAGCCTAGTATACGGGCATATGGTGTGACCTTTCCCCATATCGTTTTATAGTTTCAGGAACTAATTATTGCAATTTAAATTGTTTGGTGTTCCTACAGGAACCAAGCTACTTGCATAAACATTTTGGTGGTTCCATCCAGGAACCAAGATACCCGTGCATAAACATTTTGGTGGTTCCATCCAGGAATTAGAAGCATTCGATTTCGCGTAATTCATTTGTTAGATTCTTAAGTCCACTCGAATAAAGCAAGCATCAAGTCACGTAGCATTAGCAAGCTACAGCTACATACATTACCGTTACATAATACATACATAACGGTAAGATGGCTTCGCTACAAGGATTATTCAATAAGGAAGCGGTGTTGAGAGACAGACTAAACAAGTTCATTGAGAACGCAAAAAAAACTGCAATACCTAAACGCACTCAAGGATTCTACGAAACCAAAATTTCAGATTTAAAAAATATTTGGGAAGATTATAGCGCAATTGATTTAGAACTCAATGAATCATTGGTTGGGCAGGATTCAGATGAATCAAATACATTTCTGGAAGAAGATAACTACAGTAAATCAGAGCTCAAGTACACAGAATATATGAGCGAGTTAGTGGAAGGCTTACGTAAGTATTCAACTGTTATAGAGTCACAACCTAACACATCTGCTTCAATGCAGTCCACCACAACAATTATTCAACAAGAATCCTCATTGCCTAGGATTGCATTACCTACATATAATGGCGATTATGATCAATGGCGATCATTCCATGATCTTTTTGTATCATTAGTACATAAAAATACTAGACTAACAGATGTGCAAAAATTACATCATTTAAAAACATGTTTAGTTGGTGAAGCCGAGAAGGTCTTAAGCCACACTCCCTTAACAGATCAGGACTATACACCAACCTGGAACAAGCTAAAGGGGCGGTATGAGAACAAAAGAATTTTAGTAAATCACCAACTTGAAACTCTAGTCAACCAGCCCAAGCAAAATTTGGAATCAAGCAAGGGCATCAGATCATTGCTTGACACAACTGAGGAGTGTCTACAGCAATTGAAGAGCTTAAGGGTTGACACAAGTGCATGGGATGTGCTACTAATCCATCTATTAATTCAGAAGTTGCCATTCATGACGCTGAAGTTATGGGAAGAAGACCAAGGGGCAAGTCAAGAATTGCCAACATTAGCACAATTCACCAAATTTTTAAACACACGCTTAAGGGTGTTGGAATCCATTGCGGATGTATTCGTCACTAAGGCACCGCAATCAAAACCACAATCAAGACAAACAACGTTGACTTGTCACACTGCAAGTAAGAGCAGATGTCCAGCTTGTGATGGAAATCATTTTGTTCAAAGGTGTTCAAAATACAATAAAATGAACACAGAAGCAAAACGAAAAATCATTAAGAATTCAGGACGCTGTCTCAATTGTTTGTCAAGGAATCATCTGATAAATGCATGCACTAGTAAATACAAATGTTATAAATGCAATCAAAGGCATCACACCATACTGCACGATAACCACGACAAGGAACAACCTAGAACAACGTCAGAGAAATTCAAGAGCCGTTCGTACGACGAGTCGTTCGTACCAAAACACGCCAAAACAACACAAAATCAAACACACCATGTTGACAGCAAACAAGTTAACAATTCTCCTACAAGGTTACAATCAGCCGACGGTGCTGATGGGTTAAACACTACCCAAACGTTCGTAGCCAGGGAAGATCATCATGCATTACTATCGACAGCGTTAGTAATGGTAAAGAGTAAGTTTGGTGAATTTACATGTCTGCGCTGCCTGATAGATAGTGGATCTCAATCCTCATTTATAACTGAGGCAGCCTGCAAGAAATTAGGTGCTACTCGCACTCCAACATCAGTAGCAATAACGGGCTTAAACACTAGTCCTTCTGCTACAGCTCATCCACAAACAAGGCTACAACTGAGTTCCTGCGAATTCGATGGAACTACAATTGAAGAAGACTTTCTAGTTTTGAAAGGCATTACAACTTGTCTACCGACAAGATTGATGACCAGAAAGGAGTATCAACATCTACAAGGAATACAGCTGGCTGATCCCACTTATTGGAAACCTGGAAAAATAGATGCCCTACTGGGAGCAAGGGTTTATGCAAAGATAATTCAAGATGGAATTAGACGAGGATCAGATACAGCACCTGTAGCAATGAACACGATCTCTGGCTGGGTCCTACTAGGCTCTACTACCAACACAAATGACGATAAGGTAACAATCTGCACAACTACGATTACTGATATTGATCTAAACAAACAACTCAAGCGATTTTGGGAGCTAGAGGTACTTCCAACACAACCTATTCTGAACCAAGAGGAAGAAGAGTGTCAAGGAATATTTTGAATGACATATCAACGATTGAGAAACGGAAAATACCAAGTCAGCTTACCGTTCAAAAACAATGAAGCTCCTATATTAGGACAATCAAGGCCACAAGCTCTTAAACGATTTTTAGCCTTACAACGACAGTTTTTAAAAAACCCTGAGTTGGAAAGGGATTACAGAAAGTGTCTCAATGAATATATAGAGCTTGGTCATATGGAGGAAGTAGCTCCTCCTACGGACACTAAACCACATTACTACATTCCACACCACGCAGTTTTTAAGGAAAGCACTACAACAAAGTTAAGAGTAGTATTCGACGCCTAAGCTAGAACAACAAATGGAAAATCGCTCAATAATTATATGTTAAAGGGGCCTACGTTGCAACCAAAATTCTTCGCAACAATTCTCAACTGGAGAAAATACAAAATAGTGATGAGTGCAGACATCGAGAAGATGTATAGGATGGTCTATGTGCACCCAGATCAACGCACATACCAACGAATCCTTTGGCAACATCCCAAGACTATGCAACTTCTAGACTATGAACTCAAGACAGTCACATTTGGGACTACGTCTGCTCCGTACCTCGCTGTGCGCGTACTTCGCGAAGTCAAGGGGGCATTAACATTTGCGGACAACGAATCAATTAAAACATTGGGAATACGATGGCATCCCACACTGGATTATTTTTCATTCACGGTTACTCAAAGGAATACACAAACGTTATCAAGTAAGCGAACAATATTATCTGAAATTGCATCGTTGTATGATCCTCCATCATTACAGCAAAGATCTTAATGCAAACGCTGTGGATTACTGGCTGTTCTTGGGATACACCAGTTCCAACCGCCATTCATACACAATGGCAATCATTCAAAACAGACCTACAACAGCTGCAATTGTTAAAAATTCCAAGATGGATTCAATATATTACCCATGCACGCATGCAATTGCATGGGTTCTGCGATGCCTCATCAAGGGCTTATGCGGCTGTTGTGTATTTGAGAGTTGAAGGACAAGATGGACGCATAAGATCAACCTTGCTTAGGGCAAAATCAAGAGTAGCGCCCACTAAACCTACCACAATACCCAGAATGGAGTTAAATGGAGCAGTTCTCCTTGCAAGGTTGATCAAAACAACCATACAGGACATGCAACTACTCGATGTGCCCATATTCACATGGACAGATGCAATGATCATGCTACAGTGGATACGAGAACATCCGTCACGGTAGAAGACCTATGTAGCTAACCGGGTAGTAGAAATTCAAGACATTGTAAAACACGACTGTTGGCAACACATCTCAACAAGTCACAATCCTGCGGATCTAGCCTCTAGGGGTATCTCAACGTCCAGTTTAATTAATAATAACCTGTGGTGGCATGGTCCGACATGGTTGAGCCAGAAGCAAGAGGACTGGCCAAGGTCAAATCACATCACAAAACGCACGGACTTAGAAGCAAAACCATCAATATCAACCACCTTCCTTACTAAGTTGACCGATGACATTATTTTAAGGTATTCTTCTATATCACGATTAATTCGAGAGATAGCAACCGTTCAACGATTCATACACAATTGTCGAAATACACAGAACCGACGCTTGAATTGTCTTACTAGCGTTGAATGGAATACTGCCGAGGCAACAATTCTAAGGCTAGTACAACAAATAGCATTCCAGGAAGACTACAATCATCTAATGCACAATGAAACATTGTCTCGTAATAGTAGACTGCTTAAACTCAATCCATTCATAGACTCCAATGGTTTGATACGAGTAGGTGGGAGGTTGGCCAATGCTATGTTTTCTTACGTACAAAAACATCCAATCATTTTGCCACAGCACCATCATGTGACACTATTGTTGATTGATAAGATACATTCAGAAACTTTGCATAGCGGACCATCCCTAGTATTGAGTACAAGTCGTGAGAAGCTTTGGATTATAGATGCAAGACGCAGCATTACTAGCAGAATACATAAATGCGTTGCGTGTGCCAAACAACGCAGTGCAACAATCACCCAACTGATGGGAAATCTACCTGCTCCCAGAGTAAATGCTACCAAGCCATTCTCAAAGGTTGGCATTGATTATGCAGGACCTGTAACCATACGAGTCTCGTCGCTTCGAAATGCCAAGCGACACAAGGCCTACTTTTGTCTATTTATCTGCATGGCCACCAAGGCAATTCATTTAGAGTTGGTGTCAGATCTCACTTCAGAAGCCTTCATTGCTGCATTGAAGAGATTTGTAGCTAGACGAGGCTTGTGCAGCGACATTTACTCGGACTGTGGCACCAATTTTGTCGGAGGCAAGTTATTGCTGGAAAGGGATCCTGCTCAAGCCATCAAGCAATCAACACCAGAAGCTTCCCAGTATCTTGTGTCCAAATCAGTTACATGGCATTTCAATCCTCCAGCTTCTCCACACTTTGGAGGTATATGGGAGGCTGGTGTGAAGTCAATTAAACATCATCTGCGCAGAACATTAGGAAATCTGATCTGTACCTTCGAAGAGTATGCAACAGTGCTCGCACAGATCGAAGCCTGTGTAAATTCACGGCCGTTATGTTATGTCGGAAACGACTCTGATGACTTAGTTATACTCACACCAGGCCATTTCTTAATCGGTCAACCGTTAAATGCGATTGTTGAACCTGATTACTCTACGGCCAAGATACTGCCATCACAAAGGTGGAAGCTGTTACAACAAATGACCAAACGTTTTTGGGACAAATGGTCGATGGATTATCTGAACCAATTACAAAATAGGCCAAAATGGTTAACAAAGCAACCAAACATAAAAAAGGGAGATGTTGTTTTAATGAAAAATGAAAATATGCCACCAACCAATTGGCCATTAGGCATCATCGACCAAGGTTATCCTGGAGCTGAGGGATTGGTACGAGTTGTTCAGGTACGAACTCGAGACAGCACGTTACAGCGACCTATATCAAAGATATGTCGACTGCCCATAGAAGAGTCTACAGAACAAATCGGTGATACCAC
Source organism: Dioctria rufipes (assembly GCA_963924295.1). NCBI lineage: Eukaryota > Metazoa > Arthropoda > Insecta > Diptera > Asilidae > Dioctria > Dioctria rufipes. The sequence goes on along the minus strand of OZ002741.1, from coordinate 128,873,646 downwards.
AAGATGATCATTAAGAGTATATTTGTGTCCAAATGTTATCTGTTTGTTATGTTGTTTGGTGATTGTCCCCATTTGCATTCAAGATATTAATACAGTACTATTCCAGATGTCTAATGTTGAGAGTCACGATGAAGATGTCCTATACATCCTCGAGGACATCCGCTTTTCTCCTCCAAGAAGCCCTCTGGAGGATCTATTTGTAGATCCCGGATGTGATGTGTTGACTGGACTTCCAAAATCATCCCACTACAATGCTCCCTCCACATCTGCAGTTGTGCAATGCGCTCATTCCAATGGCCAGGCATCCAAGCAGCAGCATTCAGCAAAGTATGTCATCACACCACATACAAATTCCAATCCAGCTCAACCAGCAATCATCAATGGAAAACAATTGAACTCGCTCACACACTTGAAGCCCACAACAACCATTGACGAGCTCAGAATGCGTGCAGAAAACACACATCAACGGTTCATCACTCGAGAGGGGATTGACATCTATTTGCAGCGACACGTTCTGGAACGCATAGATTTCGAAGCCATTAGCAAATCGAAACGCAAAACCAAGACAATCAATCTTCCCGATCGGTACCAAGTGTTTTTGCATGTACTAGCTGATGGTGAGATCAAGTTCAATCGCTATCACAAACGCGGCATACAAAAGTTGAAGAATCGGTTGAATGCAGGCATTCAACGAGTGGGAGAATGTTCAGCGATGAATGAATCTAAAAAGAAACAAAAAACAATTAATATAAGTCAAACCAACTTAAAGTACTTAACTTAAGTACCAGCCAGGGAAATCGACTGGCATACTTTCCTCCCACGTAGAATTGGTACCTACGTACCTACATCCATGGAGGATTAGCTGAAATGAAAAGAAAATATGAATTAATTAATGCAATAAACCATGAATTATTTAAAGAACAAGAAATATTAATTGAATTTAAAAAAAAAAGCACAAAAAATTTCCAATTTTTCCCCATACATATGACATATAAACAGATGTATGTAAACACAACAACAACACTGTGAAATGGAATTTATGTAATAATTAGATAAATTTCAATTTCTATCACTCGAAATTTATACTAATCATTGAAAAAGAGTCATAGAACACAATAGCTATAACAAAACACTTTCCCGCGAACTATTTCAAGGAAAATTACGCGCAAATTTTCACCTTTGACAGTTCTCGCAAGGGAAAGTAACTTGTTTAAATATCGAGTTTTCACAAGGTTTTAAAGTATAACAACTCAATAGAACCGAAGTTCATGAGTTATTAAATAGATTTTCTACATAAAATTAACTTCCCGCGAGGTTTTTCCGCGGAAAAACAATGAACGAAAATCTCACCTGAAGACAGGTTAAGATTGCTAATTATATAAATAAGGGAACTTTCTTACAAAATAAACACACACAAACACTAACTACTGAGCACAATACAATTAGCACAACTTACCTTTGTCTTAAGTAGCACTACACACAGGAAAAACACCACTGAAAACTCGCGACCGCGGAACCGCGAAAAGAAAACTATAAACATCGCGGAACTGTCAAATTTCATGTATTGCCAACATATGGCACATGAATTTAGGGTATTTTTTAATGGGGAATCCGATGGAGGTATTTAAAAAGTCCTAAAGTATCTCAGTAAAAAGATATTTGCTAATTTATGATTTCTCATATAACTAATGAGAAGAAAAGAGATAGCAAGTGGAAGTGAGATGAAGAAAAATACGTTCCACATCAATTTTTCTCAACATGGATGACAAGAATTTAATTGCGCCATGTTATAGCACAATTTGGATATTTAATTTTCATTCAGTTAAATTAAATTATGATGGAGATCTTTTTGTGAGGAAATATAGATGACTAAATTCCGCCGCGAATTAAATTAATTTATGTTGATGAAAACCAAGGCATTCTGAGTAATTAGCATTATGGTTGCGGGTTCCACACACAAAAATGGCGGTTCAAACCCTATATAAAGCCGAGCATTTGCATGGATCGCTCTCTTATATTTTTCCAAGTCAAGCAGTCTAGATCGTGGTATAGTGTTCAAGTTTAGTTTTTTTTTTCAGTTTATTCACTTGTGCAAATCGTGAAATTAGCATATAATCTACCTATGGTAAGCATAAGCTCTCATGCGATTTTTGGTGAAGGGAAACAATTATAGTGACAATTGTGTTAAATTTATTGTGCGTTAACAACAACATTTGTTAAGAAGGTTAATTAAATATTTTTCATTTTCTTTCATTTTTTATTAAAATTAGATTTCAGTGATAACAGTTTTTTATTAATAACGGAAATTACCTTGTACAGAACAATCCAAGACAGTTATTCCTATACTTCTCAGTCAGAGTCAAGCTGGAATATACCTGCGAATTGTTCTCTTGTTTGCATAAATTGTATTTGCATAAATATTTTATTAGAAATAAATTAAATTTATCTTGTTTAAAACATATTTCAAGACAGTATTCCTACACTACTCAATTGAGTCAAGTTGGAATATATATGCGGAATTGTTTTTTGCTCATGTTGAAATTTATAAACCTAGATTTAGTAATATATTATTGAAATATCATAGACTAATCATAGATAAGTGTCTCGCTTTAATTTAGAGTGCTTCAGTTAACTTCAAATGAATTGCAAATTAAATCGAATGTATCTCTAATTATATGCGTTCTGATTTTAATATACCGCTACACTAACATAATCCACCAATTTAGCATCACCACATCTGGCTTGTGAACGGTTCTACAGCAACTGTTCCGTTACACACGTGCCGAAATTACAGTATTAATAAATAATACGGGAATTTTACATCAGCCTAATATACGGGCATATGGTGTGACCTTTCCCCATATCGTTTTATAGTTTCAGGAACTAATTATTGCAATTTAAATTGTTTGGTGTTCCTAGAGGAACCAAGCTACTTGCATAAACATTTTGGTGGTTCCATCCAGGAACCAAGATACCCGTGCATAAACAATAGGAATAGAAAAAATAAGAGTTAAGGAAAAAATGCATGAAAAATAAATATGAACAAAACTGAATAAAATAACGAAATTAAAGATAAAGTTCATAAGAATAGAATATTAGCAGAATAATAGAAAAAAGGAAAACTGCACTAAAATTAAACATGAATACAAATAAAGAATAAAAGAAACTCTACTTAAAGCAGAAGAAGTTATAAAAAATTTTTTTTTATATATATATATAATAGTTGAAATGTCAAAAGAAAACAAAAGGAGCATTAGAAGTAAAAATAAAGTAACTAAAGTATTAATAAATAACAATAAATAAATGGAATGTAGCATATACCTACTAGCTAAAAATATAAATAACTAGAATTAAATTAAATACAGAATACATGAGGCATAAGAGTGTAAATAACTTGGTATTTGAAAAGAAAACAAATTAACCACAAGCTACAATTAAAAGCCAAATTAATTACTTAGATAGTAAAAATTAAATAAACCTATAGTAAAAACCACAGCTCAACAAAAATTGTTTACCAGGCTACTAAAAATAAAAAGAGTAATAATAATAATAAATAAATATGAAGATAGCATTAATCTAACCTAGCCAATAAAATAGACTAAAAACAAGTAGTCGTAAATAGGGTAAAATAAAAAAAAAATAGTAAACCAAAATAATTTTGTGAACCAAGCCGATCACCACCCACTGGCTCCCGGCGGGGACCCACCCAACGTCCCATGAATACAGCGCAAAAGCTTGTTATTACACATGAAGATAGATAGACCAGCCATAGTAAACCTAAAATTAGACAAATATATAGGGGCCCCCACCAATCAATACCTGCAAAGGGAAACGGGGGTATACATAAAAAAAAAATGAACCCCAAATGTGCAATAGTAGAAAAAGACAAATCTTGATACAAAGTTATCCCCGAGAGCTATTCCTCTTCAAAGAATAGCCTCATATTCAAGGGGGGAAGGCATGTTGTATATGTGAAAAGACATATACACATATACATATCCTAAAACATAAAACTTAGTACAAAATTCTCAATAAGCTAACCATGCTTAAAACATGGTTAGCTTATCTTTTAAAAAGTGAAGAAAAATTGCATCAGCAATTTTCTTCACATGCCACAAAATTTAACCATATTATTCCCATGGCAAGTTTTGCCTTCAGCAAAATTTGCCATGGAAATATTTTAAATTAATAAAAAAAAAAAACCAAAAAGACAAATCTTACCTCCATTAAGATTTGTCAAGAAAAATGCAATATGTAGGTACATACGTACCTACATATTGCACAAAAAGCTTTCGTCGTGAGAAATGCGCGCCGCCGAAATACATTGTATGTATATGCGCGGCGAGATTTCAGAACGACAGGACGGTGGCTGGTGTTGACAAAAGCGTAAAATTACATTTTTAGGCCACCGCCCGATGAAAAATATTCTGGACTTGTTGAAACAAGTCCAGAACAAAATAATTTTTAACAATTTTCTCAGGGTAGAAAATGCAATTAAGCATTTTCTACTCTGAACAACGAAGCTTGATGACAATAAAATGTGATCAATTTAGTGAGTTGACTTTTGGTTTTGATCAGGTTCGGCACGTCGCGAAAAGAGTTATATACGTCGAGTAAGGCTGAGTGGGTACGTCGTCGGTGCGGTTGGTTAATCTTTAGAAAACGTAAAAGGAAGTATTCCAATACGAATTAGATTAGACACAGAAAACAAAGTTGGTTGTGATTTTTCAAAAATATAATAGAAAGTGTTTGTTAAGAGTAAGATTAGGAAGTTGTGAAAGAAGTATTTTTTTGATTAAACCAAGGTTAAATATAACAAATAAGTGAGTTGTCATTTAACAAAAAAAAAGTGCGAACAGAAGTTGAGTTACGCCCTACTTAAGTGATTTTTTGGATGAGTCCTATATTAACAGGTACATAACAGGTTTCTGTAGCCCGAAAAATTAAGACTTGTTGTCGTCTTCCGGAAAAGAACTTGCAATTGTCCATGTTGAGCCTTTTAGCAACCTTTTTCCTTTTCACAATGGTGGATAGATGTGATTTAAGCCAACATTGGTTATTTTGAAGCTTTTCGACTCAATTAATTAAAATTCGAGGTTTTCTTGCAGATTCAAATTAAATTTGATATGTTTAATTGACTAAGCGGACTAATCAGTAAAAAGATCAAGAAATCTTTTGCTAAAACTAAACGTATTAAGGCTCAATAAATGCAAATAATAATACGTTTAGTTTTAGCGAAATTTTTTTTGACCTTTTTACTGATCACTCTGCTGGAGAGCATGCAGAGATGTTGGCATTAGCTCAGATTTGATTGTTATTTCGATATAGTTGGTGTATAGTAATCGGTCTCCATAGGAGTGATTAGACCCACCTTCCAGTGGTCTGGAAATTGTGTCGAAGACAACAGTGTATTCATCAAATATGTGATAATCAGCATTAATTCCAGTAGCATTTGATTTAATGTTCTATGTCAAATCTGCGGAAACAAAATTATCTGTACTTTCAAATTTTTATAATTAGTTGATTCAAATCATTGCCCACTTGCTTTGTAATTATGCGTAGCTGTTTCTCAGCTTTATTTTATAGGTCCTAAGTATTTTCTGTCGGTACATTAAGGCAGTTGATATGTCAGATATTGCCTATATCTACTGTATACTTTTTCACATTGCACATTGTATTTCAATATTTGCAGTTGCATTTACTTTTACGATTGTTTTATTTCATAATTACTTTCAAACTAAGTGCAATAAGATAAAAAAAATTGAAAAAATTTTGATCTATACCAGATTGGTCCCGGAAGAAGCTTGTTGGAAGTTGCAATGTATATTTTCAAGATCCTTCTTGTTTCCTTTGTGAAACCTAAGTAAATGTACTTGTGTTTCCACTTGCGCAGAGTAAATTTAATTGTGCATTGTTGTGATTCTTACTACATGAGAAATACAATGAGAGAAAGACTTTCTAAAAAATTCATATATGCAAAAATGGAACTTCTTTTTAATATTCGTGGGTATATAATCCATTTTCCTTTCAAAGAAGCTAGGAGCAAGTACAAGAAAAAGCTTTAATGAAGATGTATGTATCCTCGTTCCTTCAAAGGAAGCTAGAGGAAGCACACGAAAAAGCTAAGTCTTAATAAATATTCTGGCTTCGAATTAAACTCTCTTTTGTTCATTGTTTATTATTATCTTTAATTATAGCAACAATATAACTTTCAGTTGCGCTGAGCCTGTTCACAGTTCCGATATTGACTCGCTAGTAATTTTAGAAATTTTTGTAATATACTGACAATTGTTATTGTTACTTTTATAACTTATTTCGTTTGTTAATCTGCATTTTAGGCTTTACTTTAAGCTCTCTATTATTTGATGAGTTTTTTCATTGCTCCTTTGTTAGTTTGCGAAACAACTTTGTATTTTATCAATTATCCCAACGATCTATTACTTACTCGATGTACCTCATGTTGTAACGTAGCGTAAGCTATGGTTATTTAATAAATGATTTTCTATTGTATTCTAACTTTTGGTGAATCCATAATTTACGCGAAATCCGCTGTAACTAACACTCTTGTTCTCGCTCTTCATAGATGATGTCAGTACAGTTATGAACAGAGTGCGTTATCACATATATTCAGACGATCTCCAGATATACTCTGGTGCCCCTTGAGACAATATTAGTGAGGTTGCGGAAGCTATTAATTCAATTCTAGTAGGGATTGCAGAGTGGTCTGCTAACAACAGTCTGTCCCTCAATCCCTCCAAGACTCAGGCCATCGTATATTCAATTCGTCTCAGATACATCACCAACCTATCTTTTGTTCTTCCAAATATTCATCTTCTAGGCCATACCGTTACATTCTCAACCAAGTCGATCTTAAGTCTCGGCCTCCTTATGGACTCAGGCCTCACCTGGGAGCCTCAGATAAACAAAATTTGTTTTAGGGTATATTATAGTTTGCGTTCGCTCTATGCTGCTTTCCAGCATATTGATCAGCTCACCCGCATAAGGCTCTTCTCGGCTCTGATTCTACCGCTTTTTTCTACGCTGATGTAGTCCTGTTCCCCATCTCCATTGGTAATCTTTCTAAATTAATCCGTGTGATATGTTTTCGGTTTCAAACGAGATTCACATGTTCCCCTACATTTCATTGCGATGCTTCTTCCTTGTCCACTTGCTAACATGTACGAATTTAACACCCTAAAGCTGATATTCAAGGCTAGACACGGTCTACTACCCAACTAAATTACTAGACTTTCGCTTGGAGCGCCCTGAACAACCACAGAATTGTCCTTCCCAGCGTTCGTACGCAGTTCGGTGGGAAAACTGTGTTCCTGAGTGGAGCCGTATGTTGGAACCGTATGTTAGATGAGGCTAGACGCAGTGCTTCACTAAATTTATTTAAGTCTGAAGCTCTGGACTTCCTGACAGCAGCTATCTAATTGCCTTCCGCCTTCTATCCTATCAATAATCTTTGTGTCAATATTGTCTTCGGTCTTCCTTAATTTATACTTCAGTTGCCCCACAACCTACGGTCCCGGGCTTGGATATGTTACCGGACATCCATCATTCAGAAGCTTCAACTATCTATGCTGAACCTTTATCTTATCTTATTTTATTTTAAACTTTCTGCACATAATCCTATGTTAATCGAATTGATCTAATATTAAAGCTCGATGCACTATATTACTATATGTCTGAACTTGCTGTCAACCCTGACTATCATCAACGATATGAATAACATTTTAACTTAAGGTGCTCAATCGTCATATGTGGAATCGTTAGTTATTATATTACTACTCATTTTAATAACTTTAATAACTTGGGCACATAATCACTCTCTTATCTAAATAGCAAAATTTTATGATTGTGAATTATGCTATACGAGTATATCTGAATATTAAAAACAAAATATCACTTTATTTTTACACTTATTTAAATATTTTTAAAACAAATAAGAAAAATCACATCAATTTATTTCCATTCAAGTTGCGTCAGACGAGCTTTAACGGCTCTCTCATTTGCATAAAATTACATTGCTCTTCTTTAAAGAAATACTCCGCCAATTAATCTCTAAGTGCAAGTGCATTATTCATGGCATTATTCAAACCAACTTAAACATAAACATTTATTTATTTGAGCACCCGTGCCAAAGGCACGCCAAGCGTTGGGCACATCATAGCGAGTTACATAGTAGATACACATTATAGCAAAACGAAACATAAACAATTAAGAGTAGCGGAGGCTTTGAGCATCTTTATCAGATTTAAAAAAAAATTTAACTTCTTTTCTCTAATCACCGAAAAGTAAATTTCCATCTTCATCTTCCCATTCAACATAGCCTTCTGGACAAAAGCAGTTATCTTCAAATGATGTTTGCTTAATATAATTGTGCAAAGCAGACATTTCTAAAATAATCATTTTAGCATTTTGCGACAAGTAATGAAGAACCGTTTGCAAGACTTTCATTCCGGAAACAAGTATTCCTAAAGAATTTTCAAAGACTCGATGAACTTTTAATAATTTACGATTCAAAATAATTTGTTTTTAAGTTAAAAGTTTTTCAGGAAATGGTCGTATAGTGTGCCTTTTAAGTAGAAAATTCGCATCCGACGATGTTATGTAACTATGTAGAGTGATTCGCTTGGGACGTAAAGTCTCGACTGTCAGCATAAGCTGACAGATCACTCGGCGGGCAGCGTTGACTGCAAGGCGGCACGCTAGTTCGCCTCAGCTATTGGCGGAGAGTGTGGGGAGGTTCCACAAAAAACCTGCCGCTGCCGTCAGCCATAATCAAAAAAAATTTCGTGCCTATCAACACAAAAGCCGGCACACATTCGGTCCTGAAGGGACCCTTACGTCACTTACCTGTATACCATCGAAGGCGCAGATGTTCTGCCTTCTTTGCCTGCCCCATCCTCCCATCTAAAGGCATTGTGTTTTTCCCTTTTTTTTATTGTTTTTAATGTTGAAGTCTGAAAAATAATTAATCAATGAGAATTAGTTTAGTTTACCTACTTGAAATTTCAATCTTAGATTTTGTTTGTATACTTACTCAGATTTAATTGTGCCACCACCATACAACACAACACTCTTTATTTATAATTTCAGTTGACATTTGTCATCACTGTCTCATCTCCCTTTTTCTTTCTTTTCTCGTCAAGTTATTATTTCATTATCATCGAATGATGCTATAAAATACCGATGATCAGATCCAAACTTGAGAAATGAAATGGCCAATATTAAAATTGAAACAGACATGGTAAAAGAGAAAGACACATTTTCTGTCTTAAACATTTATTGGACCGTTACCATATACACATATTTGAGTTTAATCAGATGATGAATTTACCGATAATTAATAGGGGAAAATTCGAGAAAATTCCGAAGCTGGAAAAATTGGAAAGGAAAGGAGATTAGAGACAGTCGAAGTAAAGCCTTAGATCGCGATGGATAGTAAAATTTATCGAAATCATCTTTTAAAAATTTGAAATCTAAGTTTTATCTGGAATTCTTCAAATCGATTGAACAGCGCACGTAGTTTTGTATGGTGGTGCAAGCTTTAAATAAAAATTCTAGAAAAAGGGGCTTGTAATATAAATTGGATTATTTTGTATTTATTATTCTGTGAAATGGAATTGAAGAAACTATGTATGTAGATATCTATAAACAATAGCAATAAAACATTTTCTTTGTATGAATTGAAAGATTGTGGTTTCTTAAAATTTAAATCTATAACTGTGAACTAGTTCCAAACGTGATCGTGGTGTAGTGGCAAGAACTTGGTTTATAGACAGCAGGTCGTGGGTTCGAATCGTGGTTTTTTCTAAATTTCGCATGTCGCAGTTTTGTTTGAAAAGACATTTTTTTTTTGGTGTTATTGTTTAGAAATCCTGGAAAATCCCTCTTATGCTTAAACAAAGTAAGAGGAGAAATTAAAACTCTGAAGGGTTCATGTTCACGTTATAATTACTGATAGGTAATGCTTCATTTACCCGCAAAGGCACATACATATATGTACAAGTATATCACTAGCTCAAAGGTATATACAGTCAAGCATATCAAAAATTAGAGCCGCATAAATATATATATAATATTAAATCAAAAGTACCATTATTTCAGGTTACATACATGTAAATATATCAAACTTGAGCCGTATATATATATATATATATAGTATTAAATCAAAACTACCATTATTTCAAGGTACATACATGTAAACATATCAAGCTTGAGCCGTATATGTATATATATATATAGTATTAAATCAAAAGTACCATTATTTCAAGGTACATACATGTAAATATATCAAAAACTTAAGCCAAATAAATATATATATATAGTATTAAATCGAAGTTATATATAGCTACATGAAAATAATATCAATAAAAAGGAAGTCCTACATGTGTAAGTCGCTACAGAAGCCGAAGTATGCGTATACCAAAATGTGTAATATATCAATAATACTCACGGTGAAAATTCCACGGGATGATGAAGCGCTTCAGCATCCGCCATCTAGTTAAAAGAATTAAATTGGAATTTAATGCTTCGACTTGCTGTCTGTAGGCTCTATCACAAAAGTTATTTTTGTTGAGTTAAAATAATATTGCCCAGCGGCACTTGTATCTACACTTATCTTGGACGAAATTAACTAAGAACGTGCGGAACGTAATTATAATAAAAATTAAAATTTAAAACAATTTACAAATTCATTCCATAGTGGACGACTGTATCTAAGTTGTGCAACTGAAGGATTATAACCTGGCGGTGAAGGAATATCAGCATTTTTCCCTGTAGTAAAATCTATTGACCATTAACACTTTTTGTGCTGGATTTTGTTGACATTTTGGAGCACAAGTCCAAAGAAAACAATTGTTGGAATTTTGACAATTGCTAATCCATATTGCTGCGTGTTCACAAAACTCTCAGGCGGATATATTCCGCTTTGAAAAAGTATTGAGTTTATACCATATTTTAAGTATTCCGCCACTATGACTGTATTAAATGCTGGCAAATGTGGATACCATCGAAAATTGAATAAATCACGGAGCCTTATTTCAAGCAAAGTGTTGCACTGGTACAAGTTTTCTCCGCATATATAAACTATCCAGTTAATATTGTTCAGATTTCTTTTTTCTGCAATAAGGTACAGTGGCTGCCACAAATTAGTATAGCGTTGGTGTAATTGATACATTAGGATATCCTTAGGCACCTTTTTGAATAAACAAGAGTTGACTGTTCTTCCAGCCAAGTAATTTTTCCTGCCCGAAAAAGGCGCGGATTTTGTGCGGGGTAGACGAAAATAAAGACAGAGAAGATTGTCTTTTTCTTCTTTTCCTTTTCTCATCAGAATGTCACTCCGAGCTCAAGGAAATGCACTTCTCTCGGTCTGGGTGCATTCGAATATTCTGATTGACAACCGCCGGCATACACGCTGCAGTCTTTCGTGTAGCATATTGCTATATGCACTACGATACGACCATAACAACGTAATAATGTGAAAATTCAATGCCAGTTTCAAGGATGCAATCTTCGGATAATTGTAATTCATCATGTAATAATTTTGATGCCAAACTTGGTTCTAGAAATTCATACAAGACAAGGATTAGGTCTTACATACGTATATAAATATAAGTAAAAAATGCACACCTCTATCATACGATTCCACATCAACGGAACTAAAGCAATATTCTGAGTCACTTACAGTCAGTAAGGCCGTAGTCATATATTTATGAGTTCCTTTTCTTGGAGGACATGGTATATTAAAATATTTTTCCCCAATCCCACCGACACAGTTTGGAACACCGTGTTTCTCATTGAAACCGTTCGATGAAGTCAAATATGTCATCATCAATTGTCGGCTCCGTAACATACAATGGAGCATTCCAAATAACACAACATGCCTCTAAAATGATTTCCCTTATAGACGCTTTTCCTGCTTAAAAGTATCTGCAATATGATAATGTGAAAGTCCCTACGATTAGTACCTTGAAAGGAGATATTACAATGGATAATATACCGAACAAATAATCCTTTTGTGCAGCTATCACAAAGAAGTGGCCAACCGGCATTCAAATCCAATTGATGGTCGCATCTATTTTTTTATTAAATCGGTCCAACTCAGTCTCTCTTCGTAATTTTCTGTTTTCTTCTCTGAATCTGATTTCTTTTTAATAACTTTTGCACTCTTCGCATGACAAGTCCATTGAATAAATAATAAAAAATATGGTTGAGTGCTTAGTGCTCTCTCTATTGTGTGACTATATTACTGTAAAAGATTTCTACCGCAATGAGTCTGTTCATCGCTCCTTTTTTATTTTGCTAAACGACTTCGTATTTTTTCTATTATATCCTAACTAGCTATTAATTTCTCGATGTACCTAACGTTGTAACGTAGCGTAAGCTGAGGTTCTTTAATAAATGATTTTTCTATTCTATTCTATTCTAAAAAATATTTATTCAATGCACAAATCACAACGAAAACAGACAAAACTGTCAGTTGTAGTAGAGAATTTGGGAATTCTCAAAACAAATTCGCCGAGTTACAGAATTCCGAGTGGAGAATTAACTGTCAAAACAACTCTGATTTCCGAAATTTCACAATTCTCCGTGTTGCAGAATCCGGCTCCAGAAGTGGGATAGTGGATTCTCTGGAAAAATCTTCACTTGATCTACTTGGGATGGAAGGTATGGAAAATTTTTCTTTAAATTGCGTGATTGTCTCAAAACTAAAGGCCTGAAAACTACGGGAAATAAAGAAACTTTGTATAATAGACCATTATAGACATCAAATGTGTTGTGACTCAGGTACATATTGCCCCGAATCACAACCATATAGTCAATACATCAATATTGTTACATGCAATAGAAAGAGACATCTACTGGCAATGGAGAGTAAAGAAGGAAGGGAAGGGAAGGTTCAGGAATGGAATGTATAGAATAGTTACGAAGATTCTGGAATAGAACACTCCAGAATAATCTGGAGAGCCAAAAAAAGAGTCGTCTTAGACATTGCAGTGTTAGCGAAAGTAATAAAGAAGCGAAAGTGTTGTATTGGATAGGCGATAATTGAAAATATAGTATTAGCGATAATTAAAGTTGAGTTGATTAGTTGAATGATTGTGAATTTTATATGATTAGAAGTGAAATAAAGAACTTGTATAATTAATTATTTAATATTGTATTTTTAAATAACGAACCAAAGGCCACGCTCGCAACAATATATTATCCTATACAATATATTGATGTATTGCAAGTCCAACCCTGAAAACAAAAAATCATTCAAATCTAAATTTTTATTTAGAATTATTCAAATGCATTCAAAAATTTCAAATGCATTTAAAAATGCATTCGCATGTCGCAACAAAATGCAATTCAGCATAAAATTGCATTTCGTTATCAGTCATGCACTATATTCGCACGGTATATCTACCAACATACAGTGCACATCATATTTCATTTTCTTTGCGCATATGATAATGCACATAAAATAAGTTGCATTCTTTCACGTACGATCTTGGATCGTCGTGAGAAAGTAAAAAAAGAAAAGAAGCTTTTCACGAATACGTGGGTACCTGGGGGCAGCAAGTTCAAACCTCGAGGAGCTTTCCTTTGCAATCCGTCGAGAGCAGAACCTAAAAGAATATTAGTGAACGGTTCGAGTAATCGTATAATTATTAAACTTTATTATTATAAATAGTAAGAATAAAATCCTGTAGTTATTACAGTAAAATTGTACGTCAGTGGAATAAACAGTGATAACCTTTATTTTATTATTTATTAAATTTGGACAATATCACACATAAAGTTTTTTTTATTTTCCTTAAATCGGCGACCTCTCTCTCCCGTGCCCCAGGGGAGTGGCGTAAAACATCATAACATTTTGGTGGCAGCGAAACTTTTAAAATTCAAAAACAATTAGCAAAAAGAAAAAATAGAAATAACAAAAAAAATAAACCAATAATAATTAAGATTACTTAAAATATTTAACTCCGGCCAAATCTATAACAAACCCAGTGATAATTAAATCAGTTCCTACAAAAATAAAAACTAAATAAAATCTATTACATTTTGGTGGCAACAGTAAATAAAATTCATTAATCTAAATTAAATTTGATTAATCATTGTGCCCCAGCAGTGTATACAAAAAAAAAAATCTGAATTAGTGCTAATAAAAACCAAAATTAATCGACAATTTATAGAAATAAAAAAAAAAAAAAATAAGAAGCTCGGGTACCCCAAAAAAGGGGTGCTTAGAGGAAATATATATATATATATACAATAAATATATAAAATAAAAAAGTTTAGGGCCAATCTGCTCCAACGAGGGAATATAGCGAGGTTGATCCCTGCCTCAAGTAAGACGGAACAAAGAAGGAAGACTACAAGAAATCATCACCCAGGACGTGTGACGTACCATTCTACACCAACTTTCCAACTTTACCAACCATCAAAAGGAACACTTCGGACTACAACTTCATCAATTTCAACCATCAATACAACAAACTTTGAATTACAGCCAATAACATCCGACACCTAAATATATTCGATAAAGTGAAAGGTACCGTGAAAAGCTATTTTTCTTTTCTTTGAATTTAATAATTTATAATTAATAAATATGTATACAGGGTGATTCTGATCAAGATACCTTCCGGTATACCACGCGATTCCTTGAGGTAAGCCGATCAAAAAATTGTTGCACATACATCTTTTATGACTGGAACCACAATTGCTTTGGTTAAAATTTTCTGAAGGTAGTGGTACTCTTATTTAGTATTTAACCAGTGTAATGCGGCGGAGCGCCATCGTGTGCATAAAGTTAATCTCGCTCCTAAGGGAAAGCGGAATATACTCATTCAACATGTCTTCTAAATCATGTTTTAAAAAGGAGAGGTAAGTGGTACTAAGAGTACCAGTTCAGAAAATTATAACCAAAGCAATTGTGGGTCCAGTCATAAAAGACCCTACGTACCTACCTGTGATTATTGGTTTAATGCAATTCTATGATCTGGCTTGAATCTGCCAATAAACCTCCAGTGCTAAAACCGATTCAGGTATTGCCATGCGGTTTTTTTCCCCAGTGGTAGAGGATAGTAGGGGCATTAATAAGAAGCAATAAATTTTGGTTACATGGAAGAAAGTTTTTGAAATAAATAACGGTATTTACGAAATTTTTGTGTAAAAAAAATCAAAATTTTGGAAATATTTGAGAATAGTTTAAAGATGTTTGTTTAAAAAATACAGAGGAATACACTTTTCGACAGCTACTATTCTGGGCTATTAAATAAGCCAACAATAACCAAAATCTATAGTGTGGTTCAAAAGTTATACTCATTTATTCCCATCAGGGTTCACGAATATTGGGGAAATCTTCAACTGGCCACAACTCCTAAAAGAAGGTTTCCAGGGGGGGGGGGGGTATGTGGAACAATTTTTTGATCGGCTTACCTCACGGAATCGCGTGATGTACCGGAAGGTATCTTGATCAGAATCACCCATACAGGGTGTTTCTCCTTAGAAGGTCCATAGAGCGGGAGGTGATAGTACTCACCTAGACGAACCAAAAATTGTATGGCAGGGGGGGGGGGCAATATCAACCGTTTAGGAGTTACAGGGTGATTCATAAAAAAAGCTAGGTTTTCACTATCACCTCCCGCTCTATGGACCTCCTAAGGGGAAACACCCTGTATACAAGATATTTTCATCATAAATTTATTTGCCCATAAAATCCTGTGGTGCAATATTTTTTATTTTATTATCTATGCAAGTGGTTTTTTTTAAAGAAAAAGGAAAAAGAAGAAAAAAGTGTAAACATTTTTTGTTGTTTACGTTTTTGCATTTTTTTTTTATTTTTGCTTAAATTCAGTTTATTAAATTTATATACGATTATGCTCTTCCTAGAAGCGACCTCTGCAGTAAGACTTCGTTAGCTTGCTGACCAGAGGACTTCGAATAAAATCGATAATCGATCCCCTGCGATACGACTTTGTCAGCGTATCGTTCAGAGGAAAGATATGGATTGGAAGAACAATCAATAGATAATTTATTTGCATATTTCATGGCAATCTACATTTTTGCTGATTGTTTCCATATTTACAATTTTTCTAGTTTTTTTTCCTTTCATATTTCCCGGTTATTCACACGTATTTGCACTTTCTGATTATTTTCCGGTTGTCTACATATTTGAATGTTTTATATAAACAAATAAATGAACGAAATAATTGTGAAGATGTAGATGCGGAAATCCAACATAAGGTGACTTAAATAGAGAAAATTACAATAAATTATAGAAAAAAAGAGGAAGAAAATAAGAAGTTGCTAAAAATTAAAACCAACTCTAAACTTAATTTAACTTGCTATCTGACTAATTCAGTTACAGACCTTTATTTAAAATTAATAAATCAACTCCATTCCAATATTAATTATAACAATACACCACATACATAACAACATGACAGGAGAAACAAGAACATTCGACGAGCTTTGCTTGTCACAAGTCGAAAAAACCGACGAAATCAGAAAAATATTAAAGGAATATCACAGCACCAACAAAAAATATAGAACCTCGGAATTTGTTTCCAATAAACTTCAAAAATTGGAAGAACAATGGGCTGCTTTTGAGAACACAGAATCCATCATTCAAGAACATGAGAAATTCGACGAAACTCATGAATACTTCAAACAATCATGCTCTGATAAGACAGAGGATTGGTACAACCTAATCAGAGCAACATTGTCTGATAGGTTGAAATCTATTTCAACTTATGAGGATAACGCAAATAACC
Source organism: Dioctria rufipes (assembly GCA_963924295.1). Taxonomy (NCBI): domain Eukaryota; kingdom Metazoa; phylum Arthropoda; class Insecta; order Diptera; family Asilidae; genus Dioctria; species Dioctria rufipes. The sequence goes on along the minus strand of OZ002741.1, from coordinate 128,856,868 downwards.
CATTTTACATCGCACCTCCCAAAAATTCACAGAAAGGTACCAATACTGAAGCTATGCAGGAATGTGGAAACTAGGATCAGTCTAATACAATACGATTTAGACTGCAAGAAGATAGACAAAAATCTATAACACATATTATCCTGTCTATCAATCTTAATTCACTACCAACTGCAAGCTAGGCGTATTTAACACATAAACTACACTCGCTGCATGGGTATTGGGAAGATTTCAAAACAACCCATATTGAAATAATTTCAAATGCTGGCCCCGAAGATAAAGTCAGCGAATACTTCACGGAAGATATTTATATAAATATGGAAACATCATATTCAGATACTATAATTGCACTTCAGGAACAGCTAGATTTGCGATTTAAAGAGTTATCAAATACTACAAATGATTTAACAAATCATCACCATAATGTTTCTTTTAGAGACGAGTCGCATTTCTCCTTATCACAAGGTCATTAATTCCAAATTTTAGTGGAAATTCTAAGAATTTCCACAAATTTATTTCAAGTTGTGATGACATGAACGCAACAGCATCGACGTTGAGCGAAAAACACTCCCTCCTAAGCTTAATAAGGAGTAAATTATCTGCAGATTCGTATGATGTATATAGGTAGAATTAAATATCAGATTGGTCTGAATTAAAATCTCTGTCAAACCTTCCAAATCAAAACCTCTAGATCTACCCTACAGTCTCAATGAAATAATTTAAGACAAGATAGAGAGGAAAGTGTAAAAGGCTTTCTTCAAAGACTAAATGCAACACTATTCAAATTTAATGAGGCAACACACTCATATACAAGTGATAAAGTTCTTTTAAAGTCTCTTTTAAAAGATAACGAATATCAAGCAGTGAGAGCTATTGAGGATGGGCTAATTAATCCCCAACTAACTTTAGCCAAAGTGCATTCCGATAAATCTTTCTCTGCATTAAAATCTCACATTTTAGATCATGCATCACATTTGGAGCTCAAGCAAGCTATCTTTCAAACGAATTACAAGACAAATCCAGTCCCTTTCAGACAAAATACGAGTCATAATTTACAATGCTTCAAATGTACTAGACTATACAACGCTCTGCACAGAACTTTAACGCAATTCCAAAAACAAGTTCACAATTACAACGTCCTCCGGATTCCCATAAAGTTACATCTCCAACGTTTTCATGTCGATATTGTCATCGAATGGGACATACAATCAAGGAATGCAGGACAAGAGCTGCGAATAATAATCGTTTTAGCGGCAGCCCAGGAAACCGAAATAATTTTCGGGAATCAAATACAACTCCACCAACAAACACGGCTGACAGCCTCAAAATGGGAACTGGCAGTAGCCAGTATTCCTGTTACATACAAGTAGCAGCAGTATCATCAGAACACAAGTTGTTTCATTTACCCGGAGTAAAGCTAGTAAGCTGCTCCATTCCTCCAACTAGGAGAACTAGTAGAAGTAATATAAATTCAAAACACTTGAAAAACCTTGATCCTCGAATTTACTTAAACTAGTGCATAAGAGCGCATTATTTTTTGAATCTGGCACACAAAAACGAGACGTTGGGCATTTTTAACAACAATAAAAAGAAGCCCCAATATAAAACAGCATCATATCTCCATAACGGAAAAGACATTTAAATTTTTTTTTACTTCTCTATAAGTAAAGTAAAGTAAGTTAATAAAAATTGTTAAGATTCTATAGTAGACATTATAAAAAGAAGTAGTAGTCACTGCGATATATGTGCATGTAAGCAACAAAAATAGTAGGACAATTTTCATTTAATCATTCTAATTTCTTTGGTTATGAAACAAAATTAACTAAACTACCTATTTTCTCCTTTTCTTCCTCTCAAATATTGCGTAAAATCTCTGCGGGTGCTGCTTTCATGCCCAGGCCTGATCAAAACTCTTCTGGCTCAGATTTTGAGGCAGCAATAAGCTCATTGTCGTTTGACAACACAAGTCCTCCAGACAGCCCAACAGTAGAGCAAAATTCACCCCAAAACAGACCATCCCTAAATTAGTATCGCGAACATCGCTCAGGTAAACGCTTCAGAGGGCACAGTCTAATTAATTTTAGTTTAGGCGCCCTAGTATCCCAGCAAGCGTTAGCCACACCAAGTTCGAGTATAAACACTCAAACCACTTCCTGCATAGAACAACCAAGTAGAATAGACAAAATGTCTGTAAACTATGAAAAAGTAGTAAAATTGACGGCACAAATGGTGCCTTTGTTCTCTGGGGAAATTAGCACGCAAATCCTTACAGAATTACAGACTTTTATAGGCTGTTGTAAGCAAGTGCAACAGTGTCTAGGGGAAGAGGAAAAGAAAGCCTTCATGCAGATTTTCCCCACCAGATTGAGAGGAAACGCGTACCAATTAATAGCGTCGAGCTCTCGCACAAAATTTGAAGAAGTCGAACAACTGCTTTACCGAAAGTATTTACCTCGTGAAACATACCATGATCTAATAAACAAGTTAATTACTTGCCGGAAATATCCGCCAGAATCATTTAGTTCATTTACAAATAGATTAAAAAGTCTCTTAATTCAATGCAACGAAGCAGCACAGAGTAAATACGGATCTGAAAATTTTAAAGTAGCAAAATAGCAAATAGAAGATTTTGCTATGGCTTCCATAAAGAGTGGTGCAACTAATCCGCATCTAAGCGCCTATTTACTCACATTGAATGAAAATTCTTTAGAAAATCTCATCCAAAAGGCATTAGATATGGAAAGGTTGCAACAAGGTCTCTTTTTCATTCCACAACCAACAAATTATATCACTAACCCAACAAACTCTTTCCAAGTGGACCATTTTCTAAGACCCAATATCCCAAATTTCTCTAATACCTATGGTTATCCTATACCCGAGAATGTAAATTTGTCTTCTTACCCTTACATAAAGGAGTTCGGAAGACATAACATCAAAACTGAAATTGGTATACCTCCAATAGCGAAACCACCAAAGGAAACTTCAGTATCCTTTAGTACAAACGGAAACCCAGAAAATTATTGGCGCTCTCCTCAAACAAGCATAACAAGGAAACCGTTAGGAAGTCCACCTCCAAACAGGAAATCCTTTTACGAGCAGGCAGAAAAAAAATACGATGAACATAATTGCTGTTAAACAAGATCACCTGCAGCTACTGCAATTATAAAGGGCACACGTATGACGAGTGCCTAAAGCGTAAGAATACTCCTTATTGTACTAACTGCAGAGTGAAGGGCCATGATGCCCAATATTGTAAACAGAACATTAAGGCGCCACCCGAACACGCAAACACTAAGAACAATGCTCGGTGGGGCTCTGCAGATAGGGAACAAAGATTTAATCACATACATAATATGTGCGACTTCTGTGGGAGAAGAAGTCATACGGTGTCCACATGTCAGCAGAAACAACGATGGCAGGCTACACATTCGGGAAACGGCATACTGTCGACCGAAAAACCCCGGCTCGACATTAAATAAAACTGCGCAAATTACTTCAGGGTTCTCGCAAACAAAACAACAATCAAATAGAGAAAATGTACCAGTGGTAGACTTACCACTGGACATCGGCAAAGAAACAGCCGTTCGGCTGATAGTAGACACTAGATAACCCAGAACATATAGAACGAAGCCAAAAGGTGACTTTGAAAACTCCATTTGGAGAAGGAGAAACATTGGGAAACTGCCAAGGCAACTTTTTATTAAGCCGCAGTGTCCCATGCAAACTCCAGGTAGTAGAAGACATTGCTCAAATCTCCCACGATGGGCTGTCAGGCAATGACTTTCTTGCAAAAAATTGTAATATCGAAGGGCCCAATAAATTACTCCGGTTCCCTCGCACGGAAACCAACCCCATTGAATTCACGGTACCTCTCGAAACATCCCTAGAAGATGGAGAGGAAATACCAAGTGATCAATTGGAGGAGCAATTTAAATCACGGACACCAAATAACAATAATGCCTTACCTCCAATGGAAGAAACTCTGAACACCTCAAAAGAAGATGAAAATAGGCAATATGAAATAGCACTTCAGCGATCCAATAGAATACCCCCTCAATCTCAAATGGTACTGAGCATACCGTTACAAATAGACCAAGAAATGATCTGTTTGTCTCAGGAGATCCAAGAAGGAGTATTTGTCGCAAATTGTCTAGTTAGTCCTCATAAAAGCTTCATACCGTCATCCATTCTAAATGTAAACACGGAACCAGTCTTCCTAAGGAAATTAAGGCTTACTTTAGCTCCAAGTAATTGCTATAACGTACAGTATCTCCATTTACCTTTGGATGACTTAAATACCCAAAGTACTCATAAAAAGGGTGATCCACCTTTCCTACGTGCACAAAACAAAAGCACACACAATGTCAAAAAAGACAAATTCAAATTTAATTCCAATCCATATTCAAGAAACGTAAACCATATTAAAAGTTATAACTCAGACAGGCTTGTGGCTTTACGTAAAGAATTACTGTTGGATGAAAATTTAAATCACGAAGAAGAAAAATCAATTCTTGAGTTATACTATAAGTATAATGATCTTTTTTATTTAAAGGGAGATAAGCTCACGTGCACTAGTACCATAAAGCATACCATCCCCATATTACACAATCAGCCACCCATAAATCAAAAGATGTATAGACTTCCAGAAACACACCGGGCAGTCATAAATGGGCAAATTAAGGAAATGTTGGACAACGATATAATCCAATTAAGTAAAAGCTCGTGGAATTCTCCATTGCTGGTAGTCCCCAAGAAAGCTGGGCCTGACGGCAATAAACGTTGGTGAGTAGTAGTAGATTTTCGTAAAGTCAACGAGAAATCTATAGGGGATGCTTTTCCATTACCCAGGATAGAAGATATACTGGATCAGGTTGGGCATTCGCGGTATTTTACTACACTTGACCTTGCAAGCGGATATCACCAAGTACTGGTTGACCAAAGGGATGGACCAAAAACTGCGTTTAGTACCGCTTACGGGCATTATAAATTTAAGAGAATGCCATTTGGCCTGAAAGGTGCACCTGCGACTTTTCAGCGCCTGATGAATTATATTCTAACGGGTCTCCAAGGATTAGAATGCTTTGTCTATCTCGATGATATTGTAATATATGGAAAAAATTTACAAGATCATAACGAGAAACTGGCTAAAGTATTCGACAGACTTCGAGCCCATAATCTTAATTTACAACCCGAAAAGTGTCAATTTCCTTCGCAAAGAAGTAATATACCTCGGACACAAATGCTCAAATGAAGGAGCACTTCCAGATCCCAGTAAGACAAGCTGTGTCCAAAATTTCCCTTCACCACGAACTATCAGACAACTCAATCGTTTCTTGGATTGGCATACTACTATCGCAAGTTCATCCCTAATTTCTCAAAGATAGTTAGACCATTAACAAATCTATTGCGGAAAGACGTCAAATTCAATTGGACACAAAAGTGCCAAGATTCTTTCAATGAGATTAAAAATTCCCTTATAAATCCACCTCTACTCAAATATCCAGATTTTTCCCAACCTTTTAATCTAACAACCGATGCTAGCAATGAGGCATTGGGGGCGGTTTTATCACAAGGAGCAATAGGTAAAGACAGGCCAATAGCGTATGCAAGTAGAAGTTTAAATAAGGCGGAACAAAGATACTCCACAATAGAAAAAGAGTTGCTTGCTATTGTGTGGGCCGCCAGAAACTTCAGGGGTTATTTACAAGGTAGAGCTTTTACGGTTTACACCGACCACAAGCCCCTGAAAGGCGTGTTTAATGTAAAAGATCCAACTTCAAGACTAGTCAGATTACCATAAACTCTCCGAGTTTGACTATAAAATTGAATACAAACCTGGAAAATTTAACACCAATGCAGACGCGCTTAGTAGAATACCTGCCCAAATAAACCAAACAAATCCCAATTCGATCATTGTCGAAGCTCAGGTACATCACCGGCTCGAGTCCGACATAGACGATGATGATTATAGTTCTCCACAGTCATCAAAACAGCCAATGCCATGTTGTTACAAGAGACGAAATAAGGAAGGCACAAAATAATATACAAGAGGTAAAACAGAATCAAGAAACTCCCCACAAAATTCAAAAATATTCACGGAACTCTCGAAATAGCGCAGTCGAAATCGGGTCAACTATTAGCAATCAATCAGAAAGCAGTGCATCTGAACAGGGCGAATTACCTTGGTACAACAACGTAATAAATTCCCAGCATAAACTAACAGAAACTATCGCAGACCCTGAGGAAATCGAAACAATTCTAAATGAATATCATGACTCCGCATTTGGTGGTCACCAAGGAGTAATCAAAACTTATAGAAGAATAAAGAACAAATATAAGTGGAAAAACATGTTTAGTTCTATCAAGAAATACATCCGGAAGTGCTGTAAATGCCAAAAAATGAAGGCTAGCCCAGAGTATCGTATGCCAATGGTCATAACAGATACTGCCCGTATGCCCTTCGAAGAAGTTTATTTAGACATAGTAGGCCCTCTTGAGGAAACTCACTCAGGAAACAAATATATTCTGACTTTCCAAGACAATCTAACGAAATTCGTAGATTGTTATGCCATGCCGAATGGCGAAGCAGAAACGGTAGCGGGAATATTTTTCGATGAGATTATCACTCGTTATCGCATTCCTAAAAAGGTAGTAACTGACCAGGGCTCTAACTTCTTAAGCGATCTTTTCAAATGAGTATGTAAGCTTCTGAAAATAAAAAAAATGCAGACTTCCGCTTACCATCCGCAATCCAACGGCGTACTGGAGCGAACTCACAGACCCCTAGTGGAGTATTTGAGAGCTATTTTATTTGAAAATCCAAAGGCTTGGGATCGATTCCTGAGAACCGCGGCTTTTGTATACAATAATAGTCCACATGATGGCAGAAAGCTCACACCAATGGACTGTATGTTTGGGTTCACAGCGGATGTTCCCTCTAATCTGAAAAGAGAGCCGGAGCCCATTTACAACCACGAAAGTTACTACCACCTTCTGAGGTACAAAATACAAAAAGCGTACGCTACCGCTCGGAAAAATTTGCTGAAAGCTAAGGAAAAGTGAAAATTTTACTACGATAAGCGTTCACGTCCAGTAACCTTCAAAACAGGAGATAAAGTTTTACTGAAAAACCCCGCTAAAAAACACAAACTTTCCCAGATATGGCTAGCACCATATCTAGTGGTACAAGTCTTTAACACTGTTAATACTGTTATTAAAATCGGTAAACGAAGAGTAACAGTACATAACAACAGATTGAAGCCATTTCACGAATAATGGCTGTCTAAAAAAAAAAATGGGGGCAGTAAAACAAGGCGACAAACTTAAGAAACAACAAAAGGCAACCCAACATGCCTATTCAGTAAAAACACACACAAAAAGGAAAAAGCAGGAAGGTTCATTAAAAAACAAAGAAAAGAAAGAAATAAAGCACAAATGATGCAAATAAGCTCTTTATCCCTAAGTTCCGTAGTAATTTTTGTACTCTGCATAATTGGAATATTGAAACTATGTAAAGTTATAAGTAACAAGAAACGAAAAATAGTAGTCAAAACACCCAAAGTATTAACTGTCAGTAACCCAAAGGTACAGCTAGATACTGAGACATACACTCAATTTTCTAAAGAAGCTACGGATACCTTGAACCATGAGCCCAGAGTAGATACCAAGTTTCAAAACTTACCATCTCCACAACAAGTGACTTTTCCCCCAAGTAAAATCAAGCAGATCTCGCAAAATTTCCAGTCGGAGATCACTAAAACAAACAAATCCCAATTTAAAACACTAACCTCTGTAGTAGTAACGACAACAAGGAACAAAGAACAAGCTGTCTCACAAACCTCTCATTCAGAATTAAAGAATGCCATCAAACAACGTGCCACCCACCAGCAACAAGCAGGTAGCAGACAAAATATACCTATTCCTCCACCACCACCACTTCCACAAACACTAAGCCGTGTCGAATCTGAGTCAATTCCACGCACCCGCCATTTACAGGTAGTTTAATTCCATCTCTAAATAAATTCTGCATAGCCAAAGATAATAACAAATCTGAATGGTAAATTCAATTGCTACACACTTTTTACATGTACATATATCATGAATACATCAATATAAATAATTTATAAATGTATAAATAGGTTTTTAAGTTAAATTTTAGATTTAGCACAAATAAGTACCAAAAAATATGTTATCACACATATAGCACAAATAAGTACCAAAAAATATGTATTCACACATATAGTACGAATAACAAAAAATATGTATTCACACATATAGCACAATAATATGTATTCACACATATAGTACGAATAACAATATAATAGTACCAAAAAATATGTATTTACACATATAGTATCTACGAATAAGAATAATGAAAAATAATTGTATCAAAAATATATATAGTAGAAATAAATTGTTGTACAGAAAAAATGTAGACATAATTAATAGAAATAAAAATAATTGTAGCAAAAAATATGTACAAAATACAGTTAAGCTAATCCAAATTAATCCACGCTTAGATAAGCTTTGTTCTTTTTAATATAGCTAAACACCACATGTACTCATCCAGCATTACGTATATACATACAAAAGGTTTAGGTAAATATTTTTCTTTTTCCCAAGCTATCAAACAAATAAGTTAATATTTAATGCGTTATTCCTCTCCCAAGAATAACACATTTTTTTTAAAAAGGGGGAGATTTTTTACATACAAGGCATCCATTGGCATCAGTTAAACATGTATATACATACATACATGCATTCCTGAGTCAATTTCGTTTACGCAGAATTAAAAAATTCATGCATCAATGAATAAATGCAAACATGTATATACATACATACCTACAGCATTCTCATTGCATGCAGAATTATAATTCCCAGCTGCAAGTATAAACATATCGATAAACATATTTACAAAATTCAGTAATTGAATAAAGTCACTCGCTACTGACCTACACCAATTTCTTAATCACATAAAGAAACAAGTGAAGGCAGTGACACAATACCCCTGCGCGCAAGATTTCACACGATGGAATTTGATAACCTTGCGTCAGCGGTAGAACTTAGGTGAAAGAAACAATGGCTCACGATGATGTCATAATAGCAGCAAAGTGGCGAACGGTCTACGGAAGTATTTATGTATGTACATATGAAAGCGATGAATGCCGTGATGTAACAACAACAAACCATCAAAATCTTTGCGGAAATTAATTTATGAATGCTATAAAGAAACACTTTACGGAAATAAGAATTATGTATATACGAATGCCGTGATGAAATTAAAATTACAAGCGCTTAGCGTAATAAGAAAAAAGCAATAGTATTAAGTCAAGAATTATTGTATAAATATTCTTGTGTTTTGGAATAAAAAGTCAGTTAGTCAGTTGCAGCAGTATCATCAGAACACAAGTTGTTTCATTTACCCGGAGTAAAGCTAGTAAGCTGCTCCATTCCTCCAACTAGGAGTAAAGCTAGTAAGCTGCTCCATTCATCCAACTAGGAGTAAAGCTAGTAAGCTGCTCCATTCATCGACACTAGGAGTAAAGCTAGTAAGCTGCTCCATTGAATCCCTCTAGGAGTAAAGCTAGTAAGCTGCTCCATACACATCGCTGCTCTACCTATCTCGGGAGAAATAAGTAAAAGCCCAATAATCGAGAAGGCAGGTAATCTCAATTTACCTATAGTAACCGTGCCGTGCTCCAGATCAAAATATAAAGGTGCTCAGATGAGAGTACTAGAAGTACTTAAGAAATACAACATTCCGGGAAAGTCGAACTTCTCCGCCGAGATATAATAACGCCAATATCTCGGCTAGATCGCAATATCCAACTTCATCGGCATCCAGTCAGGGAAACTGGATGCAGCGGGGGGTCTCATTCGGCAACCCCCCCCCCCCCCCCCCACGCATATACAAAGCACAGCACAAGTCCACAGGAATCCCAATAAAATATCGACGGAAAAGTAGGCAGCAAGAAATTAATCCGTACCCCCGTCGAAATTAATAAAAATTCACTAACGCTTTCCTTGCCTGTCGACATCTGCTCTGCTCCAAATCTTACATTTTTAATGGATACTGGAGCAGAGATCAACTTAATTAAACTCCATCCATTGAAGCCAGATAGCATCTGCTACAGAGATGCTGTCTGCAATATAAACACATTATTTACAGAGTCCACTTCTACAGAAGGACTCATTTTTGCTAAGTTAAACTTAAATTCTGTACATAATAACTCCATCCTAGAACACCCATTTCAAATTGTGGGAAATAACTCCATCCTCTCATACGATGGCCTGCTTGGTCATGACTTTTTATCTCGATATAATTCTAGTATCAATTATAAAAATAAACTTATTTCTCTAGAAATTAATGATTCAAATGAATTTTATCCATATGAGGATTACTATTCAAATTATCCATATGTTTATTTCAAAAGCGAAGACCCAGAAAAGAGGTCTCAAACAAAGAGTCTGTTATATACAATTATAATATTCTCCAATAACGATATCAATACAATTCCATCTCCACCAAATGCTTCGAAAAGCAAAAACAAAGAAATGAAGTATAAAGGTAAAAATTTATCTCCATCTCTAGCCAGAAAAAAGGCTGAATTAAATAAAAATCAATCTCCATCCAAAGCTTCAGAAGATATGAAGCAAGAATATAAAAGTAAAACTCCATCAATAGCCGCACAAGAGGCTGTATCTAGTAAAGTTCTATTTCTTTCATCAATAAATTCACAAAGAGTGAATTCCAAGAATAAATCCAAAAAGTCAAAGAATTTCAATAAAGTTTTATCTCCTGCAAACTCTATCGAGTCGGACTCATCGTATAACTCCTTCCAAATTCCACAAAAGTTGGAATCATATCTCCTTCCTTTTAAAAATCCGAAAGAACCGGATAAATGAAATAAAATTAAAATTCCGGCCCGATCAGAGTTCACTATTGAAATTCCAACTCCTTTTATTCAACATCAATCCGTCTGTTTCAAGAAGGAAATAAGGCCAGGTTTATTTCTCGGAAACTCGATCGTCGAACCCGTCAACGATATGGCAAAAGTCCTAATCCTCAACACAAATGAGGAGGACGCCGATCTGGCACCTTACGAGGTGAACCCAGTTTACCAAGACTTGGACGACTTTGTGGTCATCTCCACAGACTCTGAAAGGGATCCAATTAAAGGCAGAATAAATAAACTGCAAAACCTTATCAAATTTGATCACTGTAATTGAGAGGAATCTGAGAGTGTTCGCAATATCTTTAGGGAATTCAACGATCTCTTCTTTATAGAAGGGGTTTTCCTTTCATATACAGATGCGATTACCCACAAAATCAAGACACTCCAAGACAAACCACCCATCTATACCAAGCCTTATCGACTTCCTAAAGCAAGCCGAACTGAAATAAACCGGCAAATACAAGAAATGCTGGATTCCGATATTATAAAACCCTCACATAGTCCTTGGAATTCTCCACTCCTCCTGGTTCCTAAAAAACCAGATGAAAATGGAAATAAAAAGTAGCGAGTAGTGGTAGACTTTCGTCGTATTAACGACATTACTATTGGCGATGCGTACCCACTGCCTAATATCACTGATATATTAGACCAGTTGGGGAAATGGGAATACTTTAACACACTCGACTTAGCCAGATAAAAATGGACTCGAAGGCCAGGGAAAGAACTGCCTTTAGAACACCCTATGGCCACTAAGAATACAATCGTATGCCATTTGGTTTATCTGGACTTCAAGGCATCTATTGCTTCGTATACATGGACGATATCGTAGTCCAGGGATACAATCTCAAAGATCACAATTCTAGACTCACAGCAGTATTTAGTCGTCTCCGCAATTTCAATTTGAAACTTCAACCCGACAAGTGCCATTTCTTAAGGAAAGAAATTATGTATTTAGGGCACATAATTACAGAAAATGGAGTCAAACCAGACCCTGCAAAAATAAAATTAGTTCAGTCATATCCCAGACCCAAGAAGGAAAATGATATCAAAGCCCTCCGTGGTTTCTTTGGCTATTATCTCCGCTTCATTCCAAATTTTTCCAAGATTGCGAAGCCACTCACAATTCTTTTGAAAAAAGATACGCATTTCAAGTTCGACGCAATCTGCGACGAGACATTTTGCGAATTACGAAACAAATTAATTTCAGCACCAATTCTATCTTATCCTGATTTCGGCAAAGATTTTTTGTCACCTCCGATGCCAGTGACTACGCCATCGGAGCAGTTGTCTCTCAAGTTGATGATCAAGGAGGAGATCATCCAATCGCCTATGTGAGTCGAGTTCTCAATGGTGCGGAAACTCGTTACTCAACTATAGAGAAAGAGCTCTTAGCTATCGTTTTCACAGTTGAGCAATTCAGACCATACGTTTATGGCAGACAGTTTACAATTATAACTGACCATAAACCATTAGTATGGCTCACGAATCTGAAAGATCACTCCTCAAGACTGATGAGATGCAGAATACGTCTTGAGAAATACGACTACAAGATAGTCCATAAATCAGGTAAGCTCAACACAAATGCAGACGCTCTCAGTAGACCTATTCCTAGCATCTGCGTAAATGTGGTAACAAGGAATCAAGCTAGAGCTCAGGCGAACTTGAATACTCCCAACACGAGTTTCATTAATCAAAATTCAACTCCATCACAAGCGAACAATTACTCAGTCATAATAACTGAGACTAATTTTCCTCTTTTACTGATTAAAAATGCGAATCCTAAGTTTTTCATTTTGCCTATGCAAGATACTGAACTTGAAAGAGTGTTGACTTCGAAACTAAAACTCTCAGATAAATCTCCACTTCTAGCAAATGAACTGAACTTCTTCACAAAAAAGGACTCCAAAATAATCATATCAAAAATTAATTTACCTTGTCGATCCCAAAGAGATAGATCAGACCTCGAAAAGATTTTAACTGAAATCAGCTCATACAAAGAAGCAAATGAGTTAAAACAAGTAAATATCTCCTTCCCTATATTAGTCAGACGACATCGTAAAGCATGTAAGGAAATGTAAACTTTGTCAGGTGAACAAAGTATCCAGGATCCAAAAAATTCCTATAAAAATCTCAACTATTAGCTCCAAACCTTTCGAAAGAGTGTATCTAGATGTTGTAAGGCCTCTCCCAATTTCTCATTGTGGAAACAAATACACCCTTACATTTCAAGACGACCTTTCAAAATTTTCTGAGGCTATTCCCATAGTTGACACCGAGTCTTAGACATTAGCGGAAGCCTTCACGACAACAATAGTGTGTCAACATGGTATTCCAGAAAGTATCCTCACAGATCAGGGTTCTAACCTCATAAGTGGCATGTTCGCCGAGGTATCTAAATCGTTAAGAATAAAACGATTAAAACTACTCCATATCACCCTCAAACGAATGGTGCATTGGAAAGAAGTCAGAGAACCTTAGCAGAATATCTCCGATCTTATGTAGCAAAAGATCTACAAGACCGGGATACATGGATTCATTATGCCATATTTGTACACAATACCACCCCTCATTCGAGTACTAACTATACTCCATGCGAACTCCTATACGGATTCCCAGCAGAAATCCCAAATAATTTAAAATCTACTCCAACCGTTTGCTATAATTACGACAATTATGCAAACGAGTTCAAAGCGCGTTTACAGCATAGCTTCAAAATAGCTAAAGACATAGCCATGACCAACAAAGAAAAATCCAAATTGCAATACGATAAGAACTCCGTCGAAAAATAATTTAATACTGGTGATAAAGTCTTACTGAAAAGCAGAGTAAGAGATAATAAGTTCTCACCATTATGGTCAGGTCCGTATGAGATAATGGAGATTAATTCCCCCGAAAATTCCACTATTAAAATCAATAATAAAAACAAAAGAGTCCATAACAATGACCTAAAACTTTTCTCAGATTAAAAACTTAATCATCTTCAAATGTCATTCAGAGATATTAACATAGTGTCATCTTCCAGGTTTCCAATATGATGCAAATTACATTCTTTCTACTTTGCATCCCTTTCGCCTATGGCTCAGGAATAGAGGTAAACCAACTAAATGCCAGTGCAGGTATTTACTTCGAGGAAATTGGCAGAGCCAATTTCTACACCAACGAGTGGAAATTAGTGACATTCTACGCCCTGGAAAATTTCAAGTCAGAATTCAGGAATATCCAGTTCATCGCACAGCAAATAACAGCAACTTGCCAGAAACTCAATAGCAATTCAGTGATAGCCCACACTTGTAACGGTACGTTGTTACAAAGAAATCTTATATTAGCAAACATAGAATATAAGAATATGTTACTTGTGACCCAAAATAGGAAACAAAGAGCACTATTTAATGCAATAGACTCAATCTTCAAAGCCCTTTTCGGCACATTAGACGAAGATGATGCCAAGCTATATGATGAACAAATCCACAATCTCACTCTTAATCAAAACTCCGTCCTATCACTTATAAAAAGCCAAACCGCGATAGTCGAAGCAACCGCAAACATTTTCCACAAAACTAAAGCCGCAATTGAAAAAGAATTCATAATTATGCATAAAAAGTTAATTTCAATGCAGATAGCTACATCATTAATGGAAAACAGAACACTGGATAACAAAATATCCATTGAAATGGAATCACTCATTTCACTAGTCTCTTTAATGGCATTCAGATATCATAACACCCAGACAGAATTAATTGATATTCTAACAGACTCAAGATACGGAAAATTTTATCCTACACTTATATCACCTAAACAAATAAAGGAACTTCTAATGAACATCAGCCAAGAAATGCCAAATTCAATGATACTTCCCATAAACGCTAGAGACAATATCATATCACAAATTTACAGATTAAGCCCAATTTCTGCGAATATATTCAATAATAAAATAATCATAGAACCCAGAATCCCCATTCCTTTCAAAGAACCATATCAAATCTTTAAAACAATGCCATTGCCTACAATCCTTAACGGATCGCTCATATATATTGAACCATCAAATGAATATATCCTGTTGGACTACAATCGAGAACACCATGTTGAATTAACTCTTCAGGATATCAACATTTGCGCAACGCTGGACCATATGCATTTCTACTACAAAATTTCATCCCCTATCCTAACACAAATACAAGAACAAACCAATGTGAAGTAAATCTATTAAAAAAGGAACCAATTACACAAAAGTGTAAAACTCTGATCTTGTTGCAGGATTATTATTGGACGCAATTATTGCAGCAAAACGCTTGGCTTTTCTCCTTAAAAGAATCTCTACACATAGATATTATTTGTGAAGATTTCATTAGTTCATGTACCCTGCAAGAAGCAGGAATAATGTATATCTATCCCGGTTGCTATGTACGAAGCAAGGAATTCATCAGTATAATTTCGAATATGACCAGTATAATTTCGAATATGACGTCAGTAGTAAGGGTCCCACCTCCCTATACTTTTACATTACGTCCGATAGAGACAACTGCCACGAGGATCCCACTCGCGGGTTTTCTGCAAGATGGTTCCCACCGCCGATAAGAAGTTGTTGAGGAGGGAGTAGGATAGACACGTCCCTGTCGCAAGCATTGGGGGGTAAAAATAAAAGGGTTGAGTTGCCACCGAGTTGTGTTGTTGCAGGATGTTGGTTGGAAGGGGAGAGCTGGTGCTGTCTGTGGTAAGGACGGTAGATGGGTCCCTGTCGCAAGCATTGGGGGCAAAAATAAAAAAAGCTGACTTGATACCGAGTTATCTTGATGCCGGCTGTTAGTTGAAAGCAGAGAGCTGGTGCTGTCTATGGCAAGGACGGGAGATGGGTACTGTTTTGGAAAGGTCCAGTTGCTAGGATGGCTGAGCCTAGTGAGTGCAAGCAGGTGTACTATAGGCGGCTTACGTACAAGCATAGTAAAGTTTTATAAAATTGCACTACCAGGCAAGCAGATAACTAAAGCACAAAATCTTGCGACCATATGTAGCAAGCATGCATGGTTTAAACCTGTATCGTTGTCTTCACATCTTCAGCGGTTATCGAGCCTCTTTTTATACCCTAGATGAAATCATAGGGGTATACTAAGTTTGTCATTCCGTTTGTAACTCCTCGAAATAATGATGGTAGAGCAAAATGGATTGGACACCCATTCATAATATTAAAAGTTATTTCGGTTTTTGCATGTCCGTCCGTCCGTCTGTCCGTCCGTCCGTCCGTCCGTCTGTCCGTCCGTCCGTCCGTCTGTCCGTCCGTCCGTCCGTCTGTCCGTCCGTCCGTCCGTCCGTCTGTCCGTCCGTCCGTCCATCTGTCCGTCCGTCCGTCCGTCCGTCCGTCCGTCTGTCCGTCCGTCCGTCCGTCTGTCCGTCCGTCCGTCCGTCTGTCCGTCCGTCCGTCCGTCTGTCCGTCCGTCCGTCTGTCCATCCGTCCGTCTGTGCGCACGATAACTCGAGAACGCGTATACCTAAAGAGCTGAAATTTTGTGCACGGACTTTAAAAAAAAAGTAAAATTATTTGGACACTGCCTGAGAACGCATTGACGTAGAGAGCTGAAATTTCGTACATGATGTTTTTACTACATTAGCAAATAAAATGTCAAAAATGGACTAAATCGGGCAACTCCTTCTTGGTGTTGCAATATAAAAATTTCGGTTTTTTACGTATACTTTGAAAACGTTCAGTCCAAGACATTTTTATTGTACTAAAAACTTCTGCAGAATACGAAATTCTATAAAATTTGTTATTACCATTTTTTCTGTGCGATAAACTGTTCTAGAAATATATGCGAAAAACAACTTCAAAATCATTACTTGAATAGATCGGTGACCATACGAAATTTAATACGGGCATTCATCTAGGGTAACATAAGAATTGGTCTTAGACCAATTCTAGCTTTTTTACTTGTTTATATTCCGTTCATTTTTTCTTCCACTCCAAACAAGCTTTGATTAGTTAGTCACACTTCTTCAACGTCATTTTTCCATACGAGTTTTAAAACTTGAACTTGACCGCGATGCGGTCACGGGTTGTTGTTTCTTTATGTATAGAATTTTAAATCTACCTGAATTGAAACTGCGAGACATGTGGGTGACTTTTTTTTCTGTATATTTTTTGATGTAAAGGAAAAAAGATTAAGGAAAGATAGCAAAGAGCAAGTTCTGATGCTGCTTATGCAAGGGTTCTGCAAAACAAGAAAAGAGCTGCAAAACAAGAAAAGATCGGCGGCAGTCAGTGAACTTGATGTTGTGAACGACACGAGTGTGGGTCAAGGTGAGCTAAAAGAAACGGGTTGCTTGAGTAAAAAATTAATTCGGCTGAGATGCCTTTATTGAAGGTCAGTAAAGATAGACTGCGGAATGTTGGATATGATTAGTGCGGGTGGATAATATGCCTTTCGATAAGGCGGCAGTGAGAAAGGTTTGGGCTATTGAAATAAAAAGTCGAATTCGATAAAGATATTTTTATTTTTTGCTTTTTGTTTTTACAGTTTTAAATCGCTCGATAAAGATTTTGCATCTGTGTGAGTGACGAAGAATGGAACTTAAAATTAAACTACATTGCATAATGCGCACCTTAAATCTGCATCGATCCAATCCGTAAGTGATCCACGGTCCCTTGCGTGCATTTTGGTAGGCGTAACTCCATACATGTAAATATCTGATTTCAGGCAGGGTTTGGGATCTTACTTGTTTTTTCATACTTGATGTGCATAACGTCAGCATGCTCACACACACATACATATACATACGCATACGCACATGTTTTTTTTTATACCTCCCGTGCAAACTGTTCGTAAAAATAGTAAATTTCACAACATAAGCCAAACAAAATTAACGCTCCAGCTAAAACTTTTAAAGTGTTTAAAGCCCACTTGTTGCATTCTGATGGTGGTTGCGGGCTATTATACGGTTCACATACGTCCCTACCGTTGGCATAGTTACAATTAGGTGGACGTCGAAAATGTTCGGCCTCAACATCTTCAGGACAATTTAATGCACTCATTTCCATACAGCAAAAATAACATTTTGCTATGTCTTTCAGGTTGGTGTAAAAGAAGCCGCTCCTTGCTAGCTTGTGTGATTTCCTGTCATCCAAAGTTAAATTCTTAAATGTCTTTAACCGATCAGATTAACGCTTTAAGATCAGCATTGTGACTGCAATAAAGGCTGTTTATAAAACGTCTTTTATATTAATCCATGTGTTGTGCTTTTGTGGAAAACCAAGCCTGTTGAGCACACCTGAAAGATAATAAAATATTAGAATTTTATATACAATGTAATTATTACTTCCCTATCTGTGTCGGGTCCAGTTTACCAAAGGTGGTCCTGAAAATCCAGTCAACTCAGCTGAAATGAAAAGAGATTACATATATTAGTTTAAAGTAATCAACTTGATAAAACATTACAATAAAAACTATTCAAACAGGTAGTTTCATGCAAGACTGCCAAGAAAACGAATTTCTTGGCAGTACAACAACAAACACATGCAAATATAAACATTGAAATTTCGTCGCAAAATTCATATGCTCTGCATAATAAACATTTGCAAAACATGCAAATATGTTTAAATATGCAAAACATAAAAACTTGCAACACGTACATACATTATAATTAGTGAAATTCAACAATTTGTACTATTGTTGACATTTCAAAAATCACTTTGCCAACATGAACAATTTTGAATAATTTGCATATTTCTTGCAAATTGTTCATGCTGGAACTCACAATAATTAAAAAATAAACATTTACAAACAATAAAATGAAATTACCTGGATTATAAATAATCCATAAATTGTCCGAAAAAACACATAAACAAACACGAAACTTTCACAACAAAATACCGCGATCGCGACTGTCGAATTGACTCGCGAGAAAGTCAATTGGATGAAATTGGCTGCGCGCTACCTGTTGGTAATACTTAAAAACCGCGAAAGTTACCAGGTAAGCAAATATTCGCGAAAAAAGGTAAATTAAATTCCCATAATAAGTGGGAAAGAGAAAAATGCGAAAACGAGATGCAAGAAAATTGAGGAATATTTGCGTTGCACATTGGAAATTGTCATAATATGGCAGAAAGCCGCCATCTTGATAAATTTCAGAAAAATTAAAATATTTAATAAAATAAATTACGAAAATTCATGGATAATGTAAAATAAATTACTTGAAGGAAATTGGCACATTTTGACATAAGTATACAAGTCAAGCAAAGTCGAAAAATTTGCTTAATTTGCATTTTTCTTGTGGAACGTATGTCAAAATGGCCGCTTAGAGCCTATAAAAAGGGGGCAATTCCTAAGATCTCTCTCAGTTTTTCGACAGCGATCATCAGTGTAATTTAAAGCAAGTTTTTTTTCTCAGTTTCAAATCGATCATATATGCAAGTTCTAGCATACGATCAAGTGTTAATAAATATTTTTCAATTTTAGCAATAAGCATAAGATAAAAAGTGCCATAGTTAAGGTACATTGTCATATATGCTGAAAATTTATGTGCAGTTGGTGTTGGCAATTAACAAGAAGTTTTTTTTGGAATTTCTTAAGATAAGTATTGTGTGGATATCAATTAATTTAGTAAATAAGTTTCTTGCATAAAAATTAAATACATGCCAGCTTTCGGCATTTTAATAATACATGCAACGAGACAAATTAGTTAAGTAGTTAAGTTAAATTAAGCGCAAAGTGAATTAAAAAATAAGTGCATAACGCGTAAAAACTAGAAAAGGCTACAAATTGCATTTAGTTGAATATATGCCAAAATATGGCATAATAACTACATTTGCAATCGAGCCATTAATGAACAGAATTAAGTTGTAGTGAATTTATAAATCGGAGTGTTTCACATTAGAATTATTCAATAAATACAGCATTAAACATAAGCACACATATCTTTTTTTCATACCGCTACACTGTCCGCCTAAATGCCGTAATATAGCTGTAGTTATCGATTGCAGCTACATTACAAAACAAAGCCATTTCACACAAACTTTACCGCCTCGTCTTTTTAAAACTTTTTCTACAAGGTAAGTATCAGGATATTTGACTGGGGATAGCTCGAGCTGGTAAAAGCCGCTCTGTATTATAACTCCCTGATAGTCTTCAAGAATGTAAGTTACTGGATAAAAGTTTTTTACTTCTTTTATTTTGAAAATTTCTGTAGACCAGTTTGGGGTGTAGCCTTTTTCAAAAACATGTTTGTTTCTACTTATACGAACAAAGTCTCCCATTTTGTACTTTGGACGTGATTTTGTTTTAGGCTTTTTATACATAGTTAGCAATAGACTGTTCAAGCTGCACACAGGCTTCCTCGTCTTGTACGAGGACATCAGTCAGGGTATGCAAATGGAGTAAATGCCGCTACCATGCGATGTCACAAAAAATCTCCAAATCTAAATCTCTAAGCCATTAGAAAGTTTTTCTTTGCTCCATCGCTAACTTTTTATCTTTACAGCATACACGATTGCACATTATAATCCATCCAATCTTTTGTCTTCCATTTCACATTCATCAATACGCTAAAGGAACAAATAGTTTCGAAATCGGAGATTTCAAGGCCGGGCAGAATGTTCAAGCTGCACACAGGCTTCCTCGTCTTGATCACTGGAGGAAGGCTGAAAATAAACAAAAAGAAAATCGGCATTCACCAATAACATTTACTTATCTGATGATCGGCTGGAACTCATGCGGCGACTTTCGTCAACTCAGTTTTTGTTTTCTTCTGTAAGGGAAACATAATTAGTTTTATATACCAGTTTTAATTATATTCAATAATTTTAACTAACCATGTTGTATTTCGATCAAACCTCAAACTTGAACTGTCATTGTCAATAGAAAGAAACAGCTTACACGCACAAGTACTAGAAGTAGGAACCTAGATGTATAAACTTAATATAGGTATAACCTAAGTTATGAACCCAGTATCATACAAATACTTAATATTCCCGGTTGTTGCACCAAATAAAGCTTTATTTACACTACCATAGCCAAGAATTGTTAGCAGCTTTTAAAGATGTATTAAAAATAAGTGATCCGTTATTGGATAAGAGTAACAGAATATGAATTCCTTCACTTACGAATCGGGCATCGAATGAGATCAAGTGTATTAAGAATCGTTTTAAAGATAAAGTTTGATATAGGTCTCTTTACAATAATTAAAGCTAATAAGAATAAAGATTTAACGTATGAATTGAAGGTGCAGTGTTTCATTATACATTACCAGAAATAAAAATTCAAGAATAGACAGAACTTCACATGACTGAATTCATACTTTCCCTACTAACTGGAAATTGGCAACGATATTCCTAAAAAGTCTTCAGTAGTTACAGCATCTGATCTTCGCCCTATTAACATTTTGTGCTTCTTATCCAAAGTACTAGAAAAGATAATGTATGGGCAAATCCTAGCATATGTGGAAAGAAATAACATGTTGACACGCTGGCAGTCAGGTTTCCGTGCAAATCGCAACAAAGTCTCCCATTTTGTGCTTTTGACGTGATTTTGTTTTTGGCTTTTTATACATAGTTAGCAATAGACTGTTCAAGCTGCACACAGGCTTCCTCGTCTTGATCGCTGGAGGAAGGCTGAAAATAAACAAAAAGAAAATTAAAGGTTACTACGGACCTGCGGAAAGGCCTTGATAAGGGTGAGGTCGGCGTTCTTGTGCTACTTGACTTTTCCAAGGCTTTTGACAGAGTCAACCACTCAAGGCTACTTTTCAAATTATTCAATAATTTTGGTTTCTCCCAATCGGCTTTTAACTTGATCAAAAGCTTCCTCACGGGAAGATGCCAACAAGTTCGTTATAACGAGTGTGATTCAGACTTCTTATCTGTACCTCTTGGCGTTCCTCAGGGGTCTGTGTTAGGACCATTGTTGTTCAGCTTATACATCGACGACTTACCTGGCGTTATCCAACAAGTCAACATCCACTTATACGCCGACGATGTCCAGTTATATAGTAGTGGACCAATTGGGTTATTCGAGGATTGCTTGCAGCGAGTCAATGAGGATCTTGCCAGAATCTATGACTGGTCTCTAGCGAATGATCTTATCCTTAATCCTGACAAGTCTCAATGTCTCATTTTGGGTGGTGGTACCTTGACTAGACCTATCCCCTCCATATTTCTTGGGGAACAAGCTTTAACATATGTCGATGAAGTCACAAGTCTTGGAATAAGGCTCAATGCAGATATGAAATGTTGTGGTTATGTCAGATCAGTTCTGGGAAAGGTCTATTGTGGGCTACGCAGGCTCTGGTTGTCCGCACAAATTTTAAGTTCGACCACCAAACTGAAGCTCATCAAAGCTCTGATTTTGCCACATTTTACCTTTGGGAGCCTGATTTTCCCAAAATTAGACTCTACCTGCCTACGTAGAATCAACGTTGCTTTCAATGATTGTGTGAGGTTCGCCTTCGGTCTTCGAAGATTTGACCACGTTTCTGGCTTTCAGACTAGGTTAGTCGGATGTACTCTAGATACATACTTAAAGCGCAGGTCACTTCGCTTCCTCCATAAGCTCATTAATACGGGACAACCTGATTACCTTGCGAATAACATCCAACTCCTGAATTCGTCACGCCATCGTAATGTTCTAATTCCTCGTTATCGTAGGATGGTTCAAGAGGGCTCTTACTTTGTTCAAGCTGCAAGAACCTGGAATTCTTTACCGTACTCTATCCAGAGTGTGAGAGATGTGGGTGCATTCAAGAAAAAATTATTAACAATATAATGTGCTGCTATCAATGGGACTGCTACTTTTTCGGTTATTTCTTTTAGGTTTTTTGTGTTTGTAAACAATTAATATTTGTAACTTTATTTTATACAATTAGATCTACTACTTTGTTTAGTATGTAAGTTAGAATTTAATTACTTGCGCTTGTATATTTTTAACTGTATAATCCATCTAATTTCAATATTATTTATTATACCGTTATGTTAGTTAAATTGTACAATCCAACTTAATTTCTACACCGAATTATACGATATACGTACTACTTAAAGGATTCATATGTAGTTAGGTAATTTGCACACTAGTCTTAACTGTAATTTTCTAATAGTTTATCTATTCTGACCTCTTAATCAAGTTACTGTATCCAAATTGTACTTTAAAAGACTGTAAGTCTTGTGTAACATACCAAAGTATTTTTTAATAAATTGAATAAATTGAAAAATTGAAAGTGCAGACATAAGAACAGTAAACATGGTCCTTCGCATCCGGATCCTTTAAGGATATTCAAGTCGCAAACAAAAACAAGAAACTAAAGTGTAAAACACTGTGCTTAACAAAGTTAAAGGAAATTGTGAACGGTTACGCGTAGCGGGTGTCGGTAACTGTCGTATAGCCACATTTTGCAGAGGAATTTCGAAAATTACCAGTAAGTCCTTTATCCTTTTATCTATTTCTCTTACTTGCCTTAATTTCTAAAATACATATATATATATTATAAGAACAATTCAATATGGAAGAAAAAATTGCGGAACAATGTGATCTCATAGATAAAATAAAACGTTTGGTAGACAATGTACAAAAAGATACTCTTGATCGTGCAACGCGCGGATATATTGAAGAAGTAATGTCTAACATAGATCAGTATTGGGGAGAATATAAGTCGAATGATAAATTAATTCGCAAATTGTGGCGCGAAGGTGGTTCCAAAGATATATCGTACATTAAAGATAATGCATACGCAAAGGTCGAAGACAAGCACAAAGCCGGAAAAATCAAACTACGCGACGACTTGTTAACATTGCAGTCAAAATCAGGTAATGAAGAATCGACTAAGATTTACAATAATGGTGGTGGCAACTCAGTAGATATTAAATTGCCAAGGATAAATCTGCCCACGTTCGCAGGAGATTACAAATCATGGATATCCTTTCATGATCTCTTTGATTCCTTGATTCATAAGAATTCTTCATTATCAGCAGTGCAAAAACTGCACTATCTAAAATCAAATCTTGACGGCGAAGCACAGTTACTAATACGGCATTTTGCCATATCTGAAGCAAATTATTCCGCAGCATGTTTCCCATATTGTGGAACGTTACAATAATAAACGAGCCCTAGCAAACGCACAAATTAAAACCCTCTTAAGTCAAAGCTCACTATCATTTGAATCAGCAAATGGTATCAAGAGCTTATTAGACACCACACGTGAATGTTTACTAGCACTCAAGAATATGGATGTTGACACCAATTCTTGGGATGCAATAATTATTTATATGACGGTGCAAAAATTGCCCAAAGAATCTCATGAACTCTGGGAGCAGCAAATTGGAAGCGATAAAGATCTTCCAACCTTCAAAGACTTATGTTCGTTTTTAGAAACAAGGTTCAGGACATTAGAAGCCATCGGGTGCAACAAATCTAAGACACAAAGGGATGCCCTTACCAAGATCACACCCAAACCAGTCTTCAAAAACACACATTCTTTCCATGTCACGAACACAACGAATTGTCCGCTTTGTTCTAAATCTTACGCAGTTCGACACTGTCCCAAATTTTTAAGATCAGATACTGAGACCAAGAATGCAGTTGCTCGAAAACACCGGCTGTGCATAAACTGTCTTGCAACGGGTCACTCAGTTTCAAATTGCCCAAGCGTAAACACTTGCCAGCACTGTCACAAACGTCATCACACGTTTCTTCACATTAATTTCCGGAAGTCTAGTGGTATAAATATAGATGCTCCAAGTTTTACTCCGAATGAAGCAGCACAAGTTACATCTTCCGAAACCACAGTCAACACATATTTCACCTCTAAAAAACAAACACAAGTATTATTGGCGACCGCATTGGTACGAATTAGCTCACCTCTAGGTGGCACGCAAATATTAAGAGCTCTCTTAGACCAAGCTTCCCAAGCTTCCTTTATGACAGAGGCCGCTGCACAATTACTCAAACTGCAGAAGCATTCAATCTCTGTTACTATTACAGCACTGGGAATCGCTAAAACTGAAAACCCAAACGCGAAGGTTAATTTCAACATCCGATTGCTACATGATGATCATATTACAATTCCCGTGAGAGCTTTAGTGCTCCGAAAACTGACAAATGTGTTACCTGTCTCCAAGGTAAATTACACACAGTGGGAGCATTTAAAGGGAATAACACTAGTTGACCCAACTTATGCGCAGCCGGGCCGTATCGATCTTTTGCTCGGTGCTGACGTTTATTCGCAAATTATCCAGGAAGGTGTCCGGCATGGACGAGGAGATGCACCAGTTGCCCAACGTACAAGCTTAGGCTGGATCCTGTCAGGCAAAATATCCGTTGCAACACAAGATGATAACAACAGTCCTGATAGACATTTTATAACACTTCTTAATACAATAGATTTAGAGAAGTCGCTTCAACAGTTTTGGGAACTAGAAGAAGTCCCACAGGGAAGAATTTTAACTGAAGATGATAAAGCATGCGAGAAGTTCTTCGATGCAACTCACATTCGAGACCATAACGGTCAGTACATAGTTCGTCTTCCCTTTAAACATCAGCAGCCAGTTTTTGGCAAATCTCGCGATAATGCTATTTCGCGTTTAATTCAAATGGAGCGTCGCTTCAATAGGAATCCATCTCTACGAGAACAATATTCAGAGTGCCTGAAAGAGTATCTACATTTGGGACACATGACCATAGATGAGACTTCAGAAGAATACCATCGCAGGAACTCAGGTATGTTTTCTTGTTGCTACCTTCCACATCACGCTGTCGTTAAAGAAAGTAGTACGACTACTAAATTGAGAGTAGTCTTTGACGCTTCAGCGAAGACGGCTTCTGGTGAATCACTCAATGATTCTCTTCTTATGGGACCGACTATCCAAGAAGATATGACAGCACTCCTACTCCGATGGAGACGATTTAAAGTAGCGTTCACCGCCGACGTGGAAAAGATGTACCGTCAAATCCGAGTGCATCAAGATGATATCAAATATCAAAGAATAGTTTGGCGAAAGGGTCCAGATGAACATATCAAAGATTACCAGCTTCGAACTGTAACATTTGGAATGTCTAGTGCCCCCTATTTGGCAATAAAGTCTTTACATCAATTGGCCAAAGATGAACAAGAACAGTTCCCCATAGCAGCCGAAACGACGCTAAATGATTTCTACGTGGACGACTTACTGTCAGGAGCCGACGATGTTGAAGAAGCTATAAGTAAACAAACCCAGTTAATATCACTTCTGAAGACAGGAAAATTTGTTTTACGAAAATGGGTATCGAATTCGGCAGAAGTTTTAGAACACATTCCAGCAGAGCACCGAGAAATATCACCAGCATTCAACATTAATGTCGACCAAAATGTTAAGGCCCTAGGTGTATTATGGTACCCTGCTGATGACATCTTTACATTCAAAGTTTTATCAAAATTTGAGGATATAGTTCAGACAAAGCGGGAGCTCTTATCTAATATAGCTAAACTGTTCGACCCCTTAGGATGGGTCGCTCCAGTCATCATTAAAGCGAAGGTCATGATGCAGGAAGTATGGTTGCAAGGTCTTGGTTGGGACGAAAAACTACCAGTGGAATTGCGTTCAAAATGGGTTGAGTTTCGGAGGGAACTAAGAGACTTAGAATCGATTCGGATACCGAGATGGACTGGTCAACATCATAAACAGAAATCTTGTGAGCTACACGGTTTTTCAGACGCGTCTACAAAGGCATACTCAGCAGTAGTGTATCTCAAAGTATTTGATATAGAAGGTAAATGCACGATTACTCTATTAATGTCGAAAACAAAGGTAGCGCCAATTAAAACTATTTCTGTTCCTCGGCTCGAGCTTTGTGGAGCGGTGTTACTAGCAAGGTTAATGCGACACATCAAAGAAGCCACGAAACTAGAAGCAGCAACAGCTCAAGCATGGACAGACTCCGAAATCGTTTTGTCCTGGGTGCGAGGACATCCCTCAAAATGGAAGACCTTTGTAGCAAATAGGGTGTCAGAGATTCGTAGCTTACTGGGAAGCACTAGTTGGAGGTATGTTGCCTCAGAAGAAAACCCAGCTGATTGTGCGACTCGAGGTTTGTGTCCCAAGGGCTTGGTTAGCCATCGACTTTGGTGGAATGGGCCAAAGTGGCTACAATTTAATGAAGAGTCGTGGCCAAAACGTGCAGAAGTCACAAAAACCAACTTAGAATTGAAAATAGTTAATACCTTCCAAGTCAACATAATGGATAAGAGTTTCCCCTTGTTTGAAAAATGTTCTACGTTGGGTAAGCTTCTTCGATCCATGGCTTACTTATTACGATTTGTATTCAATTGTTGTCAAACAAAGACGAAATGCAAAGAATGGTGGATTACCACCGAAGAACTGACTCGAGCCAAGCAATATCTGATTAGAATGGCACAAACTGAGGAATATGCTGATGAAATGCGACAAATACGAAACGGAAAGGAAGTAAACAAGAAAAGCTCTATTTTTAAACTAAACGCTTTTCTTGACAGTAGTGAATTACTAAGGGTCGGTGGACGCTTAAAAAATGCGAATATCTCATTCGAAGAAAGGTACCCTTACATACTTCCCAAAAGGCATCGGCTGACCTATCTCATAGTGCAACAGATGCATCACGACACACTACACGGTGGCACTAATTTGATGATCGGATTGTTGCGTAAAAGGTATTGGATCGTAAATGTAAGAAACGCCATCAGACATCAGATTTATAAATGCGTTATATGTCATCGTCAGAAAGCAGCTACTAGGCAACAACTAATGGGTGATCTTCCATCCCCCAGAGTCAACATGTCACGTCCATTTACACATACTGGAGTGGATTACTGTGGTCCACTCGATATCCGCTGTTCCAAGAGTCGTGGCACTAAGACCTTCAAGGGATATATTGCGCTATTTATATGTCTAAGTGTCAAGGCAGTGCATTTAGAAGCAGTCAGCGACCTATCAACCCAAGGATTTCTGGCCACATTCCGAAGATTTACCTCGCGACTAGGCTTACCGAGCGACATGTATAGTGATTGTGGAAGTAATTTTATTGGAGCAAATGCAATACTAACCCGAGACACTGATGATTGTTTCAATAGAGTAAATAAAGAAATCGCAGAAGCATTGGCAATCCAGGGAGTTAAATGGCATTTCATACCACCAGCAGCTCCTCACATGGGAGGGCTCTGGGAAAGTAACATCAAAGCGACTAAAACCCATTTAAGGAAGATCTTGGGGAATTCAGTACTCACTTATGAAGAACTAAGCACCGTGTTAACACAGATTGAAGCGTGTCTTAATTCAAGGCCGCTCTATGCTCTTAATGAGGACCCAGAAGATCTATCAAGCCTCACTCCGGGTCATTTCCTTGTCGGAAATGCGCTCTTAACACCTCCAGAGCCATCCCTTCTTGACTTAAATATCCATAGATTGGACAGATGGCAGTTTATACAACGACTATATCAAGATTTTTGGAATCAATGGAGCAGAGATTACTTAGGAAAACTTCAACAGCGTCCAAAATGGGCAGCAAAAAAAGGAAATGCAAAGGTTGGAGACATTGTCATTGTAAAAGACGAAAGATTGCCTCCATGCAGATGGTTATTAGCGAAAATAATCGAAATACATCCCGGCTCAGATGGCTTGGTAAGAGTTGTCACACTGCGCACTAAAGACACTACAATAAAACGACCAATTTCAAAAATATCCACGCTTCCCATTAACGATGAACAGCAACTAGAACTGAATTAAAGAAAATCCTTGCTAAAATAAATCGTATTCGTGAGTTTGCATTTGAATTGTAGAACCAATACATGTAAGAATAAATCTCGAAATGGAACTGTTATAGACCTCCTCATTATGTTTAATAAGTGACTGTACATTATATAATAACTAGCATAACAGTAATTGCACAAATAAAAATAAAACCACAAAGCCTAATAAAACGATTCGAAAAAAAAAATATATTCAATTATAACTAACTAAAGTAAAGGCAAGTAAAGTGAATTAGAAAGCTATATCTCCAAAGTTCAACTCCCTATCTTTGTTTCAATCCTAAGAAATCAATCCAGCAGCGAGTCGACGCGCTATACCGTCTTGTACGAGGACATCAGTCAGGGTATGCAAATGGAGTAAATGCCGCTACCATGCGATGTCACAAAAAATCTCCAAATCTAAATCTCTAAGCCATTAGAAAGTTTTTCTTTGCTCCATCGCTAACTTTTTATCTTTACAGCATACACGATTGCACATTATAATCCATCCAATCTTTTGTCTTCCATTTCACATTCATCAATACGCTAAAGGAACAAATAGTTTCGAAATCGGAGATTTCAAGGCCGGGCAGAATGTTCAAGCTGCACACAGGCTTCCTCGTCTTGATCACTGGAGGAAGGCTGAAAATAAACAAAAAGAAAATCGGCATTCACCAATAACATTTACTTATCTGATGATCGGCTGGAACTCATGCGGCGACACCTTTCGTCAACTCAGTTTTTGTTTTCTTCTGTAAGGGAAACATAATTAGTTTTATATACCAGTTTTAATTATATTCAATAATTTTAACTAACCATGTTGTATTTCGATCAAACCTCAAACTTGAACTGTCATTGTCAGTAGAAAGAAACAGCTTACACGCACAAGTACTAGAAGTAGGAACCTAGATGTATAAACTTAATATAGGTATAACCTAAGTTATGAACCCAGTATCATACAAATACTTAATATTCCCGGTTGTTGCACCAAATAAAGCTTTATTTACACTACCATAGCCAAGAATTGTTAGCAGCTTTTAAAGATGTATTAAAAATAAGTGATCCGTTATTGAATAAGAGTAACAGAATATGAATTCCTTCACTTACGAATCGGGCATCGAATGAGATCAAGTGTATTAAGAATCGTTTTAAAGTTAAAGTTTGATATAGGTCTCTTTACAATAATTAAAGCTAATAAGAATAAAGATTTAACGTATGAATTGAAGGTGCAGTGTTTCATTATACATTACCAGAAATAAAAATTCAAGAATAGACAGAACTTCACATGACTGAATTCAAAGTGCAGACATAAGAACATTAAACATAGACAAACCTCATCAACGGGGCCTACGTCTATAGGTCTCATCTTAATAGTTCGATGCTTTGTGCGGTTATACTTTTTTGTTAACCTGTCCAACATACTTAACCAGTGATAATTACCATTCATACTAAACTCTTTCCACATAATATTTTTCAGCGTTCTATTAAATCTTTCTACAATTGACGCCTTTAGTGAACTATAAGTTGAATAATGATTAACATCATATTTAACCATCAAACGCTTAAACGACTTGTTGTAGAACTCTTTTCCATCATCTGTTTGCAAGTTTCTTGGAATACGACCCTGATTGTAAATTAGCTGCATTGCTCTAGTGACTTCTATCCCACTTTTGTCTTTAATTGGTAAAGCCCATGAGTATTTAGAAAATGTATCAATTACAGTTAGCAAAAAGCTAAAGTTTTTATTTTCTTGAGCATATAAACGCATATCAACTAAGTCTGCCTGCCACAGGTCATCTTTGCCTTTAATCGTTACACGACGACGTTTAAAGTTTTTGCGGGTTGGTCTATGTAGTTCATTAATAATTTGTCTTCTGCTCATTCTTGAAAGATTATATAAGTACCTTTTTACAAAATGTGGGGGTTTATATACAAAAGACCTGCTGTTAAGAGCTTTAGTTTTTTGCAGTGAAAATGATCGCGTTCAAACACCCGTTTATAATGATGGTTGCTGGACCGTCAGGTTGTGGGAAAACAACATTTAGAAAAAGCTTTCTCGATAATATGTTTTTAACACGGCCACAAATAACAAGAGTTTGTAATACAGAACATGTGGCTCTGCCTTCAGATACGACATTCAATAACATCGAATTTATTGATAGCATCCCTGAAGAGTTTGTAAATTATACACAGGAACCTACATTAATTGTACTGGATGATATGATGTTAAATGCTTTTAGCAGACAAATATGTGAACTGTTTACAAAAGGCTCTCACCATCGCAATCTTTCAGCAATCCTTGTAACACAAAATGTATTTCATCAGGGTAAGTTTTGCCGAGATATATCACTTAACTGTAAATACCTAGTTGTATTTAAAAACCCTCGAGATAAAAGTCAGTTTATCCATTTAGCGAGGCAGATTTATCCAGAAAATAGTTCAGAGCTGCTAAAAATACATAAGGTATTAAGATTCCGTACTGACATTTTGAATAAAAACTTTACAACTTGCTTTTGTCCGCATAACTCTCTGATCGGTAAAAATGGTGTCACGAATGAATCGATTAAGGGTCAACAAGCATATGCTATATGTTCTTAGAACAGCGAGACCTAAATTAAGACACGCCATTATTAAAAATGCCGACCCCGAAGTTATAAAAACACTTTGTGAAATTACTCTTAATACTTTAAAGGGAAATCATATTCCTCGCGGAAAGATATACAATTCGCTCTGTAGGTATAAAAAGGATTTACGAAAACTAGTTGATGCAAAAAGATCTGTGCCCAGACAACGTAAAATATGCGTGGAAGTTTTTTACCAGTGCTGTTAGGAAGTGTATTATCAGGTGTAATTGGTTCATTAATTGAGAAATATGTTTAAAAACAATAATCTGAATAAAATGTTACTTCTTTCACCAGAAGTTTACGAAAAATTGAAAAACGAGATTGAGGATTCCGTGAATCAATCTAGGTTCGATAGGACTATGGATAAAATATTAAAAGACAAGAATTTATCTGATAGGGAAAAATGGTATAATTACCGAAATGAATTAATAAAATTTTCAAACTTAAGACGAAAAGCTACGCGAGTGACAGATGAAAAAACAAATATTCTCATGCTACCAGAAAAGCCTATGAAACAGAAAAGCTTGCGGGATAGTACTACTCAAACTAAATTTATTTTTAAAGATGAAATATCAACACAAACATCACCTTTAAAAGAAAATACACCTGAAAGAATGGAAGAGGATTTCTTCGAACTGGCTGAAATACCACCACCAAGACAACCGTTATCACCTGCCTCCAAACGCCGCTTATCTTCTAGTGGTATAGGGAAAAGTCTGAAACCACCTTCAAAAATACCTAAGACGGCTTCTGAAGATATGTCTCGCGATAAAGATTATAAAGTGATCACGGCTGAGGATGGTATAACGCAGTACACTGTACCTGTAGACATGAGTATAGATGAAGCCGCGAACATATTAGAAGTATTCGATACGGAAAGTACTACGGGCGACAAAGGTAGAAAACCATCCAAAAATCAATCTATATTAAAGCCGTCTCTGCTAGACCCGAGTCAATATATGCTTTCGCTGCCAATTAAGAAAGTTGTCCGACAAAGTGACCGCCTAAAAAACGCAGTAAAAGCCAGAAGTGCCAGCGTACCAGCAATTGCTTGGGAAAGCCTGTAAAAATAATAAGTCTACTGAGCGTTGATTGGGAAAGAATTTAATAATGCCTGTGGATATAGAAGATAATGACTTTTACGTATGCCTTTTAAGTAACAACTCCATGCAGCTTTATCCTGAAAATACATTATCGGCTTTTACAAATGCACTAGCTAGACCGTGCAAGTTTACTGATGACTGGTGTGTTGGAATAACTGAAATTTCATTGCCATACCATGCCATAAAAGGGGGAGTCAAGCGAAATACAACTGAAGAAGTAAATCAGAGTAATGTTAAAAGGGTAAGGCGTGATGCGACTGATCCGTTGAAAGAAAAAAAAGAGCAGCATAGAAACGAAATCAAATCACTTAGCATCAAAATAAATGAAACCATTAAACTTGAGTGGACTAAAGAGAGTCTTGAGCAGGCTAGTTACAGAGTTGGTCAAGTAAATTTTTCTGCTTTCCTACTAACATTTTATAACGCTATTTCACCGTCATGGTATACCATGTTCTTGGATGATGTTAAGAAAAAGATGTGGGATCGGTTAGAGGCTGACTTTTTTGATGGCGTTATACCTGAAGTAAGCTACAAACAGGATCCAGACGAATTTACATTACATATATACATATATCAGGGTAAAAGGGCTTCAGAAAATGTTGTTTTAAAATATAAAAACTATGAGTCAGTTGAAGCCTTTGTTGATGACGTATTTGGACAAATTCCTTGACAGAAGAGAAAGTATGCTATCATACAAGACTCGATAGACAATTACACACATCCAGCGCTTAGCATCAAAAGAGCTCGCGAGACAGAAAAAAATACTGGCGGCAAAAGAGTACACGATGTATTTGAACTGCGGTTGGAACATTTGGGAGTCACAATCAAAATAAAAAAACCACTACCATCTCACCTTAATTTTAGAGATCTTATTACGCTTTTTATATCAAATGTACACTTTGATGATCAAACCCTTGAATAGATTGAGCAAAGATTCGATTAGTGCTAAACCATCCGAACAGCGAAAAATTGTTAAAAGTAGCAATATTTTGGGTGTTCCATACGAAAAGCAAAGTTCCGGTGAATATTTAACTACACCAGTGCCTATTGATACTAATATAGACAACCTGTCCAACTTCTTTACGAATATATTTCTCCAAACACCTGAAAGTAAGCGTGAACCTGACGCCATACTGGCAGAAATAAAAGAATCTTTTAATACGGCAGGATTACGTCAAGAACATATGTCAATAATAGACACACTTAATAGACTGGAAAGATCAGTTACGGACTTGACACTAAGGTTGCCGCAAGAGTCTCGGCCAACAGCAGAGGACTGTGATGAAAAATATATAATTTACGTCTGCACTGATATTATTCAGCCCAGATTTATAGGTGATACTTACGTGTAATACCTTTAAAAGAATGTGAAAGCATAACAAGATTTCAACACGTAGATTACTGTCCTATTAAAAAAACTTTTATCGAAAGTATTTCTATAAAAATAACTAATCAGCAAGGGGAGCTAATTGATTTAAAGCCAGACTATATTCCTACATACATATATAATGCTCCATTTTAAAAGAAAATAGACTATAAATACTCATACAGCAGTCAATTTAACATAGTGCAAAGTTAAGAGCATTTTGTATAGCTTCGAAAATGAATTCATATTATACTAAATATTATTCAATTCAAAGTGGCGGGTCCTTAGCGGATATTGGAGAATTATATCGATCTCCTCTTATTTACCAGCGTGGAAGAGGAATTGGTAGTTTTTTCAGCGAACTATTGCGATATTTACAGCCATTGGTTACATCGGGGGCAAAGGCTTTGAAGCAGCAGGCAATTAAAACAGGAAAAGCTATTTTAGAAGAAGCAGGTAGTAAGCCTTTAACAGATATTGTAAAAGAACATGGAAAAGCAGCTGCCGAAGAACTATCATAGAAAGGTATAAATAAGCTGTTTGAGAGCATGGGTGGTGCAGGAAGAAGCAATCGCATGCTTATAAAAAGGCACAACCCTTTTACAGCTTTACATTTAGCTCCAGCTTCTAAACGTAAAAAGCGTTCAGGATCAAAAAAGTCCGTAAAAAGAGGTTCAAAAACAAAAAAGACAGATAAAAGAACATCTATTAAAAGCAGACGTAAGACACAGACAAAAAGGACAGCTAAAAGAGCATCTATTAAAGGTAAACGTAAGATACGTAAACGTGTGTTAGATATTTTTGATAAATAGACAACATGCCGTCATACAAAGAATGCATGAAATCTGAGTTAGACCTTTTCTCTACACCACCTGTACAAAGCAGCATCTTAAAAACTGAAGAGGTATCTTATAAACCTATAGCTTCTCTAGATAACTCGTCGGTGCTCGAATTTGTATCACTAGGACATGGTGACACATATCGAGACTTATCAAGCATATACCTTCGTTTGAAACTAGAGTTGGTTAAAATCAAGTATGGAAAAGAAGAACTTTACACAGGCGAAGATATCGAAATAACCAAACCAGATAAGACTAAATACACTGTTCGTGATGAAGGCCCCGGTCTTGTAAATAACATACTCCACTCGCTTTTCCGCCAATGTACAATTTATCTAAATGGAAAACCGATTGCCCAAACAGATAACAATTACAACTATAGAGCCTATATTGAGAATTTATTAAATTACGGAAAAGATGCCGCTTCAACACATTTGGAATCGGTTGGCTGGTATCTCGCTCAAAATAATATGGAGGTTGTTGAAAGCCCTGAGCTAAATGAAGGTTTTTTGGCAAGACAAAAGCTGTTTGATAAAAGTAATGTTGTTGAGCTAATGGGAAAGATTCACGGCGATATGTTTAATCAAGATAAATTATTAATGAGCGTTGTTGATTTACGGATAGTTTTATCACTCGAAAAACCGGAATTTTACCTTTGGTCAAAAGATGATGACAATTCTCCACGAGTTAAAATAGTAGAAGCAACTATGTACATGAATCATGTAACTATCAATCCTAACAGCTTGCTGGCTCATGAAGCTGTTCTACAACGCTTAAAC
Source organism: Dioctria rufipes (assembly GCA_963924295.1). Classification (NCBI taxonomy): domain Eukaryota; kingdom Metazoa; phylum Arthropoda; class Insecta; order Diptera; family Asilidae; genus Dioctria; species Dioctria rufipes. Next base: position 128,821,499 of record OZ002741.1, on the reverse strand, counting down.
GCTATATATCCGTATAAACGAGTTGAAGTTAAGACTTATACAATACCCGCAAATACATTTACATTGTCACTGAACCATGTGGACAATTACCACATCTACTAGTCTTTGGCATGGTTGACAACGATGCATATACCGGAAAACGAACAAAAAATTCTTACAACTTCAAGCACAACAACATCACAAGGTTTAACTTATCAGTGAACGGGGTACAGGTGCCAAATCAACCGCTAGAATTTGATTATTCAAAAGAAAATCCTGCTAGCACTCGAGGATATATTACATTGTTTAAAGGAACCGGTATACATTATTTCGATAAAGGACACCAAATTTCAAAAAAATTCTTTGACAATGGGTGTTTTCTACTTGCTTTTGATTTAACGACAGATCTCTCGTATAAATCAACATGCGGAAATCTATTGAATCAAGGAACGGTGAGAATTGAAGGAAAGTTTAAGGAATCACTAAAAAACACAGTGACATGTATTGTATATGCAGAAAATGATAGTAGCCTTGATATAGGTAAAGATAAAAATGTATATACCAGCTGCTAAAAAAAACCTATATAAGGCTGGCTAACTGTTCTTCGAACTTAATTTCACTCAAGACTCTTAATACGTAATCCATAATGAGCTACTGTTTAGTAAATGTGGAGTTCTTTTCCGGAGGACCCTTCACCTTTTTAAAAAGAGTTTCTTTTGCGGGATTCGCTGCGCAAAATAAGGCTTTTGCGAAAGAAATAATTTTCAAGTACCCCACATCTAGTACAGGATGTACTGAACAAATAAGTAAATTTGGTAATCTTGAACTTAAGCGTATGGACGAAGATCTTATAAAAACTCTATCAAAATTTACCACAATTTTTGTTCGTGGAGCTGCAACCAGAGAATTTATAAATAACTACGCTACTTCTCACACCAAGATCATTGACGTGGAAACCATCATTTGTTCTGAACAAGAATGAACACGCTTGAGCTTACAAATGTATTATCAAACAACCGCATGACAAACAAGTTTTTTAGAGGCATCTTTCCATGCAACCAATTACCACAGAAGATAAGAAAGCCTGCATGTGTAGTAGCTAATACGGATCCTGCAAATAAAGGTGGAACTCATTGGGTAGCCTTTTATTTCCCAAAACAAGACCCCGCAGAGTACTTTGATTCAATTGGAAAGTATCCCGCAAACAGGTTTTTTCAAAATTTTTTATTAGCTAATTCAAGCTCTTTTAGTAATAATAAAAAACGACTGCAAGGCCAATTTTCATCAACCTGTGGACATTATTGTTGTGTATTTCTATATTCTCGCTGCAGAGGACGAAGCTTTCAGAACTTTTTAAAACAATTTGATTCGAACAATCTAAGTTTAAATGATAGCAAAGTTGTTAATTTATACCACCGTATATATCTACAAAAAAAAAAATCGCGCACCATCTGGAGGGGTTTTTTGTAGCCAAACATGCAAAGCCGAGATCAAAGCTATAAAAACCTGAATCCTAGGTGGAAAAAATGGGGAAAAAAAAACACCTCCAGCAAGCCCATAATTTGAGACTAAATGATAATAAAGTTGTGAATTTATATCGCAAAATATACTTGAAAAAATGTCTAAAATCTGGAGGGGGTAACCAGCTATGTACATCGGCGTATAAGAGTATAAATACGAGACGACGGTGATGCACATTTAATGTTGAACTATAAGTCTACGGATCAAAATGGAGCAGACACCTAAAGTTAAAAAGTCTAGAAAGGCACGAGCAAAAAGGGTGTATGCAGAAGAGTTTAAAGTGATGGACACAAAATCCAAAAAGCAAAAAGCTAGGCCGATACGGAGAGAAGGTAGAAAGGATTCAGAGGCCCCGGGCGAAGATCTTTTGATAAACTACACTTATCATCTGGATCATCATCATAATCAGAAGGTTGTCCTCGGATTTTCATCCGACCTCGTTTGAAGTAAAAATAGTCTTTCACCGTCATGGTTTTGAATCTGTGTCAATATTTTACCTTGGATGGCTGGAAGTTTATAAACATCTAACCAAACTAAAGGACGAGGTTATTCCAGACATGCTTCCGCCATACCAAGAAGAGCTTCAGACGAAATACACAATTCCCGTTGGTATACGCAATATTCAGCTTACCCTTAATGAGCTCTATAAATTAATTGATATGCTGAGTTTCTTCAAAGTTGAGATGTTCCATAATAACAATGTAGCCGAAAGTGTAAAAGAATATTATAAAAAGTATTGCGAAAAGTGTAAAAGTAAAAATTTAATTTTGTTACCTGACGAAGACTTTTTTATACCGTCTAGGACTTCTTATGTACATCTGAATTATTCTAGACTTTTCTTTGAGATACCTTTGTATTGTAGTACCAATATTTTGTTTGATATAATAAACATTTAATAAATTTTTGTAATAAAAAACAACTTAAGTTTTTATTTTTTTATTTTACTTTATAATTTTATTGATTAACATATACAGGTACATATTTACACAGTTTTGAAGAGCGCAGCGTAAAAAAGATACATTATTGTGGATCTTAAAAGGAAGTTGATAATTTGTAAGTTCACTTAGTCTAGGTATTTCTCCAAGTTCGATGATTTCTGAAGTCGGTGCGTATTTACTGACAAATGAAGCCTTGATTTCGCCTTTTACATACACTGTTGCATTTTTAAATCTTGAAAACACTTCGGGTAAATTGTTGTAGCTAATGTCTCCATCATTCCAATGCAGTCCATTTATATTTTGTACGTCATACTGGATCTGTCGCCTTGCCTTTGTTATATATAAAATATGCCTAAAAAGAGATCTGAAAAAAGGCAATAAATAATTATTTAAAATATTTGACACATAAATTTTCATATAAGCTAATCATGCTTAAAAACATGATTAGCTTATCTATTCAATCAGTGAAGAAAATTGCATCAGCAATTTTCTTCACATACCATTCGTTTTTACAAAGTTTATTCCCACGACAAATTTTGCCTTCAGCAAAATTTGTCAGTAGAAATATTTAATTTAAAAAATATAAAACAAAAGACAAATCGTACCTTCAGTACAATTTGTCATGAAAATTACAATATGTATGTACGAACGTACATACATATCACAAAAAAAGCTTTCGCGATAAGAAATGCGCGCCGCAATTTCAATCGACGGGACGGTGGCTGATGTTTATAAAAACATCAAATTTCATTTTTGCAAGCCACCGTCCAACGAAAAATATTCTGGACTTGTTTAATCAAGTCCAGAATAAATGAAAATTTTTCTCAGGGTAGAAATGCAACTATGCATTTTCTACCCTGACCGACGGCTCTTGATCGCGATGAAAGTGATCAAGAGCGCAGTCGAATCATAGCAGTCGAGCTTTATAACGAAAGAGAGTTGTGTTGTAGTTTTTGGACTCGGCGGTTGTTTTAACCCATCAAAAGGTGAGCTCGGGTTTGTTTTAGAGTCGGTGATTAAAAACAAAAATCGGTCGGTTTGGCGAACCAAAACCAAAAGCTGGATAAGCAAATAGTACTGTGTACAAATAAGAAGATGAGATCAATATTAATAAACGAACGAGTGTTGTGTAAAATTATATAAATTAGAGCCGTAATACAAAAAGAAAGAGTGTAGTATAAAGAAATATCCAATCTGTAGTGATTGAAAGAATAAAATTGTGGAACCAACAAAAGAAAAGTGTATAGAGTTCAAACTAAACCAAGAATACCACATCCCGCAATACTCCATAAATGAAATATCACAGGTAGGAGAAGAATATATATAAATATAACAATTGGCGCAGCCGGTAGGATAGAGGAAGCCTGCTTTGAAAAACAAAAAAAGTATAAGCGCTTGAAAAGTCTCTATCCGCCAACGAACAAAAAGGAGTTAAGGACGGGATCGAATACTGGGCAAGACACCCTACCCTCCGCCTGAAGTTGACTCTGGCTTCAGGAGTATTTCAATCTTGTCGGCTCCCAACGCTCGGGGTCGGACAGCTTTAACTGCCTCTGTTTGAAAAACACGCAGCCACCCCCTCATCAAAGCACAAAGTGCCAACGTGGGACCTAAGCGGGCTTCATCCCAGCCCAGGAACATAAGACGTCTATAGCTGAAAATTCCAACGCGAAACTTGAAGGAAGAATCCTCAACCGACAATCTGCGATCCGGAGCTGAAAGGGACTTCGAAGTAGGCAACGCGCCCCCCTTTCAGCTTTTATCCAGGGGAATTTAAGAAGGCCACGTGCCCGCCCGGCAGCAAAAGAACTTCAAGAAACCGAACCAACGATCCTGAATTCAGAGGGACCTCGAAGAAGGCAATAAGCCCCCCTCTCAATTTGAACCAAGGGAATTAAGACGGCAGAAGCCCCCCTAGCTGCAAATTTTACACACGGTGGCCCATGAGCGAGGAAAGCTCCCACCAAGAAACACCGCCGGAAATCCAACTTCCATCAACTCCGCAACAATCTTCCTCGCCGGGCGACGCACAGGAAGTTCCGTCCCGGAACGAAGGAGGCAACGAGGGAGCAACATCCGCAACAGAGGGTGGAGAACAAACACCTCCAACAAATTCAACAACAAGAGGAGTCACGTTAAGGAGCGGGACAACCCTGACAGGTCCCCAACAAGTAAGGCATAATTTAAATTTAGAAATATATTTAAAAAATTTGGAAGAGAAAGTGTGAAACTCCTCCGAACTCACTGTGAATCAGTGCGACTCAGTAGAAAAGCAGATCGAAAAGTCGAGAAAAGAAAGATTGGAAACAATCGAAAAATTTAAAATTAACACAGAGAGAAGTTCAAAAATAGCTTAAAGGTGTTTGGAGAATTTTCGCACTCTCTCGGGGTAGATATCATTCAAAATAATAGTGCTGGATTAAGAGAAAGTGCCATCGAAGACAGTGTCAGTGATTCCACCGCGAGTGAATTCCTTTTAAATTGGCTGGGCGACTCCCTTCTGGAGACCAGCATAGAAGAAACTAGCGCCCCAAAAGTGTCAAAATCTAGCTTCAAAATCCCCAGTATAAACATGGCAGATTACGCGAAAATCGCCAAACTGACTGCTCAGCTGGTTCCCTTATTCTCAGGAGAACAGCACGCAAAATTGAGCCTTGATCTCCAAACATTCCTAGGATGCTGCAGGCAGGTAATTCAGTGCATTTCGGTGGATGAACTATCAGCATTTTTGCAAATCTTCCCCACCAGACTTCGAGGCGAAGCTTATCAGCTTTTTGCCTCAAATATGCCCACTACTTTCAAAGAAGTAGAAGAACGGCTAAATCGCACATACCTGCCTAGAGAAACTTACCAGGAACTGGTAAATAAATTAATAACTACAAGGCAGTATCCTTTGGAAAACCTCACAGCCTTCACGGCACGAGTGAAACAAATGCTGGCACTCTGCAATGAAGCAGCAGAATCCAAGTACGGAGCCACAGCAGCACCAGCTGTTAAAACGCAGCTAGAAGATTTCGCGAAAAACGCACTAAAAGCAGGAGTCAATAACCCCCCTATATGTGCCAATATCTTCTGACTATGACCGACGGCACTGTAGATGAATTAATACAAAGAGCACCTGACATGGAACGTCTCCAGCAAAGTGCTCTATTCCTGCAACCTTCAGGGCAATTTGAGCCAAATGTGATGCAAAATCCGATACCCCATTCAATAAGTGCAACAACACCAAATAACGCACATTTTAGCCAACTTAATTCATCAGCTAATCACAGCGTATTTACTCCCGGCATAATGCCATTCGCTCAAGTTCCTCAGACCCTGCCAAGCCCAAGCAGTCACATACCAACGTCACAGTTCACACAGGCAGGCACAGCATACATTAAATAGGAACCAATATCGCCAAATAAAAATTATAATGTAAATAATAAAAATATCTATTTAAATAAAATCAGTTGTAGTTTTTGTAACTTAAGAGCCCATACATATGCTGATTGCCTCAAAAGGAAAAATACGCCTTATTGTGTGAACTGCAAAATGTATAATCATGACGTGCGTGACTGCAGAAGAAACAACAATAGTTTCCAGAGACCACACAATAATAGTGGACCACCAAATCAACGTCCTAGAGAGCCGCAAAACCCCAATAACAACTCAAGAGTCTATAACGTGCGTAAAAAGTGCGAATTTTGTGGTCGTTCTGGACATGCAGTAAATAACTGCCAACAAAAACGTAAATGGGAAGCTCGGAGTCAGGGAAACGACGTACAGTCGACCCAAAACTCCCCGGCTCGACTATAAATCTCCCAACTAATAAAATAGGGTCTCCTCAGCAGCCCGATTCCAGTGTCGCTACAGTAAAACTTCCTTTAGACATTGGCCTGAACGGCCAAACTAAACTAGTAGTAGACACAGGCGCTGAGGTCAGTATAATAAAGAAAAGGTCATTAAAAGATCTCAAAGAAATTAACCACAATGAGGCATGCACACTTCAGACCCCCATTTGGTACCGGAAAGACGCTGGGAAATTGCCAGGGAAACTTCGTTTTCAAAAACAAAATTCCCTGCAAATTTCAAGTCGTAAAGAACTTGCCTGGTCTTTCCGATAATGGACTTCTAGGAAATGATTTCCTAGCAAAAAACTGTAACGTTGAGGGTCCTAATAAGGCATTAAGGTTTCCTCGCACGGAGACTAATTCCGATGAATTTGCTTTGCCATTAGAGTTTGAAACGGACAAGCTACATTCTGAAAAAGCAGTCGAAGTAAGAACACTTGCAGAAGAGGTAGAGTCTAAACAGGCTGAACTATCCACCTGCAGAGAAAAGCTGGCTGCCAAGCTCCAAAAGGGCCCAAGGAATGTGAAAAAAGCTGTCTGGGTGAACAAGAGACCGATGAAGGCAGGCAGCAATTGGTTACCTCAAATTGTGGCCCCCAAACTCAAGAAGAAATGCTCTGTTTATCCCAAGAGATAAGCGATGGAGTCTTCTTGGCAAACTGTTTACTGTCGTCTGGAGAAGACTTAGTGCTGGTTAGTATTCTCAACGCTAACAGGCATCAAGTAGTCATACATAGCTTAAAGTTACAGCTATTTCCAATAAACGACTAGACAATAGTCCCGTTAAGACACACAAAAGACCACAAAAGAAAACACATTCCACTACCAAAGTTAGAGGCAATATCAAACAACACAAGAGACGGAACTTAGTGTCTAAAGCCTGCCAAAAAGGTGCATATAGCTCTTCCGTCCAAAATCCCGAGGCATAAGTCACTATTAATCAATCAACGGCCATATAAGAACGGTAGCGAGTCGCTAAAGCCTATATTAAAGGTGCATATTACTCCACCGTCGCACAATACAAAAAATTGTACATGGTCAAAAAGCAATAGCATTGACGCGCATGAGTATATCACACAACCTAAGGCAAAGACCACACAGGTGTACCAAACTCAGCGCTCAATAAAGCAGGAATCAAATCCTCTGCAACTTGCTAAAAATAACGAAATAAAGCCTAAAAGGGAATCAAATAAGCCTCGTCTATTTACAAGGAAACCAATTTACAAGGAATAGTAAGTCAAACCAAGGTTCAGCTGAGAAATCAACAATTTTACAACATGTACGATATCTATACCCAGATAACGAGACTCCGGACGACCCAAAGCAATACCCGTGCATATCTAAGCTAGAGCAAGAACTCAGCCTAGACCCAAATTCAACCGCGGAAGAAAAAATTTCGATATCCGAACTCTGCGAAGAGTATAACGATATCTTCTTCCTCAAAGGTGACAAACTCACCTATACAAATGCGGTAACGCATAATATTCCATTGGTGCAAGATCAAGCACCAATCAATCAAAAAATGTACCGCTTACCTGAAACACAGCGGAAAGTAATTAACGAGCAACTAAAAGAAATGCTAGACAGCGGGATAGTCCAGTCTAGTAAAAGCCCTTGGAATTCACCTCTACTAGTTATCCCCAAGAAAGCGGGACCTGACGGTGAAAAAAGGTGGCGCGTCGTTGTCGACTTTCGTAAATTAAACGAAAAGACAATTGGAGATGCATTCCCGCTACCCCGAATCGAGGATATTCTGGACCAACTAGGTCACGCAAGGTATTTCACCACACTCGATTTGGCCAACGGCTATCACCAAGTTCTTTTCGACAAAAAAGATCGACATAAAACTGCTTTCAGCACAAGTTATGGTCACTACGAGTTGAAGCGTATGCCATTCGGGCTCAAAGGAGCCCCCGCCACATTTCAACGCCTAACGAATTTCGTCTTAACAGGCCTACAAGGTCTCGAAAGTTTTGTCTACCTAGATGACGTTGTCATCTATGGAAAAACTTAAAATTACCACAACGAAAAGTTGAGGAAAGTCTTCAATAAGCTGAGAGAGAACAACTTAAAACTGCAGCCAGAAAAGTGCCAGTTTCTAAGAAGAGGAGTTGTTTACCTAGGGCATAAATGTTCTAGCGAAGGAGCCCTACCAGACCCAAGTAAGACGGCCTGCGTCCAAACATTTCCTGTTCCAAGAACAGTAAGGCAAGTTCAGTCATTTTTAGGCCTTGCCAATTACTACAGGAAATTCATTCCAGACTTCTCCAAAATTGTACGTCCAATTACGAATTTACTCCGAAAGGATGTAAAATTCACTTGGACAGAGAACTGCCGAGAAGCATTTCAGAGCATAAAAAGTGCTTTAATTTCTCCACCACTTTTAATTTACCCCGAATTTTCGAAATCTTTTAATCTTACTACAGACGCAAGTAACGAGGCTTTAGGAGCTGTTCTTTCTCAAGGAGAAGTCGGAAAGGACCAGCCCATTGCCTATGCAAGCCGCACATTAAACAAAGCCGAAAGGAATTACTCTACTATAGAGAAAGAGTTATTGGCTATTGTCTGGGCTACCAATAATTTCAGGTGCTATCTTCAAGGCCGGAAATTCACGGTCTATACTGACCATAAACCTCTCAAAGGTGTCTTCAATGTGAAAGACCCTACTTCCCGTTTGGTGAGATTTCACCACAAATTATTTGAATTCGATTATAACATCGAATACAAACCAGGGAAGTACAACACTAATGCCGATGCACTAAGTCGCATCCCTCAAGAAGAAGGAAGACAGTTTGGGCAATACCTTAACGGTAGAAGCCCTAGTCCACCACACGATGGACTCAGATGTGGAGGAAAACGATTCCACAAATAATAAAAAGAAAAAGAAATCCGCTCATTGTTTCGTCGTGACTCGAGCTCAGAAGCAGAAGGCTCAAGAGACAATAAATAGCTCCAGTGTGGAGACAGAAGAACACACGAAAACGGACCAAAACGAAATTCAAATCACAGAGGCAATAACACTAAACCCAGCATCGCTTGAGCAAAAAGTAAGTACTGATAAGACACCCGAAGTTATTACGAGCCCCACAGAAATCCAGACAATCTTAAAAGATTACCACGATTCTCCATTTGGTGGCCATGAAGGTGTCATCAAAACTTATAAACGTATAAGACGCAAGTATTGGTGGAGACACATGCTTAGCGACATCAAAAGATACATAAAAAAATTCCCAAAGTGCCAGACGATGAAAGCATCTCCCCAGTATAAAATGCCGATGGTAATCACGGACATCGCAGAACAGCCATTCGACAAAGTTTACCTAGACATCGCAGATCCACTAGAAGAGACCACATCAGGTAACAAATATATCTTAACCTTCCAAGATAATTTAACAAAATTTGTCGATTGGTATGCAATACCTAATGCGGAAGCAGTCATAGTAGCGCAAGTTTTCTTTGACGAAATCGTGGCACGCTATCGCATACCCAAAAGGATACTCACCGATCAGGGAACAAATTTCCTGAGTGAACTATTCAAAAAGGTATGTAAGCTTCTAAAGGTACAGAAGTTACAGACTTCGGCATACCACCCACAGTCTAACGGAGCACTAGAGCGTGCCCACAGACCGCTGATTGAATACCTGCTAACAGTCGTAGACGAAAATCCCAAAACATGGGACCAATTCCTACGAACCGCTGCATTCGTGTATAATAATAGTGTACACGAGGGTACTAAACTTACCATAATGGACTGCCTTTACGGCTTCACAGCGGATGTCCCATCAAATTTAAAACGGGATCCCGAACCCGTTTACAATCACGAGAGCTATTATCATATACTAAAGTATAAGCTCCAAAAATCATACGCCACGGCAAGAAAGAATTTTTTAGCGAGTAAACAGCGCCCAAAGGGGTACTATGGTAAGACAGTACGACCACTATCTTTCCACATAGGAGATAAGGTCTTCATTAAAAACGAAAGCAGGAAACATAAGCTTTCCCAAATCTGGGTAGGACCTTATCAGTTAACTGCTATACCAAGTGGAGTGAACACCACAATAAAAATTGGTAAGCGTATTGTAACGGTACATAACAACCGTCTAAAACCATACTTCGAATGAAATAAACATGTTGTCACAGAACCAGGTTGACTCAAATCCCTACTCAGTTTGTTTCAAATTAATCCCATTTTAACGGCTCTCAGGAATACTTGCGGTGGAGCCACTACACTGCCCGGCCTAATAAGTAAAGTCATACTTAAAGGATTATTTTCTTCCTCCCAATTGTCCACAGAAATGGCGCTACAAATTATTGCAATTGCCCTCCTCATGCAGTACGCGACAGGGGAAATCGCCGACAAACCCTATGCTATAACCAAGCTAAATAGCTCGGGCATATTTTTCGAGGATCTAGGAAGCCTCATGGTGTATCATAACACTTGGAATGTTCTCACGGAGATAGACTTGGATGAGTTAGACACACAGATAAAACTAGCGGAACATGCAGAACATTTAGTGCATAAACTCTGCATAAATAACACGGACAAAGAAGACCTGTGCAACGTGCAGCAACTACACATACACGCTATAATAGATAGCGTACAAAAGCGCACGAGAACCATTAAGGAACTAGTTCCAGGAAGGCGTAAGGCCAGATCACTATTCGAAGGAATTGGCAATGCTATGCACTATTTATTTGGTACCGTGGATAGTAACAACGAGAAGGAGATATACAGCCGCTTAGATGAAATTGAATCGAACACACAAGCCCTAGCTGAGCTAGAGAAACAACAAATAAGTGTGGTTAAAACTGGAACAGATTCAAAAACCATTGGCTATGTTAATGGATCGTCAGCAAAACATAGCACACTAGATTAACGATCTGCATATTGTGGCCGAGGACCTAACCAGAAGGCAGCTGAGGCAAGAGATCATATCGAGCTTATTGCTTCAAATCATCGAAGTCGAATACCGACAACAAGCCCTCCTTCACATTATAATAGCCACTAAAGGCAATCATATTCACCCACTCCTCGTGTCTCCAAAAAACCTGCTGGATGTATACCGAAAATCAACTTCGAAATGTCTAAACCAAAATTGTCTATCGATTCTGTACCAATCAGCAGGAGCCCAGTCACACCTTATGCAGAACAAATTGGTGGTGAGAATAACTCTCCCAATTTTTGATTCCCCCAACATGAGGCTACAGCAAGTCCGATGATTTCCAGTACCACAACCAGCAACTTATTCCATAATCCCTGACCCTGGATACTCTTGTGTGGCACATAGCGCTCGCACACAGGAATTCATCTTATTAAAAGGCGAGGATATGAAGAGCTTCAAGAAAGTCACTCTTAGCCTGGAGGAAAATACATATACAGGTCGACTAACTACCCCCATAATTGATTTATTGATTGATTTATGAGGTTTGGGCCCCTTCTTCAGGTCCCCCGAACTTAGGCCAAGACAAGGCCCATTGTTCACCCTCCAGACCCATGCGCGATTGCTTATAGGTCCCAACCGGACGCTCTAATAAATTTCAGTATTGGCTCCCAGCTCTCCTTTCCGGCATCATGCAGCTCTTCCAGGAGGTGTGAACCAAGAATTCTGTAGCGTATTCCTGAGAGTGCCGGGCAGTGACATAGAAAATGGGTCACTGTTACGGACTCCTCTCCGCAACCCCTGCATATAGGATCATCAACAAGTCTCATCCTGTGAAGGTGGCCCCTGAGAGAGGAATGCCCAGTGAGAATGGATATCAGAGTTCTTAGGGTTGGCTTGCTGAGTTTTAGGAGCCTATTCGTATGATTTAAATTTGGTGTACCCCACAGTTCCTTTGGCGACTGTGTTGGCGGTCAGCCCAGCTTGAAATGATTGAGACAAGGTGTTTTGGTGCAATCCCGACTGTAGAGGCAGGTTCCTCTGAGGCTGCTCCAAGACGAGCAAGTTCGTCTGCCCTTTCATTCCCGCTGATGTTGCTGTGCCCCGGCACCCAATGCACTATCACCCTATTATTCCGAGAGAGGGAATTCAGTGTGGTTTTGCACTCCATTAATAATTTGGATGTTATAAATGGTTTAGACAAAGCTTTGATAGCTGCTTGGCTGTCCGAGCAGATGGCTATCTCCTTATTCTCAGTGTCTGAGTTAAGGAGTTGTCTTCCCGCTTCAAGGATAGCCTTGACTTCTGCCTGGAAAACCGTGGAGTGGTTTTCAAGGTGAATGGAGAATTCAATTTCAGGCTCCTCACAGAAAACTCCCGCTCCGGTGCCTTCATCGGACTTAGAACCATCCGTATATATTATAATTGGGTTTGTCAATGGTTGGAACACGGAATGTGATTCCCATTCTGCCCTGGATGGAATTCTATATTCAAAATTGCTTTCCAGCATGGTTTCGAGGAGGTAGTCGCTATCTCTGTCAATGCCAGGTACGATGGACTGCACGAAATCATAAATGGATTCATGTGGAACCCTTGTTCCCCCATGAAGCCAACCGAGGTTAAGATGCAGCTTTAGCGCTGTAGTTGACGCCCTCTGCTTGATATGTTTTTGCACCGGGTGTATATTGAGGATAACCTCCAGAGCCCGGGTGCTAGTTGACTTAAAAGCGCCGCTTGCGCTGAGAAGGCACAGTCTTTGGATCTTCTCCAGCATCTTGCGATGGTTGGCGAGGTCCATTGCTTTCCACCATACCGATGAACCGTAGGTTAACATGGGTCGGATGACACTAGTGTATATCCATAGAATCATCCGCGGTTTGAGTCCCCACTTCTTCCCTACTGTTCTACGGCACATTGCGAACACTCTGAGAGCTTTGTTCGCTCTATCTTCGAGGTGTGGTTTCCAGTTTAACTTTTTGTCTAGAATAATGGAGCCAATCAGGGGTAGGTTTAAACTGGGGATATTCCTTTTCGTGGTGAATAGGCATAAGTCAGTTTTCAGTGGATTGATGTTCAGCCCGTAATCCGTGGCCCAGCGCATGACTAGTTTGATTGCGCCTTGTACCAGTCCACAGAGTACAGGTTCATAATTTCCGGTGACTAAGATTGTCAAGTCGTCCGCGTAACATACTGCTTTGTACCCCCTCCGGGTGAGTGTTAGCAGGAGATCGTCCATGATAAGTACCCACAGTAAAGGTGATAGGAAACTGCCTTGAGGGGTACCCCTGTGGACTTTTTTAACTCTGCTTGCCCCGCCAAGATCAGCAAAGACTGTTCTATTATGCAACATGTGTGTAATCCAATTTTTTAGAGATTGGGTCACTCCATGTTTTGTTAGTATTTCCGTGAACCTATGTAGAAGAACATTATTGAAGGCGCCTTCTACATCGATGAAAACAGCTAGCGTAGATTGTTTAAAGAGAAAGCCTTTTTCAATAGAGTGAATCACCTCATGGAGAGCCGTCTCGACGGACTTTCCCTTTAAGTACGCATGTTGGTGCTGTGATAGTCTGCTTCTGGGGATGGAGCGTCTCAGCTCCCACTCACAGATGCGTTCGAATGTTTTAAGTAAGAAGGAAGTCAAGCTTATAGGCCTATACGCTTTTGCAGTTGAGTAGTCTACCCGACCTGCCTTCGGTATAAACACAACGCGGACTTCTTGCCACAACTTCGGTGTATAGCCCATTTTGATGCATGCCCTAAAGAGAGTGGTTAGGTTGCTAATCAGAGGGTCACCTGAGTGCTGAAGGAGGGCTGGGAAGATGCCGTCCTTGCCTGGGGATTTGAACGGTTTGAAGGAGTCAACTGCCCATTTGACCGATTCGTCCGTGATGAAGGCAACTTCTCCGTGACTCACCTCTGGTATTACAGTCGGTGCTCCCCCAGACTGTGTGTTGGGAGTTGGCATCGCACCCGATTAATAATTCCAGGTTACTGCTGTTTGCGAATCCCACGATGTTTACCATTTCCATGGATGGCGGTGGTTGATCTGAGTCGAAGGGAAGGTAAAGAGATGAGAGAACCAATCTGTTCAACCTTCCTTCTACTGACCTCTCCCACAAGATCGTGGTTGCGTCTTTGAAAGTAGCCTGTGAAATAGATATAAGGTTAAAACATTTCTTTGCGATGATGCAGGTTCTGGGCCTACCTGGACCACGGCAGTAAAAGAGCTGGAGTGTCTTCCCCCATTCAGGAATCATGTCATTTACAGTCCATGGTTCCTGGATGAGTGCTACATCCGCGTTGTCTGAAAAGAGGAGCTGCTGTAGGTTGACTGTTGCCGCCCTACTGCGATGGAGATTGATTTGAATCACTCTCATCGCTAGCATTACCTCTTTTCCTCTTCCTCCAGGGTGTCCTCTGTGAGAGTTCCATCATCATCTGATGACAAAATCTCTCCGAGAAGCTCTTTTTCCTCGTCCAAGATAGACGGATCTGTTGAGGAGCCCGGGCCTACCGGTACATTGTGACAAAAGGTCATCGCCTGCTTGTCCCTAGAGAGGGGCGGCCCAGAGACGGCCTCGATTGCCTCAGCTGTACCGGCGGGCGGTTTAACTGCGGCAGGCTTTACGGGCCCAACCGGTGTGACCTGATGCGAGCACTCGAGCTGATTGTCTTTCGACTGCTCAGTTTCGGTGTCCGTCTCCATGGCCTCGCCGGGAGGTGACTCCAGCCTGCTGCCTGGTCTAAATTTCAATCTGGTCATCCTATAGTGAGCCAGGCCGTCTCTCCCATTGAGCCAACTAAGAGACTCTTGGTCGACCCCAAAAACCAGGAACAGGTAATTCTCTTCCTCCCTGCGGTGGTAAACCTCCCACAGGTCGGTTTTTAGGCCGTTTTGCTTTTTCAAGCACCCAAGAATCTCCTCGTTGGCTCTAGGTTTTCCATTTATAGTGACGGAGACCCTGAAGAGCTTCGGGATTTCGTCTTTCCCTACCACCTGTAGGTTGGCGCCCTCCCAAAGATTTCCGAGTCCCCTCACTTGTTCCTTAAGGAAGTTAGCCGTGAAGGCGTCCTCACAGGTTGCCCTGAAAAATCCCCTGTTGAAACCACTCCAGGCGAACCGAACAGGCAGACCTTCCACAGCCCCCTCCAGAGCGGTGTCGAAGGCCGCATCCAAGGCCTCTTGAAAAATTGCCTGCCTTTCACCCGTGAACTTACCTCCAGGTGCGCCAGAGTCAATCACGGCCACTTTAATAAAGGTGTCGTTGTTTTCTCTGACGACCCTGGCGAAGGTCTTCGGTGTTCCCACTTCCTTTTTCCTTTTTGGAACTGGAGTGGCTTCCTCGTTGGATCTGCCCCTCTTTAGCTTGGTGGCATCCTTCTTTGGGGTGGTCCTCGAAGGGGCCCCTGCCAGGGACTGGGTAACTATGGTACCAGTTCCACCTGCCCCTGGCCGGCGCGATGGACCACTGGTTAAGACCTGCGTGTCTGATGATCCAGTCACAGCAGTCGATGCAATTGCACCGGAACCGGTGGTGACGCTCCTTCGGTTGCCCACCTCCATTTTACTACCACTGGGTTTACCTATTGGTGCCCAGTTGAATTTTCTTTTAACCTTTGGAGCCGCCCCGCTCCTCACAGCCGTCTGCGGTTGCAGAGTAACCTGCCCAGCCTTCTGTGAGGATGGTGCGGCTGCATCGGTCTCTCTCCCCTCCGCCAAAGCTCGCTTGGCTTTGCGTAACTTACGCTCTTGGGCGCCCGACATCTTGTGTCGGTGTTTTTGTTTGGTAGGTTTGCCTACCTCAGTTGTTGACTTTGTTGAGGACCTCGCCCCTGCTACTGCAGTGGTTGGTTCTCTAGCAGTTGATGTAGATTGCCTCGCCTCCGCTGGTGCAGAGGTGCGGCCGCCAGCAATTGAAGCTGGGTTGTTAGCAGCAACTGGTTCTGAACTGTTACCTATTGTGACAGTTGAGAGTTTTTTATTTAATAAAGAAAGTTGGTTCATTTTTGGTCCCACGAGTGTGGTTGGAAAGACGGTCCGCTCCGACAGAGCCCCCATATCGGAGTAAGGCAATTGATACAATGGGGTGCGCCCTTTTCCCCAAGGAGATCGTTTGAGACAGTGCAAATACTACCCACTGCCACTCAGCCCTCGGCACGATGACATTTACACCTTGGCTTGGTAGGTTTTAGTAGGGGGTATACTCCCCCGGAATTCGGGATAGGGATCAGAATGGAATTGGGTTTACGATGGGAAAGGCGACAGTTAGCTATACTATGTACATTGCCCGGAATGAACCGACATGATGGGATTGTCATGTACACTGGGAGGTCGTCGCCACTCATCCCCATAATTAAGGCAACAACCTCAGATGAATGTATAGTGAAGGTGTTTTACAATTCTTTAAATGAAGTGCCCAAGTGTAGGTCTAGAGTACAAGTTCCCCAAAAAGACATGTTGATAAAGTTAAACAAGCCCAATGCGTGGCTATTTTCGTTTATTACCTCCACGGTACTACATATAACATGTCGAGATCAATTTGCCCTCTCAAAATTAGAGGGGCAGGGGATACTAGAGATAACGCAACCATGTCAGGTGCAAATAGGGGAAAAGGTGCTAAGGTACGAAGGTGAAAATAAACACCTTCTCAAAATTACTCAGCCTAACAATTTCCTGAGCTGAATCATTCATTACTCAACCTGAATCTAGCCGAAATTTTACCCAAGTCTCAAAACCAAAGTGTACAAACCGAAATCATAACAGGGGACGATATCAATAAATCAATCTATACTGGCACACACTCGCTGGAAGATATCCAGAACAAATTGTCTAATTTGTATAGTAACAAGGTATCAAGCAGACAATCCCATATCCTGTCCACAACTTCTCTATCATTTACGAGCCTGCTAGCTCTGGCCATAATGATCGCTGTGGCAGTAAAATATCTTAACCCTGTTGTCATCAAGATGAGAAAACAGAGAAACCAACCACAAGGTAACCCCGAAGTTTTATCAGAGGGAATCCCTTTAGAAGAGCAAACCCACGCTCCTCCACCTACCTTAAAACTAGCTCGGTCACTCCCCAGGACCAAATCAGATCAATTAGTTTAAGTCGGCATAAAGGAATACTGAGAATGCCAACATGAGCCACTTTATCAAAATAAATTTATAGAAAGTAGTAGACCTGGTAAAATATATAGAAAAGTACTTAGAAATGAAAATGTAACAAAAAAATATATAGAATAATAAAAGTAAAGATGAAAAAATAGAATGAAAATAAAAAATATATTATATGGAGTTAGAAACAAAATAATAAAAGGAGAAAAATGTATAAAATATGTAAATTAAAACTAAAATGCCTTAGATAAATAAAATAAACAAAATAATAGAACTAAAAGAGAAAAAGAAATTACAATTACATAACAATATAATATAGATCAAAGAAATAAATATAAATAGATAGGAAAGAACATGTTAGAATTAATGTATTAATATAATATAGCACACAATACCTACTAAAAACAGTAGAAGAAACCAAAAAACAAAAGATATAAAACACAAAAAAAATTTTTTTTAATTAGAATTAAAACAATATATATAAAATAAGAGAATTTGAAAGAAAGGCATTAAACAAGTAAACTGAAAACTAGAATTACTAAAAAGAAAAACAAGAAAACTTTACCAGGCTACTAATAATACACAAAAAAAAACAACAACATTATATTAGAATTAAATGCAAATAAAATAAAGAAAACAGTAGAAATAAACAAATAAATAAAAATAGATAGAGTAGTAATAAAAGTAAAGATAAATGCCCTAGAATTACAATAAAATACTAGAAAGTGTAATACAAAAAAAAAAGTTTTACCAGGTTAGATTATCAAAAAATGAAATAAAAATAATAGATCTAGAAATTATTATATATTCATAGATTAAACATATTAACAAAAATTTTGCAAGCCCACACCGAACCGAAAACCCGAACCGCCCAATTAGCGCCAAAAACAACTTCCCCTGAGAATTATTCCTCTTCAAAGAATAATTCTCTTTTTCTCAGGGGGAAGGATTCTTATATATAAAATATGCCTAAAAAGAGATCTGAAAAAAGGCAATAAATAATTATTTAAAATATTTCATACATAAATTTTCATATAAGCTAATCATGCTTAAAAACATGATTAGCTTATCTATTCAATCAGTGAAGAAAATTGCATCAGCAATTTTCTTCACATACCATTCGTTTTTACAAAGTTTATTCCCACGACAAATTTTGCCTTCAGCAAAATTTGTCAGTAGAAATATTTAATTTAAAAAATATAAAACAAAAGACAAATCGTACCTTCAGTACGATTTGTCATGAAAATTACAATATGTATGTACGAACGTACATACATATCACAAAAAAAGCTTTCGCGATAAGAAATGCGCGCCGCGAAATTACATTATATGTATACGCGCGTCGCAATTTCAATCGACGGGACGGTGGCTGATGTTTATAAAAACATCAAATTTCATTTTTTCAAGCCACCTTCCAACGAAAAATATTCTGGACTTGTTTAATCAAGTCCAGAATAAATGAAAATTTTTTTCAGGGTAGAAATGCAACTATGCATTTTCTACCCTGACCGACGGCTCTTGATCGCGATGAAAGTGATCAAGAGCGCAGTCGAATCATAGCAGTCGAGCTTTATAACGAAAGAGAGTTGTGTTGTAGTTATTGGACTCGGCGGTTGTTTTAACCCATCTAAAGGTGAGCTCGGTTTTGTTTTAGAGTCGGTGATTGTTCGAACTAAACCGCTTCGAATATATGTTTCTCAACAGATATCTCCTGAAAAGAAAAAAATCCTGAAAACAAAGCATGAACATTTTTATAAAACTAAATCAAATCTAATCACTCTGACACAGATACACAACCAAACAAAGCTATGTATTTGTCATATACATAACATATTGCACAAATACAATACAAATATAGCCTCATCGAGCAAATCATTATCATATGTTTTAACCGTTAGATTCGTACTAAAAAACAATTTCTGAAAAGGGAACATATTACAACAATACCACGCTGAAATTGAATTCTGAAAATCAAATAAATTCAATCTAATTATATTTTTCCCAAAAATAAGTAAAACATCTAACAAAAGCATGTGTTGTCATGTAGCATACAATTCATGGCACAAATATAATCAGATCGATGCACCGATGAGTGGAAGGTTTTCTGCTGACACGAAACGCTTCTTCTTCTTCTTCCTTTTTCTTCTTCATTTTTCAGCCCACTGCGTGGCGTATACAGGTTCGATTCGCTTCGAATGAATCTGTTTCTTTAAAATTTTTTAAATTTTTTTAATAAATAAAAAAATTATTTTTCTATTTTTCTTAAACTTTTCATTTCTTTCTTCTTTTTTCATTTTTTCATTTGTTTTTCTAATCACCCAATTTCGCTATTTGGGACCTGTTGATGAGTCAAACCAAGACTTGAAACTTGTCACCAAAAATTAATGGATTGTGTGATGAAATAACAAATTAGAACATTTTTTAGCTTTTGCTATATACCGGAGATATCCCAAAAAATTCTTTCTTGAAGAAAATCAGATCAAGCCGATCAATTTTGCAATTCTATCATTATCATCATTACAAGTAATATTCAACGGGAATTTGTTCGCTACGTGATAGAGAGATTATTTTTTGCAAATATAATTTAATTTAACACAGCAGCATGTGAAGCTCTAAGTTTCTTGTTGCTATGCATTTTTGTTCGTTGCTAGGCAAATTTTATCGCTAGTACCGTAAGATCACAGCTGCACTGCCAATTCTTGCAATCATGCGCCGCTGCTACTCTATCAGTGGTGTCGTGTGCAAGCAAGGGCTATATAAACGACAAGCTGACTGATCTCGATCTCTTTTTGCACTTGGCATCGTTTGGGATAGGTTGACTAGGTAGGGACTAACATTTTATATCGGGTATCGACTGATATAAAATTCTTATTAACTAATCACATTATTTCGGGAGCTGACTGAAATAATAATTACTAACATACATTTTATTTTGGGAGTTGACTAAAATAAAAGTCTTACTTCGGGAGTTGACTGAAGTTAAGATAACACTTTAAGCCGGGTATTGACTGACTTAAAGAATATTATTTCGGGAGCTGACTGAAATAATCATTACTAACACACATTTTATTTTGGGAGTTGACTAAAATAAAATTCTTACTTCGGGAGTTGACTGAAGTTAAGATCACACTTTAAGCCGGGTATTGACTGACTTAAAGAATATTATTTCGGGAGCTGACTGAAATAATCATTACTAACACACATTTTATTTTGGGAGTTGACTAAAATAAAATTCTTACTTCGGGAGTTGACTGAAGTTAAGATAACACTTTAAGCCGGGTATTGACTGACTTAAAGAATATTATTTCGGGAGCTGACTGAAATAATAATTACTAACATTAACATTTTATTTCTGCCTTTAACAGAAATAAAGAATTGTTTTAATTAACGATTAAAACAAAGTGTCTTAACATTAGCTTGAAGTCAACCATCTTAAGTGCCAAGTTTGGGTCGGTGAGTACCAGTCACTTGTAACATTTTATTATTTATTTATATATCTATTCTATAATAAATTTACTCATATATATATATATCTATTCGCTATACACTACGTGTGCATATTTATCAACTAAAACGATTCAACTAACTCTATATTTATTTTATATATTGCTTTCTTAGCGATCTTATAAACAATTGTTTGCCAATAAGTGTTTTCTCTGACCCGAACATATATATGTTGAGTTTTGTCCCAATACAACTATTCTTGGAAATCATGCATTAAAAATCTGTGTGAATAAGTGTGTCCTCGAATGTGTTTAAATCTCTGACCCAATCACTTGTGTATAATTCCTTTCTACTTCAACCATTGGGAAATTGTAGAAAATAATTGTGATAACTTTAGTGATAGTTATAAGGAAGTGTACAGTGTTGAAGGGATAAACCACTGCTTTAAATCCAAAATTATCAGTGCATTCATTTCAGTGTCACTTAACTCAAATTTGCGTGTACGTTCTGACTACGGGCAGTACATTTTATGGTCCTTCGAGCCGGATTTAAGGTCTAGTGTTTTATTTTCTCAATCTTTTAAGTATGTCTGCACTTCAAAAACCTTTTGGGCAACCAAGCCACTTCTGCAATAATCTTCGAAAAGTCGTTCAATAACTACACCAAAACTGATGTAGAAAAACGAACGAAAGGTCTTATTTCTGAGCGATTAACCGATCTAAGTGAAATTTGGTCAGAGTACAAGAAAGATCACTATACAATTATTCAAGCCACGCAGGCTTTGGAAGATAGTGAACTTCAAAAGTACGATTATTTCGCAAAAGATCAATTTTCAAAGGTGGAAAGTCAATACTTTACTTTTCGAGGTATTCTTAGGGATGCATTCGATGCATTCGAGATAAAGGTTGAAACAAGTCCAAAATTAGAATGTGAAACTTCATCGTCTCTGAGACTACCTAGCATCACAATCCCAAAATTCTCAGGTTCTTATGATTCCTGGAGACCTTTTCACGATCTGTTCAATTCCCTGGTGCATACAAATACTGCGTTATCTTCGGTGCAGAAATTGCATTATTTGAAATCAAGTGTATCTGGAGAAGCAGAGCACTTATTGCGTCAATTTCCTATGACCAACTCGAGTTATCTCAGCGCATGGAAGATATTGCTTGAAAGGTATGATAATAAACGAGTCTTGGTAAATGCCCAATTGAAAGCACTCTTTAATCTACCTAAAGCAGTCCACGAATCAGCTAAAGCTATCAAAACCTTGCTAGATAAATGTTCCGAATGTATCTTCGAACTCGAGGCATTGCAAGTTTCCACTAAGCAATGGGATGCAATTCTCATCTATATGGTGGTACAATGTTTACCAGCAGAAACGCACCGTGCATGGGAACAAGAGGTCAATACAGCAGCAGGACTTCCCACCTTCGAATCCTTAAAAATATTTTTACAATCTAGATTTAGAATTTTAGAAGCCATAGTCGATACCAAACCGTCCCTAGCCATCAAAAATGCTCAAGTCCCAAGAGCATCTACCCATTTTATGTCATCTACCCAAGCATGTTCCTTGTGCAAAGAGCAGCACCGTCTATTTAAATGTCCGAAATTCATAAAACTTGATGTAGACAATAAATTCAAAATTGTCACATCAAATCAATTGTGTAATAATTGCCTATCAAAAGGCCACAACACGAAAACTTGTACGAGTAAGTTTTCATGTCAGCGATGTGGAAGGAGGCAGCATTCTTTACTTCACAGGAATAATGCCAATCCAAGGGCTCCGACCCAATCAATGCCAAGGGAGCAGAAATCAGAAGCTCAACCTTGCAATTCACCTTCCGCATCCAATAACTCTCTTCATACGCTTCACGCAAAAAACCAACGTACCAAACAAGCACTGCTTGCCACAGCATTGTTAAACGTTCCTACCAAAAAGGGAAACATGTTGGTATTGAGAGCATTAATAGATTCAGGCTCGCAAGTTTCATTTATAAGCCAAGCCGCCGCACGTAAGCTGCAATCCTCCACTACAAACGTGGAAATTCAAATCACTGGCCTGGGAAAAACTGAAACTACAAATGTTCAAAAACAAACTGTATTGAACATATATCCTTATTCAACCACAACTACGGCAACCACGGTTACAGCCCTTATAGTGGATACAATTACGGACATTTTACCCCCTTCAACCATTCCAAACAAAGAATGGAGTCATATACATGAGCTACCACTTGCCGATCCATTTTTCTTTAAACCTGGAAAAATTGACTTGCTTTTAGGAGCAGATGTGTACAGCGAAATTCTTTTAGAAGGTTTACGGAAAGGTCCTCCAGGAACACCAACTGCCCAAAACAGTACCCTCGGATGGATACTCTTCGGAAAACTCCAAAATACTTCCACATTTTTAACATCATCTGCGTTAACAGCAAAAGTTCACTACGACGACGACACTTCACTGGATATACTCCTACGTCAGTTTTGGGAAACTGAAGAAGTTAATCCAGGAAGAAAGCTGTCTAAAGCAGATCAAGAATGTGAAGAGTTTTATCAAAAAACTCATATTCGTAACGCATACGGCCGTTACGAAGTTCGTCTGCCTTTCACCGTAGAAAGTCCTAGTCTAGGCGACTCTCGTGGTATGGCAGTACGTAGATTCTACAGCCTAGAACGGAAATTAGAACGAAATCCTGAACTCTATCAGGAATACAAAGCTTGTATTAATGAATACAAGACACTAGGTCACATGACAGTGGCTAATAAGATAGTAGGCAATGAACAAAGCTACTATCTTCCTCATCATGCTGTTATCAAAGATAGTACCACCACAAAGGTTCGCGTCGTCTTTGATGCTTCGGCTAAAATGACTAATGGAAAAAGTCTAAACGAACAGCTACATACGGATACAGTGCTGCAGTCTGAACTCCTTTCAATCATTCTCAGATGGCGAAAGTATAAATTCGCTATGTTTGCTGACATAGAGAAAAGGTACAGGATGATAAAAATACAACCTCAAGATCAAACTTACCAAAGAATAGTTTGGAGGAACAATCAAAATGAACCTAGTATAGATTACAAATTACCCACTGTAACCTTTGGCACCACGCCAGCCCCCTATCTCGCAATAAAAACGCTCAATCAACTAGCCATTGATGAAGCTGACAAATTCCCCGAAGCAGCGAAGATAATGTCTCGTAATTTCCATGTTGATGACCTTCTTACAGGCTCAGATACAAAGGAAGAAGCCTTCCAAATACAAGATCAACTCATCAATATGTTATCTTCCGGTAGGTTCAACTTGAGGAAATGGGTTAGCAATTCTTCAGATTTACTAACTAGGATCCCCGAACCATACAGAGAAGTTGAGCTTCCTTTGCGATTCGCAAGAGATGAGTCCGTAAAAACCTTAGGCATTCATTGGTGCCTCTCTACAAAGCGTTCTATTCTTTCAGAAATTGCAACGCTGTTCGATCCACTTGGTTGGATATCTCCAATTATAAATACTGCTAAAATCTTAATACAAGCTTTATGGCATGCAGGATGTTCATGGATTAAATCAATCCCGGCACACATTGTTAAGCAGTGGCGCGATTTCAAATCCGAATTACATCATATTAGTATCATCAACATACCACGTAGGTTACATACTACAAATAACTTATTATTATTCACCATCAAAGATGGTCCTAAAGTTAAAATAAAAGCTAATGGTCACATTAAAATTATTTAGTAAGAATTATGTTTTCTTTTCTTACACCATAGTCCTTATTTATTCATTCCACCCACTTCCTTGATTTTGATTTTCTACTCTCAATCGTTAGGTGGTTACCGGAAAATTGTGTATTTTCCCAAGGATAAATATTTCGTGTATCTATAAGTACAACATGACATCAATCTATCTCTACTCCTGCAATACAACACCAAACCTATGTCTTGATTAATTGCTTAGTGAGTGAGGTCAAACTTTCTTCTTTCTTGGAAATGTAGCTTAAGGATCTTTACTTGAAAGACTCTTGCAGTCTTTCAACGGGGGGCAGTATGTTCGAACTAAATCGCTTCGAATATATGTTTCTCAACAGATATCTCCTGAAAAGAAAAAAATCCTGAAAACAAAGCATGAACATTTTTATAAAACTAAATCAAATCTAATCACTCTCAGTCAAAACACAGATACACAACCAAACAAAGCTATGTATTTGTCATATACATAACATATTGCACAAATACAATACAAATATAGCCTCATCGAGCAAATCATTATCATATGTTTTAACCGTTAGATTCGTACTAAAAAACAATTTCTGAAAAGGGAACATATTACAACAATACCACGCTGAAATTGAATTCTGAAAATCAAATAAATTCAATCTAATTATATTTTTCCCAAAAATAAGTAAAACATCTAACAAAAGCATGTGTTGTCATGTAGCATACAATGCATGGCACAAATATAATCAGATCAAGCCGATCAATTTTGCAATTCTATCATTATCATCATTACAAGTAATATTCAACGGGAATTTGTTCGCTACGTGATAGAGAGATTATTTTTTGCAAATATAATTTAATTTAACACAGCAGCATGTGAAGCTCTAAGTTTCTTGTTGCTATGCATTTTTGTTCGTTGCTAGGCAAATTTTATCGCTAGTACCGTAAGATCACAGCTGCACTGCCAATTCTTGCAATCATGCGCCGCTGCTACTCTATCAGTGGTGTCGTGTGCAAGCAAGGGCTATATAAACGACAAGCTGACTGATCTCGATCTCTTTTTGCACTTGGCATCGTTTGGGATAGGTTGACTAGGTAGGGACTAACATTTTATATCGGGTATCGACTGATATAAAATTCTTATTAACTAATCACATTATTTCGGGAGCTGACTGAAATAATAATTACTAACATACATTTTATTTTGGGAGTTGACTAAAATAAAAGTCTTACTTCGGGAGTTGACTGAAGTTAAGATAACACTTTAAGCCGGGTATTGACTGACTTAAAGAATATTATTTCGGGAGCTGACTGAAATAATCATTACTAACACACATTTTATTTTGGGAGTTGACTAAAATAAAATTCTTACTTCGGGAGTTGACTGAAGTTAAGATAACACTTTAAGCCGGGTATTGACTGACTTAAAGAATATTATTTCGGGAGCTGACTGAAATAATCATTACTAACACACATTTTATTTTGGGAGTTGACTAAAATAAAAGTCTTACTTCGGGAGTTGACTGAAGTTAAGATAACACTTTAAGCCGGGTATTGACTGACTTAAAGAATATTATTTCGGGAGCTGACTGAAATAATCATTACTAACACACATTTTATTTTGGGAGTTGACTAAAATAAAATTCTTACTTCGGGAGTTGACTGAAGTTAAGATAACACTTTAAGCCGGGTATTGACTGACTTAAAGAATATTATTTCGGGAGCTGACTGAAATAATCATTACTAACACACATTTTATTTTGGGAGTTGACTAAAATAAAATTCTTACTTCGGGAGTTGACTGAAGTTAAGATAACACTTTAAGCCGGGCATTGACTGACTTAAAGAATATTATTTCGGGAGCTGACTGAAATAATAATTACTAACATTAACATTTTATTTCTGCCTTTAACAGAAATAAAGAATTGTTTTAATTAACGATTAAAACAAAGTGTCTTAACATTAGCTTGAAGTCAACCATCTTAAGTGCCAAGTTTGGGTCGGTGAGTACCAGTCACTTGTAACATTTTATTATTTATTTATATATCTATTCTATAATAAATTTACTCATATATATATATATCTATTCGCTATACACTACGTGTGCATATTTATCAACTAAAACGATTCAACTAACTCTATATTTATTTTATATATTGCTTTCTTAGCGATCTTATAAACAATTGTTTGCCAATAAGTGTTTTCTCTGACCCGAACATATATATGTTGAGTTTTGTCCCAATACAACTATTCTTGGAAATCGTGCATTAAAAATCTGTGTGAATAAGTGTGTCCTCGAATGTGTTTAAATCTCTGACCCAATCACTTGTGTATAATTCCTTTCTACTTCAACCATTGGGAAATTGTAGAAAATAATTGTGATAACTTTAGTGATAGTTATAAGGAAGTGTACAGTGTTGAAGGGATAAACCACTGCTTTAAATCCAAAATTATCAGTGCATTCATTTCAGTGTCACTTAACTCAAATTTGCGTGTACTTTCTGACTACGGGCAGTACAGTGATTAAAAACAAAAATCGGTCGGTTTGGCGAACCAAAACCAAAAGCTTGATAAGCAAATAGTACTGTGTACAAATAAGAAGATGAGATCGATATTAATAAACGAACGAGTGTTGTGTAAAATTATATAAATTAGAGCCGTAATATAAAAAGAAAGAGTGTAGTATAAAGAAATATCCAATCTGTAGTGATTGAAAGAATAAAATTGTGGAACCAACAAAAGAAAAGTGTATAGAGTTCAAACTAAACCAAGAATACCACATCCCGCAATACTCCATAAATGAAATATCACAGGTAGGAGAAGAATATATATATATATAACACCTTTGATGACAATTTCTGCTATGGGTAGGGAGGCATAAAATGATAACCATCTGGGATGATCGTTCCAACAACAAGTACGGAGAGTTCTTTAATAAAGTACTGGCCGTTGTTTCCGCACACAAACTGGATGTCCAAAATAAATTTATCCATATTATCATCTGAGGATAAAATACGGTATGTGGCTATATACATATATATATAAATATCTACAGTCAGATTTTAAGCATGGCGCATCCACATTATTTAGCTGTGACTATTTTACAGATTCCCGTAACAAAATAATATACGTATACCTGATTCCAAGAAGTATGATACTGATAGCTTTGTTAATGCTCCCTATTATGGGCTGTTGTGATTAGCTGATACTTTATCTGCGCACCTGTCTAGACTACAATAATCCTTATAACAACATATTTCTTAAATATACCCTGAATTTACATTAACTTATTTAATACAATAAATTCTTGACAGTTTTAAAAATTCTAAGCCTTTAATTAAAAGTACAATAAGCTTTTAAACAATCTTTATACCTATTTACCTAATTTCCGCTTTTTGAACCCGTAGGGGTAAGAAAAGTAATTTTCAGTAACAACACGCTTGTCAAAGGTAAATGACAAATGTTTTTGCTCTAGTGAAGATATAATAATTCCCGCTCGTTTTCGTTTGATTTTTTTCTTAGTTTTCACGCAGACTCGATCTTGAAAACCCTCTTCAGTAACCAGCGATTTTAAACACTCGAAATTGACAATTTTGGAATTTTTGAAATTAATTGTAATACCCTTACATTTGATAATGTACTCAGGACCTTTTTCAGTTTCAATTTTCAGACTGTATGTTTTCGGCCCGGTGCTTACAAATTCTGAAATAAAGGCATTAGTTCCAAAACATTCAACCTCATCCGTTAGGTAACCCAGAAAGCTGGAAATGTCAAATGGTAAAGGATCTTCTTTACTATCCACAAAAATCAAGCTATCGGTATCACAATAAAAAATATTATCTCTTACTTTTTCTAACACCTCGTAAAGTTTAAGTCTAGCAAAAGCAGTTGTGTACGCTGCAAGAGGGATATTTACGTGCGGCAGACTGTTAAGGTTTTCTTGAATATATTTCCATGGTACCCACATTGTGTTTTTATTAATTGGATGTAAGGAACAAATTTCAATTCCTGGAGATTGTATAAAGTCACAAAACTCTTTAAAGTTATTAAAAACTTTAGTATAACTCCTATCTTCTCTTTGAGCAAATTTACCCCAAAAAGAATTTAGACAAATTTTTGCTGTGTTACGTCTACCAGAATTTTTACGAATTTGATCTTTGTCCAAAATAATGTTTTCTCTTATCTTATATGATTTAAGAAAATTATCTTTCTCATCTTCAGTTACACATCTACTCCCCCATCCGCTTGCCTCTTGTTTAATTTTTAAGAAGGTGTTGACATAATTTGTAAATAGGCCACCGGTCCTTGTTACCGGATCATAGACAGTATAGTCATACTTCCAGACTTCCAAAATCCTTTTTATTTGATACCCTTTTTTCACAGCTAAAGCTACTTCGGGTATAACCCACACGCCTGTAATTTCCCTTTCTTTTTCATTGTGACAACATGCAGAAATTTTATTTTCATCTGCACATTTTCTACAAAGAGCAAAATATAATTTTAGATTAGTTTTAAAAGGTAGCACAAGTAAAAATAAGTTAGAAGGTGGGATAACAAAGCACATCATAAAGCCGTGCATTAACAGTATTTCTGATACTGCAGGCATATCACAATTTCGAATTATAGTACGGTGCCCTATAGGATAAGGTGAGTATTTATTAATATATGGGTACAAGCTTGTGAAATCTAAATACCTTATTACCTCATTTTCTTTTACTTTATGGTATAGTTTAAAAACTTCTGTACGACCACCAAAAACAGCATTACGTGTATTAAGCGGTAGAGGGGTATTTGCAACGCGGTCATTTAATTTTTGGTCTACATCAGGATTGGCTTTTAAGAATTTTCTGAATTCACATTCCCATATATAATTCAAGTTGTAATCCAATCGTTTAATTGTATCAATTCTTTTAAGAGTGCTCTCAAATCTTTGACTCATAGTCTCGATTTTCTGAGTGGTGTTATTAGCCACTTCTTGGATTTTAAAGCACTCTTTACATCCGTGGTAGAAACAACCAAAGAATTCATAAACCGTATTTGTCTCTGAATTAAACCCATCTACTTGTAATCCACCTTTTGCCAGTTTCACTTCTCCTTTATTATATACAGATACAATCTCTAGATTGGTTTTCAGACTTTCCCAAATTAGCCATTTTATGGCAATAAGGGAATGATTTTGAGACTTGCAATATCCATTTTTAGGCATTATACCCAAAATATTATTTTTAAGGTAATTTTTCCGGAAAGCGAGCATGCAGATTGATGAAATAGTTATAGCTTCTGTAAAAGGATTTAATTGTGTTATATCCAAAAACTCTTGCATAAATCGAGTGCATCCCACACAATATTTTAACATCTCTTTTCTATTGTCAAAAGTGGCCTTAGATACGGTGTTATACCAGTTTGAAAACTTTTCTTTTTCCTTTAACTTCATGGTGGTGTATCCATATAAGTCAGGGGAGGGGTAGCTGCCTATGTAGTCAATATTTCAGCAGTGTTAAAGTAATAAGGGTAATAACCCTTTTCATAACTTTTTATGTCAAAAACGTCGGGAAATTTAGAAAGGGGGAGTGCCAGAAAGTTTAAAGACTCAATAAATATTAAATTCTCGTATGTCATTTTCATAATTTTAGAGCCATTCATTATAGGCTCTATTTTTAGATTTCTATCTAATAATAGCTCAGAAATAATAAAGTGCCCGTCATATCCCTGTAGGTTATGCGCAATACAGTGCACCTTAGACACAAAAGATCGGGCGTTCAGGCAGTAATCTAGACAATTTTTTACAGCGTTTATCACCACAAACATCACATTTTTCTCTAATATCTGGTTTTGTATAACAGTTATGACATATTTGCTGTGCAACAATTAAGTTCACAATATGCAAATAAGATGTGGTGTTATTTTCACATAAGGTGTTCTGAGTGCTCTCGCAATCAAAAAATATTATTACAAATTTTTTATCGACACTTCCTCTATACCTCCTAATATAGCAAAGATGCTCTTGGGGAACAATTTTAGAACAAATCTTGCAAAAATATTCATTGCAAGAATGTTCTATGAACTCTCTCTTGTTAAGAACAAGAAACTTACCACACCATTTACATATTTTAAAAGTCTCGCATATGCTTTTATTCTGAATTTTATTTAGGGTATGATTCGTAAAACAAGCATCGCCTCTAAACATCCGATTGCAGTTTTCGTATGCTTTGACTTTTTCAACAAAAACACACGGCGGATAAGAGTCACAATATCGACACTTCTGATCACATTTATGCATTTTCATGTTTGTTAACCTATTGCAAAAAGAACAGGCATATTTTTTATTAAAAAGGCCTGTTAGCGACTTAATTACATAGAAATGCTTTAACGTCTCTGAATAATAAAGAAATATCTTTTTTACTAAATCGCTTTCAACAGGTAGCCTAAAAATAATCGAATCTGAATCTCTCAAATTATCGAAAACAATGATTTGGTAATTTTTCAAAAATTTTTGAAATTTGTAAATGTCTTTTATGCTACACCCTTTGTCAGTAATAACCACCTTTGAATTTTTACACAACGATAGTGCTAGTTTATCCAATGAGTCAATAACAGAAAACCTGCTTTGATTATTAAAATTTTCTGACGTCATTTCAATACCGTAGCAAATGCTTCGAGGGAGACGTCATTATCTTTACCAACATCTATCACACTTGTTTCGCGGGATAAAACCAGACTTTCTTCCACATGCCTAGGATCTATTTTGCCTCCCGCAAAAGGAAAATTGACGATATTTGCATTGAGTTGCAAGACATCATCAGAAAGAAAAATAGCATTGGATTGGTTAACATTAGCAATCAATCCAATAATATATGCCCCGGTTAATTGGTCGATAGGTCTGAGACTACTCCAAATGGGTTTAACATGAGGTGAATTTGGAAGCATTAGTGAAAAACTAATCTTACTGCCTCTTGCAGAATTTACCGCCAGTTCTTTAAACACATGGCCAAATACTTTTTCTAAAACTTCCAAGGGGTTTTCACTTACAGCAGAAAAATCCTGTAACTGAAAGGAGATTTTTACGCCTGCCGTTTTAAATTGTTTGAAAAATGTTTGCTGTCTTGACAGTAATTTATAGCCACAACCGTATTGAGATACCTGACCTTGCTCACAACTTGTTTTTGGTAAAGCACTATCTTCATTTTCACAGACGACAGAATTATTTTGTTTACTCCCAGACGCCCCGTTGTTAACGTCACAGACCGCGGAATTATATCTTCACATACATCTAAATAATCAAAGGCGCTCTTTAAGACCCCATTTACAAGCGGTACATTATACAGAATTGAAAACTCTGTCAATAGCCTTAATAAAAAAAATTTTTCACGATACAAAAATAACACTTTTTCTTTTTTCACCAGCTTTATACAGGTGTCTAAGGCGGATAAGAAAATTTCCGAGTTTAAATTTAGCGCACTTTTTAAATGCAAAGTTAGCTCGTCCGACTTCATTTTTTTTAATTTTCTAATTTTACAGCTACTTAAATCTAGTGAAAATATATATTTTATACAAATACCACTCTATTAAATCCACACAGACACGGTACCTCTGCCTCTAGTTGAAGGATGTTTTTCAGCGGGGGTGAGCTGCTTGCCTTTGGGGAGTATCATGAATGTATCTTTTTAAGAAAAAAAAAGAAAAAAAACAAGAGATAATTTTTAAACCTATAGTGATAACGGATCGGGCAAGTTTTTTATACTTACCTTACTTTTTAAATTTTGGTTTAATGCCCCTTTGAAACCACACTCGAACTTTTCAGAAACAAACAAAGACTGATTCCTTGTGACTTCGCTGTAGGCTTTTATGCCATTTTGCTCGACCCAAAAAGAAAAAAATCCAGGTAAGATGAAAATATTTCTACTAAGAACTCATAACCTTTATTCGCTATTCTTGCCAGACAAAAATCCAAACTTCCTTTTAAATTGCAGCAAAGCTGCACCTTCTACATAAATTGAAGACAGGTCTCAACCTACGTGAAAATATTACTAGAATAATAATTCTACAATTCCCTTAACATAACTTTCAAATCTAAACGTCTCGTTTAAATTGCAACAAAGTTGTACCTCCTTCATAAATTAAGAACAGATCTCGGCCTATGTGACAATATTACTAGAACAATAACGCCACAATGCGCCTAGCATAACTTGTCTTTTTTAAAACACGCTCTGCGGGTAAATTACATTTAAATTATCTTGTAAAGTTGCAGCAAGAGAGGATCTGCCTTATGATTAAAGAACAGCACTTATTCTAGGTTGAAATAATAATGTTGCATATAAATAACCTTTCAAATCGGCCATAATAATAAATTTACTTTTAACTACATAGGCCATAATAATAAATTTACTTTTAACCATCCCTACTTGAAAAAAAAAAACGGAGAACCCAAACAGTATATAGGGCCGTGCTTTCTCTAGTCGTCCTCAAAACAGTTTTCAGCATCAACTACAGTTTAACTCACGAGCCAGGAAAACTTTTTGTTATACAACCGCTGAAGATGTGAATACAACGATACAGGTTTAAACCATGCATGCTTGCTACATATGGTCGCAAGATTTTGTGCTTTAGTTATTTGCTTGCCTGGTAGTGCAATTTTATAAAACTTTACTATGCTTGTACGTAAGCCGCCTATAGTACACCTGCTTGCACCCACTATGCTCAGCCATCCTAGCAACTGGACCTTTCCAAAACAGTACCCATCTCCCGTCCTTGCCATAGACAGCACCAGGTCTCTCCTTTCAACTAACAGCCGGCATCAAGATAACTCGGTATCAAGTCAGCTTTTTTTATTTTCGCCCCCAATGCTTGCGACAGTGAGCCATCTACCGTCCTTACCACAGACAGCACCAGCTCTCTCCTTCCAACCAACATCCTGCAACAACACAACTCGGTATCAAGTCAGCTTTTTTTATTTTTGCCTCCCAATGCCTGCGACAGGGACCCATCTACCGTCTTTACCACAAACAGGACCAGCCTCTCCTTCCAACCAACATCCTGCAACAACACAACTAGGTGGCAACTCAACCCTTTTATTTTTACCCCCCAATGCTAGCGACAGGGACGTGTCTATCCTACTCCCTCCTCAACAACTTCTTATCGGCGGTGGGAACCGTCTTGCAGAAAACCCGCGAGTGGGATCCTCGTGGCAGTTGTCTCTATCGGACGTAATGTAAAAGTATAGGGAGGTGGGACCCTTACTACTGACGTCCTGTCCAATAGGATCGCATTTAAAAATACATACTGTAAATATTACGAACAACATGGATCTAGATAAACTTCAAGAATCCATTCCTTTCCAAAAAGATATTCACCACTATGCATTGTCGTACCTGACAATTGCCTTAATTATCTTTATTCTATGCGTTTATCTGTATATTAAATACAATCGAAAAACCCGAGAATCTAAAAATACACTTCCAGAACAAGAACTGGAAGATATGCCTACGCCTGCACCAAGGGAAATAAGGTTTAACATAACTCCTGCCCCCAACAGAAAAACTGCAGAAGTTTTCTCCGATTAATGTTATAATATATTTAAAAATATATATATACATTGTATATGCGTACATCCAATGGACTCATGTTTCTAATCAACATAAATCCAAAATTTTAAGTACAGGAATATAACTGCAATAATTACAGACAATGACAAACGGACACAGTAACCTTTTCTGTCCAATTTATAGCATACCCAACAAGTCCAATCTCCTTCCCAACATATAGTAAACAATACAAAGGAAGAAAAAGGATACATTTCTTTTAATATCAGATTCGGTACGAAAAAAAAAAAAAGAGGAAATATGTATATGTGTATTAATTAACCCATTAACAAATAAATACGTCAATTATTTCATAAAAAATTAAACAAACGTAATTAATATTTAAAATAATGTAAATGAAAAATGAAAATAGAATTAAAAGTAAATAATAACGTAGTATTTAAAAAAAAAAATACAAAATAAAAACAATCCCTTTTATAATGAACATTCTTTATAAAAATAAATTAATAAAGAAAAACAGGTGAATAGAACCATTGTAGATAAATTACATTATATGCAATAGGTATAATATGTAAATTACATTGTATTCAATAAAACCTGTTAATAATAATTCAATAATTTTTCTAAAATAATATAATTAAAATAACTCCTTCTATATCCGTAAGGAAATTACCTTTAAATTTAATAATTACTGTAATAATATATATATATATATAGTTATACATTCATATTAGAATATGTGGATTTTAGTTTTACTATATCTTAAAATTTTTTGTAATCAGTTAAAGCCAACTACATATAATTTTTTTTTCCTTCTAAATATGTATTTAAAATTTAGCGATGTTATTAGGAAAGAAAGTTTTCTTTTCCGAAAGAATAAAACTTTCTTTTTCCCCAGGGCGGAGGGATGTTGTGACTCAGGTACCTATTGCCCCGAATGACAACCATATAGTCAATACATCAATATATTATCCTATACAATATATTGATGTATTGCAAGTCCGACCTTGAAAACAAAAAATCATTCAAATCTAAATTTTCATTTAGAATTATTCAAATGCATTCAAAAATTTCAAATGCATTTAAAAATGCATTTGCATGTCGCAACAAAATGCAATTTAGCATAAAATTGCATTTCGTTATCAGTCATGCACTCTATTCGCATGGTATACCTACCAACATACAGTGCACATCATATTTAATTTTATTTGTGCGTATGATAATGCACATAAAATAAGTTGCATTCCTTCACGTACGATCTTGGTTCGTCGTGAGAAAGCAAAAAAAAAAAAGAAGCTTTTCACGAATACGTGGGTACCTCGGGGCAGCAAGCCCAAAGCTCGAGGAGTTTTTCTTTGCAATCCTTCGAGAGCAGAACCTAAAAGAATATTAGTGAACGGTTCGAGTAATCGTATAATTATTAAACTTTATTATTATAAATAGTAAGAATAAAATCCTGTAGTTATTACAGTAAAATTGTATGTCAGTGGAATAAACAGTGATAACCTTTATTTTATTATACCCTAGATGAAATCATAGGGGTATACTAAGTTTGTCATTCCGTTTGTAACACCTCGAAATAATGATGGTAGAGCAAAATGGATTCGACACCCATTCATAATATCATAATATCCGTCCGTCTGTCCGTCCGTCCGTCCGTCTGTGCGCACGATAACTCGAGAACGCGTATACTTAAAGAGCTGAAATTTTGTACACGGACAAAAAGTAAAATTAAGTTCGAAAATGAGACAAATCGAGCAACTCCTTCTTGGTGTTGCCATATAAAAATTTCGGTTTATTACGTATACTTTGAAAACGATCAGTCCAAGACATTTTTATTGTACTAAAAACTTCTGCAGAATACGAAAACCTATAAAATTGGTTATTACCATATTTTCTGTGCGACAAACTGTTCTAGAAATATATGCGAAAAACAACTTCAAAAACAATACTAGAATAGATCGGTGACCATACGAAATTTAATACGGACATTCATCTAGGGTATCATAATAATTGGTCTTAAATCAATTCTAGCTTTTTTACTTGTTTTTTATTAAATTTGGACAATATCACACATAAGGTTTTTTTTTTATTTTCCTTAAATCGGCGACCCCTCTCTCCCTTGATGAGCGTCAGCCTCG
This sequence comes from Dioctria rufipes, assembly GCA_963924295.1. Classification (NCBI taxonomy): domain Eukaryota; kingdom Metazoa; phylum Arthropoda; class Insecta; order Diptera; family Asilidae; genus Dioctria; species Dioctria rufipes. The sequence goes on along the minus strand of OZ002741.1, from coordinate 128,785,396 downwards.
TCACCAAAAAATCTCACCAACACCTTGTGAGCTGAATAATTTGTTGGGTGCATTCGACGGAAATAATTTTTCGGTATGGAATGCACAGATAATTAACATTTCTCTTGTATATCAAGTTAAGGATGATGAGATGAAAATTTTGGCGATTGGAAAACTGAAGGGAAAAGCACTTGAATGGTTTCATCCAACCCCCAAAATATTTGACTGAACTTGGAAGGTTTATTAAATGAATTGCGAATTATGTTTGATACGCGTCAAAGTAGATTGGAAATTATACGAAAGATTGAGAATAGAAAGTGGAAGATAAGTGAAGATTTTACTGATTACTTCCACGAAAAAATGTTGTTAATGAACCAGTTAATGTTAGCTGAGGAGGAAAAAATTGAGTATCTAGTTGATGGCATCAGTAACATAACCTTAAAAAATCAGGCAAAGTTACAACAATATACTTCTACAGAATTACTACTACATGCATTCCGAAGCATTAGTTTGGTTGATTGTGTGTCGGCATCTCGCCAAAATGTTGTTTCTATTGAACGTGTTTCTGAGAAAGGAAAGTAGTTCAGTGGTGATAAACGGTTGTGTTCCAATTGTGCAAAAAGTGGTCATCTAACGTTCCAGTGTAGAGCTGATAAAAAACTCGTTGGATTTTGCTTCAATTTTCATTCACCTGACCACAAACGTCCAAATTGTCCTAAATTAAGTTACATCGCAGGACAAAAAAGTGAACATTAATGTGATTAGAGAAATACGAGTGAGTGATTGTAACTCAAAAATAAAAATGTTCTTTGCTAATAATAAAAATGTTTATACATCGAAAACTTGAAATGTTTTGATAGATACTGGTAGCAGTATGCTTGATTAAGAAAAAAAATTTTGATAATGTAAATATTAATCAGTTAAAAAATTGTAAAAAGTATTATACACATCTGCTACCATTGGGGGGTTACACCTGCAAGTACAGCTTGCATGCAAGCTGCACTGCCATACTTCTTGCACGTGTAACCTATTACTACCATGCTGGCAGTACAGCTTTCAGCGAACTTGCATGATGAAAAACCATGGCAGCTGAGGTGATAGTAATTTGACATTAAGCAGTTTTCAAGATGGCGGAAAAGAAATGCTTGAGGGAATTTGATAAATTTTTTCTGGAAAAATGTGATTTTATGGCATCATTTGCATTACATCATTTACCAACACCTTCCTCTTAACTTTTTCTTGGTTTTTTATCATTCTGCTACTTCCTTTATTGATATAATTTTCCAATATACGCATGACTTTACGCCTCAATGCCATTTTAAAAATGAACTTGCATGCAAGCTGATAAGACATCAACCGAACTGCCTTCTGCTGTCAAATTAAAAATCGCGTTGGAAGGGAGGCTTGCATGCAAGCTGTACTATCTTGTGTAATCCCTGGGTAAATGACATAATTCTCAAAATAAGTTTGCTTGTAGTAGAATAGATTTGTTTAAAGAAACTAACGTTGACTTAGTTATTAGTAACGAAATTGAATTCGATACTAGTAATGAAATTTTAAATATTGAAGCAGAGATAGAAAAAAGTAGTGATTTGAAATTAAATAATTGTTTGTGAGAAAAAAGTTGTGAGGCTAATTAAATGAAACTAAACTTTTGAGATTTTACGTTATAATTTTAATGAGCACATGTTCGGTACATAGATGATTGCAGACTGAGTGCACTAGACAATTAACTTGCCCGTACTTGATTCAGAACTCAAAAAACTGATAACAACTTTATGAAGTAAACGACATTTAAAATTCTTTATCATGTTAACTAGTACTACCTTGTATGTGTAATCATGGGACATATATATGGGTATTATTTCTATATAATGCTAGGTAGAAATATTAGTGTAAAGTACATTAACACATGATAAGCTGTAATAACTAAAGGTTGATTCTCGAACAAACTCCCCCAGTTAAGAGCGTCTTAACTAGTATTAACAGGAAGTTTCGCCAATTTTACTGTAGGTCGTCTAATCTCTCCAATGGAAGTACGAATTGCAGCAACTCGAACAAGACCATCTGCGCCTGGATGGGTAGTGATAATTCGCCCCAAAAGCCACTTGGAAGGTGGAAGATTGTCATCTTTGATGATGACCAAATCGCCTACTTAAAGATTAGGTTCTGCTCTCTGCAATTTTGGTCTATGTTGGAGGGCTGTGAGATATTCAACGTGCCACCTCTTCCAGAAATGCTGGTGCATGTGTTGAAATAGCCGCCACCTGCCTAATAGAGATAGAGAACATTGATTAGTAGAAGTTTCTGGAAGTGTCGTAAGCGGTTGCCCAATCAGGAAATGTGTTGGTGTTAGCACATCCAAATTCGAAACATCATCAGAAATTGCGGTGAGCGGTCTGGAGTTGAGAAGCCCTTCGATTTGAACCAGGAGTGAATTAAATTCCTCGTACGTGAGATTCGTGTTACAAATGACCTTGCGAAGGATACTATTTACTGAGTGAACTGCAGCCTCTCAAATACCCCCAAAGAGCGGAGCTGAAGACGGGTTGAAGTGCCATTCTATTCTGTTAGAGAGAAGGAAGTTAGAAATTTTCGAGTCTTTATAAATTGATGGAAGAAGCTTGTGGTTTTCTTGCAATTGCCGATTGGCACCTACAAAATTGGTACCATTATCTGTATATATGTGATTTGGTATTCGCCTTCTCGAAGAAAATCGCTTTAGACAGGCGATAAATGTGTCGGAGGTTAAATCTCCGGCCAATTATAAATGAATTGCGCGCGTACTAAAGCAAATAAGTAGCACAATATACGCTTTGGTGGTGCGCCCACCTCTTCCTCGGCGAGTCAGAATATAAATAAGGCCAGCATAATCTATACCAGTATTGGCAAAAGATCTGTAGGCTCCAACTCTGTGTGCTCGGAGATTCGCCATTAGTTGTTTGGTTATGGTAGCGCGGTGTCTAACACATGTTGTACAGCGGTTGATGTGCGCTTTAATTAATGATCTGCGCCGAATTGTACTCAATAGGAGAGAAGTTCCGGCATGAAGATATCTAAGTTGAAAAAACTCTTTATGCAAACGAAAAATCTTTAAAAAAGAAATTTCGTTGCAAAAATAGGGCGTTTCATATAAGCAGGAACCGTATAATCGTCAGTACGGCTTGTTTCCTGCCTGCCATATACGTCAAAGCAAACAGCCAAGCTGACCTCATATAGACATAAAATCAATTTTAAGTGTGAATTATATGAGGCGAAATACTACGTATTTACTTGAATGCCTAGCAAAATTTAGCCCTATGCGGGACTAGCATTTCATAGAGTTTTGCTATGAAAATTCATAGCGAAATAAGTCAATATGAAATTGACTCAGTTTGCTGCTAAGTCTGCAGCTCGAGAATTAAGTTGAAAAAGCTCTTTATGCAAACGAAAAATCTTTAAAAAAGAAATTTCGTTTCAAAAAGAGGGCGTTTCTTATAAGCAGAAACCGTACAATCGTCAGTACGGCTTGGTTCCTGCCTGCCGTATACGCCAATGCAAACAGCTAAGCTGACCTCATATATAGAGTTAAAATAAATTTTTAGTGTGAATTATATGAGGCGAAATATTACGTATTTACTTGAATGCCTAGCAAGATTTAGCCCTATGCGGCATTTCATAGAGTTTTGCTATGAAAATTCATATAATTCACACTTAAAATTTATTTTAAGTCTATATATGAGGTCAGCTTAGCTGTTTGCTTTGGCGTAGACGGCATGCAGGAACCAAGCCGTACTGACGATTATACGGTTCCTGCTTATATGAAACGCCCTTCTTTTGCAACGAAATTTCTTTTTTAAAGATTTTTCGTTTGCATAAAGAGTTTTTTCAACTTAATTCTGGAGCTGCAGACTTAGCAGCAAACTGAGTCAATTTCATATTGACTTATTTCGCTATGAATTTTCATAGCAAAACTCTATGAAGTGCTAGTCCCGCATAGGGCTAAATCTTGCTAGGCATTCAAGTAAATACGTAGTATTTCGCCTTATATAATTCACACTTAAAATTTATTTTAATTCTATATATGAGGTCAGCTTGGCTGTTTGCTTTGGCGTATACGGCAGGCAGGAACCAAGTGTGATGATCTTGTTGTGATGATCTCATGATATCGTGATGTCACGATGTCATGATCTCATTACGGCACATATCACGCTACTTGCGGTAATTACACAGTGACCTAATAACTATTTCATTTTGTCAATGAAATATCCACACTTTGACTCATCATTTTTACGCGCATAACAAGTGCAGGCATGATATTATGAAACTCTGCACTGAGTCGAGTACAAAGTAAAGCGCTTGTATGATATGAGTCACGGTATGTATATTCATAATGGTCACTGTGATGATTATTATTATTAGGCAAGAAATAAACAGAAATGTATGTAGGTTAACTTCTTTATGTCGTAGGTAAACAAAAGAAATGTAGGTGAGACTCACTCGCTATAGAGCGTAATCGATGTATTGTAAGCAATTGTGATTACGAGAAATTTTATGTCAAAGTAAGGAGATTTCGTGTATAAATACGATGTATTGATACTCAATCAATAACAGTTTTTTCAATAGATTTATACGCTGCTCTTCGGCGTGTCTTTTTATTTTTAAACCTGTTCCTCTTAGCAATATCGGCGTATCCGCTGCTTAGCAGTGCTGACGCCATTAGTTTGAGCGTATCCTACATGTAGTGACGCTCTAAGTTTGGCACCTAAACTAATCTGAAGAAGAGAATATCTGAGGCAGACTGAAATCATTACACAAGCCGTACTGACGATTTTACGGTTACTGCTTATATGAAAGGCCCTCTTTTTGCAACGAAATTTTTTTTTCAAAGATTTTTCGTTTACATAAAGAGTTTTTTCAACTTAATTCTCGAGCTGCAGACTTAGCAGCAAACTGAGTCAATTTCATATTGACTTATTTCGCTATGAATTTTCATAGCAAAACTTTATGAAGATATCTTTTAGGGAGATGCGAAATGAGATAATTGACAAAGATATGGGTTTTTGGTAGGATCGCTGGGTGTCTTACATCATATGCTTGATCGCTGTATTCCAAACGGCCGCCAACACGAAGCGTGCCTGCTGCATCCAAGAACGGGGTGAATGTAATAATGCGGCTAGATGACTGTATTGGACGATTTTGTTTTAGTAAGTAGATTTCTTTACTAAATGCTTCCTCTTGACACCATTGTATGCAAGAAGAAAGTGCCCTATCTTGATCCTTAGTGGAGATCCATGAAGTTCTTTTCTCTGGTGGGTCTTTACAATTCCTGGCGAATTGGAAACATCGGCTTAGAATGCGTAAAATCCTTGAGACTGATGAATATCTATTTAAGACTAAAGTTAAGATATCCTTATCCATATGTGTATGAAGATTAGAGATGAAACGCTCTCTGCGTTCTTCACTGACTGTGCTGGATTGTCAGACTTACAATTCATCTTCCAATTATCCTTTAATCAATTTTGGCCTTGCCACCACAAAATTGAATTAATGAGTTGACTCCATAACACGCCGCGGGATGCGAGATCAGCTGGGTTATTTGATGATGTAAAATGTTGCCATTGCTGTCGAGGAATGACTGATAGTATGGAAGACGGCCGGCTGCCAACGAAGCACTTCCACTTTCGTGGGTGATCTGATAGCCACGCTAAAACTACCGTTGAATCAGTCCAAGCATAGCAATGCTGACTTTCGATGTTTAATGTGCGTTTTACAAAATCGAACAGCTTAGCTAGTAATGTTGCTGCACATAGCTCAAGTCATGGGATGGACAATTGCTTGATAGGACATACCTTACTTTTGGATGTAATAATATTCACTCCTATGTTACCTACGTCATCTTTAGATCTGCAATAGATGACGGCAGCATAATCTATTTCTGACGCATCCGAAAATCCGTGCAATTCCATGAAACGCGATTTCGCAGGAATCCACCTTGGGATCCGTAGCTCTTAGTAGACACACGAGATCGTTGCGAAGTTTATGGAATTCCTTACTAAGTTCATGGCACTGATCATCCCAGTCAAAATTCTTCAGCCATAACTGTTGTAGGAGAATGTTAAATGTTATTCTTACTGGCGAGACTAAGCTTAGTGGATCGAATAGCTTACTAGACTCTGATAATATTGTTCTTTCTGTTCCCATGTCACATGTTGGGAGCGTTGCAGCATACGTGAAGCAATAAAAGGTGGGAAGTCATCTGAGGCCAAGTAACTTCAGTGTATCTGACCTGTTATCAAACATCATTGCGTTTTCCCTGCTCATTTCTGAGGATGTTGTGCTTAAAAACCTTGCTGAATTTGAATTCCATTTCCGGAGTGAAAATCCTCTTTGGTTAAGTAGCAAGGTAAGTAGATTATAAAGTTCTACTGCTTCTTCTTCAGTTGCAGCTCCTCCTAGGAAATAAACGTAGAATTTGTTGAGAACTGCTCTTTCTGCCAGTGGATATTGGCCTTGGAAGTCAATTGTGAGCTGTTTTAGGGTTCTAGTATCTAAATATGGCGCAGCTGAAGTGCCATAATTAACTGTATTTATCCAGAGATGTTGTATATTTTCTACAGGACTTGATCTCCAAATGATCTGTTGGTAATTGCGATCTCTTCTATCAACCAGAATTTGTCGATACATTTTCTCGATGTCAGCGAATACAGCGATTTTAAATGATCTAAATGTGAGAAATATTGGAGTCAGGTCCCTTAGAATCTTTGGTCCAACCATTAGTTTTTGGTTTAATGATACACCATTGGCCGTTAGTGCTCGAGTACTCAACTTTTTGTTGTAGTACTCTCGGGTTTGATGAAAGCATGGTGAGGTAGATATGCATGCTCGACATTTGTAAATCGTTCTGGGGGGGGGGGGGGGTGTTGATTCCAAGATTGCAAATGATGTAAATCGCTACTCCTTAATGAATGATGAGTATTTATTGAATAATTTTGGATCTTGAAAGCAAGATATGGCTCTGTTGATTGACTGTCCAAATGTAATGGAGGTGCATCTTGCTTAAATGGTAGTCGGACAACATAGTGCTTTCTGTCAGGATCAGCATAATGTGTGGACTCAAAATGCTCCTCGCATAGCCTTTCCTCTTTAGTGATTGCTCTAGTGTGGTTCGGTATCTCCTCTGTTTCCCAAAATTTGCGCAAACTTGAGTCTAGTGTAATAGGATCAGCATGTAATGAAATTATGTTCGAAGATTTATCTGAGAGTGTGATTGGGCCTGATATAATATATCCAATGATAGTGTTATGTAGTGATGGACGGTCCGGCGATGTGAAAGAAATGATCAGCTCCTAGAATTAGGTATATCCTGCGTGATTGATTAAACTTCGGATCTGCCAACTGATACCCTTGGCCGAATGTCCAATGATTAACCTCGAATGAATTTTACGGTTGAGGTGTAGTAAGCTTGTCAAGGATGAATGCGTCTATAACAACAAGTTGATTTTTTGAAATGCGTGAACTTAAGGGCAGTGTGATCTTTCCCTTTGTTTTTTCTGCTTTGGCTGAAGATAATCCTTGAACTAGTACTTTTGCCTTTGTTCTGAGGAGTCCCAAGCGTTGTACAGATTCTTTGGATGCAAGTGATGCTTGCGAGCCGGAATCAAGAAGAATTCTACACAACTGGATTCTTTCAGAGGCATCTTAAACATGTACCACGGCAGTTGGAAGAAGCACTAACTTGCTTCTTGTGTCCTTGAAAACTGTGTATACACTAACATCTGGTTCTGTGTCTGTGCGATTTGCAGAAACGTGAAAGACAGACGAGGTGGGATTCAGACTACTAGCGGATGGGCCTTGAGTATGTTCAGCAATCGAGGAGGAACTTTGTCCCTTTGCAAACTCATGTAAGCTTTAATGGTGTGCCTGCCTGCAATAATGACATCTAATCCTTGACTTACACTTCTTAGCAGAGTGTCCTGTACCAAGGCAATTGAAGCATAATGATTTCAGTCCAACCAGCTTCCGTCGTTCTGAAGTATTCATAGTCTTGTATTTGGGACACTTGAATATTTGGTGAGACTGTTCGCAAATGATGCATTGTGCAGTTGTATCAATGTGTAGATTACGAATAGATTGTTGCGTTGATCGTTTCCTGAAACTAGGATGGTACGTCTCAAGTGCATCGCATCGGGCGTTTAGAAATTCTATGAATGAATCAAACGTTGGAAATTCTGTTTCAGTAGTTTCTTCAGCCCATGCTTTCCGAGTATCTTGATCGACTTTACTCAATAATAAATATATCAGCCATGGATATATGGATGTCTATCAGAAGCTTCATCACCGAGAACATCTATGCCTCGAATTAGATGTGATGAGGTGTCAGCCAAACGCCTTAAATTTGCAGCGAAGCTGTGTCACATTGGGCTGATTGATGAAAGTTTGTATGTATGCTGATGCGATTTGTTTCTTCTTATCGTATCGTTTCATAAGCTTATCCCAGGCTTCCTTGTAATTACCTTCTGTGATTTGGAGATGCTTAACAATTGATGACGCTTCGCCTTTAAGTAGACTTTTAAGATATTGTAGTTTATGAACAGGCGATAGGTCGGATCGGTTATCGATGGACGATTCGAAAAGGTCTTTGAATGACGTCAATAGTTACGCTAGGACAGTTCTGGACCACTGTTTAAGCTTCCAGGATTTCACCACAGATGGCGCCACCGTCACTGGGTGGGTTGAGTCCATACTAAATGTGGGTTTGTGCCTTGGCTTACTGGTTTATGTCTTGGATTTTGGGGATACGAGACCACTTTGGGGGATACGAGAGAACTTTTAGCACTGTCCAGCATAGGGAAATACCATAGAACTTCGATTTAGTTTCTGAAGTTCGCTTATTTTTCATCTCGAGCCTTGGGGATACGAGACCACTTTGGGGATACGAGACCACTTTTAGCACTCTCCAGCATAGGGAAATAGTATACGATTTCGATTTTGTTTCTGGAGTTCGCTTATTTTTCATCTCAGACTCATAGCCTCTAAGTTGACATCAACATTTTTCATCTCGAGTTTTGGGGTTACGAGATCACTTTCAGAACTCTGCAGTATAGGGAAATAGCATAGGTTTTCGATTTTGTTTCTGGAGGTCACTTATTTTTCATCTCGGAGATCAGAGGTCTAAACATTTGTGAAGGTGTGGGAAGCTTTATTGGTGGAGGTTGCTGCTTATGTTTGATCTGGTCTTGGAGGCTACAATTTAACCTTGAGATGCCCCTGCTGTGTCTGGCTACTGGAGGTTTGCTGAGAGCTTTAGTGGGAATATCTTATACTATGACTAGGAATATCTGGGGTGTGTTGGATTGGGCTACGTTACCTGTACCAAGCCTTGGGTGGAATGTGTGTGGCTTAAGTAATGATGTGAAATGCCCTAAGCGAGTTTATATCGGGGCTGTATACTTGTCAGCTTGAGTTTGTTGTTAGTTGATTACTTTAGTATGAGTGCCTGTGGTATGTTGGGCTGGGCTAATTGGTGACTGAGCAAACGTTACCTAAGGCGTGGATGCATGGGTGCAACTGTGTATTTATGTGGATATGAAATGTTATGAAATTCCCTAAGTGAATTAGTGAAATTAGTATAAGTAATAATTCAAGTTAACCCTAGAATATTTTTGTTCATATCAACAGATTCTGGAAGGTCTTAGTAATAGGGGTGGACGAATTTTTTATCAGAAATGCTCCACGGGCTATGGGTTTCGAGATATTAGTGATCTTACCTTTTGAGGTATAATTAGTAGTAGTAATAATTCAAGTTAACCCTAGGATATTTTTTGTCCACGTCAATAGTATTAGTACTAGGGGGTAAAATTTCATCAGAAATCCTCTACGGGCTATGTTTCGAGATATTAGCTCTTACCTTCTCAGCTGTAATTAATATTAGTAGTTAAAAAAAAAAAACAGCAGCAACTATAACCTAAGTTGTGGATTAAAGATTTGATGATATTAATCTGTAGGTATCTTTTATAAACAAGATTGCACCATATGATCATATATCTAAAAATAGATCAGCGGAAGCTGATTGGGGCGAATGTAGGTAGATATGTTTACTTAAATAAGTAATGGAAATTAGTAAATGTGTAATTTTGCTCTTCAGGTGGAATGCTTCTAATTTTATTCCTTGCATAAACAAATTCGTACAGTACAGTAAAGTAAACAAATTCGCAGTCGAATAATGTAAACAAATTCGGACAGCGGCCGAGTAAAGTAAACAAATTGAGCGACTTATGACAGATTCCTAATATCTTTAGTTGAAAACAACAACAACAACAACTGATATTAATCTGTAGGATGTGATGTCTTAGATGAGTAGTGGAAGTTATAATTGAAAATTTCTTTTGCTGAAAAAACAACAACTATAACGTAAGTTGTGGTCTGTAGGTGTCTGTTATTAACAAGAGGTGATCATGTTATGATGTGTAAAAATTAGTCACGGCTGCTTGGAATGGTAAGACACATGAAATCATTAGAATTAGGTTTAATTACATGTTTTGATGAAAGAAGGTGCTGTTATGATATCAATGTAGTATGATATCTTGTCTTAGATGAGTAATGGAAGTTGTTTGGGATCTGTTTGTAAGGAATAAAAATCTTATCAGCAATGTCACTTCATATTTATCTCCCTAAATTATTATCCAAATGGTGTTGTATGAAGGAAGAAAAAATTGATAATAGTGAAGATCGTGATGGAGGTTGAGAATGGCTGCTGTAAGTTGTGGATTAAATTGAAAGTTTTCATGGATCTTAAGGTTTAAACTTTTAGCCTCCAGCAGGAATGTTTTCTTTAAGTTAACTCGGTGGCTAGATAAGAACGTGTTAATTTCATGTTCATAATTTCATCTTGTGGTGAGCATATGAAGGTAGCAGAGTTTGTTTTATAAATCAAGCAGTTACGCTGTTATGAGATTTGATTGATTCCTATATCTAAAAAATAGTTCACATGTAGCTGATAAGAATATGATAATTTTATCTTCATACTATTGGGGCAGGTACATTGTTTACTTACCATTAAGTTGAGAGTGGGTTAAATCAAAAGCTTTGATAGAAGAACGCTGTGTTCTGATAGTAATGTGGTATGATATGTTGTCTAAGGTGAGTAGTGGAAGTTGTATCGGAGTTATGAATAAGCAGTAAAATCCTAATCAGCAATCTCGCTGGATATATACCTCCTCTAAAGTGTCACCTGAATGGTGGAGTATGAAGGAAGAAATAGTTGATAATTCTCCACAAGTCCATAGTGAAGATCGTGGTGAGGGGTTGCGAGTAGGTACTGTAAGATATGTATTAAGTTAAAAGTTTTGATGGATGGTATTTGATACTTATCTCCTCGAAATGGTGTTGTATGAGTATCAGGAAGGTCGAAAAAATATTAAAATTGATAATGCTTCAAGTTCAATAGTGAAGACCGCGATATTGAGAGTGGGTATTTGGAATGATATAAGTCTAGTAGTATATGGAAGTATTATTTATTCATCTTTAAATCTTTCCATGAAAGTATTAGGTTGGGAGTGGATTAAATTAAAAGTTTTGGTGAAAGAATGTGGAGTTATTATATTAATATAGTATACTATGTTGTCTTAGATGAGTATTTGAGAGCTGTGAGTAATATGTGGAATATGTTGTAAATGCGTAGTGAAAGTTGAAAATGTAAGATTTCCAACTCCTTTACTGAAAAACAACAACAACTGTAAATAATATATAGCAAATAAATCTTTTCACACAATATTTATTCACATCAAATTCATTATCTATTTTCATATCTTAAGTATTAAATTTTTTTTGTCTGTGTTTCACATCCAAAATAGCGATCCAGAGCAAATGTCTCCCATGATCCTTTTCTGTGTTAGGCTATGAAAGTTCAGCAGCAAAGTCCCATGTTATTTCTTATCATCTGTCTTGCTCTAAAACATTAGAAAGGTTTAGTGAACACCATAGTTGGAAACCATCTCACTCGGGACTTCGTAATATACTTGCCAGCTGTGGATATGTATGTATGCAACACTGAGATGAATTAATGTAATGTTATGTAGTGTAAAAGAAAAAACTTTCATGAGTGATATGGGGATTGAATCGATGTATGCTATGCACTAGTATGCACTGGTATATGTGCTTATTTAATTGAAGCAAAATAGTTTTACGGCTTCCTTACGAAAACCTAAATATATTCATAAAAACTTTGAAACGATGTCAAGAACATGTTAATACTTGTTTTGAGTATGAGCAGTGGAAATCCTGATCATTGCAGCATGTTATGAAATTCGATATCTAAAAATAGACCACATGAAAGTTATTGGGGTGGTAAAAAAACAAGAAAGCATTAGGTTGAGAATGGCTTTAATTTAAGGTTTTGGTGAAAGAAGGCGGTAGTAGATATTAATGTAAGATGATAGGAGGCATCAGTCAGTTTTGGTGAGCCTCAGCGATAAGTCAAATAAAAAATGTCAACCGCGCTAATAAATGAAAGTTTTACTAGTAAAAAGAGTGGTACAAAACGGCATATGGGGAGCTGTATTGGACAGACTAAATCGCCGAGAGTGTTATTGAAAGCCACCAGTCGAGAGGGAGAAATTCATCAGCGTGTAAGAAAATGTGATTTTGTAAAGTGGGGGAGAATAAAATCAGTATTCAAAGACAGAATTAGAGCTGGAATTATTGTAAATATAAACCATACGGATCCTAAGCTATTTATACAGCATGCTGGTGATTTATTTATACGCCGTATTAAGAATATTTTAAAACGCCATCTCAATATTAAAGTTAGTACAAATTTGTGTGCTGATTTTGTTAAGGATATCTGTGACAATGAGGTTATAAAAGATATTAAATATTTACAAGCAAGAACTGCTCCAATCAATGTGGACGACAATTTAAATGAGTGGTATAAAGTTAGCATTTTGGATTCAATACTCACTCAGCTGGATGAGTTTCAGAAAGAAGATAGTGGCTGGACATTGGAATCCATTATATATTTAGCAGTACATATCAACAAATTTGAACAGCACCGAGGATATTCGTATATACCTCTACCTCTACCTTTGTTCGATAATAAATAGTTTTTTATTACGAACCTTTCTGGTTTGAGGTATAATAATTAATCGAAAACACCAAACTCATTTTACCAAGATTTATTCACGAATTTAAAGTACGATGCTTATCTATATACGACTTGAACAATAATGATTTCTAGCTGGTCACTGATAAAAATTGTTCGATAATAAATAGTTTTTTATTACGAACCTTTCTGGTTTGAGGTATAATAATTAATCGAAAACACCAAACTCAATTTACCAAGATTTATTCAGGAATTTAAAGTACGATGCTTATCTATATACGACTTGAACAATAATGATTTCTAGCTGGTCACTGATAAAAATTGTACCTACAGACGAGACCAAGTCTAACGGTTGCAATAAGTTATTGTGATATAATTACAATCTAACTGGACTAAGAATTGCAGACTATGATGGAATTTAAAGTATTTATCGATATTTTACAGAGTTTTCGATTTTAAGGCAAGTTGCAAAATTAGAATCTAGCTAACTGTTCGGTACATGATTGACTTATACAAATAAAACTTGTAGTAGATTGAAGTTATTATTCCTACTTAATTATGATATGCTTTTGATGATTATATTCAACATCCTGCCCCGTTGAAAGTTTAACTTTCAATAGCTGGCAATGGGCAAAGACGATGAATGCTTCTCACGAATGTACCATTTTTTGTCTTCAAAGTAACTACACGAACTATTCCTTTGGAATCCGGATGTAGCTCAATAACTCGACCTAAGCTCCATTTTAAAGGTGGCAATCCGTCGTCTGCAATCAAAACAAGTGTTCCTAGGGAAATGTTTGCAGACTGCGTAGACCATTTCTGACGCTGTTGTAAACTTAGAACGTATTCTTTCGACCAACGCTTCCAAAACCTCTGCTGAAGAGCGGTCAGTTGCTGCCAACGGGATAGCCTTGACAATTTACATTCTTCTAAACTTGGCTCCACAATGGATGTTAGAGGTGCCCCAATTAGGAAATGTCCTGGCGTTAAGGCTTCATAATCCGAAGGGTCTGATGACAAGGCAGTTATAGGCCTTGAATTTAGGATGGCTTCTATTTGGGACATAATAGTCGTTAGCTCTTCAAACGTGAACGATGACAATCCAAATGTTTTATTTAGAAGTATCTTAGCCTGCTTCACAGCGGCCTCCCACAATCCGCCGAAGTGCGGTGATCGAGGTGGTATGTGCCGAAACTCGATTCCATCCTCAGCACATAATTTAACAAGAATTTCGCAAGTTTGTTGGGAATTAAAGTGTTGGTGTAACTCTTTTAATTCTCTTCGGGCTCCAACAAAATTCGTCCCATTATCACAATAAAGTGTTCTACAATGCCCACGTCGTGAAATAAACCTCTTGAGTGATGCAAGAAATGCTTGTGTTGAGAGTTCCGACACAACTTCCAGGTGTACCGCCTTCGTAGCGAAACAAATGAAGACAGCCACATAAGCCTTTTGTAAGCTTTTACCTCGTTGACGAAGCGTTATCCAAAATGGACCGCAGAAATCGACACCAGATATCACAAACGGACGACTTGGTTGGACCCGACAAGCTGGTAGGTCACCCATAATTTGATTAATTAGGCGGGGTTTGATCCGGAAGCATCGATAACATCGGAAGACGACCATTCTAATCACACTTCTCGCATTAATTATCCAATACTGTTGGCGTAATATAGCTGATAATGCTTGCAGACCTGCATGTAAATTTTTAATGTGAAAGTAATTAATCAACGATAGGACCAATGGGTGACTTTTTGGAAGAAGGATTGGGTGTTTTAGATCAAATGTAAGGTCTGCCTTCTGCAGACGCCCGCCCACTCGTAGAAGTCTAAATGAAGAACATCCATCCAGGAATGGATTGAGTGTTCGGATTGAGCTCTTCGGGCTTATCATTTTTGAGTTTTCTAGTTCATGAATTTCTTTATCAAATTCTTGATTTTGTACGATCCATATCATTCTCTTGGTGGCATTGTCTAATTCTTCTATCGAAAAAGGCCCGGAACGTCTTTCTTTCCCTCGAACAGATGCTTGTGTATTACGAATAAATCGAAGTATATACGCGAACGTTCGACGTAATTTTCCGAACTCATTCAAATATTTTATTTTCAACAAAAATCCCCAAATTCTCTTTGTACAGGTAAAATGATGCAATTTATTTTTCGACGTTCCGGAAGCTCTTCAGCCTGATGATAAACCTTTTTTGGAGTTGGCCATGAACCCTCATTGGACTGTAGGAAGCTGGGTCCCACAAACCATAATTCTGAATTGGCAAGCTCCCTTGGTAACATACCTCGTGAGACGATATCCGCTGGATTTGCCTTGCCGTCTACTTGATTCCATGTAATGTCCGACGATAAATTTTGAATTTTCGATACTCTATTCGATACGAAAGGACTCCAGGTAGAAGCGTGAGATAATAGCCAGTCTAAAACGATTGTCGAATCTGTCCAGCAGTACAACTTATGTATTTTTATTGGCAGTACAGATCGCAGCCTTGTAATAAGGTCAGCTAACAGGAGTGCACCACATAATTCCAGCCGAGGCAAAGAGATTGATCTCACGGGTGCTACGCGTGACTTCGCGCACAAAAGTGTTACCTTAATTATGCCATTGCTATGCACTGAACGAACATAAACCACTGCTCCGTAAGCTCTTTGAGAAGCATCAGAAAATCCATGAAGCTCTATTTGGGGTGCACTGGGCGTAGCTAATACGAATCGAGGAAACCTTAATTCCTGAATGAACGCCAATTGCGCTCGAAAGGTTTCCCACTGAGTGTGCAAGTTAACAGGTAGAGACTCATCCCAATCAAGCCCTTGCACCCATAATTCCTGAAGGAAAACCTTCGCCAATACCACCACAGGAGTCAGTAGTCCTAATGGATCGAAAATAGACGCTGTTTCCGCCAAAATCGTTCTTTTCGTGATGGATGAGGAGACGTTTTTCAATGTAATTCGAAACTGCAAATTGTCCTTGTTGGGTTCCCAAACAACACCTAGAGCCTTCTTTACATTTTCTACATGGAATTCGATTAATTTTTCTTTGTCCCGTTCAGGAATTTCAGCGAGAATTTGGCTGTCATTTGAGCACCATTTTCTGATATGGAATTGTCCACCTCTTAGGATTTCCTCGATTTCATCTCGAATTTGACAAGTCTCCTGAATAGTTTCTGCGCCGGTCAACAAATCATCCATATAAAAATCCTGTTTAAGTTTGTCCGATCCTAATGGATATTTGGACGAAAATTCATCAGCCAAAAACCTTAGACATCTAGTAGCCAGAAAAGAAGCTGCAGATGTACCATACGTAACAGTTCTCAAACGAAAAATCTGCAGAGCATCCGCAGGCTGTTCTCTCCACAAAATAAGCTGAAGGGCTGCATCAGTCGAGTTCACCAAAATCTGTCGATAAATCTTAGTAATGTCACCCGTAATTACATAACGATAGAATCTAAACCGGATCATTATGTCAAACAGATCAGATTGTATGGCAGGTCCTACCATCATTATATCATTTAACGACAAGTTCGATGTTGTACGACACGACGCATCAAACACAACTCTTAGCTTAGTTGAAGTACTCTCAGGTCTAATGACGCAATGATGCGGCAAGAAGTAATTTATATTTTCGATGTCTGATTCCTGTACTATTTCCATGTGATCTAATTGTTGGTATTCTCTAATAAAATCCACATACTGCGATTTTAAATCCTGGTCACGAGTTAATCGCCTTTCTAAGTTGAAGAACCGTTTTTTAGCGCATTCGAACGAGTTACCGAGAAGCGAAGGATCTTGACGCAATGGCAAACGAACTATAAAACGTCCAGATAATGTCCTTCTAACGTATTTAAGAAAATGTGCTTCGCATTCATCATGCTCCTTCGTGTTAACCTTACAATTTGACTCCAAATTTTCGATAAACCAAAATCTTTCTAACAATTTGTCCAACCTTTCGTCATTGTGAGTTTCACTCGAATTGCTAACATTTGCACAGAGTGCCGACAATGGTGTCGTTGAATGTTTCCCTGTAACGATCCAGCCTAGACGAGTTTTTTGTAACGTGGGTAGTCTTTCATGAAGCTTAATTTGACCAATCGATAATAAATCAAAAAACACTTCAGCTCCGATAAGAAGATCGATTCTTTCTGGTTTGTCAAAATTAGGGTCAGCTAACTCAAGGTTTTTGGGGATATTCCAGTTGTGAACATTGATGGGTCGTGCAGGATGGAGGTCGGTAATCGATGATAAAACGCAACATTCTAAATTTAACTCAAAGTCATTAACACGAGACCTTAAGAAAGTCCAAACCTGATTTTGTTAAGGATATCTGTGACAATGAGGTTATAAAAGATATTAAATATTTACAAGCAAGAACTGCTCCAATCAATGTGGACGACAATTTAAATGAGTGGTATAAAGTTAGCATTTTGGATTCAATACTCACTCAGCTGGATGAGTTTCAGAAAGAAGATAGTGGCTGGACATTGGAATCCATTATATATTTAGCAGTACATATCAACAAATTTGAACAGCACCGAGGATATTCGTATATACCTCTACCGAGGGAGATTGTTTTAAAGCAAGCTTGCATCAATGTAAAAAATAGTCATGAAGCATGCTTCGCTTGGGCCGTAACATCAGCGCTATATCCTGCAATTGTTCACCCCGATAGGACCTCATCATATCCACATTATTCTACAATGCTAAATTTAACTGGAATAACATTTCCTATGACGCTTAAGCAAATTAAACAATTTGAAGACCAGAACGATATTTCAGTAAACGTATTCATCCTAAAGAACGTTCCTTCACAACTGTATTAGTTAGACCAACGAAACACAATATGAAGCGACATGTGACTCTATTAATGATACAAAATAACTATGAGCAGGATTATGATGATGATGATGCTGCTGCTGCTGATGATGATGATGGTAATGATGATGAAAGTACCAGGTTTCATTTCTGCTAGATTAAATATCTTTCACGGCTTGCATGGAAACAAACTTCAAAACATAAGGCTAGATTGTATATATGCGATAGATGTTTGTTCTATTTTTATTCTGCTAAAGCATTAGCATTACATATTTCTGAATGTCGGAAACAAAAAAATTATATTGAATTAAGGAAGCCCAACCGTAGAATTAAATGTTAGTAGCACAACGGATACTCTACCATTGGGAAACATTACTGAATTCCATCAGAGCAACAAGGAGCAAATGTATTACAGTCTAAGATATACATTATTGGAAAATAAAGAATATATTATAGTTATAGACATATTGAAATAAGGAAGCCCAACTCCAACAATAGAATGATACACTAAGAATTAAATGTTAATAATTTTTTAATTTGAAATAAATCGCTAATGATGTTTTGTATATGTTATTCTTTTTATTCAATTTCCCTACGAAGTCCAGAACCCCTGAAAGTATTCTTTAATAATATTTGCGTACTACAGAGGGTTCTTAATGGGACGGTTGAACCTTTTACCCAGAATGTTAGGTTGAGCATGAGCGTGAGAAAACACGTTGACACGTGGGCTTCACCTTGGCCTCTGGTATCACCTTTGAAACTGGAAGGGTATTTTGTCCTTGACCTTGATCCAGAAGTGTGTGGCTACAATCTTAATCAACTACGTCACAGGGGACTCTATAAAGCTTTTTAAACAGCTCGGATAACAGGTAAACAGCTTTTAAACAGGTGTGATAACAGATTAAAAGCTTTTTAAACAGGTCAAATAACAGTAAACAGCTTTTCAAACAGCTCCGATAACAGGTCATTAGTGCAGCTATGGCGTTTCTGGACCACTTTTTCCATACAAAAAGCGTCCGGAATATTCCGATTATTTTGGTGGTTCTGAACTGGGTTCTGGGCCACGTTGGATTCCAGGACACCATGGAGGTGTTGTGTGAATATTCTTTAAAGTTGCTATGTATGGGTAGAGTTCTGGACCAGAGTTTTTTATCGCTAGGTGGTTTGAGTACATAGTAAATGTGGGTTTGGGTCTTCACTGTACTGGTTTAAGTCTTGGATGCACCACTGGGTCTTGGCTTACTGGTTAATGTCTTGGATGCACCATTGAGGCTTGAGTGGCTTATATCTTGGGTACACCATTGAGCTTTGACTGGCTTATGTCTTGGATGTATCATTTGGTCTTGACTGCGCCCTAGTGACATTAGCCGATACTACCAGCATGCTCCGGTACTACGGCTTTCTTGAATGTGTGAAGATTTTTGCTTCACTTTTGCCCACACGTAGCAGCAAAATGCTACGGTTTTCTTGGATGTGTGGTGCGCCTGAATGTAGGCTTTTGCTGTTTTCAAGTGTTGCGCCTGGTTTTGAATTAATATTACTAATAATTAAAGATAATAGTAGGAAATTTTTGTTCATGCCAATGGATTCGTGATAGGGGGTATGTGGGGGGGGATTAATAAAGATAGGGAGGGGGGGGGGTGGTGGTAATGAAATTTTCATCAGAAATCCTCTACGGGCTTTGGTTTTCGAGATATTAGCGTATTAATAATTCAAGTTATTTTTGTTCATGCCAATTGATTGATTCTAGGGGGTGTGGAGTGGGGCTTTTAGATATCAGCATGACGTCATCTTGGAGTTGCTGTTTTCTTACTTGAATATTTCTTAGCGGGGAATTTGTAGATATCAAAAGTTCTAGATCACTTTCTATGGGGTTCTTGGGCAGTGGGGTTCTGGGTATCAAATATTAAATGGTTACTAAACATTAGGCATGCTTCCCCTGTTTATGATGTAATTTGATATCACCGCTGTAAATTAAGTCGCATTTAAGCTAAATGATTCATACACACTTATGTAAACTTCCTGTTTACAAAAACGCATTTTAGCTGAATGAATCATGCACACCTGTGTAAGCAAATACACCGCATTAAGGTATATAAAAATTATTAGATTGCAAACCGCACTAACGTTTGCAGTTATTGTATCTCTACTTTTCTATACACCGCATTAAAGTGTATAGAAAATATCAGACTGTAAATCGCACTAACGTTTGCAGTTACTATTACATCTACCCCAATTCTATACACTGCATTAAAGTGTATTGAATCCATTTGTATATTGACCGTAAACCGCATTAACGTTTACGATTCTTTCTTCTACGTATTCTAATGTTTTCTTTCTCTGTCTCATTTCAGATTAAAACCAAAGTATTAGTATTAAGTTAAAAGACTGAATTGTTATTGTTTTTTTATATTATTTTCTGTTCTGTGAATAAATAAGTTTTGTATTGTTGTATGCATTGTTTTTTGTACCACTAGACACTTGTTGAAACTGATTGACTATTTTTTGCAAATAGCACCCTCTACTTTACTCCAATTTTTTAAGACAACCTAACCTCAGGTTCGTACATGGTCCTTCGAGAACCGGATATATATACATATATATATTTATAGTCATTCAGTTTTAGGGACTGTTTGTTGATACATTGACAATGAGCGCGGCAATTACGAAGCTTGTTAAAAGGCAGAAAGCCCTTCACACACAATTAAGCAGCAAACTAATATACCCACTCTGGGTTATTATCAAGCCAAAGTAGAAATAATAGGCAATTATTGGAAGGAATTCTCCGATAATCATCTATCCATTTGTGAGGAATATGAAAACACTGAGGATCCATATTTCACACAAACTCTATTCGAGAATACCGAAAAACTATATGTTAAACTTTTAACAGTATTGTTATATTTATTTTACTTGGGGTACTCACTGCTAAATGCCCTGACCGTTCAGCTTACGTATTCCAATAGGGGTATTTGGAGGGTTTGAATAACACGCCTTAATGCTTCGTTTAATCTTTTTTTTCTTTAATTTTATCCAAACTTGTTTCACTTTCACATACACCTTTTTTTCTTTAATTTTTCTTAAACTATTTTCACAGGCTTTTTATTTTTTCAACCGACCGAATCAGTAACCCCTTTTTTTTCGAAACAACTATTTTGTTCGCGGTGTAACTACTCTTTTTTATTTAACACACAACGAATCCTTTTTTAAAAAACTTCTCTACTTGTCTTCTTTCAGAACGTCCGCGCCGCGACCAAGTTAAAAACTCAACTGTCCAAAACTGACTGTCCTCGACTTGGATCTTTTTAATCGCAAGTCTAGTTGTTCAGGATAGGAAAGTGCTTAATTAGCATTCCTATCCTGAGAAAATTATTTACCGCTGGGCATGTTTAAACATGCCCAGAATTATCGCGACGAACGATGGTTGGAATTGAAATTTGATATTTTCATAAATATCCAACCATCGTCGTGCTATCGTGCATACATTGTTGCTATCACAATGTATGCAGCTCGCGACAATTTGCTGATAGGAGCTTTTTTCGGTGAAGACTTGATCGTTTCAGTCTTCACTGAAGTAAAATTTTATGCGCCCGATATGTATGTACGTATATATGTACATACATATCGTATTTACGACAAATCTTACTGAAGGTAAGATTTGTCGTGGGGCTTTTTTTTATTGGAACGACTTGGGATGTAACTTAAAACTTTTATTTTTCCCAAGTCGTTTTGTGGGAATATTTTTATTGTATGCGAAGGAATTTGAAGAAATTGCTGGTGGCAATTTCTTCGCCTTGTGAAGATAAGCCGTGCATGTTTTAAGCATGCTTGGCTTATATGTATGAAGATTCAATTAAAATATTTTACATTAGACTATTTTAAATTAGAGTATTTTTTAGGTAATTTTTGTATACTTTACGTATACAACAATCCTTCCCCCTGCGAAAAAGAGAGTTATTCTTTGAAGAGGAATAACTCTCAGGGGAAATGAGAGGTAAGGTACTAGATGCGGTTGGCCATTTTCTCTTTTTTGGTTTGGTTGTTTTTGTTTTGTTTTTTCAGGGTTGGTTTGTTTTTCGTTAAGAGGCGGTTCGGCCGGCTTGGTTGACTTTAAGAGTTTTTTTGTTTTTTACATTTTTTTTTGTCATTATTTTATTCTTTTGCTTAAGTGGTCGCTTTTATCCTACTGTTATTTTATATTTTATGTTATTATTTCTAGGTTAGTATTGTTATCTCTATCCTAGATTAGCTTTATTTAGTAGATTTATTATCATTTACATTTTATTTATTTATTTTATTCCTTAATTATTATTTGAAGTTATTTGTTACAAGGGAGAAAAAAAAAATTATATATCTATCCTATCTTATTTATTACTTGTAATTTTCAAAAACAAATTTTTTTTGTTTTAAATTTACTTATATACCTAGATTTATTACAATAATTTTCTTTGTAACTACTTATTTGTTCTCTTACAGCTTACTTACTTGGGTTTATTTAAACCGCTTATATTCTGTCCCTTTGTGCGATTGATAGTGCTAGTGGCTTAGACATTTGTGACCTGTTGAAGTGGTGAATTTATACCACTTGTACAGACTTGGTAGTTGGTAGGGTACGGGTCCTTTTGAGACGAGTAGGTTCGACTAGTTTACTTTGCTCAATTGGTTTGATTTGTTCCTTCGCCTCTGGGGTTTCTTCTGATTTCCTTAAGCGGTATTTTTTTATGCTTGGTGCTAGCCATTTGGCGACCAGGTACAGCACCATACATGTGATGACAACACCAGTTAAGGATACTGATGTTGCAGCTAGGACATGTGTAGGGTGGTGACTGATATGAGGAACTGTTTTTTCTAATTTTTCGTCCAGCTCTGTTAATGAATGCGTGTCTTCTAGGATGATGCTATTAGTGTCATCTCCTGAGTATAGTTCTGTCTGTATGTTTTCAGACTGTACCTTGTGTTTAGTTTCATTAAGATATTTATCCACTATTTGTTCTAATGGAGTTATATCTGGGAAATAAGTAGGTTGTTTGAGACTTAATTGCTGGATATTCTCTGCCTCATAATATAGGATTTGTGATCCTCTTGTAATTGACAGGGATGGTTGATAGAAATTATTCCTTGGCCTTCTATTTTTGAAGTTAGGAATTGTTGGGTACACTGAAGGTGTACAATTGTTGGTTCTATCAACGAGAATATCCAAGAATTTGGTTTACTTAGTTTAATAAGTAGGTCTCTGGGAGGTATTTGTGCTCTGAATTGACACTGTGGCTCTTCGTTTAGTGGATTAAAGAGTAGCTTCACTGCGCATTCTTTGGACAGAGTTGCCTTTGTTACAGGAATGCCTAGCTTAGCGATGTAAGTGTCCTCTTGGGAATTTTGCGTGATCTTTTTGAAGATTTTAAAATCTTGTGTTTTTAACAATAATATGTCCTGTGTCTGTACCTGGTGCGCTACGTGCGAGTACTGTATTTCGGGTACCAATGATTGTTTTTTATTAACATGGATAGGAAAACTATGTATCCTATACAACTTCATTTGTGGTAAATTGAAAATCGGAAGTTGTATTCTAATAACTAATTTCTGTTGTAGCATTGTACTCATTCAAAAATTGAATTGGGAAGTTGTTTAATTTACTACAATGAGTAAAAAGTAAATCGTCAAGAGGAATACAAAACTCTCAAGGCAAGGTATGAAGGATGCAAGTCAAGGCAAGCAAGAAAAATTTTATTGGTAGAGTATTTAATTTACTCAGAGAGTAAGGGTTTATTTGTTATATGTTCAGTTTTATTTACTTAGCGTATTTTTTATTGATTTAAATAAAATTTAGGTAAGGGTTGACTTCGTGAGTCATAGTAAATATTTCCGAGTCCGGAACTTTTAATTAGGTAGTAGCTAGTTTAATTGGCGGGATTTTGTTTCAGTGGAACTTATTTTCTAAAGGTGTATGTACCAGTGTATTACTCGTAATAGGGCTTTAAACGGTTGTTGTGTACCACAACCTGCCGCTTGCCTATTTTTATGGTAGTGTTTGTTGGACTGGGTACATTGATTACCAGATATGGGCCAATCCAGATTTGAGACAATTTGTGTTTGCGGCTTTCACTTTTGAGGAGGACTTTGTCTCCTAGGTGGAAAGTGAGAGGCCTGACTGTTTTGTCGTAATATGTCTTTGAGCGTTGTTTGCTGGCTAAGAGATTTTTACGAGCCGTGGCATATGATTTTTGTAATCTGTATTTGAGCATATGGTAATAACTTTCGTGGTTATATACGGGCTCAGGGTCCCGTTTTAAATTAGATGGGACATCCGCTGTGAAGCCGTAAAGGCAATCCATCGGGGTTAGTTTAGTACCCACGTGTACACTGTTATTGTACACGAACGCAGCGGTTCGTAGGAATTGATCCCATGTTTTGGGATTTTCGTCTACAATTGTACGCAGATATTCGATTAATGGTCTATGGGCACGTTCTAGTGCTCCATTAGACTGTGGATGGTATGCGGAAGTTTGTAACTTCTTTACCTTTAGCAGTTTGCAGACCTTCTTGAATAGCTCACTCAGGAAATTAGTTCCCTGATCGGTGACTATTCTCTTTGGAATGCGATAACGCGTGACAATCTCATTGAAAAAGATTTGCGCCACCGTTACTGCTTCTCCATTTGGTATGGCATACCAATCGACAAACTTGCTGAGATTATCTTGAAAAGTTAAGATATATTTATTACCTGATATGGTCGAAAGGTTGTTCTGCGATGTCCGTTATTACCATTGGCATCTTGAATTGTGGCGATGCCTTCATTGTTTGGCACTTAGGGCATTTTTTTATGTACTTTTTTATATCGCTAAGCATGTGTCTCCACCAATACTTGCGTCTGATTCTTTTATAAGTTTTAATGACACCCTGATGGCCGCCTATAGGAGAGTCGTGGTAATCCTTTAGGATTGTTTGAACTTCCTTGGGGCTCGTGATTATCTCAGGTGCCTTGACTGGATTTATTTCTTGTTCAAGCGTAGCAGGGGGTTGTATTTCCGCCTCTGGGAGTTTAGTTTCTTTATCTTCCGCTGCCGTGGGCTGTATTTCAGCGCTGGAGCTAGTATTGGCCTCTTGGGATTTTTGTTTTTGAGCTCTGGTCACGGCAAAGCAATGAGCGGGTTTTTTGTTTTTCTTTTTATTTGTGGGCATATTTTCCTCCACATCAGAGTCCATAGTGTGGTGGACTTGGGCTTGTACCGTTAAAGTGTGGCCTGTATAATCTTCGATTAATACTTGTGGAATGCGGCTTAATGCATCCGCATTGGTATTATACTTCCCTGGTTTATATTCGATGGTATAATCGAATTCTGATAATTTGTGGTGAAATCTCACCAAACGGGAAGTCGGGTCTTTAACGTTAAAGACACCTTTGAGAGGCTTGTGGTCAGTATAGACCGTGAATTTCCTGCCTTGGAGGTAGCATCGGAAATTCCTAGTGGCCCAGACTATAGCCAATAACTCCTTTTCAATAGTGGAGTAATTTCTCTCGGCTTTGTTCAGCGTTCGGCTTGCATAGACGATAGGCTGGTCTTTTCCCACTTCTCCTTGGGAAAGCACAGCGCCTAATGCTTCGTTACTGGCGTCCGTTGTGAGGTTGAATGGTTTAGAAAAATCTGGATAGATTAAAAGTGGTGGGGAAATTAGGGCATTTTTAATGCTTTGAAATGCTTCTTGGCATTTTTCGGTCCAAGTGAATTTTACATCCTTTCGGAGTAAATTCGTAATTGGACGAACTATTTTAGAGAAGTCCGGAATGAACTTCCTGTAGTAATTGGCAAGTCCTAAAAAGGACTGAACTTGCCTTACTGTTCTAGGAACAGGGAATGTTTGGACGCAGGCCGTTTTGCTGGGGTCTAGTAATGCACCTTCGCTAGAGCATTTGTGCCCTAGGTAGACAACTTCTCGTCTCAAGAACTGGCACTTCTCTGGCTGCAGTTTGAGGTTGTTCTCTCTCAAATTTGTCGAAGACCTTGCGAAGTTTATCATTGTGGTCATTTAGGTTCTTACCATAAGTGACGATGTCGTCAAGATAAACGAAACATTCGAGGCCTTGTAGGCCTGTCAGAACGAAGTTCATGAGGCGTTGGAATGTAGCGGGAGCTCCTTTGAGTCCGAATGGCATACGCTTAAATTCGTAGTGCCCGTAATTAGTGCTAAAAGCGGTCTTATGTCGATATTTTTTGTCGACTAAGACTTGATGATAGCCGTTGGCCAAATCGAGAGTGGTAAAGTACCTGGCATGACCTAGTTGGTCAAGAATATCCTCGATTCGCGGTAGCGGAAATGCATCGCCAATTGTCTTTTCATTCAATTTACGAAAATCGACAACGACGCGCCACCTTTTTTCACCGTCGGGTCCCGCCTTTTTGGGGACAACTAATAAGGGTGAATTCCAAGGGCTTTTGCTAGTGTGGACTATCCCATTTTCTAGCATTTCTCTCAATTGTTCGTTGATTACTTGTCTCTGGGTCTCTGGTAATCTGTAGGCCTTTTGGTTTATGGGCGCTTGATCTTGTATTAAAGGGATATTGTGGGTGATAGCATTTGTGTATGTAAGCTTATCACCTTTAAGGTAAAAGATATCATTGTACTCGTAGCAGAGTTCGGATATCGAAGCTTTTTCTTCCGCATTTAGATTTGGGTCTAGGCTGAGCTCTTGGTCTAACCTGTTGACTCGCGGAGTATGTGTGGGATCTTCATGATCCGGAAATAAGTATCTTACGTGTTGTAAGATAGCTGTGTTTTCCGAAAAGCTTGCGTCTCTTTCCTCATTTGGTGTAGTTGTGTACTTACTATCTGTTTTACTTACATTACTAGATGGCAGGGAATGGGCTTCCTGCAGTTTTAACGGTGGAGTACCATGTTTTATGGGTACTTTTGATTGGTCCGAGTTGTAGCGCATCAAACATTTCATAGATGCACATATGTACACAAAAAAAAGAAAAACAAGCTAAGCAAGCATTCAAGTTCAATAATTTCATTCACACATATTTTCGTTCATAAATTGAACAATGTGAATGAAATGAACTTGCAAGGGCAATGCACTTCAGTGCAACACACGTCAGTTTGCTGACACAACATTTCACACCATTCTGACCTCAATGAACCCGAATGCTTGAAAAGCTTGGAATGTGCATTGCGACAAATTCTTGGATGGATTTGCGAATTTTGATTGCGCTACTCCAGGTCAATAATCTATATTGCAATGTATTGCAATAAATTGATTATTTAGTAGATTTATACGTTAGGTAGGGATAGCAAATAATGATATAAATAAGTTGATTAGAATAAAGAGATGCAGAACGTTTGAAGACGGAAAAAGGTGTTTTTATTGTCAATTCCTCCAGTAACTTCGGCAGTCTTTGACGCCATACAGTGCTGATATCGGCTGAGCATTCTCGCCTGCACTCCACAATTGATATCGGCTGAGCATTCTCGCCTGCATTATACGAAGACATTCGGCTGAGCAATCTCGCCAGAAGATAGGGCAGTCTCTGACGCCTTCAGTTAACAATATCGGCTGAGCATTCTCGCCTGCTCCACGTTAAGGTATTCGGCTGAGCTTTCTCGCCTGAAGTATACAAGACGATTACAAGTGCAACCATTACATGGCGACCCTGCATCACGAACCAAGGAACACAGAAACCCCGCACTACTAACCGGGAAGGAAGTACATACAATTAACATGCACCACGGACCAAAAAATCAACGTGAACTAAAAGAAGAAATAAGAAAAAATCCAGAGGCGGGACCCACATACAATTAAGACAAACGGTTTTCGAGAAATCTGTGGAACTCTTCTAAAATTTTTTTCTTAAATTTAAAATGATGTCAAACCAGCAAGCAGAGATGCCACGTCTCCGGCGTAGAAACTCGGATACCATAGAAAACAAAAATTCATCAGACGAAACAAGCAGCAAGCACAAAGAACGAAAAAGGAGAAAGATGAAAATAATCATGAAGTATGGTCGACAAACAATAGCAACAAAATTATAGGAGGACAAATCATAAAAAGAAAAATGCATGCAATAGTGCAAACTCGTATTTCGACAGCGACAACAGCCGCACAAACGAACAGCTGTGAACAACATGCATGCCAAACTGAAGATGAATTATATAAAAATGAGTCCCACGATATGGCAGTACACCATAAAGTCCACTACAAAAATGCAGCATGTCAAACTGAGTTCTAGAAATAGGATGTAGATCCAGATTCGGATAACGGGCAACAAGTCCCTGAAATCCAACACTCAATTTTCAGAGAACGACGAACATAACATGAACAACGTAAAAAATTTATATATATTTATTAATAAGCTAATCAAGTAAATAAAATAATACTAAAAACGATGCAGCATCAAGAGATAAATCTAATCAGATATATAGATAATTAAGGAAACCAGCCTAATAGACTACTTAAAACTAAGAAAAGAATTCTGCGGAATAACGGGAGAAACAGAATACTCCAATTGTGTCAGGCACAATAAACTAATCCACAAGAAGCTAGTCGATATTGGACATAAATGGATCATGTACAAACAAAAAACATAGAATCTGAAATGGAAGGGGATGTAGTAGAATATATACCACATATCATAAAAGACAATCATACAGGATCAACTAATGATTCAATTAAAAACAAAAATTAGGAGGTAGACCTAATAACAATCCATTCAAACTAAACAGAGATAAACAACACTAAAATAACGTTCATAACTAGTATGCCAGACTTTTTAAAACAATTGGTCTTAACGACAGACGCAACAAATTTTGCATTAGTCTCAATTTTGTCTCAAGGAGAGATAGGCAAAGACCTACCTACATATTTCCTACGCAAGCAGAACTCTAGATAAACATGAATTGAAGAAACCAATTATAGAAAAGGAACTTCTAGGAATTCACTGGGCAATAAAACTGTAGAGCATACCTACATACCACAATAATAAATGCACATGCACCTACCTCAACAACGAATAATAATAAAGAAATAAAAATAAACGAAACAAACATGACAAGCAAAAGTAAATAGCAACAAAAAAAAATATGATCGGAATAGCCATGCGCCATTCTACGATCATTTAATGAATTTACGCTAAGTGAAAGAAAGTTGTAAAATGTAATATGATCACCACTGGTCACCATTGCACCGTGATGATACATACAATACATTACTCATTGAGCTTAAACAAAAATAAATAAAAGTAATTGCTCAATGACGCAATCGATAACTGTGTCATATCTACTTAGCATTTGTTCAATAAGAAAAAGATTGCAAAGTAAGCATCGAAGCAATGCTATGCTTGTTCATGTAGGGGTTAACGTTAATGTATATGCATTTTTATCGATTAAATATATTCTTGATCGATATTGCTGATATGAGCAATGTAAGCAATTTTGTAATAGTCTTTAGTTCTCATGAGAAATAATATTTTTTGTATTAAGGTTTTTACCATGTAAGCAATTTTTAAAAGTATAAATTAAGTGCGATTGAGAATAAAAATTCAGAGTTTTACCTACAACTCCAAGCGTGTTATTTAACTGCCAGATATTGAGCCCCTTGGCTCCAACATGGCTGATATTAAAGGTATTGAGCTGTATAGCTCTCACTAATAATATCTCTCCTTTTTTTTACACCAGATATTGAGCTCTTAAGCTTTAACTTGGTGGACTTTTTAGAGATTGAGCTTTCTTCGCTCTAATACTAAAAGTCGTTTCATTCATCTTTAATAGATCGAGCAACTGAAGAAGGCAAGCAAAGTTATACTAAGAACCCAACTTATTTACATGGCGACCCTGCGGACCGAATCTTTGAAGAGACTCTACAACCCTGGAAAGAGTTAAAGGAATCCCTGATAGACGCTTTACGGGACCCCACCAAAGGACCGAGGCCCATCACAATAGAGGAGTACCGAAGCAGAAACAAGAACCAACAACCTCAAGTACAACCACCAAAGGAAAATTAT
Source organism: Dioctria rufipes (assembly GCA_963924295.1). Taxonomy (NCBI): domain Eukaryota; kingdom Metazoa; phylum Arthropoda; class Insecta; order Diptera; family Asilidae; genus Dioctria; species Dioctria rufipes. Next base: position 128,755,529 of record OZ002741.1, on the reverse strand, counting down.
ACAAAAAGAAGAGCTGGCTTCGAAGCAAAATTTAGAAGAGAAATCGGCGAATATCACCGTCTGGCTGTGATATCACAAGGGGAGCAGAGAAAGAAGTTCCTGATGAAAATAGCAGAGCTAAAAAAGGAAAGAAAGGAGAAAAGAAAAGAAAAACAAAAAAAGAGAAGGAATAAATAAAAAAATATATATATATAAAAAAAAATGTTATAAATAAACCTTTAATTAGTCATAAACTATTACATTATATATATATACAAAAAAATAAAATATCAACTTATTTACATAAAATAAAATATCAACTTATTTACATTATTTACATGGCATATTGTTATTTACATTTACATATTATTCTCTTTCTTTTACCTTCAATATCAGCTCACAGCTAATCCTTCATTTTTTTTTTGCTTACCGTTCTTTTTTCTTTGTCACTCAAAATGGGTAAAAAACAGTCGAAAGAATCCAAAGAAGAGGTTATAATAAACAATAATGCAGGTTCAGCAACAAATAATACAGAACAAGGGAATAGAATACTTTCAGATTTAGAGCTAATATTACTCATTTTAGGAATTCTAGTTATTTTATATTTAATAGCAATAAAAATAAAAAAATATTTCATTAAAAAGGTAGATAGACAGATAGCCATAGCTAGAGTATAACTAAACAGATATATAGAATAATGAGTTTACAAGAATTAATCTCACAATTAGATAAAATATTGGAAAATTTTAAAAAGACTCCAAATAGAACATACACTTCCGCGCATATACTAGGCAAAACTAAACAAGCCAGAGAGATAAAAGATAACTTTAATAACATATATAAAACTGCATACAAGCAAGATGAGATTGTCGCACTCAAACAAAAAGAAAAATTTGAGGCAAAATACACAGAACTAGATTTAATACTGATACAAAAAACTAATGAATTACTAGAAGAAACGGACTCAGAATCAAATGAATTATTAAAAGATAAGGACTCAGAACCAAAAATGGCAACATTTGATATAGCTACAGCCATAAAAATTATTCCAGAATTTAATGGAGAAATAAAAAATGTGGACAACTTTCTAAATTTAGTGCATTTTATGCATAGTGATCTAGCAAATAATGAGCAGAAAAGCAGATTAATAGATTTTGTTTTAAAGACAAGACTCTCAGCAGCAGTCAAAAACAAGATAAGCTATATCACAATTGAAAAAAACTATGACTCGCTACAGAAAACGTTGCGTGACATCTTTAAAAGCACGAAAACACCACTCAGCATACAAACAGAGTTAACAAAAATAACTCAGTCTGGTAAAACAATTACAGACTACGCCACAAAAATAGAAAATTTGGTTGCTCAATTAAACTCTATACAGATAACAGAGCAAGGTGAAGAAAATAGAACAATAATTGCGAAACTCAATGACCAAATAGCATTGAATGCATTTAAGAATGGACTTAATGAACAGATAAAGGCGACAATTTTCGCCGCAAGGCCTAAAACATTGCAAGAAGCAATACAAATTGCGGCTGAAGTTGAAGTACCAAGACCGCAAACATATGTCCATCATTATAGAAAAAACCGACATGCACAGAATTCATTCAATCCAAGGGGTCAACAATTTAACAACATCGGACGAAATAACAATCATAATAACCGTAGATTTTCGCAAAATTATGCTATAAATCGTCCTAATATGAACTCAAATTCATATTCAAGAAATAATAGAGTTCATAATCAACACCAAAACTACAACCAATCAAATATTCAGTATAGACATGGCAACCAATCTCGAAATCTTCACAATAGAAGAGTCAACCTAACGCAATCGGGAAACGGGGAAATCCCCCAAGTAACCGATTCGGGGGAAATAGACTAATAAATCCAATAAGAATATATAGTCTTACTAAACACCTAACCAACTACATAACAACATCCATAAATGTATCACCGGGCCAGAAGTCATTTCTTATAGACACTGGAGCTGACATATCAATTATGAAACGCAATGAATTGAAATCTGGTGAAGGAATTCAAGAACACAAAAAATGCAAAATAACGGGCATCACTAAGTCAGAATCATTCTCTTTAGGAACCTTAGAGGCAGATCTAAAAATAGAAGGTCAAGATATTCCACAAGAATTTCATATAGTAGATGATGATTTTCCAATCTTGACGAGTGGAATTCTAGGAAGAGATTTTTTAATTCAAAACTCATGTAAAATTGATTATGAAAATTTTACAATCTCTATCTTTCATAATGAGATAGAATCTATATTGCCAATGAATACTAAACTACCAAATCTAAATTTGATAAAGATCCCACCAAGAACAGAGATAATACAAGCAATCAATGTTAATATAAAAAAAGATAACATAGTTCTAAGCGAAGAAATACAAAAAGGAGTTTTCATAGCTAATTCTATAATTCCTGCAAAAGGCGTTGCACACATCAAAATTTTAAATACGCTAGATAGAGAAATTATCCTCAAAAATTTCAAACCCAAAATAGAACCTCTTGATAACTATCACATAATAAATACTAGTACCAAGCATAAAAACAACAACAGATTCACTAAACTTCTGAAAGAACTCAAATTAGAAAATCTAGATGAATATGCAAAAAATTCTGTTTTAGAAATATGCAAAAATTTCTCAGATATTTTCCATTTACCGGATGACAAATTAACTACAAATAATTTCTACAGTCAAAAAATCTCCACTACAGACAAGAATCCTGTATATATTAAAAATTATAGACTTCCTCAGACACAAATCGAAGAAATAAATAATCAAATAGACAAGCTCATAAAGGAAGACGTTATTGAACCATCAATAAGTCCATACAATTCTCCTTTATTAATTGTTCCAAAAAAATCCGACAACGGAAATAAAAAATGGCGTCTTGTTGTAGATTTCAGACAACTAAATAAAAAAATTCTTGATGATAAATTTCCTCTAACAAGACTTGATGATGTACTTGACAAGCTTGGAAGAGCGAAATACTTTTCCACACTTGATCTTACAAGTTCATTTCATCAAATTGAATTAAATAAGAATTCTAGGCCATTGACTGCATTTTCAAGCAACAAAGGCCACTATCAATTTAAAAGACTGCCATTTGGTTTAAAAATTTCAACCAATAGTTTTCAAAGAATGCTTTCAATAGCTTTATCTGGACTAGATTCTGAAGCGTTCTTATACGTGGACGATATTATTATCTTTGGATGTAGCCTAAAACATCACAATCAAAATCTGATAACAACATTTAACAGACTGAGAAAATATAATTTAAAACTAAATCCGGAAAAATGTAGATTTCTACAGACAGAAGTAACGTATTTGGGACATCTAATAACAAAAGATGGTATTAGAACAGACCCTAAGAAATTTGACACTGTATTGAATTACCCCACCCCAAAAAATGCGGATGATGCAAGAAGATTTATTGCATTCTGTAACTACTACAGAAGATTCATTCCAAATTTCGCTGAAATAGCTAGACCAATAAATTCTCTATCGAAAAAGAACACCATTTTCGATTGGACAGATGAATGTCAAAAAGCATTTTCATGTTTAAAGTCAAAATTGACAAATTCACCAATATTACAATACCCCAATTTTGAAGAAAAATTTATATTAACAACAGATGCTTCACAATTTGCTCTTGGAGCAGTATTATCACAAGGTGACATAGGATCTGATTTACCAATTTCATATGCTAGCAGAACGCTAACAAAGCATGAACTTAATAAACCAATTATTGAAAAAGAATTATTAGCCATTCATTGGGCAATAAATTTCTTCAGACCTTATTTATATGGTAGAAAATTTGTCGTGGTAACAGACCATAGACCTTTAGTAAGTCTCTTCACGCATAGAAATCCATCTTCCAAATTAACGAGAATAAGATTAGACCTAGCCGACTACGACTTCGAAATTAATTATAAACAAGGCAAAATGAATGCGAATGCCGATGCCTTATCAAGAATAAAAATTGATTCTGATATATTAAAAGCAATGATTCCCACAGCAAGCATAAATGTAACTACAAGAGCAATGTCCAACAAGATAGAAAAACTTAACAAGAAGAAACCCCAGGATAGCAGCCCAACTAACATAGAGACTGATCACCTTTATGCATGGGAATGCACTTCCAATAACGAAGTAAGGAGGATACCAAAGTTAAAATTTGAGCTCAATAAGAATAACGCGTTACAAAAAGAAAATAATAGTTTGCCAAATATAATAATAAATAATAAGGGAGTGATAATCGAGTTCAGCAATAATCCATATCACGACTTAGGTTTGATCTTGGAGACACTGATTTCGAAAATGAAGAAAATGAAAACAGAGTCACTATCGTTAGCGAAAGATGACATCATATTTCATTATATAAACGTCGACGAATTTAAAAAGTTATTTAACAAGCTGCAGCAAAATAAGAAACAAAATATAAATGAGAATAATAGGCAAACAAAATTAAAAATTATAATATATAAAACTCCTATACAAATAAAAGATATTAAAATGAAGAATAATATAATCAATGAATTCCACAACTCACCACATGGCGGACACTCAGGTGTCAAAAGAACGATAAATAAGATAAAACAAAGATACATATGGAAAAATCTAAACAAGATGGTTAAAGACTATATAAACAGATGTGAATTGTGTGCAAAGAATAAAATCCTAAAACACACTAGAGAAAAATTAGTGATAACGGATACCCCAAAAAGGAGTTTCGAAGTAATCTCTATAGATACTGTTGGTCCACTAAAAATGTCAAAAGAATTTCGATACATACTAACTATACAGTGTGAACTGACCAAGTATATTGAAGCTATATCATTGGAGAACAAGGAGGCAATTACAATTGCCAGAGCATTAGTTGAAAAATTCATATTAAGATATGGTACCTTCAATACGATAAAAACAGACTTGGGAACGGAATTCATAAATGAAACATTCACCAACATATGCAAATACTTGAAGATAGAGCAGAGAACATCTACACCATATCATCACCAAACATTAGGTTCAATTGAGAGAAACCACAGAGTCCTAAATGAATATCTTCTATCATTCACACAGGAATACAATTGGGATGAATGGATACCGTACTATACATTTTGTTATAACACGACACCACATTCTGATACAGGTTACACTCCATACGAACTAGTCTTTGGAAAACTCGCTAGCCTGGCGAACGATGTAGATTTCAATGATAATACGCCTATATACAATTATGAAGATTACGCAAAAGAACTAAAATTTAGGTTAACACAAGCACACAATAGAGCTAGAATATTATTAGACTTAGCAAAAACAAAACGTAAAGAAAAATTAGATAAAGTAATAAACCCAATTGAAATAAAAGTAAAAGATTTTGTACTTCTGAAAAGAGAAGATAAACGAAAATGTGAAAGCCCTTATAAAGGCCCATATGAAGTAAAAGAAATAGAAGGAGTAAATGTCTACTTAGATATTGACAATAAAAGAAAGAAAGTACATAAGAATAGGCTAAAAAAGATAACTTATAACCAATAAAATATATAAATAGCATACCATTTCATTAGAATATAGAAATCTCATAGCATTAGAATAATATGATATCGACATCTGACATTTATTATAATATGTATTATAGTATATATACACATAATGTACATATCAACTTTAATAATTATAAAGAAACATTTAAAAATGTGAAATAATTGATTAAATAAAGATAGTGTTGTCATCTCCATCAAAATCATGTATATGCAAATTGCCTATTGCACTCATATAAGCAAATCAAAAAAAATTTTCTATAAAAAAAAAAAAAATTTTTTTTTCCTCTTTTTACGGTAAGGATGTAGAGCATACCTACATACCACAATAATAAATGCACATGCACCTACCTCAACAACGAATAATAATAAAGAAATAAAAATAAACGAAACAAACATGACAAGCAAAAGTAAATAGCAACAAAAAAAAGAAATATGATCGGAATAGCCATGCGCCATTCTACGATCATTTAATGAATTTACGCTAAGTGAAAGAAAGTTGTAAAATGTAATATGATCACCACTGGTCACCATTGCACCGTGATGATACATACAATACATTACTCATTGAGCTTAAACAAAAATAAATAAAAGTAATTGCTCAATGACGCAATCGATAACTGTGTCATATCTACTTAGCATTTGTTCAATAAGAAAAAGATTGCAAAGTAAGCATCGAAGCAATGCTATGCTTGTTCATGTAGGGGTTAACGTTAATGTATATGCATTTTTATCGATTAAATATATTCTTGATCGATATTGCTGATATGAGCAATGTAAGCAATTTTGTAATAGTCTTTAGTTCTCATGAGAAATAATATTTTTTGTATTAAGGTTTTTACCATGTAAGCAATTTTTAAAAGTATAAATTAAGTGCGATTGAGAATAAAAATTCAGAGTTTTACCTACAACTCCAAGCGTGTTATTTAACTGCCAGATATTGAGCCCCTTGGCTCCAACATGGCTGATATTAAAGGTATTGAGCTGTATAGCTCTCACTAATAATATCTCTCCTTTTTTTTACACCAGATATTGAGCTCTTAAGCTTTAACTTGGTGGACTTTTTAGAGATTGAGCTTTCTTCGCTCTAATACTAAAAGTCGTTTCATTCATCCTTAATAGATCGAGCAACTGAAGAAGGCAAGCAAAGTTATACTAAGAACCCAACTTATTTACAAAACACTTCAGACCATACCTGTACGGAAAAAAATTCACAGTCGTGACTGATCACAGACCTCTAGTAAGTTTGTTCACACATAAGGATCCATCATCAAAGATGACAAGAATCCGTTTAGAACTATCTGAATATGACTTCGACATAATATATAAAAAGGGTTCACTGAATACAAATGCAGACGCACTATCCAGAATAAAGCTCAACTCGGATATGCTTAAAGAAATGATACCAACAGCGCAAATTAAGATAACAACGAGGAATAGATCAAAAAAAGCAAAAGAATCAGAAGCATGCGAAAAAATTGAAGATATTGAAAGTGTGGATGAATCGTCAGGCCAACTTTTCATCTACGAATGCACCTCAATCTCCGAAATAAGAAATGTAAGACAATCAAAATTCATAAAGATAAATAAGGACGTCCAGAAAAGAAAGTATAAAGAAAAGAAGAGTATACTCATATCAAAAAAGGAAGTTGCAATCGAGTACTGCGATAATCCGAATCTGAACTTAGGATCGATATTGGAGAAGCTAACTCACGCGATGATTGACAACGGAATTCAAATGTTAGCAATCTCAAAAGAAGAAGAAATATTTAAAAAAGTCGACATAGAAGAATTTAAGAAGAAATTTAATGATCTGCAGAAGCGAATTAAAATAAAAGAAAAGAAAAGTTTGCGCATAATAATATTTAAACCCCCAAAAAGGATAGTGAACAAGGAAGAACAACTGAACATAATCGAACAATTTCATGACACTCCACACACAGGTGGACATTCAGGAGTCAAACGCACAATTAACAAGATCAAACAAAGATACTGTTGGAAAAATCTCAGCAGAATGGTGAAAACTTACGTAAACAACTGTGAGAAATGCAAATGCAATAAAATAATAAGGAACACCAAAGAAAGAATGGTAGAAACAAACACACCAAGTCAAAGTTTCGAAATATTAGAAGTTGACACGGTAGGACCCATGAACCAAAGTAAATTCTACAGATACATTCTGACATGTCAATGTCAACTAACCAAATATGTAGAAGCATTCCCCATGGAGAATAAAGAGGCCAAAACAGTCGCAAAAATATTAGTCGAAAAAATAATCTTAAAATATGGAACATTCAAAATTCTAAAAACGGACCTAGGCACCGAATTTGTCAACCAATTAATCGCAGAATATGTAAAATTTTCAAAATAACCCAAGTCACATCAACTCCGTTTCACCACGAAACTCTAGGAGCCATTGAAAGGAATCATCGAGTACTAAACGAGTACCTATTATCAATAGCCCAGAATGCTGAATGGGATGAATGGTTACCCTATTACACATTCTGCTACAATATCACACCTCACTCCGAAACCAAAATATCACCATACGAACTGATATTCGGAAAATTAGCCTCACTTCCAGACACCATGGATCAAAATAGAACAGATCCGATTTACAATCTAGAAGATTACTCAAAAGAATTGAAGTTTCGCCTACAAGAAAGCCAAAAAATAGCTAAAGCACTATTGGAGAATTCTAAAAAGAAAAGAAGCAGAAAATCTGATGAAAAAACTAACCCACTAAAAATTAAGATAGGAGATAAAGTATTATTAAAAGTAGGAAATAAAAGAAAGAATGAACCGCCATATAAAGGTCCATATATTGTAATTGATACAAATAACGTTAATACTAAGATAAAGATAGATAGAATAATAAAAGAAGTACACAACAATAGGTTGAAAAAATTTTAAAGTTCAACATCAGTATCATGTAACAATTAAAACAACTAGTGAATAAGAATCAAATAAAGTACACAAATTATTTTAGTAGAAATGTAAGATAGAAAACTACATCATAAGAATAAGACAAAAAATTTTCCTCTAATCAAGCAACATTTTTTTTCCATAAGAGGAGGGATGTAGCGCATCAAACATTTCATAGATGCACATATGTACACAAAAAAAAGAAAAACAAGCTAAGCAAGCATTCAAGTTCAATAATTTCATTCACACATATTTTCGTTCATAAATTGAACAATGTGAATGAAATGAACTTGCAAGGGCAATGCACTTCAGTGCAACACACGTCAGTTTGCTGACACAACATTTCACACCATTCTGACCTCAATGAACCCGAATGCTTGAAAAGCTTGGAATGTGCATTGCGACAAATTCTTGGATGGATTTGCGAATTTTGATTGCGCTACTCCAGGTCAATAATCTATATTGCAATGTATTGCAATAAATTGATTATTTAGTAGATTTATACGTTAGGTAGGGATAGCAAATAATGATATAAATAAGTTGATTAGAATAAAGAGATGCAGAACGTTTGAAGACGGAAAAAGGTGTTTTTATTGTCAATTCCTCCAGTAACTTCGGCAGTCTTTGACGCCATACAGTGCTAATATCGGCTGAGCATTCTCGCCTGCACTCCACAATTTATATCGGCTGAGAATTCTCGCCTGCATTATACGAAGACATTCGGCTGAGCAATCTCGCCAGAAGATAGGGCAGTCTCTGATGCCTTCAGTTAACAATATCGGCTGAGCATTCTCGCCTGCTCCACGTTAAGGTATTCGGCTGAGCTTTCTCGCCTGAAGTATACAAGACGATTACAAGTGCAACCATTACAGAGTACTCGCACGCTTTTGTATTTTGGCTAATAGGCCGTGAAAAATTGGTTCTCTTAATACTATTTGACGGTGGAGCCAACTTTGCCTTCAATGAGGTCTTACTGATCTCGCATGCGTCTTTTATAGGGCTTATGGGGCACCTTGTATTCTTAATTCTAATTTTATTAAGTGGTGGAGTCGACTTTGCCTTTAAATAGGTCTTACTGAGCTCGCACGCACTGCTGGTAGGGCCTTGGGCCTCAGCTTTTACTTAACACTAATTTTATTGGTGGTGGAGTCGTCTTCGCCTGAGAATAGGCCTTACTGAGCTCACACGCACCTGTTGTTTGGCTCCTTACCCGTGTGATTATCTTACTCCTAGGTATATTGGATGGAGGAGTCAGCTGCATTTTGCTTGTCGGCTTCTGGAGCTCGCTCACATCTCTGATTTGGCTCTTTGGCCATGTAAAATTTTTGTAACTTATTCTATTGGACGGTGGAGTCATTGTTGCCTCTTTTCGGGTCTTACTGAGCTCGCACGCGTCTTGTATGGGGCTCTTGGGCCGCGTTAGTAACTTATATCTAGGTATTCTGGAGAAAGAAGTTTTGCTTGACTTCTGTTCTGCCTTGGGAAGCTCACTGATGTTTGTGTTACTCGCTTGCGGTTTATTCGGCTTGAGAACGTGTTGTGTATCAGTGGCTTCTCCTATTGGGATGACGGCGTAGTCATGTATAGGGAGCAGTTGTAATAATAAACTGTTGATGACCACTTGGAAATAGTTAATGTTGAGTATGGCAACTAGCACTGTTTCTTTTCCAGTAGGGAGTAAACTGTTGGCCAGGAAGACTCCGTCGCCTATCTCTTTAGATAGACAGAGCATTTCTTCCTTCACTCGCAACGGGACTGTGGTGATAATTTGTGACCTAGCAGGTATGCATATTGGTTCTCGTAAGGTAACCAGATGCTGCCTCATTTCGCTGGTCTTTTGATCACCCAGACAGCTCTTTTCGCACTCCGTCGGCTCTTCTCGCACCTGGCAGCCAGCATTACTCTCTTGGGATGTCTTGGAGACACTGCATGTAGATAGCTTAACCTGTTTAGGTTCCATCATTTCAGCAAGTGACCTCACTTCGACTGCTTTACTGGAATACAGCTTGTCCGTTTTGCATGACAAGGGCACAGTAAACTCTTCAGGATTTGTTTCCGTACAAGGAAACCTGAGTGCTTTATTTGGGCTGTTATATTTTCTGTGGGAGTATACTGTCAGGGGGTACTTACTGACACACTACCGCTCCGCGTATTCCACTGCTCCGTTTCGCTTTGTAATCCGTAATCCGTGCGGTCTTTCTATCACAACAACATTTCTTTATTTTCTTAACTTTTTATTGCCTTTCCTTAACAACTATTTTTCTATATCTCACAACTTTTCTTTATTTTCTTAATTTTTCATTGCCTTTACTTAACAACTATTTTTCTATATCTCACAACTTTTCCTTATTTTCTTAACTTTTTATTGCCTTTAACCGTGACCGCGCCGCTACCAGTATCCAATTCGACTCTCAAAAATGGACTTGTCAAAACTGACTGTAAAAACTGACTATTTATTCCTTTAGCGCTCAAAAAACCGACTGTTAAACCGCTCGAGCAAAATGGTTAAAACCGACTGTTCAAAACTGACTGCACTCGACTTGGATCTTTTTAATCGCAAGTCCAGTTGTTCAGGATAGGAAAGTGCTTAATTAGCATTCCTATCCTGAGAAAATTATTTACCGCTGGGCATGTTTAAACATGCCCAGAATTATCGCGACGAACGATGGTTGGAATTGAAATTTGATATTTTCATAAATATCCAACCATCGTCGTGCTATCGTGCATACATTGTTGCTATCACAATGTATGCAGCTCGCGACAATTTGCTGATAGGAGCTTTTTTCGGTGAAGACTTGATCGTTTCAGTCTTCGCCGACGTAAAATTTTATGCGCCCGATATGTATGTTTGTATGTATGTACATACATATCGTATTTACGACAAATCTTACTGAAGGTAAAATTTGTCGTGGGGCTTTTTTTTATTGAAACGACTTGGGATGAAATTTAAAACTTTTATTTTTCCCAAGTCGTTTTGTGATAAAATATTTTGGTTGTATGCGAAGGAATTTGAAGAAATCGCTGATGGCGATTTTTTCGCCTTGTTTGGAGATAAGCTAACCATGTTTTAAGCATGATTAGCTTATTTCCATTTATGAAAATTAGATATATTTTAATGATTTTTTTCAATGATAATTATTACTTACAATTATCATTGATAACCCTTTTTAGGTATACAACAATCCTTCCCCCTGCGAAAAAGAGCATTATTCTTTGAAGAGGAATAATTCTCAGGGGAAGTTGTTGTTGGGGCTTTTTCGGTGGTTCGGCTATATTGGTCGGTTTGGCACAGGTTTTCGGCTTTTACATATTTTCTTATTTCTATTTAAAAAAGTTTTTTTTTTTTATTTTCTAAGGTTGCTCTTAAATATTTATTCCTATGCTATTCTATTCTTTTATTACCTTATTTATGTCTATTTTTTTTTTGTTATACATATATTATGTTATGTTTGTTTTCGTTACACTTCTATATTTATTATTATCTAAAGTTAGTGGTTATTTAATTTTTATTTTAGGTTAATAATGATAATATTTATATTTTTATATTATTTATTAAACACTAGCGGGGGAGGGTTTCGTTTTGTCTTTGTTTTTAGTTTGGATATATATATGTTTTTATTACACTAGTTTTCCTTAAACCTATGCTTTTTAATACTATTTATTTCTTCTCCCCTATTATATATATATTCTTATTATTTATTTCGGTTTGTTGAAACCACTTTTATTTATTTTCTAGGTGCTCTACTATTAGTGATAGTACTTATGACCGTTTGAAGTGGTGACACTATACCACTTGCACTGACCTAGTAGGTGGCAGGGTGCGGGTCCTTTTGAGAGGGGTAGGTTCAATTATTTCGATTTGTTTGATTTGTTCCTCCGCCTCTAGGGTTTTTTCAGTTTTACGTAGACGATAATTTTTAATGAATGGGACTAGCCATTTGGCGATCAGGTACAGTACCATACATGTGATGACAACACCAGTTAAGGATACTGATGTTGCAGCTAGGACATGTGTAGGGTGGTGACTGATCTGAGGAACTTTTTTTTCCAATTTTTTGTCCAGTTCTTTTAATGACTGGGTACCTTCTAGGATGATGCTATTAGTATCATCTCCTGAGTATAGTTCTGTTTGTATTTTGTCAGACTGTACCTTTTCTTTGGTTTCATTGAGGTATTTTTCTACCATTTGCTCTAATGGAGCGATATTTGGGAAGTAGTTGGGTTGTTTGAGACTCAATTGCTGGATATTCTCTGCCTCATAATGTAGGATTTGTGATCCTACTTGTAATTGACAGGGATGGTTGATAGTAATTATTCCTTGGCCTTCTATTTTTGAAGTTAGGAATTGTTGGGTACACTGAAGGTGTACAATTGTTGGTTCTATCAACGAGAATATCCAAGAATTTGGTTTACTTAGTTTAATAAGTAGGTCTCTGGGAGGTATTTGCGCTCTAAATTGACACTGTGGCTTTTCTTTTAATGGATTGAAGAGCAGCTTTACTACGCATTCTTTGGACAGAGTTGCCTTTGTTACAGGAATGCCTAGCTTAGCGATGTAAGTGTCCTCTTGGGAATTTTGCGTGATCTTTTTGAAGATTTTAAAATCTTGTGTTTTTAACAATAATATGTCCTGTGTCTGTACCTGGTCCGCTACGTGCGAGTACTGTATTTCGGGTACCAATGATTGTTTTTTATTAACATGGATAGGGAAACTATGTATCCTATACAACTTCATTCGTGGTAAATTGAAAATCGGAAGTTGTATTCTAATAACTAATTTGTCTTGGACTATACGAGCCTTTGTTTCCGCTGTCTGATATAACAGGGAGAGACAATTTTGTGCATCTGGGCAAGTAGCGTGGGATTTGTGGTATATCTCTAATAAACTTTTGGGAGACACCACTAGCGGATGCAACTGGTGATTTTTACTGGAGATTATTATGTCGAGTAAGGCTTGTTGCCTGTACTCAATCTCGACAATTTGTAAGGTCAGGCTTGAAATTATCTCCTGCCTTAATTGTCTCATTAGTAAATCATCAGTGATATTTTGCATTCTATTTACCTGGAGATTTATTTGACGTTGTCTTTCCTGCAGAGATGTCAATGGCTTTTGGATTTGTTGTAGTGTAGTTTTGACTACACTGATCTGCTGTCTTTCCAGGTCGGCTAGTGCTTTTGTATTTGTTTCGAGCTCCTCGAGTCGACTGTATACCTCTTGTTCATTAGTGCTGTCCATGGTCCCGAATAGGTAGTGCATTGCATTGCCTATTCCATCGAAGATAGATCTTGTTGGTCTTGATTTGGGGACCACTTCTCGAATGACACTTGTTCTTCTCTTGATATTTTCCAAGAGTGAATGAACGTGTTTTTGTTGGACCAGGCATAGCTCATCGGTTTGAGAGCGATTCGAACATAGTCGGTGAACTAAGTGCTCCGCCTGTTCTGCCATAAGCGTTTGGTTGTCCAGTTCCCTTAGGTTGATCTCCGTTAGGATATTCCAAGTACTGTGGTATACTTGTAATTTTCCTAAGTCCTCATATAGTATTCCTGTATTGTTCAGGGGACTTATTGTGTAGGGTTCCGTTTGTATCTGTCCCATTCCCAGATGGAAACAACATATTAACACTAACATGTGCTTCATGTTCTGTATAAAATGAAGGATAGGCTTCATTAGTCAATTGGTCTTACTACATAGCATATAATATTTAAATATAGTATTGCTTAATTGAATGGTAGATAGTTTGTATAATGGGGGCTTAGTTGCTAAAAGAAAGACGAGATAGAACAGGATAGGAGAACTCTGAGTCGGTTCCTGCTAAATCTCGTAAACGTATGAGCATTGTACTTTTTCACCAAAACTGTACTGGAGAGAAAAACATTTTTTAATTCACTCGTAACTACCAAAACACGGTATGGAGAGTGTAAGTTAGAGCATGCTAAACTTCATCAATTTCTCTATGAGCTTTTAAGTCGACCATTATTTTGTTTTAAGTAGCAAGGTATATGTGGGTACGTTTATTTAGCGTATTTTTTATTAATTTAAATAAAATTTAGGTAAAGTTAGAGAATGCTAAACTTCATCAACTTCTCTATGAGCTTTTAAGTCGACCATTATATTGTCATAAGTAGCAAGGTATATGTGGGTACGTTTATTTAGCGTATTTTTTATTAATTTAAATAAAATTTAGGTAAAGTTTGACTTCATGAGTCATAAGGAGTAATCCCGAGTGCGGAACCTTTAAAGTGGGTAGTTAATAGTTTAACTGGCGAAATTTTGTTTCAGTGGGACTTATTTTCTAAAGGTGTACGTATGTACCAGTGTACTACTCGTAGTAGGGCTTTAAACGGTTGCTGTGTACTACTACCTGCCGTTTGCCTATTTTTATGGTAGTGTTTGTTGGACTAGGTACATTGATTATCAGATATGGACCAACCCAGATTTGAGACAATTTGTGTTTGCGGCTTTCACTTTTGAGGAGAACTTTGTCTCCTAGGTGGAAAGTGAGAGGCCTGACTGTTTTGTCGTAATATGCCTTTGAGCGTTGTTTGCTGGCCAGGAGATTTTTACGAGCCGTGGCATATGATTTTTGTAATCTGTATTTGAGCATATGGTAATAACTTTCGTGGTTATATACGGGCTCAAGGTCTCGTTTTAAATTAGATGGGACATCCGCTGTGAAGCCGTAAAGGCAATCCATCGGGGTTAGTTTAGTACCCTCGTGTACACTGTTATTGTACACGAATGCAGCGGTTCGTAGGAATTGATCCCATGTTTTGGGATTTTCGTCTACGATTGTACGGAGATATTCGATTAATGGTCTATGGGCACGTTCTAGTGCTCCATTAGACTGTGGATGGTATGCGGAAGTTTGTAACTTCTTTACCTTTAGCAGTTTGCAGACCTTCTTGAATAGCTCACTCAGGAAATTAGTTCCCTGATCGGTGACTATTCTCTTTGGAATGCGATAACGCGTGACAATCTCATTGAAAAAGATTTGCGCCACCGTTACTGCTTCTCCATTTGGTATGGCATACCAATCGACGAACTTGGTGAGATTATCTTGAAACGTTAAGATATATTTATTACCTGATATGGTCTCTTCTAGTGGACCTACTATATCGAGGTAAACCTTGTCGAAAGGTTGTTCTGCGATGTCCGTTATTATCATTGGCATCTTGAATTGTGGCGATGCCTTCATTGTTTGGCACTTAGGGCATTTTTTTATGTACTTTTTTATATCGCTAAGCATGTGTCTCCACCAATACTTGCGTCTGATTCTTTTATAAGTCTTAATGACACCCTGATGGCCGCCGAAAGGAGAGTCGTGGTAATCCTTTAGGATTGTTTGAACTTCCTTGGGGCTCGTGATTATCTCAGGTGCCTTGACTGGACTTATTTCTTGTTCAAGCGTAGCAGGGGGTTGTATTTCCGCCTCTGGGAGTTTAGTTTCTTTATCTTCCGCTGCCGTGGGCGGTGTTTCAGCGCTGGAGCTAGTATTGGCCTCTTGGGCTTTTTGTTTTTGAGCTCTGGTCACGGCGAAGCAATGAGCGGGGTTCTTTGTTTTCTTTTTACTTGGGGAAAAGCTTTCCTCCACATCTGAGTCCATAGTGTGGTGGGCTTGGGCTTGTACCGTTAAAGTGTTGCCTGTATTGTCTTCGATTAATACTTGTGGAATGCGGCTTAATGCATCCGCATTGGTATTATACTTTCCTGGTTTATATTCGATGGTATAATCGAATTCTGATAATTTGTGGTGAAATCTCACCAAACGGGAAGTCGGGTCTTTAACGTTAAAGACACCTTTGAGAGGCTTGTGGTCAGTATAGACCGTGAATTTCCTGCCTTGGAGGTAGCATCGGAAATTCCTAGTGGCCCAGCCTATAGCCAATAGCTCCTTTTCAATAGTGGAGTAATTTCTCTCGGCTTTGTTCAGCGTTCGGCTTGCATAGGCGATAGGCTGGTCTTTACCCACTTCTCCTTGGGAAAGTACAGCTCCTAAAGCTTCGTTACTGGCGTCCGTTGTGAGGTTGAATGGTTTAGAAAAATCTGGATAGATTAAAAAAGGTGGGGAAATTAGAGCATTTTTAATGCTTTGAAATGCTTCTTGGCATTTCTCGGTCCAATTGAATTTTACGTCCTTGCGGAGTAAATTCGTGATTGGACGAACGATTTTGGAGAAGTCCGGAATGAACTTCTTATAGTAATTGGCGAGTCCTAAAAAGGACTGAACTTGCCTTACTGTTCTGGGAACAGGAAATGTTTGGACGCAGGCCGTTTTGCTGGGGTCTGGTAATGCACCTTCGCTAGAGCATTTGTGCCCTAGGTAAACAACTTCTCTTCTCAAGAACTGGCACTTCTCTGGCTGCAGTTTGAGGTTGTTCTCTCTCAATTTGTCGAAGACTTTGCGAAGTTTATCATTGTGGTCATTTAGGTTTTTCCCGTAAATGACGATGTCGTCAAGATAAACGAAACATTCGAGGCCTTGTAGGCCTGTCAAAACGAAGTTCATGAGGCGTTGGAATGTAGCGGGAGCTCCTTTGAGTCCGAATGGCATACGCTTAAATTCGTAGTGCCCGTAATTAGTGCTAAAAGCGGTCTTATGTCGATCTTTTTTGTCGACTAAGACTTGATGATAGCCGTTGGCCAAATCGAGAGTGGTAAAGTACCTGGCATGACCTAGTTGGTCAAGAATATCCTCGATTCGGGGTAGCGGAAATGCGTCGCCAATTGTCTTTTCATTCAATTTGCGAAAATCGACAACGACGCGCCACCTTTTTTCACCATCGGGTTCCGCCTTTTTGGGGACAACTAATAAGGGTGAATTCCAAGGGCTTTTGCTAGTTTGGACTATCCTGTTTTCTAGCATTTCTCTTAATTGTTCGTTGATTACTTGTCTCTGGGTCTCTGGTAATCTGTAGGCCTTTTGATTTATGGGCGCTTGATCTTGTATTAAAGGGATATTGTGGGTGATAGCATTTGTGTATGTAAGCTTATCACCTTTAAGGTAAAAGATATCATTGTACTCGTAGCAGAGTTCGGATATCGAAGCTTTTTCTTCCGCATTTAGATTTGGGTCTAGGCTGAGCTCTTGGTCTAACCTGTTGACTCGCGGAGTATGTGTGGGATCTTCATGATCCGGAAATAAGTATCTTACGTGTTGTAAGATAGCTGTGTTTTCCGAAAAGCTTGCGTTAGTTTTAGGTTGTTGTAACCCTTTTTTGTGGGTATTTTTACTTACTTTACTAGTCGGCAGGGCATGTGCTTCCTGCTCTTTTATTGGTGGAGTACCGTAATTTATGGGTACTTTACATTGGTCCAAGTACTCGCACGCTTTCGTATTTTGGCTAATAGGCCGTGAAAAATTGGTTCTCTTAATACTATTTGACGGTGGAGCCAACTTTGCCTTCAATGAGGTCTTACGGATCTCGCACGCGTCTTTTATAGGGCTTATGGGGCACCTTGTATTCTTAATACTAATTTTATTAAGTGGTGGAGTCGACTTTGCCTTTAAGTAGGTCTTAATGAGCTCGCACGCACTTGTGATAGGGCTCTTGGGCCACTGTTGTTTCTTAACATTAACTTGGTTGGGTGGTGGAGTCGTCTTTGCCCGAGAATAGGTCTTACTGAGCTCACACGCACCTGTTATAGGGCTCTTTGGCCTCGTATATATCTTAAATCTAGGTAAACTAGACGGAGGAGTCCTCGGCATCTTGTTTATCGGCTTCTGGATCTCGCTCGCATCTTTTATAGGGCTCTTGGGCCTCGAAATTTTTTTATAATTTACTCTATTGGACGGTGGAGTCATTTCTGCCTCTGTTCGTGTCTTACTGAGCTCGCACACGTCTTGTATGGGGCTCTTGGGCCGCGTTAGTAACTTATATCTAGGTATTCTGGAGAAAGAAGTCTTGCTTGACTTCTGTTCTGCCTTGGGAAGCTCACTGATGTTTGTGTTACTCGCTTGCGATTTATTCAGCTTGAGAACATGTTGTGTATCAGTGGCTTCTCCTATTGGGATGACGGCGTAGTCATGTATAGGGAGCAGTTGTAATAATAAACTGTTGATGACTACTTTAAAATTGTTAATGTTGAGTATGGCAACTAGCACTGTTTCTTTCCCAGTAGGGAGTAAACTGTTGGGCAGGAAGACTCCGTCGCCTATCTCTTTAGATAAACAGAGCATTTCTTCCTTCACTCGCAACGGGACTGTGGTGATAATTTGTGACCTAGCAGGTATGCATATCGGTTCCTCTAAAGTAACCAGATGCTGCCTCATATCGCTGGTTTCTTGATCACCCAGACAGCTCTTTTCGTATTCCGTCGGCTCTTGTTGAACCTGGCAGCCAGCATTACTCTGTTGAGATGCCTTGGGGACACTGCATGTAGTTAGCTTAACCTGTTTAGGTTCCATCTTTTCAGCAAGTGACCTCACTTCGACTGCTTTACTGGAATACAGCTTGTCCGTTTTGCACGACAAGGGCACAGTAAACTCTTCAGGATTTGTTTCCGTACAAGGAAACTTGAGTGCTTTATTTGGGCCTTCAACATTACAATTGTTTGATAGGAAATCGTTTCCTAATAGGCCGTCATCGGAAAGACCTGGCAGGTTTTGTACCACCTGAAACTTGCAGGGAATTTTATTTTTAAAATTGAAGTTGCCCTTGCGATTTCCCAATGTCTTTCCAGTTCCAAAAGGGGTCTGTAAAGTGCATGCCTCATTGGAATTAATTATACGGAGGTCTTTAATTGCTCTTTTCTTAATAATACTAACCTCAGCGCCAGTGTCCACTACTAGTTTTGTATGGCCGTTAAGGCTTATGTCCAGTGGAAGTTTCACTGTAGGGACACCGGATTCGGGCGCTTGAGGTGACCCTTTTAATTTTTTAGTTGGGTTTATAGTCGAGCCGGGGAGTTTTGGGTCGACTGCATGTCGTTTCCTTGACTCCGGGCTTCCCATTTTTTCTTCTGGCGGCAGTCTTCGTCTGCATGTCCTCGGCGACCACAAAAGGTGCATTTGAGTCTTATATTGAAGACTTGAGGACTTTTTGTGTTGTGTTGCTCTTGTGTAGGTCTGTTGGAGAGGCGTGGAGGAACAATCTGTTGTGTTTGTTGTGTTTTTCTGCAATCACGGACGTCATGTCCATAGATTTTGCAGTTTGAGCAGAAAGGGGTGTTTTTACGCTTAAGGCAATCTGTATATGTATGACCCTTTCGCTGGCAGAAATTTCACGTGATGTTACGGACCAGTGCATCTGTATCCGAGTTTCAGACATCAGTGTTTGTAAATGGTCTTTGTCGTGACTGTGATGAACCTGAGTTATTCACATTGCGTGAAAACTGATTTGGATTTGGAGCTCGAGGTGATGCGAACATAGGTGTTGATGGCATTTGATAGTAGGGAGCTCTATAGTAAGCTCTCACTCGTAAATCTGGGTCTACTGGAGCCATTGGAGGAGCTTGTACCAGAGGAGTCTGGACGAATGTAGTACTTTGCTGTAATTTCTCCATGTCCAAGGCTTTTTGAATTAGTGACTCTAAATCGCCTTCTCCCTGCGTGAGCAAATATTGACACAGGTGTGGGTTAGTTACTCCACTTTTCAGAGCGTTTTTGGCGAAATCCATCAGCTGTGTTTTCACAGCAGGGACTGCCTCGGCTCCATACTTCTGTGTCGCTGCCTCGTTGCAAATCGTCAACAACTGTTTCAATCTTGTAATGAATACAGTGAGAGATTCTAACGGGTTTTGTCTGGTGGTAATTAGTTTGTTTACCAGCTCCTGATATGTCTCACGGGGAAGGTATGTTCTGTTTAAACGTTCCTCTACTTCAGTAAATGAAGCAGGGACGTTTGAAGCGAATAATTGGTATGCGTCACCTCTGAGTCTTGTAGGAAGGACCTGAATGAAAGCCACTTTTTCTTCATTATTTAGGCACTGCATAGTTTGTTTGCAGCAGCCGATGAAGGTTTGTAACTCTCGTCCCAATTGTGGGGTACTTTCACCCGAAAATAAGCAAACGAGTTGAGCTGTGAGCTTAGCTACTTTAGCGTAATCCACCATTGTGTGTAGTCTATTGACTGGAAATCTAAATTTGGGTGGACTAGCTGGGCTTGTTTCTGGGCTGATTTCCGTTAAGGATTCTTCGAGCCAATCGATCAGCAGGTCTTCGGGAGTTGGTTCAGCTACTTCACCGTCACTGTCGCGATCACTATCACTGTCACTTAACCTAACACTCTTATTCTTTCCTAGATCTAAACTGAGTGAGCGCCGAGATTCGGAAAACTGTTCTAGTTCCTTTCGGAACTGTATTGTTTTTTCTTTCAAGGTCTTTAACTTGACGAGTCTGGTCTCACGCTCTTTTTTTAATTTGTGATCTAAGGCGTCACAACGGGTAATCGTCAGTTTATCCGATTCCCGCGCTCTCTCGTATAATTTATTTAAAAACTTAGCTAAACTTACTTGACTATTCAGACCTGGCAGTACGGTTCCACTTCGAAGTCTAGGTCCTGTTGGGGGTAACTGTGGAGGTTTTTCTCCTGCAGCGGATGATGTACCTTCACCGGGGTGCTGTGTATTGGCACCTGGGGTTAATCCCGCGTCGGCTAAAGATGGAGAGTTTTCCCTCGCTGCTGTTTCTGGTTCCTGCTGAGGTAGAGCAGGATTGTCGGCTGGCATATGATGCGCTGTTCAGTGAAAGGGGGGCTCCTTGCCTGCTTAGGTCCCTTTGCTGTAATTGAGAGGGGGGTTTCTTTAACCGCCTTCGAGTTCCCTCTCAATCCTTTGTCGGTTGATTTCGGCTTACTTTTGCAGCTGGGGGGGCCCTGGGCCGTCTTAACTTCCCCTGGATCTAGTTGAAAAGGGGGCTTATGAGCCGTCTTCGATTTCCTCTTCAACTCAGGATCGTTGTACTTCAAATGGCTGATGATTTGCTTCCGGGAACTTCAAGCTGGTTGTCAGGCTAATTCCAGCTGGCTTAATGTTCGTCCTTCTGGGAGATTTTGGATGTTTTGCACTTCCTTCGGTAGACTGTTCACTTGTATCCCTCGGTGGTGCTTTTGCACTAATTGGGGTGAACGCTTGCCCGCCTGGAGCAGATGCGCCTAGAGGTGGTATCTACCCGAGTGTTGGGGGTGACTTGACCCAAGTGGCTTAGTCAATGGGACCCCTTACGTTCGCAGGAGAGCGGATTTTAAAGCTCTTATGCCTTTCTATTTTGACTGTTAGAAAGCAGGCTTCCACTATCCTACGGGCTACGCCAATTGTTATATTTATTTTACTTGGGGTACTCACTGCTAAATGCCCTGACCGTTCAGCTTACGTATTCCAATAGGGGTATTTGGAGCGTTTAATAACACGCCTTATTGCTTCGTTTAATCTTTTTTTTTCTTTAATTTTATCCAAACTTGTTTCACTTTCACATACACCTTTTTTCTTTAATTTTTCTTAAACTATATTCACAGGCTTTTTATTTTTTCAACCGACCGAATCAGTAACCCCTTTTTTTTCGAAACAACTATTTTGTTCGCGGTGTAACTACTCTTTTTTTATTTAACACACAACGATTCCTTTTTTAAAAAACTTCTCTACTTGTCTTCTTTCAGAACGTCCGCGCCGCGACCAAGTTAAAAACTCAACTGTCCAAAACTGACTGTCCTCGACTTGGATCTTTTTAATCGCAAGTCAAGTTGTTCAGGATAGGGAAGTGCTTAATTAGCATTCCTATCCTGAGAAAATTATTTACCGCTGGGCATGTTTAAACATGCCCAGAATTATCGCGACGAACGATGGTTGGAATTGAAATTTGATATTTTCATAAATATCCAACCATCGTCGTGCTATCGTGCATACATTGTTGCTATCACAATGTATGCAGCTCGCGACAATTTGCTGATAGGAGCTTTTTTCGGTGAAGACTTGATCGTTTCAGTCTTCACTGAAGTAAAATTTTATGCGCCCGATATGTATGTACGTATATATGTACATACATATCGTATTTACGACAAATCTTACTGAAGGTAAGATTTGTCGTGGGGCTTTTTTTTATTGGAACGACTTGGGATGTAACTTAAAACTTTTATTTTTCACAAGTCGTTTTGTGGGAATATTTTTATTGTATGCGAAGGAATTTGAAAAAATTGCTGATGGCAATTTCTTCGCCTTGTGAAGATAAGCCGTGCATGTTTTAAGCATGCTTGGCTTATATGTATGAAGATTCAATTAAAATATTTTACATTAGACTATTTTAAATTAGAGTATTTTTTAGGTAATTTTTGTATACTTTACGTATACAACACTATTGAAAGATGGTCTTAATCAATGCCCACTTACGGCAAACAGAGAATCAAGCCATTTTCATACCAATACATCAGATATAAAATTACCTCGAATTGACATACCAAAATTCGATGGTAACTATAAATCATGGAGACCATTCTATGATTTATTCAGGTCACTCATACATGAAGACCAATCGTTGTCAAACATACAACGGTTACACTACCTTAAAACCAGTGTCACTGGTGAGGCCGAGCGAATGCTTAGACAATTCGACATAACTACTTCAAATTACGAGAAGGCATGGGATCTACTTATAAAACGATACGACAACAAGCGCGTGTTAGCATCAACCCAATTAAAGCTCATTCTAAATCAACAACAAATTAAATTCGAATCTCCTACGGCTATAAAAAATCTTCTTACCCAGACAGAAGAAAGTCTTCATGAACTAAAAACCGTGAACCTACCCATCCAGCAATGGGACACCATACTAATACATTTATTGGTATTAAAACTTCCATCCGAAACCCATTATTTATGGGAACAGGAAATCAGCGCAACTAATGATTTTCCTACATATACAAAGTTTATCGAGTTCTTAGAAAAACGTTTTAGAACTCCCGAAGCCATGAGCTCAGTCAGCCAACAAGGCACTCACAAACCTTTCAATTCAGCTCAATACAATACCAAACCTATACCCAAAACAGCATATGGTTTGCATAACAATTCTACGAATGCAAATAGAAATATGACACCTTGTATAATGTGTAAAGAGCTACACATATTGTTCTATTGCCCAAAGTTTAGGGCTTTAAATGTGCATGACCGACTGAAATATGTCAAAGTAAATAAGGCATGCATAAATTGCTTAATAAAAACTCACACTGCTAGCAACTGTCCTAGTAAGAAAAAGTGCTTTGAATGTAAAAAGCATCACAATACGCTTTTACATTGCCAATTAAAACCAGAAACTGAGCAAAATCCTCCAGTTAATGGACATACTAATACAGTTTCAGAAATAAGTGATACGTTACCATCACAGCCAAAGGCATTCTTTAATGCAAATATTAAAAAGGCTTTACTATCTACAGCCATAATTGAAGTAATAAACTCAAAAGGTACTACGGATATGTTACGAATACTAATAGACTCAGGCTCCCAAGTATCGTTTATTACTGAGTCCGCATATAAACGCCTTAAATTAAGGGTATCTCCTATAGATTTACAAATATCTGGATTAGCAAATACCCATACTGCTTCTGTACACAAATATAGCTCTCTAACAATAAAATCATTGAACAAAGAGTTTTCTATAAACGTCGAAGCACTAGTAATTTCTAAGATATCAAGTATTATGCCACATAATACGATTGATATTCATGATTGGAAATACATTCAGAATTTACAACTAGCTGATCCACAGTTTTACAAACCTGGACCCATAGACATGTTGCTTGGTGCAGATATATATGCGCAGGTAATAAAAGATGGAATTATTAAAGGGCCTTCCAATACTCCAGTAGCTCAAAATACTCATCTTGGATGGATTTTAATAGGCAAAATGCCTGAAACATCCACTTATAAAATATTGAACCTAACAGCATCTGTTAACGACAACATAGCACTACAGAAGCAAATTAAAAAATTTTGGGAAACAGAAGAAATTCCCAACCAACCCATTTTATCACCAATGCATGAAAAATGTGAAGACTTCTATAAAAATAACCACGTCCGCCTGGATGATGGAAAATATGAAGTCAAATTACCATTTATCGATTCAAATTCGCCAGATCTTGGGCATTCAAGAAATATGGCACTTAGGCAATTCCAACAATTAGAACAAAGGTTCCAAAAAAATCCTCAATACTTTGAAATGTACAAATCCTGTATTGAAGAATACATAGCTCTTGGCCATATGAAACTATTACCAACAGAGCAAGTAAGAATCGAACAAAATAATAAAGATAAGATAAATTATTATTATCTCCCACAATATGCAGTAATGAAAGAGAGCTCAACAACAAAAATGAGAGTTGTATTCAATGCTTCCTCAAAGACATCAAACGGGAAATCCTTGAATGAACAACTCTTAGTTGGTCCAACAATTCAGCCAGCATTATGGACTATACTTTTAAGATGGCGACAGTATAAATACGCAATATCTGCCGATATAGAAAAAATGTATCGCATGATAAATATATACCACCATCATCAAAACTTCCAAAGAATTATTTGGCGCAGTAGTCCAGATAAGCCTATTCAGGATTTCGTTTTAACCACTGTCACTTTCGGAACTGCACCTGCTCCTTATCTTGCTATCAGAACGATTCAGCAACTTGCCGTGGATGAAAAAGATAATTATCCACTCGCAACTGAAAGTATTAAAAGGCACTTTTATGTCGATGATTTACTTTCTGGTACTCATACCCTCAGCAATGGAGTACAGTTACAGACTGAACTCTTAAATATGTTTCAAAAAGGCGGATTCAACCTTCGTAAATGGGCAAGTAGTCATCCACTTTTATTGGAACATATTCCTAAATCTGATAGAGAACTTAAAAATTCTTTAAAATTATCAGAAAACGAAAGCATTAAAACGCTTGGGATATATTGGCATCCAGCTACAGATTGCTTTAGTTTTGCCGTCACTTTTCCATCCACATTAAACCAATACACAAAACGGATTATAATATCAGAAATATCCACTTTATTCGACCCATTAGGATGGCTAGCACCTGCTATTATTAAAGCCAAAATTCTTATTCAGAAATTATGGCTATCCGGATGTGATTGGGATGATGAAGTCCCAGTAAAATTAGCAACGGAATGGGTAACATTCAAGAGTCAGCTAATGGAATTACGAAAATTAAAAATTCCAAGATGGACTAACTTCACTCCAAATGCCCAATCTATAGAGTTACATGGTTTCTGCGATGCATCTACAAATGCTTACGCGGCAGTAATATATTTAAAAATAATACATGAAGATATAATTGATACACAATTGATCACATCTAAAACTAGAGTAGCTCCAACTAAATGCATCTCACTTCCTCGTCTGGAACTCTGTGGTGCTGTACTGTGGTGACAGTTCTTACATCAAGTACAACACAGCCTCAACTTACAAAATATACCAATATTTGCATGGACAGATTCCACCATCACTCTGGCTTGGATACAATCTCATCCATCTAAATGGAAGACTTATATTGCCAATAGAGTATCCGAAATCCATACCAACTTGCCAGATGCCAAATGGAATCACATTTCATCAAAAAGTAACCCCGCAGATGCAGCATCTAGAGGAGTTCTTCCAGGTCAGTTACTCGATCTAGAAATATGGTGGCATGGACCGTCATGGTTTCGACAAGCCAAGGAACTTTGGCCGAAACAAAATAAGTCTTTCAATACGGACCTGGAAAAAAGGAAATTCGAAAACTTTGCTAGCACATGTGAAAACATCGAGTTGGTTCTATTAAATAAATTCTCTACATTTACTAGAACTATCCGTGTGATGGCCTACTGTTTAAGATTCATTAATAACTGCAAAAAACTTAAAGAAAATCGATGTTATAACAGCAATCTATCATTATCAGAAATTGATATTGGTAGATGTGCTGTGATCAAATTAACACAATTACAAGTATTTCAAAGGGAAATTAATTCATTAAAGGCAAATAAACCCATCCACAACAAGAGTCCAATTTTATCTCTACATTCCTTTTTGGACAATCAAGGAATGTTGCGAGTAGGTGGACGTCTGTCTCAAGCAAACATAAATTATGATCAAAAACATCCAATCATTCTGCCTAACAAAAATCATATTTCAAACATATTAATTGATAATATGCATAAATCAACTCTGCATGGCGGTACACAGTTAGTACTAAGCACTTTACGAGCTAATTTTTGGATAATAAATGCCAGAAACACAATTCGCTCTCGAATTAAAAACTGCATAATCTGTAAACGATACAATGCAACCACCTCAGACCAGCTAATGAGCTCACTTCCATCTGCACGGATCACACAATCACTACCGTTTATTCATACCGGAGTCGATTACGCCGGCCCTATTGAATTAAAAACAGCTAATATTAAATCAGCAAAAATTATAAAGGCATATATTTGTATATTTATTTGTCTATCAACCAAGGCAATTCACTTAGAGCTTGTCACCGAGTTATCAACCTCTGCGTTCTTAGCTGCCTTTCGACGATTTATAGGTAGAAGGGGTCTGTGCTCACACATGTATTCAGACCAAGGCACAAATGTTATCGGTGCTAACAGAGCCTTACAAAACGATTTTAAAGATGCTATTGCATCTTTAGAAATCGACATAGCAAATGAATTTGCACATTTGGGTATTAAATGGCATTTCAATCCACCATCCGCCCCACATTTCGGAGGATTGTGGGAAGCAGGAGTAAAATCTATAAAACGGCATTTATACAAAATCATACATAGTGCAAGGCTTACGTACGAAGAAATGTCTACAATACTCATCCAAATAGAAGCGTGCCTAAATTCTAGGCCCTTATATCCTATCTCAAATGATCCCAACGATAACACTTATCTTACTCCCGGACATTTTTTAACGGGAAAACACCTATTAACACCCATTGAAGCAGCCTTACCAGACATCCCTTACCATTCTGTAAAGAGATGGCAATATTTAAGAGTATTAACTAACTCATTTTGGAAAAAAATGGTCGACTGATTATTTGAACGAACTACAAATAAGAAATAAATGGCAAAGGGAAAAGAGAATTCCGTCAAAAAATAGTATAGTCATCATTAAACAGGATAATCTTCCTCCTGGGCAATGGGTATTAGGGCGCGTTATAGATACTCACAGAGGACATGATAATCTTATTCGTGCTGTGACTCTAAAGACTTCCAAAAACATCTTGACAAGACCACTTACAAAAATAATACCTCTTCTAGAGGAAAACTAAAACAAAGTATCAAGCTATCACTCTTCAGAAGAAAGTTGAAACAAACCAGGGAGAGAAACACTGTATAGACAGCAACAAACAGTAAAACACAGTCTCTTTTTTTTTGTTTCAATAAAGGTAGACTGTATAAAAATCGCCAGTTCTTTTTATTTTATCTCATTCTATACTCTATAATACAGCTGAATTAATAAAACAAACAAAATATATACTACATCTATCATATTATTTTCTCAAAACAGATTATGTCAGAATCACCAAAAAGAATGGATTTTTTGGATATTGAGGCTGGGTCCTTGGAAGATCTTCTTAAAAGCGATCCATTTCATATTGTACCAGTGTCACCAATTCCATCAACACCTACACCACCAAAAAAGCCATTGCCATCAACATTTACACCCCCAAAAAAACCATTTGAAGCTACAATCGCCAAATCGCCAATACGAAAACTGGCAAAACGTATGCTGTATTGCCCCCAGGAGGATTTAAAGATTCCACCACGGAAAAGGGACATATACGACACAATAATTACTAAACCAACAAAAATAACATCCACATCAAGAAAATTACCAGCAACCAGACCATTGCAACACCAGCAGCAGGACACACCACTATCCACTGGTTATCACATTCCAGACAACATAAGAAATATCTTGCATACATCCCCGGAAATGCTCACGATGCTGCATAATTATGATATACCGTGGAATAAGGTATCAGCCGCACAAGGGTACTTTTTATATAGTCTGGGTCATAACCGCCATATAAAGTTTACTAGGGCCAAACAGGGGACCTATAAAGTTGTCATCAAAGATCGTAGTAAGTATTGGTACTGTTCACTTCGTGAGGTGGAGAATGTACATTCGTACATCAAACTGACAGGAAATCATAACAAAAATAAATTAAATTCTTTACCAGGACTGTCCAGACAGTTTTATCCATCAAAATATTTCCCTATGACCAAACAGATGGCGCTGCATCAGACAACCAAAGCATTATCGAAACTTCGATGAAATAATGAATATTTCGAGAATGTAACGTTCGAGAGTGTCTATAAAAGCCGAAGCAGCGCTCTAACAATCACCATTCCTTTCCCAGCCATCCTTGGTAGCGCATTAAACTGCCAAGTTCCTTTCCGCTTTTATACACCGCATTAAGGTATATAAAAATTATTAGATTGCAAACCGCACTAACGTTTGCAGTTATTGTATCTCTACTTTTCTATACACCGCATTAAAGTGTATAGAAAATATCAGACTGTAAATCGCACTAACGTTTGCAGTTACTATTACATCTACCCCAATTCTATACACTGCATTAAAGTGTATTGAATCCATTTGTATATTGACCGTAAACCGCATTAACGTTTACGATTCTTTCTTCTACGTATTCTAATCTTTTCTTTCTCTGTCTCATTTCAGATTAAAACCAAAGTATTAGTATTAAGTTAAAAGACTGAATTGTTATTGTTTTTTTATATTATATTCTGTTCTGTGAATAAATAAGTTTTGTATTGTTGTATGCATTGTTTTTTGACCCAGTAGACACTTGTTGAAACTGATTGACTATTTTTTGCAACTAGCACCCTCTACTTTACTCCAATTTTTTAAGACAACCTAACCTCAGGTTCGTACAAATACATTAAAATAATATTTTAATATTAAAGTTTCTACAACGTTTTGCGGTGAATTTGTTAAAGAAACTGGTGACAATGAAATTGTAAAAGACATTAAATATTTTCAAGCAAGAACTGCTCCGATTAGTGCAGATGATAATTTGGAGGAGTGGTTTAAATCAAACATTTTAGATCCAATACACACTCAGGTAGAAGAATTCCAGGAAAAAGACAGCGGCTGGGCACTGCAGTCCATAATACATCTAGCAGTACACATCAAGAAGATTGAACAGCCCTACCAAAGGAAATTGTATCAAAGAAAGCTTGCATTAATGTGAAAAACAATGATGCGTCTGCCCCTTACTGTTCTGATTGAATAGAATAATGTCCCCATGGTGGAGTATCTGTTGTCCCACTCATAATATGCCGCTTGTTATCATATGGACTCAATGCAATCTTCTTTTGGTTTATCGTGTAGACATTATGGTTATGCGATCGTATGGAACTCTGATTAGCAGTTAATACTCGCTTGTTATTCAAACATTCGACGTAGTCTTCGAAATTGATATGCCTCTGGACTACGTTAACTTAAAAGCAGTAATTTTACTTTCTTTACAGTTTTACCATCGTTTATACGCAGACTGTACATTTTCGAGCGCAAGCCTACAAATTCGCTCATGATTTTCCCATTCAGCTCATCCTTCATTAAACCAGGAATCATTTTATTCATGAGCGGTAAGTTGAATTGATTATTTTCTGGGTAATCACTTGTATCAAATTTGTTTATATTTTCAGCCATAAACTCATATGCATTTTTCTCTTCAAGTTCATATATTAGAGAATCTGTATCTGTATACATGACTTTACATTTATGTCCAAATTCACGCTGCATAAAACTGTAGTGGAAATCATAGAGGCATATATTTGAAATTTCCATAACTGCCATTCCAATATTGAGAGGCTTATTGAATAAGCTTTTTAGTCGCCTTAATTCCACAGCAACTAAATTCTCATTAAATATCATGGCACTGTGGAAGTTGGGTGCCGCAATCCGAGCTTTTGCACCATAGCGACCTTCCCACTTTACGCAAAGTTTTATATCGCTATATTTGCGAACATTTTCCATGGTCTTACCAAAAGCTGCATTATTCATCTTCTTATAGCTGTCCTTTTCATGATCGCTCGTAGCCTGCTTCCGCTTGGTAGTATTTAAGTCAAAAATGGTTTAAGCCAAGCTGATTGGTTGAATTGAAGAACCCAGTGCACTTTTTTCAGGATGTGGCCATATGATAAGCATTGCTTCAAATTTCGGTAGTGTATAACATATTTAGTTTTAGGGTGTAATGTTTTCAAAAGCTTTTCTAATTTTGCTCCTGGTGGTGCTGCGTGCTCAGAGCAAAACCGTTAATCCTTATGCTTATCATGTAGATGTTGAGGATAGTCCAAGTTCACTTCCAATATGTATCCAATTGGTGAATCATCAGGAATTTCGAAAACGTCGATATTGTGAGCATCAACCCATTTGAATCCTCCAGTTGGTAAATGTTGTGACATGGCCCACCCATAAAGGTTATTCACATCATAATACATCAGGTATTTCTCTTTCTCCTCAGGCTTAAAATCAACCATATATTTATTATTTGCTTTACTATATCTGTTCGAGCATTGACTTATACCACCTCGAATGCCTCTCTCTATGAATAACAGTATATCTACGTCGGTTATCAGCTCTAATTTCACATTAGTGTATTTTAGCATAGCATCCCATGGTGTAATAATGTCAGTCTTCATGCCCACTTCTCGAAAGTTCTCAAACACATCGGCCAATAGGAAAACATCAGTCTTAAGGTATAGATCTGAATATTCACCAATTGTTTGTATTTCAAATGTCTGCGAGACCTTTTCAGCATGATTGTAGTCATCAGGGGATATAGCACTGTCAGTCAGTTTATTGTAGAACGCTTCCTGTGTTGGGAAGTTCCGGAAATCCATTTTATATCCAGTCATCAATAAAATCATATGGGAAGACACAGATGCGTGTAAGAAGTTTGATTGTGTCATCATCCAATCCCTGCCATACTGATCTTGTAGTGTTTCATTAATTCATTGGCAGTAATGATGATAGCTTATCTAAATATTCAGCCATAAAACGGAAGGAATCGATGAACCCGAATTTTATGTGGCTGCTTTCCATGTGCTTGTTTAACGACATCTATCCTTCCTTGTTTATTGGTAAGAGATCAACTTTTCCTGGGAAAGATGTAGCTATATCCTTAATTATGAAGTGGGCATCATATCCAGATAAATTGTGAAAAATGACTGGAACTATGGAGCAATCTTGATACATGAGATTACATGCAATGTGCGCTGGTCCTCGATATTATCCTGTTAAGTGGCATTGGCCCAGAACTCGTTCCTCATCAGCTGCAAACGTTTTTCACATATATGGCAGCACATATTTTCCATATGTGAATGCCGTTCCTCTTTAGTCAAGTGCTGCAATGGCCTGATGTTCAGCTTTTCCTGTACAGCTGTGGATGCAATCTTTTTCAATTCTAATGCAAACCATTGTTGGCAATTCTTGCCTCGATACGCCCTGTAATATGAGAGCTTAACGTCATGTTTGAGTGGAAATAGAATCCTATGCTATGAACTTCATGCTCCTGCATTCGCTGTGTATTTTGATCGTTTCTTATATTCCAGTAATTTCTTTTCTTCTGATGGAAACATAGTCCTACAATCATTTTGCTTCTCGCATTTAGGAATGTGCGATGCTAATTTTTCTTCAGAGTAAAAATAGAGCAAGCATCCATCTCAAATATGCCTTCTACCACCACCATGTTTTGAAATTTGTTTCGATATGAGGCGCGAAAGATCTTTAATCCAGCAGAAATGATATCTGCCATCATCATCATCGTCCATATGATCATCAGTCTGGTCATAGTCATCTTGTAGCATTAAGAGATTAACATGTTGATCCATCCTGTGTTTCGTAAGTCTGAATGGAACTATGGTGAAGAAACGATCTTTCTCTAGGATGAATACGTTTATTGATAAATCGTTCTGGTCTTCAAATTACGTAATTTGCTTAAGTATCATAGGAAATGTTATCCAATTTAAATTAAGTTCAGTTGAATAATGTGGATATAATAAGGTCCTATCCGAGTGAACATTTGCAGGATATAGCGCTGATGTTACGGCCCACGCGAAGCATGCTTGATCATTGTTTTTCACATTAATGCAAGCGTTCTTTGATACAATTTCCTTTGGTAGGGCTATATACGAAGATCCTCGGAGCTGTTCAAACTTGTTGATGTGTACTGCTAGATGTATTATGGAGTGCAGTGCCCAGCCGCTGTCTTTTTCCTGGAATTCTTCTACCTGAGTGTGTATTGGATCCAAAATGTTTGATTTAAACCACTCCTCCAAATTATCATCTGCACTAATCGGAGCAGTTCTTACTTGAGAATATTTATTGTCTTTTATAATTTCATTGCCACCAGTTTCTGTAACAAATTCACCGCAAAACGTTGTAGAAATTTTAATATTAAAATTATGCTTTGATGTATTTTTAACACGACGCTTAGACAATTTGGCAGCGTCTTGCATAAATAGCTTCTGATCGATATGTTTTAAATTTGCAATAACACCTTGTCGAATTCTGTCTGCGAACGCTGCCTTTAGTTCTTCCCACTTTACAAAAGCACTTCTTCTTACGCGAGTAATTCCTCCACCTCGACGGGGAGTTCTCAATCGTGCTCTCAATGCTTTAATTGGCTCGAGACAGCTCTCGAAATGTCGTTTCCTAGCACTCTTATTGTTTTTTTTTTTTTTTTTTTTTTTTTTTTTTTTTTTTTTATATTATTAAGCCAAGCTCAGGGGATACCCTATGATGCAAAGCACAGCATGGCAGGAAGGAGATAGGGAAAGGATTAGGGGATATGAGGAGAGTGGCGGAGGTGCCGATGTATGTCGCCCTTAAACTTCCGCAGATTGTACGCCGGAGGAAAAACAGAAGATGGTAAGCTGTTCCACATTCGCACTGTTCGGGATAAAAAAGCATCACGGAATTTTACTGTACGGCCGAAAGTAATTTGAAGGGTTAAAGGATGTGCGCGGTTTGCAGCGCGAGTATTGCGTGCAGGAATCATTCTACAAGGGATTAGACTAGATATTTCATCAGAACATTGACCATGCATATAGCGATAAAGGAGCGAAAGGCATCCAACATTGCGGCGGTGCTCGAGTGAGTCGATATGACAAGTTATTGCCAAATCGCCAATGAGCTTGAAGGCTCTCTTTTGGACAATATCCAATGAAGCTAAGGCTGTGCGACCAGCCCCGGCCCATATATGGGAGTTGTACTCCATTCTAGGTCTAATGTAGGACTTGTAGAGGAGCGCTAGATTTGACGGGCTGAAATATTTCTTACACCTTTTCAGAAATCCAAGACATTTCGATGCTTCTTTGGCAACAGAGAAGATGTGATCTGTCCAGTTTAACTTACTGGAAATATTAATGCCAAGAATGCTTAGTGACGGTGAATCAGAAATTAATGCTCCATCAAAAGAAACGGGTGTGGTTAAGTTATGATCTTGTTTTAATGAGATAAGACAGCTTTGGGACTTTGATGCATTGAATTCGACGCGATTCGCTTTGCCCCAAGCGAGGATATTGTTAAGATCGTTATTCAATGATCTAGTCATGCAATCTCGTTTAACACATGCAGCAGGGGGAATCCCTGGATTCCGCAAGAGTGTCAAAGGAGTAAGCGAAATCAAGAGTACTGTCATCTGCGAAACTATGGATGGGATTGAAAGTAAGGGAAAGCAGATCATTAATGAAAATTAAAAAGAGAGTTGGAGAGATAACAGAGCCTTGAGGTACACCGGCATTTATGGGATGCGGTTCAGATGTAACGCCATCTAATACAACACGTATTTGGCGACTAGATAGGAAACTTTCAATCCATAATAGAAGAGGAGGGGAGAGACCAAGTGCTTTGAGTTTGGCTAAAAGGGCTGGATGCCAGACTCTATCAAAGGCTTTTGAAATATCTAGGGCAACGATTTTAGACTCACCAAAATTGTGAAGACTACGGTTCCAACGTTCCGTAAGAAAAGTCAGCAAGTCTCCAGATGAGCGTCCAGCTCGGAAGCCATATTGGCGATCGTTGATGAGATGATTAGTTTCAAGATACTTCATTAATTTAGAGTTAATGATAGATTCAAAAACCTTTGAAAGAATCGAAGTGATCGCAATTGGTCGATAATTTGAGGGATCGCTACCCTCTCCCTTCTTGGGAATAGGCTGAACGTGAGCTAGCTTCCAAGCAGTTGGAAATTTTCCTGTCGAATAAGACAAGTAGAAGAGTTTGCGCAGAGGTTTAGCCAAGGAAGAGGCGCAGCTTTTAATTAACAGGGGCGAAAAACCATCAGGGCCTGCGGCTTTGGAGACGTTGATCCCCTTAAGGACCCTGAACACATCCCTCGTACGAATGTGTATTGGCTCTTGTACACATTCACACGGGCGATGCAAAACAGGTGTTTGTGAAGTTGGTGGAAGGCGAGAATTTGAAGCGAATCTAGCAGCTAAAATATTAGCTTTATCCAGGGAGTCAACAATCACTTCACCATTATTAAGTAGTGAAGGTATAGAGGAACTGGTGAAATTGTTCCTGATGGTTTTGACCAGGGACCAGAAACCTTTGCTACCTTTGCGGC
Organism: Dioctria rufipes; assembly: GCA_963924295.1. Lineage (NCBI taxonomy): Eukaryota > Metazoa > Arthropoda > Insecta > Diptera > Asilidae > Dioctria > Dioctria rufipes. The sequence goes on along the minus strand of OZ002741.1, from coordinate 128,720,496 downwards.
TTGCCAAGATTCTTTGTCTAATATTCTGGTCAAAAAGAAATTTTTCTCTCTGGATAATGGACTTGCAGGTGTTCCGTGCAGTCTTGTAGACTTGTTTCATTTCCGGACATGGATGCAATTGATAGGCGCGAAAAGCAGACTCTTTCGCTTTTATAGCTTGGTTGCACTTATCGTTAAACCAGGAGCGATCATGCTGTTGTTGAGACCTGCTGTAAGAATACGGAATGTATTCACGCATGCCAAGATTTAGTATGTTACTAAATTGTAATGTGCATTCATCAACATCCCTCGCAGCAAAACAGACCGACCAATCAATTTCTTTAAGATACTTATTGAGACTTTCCCAATCAGCATTCTTATAGTGCCAAAGAAGCCTACTTGTAGGTGGAGCAGTTGGGCGGCACAGGTTTGAGGTGGTAAATTGAGCCGTGATTAAACAATGGTCTGAATTTCCAAGAGGGGAACCGACTGAAATGGAATATTTGTCAGGATGGGATGTTAGAAACAAGTCGAGTAAATTAGCTTTATCTCCAGCTGCATCAGGAATTCGCGTTGGTGCATCCACTAGCTGTTGCAAATTAAATGATTCACAGAAGAGTTCAACGAAACGGCCCGCAGGACTTGTGGTAGAAGAATGTCTGAGCCACGGTATATTATGAACATTAAAATCGCCTGCCAGGACGATTTCGGAAGAGGGGGAGAGAGAAAGCAAATGATCAATATTGTTGGAGATATTGTCAAATACGGATACCGTGTCGTCATCGGACATATTTGGGCTGCGATAAAGGAAACAGAAGTATATGATGTGCTTGTGAAGTTTGAACCTAATCCAGATGTAATTAAACTCTGGATTGGCAGAAGGAAAATCTTGAAGAATAGTAAAGGCAACATCATTCCGAATATATACTGCGATCCCTATATGCTGAGAAAAAAGAGGCACGAAGCTGTAACCAGGGACGTGATACTGATTAATATCAGCATCAGAAACGACTTTGGTTTCACTTAGCGCAAGAATTGCCGGATTTTTTGAGTTAAGGTGGCAGTACACCGAAAACCGATTTGCTCTTAATCCGCGAATGTTGCAGAAATCTAAAATGAAATTCTGCATGCTGAAGGCAAAAACAAAAAAGCAAAAAAAAAACAAAAAAGCGACACACAGCAACACAAATATTTGGGCGCCGCCAGCAGCAGTCAACGACACAGCGAGGTAAAAAAAAACAACAATAGTGTTATGCCTATTGCTGCTTTCAATACCTCAGACCGTGCAGTTCAATGACCACAGCTGGGTGCACCCGGATTGATGATCAGTGACAAGTGCTAATGCAATTGCACTGATCACAGATGAAAAGAAGGAAAGGAAACATTACCGTGCTGCTGGCTTATAAAATGTTGATAGGGCATAGAAGAGCCCTTCAGTTGGCGGATAAAATTTATTTTAATAATTTATTAAATAACGGTCGCGTCGGATTTATAAATAATTATTGTTATGGATTTATATGGAGACTGTTTAGCACAACACTTCACTTCCGAAATGCAAATTGAAATTTATGTATGTTTCTGTTGCACTTTTTAACAATATAGTCTTTATTCTCTGAATTTGTTAAACATTTCAACACATCCTTCCGCAAGTTTTTAATTACTGAAAAACTTTTATTTACTAGCGCGGTTGTCATTTTTATTTTTTTATGTTTTTAAACTATTACTGAGACTCACTAAAACTGACTGATGCTCCCCAAGAGTTTGCTTGGGCTTTTATAGGAACGGTTTTTAAACATGAATGATCCTGCTGCTACATTAATCATTGTACATAATGCATTCCAACGAATTTTTTAGAATCAATTAGCATGAACAAAAATAACTTGAATTATTAATACGCTAATATCTCGAAAACCAAAGCCCGTAGAGGATTTCCGATGAATATTTCAATACCCCCCTCCCTATCTTTCTTATCCCCCCCATATAGAATCCATTGGCAAGAACAAAAATTTCCTACTATTAACTTTAATTATTAGTAATATTAATTCAAAACCAGGCGCAACACTTGAAAACAGCAAAAGCCTACATTTAGGCGCACCACACCTCCAAGATAACCGTAGCGTTTTGCTGCTATGTGTGTGCAAAAGTTAAACAAAAAACTTCACACATCCAAATAAACCGTAGCATGCTGCTACGTGTGGGCACAGCGTAGCATGCTGCCACGTGTGGGCAAAAGTAAGAAAAAACTTACCAAAACCGTAGCATGCTGTCACGTGTGGGACAAAAGTGAAGCAAAAAACTTCGTCCATCCAAGAGAACCTTACCACACATCCAAGAAGCCGTAGTACCGGAGCATGCTGGTAGTATCGGCTAATGTCTCTAGGGTGCAGTCAAGACCAAATTACACATCCACACATATCCAAGAAAACCGTATTATCGGAGCATGCTGGGAGTAGCGTCTAATGCCGCTAGGGCGCAGTCGAGACCAAATGATATATCCAAGACATAAGCCAGTCAAAGCTCAATTGTATCCAAGACATAGGCCAGTCAAGACTCAATGGTGCATCCAAGACATTAACCAGTAAGTTAAGACACAATGGCGCATCCAAGACATAAACCAGTACAGTCAAGAGTCAAACCCACATTTACTATGTACTCAAACCACCTAGCGATGGTGGCGCCGAGAGTTCTAGATAACAAACTCTGGTCCAGAACCCGACCCATATATAGCAACTTTATAGAATATTCACATAACACCTCCATGGTCTCATGGTGGAGCGCCTCGGATTTTACAAAACCAAGTGTTCTCAGTTCGAATCCAGCAAAAGCCAGCATAATTTTATTAAAAATCAGCTAAGACAGAGCTTGATCAGCTGACGGGATCAGCCAACCAGATAACGTCATCGCATTGGAGGCCAGACGGTAGGAAAGAAATTCCCCCCAAGTAGGCCCGTGACGTAGACCACTAGACGGAACCCCCAGTGGCCCAGAACCCAGTCCAGAACCACCAAAATAGTTGGAATTTTCCGGACACTTTTTGTATAAAAAGTGGTCCAGAAACGCCATAGCTACACTACTCAGGTAAACAGCTTTTAAACAGGTCTGATAACAGCTTAACAGCTTTTCAAACAGCCCTGATAAAAGCTTAAGAGCTCAATGCTGCTCAATTGATGAATTTTGTCAGTGTTTTCAGACTTGTGGATATCTGTCGTTTGATGCATCCTACGACTAGATGTATGAGGGTCTCGCGAAATATCCATGGAAGTCTCGCGGGCTCGAGAATTGATAGACTTTACGTCCCTCCTGGAATACTAGAACATTTCGTTGGCATCACTCTTGAAGTGTGTTCGGTCGTGATCATCTTCTTGTAGTGGCGACCATCACTCTAGTTGAAAGAAAACTGGGTACTGTCTATTCTTGAACTCAGAACAGTTCATCAATGAGTTCATTGAACTCTGGCACGACTGACAAGACAGGAAAGCTGACTTCCTTTTCTCATTGATATATTGATATAGAACGAGATTATCAATCACACTTACTTTTTTAATTGAGTGCAGACCGGTTTCAGCACATTGGCTATCATCAGTACACTAAAATTGTATTGCTCCCAAACTGATCTCATACAGTGGCTTGCAGATTAGATTTTCTCAGTCAACGGTGGGATGTTGGTAAGCTCCAAATTCGATCCTTTATCGAAACGAATTTCAACCTAACTGGGTATCAAGCTTTCAGTTTGTTGCCCAAAGTATAACGGATGGCAGCTCTTCTCCCAATCGGAGTTGATTCTTTATTTTAATACAAAAAATAAACACGTGGCAGCGCAGCCAATCACGCTGGCTGAGGGAAGGCGAAAAGCTGTTAAGCTGTTATAAGACCTGTTTAAAAGCTGTTAAGCTGTTATCAGACCTGTTATCAGAGCTGTTGTCAGAGCTGTTAAGCTGTTATCAGACCTGATTAAAAAGCTGTTTAGCTGTTATCAGACCAGTTATCAGAGCTGTTTAACTGTTATCAGACCTGTTATCAGAGCTGTTAATCTGTTATCAGACCTGTTTAAAAGCCGTTTACCTGTTATCAGAGCTGTTTGAAAAGCTGTTTATCTGTTATCAAATTTGTTTTGAAAAGCTGTGTAGAGTTCCCTGTGACGTAGTTGATTAAGATTGTAGCCACACACTTCTGGATCAAGGTCAAGGACAAAATACTCTTCCAGTTTCAAAGGTGATACCAGAGGCCAAGGTCAAGCCCACGTGTCAATGTGTTTTCTCACACTCACGCTCAACTTAGCATTCTGGGTAAAAGGTTCAACCGTCCCATTAAGAGCCCTCTGTAGTAGGCAAATATTATTACAGAACATTTTCAGGGGTTCTGGACTTCGTAGGGAAATTGAATAAAAAGAATAACATACAAAATATCATTATCAATTTATTATAAATTAAAAAATTATTAACATTTAATTCTTAGTGTATCATTCTATTGTTGGGGTTGGGCTTCCTTATTTCAATATGTCTATAAGTATAATATATTCTTTATAATCCAATAAAGTATATCTTAGACTATAATACATTCAAAACAAATTACTTCAATAAATGGAACTATAACTATATGTAATACATTGTTTTATTTAAAATACACAAGACTTTGGTCATATGTTTTCTGCGGCTGCTCCTTGTTGCTCTGATGGAATTCAGTAATGTTTCCTAATGGTAGAGTATCCGTTGTGCTACTAACATTTAATTCTACGGTTGGGCTTCCTTAATTCAATATAATTTTTTTGTTTCCCACATTCAGGAATATGTAATGCTAATGATTTAGCAGAATAAAAATAGAACAAACACCTATCGTATATATACAATCTAGCCTTATGTTTTGAAGTTCATTTCCGTGCAGGCCGTGAAAGATATTTAATCCAGAAACCTGGTACTTTCATAATCATTATCATCATCATCATCATCAGCAGCAGCATCATCATCATCCTGCTCATAGTTATTTTGTATCATTAATAGAGTCACATGTCGCTTCATATTGTGTTTCGTTGGTCTAACTAGAACAGTTGTGAAGAAACGCTCTTTCTTTAGGATGAATACGTTTATCGGGGTGAACAATTGCAGGATATAGCGCTGATGTTACGGCCCAAGCGAAGTATGCTTCATCACTATTTTTTACATTGATGCAAGCTTGCTTTAAAACAATCTCCTTCGGTAGAGGTATATACGAATATCCTCGGTCCTGTTCAAATTTGTTGATATGTACTGCTTAATGTATAATGGATTCTAATGTCCAGCCACTATCTTCTTTCTGAAACTCATCCAGCTGAGTGAGTATTGAATCCAAAATGTTAACTTTATACCACTCATTTAAATTGTCGTCCACATTGATTGGAGCAGTTCTTGCTTGTAAATATTTAATACCCTTTATAACCTCATTGTCACCAATATCCTTAACAAAATCACCACACAACTTTGTATTAACTTTAGTATTGAAATGGCGTTATAAAATATTCTTAATACGGCGTATAAATAAATCAACAGCATCCTGTATAAATAGCTCAGGATCTGTGTGGTTTATATTTACAATAATTCCAGCTCTAATTCTGTCTTTGAATACTGATTTTATTTCCTCCTACTTTACAAAATAACTTTTTCTTACACGCTGATGAATTTCTTAACCTCGACTGGTGGCTTTCAATAACACTCTCGGCGATTTAGTCTGTCCAATACAGCTCCCCATATGCCGTTTTGTACCACTCTTTTTACTAGAAAAACTTTCATTTATTAGCGCGGTTGACATTTTTTATTAGACCTATCGCTGAGGCTCACCAAAACTGACTGATGCCTCCTATTATCTTACATTAATATCTAATACCGCCTTCTTTCACCAAAACGTTAAATTGAGGCCATTCTCAAGCTAATGTTTTCTTGTTTTTTTTACCACCCCAGTAACTTTCATGTGGTCAATTTTTAGATATCCAATTTCATAACATGCTGCAATGATCACGATTTCCACTGCTCATACTCAAAACAAGTATTAACATGTTCTTGACATCGAAGCCGTGAAGCTATTTTGCTTCAATGAAATAAGCACATATACCAGTGCATACTAGTGCATAGCATGCATCGATTCAATCCCCATATCACTCATGAAAGTTTTTCTTTTACACTACACAATTCATCTCAGTGTTGCATACATACATATCCACAGCTGGCAAGTATATGACGAAGTCCCGAGTGAGATGGTTTCCAACTATGGTGTTCACTAAACCTTTCTAATGTTTTAGAGCAAGACAGATGATAAGAAACAACATGGGACTTTGCTGCCGAACTTTCATAGCCTAACACAGAAAAGGATCATGGGAGACATTTGCTCTGGATCGCTATTTTGGATGTGAAACACAGAGAAAAAAATTTAATACTTAAGATATGAAAATAGATAATGAATTTGATGTGAATAAATATTGTGTGAAAAAATTTATTTGCTATATATTATTTACAGTTGTTGTTGTTTTTCAGTAAAGCAATTGGAAATCTTACATTTTCAACTTTCACTACTCATCTACAACATATTCCTCATATTACTCACAGCTCTCAAGTACTCATCCAAGGCAATATAGTATACTATATTAATATAATAACTCCGCATTGTTTCACCAAAGCTTTTAATTTAATCCACTCCCAACCTAATACTTTCATGGCAAGATTTAAAGATGAATAAATAATACTTCCATATCCTACTAGACTTATATCATTCCAAATACCCACTCTCAACATCGCGGTCTTCACTATTGAACTTGAAGCATTATCAATTTTAATATTTTTTCGACCTTCCTGATACTCATACAACACCATTTCGAGGAGATAAATATCAAATACCATCCATCAAAACTTTTAACTTAATACATATCTTACGACAGTAGTACCATTGACCTAGACGAACTTAATACTTACTTTATAAATAGTTCTCGTAATCCTGGCTTACCTAATGTAGACGTGTTCCCCAATACTGTGAATAATATATCCGCCCAATTCTTTTTCAGGAATGTCACTATTATTGACACGATATTTGCTATAAAATCTATCAAATCAAATGCAATAGGGTCGGATGATATTGATTTGCGTTTCCTTAAGCTCATCTTGCCGTTTATAATTAGACCAATGGTAGATATTTTCAACACGGCCATTACAACATCATTATTTCCGACACAGTGGGAGATTGTAAAGGTTTATCCGATGAAGAAAATAAGTAAACCCTCTGTGCCACAAGACTTTAGACTTATAAGTGTTCTTCCAGTACTATCGAAAGTTCTCGAGAGGTTACTCTATGAGCAAATTAGGACTTATGCGGAGGCTCATTGTCTGATCGCAAAGCAGCAGTGTGGCTTTAGACATAAGCACAGTACTGCTACTGCCTTATTACATCTCAATGAATCTGTTAGACAAAATATTGAACTGCGAAGAGCCACAATACTATGCTTATTGGATTTTTCCGAGGCCTTCGATTCTGTCAGTTTTCATATTCTTTATCAAAAATTGCTGACTCAGTTCAATTTTAATTAGTCTGCAACAAACTTTATATGGTCATATTTAACTCACCGTAAGCAAGCTACTGTCTTGAATGCGTCCTCGTCAAAACTGTTACCTCTTCAATCAGGTGTCCCACAAGGGTCAATATTGGGCTCTTTCTTATTTATGTTGAATATTAATGATATCGTGATAATTCCTAAGTACTCTTCCATGATACTGTATGCTGATGACGTGCAGTTATTCCTGTCGTCATGTAAGACTAGTGCTGCTAGCGATATCTCTCACTTTAATGAGGATCTTTCTCTTATACATAACTGGTCACTCAGAAACAAGTTATCCTTGAACCCTAATAAAACTCAGAGCATAATTCTTTACAATCAGCCACTTGACGTTTCATTAATACAAAAAAAAACATATTTATACCTGCATAAGAGAAAAATTTCTTCTTTCTGTATCTAATTAATCTTAAACAAAAAAAAAATTATCAATAGGCTAGAAATAATTCTCGATAATGTATACAGATAAGTTAGCTTCTTCAACCTAACTAAGTAATCGTCTCAGCGCTCGGCATTATGTATATACATATATGTAACATGTTGTTATTTTTTTTATTATTAGCTATCAAAGCCATATACAATGTTCGAATGCGTTATTCCTCTTCTAAGAATAACACATTTTTTTGTTAAAAAAAGGGAGGTTTGTTACATACAGCCCTTACAAAAAGAAATTACGTATATACATACGTACATTGCATATCAGGCATACGTTTGTCCAAATTACGTACATACATACTTATATTGCCTATCAGATCTACTTTAAAAGAAAATATGTACATACATATGTACATACCTACATTGCATAGCAAGTGAATCAAATCATTGCATGCATGTACATCATGCGGTACATTATACCATTTTACCTAAAGAATGGCGCGTACATACATATTATTACTGACCTACAGCAATTATTTCCGCTTATAAAACAAGTGGAAAAAGAAAGTGAGGTAATACCCCGGCACGCAAGAAATCCCACATTGTAATATGACGACCTTGCGCCGGAGGTAAACAAATGTATGTATGTAGGCGACCAAATTAATGGTTCACGACGAATGACGTGAAGTAGCATTGACCAGCTGCAAGCATTTAACAAAATTTATATTTATGTATGTACGTCTATAAACAAAGTACAAACGTTTAACGAAAAATATTTACGGATGATAATGGCCAGCTGTAGATATTGAGCAAAGTGTAATTTATACATATACATATGTATACGGCGAGCGCTCTGAGGAAATAAATTAAGAGTTTTAGCTTTACTTCCGTAGCAGTTAAGGTTATATTTTTAGTATAAATATTATAACGTTTTTATTAAAAGACTAGTTGCAATCGTAACTCAACACAAGACACATTCAGTTGTTATCATTAGGAGCAAAGCTGTTCAGCTACTCCACTACACCATACTAGGAGCAAAGCTAAATTAGCTACTCCACTACACTAATCATTCCACACCTTAGGAGCAAAGCTATATTAGCTACTCCACTACACTACATATAGGAGCAAAGCTAAATTAGCTACTCCACTACACTTAGGAGCAAAGCTAAATTAGCTACTCCACTATACTACATATAAGAGCAAAGCTAAATTAGCTACTCCACTACACTACATATAGGAGCAAAGCTACATTAGCTACTCCGATATAAGCCGTTACAAAAAAGTGCGACATTTCTGATAATCAATTCAACAAAGTAGGTGCTTGTGTGAGAGTACTTGGTTATAATTTGATAACAAGTACTTCAAAAACTCAAACAAGTTTCCTCACAAAGAAACAGTAACAACGCGCTACCGGTTAGCTTGGTCCTTAATAGGTTTAAGAAAAAACTCTTGTCAGAAGCATCGCTCGTGTGAGTAAATAATATTTCGCTGCAAGAAACAAATCGATGTAGATCTTTGGGGTTGCCATCGAACTCAGGAATTAGATTTCTCGCGTCGGAGATTGATATGGCAAGATCATTTTTGGGTAAGTTTTGGGTTTCGGGATTTGGCACTTGTTGCTGTTGCAGTTCATTTGGCAATGCGTCGTGAAAATGTAGCTCCTGAAATGCTGATACCAATGCAATTATCCTTCTAGATTCTCGACGCGTTAATACAGGGTCAGGGACGAGTAATCATCGCTGTCTTTTATATATAAATCTTTTGGATCTCCCCGTCTTGTATACAACACAAAATAAAGTGAAAATTAAAAGGAATTTTAGAAATAGGTATTATATTAAAATGTATTTAAACGTTACATATAGGAGGGAAAAGTGTTCTGAAAATATTTAGAATCGGTCACTATATATGACTCAGGGGTACACTTTAGATGTTTCCTTATTTCTCACTTTTCTTGCAAAAATTTAAAAAGGAACTTATCTTTTATCCACTGGTTTTGTGCTTAATTTACCTATATATTAATTGTGTGGAAATAAGCTAGCGGAACACTTAATTCCAATTTAATTTTATATTTTATAAAAGAAAAAAAAAATGTCCGTAGAATCTGCTTTTAATTTGTGTTCACCCTTGTGTAATTTAGAGAAATTAGTAGGAGAGTTACGTATTATCGTACCGTATTTCGAGGTGACACAAAAAATTAATGCAGAGGGAAAATCGTACACAGCAGAACTTTCATGCCCTTATTTTTATCTATTTTTTGTGTTCACAATGACGGTATAAATTAACATGGACAATTTTACACTTTTCACTAGACACTAGTATACTAGAAAAAATTTTTTATTTAAACCAGAAAATTAGTTACCATATTTTTTATATTATAGGTTAACACATTTATCGAGAAAATCAAAGTGGGGGTATTCACGCAATGTTGTATCAAAGAGCGTATCGTTGTAAAAGATGTATTTGATTACAACCCAGTAAAGTAATACAAAGCCTATGCATATAAAATGCAATACAAGGGTCTTGTATTTTTACATTCACAAATTGGCATTTTAAACTGGCTTGTATAGTTGTACTTAGGATGTCGGATTGAAAGTCAAACGTCAGGGGATGCAGCGGGGGAGGGAAGTGTCCTAGGAAAATCTCTAGTGCGCCAAATGGAAGATCCTTTTAAGGACTATCGACTGGTGCACTTATATTTTTTCTAGGTGGTACTGGGTTGATTTAGCAGGATGTGCAATTTACACCACGGTTTTCCCCCACAAAAAAAGGTACATATTGCAAGTTTGTGAACCCAAGACATAAGTAATGGCGCATCAAAGAGCATGAAACTTGGTGGAAAACTTAATAAAACATCACCGAAAAACAAATTGGTGTGATCGATTTCCTTTTTCGGCCCTAAATTACTTAATAATAGTATTTGAAGTTCCAAAATTAGCTTTAATTATTTTGAAAGTTCGAACCTTTCTTGCAGGGTGTGGGGGGGGGGGGTTGGCGTGACAAAAAAAGAACTTGGGATTCATCTCTAGTTCGACAAGGCGATTAAATTTATCGAAATAAAAGTTAAGGGTGGAGTAATTTTGCGGTGCGGGGCTATTACCCCCACCCGCTCAAACCCCAAATATGACATGTGGGGTATCTAATTAAAGCACACGCTGAGCTCTATTGAATGGCGTTTTTAAATTTTCAATCCGGTATACTTCATAGTGTATTTTTTCCACCCTCTAAAAGTTGTTCCATTTTAACTAAAAACAACTTTTTTACTTGTTGGACCCTAAATCATAACGGATGTCCCCCGAGAAAAAAATTTACATTTAAATTAAAGGTAACAAAATTCTCTATCTATTACAAGGTTGTCATTTTTAATTCGAGATATTTCTACATTGAGCTTTTACTCCCGAAGTTAATTTTTTCCTCATCTAGGTCCCATACTACATATGAGTTATATGTTCAATTGTTTTTTTCGATCATAGACATAAGTGTTCGATTAGGAAACCTTTTCATCTTTACCAAAAAATTCCTCCGAACCACCGTTATTCCGTAAAGGTAAATTACAAATTTTTACATTTTGTCACTGCAAAAAGCGGCAAAGATTGCCGTAAAAGGAGGTTGTTCTACTATTATTAACATTTCTCCTAAACTATTAGCCTGAGCGGAAAACTAATTGGAAATAAACGTTTCTAACAAAACACGCTTCATTCTATCCGCTGATATTGTATTTAAATAGTATAATTAAGTAGTAATAGTAGAAATAACAACTTTGAAAACAACCAAAACTGTAAAAAAACGCTATGAAAAACCGGCATTTCCTTTTAAGCCGTTCTTTTCATAAATAGTTCAGATATTTTAGTTTTTATCTCAGCTATTTTTAATCGGATCTTCACAATTCTTTTTTTATAGGATAACTATGAATCCTAGGAATTTTGAGAACTTTTTTAATTTCTTCCGGGGTTGGGGAGAGCTCCAACGGGCTCATTTTATCACCCTGTTCCCATAATAACATTTCGAAGTAAGCTAAAGGCTAAAGGGTGTGTTCACTCTTTGTTGTAAATTCTTGCTGTATTTTTACATCGTTTACACTGATAAATTAAAGAGTGAATTCCCCTAGTATATATATATAAAATAAAGTAAAATCTAATAAAAAATTTCTGTTGTTTTTTTCTTTCAAATTTTGTGATATAAATTTAGTTGATTAGAAAAAGGAATATCTGTAAATTGACGTGACTTACATTTGCTGCTGCAGTTGAAGAAGGCGGTGCTTTAAAGCGATATATTCCACGTAGTCGGCTGTCTCGTCATCCGGTCCGGCAGGCTCAGCATATATGGCTAATTTCTCCTGGATTTGGGAAATTTGTTCTTGGTGGTCCATTAGATTGGTCTATTGATTCTCTTGAGGTATTGGGCAATGATTTAGGGCCGCCTACCTTAGGTTTATCCTCTCAGGAGCTCTGTTCAGAATTGAGATCTAGTACCGTTTCTTTTGGGATGTTGGGCAGATATTTCGGGCTGCCTGCCTTGAATTTATCCTCACAAGATCTCTACTTATATTGGAGATCTAGCACCGCTTTGAGTCCATACTGAACGCAGGTTTGAGCCTTGGCTGTATTGGTTTGTATTTTGGATGCACCATTGTGGCTCGACTGCGCCCTAGCTAGATTAACCGGTACTACCAGCATGCTCCGGTACTACGGTTTTCTTAGATAGATGTGTGGTTCACCTAAATGTAGGCTTTTTTATTATGATTTAACTTGAGCGCCTAATTGTAGGTTTTTCGTTTTGAATTAATATTACTAATAATTAAAGTTAATAGTAGGCGGTTTGTGAGGCTGTATTATAGTATAGGATAGGGAGGGGGGTAATGAAATTTTCATCAGAAATCCTCTACGGGCTCTGGTTTTCTAGATATTAGCGTATTAATAATTCAAGTTATTTTTGCTCATGGAAATGGATTCTTGGCGGTGTGGGGTGGGAGGGGGAACGAAATTTTCATCAGAAATCCTCTACGGGCTTTGGTTTTCGAGATATCAGCGACATTTGTTTAAACAATTCACTAAATGGCAATTATATAATTACTAATTGGCAATTAGCTAATTGCCAATTAGCAGCTTGGTTGGTCATTAGCTAATTGGCAATTAGTAATGTGGTGTGATGCGTAATACTCATTAGCAGGGAAGCTGTAGATATCAGCATCATTCGAATTTCACAACATGACATCACCATGACCAGATTCTAGAAGATGTCAGTGAGGGTTCTGGGTGTCAAACATTAAATGTTGCTAGGCTGTTTTTTTTCTTCTATTAACGGGGAAGTTGTAGATATCACGTATGACGTCATCATGGTTTTGTTGTTTTCAAATGCTGCACCTAAATAAGTGTTCTGAGCGGGGAAGTTGTAGATGTCAGCAACATTCGAATTTCACAACATGACATCAACTTGACTTGATGTTTTCGCAGCAAATTATTATTATTGGATTTACGGGGTGCTTGTATTGAAAAGTCACAGTTGCTCTTTCGAGTGCAAACACTATTTCTTGAGTAAGGTTCCCTAGCGGCATTAGCCGGTACTTCATATGTTATTCACCTCGAGGGAAAGTAAGGTTCCCTAGCGGCATTAGCAGGTACAACCACCCTGTTTTCTTGCTTTACGATTTATTAGTGGGGAAGTAGTAGATATCAGAATGACGTCATCTTGGTTTTGCTGTTTTCAAGTGCTGCGCCTAAATAAGTTTGCTCTTTCGAGTGCAAACACCATTTCTTGAGCAAGGTCTCCTGGTGACATTAACCGGTACTACACATGTTGTTCATCTCGGACTTGGGGATACGAGATCACTTTTAGCACTCTTCAGCATACGGAAATAGCATAGGATTTGGATTTTGTTTCTGAAGTTCGCTTATTTTTCATCTCGAGTCAGGGGGATACGAGAATACTTTGGGGATACGACACCACTTTTAGCAGTCTGAAGCATAGGGAAATAGCATAGGATTTCGATTTTGTTTCTAGAGTTCACTTATTTTTCATCTGGGAGATCGTAGCTCTAAACATTTGTTAAGGGGTGGGAAGCTTTATTGGTGGAGGTTGCTGGTTAAGTTTGATCTGGTCTTGGAGGCTACAAACCTGTGGTATGTTGGGCTGGGCTTCTTGGTGGCTGAGGAAACGTTACCTAAGGCGTGGATGGATGTGTGCAGCTGTGTATTTATGTGGATAAGAAAGGTTGTGAAATTCTCTAAGTGAATTAGTGTAATTAGTATAAGTAATAATTCAAGTTAACCCTAGAATATTTTTGCTCATACCAATAGATTATAGAAGGTGTCAGTGGAGGTCTTAGTTATAGGGGTAGACAAATTTTTTATCAGAAATGCTGTACGGGCTATGGTTTCAGATATTAGCGATCTTACCTTCTCAATACCTCTTAGTAGCTCAAAAACAAAAAAAGCAACAACAACTATAACCTAAGTTGTGGATTAAAGATTTGATGATATTAATCTGTCGGTGTCTTTTATAACAATATTGCACCATATGATCATATATCTCAAAAATATATCAGGCGAATGTAGGTAGATATGTTCACTTAGATAAGTAATGGAGTTTAGTAAATGTGTAATCTTGCTCTTTAGGTGTAATGCTTCTGATTTTATTCCTTGCATAAACAAATTCGCACAAGCATAGGTTTTTCTTTCTAATGCGTCTTGACTGGCTTATGCCTTGGATGGGTCATTTGGTCTTGACTGCGCCCTAGCGGCAGTAGCCGATACTACCAGCATGCTCCGGTACTACGGTTTTCTTGGATGTATGTGGATGTGTCATTTGGTCTTGACTGCGCCCTGACGACATTAGCCGATATTACCAGCATGCTCCGGTACTACGGCTTTCTTGGATGTGTGGTGCGTCTAAATGTGGGCTTTTTTTTTATTAAGATTTTGTATCAGAGATCCTCTACGGGCTCGCCATTTCTTGAGTAAGCTTACCTAGCGGCATTAGCCGGAACTAACAGCATGCCTTGGTTTTGATGTTTTCTTTTATTAGTGGGGAAGTGCTAGATATCAGCCGTGCTAGATATCAACATCATTCAAATTTCATAACATAATATCACTTTGTCTTGATGTTTTTTAGCAAATTGTTATTATTATTGGATCCTAGGGGTGCGTGTATTAAAAAGTCACAGTTGTTCTCTCGAGTGCAAACAAAATTTCTTGAGCAAGGTCCCCTGGTGGCATTTGCTGGTACTAACTATATTCTTCATCACGGGCTTGGGGATACGTGATCACTTTCAGCACTCTCCAGCATAGGGAAATAGCATAGGATTTCGATTTTGTCTGTGAAGTTCGCTTATTTTTCATCTCGAATCTGGAGGATACGAGACCCCTTTGTGGATACGAGACCACTTTTAGCACTCTGCAGCATAGGGAAATAGCATAGGTTTTCGATTTTGTTTCTAGAGTTCACACATTTGTGAAGGGTTGGGAAGCTTTATTGGTGCAGGTTGCTGGTTAAGTTTGATCTGGTCTTGGAGGCTACAATTCGACGCTCCTGTGTCTGGGTACTGGAGGTTGGCTGAGAGCTATAGTGGCAATATCTGATACTATGACTAGGACTATATGGGTGTGTTGCATTGGGCTACGTTACCTGTACCAGGGCTTGGGTAGAATATGTGCGGCTATCATAATATGAGCGGAACGATGGATACTCTACCATGGGGGTATTACTCCTTTCCATCGGATCAACAAGTGGCAACCGCAAAAAGAACCTAAGTCTAGTGTAAATAAATTATATATTATAGTTTTAGTTTCATTTATTGAAGTAATTAAAGTATTATAATTATAAATTTATTTGGAATTGTATTATAGGTGTTTTTCCATCAAACGGTGAATTACCGATTCTCCACGCGTTGTCATCATAGTAAACTCCATAGGTTGGATAAATTTTACGGCAATTATCAGTGAATAGCTTTAAATAGTTTGAAACTATGTATCCAGACGTATCGGGGGAGGTGACAGGAGACCTTACTAGCAATGTTCTTGAATGTTTAGGTATTGCGAATTCTTCTTCAGATGTTAAGGAATAATCTCCATTATTTATAGGTTTTCTACTACCCTCCATTTTCACATATTTTCATTTTGGAGGGATAAAAGGTTTCACAACCGCATTGGCTTCTTCTTTTGCTTCTTCTTCTTCTTCGTTTACATCTATTGTCTCAAACTTGGCTATATCCAGCGAGTCGTATTTGACTGTTCTAACAAACTCTTTTAAGGGTTTAAATGCTTCTTCAAGCTGAGCTTCTGCTTCAATCTTTCCCATCCTTAGGGCTTTTAATTTCCATCGCACTGTATTCCTAGTCTTGACAATTTTTTTTAATAGACTTTCAATCGTCTTCGTTACTAACTGAATAACAGCTTTCCAAACAGCTCTGATAACAGCTTAACAGCTTTCCAAACAGCTCAGATAACAGCTTAACAGCTTTTCAAACAGCTCTAATAACAGCGTAACAGCTTTCCAAACAGCTCTGATAACAACTTTTTGAACAGCTCTGATAACAGATTTTCGAACAGCTCTGATAACAGCTTAACTGGTTTTAAAACAGCTCTGATAACAGCTTAACAGCTTTTAAACAGCTCTGATAACAGCTTAACAACTATTAAAACAGCTCTGATAACATTTGAACAGCTTTAATCCACTCAGCAGGTCAACAGGACTCGGTGTGCTTTGGTCTGAGTTACAACTTCGTAGATTTCGCGTGTTTTATCCTTTTATAGTACAATGAAGGTATGAAATCCTTTACGGTAGCGCCCCGTGTTGAATGAGCTATCCTTATCAATCATCAAGAATCCATATTCATCCTTCCATCATGTCGCACAGGCTCTTCGAAATTTATAAAACTTCATGTCTGTATTCGCATGATCATTATAGATATGTTTCAAATTCAAGTCATCTTGCTTGAATCTGATGATTAAATTAGCATTGTCATGTATTAAGTGCTTTGGAATATGCGCATATGTTTGACAGAGATAGAAGCTGTCTATATCTTCGTGACGACCCATGCAAAAATAGGATCGCACTTTATTTTGCTTTTCACATGCTGCATCATCGAAAATAAACACTGAATGTGATTTGGCTCGGATTTTCATCAAAACACAATTGTTGGATTAATAAAAAAGATGTTTTATAGTCTCTTGAAAAACACCTATAATACAATTTCGAATAAATCTATAATTATAATACTTTATTTTACAATTATACATGTAGCTATAATGCAAATTACTTTAATAAATAAAACTAAAACTATAATACATAATTTATTTACACTAGATTTAGACTCTTTCTGCGGTTGCAACTTGTTGATCTGATGAAATGGAGTAATGGCCCCATGGTAGAGTATCCATCGTTCCGCTCAGATTCAGATTCATCGATTCCTTCCGTTTTATGGCAGAATCCTTAAATAAGCCATCATCATTGCTGCCAATGGATAAATTAAATATTACAGGAGCTGTATGGTAGGGATTGGGTGATGATGACTTTAAACTACTTACGCGCAAAAGCGTCTTCCCATACGACTTCGTTGACTATTGGACTAAATTGGATACTCAAGAAATGGCGAGCCCGTAGAGGATCTCTGATACAAAATCGCAATAAAAAAAAAGCCCACATTTAGGCACACCAGACATCCAAGAAAGCCGTAGTACCGGAGCATGCTGGTAGTATCGGCTAATGTCATTAGGGCGCAGTCAAGACCAAATGACACATCCACATACATCCAAGAAAACCGTAGTAAAGGAGCATGCTGGTAGTGTCGGCTACTGCCGCTAGGGCGCAGTCAAGACCAAATGACCCATCCAAGGCATAAGCCAGTCAAGACTCAATAGAAACAAAATCGAAAACCTATGCTTGTGCGAATTTTTTTATGCAAGGAATAAAATCAGAAGCATTCCACCTGAAGAGCAAAATTACACATTTACTAAACTCCATTACTTATCTAAGTGAACATATCTACCTACATTTCCCTGATTTATTCTTTAGATATATGATCATATGGTGCAATCTTGTTTATAAAAGACACCGACAGATTAATTTAATATCATCAAATCTTTAATCCACAAATTAGATTATAGTTGTTGTTGCTTTTTTTGTTTTTGAGCTACTAATATTAATTACACCTGAGAAGGTAAGATCGCTAATGTCTCGAACCATAGCCAGTACATTATTTCTGATAAAAAAATTGTCCACCCCTATAACTAAGACCTCCTCTGACACCTTCTATAAACTATTGGTATGAACAAAAATATTCTAGGGTTAACTTGAATTATTACTTAAACTAATTACACTAATTCACTTAGGGAATTTCACAAAATTTCTTATCCACGTAAATGCACAGCTGCACACATCCATCCACTCCTTAGTTAACGCTTCCTCAGACACCAAGTATCCCAGCCCAACATACCACAGGATTGTAGCCTCCAAGACCAGATCAAACTTAACTAGCAACCTCCACCAATAAAGCTTCCCACCCCTTCACAAATGTTTAGAGCTACGATCTCCCAGATGAAAAATAAGTGAACTCTAAAAACAAAAACGCACACCTATGCTATTTCCCTATGCTGCAGAATGCTAAAATTGGTCTCGTATCCCCAAAGTGGTCTCGTATCCCCCAGACTCGAGATGAAAAATAAGCGAACTTCAGAAACAAAATCGAAATCCTATGCTATTTCCGTATGCTGGAGAGTGCTAAAATTGATCTCGTATGCCCAAGTCCGAGATGAACAACATATGTAGTACCGGCTAATGCCACCAGGGGACCTTGCTCAAGAAATGGTGTTTGCACTCGAATCAGCAAACTTATTTAGGCGCAGCACTTGAAAACAGCAAAACCAAGATGACGTCATTCTGATGTCTACAACTTCCCCACTAATAAATCGTCAAGAAAGAAATCAGGGTGGTAGTACCTGCTAATGCCGCTAGGGAACCTTACTTGCCTTCGAGGTGAATAACATATGAAGTACCGGCTAATGCCGCTAGGGAACCTTACTCAAGAAATGGTGTTTGCACGCGGAAGAGCAACTGTGAATTTTCAATACAAGCACCCCTAAATCCAATAATAATAATTTGCTGCGAAAACATCAAGTCAAGTTGATGTCATGTTGTGAAATTTGAATATTGCTGATATCTACAACTTCCCCGCTAAGAACACTTACAGCACACCGCACACCGCCAAGAATCCATTTCCATGAGCAAAAATAACTTGAATTATTAATACGCTAATATCTCGAAAGCCAGAGCCCGTTGAGGATTTCTGATGAAAATAATTTTATTATCCCCTTCCCTATCTTTATTATCCCCTCCCCCATAACTATTAACTTTAATTATTAGTAATATTAGTTCAAAACCAAAAGCCTATATTTAGGCGCTCAAGAAAAATCAAATTAAAGAAGCCTACATTTAGGTGCAGGGCATATCTATCTAAGAAAACCGTAGTACCGGAACATGCTGGTAGTACCGGCTAATGCCGCTAGAGTGCAGTCAAGACCAAATGACACATTCCGGAGCATGCTGATAGTATCGGTTAATCTCGCTGGGGCGCAGTCGAGACTCAATGGTGCACCCACGACACAAACCAATACAGCCAAAACACAAACCTACATTTATTATGGACTCAAACCACCTAGCGTAGTGGCGCCATCTGTGGCGAAATACTGGAAGCTAAAAGAGTGCGCCAGTAGCCCCATATAACAACTACTTTTGTTTAAACGATCTAATAAGAGGTTCGTACATTAAAAGTGGAGTAGCCGTAAAATATTATTTCAAAAACTGACTGACTCACCTTTTCCTCAGGCCACCCATCTTATTGATTTTCCAAATTCCTCTGGGTTATTGCGGTCTCCTTTGTTTTGCCGAGACTTTCATGTAAAGAGAGGGGAACCATATGAAAAGTTTTTGGCATAGGGTGCTTTATGCTAGAGCTTTTAAGTCGTGAGCTACTGCTTATGTACGGGGAATTGCGCCGTTCATCGGCTGAGTGTTGTAAGTAATTTTGCAGCCCAGGGGAATGATAAGACTTTCTGAAAATTAGAAAAAGAGATTTGAAGGGGAAACACTGCAATACTTTTAATGAAGTTCATGTGTGGGCATTGAGATACCGGGTTGTATAGCTAAAGTGCAGAAAGGGGAGATGTGACGGGTCTGTATACTTATTCATTTTTATGAATGTATTTAATAAGTTATGTTCTTCGCTCTGTAAATTATTGGGGTAGAGCATGGTTCGAAATAGAATTCAGATTGCATTCACCTGGATAAGAGTTGAAGGCCAATGTAAATTTGGAAAAGCAAGTTTCATTACTGGAGGGAATGTAACTTTCCTTTAAATTAGCTGGGTCACCGTCCATTACTCTGTGTGACTATGAGAGGGTGCAAGAAGAATATAGCCATGAGTCCGGTTTTTTGTTTCAAGCGCCGTAGTCAGTTTAAAGTGTCGTGCTTCATTTGTTTGGATTATAATGTTAAAATTGTATTTAGGTGAATAGTGCTTTGCTTCTTATAAAATTTTCTTGATTTTGTAAACCCCATACTTATGTTTAATTAATGTTTATTGGTTCTAGTTACTATTATGAGTTTTTTATAAGATACTTTCTAGAAATTCTGAATTCTATTTTTATATGAAAAATATAGATAGATTTTGTTAAAGAAAGAATTTTTTGGGATTCTCCGGTATATGTATAGCAAAAGCTAAAAATGTTCTAATTTGTTATTTCATCACACAGCCCATTAATTTTTGGTGACAAGTTTCAAGTCTTGGTTTGACTCATCAACAGGTCACAAATAGCGAAATTGGGTGATTTGAAAAACAAATGGAAAAAATGAAAAAAGAAGAAAGAAATGAAAAGTTTGAGAGAAATAGAAAAAAAGGAATTTTTTTATTTATTAAAAATTTTTTAAAAAATTTCGAAAAGAGTAATCTTTTTATTTATTAATATAGATAGAGTATAAAGTACGTATATAATAAAGTAATATCTAAAATTTAGATATAATATTTTGTTTTTTTGTTTTTTTTTACTCTTAAAAGAAGACAAGAATAAGTTGTTTGGAATTTTCGTTAGCATATTTCAATTCTAAGTGCCATCGTTTCGTCGTGTGCTTATTTTGAGTGTTACTTTGATGTTTTTTTCATCGAAATTGTGTAAATAGGTTCATCTTTCATTTCTGTGCATTCTATCTCCTCTGGGTTTGATTTTATTTTTCTTGCTGTTGTTTTTCTACAATTTAGCTTTGCTCTAAGTTTGTATAGCAACAATGCGAGTAGGACGCTTGCGAACAGATAAGAAATAGCATAATTATATATATGATGCGGATTAGGGTATTCCGTATCGAATTTCTCGTTTTGTTTTTTCAGGTTTATTGCCTTACCTAGATTGTCTAACTCGTCTAACTGTTGAATTTAAGAACTCGGACAGGTGGTTGCTTTTCTGAGCTTTGCTTGCTCAAATTCGTGTAATGGGGTAATTGGAAACTCAGGTTGAGTGATGGGAGGAAATAGTTATTGATCTGGGCGGACTTTACGTTATAGGCTTGTATTATCAGATTTCTAGTTTTGATATAGCAACCTTCAGTTATTTCCATGATCCCTAGATTTGATAATTTCCTTGCGTTAATAGCATTATTGCATATTATGTCGATTTCGTGATCTAATGAGAAAAGCCATCCATTTGGCTGTGATAACTGAATCCAAAAGTCTGTTCGAGCAATAGTTTTTACTCGCAGTGCGGGGGCACAATATTCATGTGATTTAGTAGGTCCACCTCGCAGAGATTGTTTTGAGAATGTACATTGAAAATAGAATGGCTGACTTTACACAGGTAATAATTTAAATCATGCGTTTCACATTGCATAAGGTCAAATTTGTTCATAGTGTAGTAATGTTCCCGATTGAAATCTTTAACCAGATATTCGAAGGTTGGCTGGATAAATATGAAATTTGTTTCGTGTGGGATTGGTAATGGGTATACTTTAAATAGTTGGTAACTCTCTTTAAAGGGTAACGGGAGTTTAAACTCGAATAACGTGCCTAACGTTTGTGATTAAATTAATTAATATGTTTTGTGTAGCTTGGATCCTGTGCATTATTAAGCCAGTAAGGGAGACCAAGGTTTCTATTTGTATGCTTATTTTGGTGGTAATTGTATCTGTATTTAAGTTATTAATTGTAGAGTTTATTTCGTTTACTCTATTTTCTATATGTAGGAATTGATTTTTTATTTCGATTCGGTTTTTTGTTGAATATGCTGGCTGTAGTTTCGACGATCAGGGTTTGATTTTTCAGGAGGCTCAGCAGGTGATTTTAGTTGTTGTGTAGATTCTCTATTTGCTGGTTATAAGCACCGATGGCATTAATTAATCCCCTTTTGTATCGATGATTTTTGTGCATCATTACTGAGTCCCGTTCATAATGGAGAAAACTTGTTTTTTTTTTTTGTAAATTTTTTTATTAGTACCTTGTCCCCTAGGTTGAAGCTCTTTATTTTTGTGTTCTTATCGTAGTATTGTTTGCTTTGTTTTTTATTGTGTAGTAAATGCTATTTAGCGATACTATTCCAATGTTGTAACCTAGCCCTTAATACGTCCGAATAGTTATCGTAATTATATGACAACCTTGATGTATATTTAATTTTGTGAGATAGATTTGCTGGAAATCCATAGAGGCGTTCATAAGGTTTGTAATTTGTGCTACTATGTGGTGTGGTGTTAAATAAAAAGGTTGCGTAAGGAATCCATTGATATTATGTTGTAGGGTCCTGGTTGACGTATTGCCGAAGATACTCAGCTAGGGTTCTATGAGTTCTTTCGAGAGGTCCATTGGTCTGTGGGTGATAAGGAGTGGTTTAAATTTTATGGATTCGTAATATTTTGCATGTCTGGGAAAACAGGTCGCTTAGGAAATTCGATCCTTGATCTGTAAGAAGGTTTTCCGGGATTCCGTGTTTACAGACGATTTTGGCCACGGATGCTTCGGGTACTGTTTTTGCTTCAGCGTTTCTAATAGGAGTGGCTTCCGAAAATTTAGTTAGGTTATCTTGGAATGTCCGCAAGTATTTGTTGCCACCGTAGCTTACAGGCAATGGACCGACGATATCCAAAAACACCATTTCAAAGGGTTTCGAACTGGTGGTGGTTATTTTCATTGGGATCTTGCGATTACTACTAAGTTTATTCTTTTGGCACGATTGGCATTTTAATATGTAATCGTCAACATCTTTACTCATCCCTGGCCATCGATAGCTCGCCTGGATCCGTTTTAAGGTTCGAGTGATCCCTTGATGTCCTCCGATCCTGTGACCGTTTGAATCTTAACTAAATAACACACGATTTTATAAGTAGGTGAAGGAAAGGCGTAGCTAAGTAAGTTTTTTATTTCGAGGTTGGAGGTTGGATCATACTCAGGTATAGATATATTGAGTTCGCTCGATTTTTGTTCTGTGAGACATTCTCGGAATTTTCTTAATATTTTCAATGTGTATTCAATATCCCTTTCCGTTCTTAGACGATCGGTACCATTTGCTATAATGCATGTAATTTTTTCCTTAGTGATAATGTGTATATATTTGCTTGTGAGATTTTGTAGTAAGGTGGGAAACTTTGTAAATAATAAGGTCTTTGTTTAGAAAAAAATGTGTGGATTACGTGAGCAAATTCTGTGGTTATACTAGATATATACTCATTGTATTCATCTGGGGTTTTAGTGTTATCTGTAGCTTCTGCATTACAGGTTTGGCTTCTTGTTGCTACATTTATAGTTTTTTCTTTGTTTTCGGTTTGATTCGCGATTGTTATTCTACTAAGTTCATCGGCGTTTGAATTTAGTCTACCTGCCTTGTATAAGATTTTATAATCGTATTCCTCTAGTCTAAATCCCTATCAGCAGTTACGCTATGCCGGTTCTGGCTCACTTTTTTCATACAAAAAGTGTCCGGAAAATTCAAACTATTTTGATGGATCACTGTGGGTTCCTGGAAGGGGGAGGGGAGGGGAAGGGGCTGAGGTCGCTTTTGTACTGAAATTTTCACATTATCTAGAAGTTTTCTTTTAGGAGAATACTTATGTCAACAACAACAGCCAATGTAGGTAGGTATGTTGACTTGGATATGTTCGATAATCAAATTCCGAATAATGTAAACCAAATCGCAGAGGAGTAAAGTAAACAAATTGAGCGATATTCACACACACACACACACACATTTAAACACACACTATACCATACCAAAACGTTTTCTACCAGGCGATATTCAGTACCATGTTATTAAATTAGAAGCAACAACAACTAACGTAGGTAGATATGTTGGCTTAGATAAGAAATGGCCTAATTTTTGATCTTCAGGTGTAATGCTCCTAATTTGATTCATTGCATATACAATTCATACAGCCTAATAATGTAGACAAAATCGCAGTCGAATAATGTAAACAAAATTTTCACAGACCCGAGTAAAGTAAACAAATTGAAAGATTCTCAATAGCTGAAAAAACAACGATAAAGGACTGTATCGAATTTTTCAATTATAACAACCGATTTTAAGTTTAGTTGAATTTTTATTAAGTTCACAACATAACCAATTTTACAAGATCGTTTCACAACGAGTTTCCGAAAACGAATAATAATTTGTAATTGCCATGATGATACAGAAACGAGAGGTAACATAGGTAACTGTGAATTTGAGATAAGCATCAAACAATGTGGCAATAACAATGACAATATGATGACTAACTACAAGGAAATTTATATAAATGCAACGATTGATATATATATATATATGTATATGAGTATATTAATACAAATAAATCTATTCTCTTTAACATGATAAAGCCGTAAAATATACAACAGCACAGCTGTGAGGCTGATCTCTACAGTGCTAAGCCTATGCGTTTAGTTTTAGATGAATTTTATGTATGTATGTAAATAATTGTTTAACTAGGTTTTTTTTTTTTTTTTTGTAAACGTACAAACATGCCGCCCGCCTTGAAGGTTCAGCCGTCAAAGAACATCTAAGTTTCTATGGGAAGAATGCACACCTTGTGAATTGCTCTCTTTTTTACTCCATTCTTTGTATTGATGAATACCACACGAACCTTTCCGTCAGAGCCTGCGAATGTTTCCATTACTCTACCCAATAGCCACTTTTGCGGAGGTAATTGATCATCGGCCACAAGGACTAGAGTTCCGATAGCTAAGTTTGGAGTAGTCGAAGTCCACTTATTACGTTGCTGGAGCTGAACTATATATTTTCTGGACCATCTCTTCCAAAAATGTTGTCGTAAGGCACAGAGTTTTTGCCAGCGAGATAAGCGGGATAGATTGATTTCTGTCAAATCTGGTTCCACAATTGCTGTTAAGGGACCTCCAGTCAAGAAATGGCCGGGAGTCAAAGCTTGGATAATGCTGTTATTGGCCGAGAATTCAGTATAGCTTCTATCTGGACCACTACGGTTGTTAGTTCCTCAAAATTTAATGACTCGCTGTTTATGGTTCTGTGGAGATGCATCTTGGCTGACTTAATACCGGCCTCCCAAAGGCCTCCGAAGTGAGGTGTCCTGGGTGGAATCGGTCGAAAGTCTATTCCATCCTCTGCACACATGTTTATGATCATATCTTGTGTCTGTTGATTGTTAAACATTTCATGAAGCTCTTTCAGTTGACGATTGGCTCCTACGAAATTGGTTGCGTTATCGCAGTACAGACTACGATAATGTCCTCTACGGGCGATGAATCTCTTAAGTGCCGCAATAAACGCTTCAGACGATAAATTGGAGACAACCTCTAAGTGGACAGCCTTCGTACTGAAACAAAAAAAGAGTGATACATATGCCTTTTGAAGTCGTCTACCTCTAATATTGGAGCGTACAAATGGTCGAGCAGGTTGTACACGATGTGCAGGAAGATTGCCCATGAGTTGGCTCATCAGGATAGGCTTGGATCGAAAGCAACGAATGCAACGATGCACTACTCTTCTTACAACATCTCTGGCATTAGTTATCCAGTACTTCTCACGAAGGATAGCCACCAACGCTTGAGGACCTGCGTGAAAATATTTCAAATGCAAAAACGTTATTAACGATGAAGTGAAAGGATGCTTATGAGGGATAAGGATAGGAAATTTTGCAGAGAAGGGAAGTTCTGCATTCTGCAGCCGCCCTCCAACTCGGATAAGTTTTTTCTTTGAGTCTTTGTCGAGGAAAAGATTAAAATTTTTAACGAAACTCTGAGGGCTCCAAACGATTGTCCTTTCGGCTTGTGCTAACTCCTCGGCTGTTAATTCACCAGTAAGTCTCCTATCCCTTGAAAGTTTCGAATTGTGAATAAATCGAGGCATGTAAGCGAATGTCCGTCTAAGTTTTTAGGGCGAGTTCCAGTAGCATTCAGCCACGATTTTCTTCCTCTTCTTTCCGGGACGTCTGCGTTAACTAAAGTCTCTCTTTTTGCCCAATATTCCGGTGATTTTCTTAGAAATTGAGGACCTTCAAACCAGCTCGTACAAGTCATTAATTTCTGGGGCATTACTCCTCTCGAAATGATGTCCGCAGTGTTTTCTGAAGAGGTTACATGATTCCAGCACGCATTAGGTAAGACCTCTTGAATTAACGAAGTACGATTTGCCACAAAGGTTGTTCAAGATGAAGGGTGTGCTGACAACCAGTCCAAAACAATCTTGGAATCAGTCCAACATACTATTTTAGGATTCCATTTCGTGAAGCCTTTACTGATGCGGGCAATGAGTTGAGCCAGAAGTTGCGCCCCACAAAGCTCCACCCGAGGTAACGAAACCGTCTTAATGGGTGCTACACGGGATTTTGCACATAACAATTTAACTGAATTATTACCACAATCATCTGTTGTACGAACAGCAGTCCATAAGCTCTCTCAGATGCATCCGAAAATCCATGAATTTCTAAAATTGTGGCGATGCCATGTGAGAATACATATCGAGGGATTTTTATTTGGTGTATACTCTGCAATTTCTCAATAAACTGCTGAGATTTTTGTTTCAAACTTGCAGGGATCGGTTCATCCCTACCAATATGAAGTATCCATAACTCTTGCATTACAACTTTAGCTAGTACTATAATTGGATTGATTAAGCCAAGAGGATCAAATATACGAGCTATTGTAGATAAAACCTTTCTTTTTGTAAACGTCGAACAAGATAAGTTGCAAGCAAACGAAAAATAGAATTCATCACTCACAGGATTCCACACGATACCTAATGTCTTGGTAACATCTAAATTGTTGAATTTTACCAACTTTTCTTTCTTGTCATCGGGAATATCTTCGAGTAATTTCGGCTCATTAGAACACCATTTTCTTAATTCGAATTGTCCCTCACTCAAAATTTCTTCAACTTGATTCATAATTAGTCTTGTCTTTTCGATCGAGTCTGCTCCTGAAAGCATGTCATCTACATAAAAATCATTTTGTATTGTGCGTGCTCCCAGCTCCCTTCCTTTGGATTCGTTATCTGCCAAATATTTGAGACATCTGGTCGCTAAGTAAGGCGCCGAGGCTGTCCCATACGTTACAGTTTCTAATTGATATATTTTCAACGGATCAGTAATATTTTCTCGCCAATAAATCCACTGATATTTGCAGTCATCTAAAGCCACTTGAATCTGACGATACATTTTTGATATGTCCGCCGTTATTGCATATTTATGAAGACGAAATCTTAAAATTGTGTCAAATAATTCGGGTTGTACAGATGGTCCTACCATCAAGATATCGTTTAGAGATAAGCCAGATGTTGTGCGACATGAAGCGTCGAATACAGCTCTCAATTTTGTGGTTGAAGACGTAGTGATGGGGGAGGAAATTGTGAGAGTTTTCCATAAGTGAATCACCAATTTCCTTCATGTGTCCTAGTTTTATGTATTCCGCCATAAAATCTGAATACGCATGCTTAATATCTGGAAGCCTTTGCGAACGCCTTTCCAAGTGTGCAAATCGTCGATTTGCAATTTCTGAAGAATTTCCCAGACACGATGGATCTTTTCGAAAGGGAAGATGAACAAGAAAACGACCAGAAAGTAAACGACGGATATTTGTTTAAAAATGTATCTCACATAATTCCTGTTCCTTTGTTAAGCAGGGCTTTCTGCATCAAATATCTTCTATCAACCAAAATTTTTCAAGAAGACGTTCAATATTTGTGCCTTGATCAACGAATTTGGCCTGATTAATATCTTCACTCAAAAGTAATAATGAGCTATAGCATGAGCGACTATTCATTCTGCCAGACACTATCCATCCTAGCAAGGTGTTTTGCAATGTAGGAAGATCATTACTGATTTTAATTTGGCCTGCCAGCAATAAATCAAAAAATATACCAGCGCCTAGAAGAACATCAACCTTGTTTGTTTTATAGAATAGCGGGTCAGCTAAATCTATGTCATCTGGTATCTTGGATAGTAGCATGTTAATGCTCTCCTTCGGCTGAGAATCTGTTATAGTGGGCAGAATCCAGAAATCTAATTCTGCAGCAAAACTGTTTAATCTAGATTTAATGGTGGTGACCACTTTACCCTTTGAACGAGTACAAGAAGATCCTATTCCACTGATTTCATCATCTACTTCAAGCTGTTTTAATTGCCAACATTTCATTAGACTGCCACTTATAAAATTTAGCTGGGAGGCAGAGTCTAAAATTGCACGACAGGGTATAAAAGTACCAAAACTATTTTTAATATGAACTATTGCAGTAGCAAGAATCACACTCTCAGCTTTGCCATTGATACTTCTTTCGCAATTGTTTAAATTACAACGAAGAGACACATGTAACGATTTGGGATTACTGCACGAGAGTTGAATGTCTAATTTTGTTTCTTGAGAAGACGGCGTTTGTTTGAGTACTTCACTTCTTTGTTGGGAGGACGCAGCATCCCGATGAAGCAAGTAGTTGTGAGGTTGTCCACAAGAGGAATATTTCTTGCCTAAACAGGTTTTTGCTGAATGACCCCGTTTTAGACAAAGCAGACACAATGACAACCGTTTAGCTTCGTAATACCTTTCAACGGGTTTAAATTTTAAAAAACGCGAACACTGATTTATGTTATGTTCTTGATTTTTACAGCACAAGCAAAATTTGTCCGACACTGAGGTTATTA
Organism: Dioctria rufipes; assembly: GCA_963924295.1. NCBI lineage: Eukaryota > Metazoa > Arthropoda > Insecta > Diptera > Asilidae > Dioctria > Dioctria rufipes. The sequence continues at coordinate 128,691,452 of OZ002741.1, read as the reverse complement.
ACGAAGTCTGACGTCTATTTGTATTAATTTTATTTGGATGAATAAATGAATTAGTGTTCGATCTGCTATCTCTATTTTCAAGGATTGTACACCGATTACAAATAAAGGTACAAAAGGTATCCCCACGAGGCACTTCGTCAATAGCTTTATATTCATCCCACTTTAACTGAGTATCGTGATCCGCTTTGCTCAGGATTAAATGTATTAAGAACGCATCTCAAATATTTTCTGGATTCCCTAATGATTTTAATGCACACAAATGAACGTTGGCGGAGTCGATTAAGTCTCTTAACTGCACACTAGAAAAAAACTCTTTAACATGAGCTTGAAATATTATGCCTTTGTTTTCATAACGTGATTTTAACAACTTTAACGCCTCATTATAGTTTTCTTCAGTGACCTCTAATGCTTGCACAATCTTTAACGGGCGATCACTTAAACATGACAGCAAATGGATGAATTTTTCGATTTTTGTGAGATCACTTTGTTCTACAAGCGTGGTGAAACGGCTTATAAAACTCGGCCACTCAGTATACTTGCCTGAAAACTGAGGCAATTTTAGATTCGGTAATCTCAAAACATTATTTTGAGGCACGATAGATGTAGACTGATGCTCTTTGTCTGACGGCACTAGCTTTCTATTTTTTTCCGAAATTAGTGACAGCATTTTCGCCTTCAATGTGCAATATGACTCTTCTAAAGAATTTAATTTTTCTAGTTCTGATTGCGAATTATCAAGAATCTCTATATCCCTTCGTACCTGCAATGCCTGATCAAAATACGTTTCCACCAATTTAAGCCGCGTTTCCAATTCATAAGCATTCATGCTATGTTCATTTGAATCGATTACATTTTTCAATCTCGTTATGGAGCCTTGAATGGATGAGCGTTGTTTCGATAACTGTTGCAATGCCATTTTAGCTTGCTTAATTTTCCGAATTCACCGATAAGCAAAGGAATAATGAAAATTACGTTACCTGTTTTAAGACACTGATGTGTTTCTTACCAAATTCTGGAATTTTCCAGATATATGTAATTATAAAATGATGACTCTACTAAGTCACTGAAGTCACGCAGTTTGTATACAATGATCACTCCACAAACTCACTGAGGTCACTGAGGTCATTAAGGTCATGCAATGACAAGATCTCAACAATAGGTCACTGAGGTCAATAAGGTTACGCAATGACAAGATCACTACAATAGGTCACTGATTCAGAGTCAAATTTACTAATTAGTCCTGCAGATAATTTTATTTAACCGAAAGTCTCGAACAAATAGACTTTAATCTAAAGCGAAAAGTATGCTCCGATCATGCGCTTCTAATTGCACAAAAAAAAAAAAAACTTGCAAATTGCTCTGCAATAACAAATCCAGATTGATAGGACCAATGATTGATTTACGATAAAGGACTGTATCGAATTTTTCAATTATAACAACCGATTTTAAGTTTAGTTGAATTTTTATTAAGTTCACAACATAACCAATTTTACAAGATCGTTTCACAACGAGTTTCCGAAAACGAATAATAATTTGTAATTGCCATGATGATACAGAAACGAGAGGTAACATAGGTAACTGTGAATTTGAGATAAGCATCAAACAATGTGGCAATAACAATGACAATATGATGACTAACTACAAGGAAATTTATATAAATGCAACGATTGATATATATATATATATATATATATATATATATATATATATATATATATATATATATGAGTATATTAATACAAATAAATCTATTCTCTTTAACATGATAAAGCCGTAAAATATACAACAGCACAGCTGTGAGGCTGATCTCTACAGTGCTAAGCCTATGCGTTTATTTTTAGATGATTTTATGTATGTATGTAAATAATTGTTTAACTAGGTTTTTTTTTTTTTTTTTGTAAACGTACAAACAGATATGTTGTCTTAGATGAGTATTGAAAATTTCTTTTGCTGAAAAAAAAACAACTACGGATTAAAAAGCCAAGAGTGATCATGATATCTAAAAATAGATCACGGGTGCTTGTAAGAAGTAGTAGAAATTAAAGCCTCGATGGCCAGGTGGCTGGTAATTTGATACTGCCAAGTAAAGTAAACAATGGTTTTTGCATCTAGGAGTGTGTATTGAAAATTCATAAGTTTTATGAAAAATTGTTGTTTTATTTATTCGCATCATTAAATTTTAAATTTTTCTCTGTGCTTCATATCCCAAATTGGCAACAATATATCTGAAGTTCCATTAATCCTATCTCGGAAGCGAAAGCGATCCAGAGCATATGTCTCCCATGATCCTTTTCTGGGTTCATAATCAATCATATAAACTCGTGGAGCAGCAGTACTAAACTTAACCTTCATTATCACTACTAATTAAAAAAAATATTTTCACATTATTCCATTTTAATTATTCAACGGTTATAATAAATAATTGGATACAGATTAATATCATTCTGAATAAATTCAATTTTATATGATGGCCCGATTGGTCCTCTGTTAATCACCGAGAAATCTCCCTGGGCATTTATTTTACTCAAAGTATCGTCCGAGATTGTGTTGTATCGTGATGGAAGAAATAGTTGATAATTCTCCAAATCCAGAACCACACGAGCTCTAAATGTAGTTGTACACCTTTTCGCTCCAAGAATCTTGTACTCTTTATCCAACTCCATTTGGTAGGTTTTCAGGGGCGGTTGGTACTGCTCCAACTTCTTTAATTCATCCATTGCGTTTGGCATTATTATTATTTTCTCCTTGCTTCCTATTTGTTTGAACTCCGGAATGAAACTTATAGTGAATCTGATTCAGCTCATTAATTTATAGGCAATCTTCCAAAACAAGTTTAATCCTGTTGAAACCAATCCGCGCAGCTGAATAAAGTCATCCTCATGTAATTTGATATCACACCATTTCCGTTTACAAATTCGCATTTAAGTTGAATGAGTTATGCACACCTGTGTAAACAAATTTATTCGAATGAGCCATCCTTATGTAATTTGATATCACCCCACTTCCTGTTTACAAATTCGCATTTAAGTTGAATGAGTCATGCACACCTGTGTAAACAAATTTAATCGAATGAGCCATCCTTATGTAATTTGATACCACTTCACTTCCTGTAAACAAATTCATATAAAGTAAACAGCGAGGTGTTCCTATAAAAGCGCAAGCAAACCGCTAGGAGGCATCATTCAGTTTCAGTAAGTCTCAGTGATAGTTTAAAATAAAAAAATTAAAAAATATCTTCGGTGTTAGTAAATAAAAGTTTTTCAATAATTGAAAATTTGCGAAAAGATGTGATGGAGTGTTTAACAAATTCTGTGAATAAAGACTATATTGTTAAAATTTCAAGCTGCATTTCGGGAGTGCAATAAGAGTGCTAGGAAACGACATTTCGAGAGCTTTCTCGAGCAAATTAAAGCATTGAGAGCACTATTGAGAAATACCAGTCGAGGTGGAGGAATTACTCGCGTAAGAAGAAGTGATTTTGTAAAGTGGGAGGAAATAAAGACAGCGTTCGCAGGCAGAATTCGACAAGGTGTTATTGCAAATTTAAAACATATCGATTCGAAGCTATTTATGCAAGACGCTGGCAAATTATTTACGCGTCGTGTTAAAAACACCTTAAAACATTATTTTTAAAGTTTCTACAACGTTTTGCGGTGAATTTATTAAAGAAACTGGTGACAATGAAATTATAAAAGACATTAAATATTGCCAAGCGAGAACTGCTCCAATTAGTGCAGATGATAATTTAGAGGAGTGGTTTAAATCAAACATTTCGAATCCAATACACACTCAGCTGGAAGAATTCCAGGAAAAAGACAGTGGCTGGGCACTGCACTCTATAATACATCTAGCAGTACACATCAACAAGTTTGATCAGATCCGAGGATCTTCGTATATACCCCTACCAAAGGAGATTACATCAAAGAAAGCTTGCATTAATTTGAAGAATAATGATGAAGCTAGCTTCGCATGGGCCGTCACTTCAGCGCTATATCCTACAACTGTCAGCTCCGATAGGACCTCATCATATCTACATTATTCAACTGTACTTAATTTAAATGGGATAACATTTCCCATGACACTCAAGCAAATTACACAATTTGAGGACCAGAACGATTTATCAATAAACGTATTCATCCCAGAGAAAGAGCGTTTCCTCGCCACAGTTCCAGTTAGACTTACGAAACACAGGATGGAGCGACATGTAAATCTCTTAATGCTGCAAGATGACTATGACCAGGATGATGATCATATGGATGATGATGATGCGGGCAGATATCCTTTCTGTTGGATTAAAGATCTTTCCCGACTCATATCGAAGCAAACTTCGAAACATATTCATTAAGTGTATATATGCGACAGATGTTTGCTCTACTTTCACTCTGAAGAAAAATTAGCATCGCACATTCCTGAACGCGAGAAACAAAATGATTGCAGGATTATGTTTCCATCAGAGGAAAAGAAATGGCTGGAATATAAGAATTATAACCATAAGAATCTAGTCCCGTTTTGTGTGTATGCAGATTTTGAGTCAATATTGAAGCCGATTCAGGGAAACGATCAAAATACACAGCGAATCCAGGAACATGAAGTTCACAGCATAGGGTTCTATTTCCACTGCAAACATGATGCTAAGCTCTCATATTACAGAGCATATCGGGGCAAGGACTGTCAAAAATGGTTTGCACTAGAATTGCAAAAGATTGCATCAATAGCTGTACAGGAAAAGCTGAACATCAGGCCCATGCAAACCCTGACTAAAGAGGAACGGCGTTCACATATGGAAAGTACTTGCTGCCATTGTGAAAAACCATTTGCAACCGATGGAGAACGAGTTCGGGATCATTGCCACTTAACAGGTAAATACTGAGAATCATAATTCAATTCATTTTTCATAAATTCTTTTAACAGGAAAATACCGAGGGCCAGCGCACAATGCATGCAATTTCATATATCAAGACTGCTCCATAGTTCCAGTCATTTTTCACAATTTATCTGGATATGATGCTCCCTTTATTATTAAGGATATAGCTCCATCTTTCCCAAGATAACTTGATCTCTTACCAATAAACAAGGAAAGATATATCTCGTTCATCAACCACGTTGAAGGCAGCCACATAAAATTCAGATTCATCGATTCCTTCCGTTTTATGGCAGAATCTTTAGATAAGCTATCATCATTGCTGCCGTTGGATAAATTAAACACTACAAGATCAGTATGTCAGAGATTGGATGATGACACTATCAAGCTTCTTACGCGAAAGGGTGTCTTCCCATACAACTTCGTTGACGATTGGACTAAATTGGATTTCCAACACTTACCGGCGCAGGAGCAATTCTATAATAAAATGACTGACAGTGATATAACTGCTGAGGACTACAGCCACGCAGAAAAGGTTTGGAGGACATTTGAAATACAAACACTTGGTGAAATTCCAATCTTTTCCTCAAGACTGATGTTCTCCTATTGGCCGATGTCTTCGAGAACTTTCGAGAAGTGTGCATGAAGACATACAATTTAGATCCAGCACATCTTTACACCATGCCAGGCCTAACATGGGACGCTATGCTAAAATACACTAAAGTGAAACTAGAGCTGATAACCGACATAGATATACTGCTATTCATAGAGAGAGGCATTCGAGGTGGTATAAGTCAATGCTCGAACAGATATAGTAAAGCCAACAATAAATATATGGATGAATTTAAGCCTGACGAGAAAGAGAAATACCTGATGTATTATGATGTGAATAACCTTTATGGATGGGCCATGTCACAGCATTTACCAACCGGGGGATTCAAATGGGTTGATATATATTCAAGTTTCCGAAATTCCTGATGATTCTCCAACTGGATACATATTCGAAGTCGACTTGGATTATCCTCAACATCTACGTGATACGCATAAGGACTTACCATTTTGCTCTGAGCATGCAGAACCACCTGGAGCAAAATTGACAACATTACATCCAAAGATTAAATATATTATACACTACCGAAATTTGAAGCAATGTTTATCACATGGACTCATCCTGAAAAAAGTGCACCGGGCTCTTCAATTCGACCAATCAGCTTGGCTTAAACCATATATTGACTTAAATACTACCAAACGGAAGCAGGCTACCAGCGATCATGAAAAGGACAGCTATAAGAAGATAAATAATGCAGCTTTTGGTAAGACCAAGACCATGGAAAAAGTGCGCAAGTATAGCGATATCAAGCTTTCCGTAAAGTTGGAAGGTCGCTATGGTGCAAAAGCTCCGATTGCAGCACCCAACTTCCACAGTGCAACGATATTTGATGAAAATTTAGTTGCTGTGGAATTAAGGCGACTCAAAATCTTATTCAACAAGCCTCTCTATATTGGAATGGCACTTATGGAAATTTCAAATATATGCCCCTACGATTTCCACTACAGTTTTATGCAGCGTGAATTTGGATATAAATGTAAAGTTATGTATACAGATACAGATTCTCTAATATATGAACTTGAGGAAAAAAATGCATATGACTTTATGGCTGAAAATGTAAAAAAATTAGATACAAGTGATTACCCAGACGATAATCAATTCAATATACCACTTATGAATAAAAAGATTCCTGGTCTTATGAAGGATGAGCTGAACGGGAAAATCATGTGTGAATTTGCAGGCCTCCGCTCAAAAATGTATAGCCTACGCATAAATGATGGTAAAACTGTAAAAAAAAGCCAAGGGAATAAAGACAAATGTTGTTCAGAGGAATATAAAGTTCCAAGACTACGTTGAATGCCTGAACAACAAGCAGCCTTTAACTGCTAATCAGAGCTCCATATGATCCCATAACCATAACGTGTACACTGTCAGTCAAAAGAAGATCGCATTGAGTCCTTATGATAATAAGCGACATATTATGAGCGGAATGGCGGATACTCTACCATGGGGGCACTACTAGATTTCATCAGATCAACAAGTGGCAACCGCAGAAAGTATCTAAGTCTAGTGTAAATAATAAATGTATTATAGTTTTTAGTTTTATTTATTAAAGTAATTTGCATTATAACTACATGTATAAAGTATTATAATTATTTTAAGTTGTTAAATGTTTTTTCAAGAAATTATAAAACATCTTTGTTATTAATCCAAGAATTGTGTTTTGATGAAAAAACCGAGCCATTTAACGTAAGCTTTATCTCCACTCTTCTTTAAGATTTTCTCTACGAGATATAGGTTTGGGTGTTTAACTTTCAGCAGCTCCAATTCGTAAGAGCCTCCTGTGATTGGATTTCCTTGATAATCTTCCAGCCGATATGTGATGGGGTTTGTGTTTTGAACTTTAATAATTTTAAAAATCTCAGCTGTCCAGTTTGGTGTATAGCCTTTCTCTTGCAGGAACAAGAATTTTGATATGATTGTATACAGCGGAAAGCAGTTGTTTCTCATTGGAGGCGTTGATATCACATGGTCTCAGTTTTGTGGTTCGATGTAATCTCGAGTTGTATTCAGTGAGAAGTTTCTTTACCATAGCAATCCACTGATAAGTTCCATTAAAGCTGAATTCCTTCCACATCATGTCCTTCAGAGTTCGGTTAAATCGTTCCACTATTGATGCTTTGAGAAAACTGTACGTAGAGTAATGATTAATTGCATGCTTCATCATTAGATTTTTAAAGTGGCTGTTGTAGAATTCTTTTCCATCATCAGTCTGCAGGTTTCTAGGTATTCGTCCCTCGCTTAATATAGATTGCATGGCATCTCTTACTTCTGCACCAGCTTTTCTTTTAATTGGAATTGCCCATGCGTATTTTGAGAAGGTATCAATTACTGTCAGTAGGTAGCGGTAACCCTTGTTCACATACTTGTAGGGATCCATTTCAACCAAGCCTGCCTGCCACAAGTCATCTAGTCCTTTGATGATGACACGACGCCGTTTAAAATTTTTTCTCGTTGGTTTATGCAGCTCATTTACCACTTGTCTCTTGATCATCGTAAATATAAATGAAACAGATTTCCCAAGAGTTTTTACTCATATACACCATCTTTATAACTGAAGTAAACAGATAGTTTTCAATCTTCGCGATTTCATCATCGATATATAGCGTTAAATTTGCCACCCCTATGTTAATACTTTTTCTTATTTCTTCAACACTTATTTTAATTTTCTTGTCAACATAGTCTTTAGTAGTAGCATCATCATTTTCAAGGGGTTCACCAAGTCGTTTTATATACTTTGAGTTCAGATCGTAGTCTCCGTTTATCGTTAAATTAAATCCAATACCCCGCTCTGCTTGTTCACCAGCTGAACCCTGAGCTCCTTGTTTACCAGCTGGTCCTTGAATTCTTTGTTCGCTAGCTGGCCCCTGCTTTACCAAGATAACCCCGCTTAGAGAAACGTTCAAAATTGTCAACGCTCATCTGTAGATTGTGTAGAAGTAAGGCAATGGAGTAGTATTTAAACTATAATATCTGCTTCTCGCAACTCCTCCAGTATGGATACAATTTCATTGTTGTGACTGGTGTTTCCAGCCTGCTGTGATGCCATTAGAGGGCGCAGTCGATCCACTAATTCATTTGGATCATCCCAGTAAATGTAATCAATGTTTTCCTTAAGCAGACGCATTAGTCCCATGCCTTTATGCTGTATAAGTTTACTGATTATAGCTTTATATTTAGCCGCTCTAGTACCTTTTATTTTTCCATCTTAGGCATAGTCACGTTTATATGCATTGGTATCTCTCAAAATAGATCCATAATTAGTTAAATCCTCTTTAGTATATAGACTTTTTTCAGGATATTTCATAAATAGCAGCTGTTTTGTAATGAAGCTGTAATCGATAACTACAGCTATATTACGGCATTTAGGTGGACAGTGTAGCGGTTTGAAAAAAAGATATGCGTGCTTATGTTTAATGCTGTGTTTATTCAATAATTCTATGTGTGAAACACTTCAATTTATAATTTCACTACAATTAATATTTTCACTAATTTATTAGTAATTGTTCGATTGCATATGTAGTCATTATGCCGTATTTTGGCATGTATTTGACTAGATGCAATTTGTGGCCCTTTCTAATTTTACGCGTTATACACTTATTCACTTTGCGCTTATTTTAACTTACTTAACTAATTTGTTTCTATGCATGTATCATTAAAATGCCGAAAGCTGGCATGCATTTAATTTTTATGCAAGAAACTTAAATCTACGCACTAATTTAACACAATATTTATCTGTAGAACAATAACCCCAAAACTTCCTGTCCTCTGCCAACACCCACTGCACACAAAGTTCAAGCATGTAAAAATGTTGTACCTTTAATATGGCACGTTTATTTTTATGCTTCTTTGCTGAAAAAATGAAAAATACTATTTGCTGTTGAGGAACTATCAAAAACTGAGAAAAACTTGGTTAGAATGATATTGCCTTGAATTGTACTTGATGATCGCTGTCGAAAAACTGAGAAAGATCTTAGAAATTGCCCCCTTTTTATAGGCTCTAAGCAGCCATTTTGACATACGTTCCACAAGAAAAATGCAAATTAAGCATATTTTTCGACTTTGCTTGGCTTATATACTTATGTCAAAATGTGCCAATTTCCTTCAACTAATTTATTTTAAATTATCCATGAATTTTCGTAGTTTATTTTATTAAATATTTTAATTTTTCTGAAATTTATCAAGATGGCGGCGTCCTGCCATATTATGAAAATTTCCAATGTGGAATGCAAATATTTCTCATTTTTCTTGCATCTCGTTTTCGCATCTTTCTCTTTCCCACTTATTATGGGAATTTAATTTACCTTTTTTCGCGAATATTTGCTTACCTGGTAACTTTCGCGGGTTTTAAGCATTACCAACAGGTAGCGCGTAGCCAACTTCGTCTAATTGACTTTTTCGCGAGTCAATTTGACAGTCGCGATCGCGGTGTTTAATTGGAAAGTGTCGGGTTTGTTTATGTAGTTTTTCGTGTTTTCGTCGCAACTAAAGGATTAATTGTCCAGGTAAGTGCATTTTATTACTTTCTAAGTGTTCTTTATTATGCAAAAATGTTCATGTTGGCAAAGTGATTTTTGAAATGTCAACAATGGCATAAATTGTTGCATTTCATTAATTATAATGTATGTGCGGGTTGCAATTCTTTATGTTTTGCATATTTAAACATATTTGCATGTTTTGCAAATGTTTATTATGCAGAGCATATGAATTTTGCACAGAAATTGCAATAAATGAATTTGCATGTTTTTGTTGTTGTACTGCCAAGAAATTGGTTTCTTGGCAGTCTGCATATAATTTGCCTATTTCCATAGTTTTTTATATGCTACTTTGTTATATTAGTTGTTTTAAATTAATATCTGTTTATCTTTTTCATTTCAGATACGTTCATGTGGTGGTGGATATACCTGCAGCTGAAACTGGAGGAATCAGGAGACTCTAAGGGAAGTAACAAATAATTAATAGATTTCTTATCATATTTTGTTATTTATTTCAGGTGTGTTCAACATCTCCCCCCCCCCCCTCGTTGAACAGTTTGTTCAACTAAAGCATCTTTTATTTTGCGTATACCCCTCTTATGGTAGTGATGGAAGGTCAACTTGCCATCCTTATTGACTCGTAGTCGAACCTGATATTTATCTGGGAGATTAATGGTTTTCTCCCTGTTTCGTCGCCGTTGTATGGCTCTGACGTCAATGCGCTGCAAAACGTATCGAGGCAAATATATATCTTCGCCTTCTCGAGTTGTGAATTTTTGAAAGTTGTTATTTGCTCTCATTTCGTATTCATTGATGGTTGTAGTCGTCAGCAGCTTTGTCAAAGCAGTAATGCGGCTGCCATTGTCTACAGCTCTCTGTTGTGGATGCGGATCCGTGTAGGGAGTTGTCACCCTGGTCGCTTGACTCGTCGTTGCTTGGCCTGCTGATGCCCTGCTTGTTGATGCTCGGTTCGTTGATGCTCGGCTCGTTGATGCACGGCTCGTTGATGCACGGCTCGTTGATGCACGGCTCGTTGATGGTTCTCCTCTGTCCCGCGGCATCAATTCATGAGCCAACTCTGGTCGAGGCATGCCGAAGACATCGCACCCTGGGTCACGAAGCATCCTGCGTTCTGGACTTCCTGGTGGGCTAAACTGGATATCCTCTAAAATGTTCAGCATATCCTCTTGCTCATATGTGGATGACATCTGAAATAGTAGCTTGTTAGTATGGTGTATCAAAATTATGATGACCCTTAGCCAACAATGTGACAATTTGGACAGACACATGACGACACTAATAACAGGCAGTTAGTCTTATGCTAGTGGTAGAGGACTAATTTTAGCGATTGGTCGTAGGAAACTACCATTTCGCGTTTTGACTCGTACTACACGCACTAGCTCATCGGCACCTGGATGTATTTGCTCTATTATACCCATTGCCCAGCTAGTGGGTGGCATGTTTTCGCTTTTAACAAGGACAACATCTCCAACATGCATGTTCGGTTGTCTTGTGTACCATTTGGGTCTGTTCTGCAATTGGTTAAGGTAGTCCTTTGACCACTTATCCCAAAATTGTTTATTCAACTGTTGAATGTACTGCCATCTTTTAGACAATACTACAGGCTCATTTGTATAATTAGGTTCTGGAATCGCGTTTAGTGCTTGGCCAATCAAGAAATGTCCAGGTGTAAGGATAAATACATCCGCTGGATCATTTCTAACATAGCATAGTGGCCTAGAATTTAAACACGCTTCGACCTGAGCTAATAGGGTTGCATACTCTTCAAGCGTACATTTGGAGTATTGTAGTGTTCTTCGAAGATGATATTTTACTGACTTTACTCCCGCCTCCCAGATTCCTCCGAAATGTGGAGAGGCTGGAGGGTTAAAGTGCCAGTTGATTTGTTTGGAGGACAAATATTTTGCTGCTTCTGGTGTTGAGGCATGAATGGCTTGTCGTAAATGCTTTTCCAGAAGAGATTTTCCACCAATGAAGTTGGTGCCACAATCTGAATATATGTCAGTATACAATCCTCTTCTAGCTACAAACCTTTTTAATGCGGCGAGGAATGCTTCAGATGTGAGATCTGACACCAATTCTAAATGTACAGCCTTTGTAGCCATACAAACAAAGATACAGAAATATGCCTTTTGTAACTTGGCGTTGCGTAACTTTGAGCTTCTTATCGTTACAGGTCCGGCATAATCAATTCCCACTTTAGTAAATGGCTTCGTTTCATTTACTCGCGGGGTTGGTAAATTTCCCATCAACTGGCTTCTAGTCGTAGTGCGATATTTGAAACATGTAATGCACTTATGTAATCGACTGGTAATGCAACGTCTAGCATCTAATATCCAGAATCGATTTCGACTAGTGCTGAGAACCAGTGAGGGACCGCCATGTAGAGTTTCTACATGTAGTTTGTCGATTAAAATTAATGTGTCATGATGATCACGTGGTAAGATGACTGGGTGTTTCCTATTGTATGGAATTGAAGGATTATCGAGTCTACCACCCACTCGTAACAAGCCATTGTCGTCCATAAAGGGATTAAGTTTAATTAACTTGCTATTTTGCGACAACGGATTCTTGTTCAATATACTTTTGTACTCATCTGCGAACGCAGTTTGTTGTACCAGTTTAAATATTGTTATTTCTGCCTGGCTCTATTCGAGCGAATCGATGTACTGTGAGCGTTTATTATGAGGATGCCGACAATTATGTATAAATCGTTGCATCACAGCTACTATACGAACGAGGCGAGTATATGATGAATATCGTAGAAGGAACTGGCTATCTACTTTTGCTAAAAGATTTATCGCAATAGGTTCTTTAGCTTCTAGATTGGTTTGTTCCGAAATATCCTTAAATTTTGGCCATGCATCTTGTTCCTCCGATAGCCATGATGGGCCGTGCCACCATAGCTGATTATTTATTACATCCGCAGCAGGCACTCCTCTTGGGGCCACATCTGCAGGATTATGATTCGTTGACACATGACGCCATTGCTCAAAGCGTACGATGTCCTGAATCTCTACTACACGATTTGCAACGTACGTTTTCCATCGTGAGGGATGTTCCTTTATCCATTCCAGGACAATCGTGGAGTCTGTCCAAGCAATATCTGGAACCTGTTGTAAGCGCATGTCCTTTATTGTAGCTTGAAGCAGTCTTGCTAGTAATAGAGCTCCATTTAGCTCCAAACGTGGTATGGTCGTTGGCTTTATGGGAGCTACCCTCGTTTTGGCAGTAAGCAAAGTAGTTGTATACATGCCATTCTCATCTCCTACACGTAGATAGACTACTGGAGCGAATGCCTTTGTTGATGCATCGCAGAAGCCATGTATTTGGATGCGTGCATTTGATGAATAGTTAATCCATCTAGGAATTTGTAAGTTGTCAATAGACTTCAAATTATGTTTGAAACTATCCCATTGATGTTCAATAGCTTCGGAAACCTTATTATCCCATGCGTATCCCGTGACCCACACTGATTGCATAAGCACCTTTGCTGTAATTACAACTGGTGCTAACCAACCCAAAGGATCGTACAGTGATGCAATATCTGACAAAATGGTTCGTTTGGTTACGTTGGGATGCGTTTTCAAAGGTTTGATCAAGAACGAAAATTTATCTGATTTAGGATGCCAACGAATTCCTAACGTTTTTACGGATTCCGTGTCCGAAATCATTAACGTATCCTTGAATTCACGCTGTTCTGGGGGAAGATGTTTCAATAAGTACGAATTGTTACTTGTCCATTTCCTCAGATTGAATCCTCCTGCTTTCAACATGCTAATTAGTTCATCTAATAGATCCTTCGCATTTTCTACACTCTCAGCTCCAGTGAGTAGGTCGTCCACATAGAAATCTGTGGCTGTGACCTTTGAAGCTAGAGGCCATCTTTGTTGTTCGTCACATGCTAGTTGTTGAAGCGTCTGAATGGCTAAATATGGCGCAGAAGACGTTCCAAGGTCACTGTATTCAGCTGAAAATCTTGGATCTCCTTGGTTTTAGGATGTCTCCAAATGATTCGCTGAAAGGTACGATGATACGGATGCATGGTTATCATACGGTACATCTTTTCAATGTCCGCGTTCATAGCAATCTTGTATTTACGCCAGTTGAGCAACGTGGCGAATAATTTAGGTTGTAAAACTGGTCCCTTTAATAGGAACTCATTGAGTGAGTTGCCATTTGTGGTTTTCGCTGAAGCGTCAAATACTACTCTCACCTTTGTTGTCGTGCTTTCTTTGACAACTGCATGGTGAGGTATGTAGTGGTGTGGCTCGTTGTTGTTGGGTGGAGGTATTTCCTCCATGTGACCCAACTCGAGGTATTCATCTAAACATTTCTCATATTCGGACTTTAAAGCTTGATTCTTTTCAAGTTGACGTTGTATTCCTTGAAAGCGTTTAATTGCTTGTTGTCTTGATTGCCCTAGGTCAGGCACTTCATCATTCACAAATGGTAATTTCACCTGGTAAGTACCATTGTGAAGACGTTGATGGGTGAGTTAATATCTCTGTTGACATTCTCTGTCTTCTTTGTTGAGAATCGGATTTGTGGGAAACTCTTCTGTTTCCCAAAACATTTTAAGTTGTTCAGCTAAGTCATCAGTTGTGACGGTAAACGCTGATGTATTGTTTTCTACAACATTTGTTGTTGACCCTAGTAAAATCCAACCAAATATTGTTTTAATGGCTGTAGGGGTAGTATCAGATCCTTGTTTAATGCCGTTTAAGACTATCTGAGCATAAACTCTTGCTCCTAGTAAAGCATCTACCTTTCCAGGCTTCCAAAATGAGGGATCAGCTAGTGGCAGTTTATTGAGATGTAAACATTCCCTTTTAGAGATTATTCTGGAAGGTAAAGGATCTGTGATTTTGTTTAATATCAGAAAATTTTCTTCTAATATTCTTGTAGACTTCGCCTTTCGTGATCGAAGTGTGAGTGTGGTTTGCTGTGTTGAAATTGCTGTATGGCTAGTGTTTAAGCCAGTAATTGATACTGCACTTGGGCTGCGACATGCTCCCAGTTTCCTGCAGGCTTCCTCTGTAATAAAGGATGATTGCGAGCCACTATCTATGAGACATCTTAGAATATGTGAGTTCCCGCTTTTTGTTTGTGCCACTACTAACGCTGTTGACAGTAGGGCATTGTGGTCCTCTCTAGTTACAAAGTTTTGACTAGTGTTTAAGTCGTCAGTGTTGTTCACTGACTGTAACCGTGGAGAGCGTTTGTGAATAGTATTGCTAGCTTGATTGACTTGACTTGAATTCGAGCTAACGTTGTTAGTATTTGACCTATGCTCAGTTCCGACCGTTGCATGATTGGGTTTGTCCCGGTTGTATTCTTCATGCAAGGTGCTATGATGCTTTTTGTTGCATCTTTGACAGCTATATTTGCTCGTGCAATTGTTGACATGATGCAAGCCTAAACAATTGGTACAACGGCTTGATGCCTTGATTATCTGATATCTTGATGGTATGTCCATCCTACGATAGTTCGGGCATCTTTGTAAAAAGTGACTTGCATTGCATGCTGGGCATTTGATTCCCTTTGTAATATGGTATGATTTGGTTGTTTCAGATGTGCAGCTTGATTTGGGTTGTGTGGACTTAACTAGACTATCTGCTAACGATTCTAAAATTCTTAAACGCGTACTTAAAAACTGCTTAAATGACTTGAATGTTGGGAGTTCTTGTGTACCTCCCTGCTCTTCTTCCCACAGTTTGAGGGTAATGAAGGGTAATTTCTGTACTAACAGATGTATTAGAAGTACATCCCACGATGTCGTATCAACTTCTAAACTTTGTAATTGTTGGATACATTCGTCTGTTGTATCAATTATTGACTTGAGTCCTTTAGCAGACTCTGAATTTAGTTTGGCTTGGTTTACCAAAACCTTTAATTGATGATTAACTAAAATTCTCTTGTTCTCATATATAGCCTTTAACTTGTTCCATGCTGGCATGTAATCTTCATTTGTTACTGGGGTGTGCCGCAACAATTTCTCAGCATCACCCACTAAACAAGATTTCAGATGATGCAGCTTTTGAACTGGTGTTAGCTTTGTATTGTCATGAACAAGAGAAATGAATAGATCATGAAATGATCGCCATAAATCGTAGTTGCCGTTATACTTGGGCAACTGAATGCGCGGAAGGAATGATTCCTGTTCAGCAACAGTTGTCGAATGAATTGGTACTTGCCCCGAGCTTGATGCTTCAGTAGTGGGGACGAATTTCCGCAATCCTTCTACTAATTCTCCCATATATTCGGAATATTTTAACTCTGTTGAGCTATGATTATCTTGGGCTAAATACTCATGCTGATTTTCATCAGAACTTTCTAATAAAGCCTGATTTATTGCCATATCTGTATCGCTATATATTTCCCATAGTTTCTTCAACTCTGTAATTTTAGTTTCATAAAAGCCTTGTGTTCGTTTTACAAGGTTCGTTTTCTTTCCATTTTCGATTAACTTTTCAATTCGTGCACGCAATATGTTTTCCGTAAGGATTAGTTTATCTACTGAATCCATGTTGATTTATATTCTACTATTATAGTTAATTAACCGTGTGGGTTAAATGATGAAGATAATTGAAGGAAGCAATTTAATGTCACGTGTGGGATAAATGGAAATTTAGTCGAAGAACGTAAATTGATGCCGTGTGTGACAAATTGACGTGAAAAATCTTTAAATAAATTTTTGTTACTAATTCTAATTACTTTAATTAACCAACTATTTATTAAGAGTTACTGACATGTAAGTTCAGCAATTAACTATGTAACATGATTTACTGACATGTAAGTTCAGTAATTATCACAAAAATTTCGATAATATTCGAGCTGCCTCGTCTGGGCACCCTGAAGTTTTTACGCTAAGCACGTTTATAAAGTAATTTTGTGTAGTTTTTAATAAGAACTGATAAGAACTGCCACGTCTAAGCACAGTTATAACTTTATTTTCGATGGTTTTTAATTAGAACTGCCACGTCTAAGCACGGTTATAACTTAATTTTCGATGGTTTTTAACTCGAAAAAATAATTTTTTAAAAATGTTTATCACTAAATTGAGTGTACTAGAATTATTTGCAATCACAACAGTAAACAGGCACACAATCCTGGATGGAACCACAAATAAATGTTTTGTAATGTAGCTGTAATCGATAACTACAGCTATATTACGGCATTTAGGTGGACAGTGTAGCGGTTTGAAAAAAAAAGATATGCGTGCTTATGTTTAATGCTGTGTTTATTCAATAATTCTATGTGTGAAACACTTCAATTTATAATTTCACTACAATTAATATTTTCACTAATTTATTAGTAATTGTTCGATTGCATATGTAGTCATTATGCCGTATTTTGGCATGTATTTGACTAGATGCAATTTGTAGCCCTTTCTAATTTTACGCGTTATACACTTATTCACTTTGCGCTTATTTTAACTTACTTAACTAATTTGTTTCTATGCATGTATCATTAAAATGCCGAAAGCTGGCATGTATTTAATTTTTATGCAAGAAACTTAAATCTACGCACTAATTTAACACAATACTTATCTGTAGAACAATAACCCCAAAACTTCCTGTCCTCTGCCAACACCCACTGCACACAAAGTTCAAGCATGTAAAAATGTTGTACCTTTAATATGGCACGTTTATTTTTATGCTTCTTTGCTGAAAAAATGAAAAATACTATTTGCTGTTGAGGAACTATCAAAAACTGAGAAAAACTTGGTTAGATTGATATTGCCTTGAATTGTACTTGATGATCGCTGTCGAAAAACTGAGAAAGATCTTAGAAATTGCCCCCTTTTTACAGGCTCTAAGCGGCCATTTTGACATACGTTCCACAAGAAAAATGCAAATTAAGCATATTTTTCGACTTTGCTTGACTTATATACTTATGTCAAAATGTGCCAATTTCCTTCAACTAATTTATTTTAAATTATCCATGAATTTTCGTAGTTTATTTTATTAAATATTTTAATTTTTCTGAAATTTATCAAGATGGCGGCTTCCTGCCATATTATGACAATTTCCAATGTGGAATGCAAATATTTCTCATTTTTCTTGCATCTCGTTTTCGCATCTTTCTCTTTCCCACTTATTATGGGAATTCAATTTACCTTTTTTCGCGAATATTTGCTTACCTGGTAACTTTCGCGGGTTTTAAGCATTACCAACAGGTAGCGCGTAGCCAACTTCGTCTAATTGACTTTTTCGCGAGTCAATTTGACAGTCGCGATCGCGGTGTTTAATTCGAAAGTGTCGGGTTTGTTTATGTAGTTTTTTCGTGTTTTCGTCGCAACTAAAGGATTAATTGTCCAGGTAAGTGCATTTTATTACTTTCTAAGTGTTCTTTATTAATTATTGTGAGTTCCAGCATGAACAATTTGCAAGAAATATCCAAATTATGCAAAATTGTTCATGTTGGCAAAGTGATTTTTGAAATGTCAACAATGGCATAAATTGTTGCATTTCATTAATTATAATGTATGTGCGGGTTGCAATTCTTTATGTTTTGCATATTCAAACATATTTGCATGTTTTGCAAATGTTTATTATGCAGAGCATATGAATTTTGCACAGAAATTGCAATAAATGAATTTGCATGTTTTTGTTGTTGTACTGCCAAGAAATTGGTTTCTTGGCAGTCTGCATGTAATTTGCATATTTCCATAGTTTTTTATATGCTACTATATTATATTAGTTGTTTTAAATTAATATCTGTTTATCTTTTTCATTTCAGATACGTTCATGTGGTGGTGGATATACCTGCAGCTGAAACTGGAGGAATCAGGAGACTCTAAGGGAAGTAACAAATAATTAATAGATTTCTTCTCATATTTTGTTATTTATTTCAGGTGTGTTCAACAGCAGCTCACATAACCCCAAAGTTGTTTTATAGCTCTTCCCCTTGATAACAATATTTCCGACATCATCAGCATCAAGCGTTGAATTACCGATTTTCCACGCGTTGTCATCATAGTAAACTCCATAGGTTGGATCAATTTTAGGGCTATTATCAGTGAACAGCTTTCAATACTTTGAAACTATGTATCGAGACGTATCGGGTGAGGTAACAGGAGCTATTTATGCAAGACGCTGTCAAAATATTTACGCGTCGTGTTAAAAACACCTTAAAACATTATTTTTTCTACAACGTTTTGCGGTGAAATTATTAAAGAAACTGGTGACAATTAAATTATAAAAGACATTAAATATTTCCAAGCGAGAACTGCTCCAATTAGTGCAGATGATAATTTAGAGGAGTGGTTTAAATCAAACATTTCGGATCCAATACACACTCAGCTGGAAGAATTCCAGGAAAAAGACTGTGGCTGGGCACTGCACTCCATAATATATCTAGCAGTACACATCAACAAGTTTGATCAGCTCCGAGGATCTTCGTATATACCCCTACCAAAGGAGATTACATCAAAGAAAGCTTGCATTAATTTGAAGAATAATGATGAAGCTTGCTTCGCATGGGCCGTCACTTCAGCGGTATATCCTACAACTGTCAGCTCCGATAGGACCTCATCATATCCACATTATTCAACTGTACTTAATTTAAATGGGATAACATTTCCCATGACACTCAAGCAAATTACACAATTTGAGGGTCAGAACGATTTATCAATAAACGTATTCATCCCAGAGAAAGAGCGTTTCCTCACCACAGTTCCAGTTAGACTTACGAAACACAGGATGGAGCGACATGTAAATCTCTTAATGCTACAAGATGACTATGACCAGGATGATGATCATATGGATGATGATGATGCGGGCAGATATCATTTCTGTTGGATTAAAGATCTTTCCCGACTCATATCGAAGCAAACTTCGAAACATATTCATAGAGTGTATATATGCGACAGATGTTTGCTCTACTTTCACTCTGAAGAAAAATTAGCATTGCACATTCCTGAACGCGAGAAACAAAATGATTGCAGGATTATGTTTCCATCAGAGGAAAAGAAATGGCTGGAATATAAGAATTATAACCATAAGAATCTAGTCCCGTTTTGTGTGTATGCAGATTTTGAGTCAATATTGAAGCCGATTCAGGGAAACGATCAAAATACACAGCGAATCCAGGAACATGAAGTTCACAGCATAGGGTTCTATTTCCACTGCAAACATGATGCTAAGCCCTCATATTACAGAGCATATCGGGGCAAGGACTGTCAAAAATGGTTTGCACTAGAATTGCAAAAGATTGCATCCATAGCTGTACAGGAAAAGCTGAACATCAGGCCCATGCAAACCCTGACTAAAGACGAACGGCATTCACATATGGAAAGTACTTGCTGCCATTGTGAAAAACCATTTGCAACCGATGGAGAACGAGTTCGGGATCATTGCCACTTAACAGGTAAATACTGAGAATCATAATTCAATTCATTTTTCATAAATTCTTTTAACAGGAAAATACCGAGGGCCAGCGCATAATGCATACAATCTCATATATCAAGACTGCTCCATAGTTCCAGTCATTTTTCACAATTTATCTGGATATGATGCTCCCTTTATTATTAAGGATATAGCTCCATCTTTCCAGGATAACTTGATCTCTTACCAATAAACAAGGAAAGATATATCTCGTTCACCAACCACGTTGAAGGCAGCCACATAAAATTCAGATTCATCGATTCCTTCCGTTTTATGGCAGAATCTTTAGATAAGCTATCATCATTGCTGCCGTTGGATAAATTAAACACTACAAGATCAGTATGTCAGAGATTGGATGATGACACTATCAAGCTTCTTACGCGAAAGGGTGTCTTCCCATACAACTTCGTTGACGATTGGACTAAATTGGATTTCCAGCACTTACCGGCGCAGGAGCAATTCTATAATAAAATGACTGACAGTGATATATCTGCTGAGGACTACAGCCACGCAGAAAAGGTTTGGAGGACATTTGAAATACAAACACTTGGTGAATATTCCAATCTATTCCTCAAGACTGATGTTCTCCTATTAGCCGATGTCTTCGGGAACTTTCGAGAAGTGTGCATGAAGACATACAATTTAGATCCAGCACATCATTACACCATGCCAGGCCTAACATGGGACGCTATGCTAAAATACACTAAAGTGAAACTAGAGCTGATAACCGACATAGATATACTCCTATTCATAGAGAGAGGCATTCGAGGTGGTATAAGTCAATGCTCGAACAGATATAGTAAAGCCAACAATAAATATATGGATGAATTTAAGCCTGACGAGAAAGAGAAATACCTGATGTATTATGATGTGAATAACCTTTATGGATGGGCCATGTCACAGCATTTACCAACCGGGGGATTCAAATGTGTTGATATATATTCAAGTTTCCGAAATTCCTGATGATTCTCCAACTGGATACATATTCGAAGTCGACTTGGATTATCCTCAACATCTACGTGATACGCATAAGGACTTACCGTTTTGCTCTGAGCATGCAGAACCACTTGGAGCAAAATTGACAACATTACATCCAAAAATTAAATATATTATACACTACCGAAATTTGAAGCAATGTTAATCACATGGACTCATCCTGAAAAAAGTGCACCGGGCTCTTCAATTCGACAAATCAGCTTGGCTTAAACCATATATTGACTTAAATACTACCAAACGGAAGCAGGCTACCAGCGATCATGAAAAGGACAGCTATAAGAAGATGAATAATGCAGCTTTTGGTAAGACCATGGAAAAAGTGCGCAAGTATAGCGATATCAAGCTTTGCGTAAAGTTGGAAGGTCGCTATGGTGCAAAAGCTCCGATTGCAGCACCCAACTTCCACAGTGCAACGATATTTGATGAAAATTTAGTTGCTGTGGAATTAAGGCGACTCAAAATCTTATTCAACAAGCCTCTCTATATTGGAATGGCACTTATGGAAATTTCAAAGATATGCCTCTACGATTTCCACTACAGTTTTATGCAGCGTGAATTTGGATATAAATGTAAAGTTATGTATACAGATAGAGATTCTCTAATATATGAACTTGAGGAAAAAATGCATATGACTTTATGGCTGAAAATGTAAAAAAATTAGATACAAGTGATTACCCAGACGATAATCAATTCAATATACCACTTATGAATAAAAAGATTCCTGGTCTTATGAAGGATGAGCTGAACGGGAAAATCATGTGTGAATTTGCAGGCTTCCGCTCAAAAATGTATAGCCTACGCATAAATGATGGTAAAACTGTAAAAAAAAGCCAAGGGAATAAAGACAAATGTTGCTCAGAGGCATATAAAGTTCCAAGACTACGTTGAATGCCTGAACAACAAGCAGCTTTTAACTGCTAACCAGAGCTCCATATGATCCCATAACCATAACGTGTACACTGTCAGTCAAAAGAAGATCGCATTGAGTCCTTATGATAATAAGCGACATATTATGAGCGGAATGGCGGATACTCTACCATGGGGGCACTACTCCATTTCATCAGATTAACAAGTGGCAACCGCAGAAAGTATCTAAGTCTAGTGTAAATAATAAATGTATTATAGTTTTTAGTTTTATTTATTAAAGTAATTTGCATTATAACTACATGTATAAAGTATTATAATTATTTTATATTGTTAAATGTTTTTTCAAGATATTATAAAACATCTTTGTTATTAATCCAAGAATTGTGTTTTGATGAAAAAACCGAGCCATTTAACGTAAGCTTTATCTCCACTCTTCTTTAAGATTTTCTCTACGAGATATAGGTTTGGGTGTTTAACTTTCAGCAGCTCCAATTCGTAAGAGCCTCCTGTGATTGGATTTCCTTGATAATCTTCCAGCCGATATGTGATGGGGTTTGTGTTTTGAACTTTAATAATTTTAAAAATCTCAGCTGTCCAGTTTGGTGTATAGCCTTTCTCAAATATATGCTTGTATTTGCTGATGCGTACAAAATCTCCAACTTTATACTTTGCAGGAACAAGAATTTTGATATGATTGTATACAGCTGAAAGCAGTTGTTTCTCTTTGGAGGCGTTGATATCACGTGGTCTCAGTTTTGTGGTTCGATGTAATCACGAGTTGTATTCAGTGAGAAGTTTCTTTACCATAGCAATCCACTGATAAGTTCCATTAAAGCTGAATTCCTTCCACATCATGTCTTTCAGAGTTCGGTTAAATCGTTCCACTATTGATGCTTTGAGAAAACTGTACGTAGAGTAATGATTAATTGCATGCTTCATCATTAGATTTTTAAAGTGGCTGTTGTAGAATTCTTTTCCATCATCAATCTGCAGGTTTCTAGGTATTCGTCCCTCGCTTAATATAGATTGCATGGCATCTCTTACTTCTGCACCAGTTTTTCTTTTAATTGGAATTGCCCATGCGTATTTTGAGAAGGTATCAATTACTGTCAGTAGGTAGCGGTAACCCTTGTTCACACACTTGTAGGGATCCATTTCAACCAAGCCTGCCTGCCACAAGTCATCTAGTCCTTTGATGATGACACGACGCCGTTTAAAATTTTTTCTCGTTGGTTTATGCAGCTCATTTACCACTTGTCTCTTGCTCATCGTAAATATAAATGAAACAGATTTCCCAAGAGTTTTTACTCATATACACCATCTTTATAACTGAAGTAAACAGATAGTTTTCAATCTTCGCGATTTCATCATCGATATATAGCGTTAAATTTGCCACCTCTATGTTAATACTTTTTCTTATTTGTTCAACACTTATTTTAATTTTCTTGTCAACATAGTCTTTAGTAGTAGCATCATCATTTTCAAGGGGTTCACCAAGTCGTTTTATATACTTTGAGTTCAGATCGTAGTCTCCGTTTATCGTTAAATTAAATCCAATACCCCGCTCTGCTTGTTCACCAGCTGAACCCTGAGCTCCTTGTTTACCAGCTGGTCCTTGAATTCTTTGTTCGCCAGCTGGCCCCTGCTTTACCAAGATAACCCCGCTTAGAGAAACGTTCAAAATTGTCAACGCTCATCTGTAGATTGTGTAGAAGTATGGCAATGGAGTAGTATTTAAACTATAACATCTGCTTCTCGCAACTCTTCCAGTATGGATACAATTTCATTGTTGTGCCTGGTGTTTCCAGCCTGCTGTGATGCCATTAGAGGGCGCAGTCTATCCACTAATTCATTTGGATCATCCCAGTAAATGTAATCAATGTTTTCCTTAGGCAGACGCATTAGTCCCATGCTTTTATGCTGTATAAGTTTACTGATTATAGCTTTATATTTAGCCGCTCTAGTACCTTTCATTTTTCCATCTTCGGCATAGTCACGTTTATATGCTTTGGTATCTCTCAAAATAGATCCATAATTAGTTAAATCCTCTTTAGTATATAGACTTTTTACAGGATATTTCATAAATAGCGGCTGTTTTGTAATGAAGCTGTAATCGATAACTACAGCTATATTACGGCATTTAGGTGGACAGTGTAGCGATTTGAAAAAAAGATATGCGTGCTTATGTTTAATGCTGTGTTTATTCAATAATTCTATGTGTGAAACACTTCAATTTATAATTTCACTACAATTAATATTTTCACTAATTTATTAGTAATTGTTCGATTGCATATGTAGTCATTATGCCGTATTTTGGCATGTATTTGACTAGATGCAATTTGTAGCCCTTTCTAATTTTACGCGTTATACACTTATCTACTTTGCGCTTATTTTAACTTACTTAACTAATTCGTTTCTATGCATGTATCATTAAAATGCCGAAAGCTGGCATGTATTTAATTTTTATGCAAGAAACTTAAATCTACGCACTAATTTAACACAATATTTATCTGTAGAACAATAACCCCAAAACTTCCTGTCCTCTGCCAACACCTACTGCACACAAAGTTCAAGCATGTAAAAATGTTGTACCTTTAATATGGCACGTTTATTTTTATGCTTCTTTGCTGAAAAAATGAAAAATACTATTTGCTATTGAGGAACTATCAAAAACTGACAAAAACTTTGTTAGAATGATATTGCCTTGAATTGTACTTGATGATCGCTGTCGAAAAACTGAGAAAGATCTTAGAAATTGCCCCCTTTTTACAGGCTCTAAGCGGCCATTGTGACATACGTTCCACAAGAAAAATGCAAATTAAGCATATTTTTCGACTTTGCTTGACTTATATACTTATGTCAAAATGTGCCAATTTCCTTCAACTAATTTATTTTAAATTATCCATGAATTTTCGTAGTTTATTTTATTAAATATTTTAATTTTTCTGAAATTTATCAAGATGGCGGCTTCCTGCCATATTATGACAATTTCCAATGTGGAATGCAAATATTTCTCATTTTTCTTGCATCTCGTTTTCGCATCTTTCTCTTTCCCACTTATTATGGGAATTTAATTTACCTTTTTTCGCGAATATTTGCTTACCTGGTAACTTTCGCGGGTTTTAAGCATTACCAACAGGTAGCGCGTAGCCAACTTCGTCTAATTGACTTTTTCGCGAGTCAATTTGACAGTCGCGATCGCGGTGTTTAATTCGAAAGGGTCGGGTTTGTTTATGTAGTTTTTCGTGTTTTCGTCGCAACTAAAGGATTAATTGTCCAGGTAAGTGCATTTTATTACTTTCTAAGTGTTCTTTATTAATTATTGTGAGTTCCAGCATGAACAATTTGCAAGAAATATCCAAATTATGCAAAAATGTTCATGTTGGCAAAGTGATTTTTGAAATGTCAACAATGGCATAAATTGTTGCATTTCATTAATTATAATGTATGTGCGGGTTGCAATTCTTTATGTTTTGCATATTTAAACATATTTGCATGTTTTGCAAATGTTTATTATGCAGAGCATATGAATTTTGCACAGAAATTGCAATAATTGAATTTGCATGTTTTTGTTGTTGTACTGCCAAGAAATTGGTTTCTTGGCAGTCTGCATGTAATTTGCCTATTTCCATAGTTTTTTATATGCTACTTTGTTATATTAGTTGTTTTAAATTAATATCTGTTTATCTTTTTCATTTCAGATACGTTCATGTGGTGGTGGATATACCTGCCGCTGAAACTGGAGGAATCAGGAGACTCTAAGGGAAGTAACAAATAATTAATAGATTTCTTCTCATATTTTGTTATTTATTTCAGGTGTGTTCAACATACTCCCCCCCCCCCCCCCGTTGAACAGTTTGTTCAACTAAAGAATCTTTTATTTTGCGTATACCCCTCTTATGGTAGTGATGGAAGGTTAACTTGCCATCCTTATTGACTCGTAGTCGAACCTGATATTTATCTGGGAGATTAATGGTTTTCTCCCTGTTTCGTCGCCGTTGTATGGATCTGACGTCAATGCGCTGCAAAACGTATCGAGGCAAATATATATCTTCGCCTTCTCGAGTTGTGAATTTTTGAAAGCTGTTATTTGCTCTCATTTCGTATTCATTGATGGTTGTAGTCGGCAGCAGCTTTGTCAAAGCAGTAATGCGGCTGCCATTGACTACTGCTGTCTGTTGTGGATGCGGATCCGTGTAGGGAGTCGGACCCACAAACGGTCGAGTTGTCACCCTGGTCGCTTGACTCGTCGTTGCTTGGCCTGTTGATGCCCTGCTTGTTGATGCTCGGTTCGTTGATGCTCGGCTCGTTGATGTACGGCTCGTTGATGGTTCTCCTCTGTCCCGCGGCATCAATTCATGAGCCAATTCTGGTCGAGGCATGCCGAAGACATCGCACCCTGGGTCACGAAGCATCCTGCGTTCTGGACTTCCTGGTGGGCTAAACTGGATATCCTCTAA
Source organism: Dioctria rufipes (assembly GCA_963924295.1). Lineage (NCBI taxonomy): Eukaryota > Metazoa > Arthropoda > Insecta > Diptera > Asilidae > Dioctria > Dioctria rufipes. The sequence goes on along the minus strand of OZ002741.1, from coordinate 128,664,771 downwards.
AATGTTCAGCATATCCTCTTGCTCATATGTGGATGACATCTGAAATAGTAGCTTGTTAGTATGGTGTATCAAAATTATTATGACCTTTAGCCAACAATGTGCCAATTTGGACAGACACATGACGACACTAATAACAGGCACATAGTCTTATGCTAGTGGTAGAGGACTAATTTTAGCGATTGGTCGTAAGAAACTACTATTTCGGGTTTTGACTCGTACTACACGCACTAGCTCATCGGCACCTGGATGTATTTGCTCTATTATACCCATTGCCCAGCTAGTGGGTGGCATGTTTTCGCTTTTAACAAGGACAACATCTCCAACATGCATGTTCGGTTGTCTTGTGTACCATTTGGGTCTGTTCTGCAATTGGTTAAGGTAGTCCTTTGACCACTTATCCCAAAATTGTTTATTCAACTGTTGAATGTACTGCCATCTTTTAGACAATACTACAGGTTCATTTGTATAATTAGGTTCTGGAATCGCGTTTAGTGCTTGGCCAATCAAGAAATGTCCAGGTGTAAGGATAACTAAATCCGCTGGATCATTTCTAACATAGCATACTGGCCTAGAATTTAAACACGCTTCGACCTGAGCTAATAGGGTTGCATACTCTTCAAGCGTACATTTGGAGTATTGTAGTGTTCTTCGAAGATGATATTTTACTGACTTTACTCCCGCCTCCCAGATTCCTCCGAAATGTGGAGAGGCTGGAGGGTTAAAGTGCCAGTTGATTTGCTTGGAGGACAAATATTTTGCTGCTTCTGGTGTTGAGGCATGAATGGCTTGTCGTAAATCCTTTTCCAGAAGAGATTTTCCACCAATGAAGTTGGTGCCACAATCTGAATATATGTCAGTACACAATCCTCTTCTAGCTACAAACCTTTTTAATGCGGCGAGGAATGCTTCAGATGTGAGATCTGACACCAATTCTAAATGTACAGCCTTTGTAGCCATACAAACAAAGATACAGAAATATGCCTTTTGTAACTTGGCGTTGCGTAACTTTGAGCTTCTTATCGTTACAGGTCCGGCATAATCAATTCCCACTTTAGTAAATGGCTTCGTTTCATTTACTCGCGGGGTTGGTAAATTTCCCATCAACTGGCTTCTAGTCGTAGTGCGATATTTGAAACATGTAATGCACTTATGTAATCGACTGGTAATGCAACGTCTAGCATCTAATATCCAGAATCGATTTCGACTAGTGCTGAGAACCAGTGAGGGACCGCCATGTAGAGTTTCTACATGTAGTTTGTCGATTAAAATTAATGTGTCATGATGATCACGTGGTAAGATGACTGGGTGTTTCCTATTGTATGGAATTGAAGGATTATCGAGTCTACCACCCACTCGTAACAAGCCATTGTCGTCCATAAAGGGATTAAGTTTAATTAACTTGTTATTTTGCGTCAACGGATTCTTGTTCAATATACTTTTGTACTCATCTGCGAACGCAGTTTGTTGTACCAGTTTAAATATTGTTATTTCTGCCTGGCTCCATTCGAGCGAATCGATGTACTGTGAGCGTTTATTATGAGGATGCCGACAATTATGTATAAATCGTTGCATCACAGCTACTATACGAACGAGGCGAGTATATGATGAATATCGTAGAAGGAACTGGTTATCTACTTTTGCTAAAAGATTTATCGCAATAGGTTCTTTAGCTTCTAGATTGGTTTGTTCCGCAATATCCTTAAATTTTGGCCATGCATCTTGTTCCTCCGATAGCCATGATGGGCCGTGCCATCATAGTTGATTAATTATTACATCCGCAGCAGGCACTCCTCTTGAGGCCACATCTGCAAGATTATGATTCGTTGACACATGACGCCATTGCTCAAAGCGTACGATGTCCTGAATCTCTACTACACGATTTGCAACGTACGTTTTCCATCGTGAGGGATGTTCCTTTATCCATTGCAGGACAATCGTGGAGTCTGTCCAAGCAAAAACTGGAACCTGTTGTAAGCGCATGTCCTTTATTGTAGCTTGAAGCAGTCTTGCTAGTAATAGAGCTCCATTTAGCTCCAAACGTGGTATGGTCGTTGGCTTTATGGGAGCTACCCTCGTTTTGGCAGTAAGCAAAGTAGTTGTATACATGCCATTCTCATCTCCTACACGTAGATAGACTACTGGAGCGAATGCCCTTGTTGATGCATCGCAGAAGCCATGTATTTGGATGCGTGCATTTGATGAATAGTTAATCCATATAGGAATTTGTAAGTTGTCAATAGACTTCAAATTATGTTTGAAACTATCCCATTGATGTTCAATAGCTTCGAAACCTTATTGCGCAACCCGTGACCCACAATGATTGCATAAGCATCTTTGCTGTAATTACAACTGGTGCTAACCAACCCAAAGGATCGTACAGTGATGCAATATCTGACAAAATGGTTCGTTTGGTTACCTTGGGATGCGTTTTCCAAGGTTTGATCAAGAACAAAAATTTATCTGATTTAGGATGCCAACGAATTCCTAACGTTTTTACGGATTCCGTGTCCGAAATCATTAACGTATCCTTGAATTCGCGCTGTTCTGGGGGAAGATGTTTCAACAAGTACGAATTGTTACTTGTCCATTTCGTCAGATTGAATCCTCCTGCTTTCAACATGCTAATTAGTTCATCTAATAGATCCTTCGCATCTTCTATACTCTCAGCTCCAGTGAGTAGGTCGTCCACATAGAAATCTGTGGCTGTGACCTTTGAAGCTAGAGGCCATCTTTGTTGTTCGTCACATGCTAGTTGTTGAAGCGTCTGAATGGCTAAATATGGCGCAGAAGACGTTCCAAAGGTCACTGTATTCAGCTGAAAATCTTGGATCTCCTTGGTTGTAGGATGTCTCCAAATGATTCGCTGAAAGGTACGATGATCCGGATGCATGGTTATCATACGGTACATCTTTTCAATGTCCGCGTTCATAGCAATCTTGTATTTACGCCAGTTGAGCAACGTGGCGAATAATTTAGGTTGTAAAACTGGTCCCTTTAATAGGAACTCATTGAGTGAGTTGCCATTTGTGGTTTTCGCTGAAGCGTCAAATACTACTCTCACCTTTGTTGTCGTGCTTTCTTTGACAACTGCATGGTGAGGTATGTAGTAGTGTGGCTCGTTGTTGTTGGGTGGAGGTATTTCCTCCATGTGACCCAACTCGAGGTATTCATCTAAACATTTCTCATATTCGGACTTTAAAGCTTGATTCTTTTCAAGTTGACGTTGTATTCCTTGAAAGCGTTTAATTGTAATTTCACCTGGTAAGTACCATTGTGAAGACGTTGATGGGTGAGTTAATATCTCTGTTGACATTCTCTGTCTTCTTTGTTGAGAATCGGATTTGTGGGAAACTCTTCTGTTTCCCAAAACATTTTAAGTTGTTCAGCTAAGTCATCAGTTGTGACGGTAAACGCTGATGTATTTTTTTCTACAACATTTGTTGTTGACCCTAGTAAAATCCAGCCAAATATTGTTTTAATGGCTGTAGGGGTAGTATCAGATCCTTGTTTAATGCCGTTTAAGACTATCTGAGCATAAACTCTTGCTCCTAGTAAAGCATCTACCTTTCCAGGCTTCCAAAATGAGGGATCAGCTAGTGGCAGTTTATTGAGATGTAAACATTCCCTTTTAGAGATTATTCTGGAAGGTAAAGGATCTGTGATTTTGTTTAATATCAGAAAATTTTCTTCTAATATTCTTGTAGACTTCGCCTTTCGTGATCGAAGTGTGAGTGTGGTTTGCTGTGTTGAAATTGCTGTATGGCTAGCGTTTAAGCCAGTAATTGATACTGCACTTGGGCTACGACATGCTCCCAGTTTCCTGCAGGCTTCCTCTGTAATAAAGGATGATTGCGAGCCACTATCTATGAGACATCTTAGAATATGTGAGTTCCCGCTTTTTGTTTGTGCCACTACTAACGCTGTTGACAGTAGGGCATTGTGGTCCTCTCTAGTTACAAAGTTTTGACTAGTGTTTAAGTCGTCAGTGTTGTTCACTGACTGTAACCGTGGAGAGCGTTTGTGAATAGTATTGCTAGCTTGATTGACTTGACTTGAATTCGAGCTAACGTTGTTAGTATTTGACCTATGCTCAGTTCCGACCGTTGCATGATTGGGTTTGTCCCGGTTGTATTCTTCATGCAAGGTGCTATGATGCTTTTTGTTGCATCTTTGACAGCTATATTTGCTCGTGCAATTGTTGACATGATGCAAGCCTAAACAATTGGTACAACGGCTTGATGCCTTGATTATCTGATATCTTGATGGTATGTCCATCCTACGATAGTTCGGGCATCTTTGTAAAAAGTGACTTGCATTGCATGCTGGGCATTTGATTCCCTTTGTAATATGGTATGATTTGGTTGTTTCAGATGTGCAGCTTGATTTGGGTTGTGTGGACTTAACTAGACTATCTGCTAACGATTCTAAAATTCTTAAACGCGTACTTAAAAACTGCTTAAATGACTTGAATGTTGGGAGTTCTTGTGTACCTCCCTGCTCTTCTTCCCACAGTTTGAGGGTAATGAAGGGTAATTTCTGTACTAACAGATGTATTAGAAGTACATCCCACGATGTCGTATCAACTTCTAAACTTTGTAATTATTGGATACATTCGTCTGTTGTATCAATTATTGACTTGAGTCCTTTAGCAGACTCTGAATTTAGTTTGGCTTGGTTTACCAAAACCTTTAATTGATGATTAACTAAAATTCTCTTGTTCTCATATATAGCCTTTAACTTGTTCCATGCTGGCATGTAATCTTCATTTGTTACTGGGGTGTGCCGCAACAATTTCTCAGCATCACCCACTAAACAAGATTTCAGATGATGCAGCTTTTGAACTGGTGTTAGCTTTGTATTGTCATGAACAAGAGAAATGAATAGATCATGAAATGATCGCCATAAATCGTAGTTGCCGTTATACTTGGGCAACTGAATGCGCGGAAGGAATGATTCCTGTTCAGCAACAGTTGTCGAATGAATTGGTACTTGCCCCGAGCTTGATGCTTCAGTAGTGGGGACGAATTTCCGCAATCCTTCTACTAATTCTCCCATATATTCGGAATATTTTAACTCTGTTGAGCTATGATTATCTTGGGCTAAATACTCATGTTGCTTTTCATCAGAACTTTCTAATAAAGCCTGATTTATTGCCATATCTGTATCGCTATATATTTCCCATAGTTTCTTCAACTCTGTAATTTTAGTTTCATAAAAGCCTTTTGTTCGTTTTACAAGGTTCGTTTTCTTTCCATTTTCGATTAACTTTTCAGTTCGTGCACGCAATATGTTTTCCGTAAGGATTAGTTTATCTACTGAATCCATGTTGATTTATATTCTACTATTATAGTTAATTAACCGTGTGGGTTAAATGATGAAGATAATTGAAAGAAGCAATTTAATGTCACGTGTGGGATAAATGGAAATTTAGTCGAAGAACGTAAATTGATGCCGTGTATGACAAATTGACGTGAAAAATCTTTAAATAAATTTTTGTTACTAATTCTAATTACTTTAATTAACCAACTATTTATTAAGAGTTACTGACATGTAAGTTCAGCAATTAACTATGTAACATGATTTACTGACATGTAAGTTCAGTAATTATCACAAAAATTTCGATAATATTCGAGCTGCCTCGTCTGGGCACCCTGAAGTTTTTACGCTAAGCACGTTTATAAAGTAATTTTGTGTAGTTTTTAATAAGAACTGATAAGAACTGCCACGTCTAAGCACAGTTATAACTTTATTTTCGATGGTCTTTAATTAGAGCTGCCACGTCTAAGCACGGTTATAACTTAATTTTCGATGGTTTTTACCTCGAAAAAATAATTTTTTAAAAATGTTTATCACTAAATTGAGTGTACTAGAATTATTTGCAATCACAACAGTAAACAGGCACACAATCCTGGATGGAACCACCAATAAATGTTTTGTAATGTAGCTGTAATCGATAACTACAGCTATATTACGGCATTTAGGTGGACAGTGTAGCGGTTTGAAAAAAAAGATATGCGTGCTTATGTTTAATGCTGTGTTTATTCAATAATTCTGTGTGAAACACTTCAATTTATAATTTCACTACAATTAATATTTTCACTAATTTATTAGTAATTGTTCGATTGCATATGTAGTCATTATGCCGTATTTTGGCATGTATTTGACTAGATGCAATTTGTAGCCCTTTCTAATTTTACGCGTTATACACTTATTCACTTTGCGCTTATTTTAACTTACTTAACTAATTTGTTTCTATGCATGTATCATTAAAATGCCGAAAGCTGGCATGTATTTAATTTTTATGCAAGAAACTTAAATCTACGCACTAATTTAACACAATACTTATCTGTAGAACAATAACCCCAAAACTTCCTGTCCTCTGCCAACACCCACTGCACACAAAGTTCAAGCATGTAAAAATGTTGTACCTTTAATATGACACGTTTATTTTTATGCTTCTTTGCTGAAAAAATGAAAAATACTATTTGCTGTTGAGGAACTATCAAAAACTGAGAAAAACTTGGTTAGATTGATATTGCCTTGAATTGTACTTGATGATCGCTGTCGAAAAACTGAGAAAGATCTTGAAATTAAGCATATTTTTCGACTTTGCTTGACTTATATACTTATGTCAAAATGTGCCAATTTCCTTCAACTAATTTATTTTAAATTGTCCATGAATTTTCGTAGTTTATTTTATTAAATATTTTAATTTTTCTGAAATTTATCAAGATGGCGGCTTCCTGCCATATTATGACAATTTCCAATGTGGAATGCAAATATTTCTCATTTTTCTTGCATCTCGTTTTCGCATCTTTCTCTTTCCCACTTATTATGGGAATTTAATTTACCTTTTTTCGCGAATATTTGCTTACCTGGTAACTTTCGCGGGTTTTGAGCATTACCAACAGGTAGCGCGTAGC